>OX419726.1:8400747-9650747 GCA_948477245.1 Thumatha senex | reverse complement strand
ACATACCCAGGTTTCACTACCGTAAAGCAAAGTTGGCACTAGCACTGCGTTATGAATCGCCATTCGTGCTTCTTTTACGATGCTTTGTCGCTTTACTAACTGGGACAAAGCACCGTTAACTTTGTTTCCGGCAGCTACTCGCCGTTCTACATCCGAATCACATCTTCCATCCGCGCTAAACATACTTCCTAAATACACAATTTCATTCACTTGCTCTAGACGTTCCTGGTTTACCCTAATCTCGCATTTAGTTTTTACGTCACCTCTTTCGAATACTAGAACCTTAGTTTTACTTGCATTCAAGCGGAGACCCTTACTTTCACACCCCTCTTTCATATTAGTGACTAATGCCTGTAGGTCGGCTTCTGATGAGGCCATGAGCACCGCATCATCAGCGTACAGCAGACAGTTTACTGTAAAGTCACCCAAATTCACACCCATATTAAAATCTTTCAACTTCTGTAGGCAGCTGTCCAGATACACTATGAACAGCCAGGCGGACATGACACATCCCTGTTTGACGCCTGTACAGACATCAAAAAGAGGTGACACATCCCCCCCTACTCGCACGCAAGCCTTACAGTCCCTATAAAGTGACTGTATTGCCCGTAGTAGCGAGCCGTCCACACCTTATCCTGGCAGCAAGTCCCACAGCGTTTCTCTCACAACGTTATCAAATGCTTTCTCTAGAAAGAGAGGCAGAGGCATACTATACGTCGACATTTCACCGTATGCACTTTTGTCCCACGTAACAGGTGGTGAGCCCATTGCCGTGTTGAAATGGACAGGCGAAGTCTGCGGCGACATGCTGTTGAAATTTTTGAAGCCGCCAATAAGGCCTTCAACTTGGCTTAATGACTACCATTTCATAGCAACCAGGACTTAACGTGCCTTCCGAAGCACGGAACTGGGGTAGGTCTAAATGGCCGAATTAATTTAATAATATGTTTTATTTCAGATGTTAAATTTGGAAGAAATTTTGAGCCCGTTGCCTTTTTAGTGAGGTGGTAACAAAAAGGCTAAAAGGTCTTTTGTGCTAGACACTAATTAGCACGACCAATGAAAGTCCTGGTAGTCTCGGACTTATATACAGTATTCTAAAATAGCACTATATCTATTTTATAACAATATGTAATGCTCACCCTATGGCTACCGGAACAAGAAGGCCGAACCGGGCTCATGCATTACCTTTTATAATGGCAATTTTGACTTTATCAGCAAGTGGGGGCAAAATGTTGCCAGCCTGAGTTCGACCCTTCTAATTTAGCAGATTAAATATTAACTAAATTATTACCACTAGATTACATATATAATATGTATGATTTTACAGACATTTACTATATTTATTAAAAGGTTGCTAACATACGAGTAAGTAAGTATGTATTTCGGAATTTATAAGTATGTTTATCAGTTGTCAAGATCCCATATGAAATTAAATGAAAATATCTTTATTCATGTAGGTCACAAAGTAACACTTATGAACATACATACATACATATTGTCACGCCTTTATCCCCGAAGGGGTAGGCAGAGGCATACTATACGTCGACATTTCACCGTATACATTTTTGTCCCACGTAACAGGTGGTGAGCCCAATGCCGTATTGAAATGGACAGGCGCAGGCTGTGGTGACCTCGGCTGTTAAAATGTTTCAAGCCGCCCTTAAGGCTTTCAACTGGCCTTTACGACTGCCATTCTACTGGCAACCGGAACCAACGGCTTAACGTGCCTTTCGAAGCACGGAAACGCTCGCAAATGTAAATGCCATAAAGTGGTCACCCATCCGAGGACCAGCCAATGTGAAAGTTGCTTAACGCAGTGATCGTTTACAGAACACTGAGTTAGCGGGACCACGAGCGCATCCGCACTTTTCTTTTTTTTTCGAGCAATTACGAATGTCAAGATTATTGCTTCTATATCTAAATTTACTGCCAGATTCTCAAAGCAATAGGTAGAGCTTGTGGAAGAACCTGGCAATAAAACTCAAGGCCACTCTCTTAAATTGTCAGCAATTACATTAAGTGCATGATAGTTTTCGTTTACATAGTTAACATACATACATACATATTGTCACGCCTTTATCCCCGAAGGGGTAGGCAGAGGCATATTAAACGCCCACACTTCAACGTATGCATCTGTGTCCCACGTAACAGGTGGTGAGCCCATTGTCGTGTTGAAATGGACATGCGCAGGCTGTGGCACCTGCTGTTGAAATTTTTTAAGCCGCCCATAAGGCCTTCAACTTGGCTTAACGACTGCCATTTTATTGACAACCGGGACCAACGGCTTAACGTGCCTTCCGTAGCACGGAATTGGGGTGAGTCTCAAGGGCCGAATTCATTTAATAAAATAAAATGTGTCTATTTTAGATGTTAAATTTGGAATTAATTTTGAACCCGTTGCCTTTTTAGTGAGGTGGTAACAAAAAGGCTAAAAGGTCTTATGTGCTAGACACCAATTAGCACACCCAATCAAATTCCTGGTAGTATCGGACTGTTACATAGTTAACATGAAAATGTTTTTATTTTTATTTTAAACAGTATTGTCTATTACATTAAATTTATTATATTTATTAAATTATTTTTTTTCTATTTGTATATTATGTGTGTTGACTTAGAGCGACTTCCTCCCATGCATTTTTATCATTTAAATAGTCAGAAATTTTATAATATGCCTTGTTACACAATTTGGTCTTTACTGTTGTCTTAAGCATATTTATTGACAATGTTCTAATTTCGTTGGGAAGTTCGTTACATAATCGTATACATTGCCCCATAAAAGAATTGCTGATTATTTCGAGACGAGTAGAATGACATACAAGATGATGTTTACATTATAAATATCATTTTTTTTTGTGAAATGTTTTTGTGCACATAAAGCAAATTTTCATACTTATATATATTGTGATATAACGGTAAGAATATTAATTTCTTTGAACTTTCTCTTAGAGATACTCTGGGACCAAGGTGGTATATTGCGCTGGTATACAGCTCTTTTATTTAAAATAAATATCGTATTAATGTCCATCGAGTCTCTCCAAAGAAGAACTCCGTATGACATAACGCTATGGAAATAACTGAAATAAACTATTCTAGCCATTTCAACATAAGTGAGTCGTCTTAATGTTTTTCCTGCATATGTAGCAGAGCTTAATTTGCCTGTAAATTTTTCTATATGTGGCCTCCACTGCAACTTTGAGTCAATAGTATTACCCAAAAACACAGTACCCCCTCGTAGCCCCAACAGTATACAACCCTGATCTACTAAGTTGATCATTGGTCGCCCCCTGTCTCACATTAGGTATTGAAAACTTAATTAATTTAGTTTTTTTATCATTCATAAGAAGATTATTAACGTTAAATCAATGAACAACTTTTGAGAGTGCGCTGTTAACATCGTCATAATTAATTGTCTATTAACTTTAAATGTCAAAGAGGTATCTATCACCCGCAAACAGTACAATGTCATGTTTATCCCCAACATAGTAAGGTAAGTCATTAATATAAATAAAAAAAAAGAAATGGACTAAGGATTGATATCTGTGGAACACCCATTACAACTGGAGATCCTGCTGCAGATCGTTTTACTTCAATTCTCTGAATGATATTGCTAACATAAGAAGCCAGAAGGTCGAGAGATTTATTTCTGATACCGTAGTGGCGCAATTTTTTTACAAGAGTTTCGTGATGGACACAATCGAAGGCTTTAGATAAATTGCAAAAAAACACCTAATGCATCTTGCGAATCCTGCCAAGCCACATAAATACTTTTGAGTAAAGCAATCCCTGCATCCACCGTTGAGCAACCGCTTGTAAATCCGAACTGTTTCCTGTGTAATAAATTACGTATATTTAAGTGACTAAGCAAATGTCCAAGCATTTGCTTTTCAAAGATTTTACTAAGTGTTGGTAGTATGGAAACAGGCTGAAAGTTAGAGGAATCTGCAATATCACCGGCTTTAAATAAAGGAATTACTTTACTATGATACAGTTTTAACAAATATACCCCACATATCTTTAGCGTTTTTCATATTAATTGCCTTAACAGTTTTAAGAAATATATCTAGAACTGACAACTGAAAATTCAAAGTCTGTGCCACATTCCTCCACGCCATGTTTTAAAAGTTTTTCAGCATTGTTAGAGCAAGACAATAGAGAACACAAAAGTGTCAAAATATTAATGTCAAATACAGCTAAAATTGGAGCGTAGCTCATGTACATTACATTAGTTTTTATTGCACTTCAATACATGCAGTATTTTCGAAGTTATAATGACGAGAAGTTTTTGTCCTCTTTTGAATTTCCGAGATTTGGCGCGCCCATTATGACGTCACAGACTCGCACAGACTGCGACAAGGCGCGACGCGGCGTTCGGTTGCGAACGAGAGCACGACTGTAGAATGAGCAGGGTTGTGACGGACACGCTTCTACTCTTCATCCCTATATTTATATACTGGTTTTGAAAAATAATTTACGATAACCATACGTCATTTTTATGGCAATGTTAGCTGATACCTGCTCTGTGTCTACTATGTAGTATAAATTATATCTTGGCAATCATAATATAACGGATAACAGACATAAAACTGAAGAGTTTGTTAGTTTGTTTGGTTGAACGTGCTAATCTTAGAAAGTGCTGGTATATGTACAAATAGCCCATTTATCGATAAAGGTATAGGATAGGATATACCTATATCGTTACGCCACTACGTGGGAGAGAGGATCAGTAATTATAAATGTTAAAAAATCGGGAAAATTTTCTTACATTATAGTGAAAATTAATAAATGGCATGGTTGAAACAAATAGTAAGACCGGTCGTTGAGGCCCACTAAGATATCAGAGACACAAGCGACCTCATTTGCTGATGATGCCTAACCTACTGTTGCTGCGCTTACTGCCTCATTGACCGCACATTGACTGTGTGCGTTTCGATTGCTCCGCCACGGTGTCCAATCAAAAAAAGCACTCCGTCAAAAATTTGTCGAAATTTGTCAAAACCGAATGCAACAAACCAAAAATTTGTCAAAATAGAAATAAAGAAGATATTAGGGTTTAAAGTTGGCCGCGCGAACGAAACGTGGAGGATTGCGCGGCCACGGAGATCTCAGTAACTACATGGGTTAGAGACCTAATTCTTTCAGTCAATTAAAGATTGAATTTGTCAAAACTTGTCGAAAAAAGAAGTATAAGCTCTAGAGCAATATTATAAATGTATAAAGAATAATTAATTTATATCATAACGTAAAGTTAAATCTTCAGCTTGTATACTTTTTCTTTAAAAGTCGGGGATCAGTTGAGTGATGAGGTTCTTGTCTCTTGTGGTGTTCCACAGGGCAGTATTCTGGGCCCCACACTCTTTCAGATATACGTGAATGACCTATGCACTATGTGTCTCCCTCACACTAAAATATTTACCTATGCTGATGACACCGCGATTGTAATAGATGGCGCTACCTAGTCAGCAGTGAAAGAGCGCGCAGAATACTCTTTAAAACGTATAATGGTCTGGCTTAGCAAAAATCTACTGACGCTAAATGTGGACAAAACACTCTTCATCCCCTTCCCCTTATCTAAAATTAACACACCTGCTAACGATTTTTACATTAGAGTTTACACTTGCGTGGATAATAATAGCTGTACCTGTCAGGAAATTACTCGAGCTACAAGTGTGAACTATCTTGGCATACCTATTGACAGCAGGCTTGCGTGGGATATACATATTGGTGTCGTAAAGACGAGAACAAGAAGTTTCTCTCTCTCTCTATATCTCCCTCTCTATCTCTCTCTCTCTCTCTCACACACACACACACACACACACACACACACACTCACACCCACACACACGCGTAACACGATCGTACTTACATTTACAATACTTTAATATTAAAAGCATGTTTATATAATTATTGTACTACTTACTAAAATTTAATAATATTATTTAGTAACAGTGTTAACTTATTGTCTTTTTCTTAAATATTATTAGCTTAAAATCCATGAACAGTCGTCACTTACTGCGTTTACGTGTCAAATTATTTGACTGATCACTGTCTCCCAAAATACAAACGCAAGCCTAGATTGGGAGCCAGTATCAGGTATGTTTGTAACTCTAACTACAGCATAATCTAAGACATGATTGTAAATCTTCTCTGTGACCAAATAAACATATGTTATAGTTAAAACAATCATCACAAGAATCAGTAACCTGAGGCTATCTATGTGGAGACTGCAGCGGGTCTGCAGTCTCCACATAGATAGCCTCTAGTTCAATTGGCGGCAGTTTTAGCTTACCTTCATTTTTTTTTATTAAAGCGTAAGTAAATGACGCCGCTAAGATATGTATCATATTACCAAAGCTGGAACTAACTGAGCTAGGGACGTTGCATGCCACAGGGCGAATATTTCATTTCGAGCAGATTTGACGTTTTGGAGAATAAAAAAATAAATGCACATATTCATATTTTTTATGAATTTTTCGGAAAGAATATAATGATAGAAACTGAATTTTATGAAAGGCCCAGCAATTACTCTTTTCTGCTAAGAGATATGGTTGTTTCTTTTTTTTTTAAACTGTAATGAGATTTCCCAGATACGGTAATTAGATCTCGAGATATGGTAATGAAATAAATTGAAATGGTAATTAGAAATAAAATCAAAGGTTAGAAAAATAACCTTGACACAGGGCTGGAGCAACACCTGACTTGGTCCTTAGGATTGTAACTTGATGCATTCCGCCTCGCGCCATCACGAGAGTTACCTCTCAGCAACAGACCGCGTAGCATCCAATCGTAGCTGATGTTCGACAGAAGTGGTCTTAGAACCGATCCCTGAGAAACACAAAACTTCTCGCCATGCCAGTCCTAGCTTTGGTAAGCTATGGCTTTCTTTCTCGGGAAGATAAGCCCCGACAATGCACTAGAGGCAAGGAGGACTATATGAAAATGAGCGTCTTCTCAAAGCATTTCCAGGGCAAGGCGTTGCCTATGTCATGAGGCACCTCCGTGACTACCTCACCTGTGATGACGCACCTTCCGCGAGGACTGCGACACGCATGATCGCGTCATCGGAGGAGCACTGAAACCAAACTGATGGAAACCAAACTGCTTATGTACCAGATCCCCATGACTATGACATATGCGACAAAGTGCTCTTCAATGATACGCTCAAAGAGCTTGCATACCTCGTCGAGCAATACGAGCGACCAATAGCCGGATTTCTCCGTATACGACACCTTGAGAAACCAGTCTTTATTGAAGGATGAATCAAAACCTTAATAGTCAACGTTCATTAAGATCCAGGAGTCATGCTCACCCCGGAATGCTATCGGGTCCGGAGTTGTTCTCTTGCTGGGCTTAGCCGCAGCA
This sequence comes from Thumatha senex, assembly GCA_948477245.1. Taxonomy (NCBI): domain Eukaryota; kingdom Metazoa; phylum Arthropoda; class Insecta; order Lepidoptera; family Erebidae; genus Thumatha; species Thumatha senex. Next base: position 9,643,385 of record OX419726.1, on the reverse strand, counting down.
CCGTTAGCTCGATTCGACTCGCTTGGTGACTGCGGGCACGTCGTTCTCGACGTAATCCCTAACATTGGCTGGGGTTTGGGCCAGCGGATGGCCTTACCATTCCAGATTCTCTAGGAGCTATTTTCGGGTCAATTTCTTGGCCAGCTTAATGGTCTCCTAGAGGGACCTCACTTGTAACACTCGTGTGCTCCGTCTCTGGGGCCTCAGTGCCTGGTGTACCGATAGCGGATATGCACACTGCGTGCACAATACGATCTCCACCGGGAATCAGGCCCGCACGACCTTGTTTCAGTCGTTTGACAGCCCAACATATGCCAAAGTATTTAGGATAGCTAGTGGGTGGCTAGTTGGAGGAGAAACGTCAAACTAAATATAACTCTGGACGACTAACGACCCGTCCTTCCACCACATGCCAGCCCTGAACGCGGCGTGTGCGATCAGGGGTCACACATGCCACACACAGGTGGTTACATTTTTCCGGTCATGGATTGGCCATCCAGACCGCCGAAGTTCTCCCCCTACCAGTGTTTTTTCGGGAGCCTCAAGTGTTTGTTCAACCCCGGGGGTTGAAATTTTCCAGGACTGGGACGAAATGCGGTAAGAATGACGTCTTGCTCACCTAGCCATAGTTCGAATTGATATTGCTCACAAGTTGGCGAGAAAAAAGGGGCCACGATAACCACTCCGCTGCAATCAGCTGCAACACAGCATCGGCTTCTAACCATAATTGCAAGGCGCGAGGTGTCCTATTCAACACCCAAAGCTAAAAAAAGCTAAGCTGTCTATCGTGACTGGGCTCCCGTAGTAGACCCAGTACTACTTGGCAACGGTGACCACGTTATAGAACCTAATAGACCTATCTTCATCGCAATCATGTTACGCAAACAGTTGTAAAAGAAGAGTTTTCTTCTTCCTTGATAACTACTTGCGGTAGGCGAATGTCCACTGAGCAATGCTCTGGCACAGGAAATCCTGAGCAGCAGACCAGTGGTTTAGATTCACCTGTAGGATGCGGATAAGTTTGTCCATTAATGAACCTCCATTCTCCAATCCTGTCGTGAACGTGGCCGCTCTTGACCGGTAACAACCACTTCCCATACCTGACAGGCCTCGATCTCGAGGTCTAGTCTGTACACAATGCAACACGTAACGCCCTACGTAACGCAACTAAAGTAGTGCGGTCAGACAGCGGTAAGAGCTTACTTTGTGATAGGACTAACTGCAGCTGGAGCAATGGTTCCTAGTTTCACAGGACTGTAGTAGATACACTTTGGTCTTTCGGAAGTCCCAGTGAGGAGGTTCTGTTTGTCCGCTGTTTTTATACGCTGGGCAGCTGAAGAACGTGACCGCTAAAGCCGAAACGTCTAGCTTTGGCTCTCGTCTGGTCACTGGGACAGTCGCTGGCCTCCACGATGGGGGAGATTACCACCTTTGTCATTACTACGTCATCCAGACTCAATAAAAAATCATTACCGTTTGTTTCTTCTAATTACCATTCCATTTAAAAAAGAATGGGAATTAATGGTAATTATATTAATGGCAATGAGATTTTCAATAAATTCAGAAATAAAATGATATTTTAAATAGGTAACGATTTGTTAAGTTTAACACTGAATAGAGGGATACATATTGGATATATCTAGCAAATAATTATGTAAAAAACATAAAATAATTACCTTTTTAAAAGGCAAATGGTATGTAGAAATATTTTTTAACCAAACCAGTTTTCGAGCAGGAGAACTCTAAATTACATAGTAAAAAAATGTACTTTCAGGGGTGTGTTGTTCACGACCGTAATGCGGAGATGGTCAGCGAATCTTTTATGTTTAATCTAGTCCATAACCGTCCGTAAATGCGAAAATATTAGGTCGTGAATGTCTTTGAATGGTAATTATGTGTGAGTGTAAGGACATTTTTCTAAGTGTGGTATCACTTTAAATTTGTTCTTTGGTAAACGTTACTAAAATGTAATATAGATTAATTAATATATTAACCAAAAACGTTTTAAAAAAATTCGTTCTCCCAATAGACTTTTTAGAAAGACTAATATATTTATTAAAATCTGGGAAAAGGGACACGGATGGTAATTAGATTTTGGCTTTTATTTTCAAAATTTCATGCATTTGCAACAAAAATCAAGATGTTTTAAGGATTGCGCCTAACGCAGGCCTACGTTAATTTAACGAAAACAATGTAACATTAAAAAAAAAAGTTTAATGTGTTATTTATCGTCCGCCATGCAATATGCACGATATGAAATATTCACCCCACACCATCATGGCGTCGAGCTTCAGCGTGTTGCACAAGCGTGCATTCAAACTATGGTGCGCACTTCCAAAATATTAAAATGTCTTTATTTTGCATTAGATGTCATACATTAGAACTAAGGATAAATTTTTAAGGATAGATTAATATTTTTAAAGTTACCACCGGTTCGGAACTTGGCCCACCTGAGAAGAACCGTCTTATTGTATCTATGTATACACTAGCTGACCCGTGCAACTTCGTAAGAGGCAGAGAGGGAAAAAGAGTGGGGCGTACGAATTTAAATTACAATTCTAAAGGAGCTGAAACTTAGATTTGGGTTATATTTGTATTTTTAATGGCACGTAAAAAAAATGCTCAAAAATAAAATAACACATTTGGGGTGAACCACCATTTTCATTAAGGGGTATGAAAAATAGATTACGACCGATTATCAGATCTATCAAATAAATTTAATAATAATCGGTCAAGCCGTTTCGGAGGAGTTTGGTAACAAACATCGCGACACGAGAAATTTATATATTAGATAAATATAGACAATTTTTTTTTCAAAATAGTTCTGTAAAGATCTGCTGGTGATTGTTACACCGCATGGACAATGTACGTCGACGACGAACAGCACCCGCTTTTATTATTGTCCATCATATTATTGTGATATATGTTCCGGTAATCACTATATTTACTGTACCATGTCGTGCTCCATGTTTTCGCCGCGCGCGTTATATAAAATTTGACATTATTGCCGCGCTTTCAAAAACAGACAATGACTGGTTCGTCGCCAATGTTTGACGGTTTGACGCGCAAAGTCGATACGCCGCTTTACACTACTACTACTAGTAACGTGATATTTACCAAGCATTAATTTTATTCTTTCATCGAGTATCAGATATTTCGGTTCCGTTACAAACGCCATGACCACGAATCTACTAAAGCTCGCATTTATTTTATTTGTTGATTTTTTTATATTACTCTTGAATTTTACAATTTTTACATTATTTCATTTTTAATGATTTTAATGTTAATGATGAATAAATATATTAAGTTTTTTATTTACTCGTATTTTTATTTTTAGATCAAATAACATCTAGATAGAGGTTATTCAATTTCATAGCTGTCCTCAAGGTATTGAATGTAAATGTATATGGAAAAAAAAATTAACATTAAAGAAACAACGAGTGGAGGATTGCGCGGCCATAACTTCAAAGGCGAATATTTCTTAAAATATTGCTCTAGAGCTTATACTTCTTTTTTCGTCATTTTTTGACAAATTCAATCTTTAATTGACAAAAAGAATTAGGTCCCTTACCCATGTAGTTGCTGAGATCTCCGTGGCCGCGCAATCCTTCACGTTTCGTTCGCGCGGCCAACTTTAAACCCTAATATCTTCTTTATTTCTACTTTGACAAATTTTTGGTTTGTTGCATTCGGTTTTGACAAATTTCGACAAATTTTTGACGGAGTGCTTTTTTGATTGAACACCGTGGCGGAGCAATCGAAACGCACACCATTGACTGCCTCGGTGGCGCAGTGGTAGTGTACGCGACTGAGGTCCACAAATGTTTGTTTCGGAGTTTGGGTGTTTCCTATATATATAATATGTATGTATTTAGAAATATAATAAGTATGTTTACGAGTCATCTAGATCCCATAACAAAGCTTATATTAGCTTAAGTGAAAAAATAAATGTCTTACAATATTTTTTCCATGGTTCGGAGGTCAGACTGCATTCGCTCCCAACCATTCCCCGAATCAAAAACCAAACTAGCAAATAGTTGCCATAAAAGCATTATTTTTATTTAACGGTCATTTTTCCGTTATGTGCGAATGCGTACAAAATCACTTGACAAAAATAGGGATAAATTCCTTTGAATATTTTCCTGTAACTATAAGATTAAGGTACCTACCTACCCTTACCTTACGCAGTAAGGGCGGGTACCTCAATCGTTGTAGTCTCTAAAATCTAACTCTATATCTATGTAAACCCGTATTATTGTGCAATATTATGTACTTATCAGTCGGATTGTATGATTATTCAGTTCGGATTTGCAACTATAATAGTAAATCAATGGTAAAAACACTTGAAAAAACTCTTTTTTAAATAAATGGTTAAACTAAAAATGGTTAAAAAAAACTCAGAAAGTCTTTTCATTATAACCCATAATGTTCGAAAGCATACAAAGCTTAAACCGGCACAATTAGTAGTCAGGTACATCGGATTTAGAGTGCCGTCACTTGAGTTCTCGACGTATTCTCAACAAACCCTATCATTTGATACCCATATTGTAGCTGTGTGTGTAAAATAACCAAAATGGTGATGTAGAATGACGTCACACCGCTACATCCTCATCCGAGCGTCTGTCCCAGTTGCGTTTTGCGACGCTTGGGGTCCACTTTCCTACTTTTTTCCTCCATTTTCCACGGATTTTTGTAGTCGGCATTGATAGGAGTGACTACCTTCTGATCTCTCAACCCCGATAAGCCTGCGTCACTCCTGCCTGATCCCTAAGTCAGTAGGTGCACTGCTTGCATGGTTACGTAGCTTGGGCCCCTAACGTTTTAGTGGGGCCCCTTACAATCAGAAAATATCTACTAATATAAAACAATTATCTTTATCTACTTAAATAACAGTAGAATGAAAGAATCACATCAGATTCGGCATTTAATGTATGCAAACTCGTGACCATGAAATATTCATTTAAAAATTAGCTTTATTATTGAAGGAAACTTCTTTATCAACGATGAGAGAAATTTTATAGCTGAAAAAACAAGAATACTCGTCACGTTTTCGGTTACTAAACTACTACTACTAAACTTCTTTATGAAAAAGAAAAATATTTTTTATTCTTCCTTTTTTTTTCTTCGTATAAGAGAAATTTTATAGTTTAAAAAAATGTCGTAAACAAGTTTTACTTCTTACCTGTGTACTCTGGTACACACACATTATTTTTTTGTTTATTGTTTATCTATCACGCCTTATTCCCGAAGGTGTGGCAAAGGCATATTATACGCCTACTTATCACCGTGTGTATTCCTATCTCACGAAATTAGATGGTGAGCCAATTGCCGTGTTGAAATGGACAAACATAGGTTGTGGCTACTGGCTGTTTATATTTTTTTTTTATCTGCCCATAAGGCCTTTAACTTGGCTTAATGACTGCCATGTCACTGGCAACCGAGACCAACGGCTTAACGTGCCTTCAGAAGCAGGGAATTGCTCGCAAATATAAATGCCACAAAGTAGTGGGCACCCGTCGGTGACAAGTTATAGGGAAAGTTGCTTAACGCTGTGATCGTTTACAAAACACTGAGTCAGCAGAGCCACGAGCACTTTATTATCTTCGTTGCTATAAAAATTTGAATTACAAATTGGATGTGATCTACAAAAGCAACTACGTTAAGTGGCTTGGTACACATGTTGCATTCATGGCCATTCCTTCATATATCTGTTCATTCTGCGGTCAGTCGCGCTCTGCGTCTCTCGTTGGACGCGCGTCTCGTGTGAAACGCAGAATAAACGCACCGACTCGATAAAAAAAAGTATCAGTTATAACAACTTCAAATCAGTGGTAACTATAAACCTATTTTTGCTTCATAAAATATCAAGTCGGCATCATTATTTTTCATATAACATTGTTATGTTGCAGAAAAAGTTTTGAATATTGCATGAAGCGCGGATAATGGTCTTGGGAAATGTTTAACGTTGACTTTTTGTTCCTTTATCACTAATAATAAATGTAAATTTTAATTTAAAATGAATGTCTCTTTTTTAATAAAATAATGGTATCTTATATAAAGACTATGTAGGTTTTTTAAATGTAAAAATAATACCTAAGTGAAATTAGAACGATAATTTTACGTTTACAGCTATTTTGAAGACGAAATGACACAAAAGACATACATTTTACCGGTGGTCCAGGTAGGCTTGTCGTAAAACCTTTATGACGCAAATACGAATATATTTAGTCTGTTTCACGGAAAATACTCCTTTAGTTTTTCCTCTTTACGACTGACTTCCAGACAGTCTTTGATCATAATTCATAATTATGTAATGAAAGAGTTAGGAGTAAACATGAAAGTTGATATTGCAGTATTTTGCTGCGTTAATTAAATATGTATTGTATTTGTCTTAACAGTTACTCAAAATTAAAGTGTCATTCATTATTTATTTATCTATAACGACTTATCCCCAAAGGGGTGGCAGAGACATATTATATATTATTTGCATATGAAAGTGTACTTAAAATGTCTCTGTCTGTCTGTGTTTGTTTCGCTTAATCTCTGAAGCAGCTGGATCAATTTTAACAGAACTTTCAATCACTGAGTTATAAGGAGTAACTTAGGCTACATGTTATCCCAGTATTCCCACAGGAAATAGTGGAGCGTTCACTAGTCTGGCATTTAAACAAAAAAAAAATCTGAGAATGTATTCTGCAATGGAACCTTACTATTTGATCATACCTGACGCTGTCTGGACATTAAGGTGTTGAGGTTAGGAGGTCAGAATGTTTGGGATGTAGGATTAAGGACTTTTCCCTAATCCTACATCCCAAACGTTTTGCTGCTGAATGCCCTAGTTGGTTCCTGGTGCATAGATTAGCTATGGTTATTCAATATGGCAACGCGGCTAATAGTGTTATGGATAGGATAGCACCACAATCTTTCAGGAGTGTGTTATTTGATTAATAAGTTTAGCTATTTTTTTTACATTATAATTTACATCTTGTAATTGATTGATGTTAAAAATGAATTTATATTCAATTTAACAAAGAATAATATTTGTTTTTTTTTATTTGTTTATTTAGGAAAATCTTGGGATAACATGCACACAATGAAAAGTGGGCGTGTAATATGCCCCTGCCACCTTTTTGTGGTCTAAAGGCATGAATAATAAATAAATAGAGTTAATAAGTGAACGGTGCTAGTAATATTATTATAAAATACTCTTTTCACGTCACTGGGAAATTAAATCTTGAAATACATTTATGTAAAGAACTTAAACCTTAATTTATTACTTTATTTTAAATCGAGCGAGAGGTTAAGCCAATATAAAAAGTAAAGAAAGATTTTTTTTGAGATATTTCAAATATACTTAATATCGTTATGGTTGAGTTTTTACAAACGTACGTACATATAATACTTTACAACTTTTTTCAGAAGGTTGGTTTACTATACGCCCTTATTTTACCATTTGTATTTAATCACATGTTATAGGTACCTATTGTAGGACTCACCACCTGTTACGTGGGACAAAACTGCTTACGGTGAAATGTGGGCCTATAGTATGCCTCTGCCACCCCTTCGGGGATAAAGGCGTGAATTATAAGTACACTTCCCGTAGCTCCGCACGTGTGGTGAAGTGTTCTCGTCCCTGTTTCACACAGGAACTTGTTCCTGAGATAAAAATTAGCCTATGCGTTATTATGATGTGTAAGCTATATTATTGTAAAGTTTCCTTAAAATCCATTCAGTAGATTTTGCGTGAAGGAGTAAAAAACATTCATCTATACTTACAAACTTTCGCGTTTATAATATTAGTAGGATAACTATTTAACAGGAGGAGTTTGTGGCTAATTCACATAGAAAATTTTCAAGACAAAAAAATCTCCAAATTGGCCTGAAGTGTCTTTCGAAGTACGAAATACTTTGACCATGCAGCTTTAACTCTGTATGTATATATTGCATCATACATACATACATATTGTCACGCCTTTATCCCCAAAGGGGTAGGCAGAGGCATATTAAACGCCTACATTTCACCGTATGTATTTTTGTTCCACGTAGTAGGTGGAGAGTACATTGCAGGCGCAGGCAATGATATTGCATTATAGAGACATAGATATATACTATGTTAAGCATACCATACTTAGTAGAAGATATAATTTTAAGTCTACATGAGTATATAACCGAGTTTAATTAAACTAAAAATAGTAGTTTATAACTACGATTCACGTACGTACGATGCTACAGCATTTGTCCTTGAATTTGTATATTGTACTATTTTATACATATTACGTAACACAAGCCACAGTTTAAAAGGTAAAAGGAATAATAAACAAGCTGAGCTTTGTTTGTTTCTTATAAAAAAACAAACTTATAAATAACACTTTCAGGCTACGAATCTCGTAGCAACGGTGCTACGGTATTTATATTATTGTATGTAGTACTTTTCTATATGTCAATGAGGGTAAAACCGCCGGTCGAGGCATACAGTAAAGCTAAGTATATATTTTTATATGCTTAAAACAAGTATTATTTACACAATTTATACTTCAAGAATGGGTGATTTTGAAGATCCTTATTTTATTGGATTTGTCTCTAGCCCAAATAGAAGTAAAAAAATACAAAAAAAAATACAGAATAAAAGTATACTTTTCATGTTTTCTATGGAACTTCATTCTAAAAGCGGTGCAAAGCTCACCAGGGCCACTATATTTGTTATAAAATAAAGTAACTTGTAAAGCAAGTTTATATTGCTACGAAACTTGTAGTCAAGCGTGGTAGCGCTACGCCATTGCTCGTAGCAATAAAGTGCTACCACAGCTACCAGTCACATGAAACCTAGAAATTATGTGGACGTAGGTTGCTTTTAGTGGGCTTTCTATCTGTTTTATCGTCTTCTTTGGGGTGAAAGGTGCTATATGTCTCTCGTATATGGGCGTACGTGCCTGCTGTTAGCAAAAGCCCGCTATAAAACTTTCAATCAAATTACATCTGCACATTTAACCAAATCGATATTATCTAATGAATCTAGTATGATCAAAATGAATTGCTCGTAGCCCCGCTAACTTAGTGTTCTGTAAACGATCTCTGCGTTAAGCACTTTTCACTATGATTTGTCCTCAATTGGACGATTACTTTGTGGTATTTCAATTTACGAACGCTTGCGTGCTTCGAAAGGCACTTTAAGCCGTTGGTCCCGGCTGCAAGTAACGTGGCAGCTGTTAAGCCAGATTGATGAGTGTTCTGTAAACGATCACTGCGTTAAGCAACATTCGTTATGGCTGGTCCTCGTGTGGCTGACCACGTTGTGGCATTTACATTTGAGAGCAATTACATGCTTCGGAAAATACGTTAAGCCGTTAGTCCCGGTTGCCAGTAATGTGGCAGTCGTGAAGCCAAGTTCAAGGCCTTATGGACGGAAAAATTTCACCAGTACGTCGCGGTAACACGGCAATTGGCTCACACATACACTAACACACAGGATTAACACATAACCCACTTTTTACCCTGGGAACAGGTTCCTGTGGAACTCGGAGAGAGCTTTTAATGGGAAATCGGTACAGAAAAGCTTCTCCACACGGTAGAAGCTGCGGGCGTCTTGCAGTGTCATATAAATAACAGCTAAGGCCATAGTACAAAAAAAAATGACATATGTGATACATAAAAAGTTAATATATTAAAAAAGTTCGAAATATAAGATGATATAATGCCTAGTGAACTGAAACTACTATAATCCTGAAAAAGTCCTAAAATCCTATGAGGATTATGTAACCTAGCAGGTTATAAAAAACGATAAAAAATGTTAGAAAGCTGCAATTTTCACATAATCATGTAAGTTAGTTAGCGCCGACTAGTCTAGAGCGCCGTTATTTGAATTGAAGTGGTTAGCTTTGACGAGAGTTGAATGTTTAAAAAGGAAGTTAACAAGGCTCAGGTCCATTCTACCATCTTTAACTCACAATATAAAAGCTGGTAGACACTTTTTTTGCAATTTGAAACGCTTGTTACCCCGATAAATCAGTGTTCTGTATATGATCACTACGTTAAGAAACTTTCGCTATAGCTAGCCGTCGGATAGGTGACTACTTTGTGTCATTTTTATTTACGAGCGTTCCGTATTTTGGAAGGCACGTTAAGCCAATGTTGCATGCATTTACATGCATTTTTATCATCTTTCAAAAGATTTAGCTATTTAACATTTTAATTTTAATAGACTGAATATCAGAATAAAATACTCGGACAGAGTTTATCTGTGGATGTGTAACATCTATTCAGGTTGTTTGAAATTTGATTAAGAATACTGAAAAATGTTTGATTAAATATACTATTTACCATTTATTTACTTTTCTAACCGCACGATTTTACCGTATAGCTTGCAAAAAAATAAAGATGTGAATAATTCAAGATTCTCCTTGTACCATCAATCAACAGTCTACAGAATGGTTATAGATATTCTCCGGTTTAAGTGCCTGTTATCATCACATCCTTCATCTTGTATTATGTAGGACCAACAAAACTATCAGACAGTGAGGGTGTATAATACACTTCTGCCTACCCTGTTTATTACGTTAAAAATAATATATAATTGTAATATAACTCTTTAAGTGGTATGTTTCCAAAAAATAAACTCGCAAAAGGAAATAAACAGTTGAGTAGGTACTTATTTACTTCGCCAACTTTCTTTCTGTTAAATCGGATGCTTCCATTCATTTCCGTAATCCTATCAAGATATTTCTTTTAAATATTAAAACAATGTTTTGCAAATCAATGTTCTTATCTTTTTGGTAAAACAATTTCATGTATTCAGTTTCAATTGCGTCCAAAGTCACTTATTATTTGATTTTTTAAATGGAATCATCTGCCATCTGACCCTCTATTTCTTTTCTTAGAGTACTACACAGCGTAGCGTGAGGGTTACACGCACGTAGCTCACTCCCTCAAGGTAGTGGTATATAACCAGAACCCCCCAAAGAAGCGAGATAACACTCGAACCCCCCAAAGAGACAGGATACACACCCAAACCCCCCCTGAAGGAGCCTGCGGTAGCGGACAAGGTCTGTCGGGAGCCCTGGGGTTATCCTTCCGAGTATCCATGAGGATTTCCACACGAAATAAAAAAAAAAAAAAAGAGTACTACACAGAGTCATAATAAAAATTAACACAACCAGAGATAATACACATTTACAAATAACTAACACTTGAGTACTGAGAACATATAATCGAGTAAATTTTCTTCTCTAATGTAATAGCTCAATAACGATTTGTAATCTGTAACTGAAACCTCGTGAGCTAATGAAATAAACTGAATTAAAATATCTTTATTCGTAAAGGTCTCAAAGAAAACTATATTTTTTTATATATTTTATATATTATATGAACGTAAAGATTCATAAAAAAAAACACATTCATCAAATATAAATATTTGGAGAAACAACATTATCTATTACTAACAATAAAACTTCATCTATAACTCTAATCTTCAGAATCTTCAAATAAAATCATTATAAAAACTATTCTATCTTTCAACTAAAAACAAAACTAACATTCAAAAAAACATTGAATTAATACATCTTTAATAGTTTTAATATTTAATTTCAGAGTTCATCCCGAACAAAGACCGTGCAATGTGAATTATATATACGAGTACATAATAGATTAGCTGACCCAGCAATGTTAGTTTCGCCATATCAATAGCCAAAGAAAAAGTACTAAAACATTTAAACTATTCTATACATATTACAAGGTGGATCAACACACACATAGAAAATCGGTAAAGTTAGATAGTTTCGGCATTCATTTCGGACAAACATCATGACTACAACTATATTTATTAGATAATAGAACTAATGAAATAATAGAACTTTAAATTTTATAACCTGCGTCTGTCTATTTTAACACGGCAATTGGCTCACCACCTATTACGTGGGACAGAAATACACACAGTGAAAAGTGAGCATATAATATGACTCTGCCTGTGATTGATAATTTTTCCAATCTAAAACAAACAATTTAAAACCAACAATTTCTACTTTAAAAGGGGTCTTAGAAGGTTTTTAAAAGGTCGGCAGCGCGAGTGCTGCACCTTTGGTTTTGCAAACGTCCATAGGCTACGGTGACCACTTTGCATCAGGTGGACCGCGTGCTGGTCTATCAACTCAGTGGTATAAAAAAATAAAATAAAATAAATGATAAAAAGTTTAAATGCAAGATTCAAAACTAACTTTGTTAATGTACTCATTTATATTTTATGTTACGTTGCTAAAAGTATTAACTGGCCACTTATTTATATAATAAAGTAGTACAGTGCAGTTTACCGCTCAAGTATTTACTGTAAAAGGTGGTTGATAAACCAACAATTTTATATAAAGTTTAAATGCAAGATTCAAAACTAACTTTGTTAATGTACTCATTTATATTTTGTGTTACGTTGCTCAAAGTATTAACTGGCTACTTATTTATATAATAAAGTAGTACAGTGCAGTTTACCGCTCAAGTATTTACTGTAAAAGGTGGTTGATAAACCAACAAATTATAAAAAGTTAAATACAAGATTCAAAACTAACTTTGTTAATGTACTCATTTATATTTTATGTTACGTTATTAAAAGTATTAACTTGCCACTTATTTATGTAATAACGTAGTACAGTGCAGTTTACCGCTCAAGTATTTACTGTAAAAGGTGGTTGATAAACCAACAATTTTATAAAAAGTTTAAATGCAAGATTCAAAACTAATTTTGTTAATGTACTCATTTATATTTTATGTTATGTTGCTAAAAGTATAAACTAACCACTTATTAATATAAAAAAGTAGTACAGTGCAGTTTACCGCTCAAGTATTTACTGTAAAAGAAAAATGTGAAGTGAAAGTGATATTGATTGCGATGGAGAGACGAGCGGATGAAGGTCGACTTCGTGCAACCGCATCCCAAGATCAAGGTAAGTGGGTTGATAATATGAGCTATTATAAAAGGCTTGTAAGCGACGCAATTTATTTTGTAATAATTTGGTTCAAATGTCACATGATATAAGGTAGTTTAGGTCAGTCGTCCAGTATCTACCGCTGCGAACGCCATGAAATTGATTGCTCTGTACTTGTTATATAATTGTTAAAGTTTTCTATTCAACATGAAAGTAACTTCTCCTGCCTTGAAGAAGTGTTTTGAATTTATTCAACTGAAGTCAGAACCTATACAAGGCTATTTATAAAATATCAATGGCAATGGGCTCACCACCATTACGTAGGACAGGAATACACGTAGTGAAAAGTGGGCATGCAATATGTATGCCTCTGCCACCCCTTCGGGGATAAGTCGTTATAGATAAATAAAATACAATATGAATAAACGTCTTACAGGTCACTTTTGAGGAATAAGAGCTCTTGTTTTATGATATTTCAGTTTTTTGGTTATTTTTGTTAAACGCGATAAAATCTATTCGTTTAACATATTTTAATCTTTAGAACAATTAGTTCGCAACGTCACATGTTAGTTTTTTAGACACCGCTGCGGGGGCGCAGTGGTAATTTATGCAACTGCCGCGACTGAGGTCCCGAGGGTTCGATTTCTGGGTCGGAAAAATATATTTGTGTGATCCACAAATATTTGTTTCGGAGTTTGGGTGTTTCCTATGTATAATATGTATATATTTAGAAATATATAAGTATGGTTATCAGTCGTCTAGATTCCAAAACACACAAGCTTACATTAGCTTATTTTGGGCTAACGGCGCTGTGTAAAAAAAATGTCACACATTATTTATTATTACCTTTATTTACAATACAGACATGCAAATTACATTTTTAAATATATCTAAAAACAAACACATTTAAGAATATTAAAAGAAGTGGCCCACCGGTATCAGGTACAGGGATCAAGCTACCGGTGGTTAGGGCTCCAAAGATGGGAACCTCCTGACAATGCGTGCCGAGTCGAGAGAACTGCCTTCTGCTTCAAACCCTTGATCCAACTGCCTAACGCGAGCCCCATAAGATGTTGGTCGAGGTTCTTGGTAATCAATCCATGTGCTGATACGACTATCGGGACAATGATTGCCGAATCCACATCCCACATGTCACTATTATTATATTATTATAATTATATGATACTGTATTATGATTTATGTTCCTAATGTGATGATTAAGTTTCGATTTACATCAAGATATGTATATTTATTGCGGAAGTTTACAAATATTCAACGTGTGTATAATGGTTATACAATAACTGAATATCGTAGAGAACTACACAGGCAAGGTACTAAATTGGCAGGCAACTAAATTGGCTGTGTATTTAGTTATATGTATAATTTCCGCAATTTAATGAGTTATTTGTTGTTTCCTTCGACAGCTTAATACAGTACTGTATTTATACTTCCAAGTGATTTAACATTTGGTTCACAACATACAATTGCTTTAAGCAATAAATACATAAAACGGTAATGAATAAAAACAGTCTAATATGTACTTATGTCAAAACGTTATTACCATATTTTTTTTATTTACTCGCCTTCTTGTAAGCCCAGAGAGTATGTCCGAGTGGAATTTTGTAATAGATTTGAAACTCACTTCTTGGTGAGCAAGATATTTTAAATATAGTTGGTTTGTTTGTTAGGTTTGGTTGGTTGGCTTAGTTAGCGATAGCATAGTGGAAAATAATGCATGAAAATGTGAAAAAAGAAAAGAAATACCTAAAGGAGGAGAATGAGACGAAGCAAACCTAAAATAAGAAATAAGAGAAAAAGTAAGCAAATATAAAATAAATTTGGAAGACAAAATTTATGTTTGACTGTTATACTTTGCTATAAGTATTTTAATCTGTGATTAATGTTAGCTTTTTATTATGTATATATCTACTTAATATATTAATAAGAAAACTAAGATGATGATGACGTCAAATATGTTTTTAGTCAGTTTTAAAAACATTGAACCTACATTTTTTTTAATATTGTTAATAAATGATGTAACGATACGTTTTGAATTAGTTATAATAAACGCTTTACTTTCCATTATTTTCCACTCACTTCCGAAGTCTAGGAAATAACCATTTAAGGTAATGAACAAAACTGGGAATATGATTTCTTTTTTAAATTTCCAGTACGTCCTTTGAGAATTTAGAACTCTGAGCTCTTTTATATTAGGTACTTGTATAAAGCGTTTTCGTATAAAAAATTTGGCTCATTCAGTAATTACTTTTCACGCCAATGGACGTGCAATCGTGAAAATGCTACTAAATAGAAACTACTAAGTAGAAACACTTCATCGTGAGTGGTCACCGTAGCCTATGAATATCAAAAACAACTTATAAGGTTGCTCATGAACAGCAACATTCGCGCTGCTGACTCTATTAATCAAAGTCACAGAATGTGACTGCCTGCTGCCCTTGAAAATTTTCAGCTACATTCTGGGGACACGCACGTGAAATAGAATTGTCACAAACAGTCACTCATCATGAGTCAGGACGACTCATGATGAGTGACGGCAAAACGCTTCGCTCCATTTAGACTTACCGGGGACAGCAAATTCACCTATACTATGCGCCTCACCGTATGCATTTATGTCCCACGTAACAGGTGGTGAGCCCATTGCCGTTGAAATTTTTCAAGCCGCCCATAAGGCCTTCAACTGGGCTTAACGACTGCCATGTTACTGGCAACCGGGACCAAGGGCTTAATGTGCCTTCCGAAGCACGGACCTAGTTAATATAAATTGTTTTTTTTTTATCCCACTGAGGTGTCAGACCAGCGTACGGCCCACCTGATGGAAAGTGGTCACCGTAGCCTATGGAAGTTTGCAACACCAGATATTATTGGTATACTCATCACCAAGACGACAAACAAGGATACGGTGTCGCTTCGTCCAGTCATAGGTTCTTCTGCGAACAGATGAATAACTCTACTATAAATATTACCAACATTCCTACTTTATTTGATGAAATACATGTCCGGTAATAGGTACAAAACTCCACTCCAGTGGTTATATTAAAATCACACATTTTTATAATCATATGTTTTATTCATGAATTCGTCATATAAGTTCGCTCTCTATTTACAAAACCTTTACATTTATGTAAACCTGTTTGTCTGAATATAGAAGTAGGTACTTCTTTCCTTGTATAAGTTTGCTCGTTTTATACCTACAAATTGTCTAAATACAGATTTATTTTATTTATTTTTTTAGTCCTTCACAGCTTACAATATTTAGTTACATATGTTAACCAAACAATACGCCAATAATGAAGTACACTTTAAATTTATATAATGTTAAAAAGAGTATACATATGTTCAATAACAATAATAAAAATACAAATTCAGTGCAGTGGTATATACAAGGCATATGATTAGATCTAGTGAGTGTTTGTAGGTTGTGTGTGTGTGTGTGTGTGCTTATTTAAGTGCGTGAAATACGTGTCATGTGCATGACAGTAAGAAATATGATTTATATTAATGAGGTTGGAGGTCCTGTGATAGGATTTGCATAACCTTACTTTTATAAGAGTTGCGAGGTGTGTTAAATGGATCCATTTCTGCGAATTTGCCGTTATAAGTGTCCGGTATACGGTGGAAAGGTGACTTCTTTATATAGTCCGTTTTTGCAGATGGGGAAGTCAACAATGGCGTATGTCTTGTTGGTACGCTAAAATGTATTTCTTCTAATAAAGTATTGCAGTTAAATTTATTATTTAATATGTCATATAAGAGCATCATGTCAGCTAACTGGCGTCTATCTTCCAATGTATGAATTTTATGGTATTTACATGAATCTTCATATGTTTTATTTTTTAATTGAGTTTTGAATTTTAAATATAACAAAGCGCACCCCAAAAGTGACGTCAACAAAGTCGGATCTGTAACTGCCTATCACTACCGCCGGGCGTCTATTTCTCAAATATGACTCCAACCATCGCAGAAGGTTCCCCTTTATACCCACAGCATTTAATTTCGAAATTAAGACATTATAATCTACGCGATCGAACGCCTTTTCAAAGTCTGTATAAATTACATCAATTTGAGAACCCTGTATATTGGATGTTATGTAGTTGCTCAGCACTAAAAGGTTCGAATTCACGTTGCGCGATTTAACGAAACCATGTTGAGTAGACGGTATGCATTGCTGCGCTACAGTGAGTATATGCTTATAAATTAATTTTTCAAATATTTTACCAAAATTATTTAAGAGGGACACTGGTCTATAATTTTGTATTACCCTTTGCACCCTTTCTTGTGTATTGGTACTATTTGTGCATCCATCCATCGCCTAGGGAATCCCCATCATTCAAAGACTTGGCAAATATTATCTCAAGCGGCCTGACTAAGCCAACCTCACATTAGGAAAACAACGGGGGGTCCTTCTAAACCGGCACCTTTTTTGTGGTCTAATTTTCTAAAAACGGCTTTATTGCCTCGGATGTAATAATGACAGAGAGAACAATTGTGGTATGAGGGGCATCCGAGGAGGATACGCTGCGTCCAAAATGAGTCGGTTAAAACACTTAACTTAACTACTTAACTTAACTATCTTCACGCTGTATCCCTGACGGGTTAGTCAAACACTCTATGAAAAACTGCGTTAAAAGCGTTACAAATATCTTCAGCGTTGGAGAAGGCGTTCCCATCAGAGGTCATATGGTTTGGGTAACCTAAGGTATTTCTTTTGCTTTTAATATACTTCCGGAACTAGGTGACTTTTTAATATCCCTTTCGCATTGTTCATAATACAAGGAAAAGAACTTATTTTGTAGATTTTTTATTAGTTTCCTGAGTAATGAAAATTCCGCGAAATCGCATGGATTCCTATACCTTTTCCATTTTTTATGTATCTTGGACTTTTCTTTAATCGCATTAACGAGTGACGGTGGGTACCACTTCGGATAACTAAACCGGCTAGATATTCTAGTGGACGGAACATAGCTATCTATTAAATAATTTAATTTTGTATATAATTTATCAACGAAAGTTGAATCGAAATAAGTATGCATGGATCGCGAAGCCTGGCGATCTGTCCTTTCTGACTACCCCGTCAGGGATACAGCGTGAAGATAGTTAGTTAGTTAATTTATCAACCATACAATCCACATTATCCGAGCGCAAATATTGATTCCAGTTTGTTTTACAAAGTTCATCATTAATTTTATTGTAATCAGCTTTAAAAAACTGTCTCATTATTCGTGTTTGTACTGAAATTAGTTTGTAAATATAATTAGGCATATATATTAAATGGTATATGAATTTTTGATATTTTATTAAATAAATATAAATATCCATCCCGCCTTATCCCCGAAGGGGTGGCAGAGGCATATTATATGCCCACTTTTCACCGTGTGGATTCCTGTCCCACGTAATAGGTGGCGAGCCCATTGCCGTGTTGAAATAGACAGACGCAGGTTGTGGCTACCTGCTGTTGAAATTTTCAAGCCGCCCATAAGGCCTTCAACCAGGCTTAACGACTGCCATTTTACTGTCAACCGGGACCAACGGCTTAACGTGCCTTCCGAACCACGGAAACGCTCGCAAAAGTAAATACCACAAAGTGGTCACCCATCCGAGGACCAGCCATAGTGAAAGTTGCGTAACTCAGTGATCGTTTACAGAACACTGAGACCGCGGGGCCACAAGCGCTTCTAATTTATTCACTAGTGAAATAGTCTAGTAGTAGTAGTAGTGAATATGTCTATTTTATTCACTAGTGAAATGTCACTCTGCTTACACTCAATCAGCGCATTCGAAATAAAAAGGTCCAATACATTCCCACTGCAGTTCGGTGTTATATTATATTGAATCATTCCCATATAATCCAAGCAGTCAGCAAAATCGTTAGCTGCAGTACCTAATTCCGCGTAAGGAGCTGCTCCTACATAGTGACCGTCATCTCTACACTTCACGAAAGGTAAATTAAAATCACCTATCACCAAAAAAGTGTCATTGGGATACATCGAACGCACCCTGATGAAGGTGTTTCTAAAATCGTTTAGCATCAAATACGAGTTTTTAGATGGAGGTATATAAACCGCTGCAAGATGGACACTACATGTCGAGCCCGCAGAGATGAGTCTCCCATCATTATAAATCGCATTAGTAATTGTTATCCACACAGATTCCACACATCCTATATCTATATCGTTCCTAAGCATGGCCGAAAGATTTCGTTTTATGCAAAGTAAAACTCCACCACCCTTCCGATGAGCGGGGCGGTCAAATCTAAATACAACGTAACGATTATCACATATTCCTGCATCCATAAATCGCTCACATAACCAACTCTTTGTAATCACTATTATATCGAAAGAATTTGCCTCGATTACACGATATAACTCGAGTACTTTTGCCCTCAGCCCACGCGTGTTTTGATAAAAAATATGCAAACTACGTGTAGACATTATTGTGATCAATTCCAATACGAGTTATATAACTTTACAAAGTCACTTACGCAAGAGCTAAGTTGGATAAGTGTGAAAAAGATTTGAGGTGGTAACTACACGTAAAGTGAATGCAGATAATGGCGGGCCAGAGACTAACAACCTTTCCAGCACATTTACTCGGTACGACAAATTGTTATGAATATAAAGTCTGTTGTATAATTTATGTAATGTGATTAAGTGTGTGTGTTGTGAATTATTATGTATAAAACTGTATATGAGTATATAAGTGTAGTAATTGAAGAATATTACAATTAAAGAATATCATACTTTAAATTGTTTCTAAGGAGAAATTTTAAGCATAATATCTTCCTCCGATGCAATCTCTATTGGTGGGGATGTTTCGTTACGTCGCATAAAAATTGAGCAGATTTTTTCCCACACAAAGGACAGTGACCGAATCTGGCCTGAGCACGGACAGCAGCTTTGGAAAGTTATAAAACTTGTAATAATTTTTATTTATTATACAATCAATATTAATGACAATTTTGTTGTAGCCATTTGTCTGATATTCAAAACAAATAAAAAAAAACTTGTCTTGGCTTACAAACGGATATTATTTTGATTGTCACCTTTGTGTTGCATAAAATAAAACTTATGACAAGAGTAGGGAGAAATAAGTTTAGTTATTGGTCACTACTTATTCCTTTTTTAACTGAAACTGTTTAAATAAATGCATATTTTTATAAAATATAAAACGTATTGGGTATTTTAGTTTTCATCTTCTAGCAACACTGATTAACCCGTCATCGATGTCGAGCGACCTTGAATGACGAATGTAAACAAATAAAGTGTCTTATTAAAATTATATTTTCAACTATATTATTATATAGTTCGCGTTTGTATTTTTTATCGAGTGTTTTGTATCATAATAACTAATTCAACTTCTTACGACCACCATGTCTTTTTGGGTCCTGTAATAAAGACAATGGCATTTTTTTGTTTGTTGAATCTGTTGTGGTAATGGTATTACACACAGAAGTCGTCATAACTCTTGACCTGATGAAAGTGCCGCATGTAATTCTAGATTGTAGATTGTGGATTGTACCCTGAGTAGTAAGTTTTTTTTTATTATTTTCAAGTAGGTTGCTATAAATGGTGGCTCACTTACTTTTAATTTATTGATTTTAAAGGTTTTACTTTATTATGTATTATTAAAGTGACCAATATACATAGACTAGCTGTGCCTCACTCGACTTCCCATTTATAATAATTTATTGAATATAATGTAATCAGCAAATTAATGTATTGAACTCTGCCCGAATTGTGATATTTATATTTACTACTGTATTACTTTTACATAACATAGCTTTCTAATATTAAAAGAATGTTTTTAATCGGTTCAATGGGTTAGCCAGTAGCTGCATTACCTGCAGGTGATATGGCCATAGACTATTTTGGAGCCTCTTAAATTAACTTTTACCAAAAGGTCTGTTACATATACCTATTCACGTACTTTCATTGCCATTTTTGTTTCAGTTAAGAGCATCTGAAAGAACCATCACCAACATCTGTCATACTTGTTTGATTTGAAACTTGCAATCTGTAAGGACATAATAATTTTCAAGTCAAATAACAGAACCCAGAAGGTACCATCTTTTTGCCAGATTTGAAGAGAGCCGCTGATACTCTATTACATTGTTTTTTCCCCTGAACTGTAACTATGAAGAGAGATATGTATTAAGTTTCTAGGTGACTCAGAGTACATATATAAACAAAGTATATATGATATATACTACAGCAATGTCTGATTTGCCAATTCCATTTATAATGTCCTTATACATAATATTGATGTAGTATTTTAAAGGCTAAGTTATACTAAATAAAATAACCATCATCCGATAATATGGTAAACACATAAGAAATAATGGTACATATTTATTGTTGAAATGTTTAATGGTTAGTTTGATCATATATCAACTTATCAAGTAAGTAAGGGTCTCCGCATGAATGCAAGTAAAACTAAGGTTCTAGTATTTGAAAGAGGTGACGTAAGAACTAAATGCGAGATTAGGGTAAACCAGGAACGTCTAGAGCAAGTGAATGAAATTGTGTATTTAGGAAGTATGTTTAGCGCGGATGGAAGATGTGATTCGGATGTAGAACGGCGAGTAGCTGCCGGAAACAAAGTTAACGGTGCTTTGTCCCAGTTAGTAAAGCGACAAAGCATCGTAAAAGAAGCACGAATGGCGATTCATAACGCAGTGCTAGTGCCAACTTTGCTTTATGGTAGTGAAACCTGGGTATGTCAGCAGATGCATGAAAGTAAATTGAATGCTGTGGAGATGCGATCACTTCGAAAATTGTGCGGCGTTACCTTGGCCGACCGAATACGTAACGAAGTGATACGCAATATGGCAGGTTTGAATGAAAGTGTCAGCGTTAAGCTGGAAAAGGGCGTGCTCCGTTGGTTTGGACACGTCCAACGAATGAGTGAGGAACGATTGACGAAGAATATATATTGTTCAAAAGTAGAGGGTAGAAGGAGTCAGGGAAGGCCGAGACTTACATATGAAGACCACGTGAGCAGATTGCTCAAAAACGGAAAGGTCAAAAGTACTCGGATACCCAGACGTGCGTGTATGAAGCGATTGATGAATCTCGAAGAAGCGAAAGAAGTATGCATGGATCGCGAAGCCTGGCGATCTGTCCTCTCTGACTACCCCGTCAGGGATACAGCGTGAAGATAGTTAGTTAGTTAGTTAGTTATCAACTTATCGTTCTGAGCTGCGCTGGTTACCGATACGTCAGCGTCGGAACATGCGCGCTGTGACGTTTCTTTATACGCTCTTAAACTTTCCAAACACGCCCTACTATTTGACTTCTAATTTTCAGCTTCTGTGCTCTAAGCACAATAAAAATTCGTTCTTCTCACAATCTGCTACTTCTCTGTCCTACTCATAGCTCCAGTCTCGTTCAGTCTTCTTTCTTTGTTGAGTCAATTCTTCTATGGAATTCTCTTCCTCAAGAAATCAGAATGGCCACTAACCGTACGGTGTTTAAAAGTAAAGTTCGTCAGCTCTACAGCAACTCATAGATAAATTAATCTGTTAATATGTATACCGGATATGTATAAATTCATTATATACTTTATGTATAGTAAGTTACTAATATGTAAATATATATATATATATATATATATATATATATATATATATATATATATATGTATATGTATGTACTTGTATTTATATAATATATATGTATGTTATCTTGAATATGTGTATGTGTTCGTATTTAAATATATATTTCTCTCTTTTTTATTTTATTAATTAGTACCTATGTTATGTGTGCCATTATAACTTTCATTAAGCACCTACCTTGACTTATCTCTGTAACGCCCAAAGGTTGACTGGTAGAGAATGCCTATGCCATTAAGTCCGCCTGTGTACATGACTGTGTTTAAATAAATTTAAATAAATAAATAAAATAAAATGTGCACAGATAGAACTAGCAACATTTTGGGCATGATTCCTTTTAGCCGTCAACTGCAGATTATTAAGAGGTAAAATGCAAAGCAATGTTTTTTTGCTTATATATGCCATATAAGCAAAAGAAACATAAATGAAAATAACATTGGCAACCTAGACACCATAAAACATTATTATTGTTACAGCATTGTCGAGCAATCACCAATTGGTTGTTTGCTCATATCAGTTTCATCGAAAATTTACACTTTGAAATTTTTCTGTTGGTCATTTACTCTTTAAGTGACTACTGTCCCTTCGCCGTTTTATGGACTTTACCTGCGCCTAAACCTTGTCCGCCATCATTACCATCTAGCAGGTAAGTAACTTGGGTGCTTAAAATTTTGTTAACCCTGTAAATCTATTTAAAAGAGAAATCCGATGCATGACTCTGGTTAAGTCGACTACTGTTACTACGAGTATTTTCATAGATTTTATGCTCGTAGTGATTAAAAGGAATGCCTCGGTTCTTATCAGAACCGCAAATCAGGATATATGTGTAGACTGTAGAGTAGTAGATAACTTTAAATTCAAATCATATAATCTTGAAATACGTTGGTAAACTCGAAAATGGTAGTACCAGATTGTATGATTATGTTTTGTTGTATTTGTTACTTTGTGATAATTATGTAGAGTAAATATGAAAATTAAATAAATTTTAATATTAAATGTGACTTCACACAGCTTACTGTAGATTATAATACAAACTAAACGTGTATACCAAATTTCAGCTCAATCACTTGAATATATCAGCTTCAAAACTGAGATGTAAGATTCCACCCTAAAAAGTAACATACACTACAAGTTAATACAAAAGGTTTTAAAAAATCGAAAGTCAATGCCGATTGGGATTTACAGAGGTAACAAATTTGTGGACACAGCTAGTTATAAATAAAAAAAACTCCTGAAGAATAGTCAGCCACTTGTAATTCAAGTCTGCACAGATAGCTCTATATCATCATAATGGTTTTATTGTTCCCGTTCTGTGACATCTTTGTATTTTCGCAACGTCTTATGCACAACAGATATCAGAACTTTACTTATTCGCTTATAAAAATCAGGTTGTTTAGTAAACATAGAATGTTCTGGTAGTGAAGAATATCAACTGTGACTTTATATATCTTTATATATTATAAATGCGAAACTAACTCTGTCTGTCTATAGCGCTTTTACGCCAAAAACTACTGAACTAATTTAAATGAAATGTGGTAGTCTAGGCCTGAGAAAATACATTGACTGTTTTTTTTGTCCCGGAAACAAGTTCCTGTGGAAAACGGGAACGAGAAAGCCGCGGGCATCATCTAGTATCCTTATAAAGATAGGTCGAACCGGCTAAAACCACACGGTCCCTGCCTAACTATCTATATTGACGGACGCCCTGGGTAACTCCCCGGAAAGATGTCCCAATGTAACTTTTAATATTAATAAAATTAAATGTATTATTTAAAAAGTATGTTTTATATTTTATTTCAACACGGCAATGTGCTCACCACCTATTACGTGGGACAGGAATCCACACGGTGAAAAGTGGGCATTTAATATGCCTCTGCCACCCCTTCGGGGATAAGGCGTGATGGGTATTTATTTATTTTTATGTTTTATATTCTTGCATTTTTTTGAAAAAGTCACTTAATATGCCCCGGCGGAAATGGCAATTGCCTGTCTCGTATTAGTGGAGTCCTCGCCTACAGCTCGGCCTTCAAATTTACACTCGACCTGCAATTGCCTCTTTCCCGGCCTTTGCAATAATGTACTTATATTATGTTATTAGAGAACACCCGGCGCTCTAAAGGGTATGAAATTTTCTTAACCTATGAATGTGATATTTCGTGGCAATAAGGGATTTTGGCGGGATAAAAGGTAGCAATCAGCGATAAATGACTCTTCTATTTTTCAAAGCTGCAATTATTTTCTTTAAAAATCATGTCAATTTATTCTCTATAAATATGTAAGTATGTATATCATTTGTCTAGATCCCATTGTACAAGCTTGTACCTTAGTTTGGGCTAGTAGGCGCTGTGTAAAAAGTGTTACAAAATATTTATTTACTTTATTAATTATTATTTACTGTTACTTCTGAAAATTTCTCCATTTGTCAGATCCATCTTCTAAATACGAATAAAATATGTTACTCAATTTAAAGGTAAATAAAATGGAAATCTCACGTGTCATTTAATATTTATAAAGCTGAAATCGTGGGTCCAGGACGCATTTATGATTATCTTCTCATTTACATTTTATGAAGGGAATATCGCAAGTATTTTAAGTATCCGTAAATTCTTGAGGAGACTTTCGTGGTTTGGCTGAGTATTTGGAGAATGACATATTTTATTTATGCGTCGTCTGCCTTAATGTTTTTTGAAGTGAAAACTTCTTTAGCGGCGTTGAGCACTTTTTCTGTAATGGGTATAAAATCTTAAACTCGCGTCAGGACACGTGGCGTCAGAACACGTGTCCTGATCGAAAAAGCGTAAGATTTTCATCATCATCTTTACGTCGATCCCGGTCAATTTTTGAAGTGAATATTCTTTTAGCGCGGTATGCTTATTTTTAGATGAGATAAAATCTCTGGACTCGCGACCATAATCATCATCATCATCTAACGTTGATTCCGGTCATCTACAGGTCTTATTAAATAATGCTGTGTAATCAATTAGGACTCTTTCAGTGTAGAATTATTTTTTATCATCATCATCTTTACGTCGATCCCGGTCAATTTTTGAAGGAAAAACTTCTTTTAGCGCGGTACGCATATTTTTAGATGAGATAAAATCTCTGGACTCGCGACCATAATCATCATCATCATCAAACGTTGATTCCGGTCAATTTTTGATGGAAAAACTTCTTTTAGCGCGGTACGCATATTTTTAGATGAGATAAAATCTCTGGACTCGCTACCATAATCATCATCATCATCTAACGTTGATTCCGGTCATCTACAGGTCTTATTAAATAATGCTGTGTAATCAATTAGGACTCTTTCAGTGTAGATTTATTTTTCATCATCATCATCTTTACGTCGATACCGGTCAATTTTTGAAGGAAAAACGTCTTTTAGCGCGGTACGCAATTTTTTAGATGAGATAAATTTGGACCCGCTACTCCCCGTTACGATACGCAGCTATAGTGTGTGCATATATGCATGTACCAACGCGACTAGATAAATAAATTATTAATAAATTGAGTTTTTTAAGTGAAAACGCCTCTTAGCGTGGTACACATATTTTTAGAGGAGATAAAATCTCTGGATTTGCGACTATAATCATCATCATCATCTAATGTTGAACCCGGTCATCTACAGGTCTTATTAAATAATATTGTGTAATCAATTAAGACTCTTTCAGAGTAGAATTTTTTTTTCATCATCATCATTAACGTCCATCCCGGTCAATTTTTGAAGTGAATATTCTTTTAGCGCGGTATGCTTATTTTTAGATGAGATAAAATCTCTGGACTCGCGACCATTATCATCATCATCATCTAACGTTGATTCCGGTCATCTACAGGTCTTATTAAATAATGCTGTGTAATCAATTAGGACTCTTTCAGTGTAGAATTATTTTTTATCATCATCATCTTTACGTCGATCCCGGTCAATTTTTGAAGGAAAAACGTCTTTTAGCGCGGTACGCAATTTTTTAGATGAGATAAATCTCTGGACTCGCTACACCCCGTTACGATACGCAGCTATAGTGTGTGCATATATGCATGTACCAACGCGTCTAGATAAATAAATTATTAATAAATTGAGTTTTCACTTCTGTCGGCACTCCCGGAGTGGTTAGGTTTTTTTTTTATCTCTTTGCCTTCTATTACTTACAGTAAAACAGTTTTAAATAAATAAATAAATATCCATCACGCCTTATCCCCGAAGGGGTGGCAGAGGCATATTATATGCCCACTTTTCACCGTGTGGATTCCTGTCCCACGTAATAGGTGGTGAGCCCATTGCCGTGTTGAAATAGACAGACGCAGGTTGTGGCTACCTGCTGTTGAAATTTTCAAGCCGCCCATAAGGCCTTCAACCAGGCTTAACGACTGCCATTTTACTGGCAACCGGGACCAACGGCTTAACGTGCCTTCCGAAGCACGGAAACGCTCGCAAATGTAAATACCACAAAGTGGTCACCCATCCGAGGACCAGCCATAGTGAAAGTTGCGTAACTCAGTGATCGTTTACAAAACACTGAGACCGCGGGGCCACGGGCGCTTCAAACTTCGTAAAACAGTTTTAGACAGTCTTTAAGGAATGTCGAATGTCCACGACCACAGACATTTAAATCGACTTGTTATTTAGCTTTGTACATTGGGTAGTTGGGTAAAGAAAAAAAACTAAACTGCGGTGCGAATTTTTTTTTGGGACAAATATGAAAATAATAGATTGCGTGAAACATGATGTTTAAAAGGCGTTTCGTGGATTAATGCTGAGCATGTTCTGCAGATTCAAATGTATCCAAAATTAATAAGTTACTTAGTTATTAAAATTAATTCCTTCTTATCCTTGACCACATAAATAGCTTACTTTAAAACAGAAATATAACTCCAGCTCTATATTATTAATTTGTTATATTTTGTAGTTACAATCAGATATCATAGGATTCTGAATAATCATTATCGAATATTGGAATCCTATCAAAACTAGATTGGAATCCTATCAAAACTAGAGACTAAACCGCAATATTTAAAACGAAGTCCGTTTAGTTGGCAGCTTTGCTCCCTATTATTACGAAGTTCTAGTTGCGTCGGTAAGTTTTGTCTGTGCAAAGTTTTGCAATCCTAATCGAATAGCTTTGTGAAAGACTAAAATGTTAAGCTTAGATTGAACTATGTCGTATTCTTGAATGTTGTTGTAAGTAAAACTTTATATCAGAATGTTTCAAAGTTTTCTAAAGATTTATAACTTATCGGTTATGTGAAAGGTAAAAGTTTGAGCAATAGTACATACTTAGGCCCACTTGCGCGATCTTGGGTTAATGTGTATAACTCGGAGGCATAGACTAACCCCGAGTTAAATAATTAATTTGTCTCACATGACCCCGAGTTAAGGGTATACCTAGGGTTAAATCGCAAAAATTTTAACTCACTGACTGCTGTGGGTTAATTCGTCAAACGTCGGGTTAGCAGCTGACAAACAATGAAGTGGCACGTGACACATGCGTGACACGGACTCCTCAAAATGACACGCCGCGCACACATAATACGATAAAATTAAAATGCACTCGGCTGTCATGTTACATTCATTCGTGTAAGAAAAAGTCTTATGTGGCAAACTGTAGTGTAAAAGAGATAGACATACCTGTTTCATTCTTTGTTCAATCATTAATGTTTGGTTGGATGACATACAGTGACATAACACACTGTACACATATTTTTCTATAGTGCAAGACACATTTAGGGTTAAAAAGTTATTTACTTAATTCCGAGTTAACTAACTATAATTATTTATTTAACCCCAGCATTCACGCAAGAGGGCCTTACAGTCGTAAACTTATCTTTACATAGTATAAAATGAAATCACTACCTGCCGTCTATATGTTTTTCCTAATATTTGTATTTTTTTCTTTATTTAATAATAATAATAATAACCCCTCGAGGACAGTCGTTATCTTTTATAGGATTAACGCAACCCTATGAGGGCATAGTAGATTCGCTTTTTGAGTCATCCACTTTCTGATATCAACAAAAAGTGTATCAGAAAGTTATTGAAAAGCTCACATCCGCAGGGCAGCTTGTGGCGAGCTGAATGTGCGTGGCTACACATCGGTCCCGATTCCTCAGAGTTTTGTTGCCCTTCTGCACCGGTTAGGATTTAATGGCCTAACGGGAGAGCAGTGAGAGTGCTACTCCCGGGAGTGCAGCAAATCTCAACTCTGGCTTGCCTTGATTGGCCGGTCTGAGGGAGGGAGCCAGAGCTATATGCTCGGGGGTGGAAGTGTCATTTTCAAGGGCATAACTACGGGGAAGCCCGCTCCGGGCCTGTCCCGCGAAGGTGAAACCGGCGCCGCACCGCTCGACACCCCAAGCCGCTCACACCGGTGTTGCCCTCTGTCGCCTTACAGGCTTATCATGCCTATGGTGATTGTATCCCATCTAGTGAGTTGGCGAGTCACCGTCTGCCAATAGTTTAATAATAATATATTAAAAAGGCAGACGCCGTTTTCATCAATAGCTTAAATCACCCAATCCATTTAACACCCAACCCAATAGCCCATTTCATAGTTAGCACATTTCACAATAGTTTAACTCCCATTGGAGGTGATCCGTTCTTCTACATAAGGCGGGCGTGGACTATCTGCAGTGAGGGTCCCATTCCCTATTAGATTAAAATTCTCAAAGGGCCTCTGCGTGTTGGACCTATGTCTCCATGTAAGCCTACCAAAAGCCCGGGTATCTTCAAGAAAAAAAAAAGAAGATGCCCGAGAAAAGAAGAGACATAATAATAATATCTCTTTATTGTACACCAAATTTACAATATAACATTGATAACAGTTTATTTAACATTTATTAGGTCTTTTAAACAGGCCATGGAATGTGATGCGGTTTTTATCAATAGATAGAGTAATTTAAGAGGCAACATTTTCTTAATTGCACCCTGTGCTGAAATTCCTTATGACTGGTCTATATGTTAAACGAAATGCACCATGGGCACCACCATCTAAATGTGTGTGATCTATATTTTTATATCTCTGTGTTTTATATCGTGTGTGATCTATATTATTACTTGAGTTTTGACCTTTCGCCACATCACTTCTTTCAGTCACCGTGATATTTATACATGCAAGTTGCATATTATATATATAGCATGATATCATCAGTATACAGATGGATAACCCAGGGTTTTACATGTATGTACCTCAAATAAAAGCGTCATATTCACGTTTAGACCTTCAAGCATATCAACAATTCTGTCCATACCCATGGGAACTATGGGTAGCGCACACACACACTAATATATACAATAAATGACGGATATACCACTTTAAATGTATCATAACCTTCTGTTTCGCCTCGGGGGATAAGAATTCACATTAAAGGATTTTTATACACGAACTGCGCAGTATATAAAACGTAATAGCATAAGTTTTTGGTCTCTGGCGGGCACTCGGTCTCTGATAACGCGGACTAGTCTATTTAATAATGTTTTTCAAGTCTTGCATTTTAAACTAAGTCAATAATACGGGTGATATAAGTTGGCTGATGTGTGTGTGTGTGTGTGTGTTTGTATGTGGCACGGTTGTTAAACGGGGCAAAGCATGTTTTCTAGAGTTTTTTTTTACTTATTTTCATCAAATTTGTTTCTGGCTTTTTTAGTTGTTGAGTTATTCTTAGTTAGTTTTTCTATTAATTAGTTAATCTACTAGGTGTCGGTAATAAAGTCGGTTCATGAACAAAAACCTGTGTGGGATGGTTTGGAAGCATTTAATATGTATGTATATATTAATGTGATCATATTGTAATTAGGTGATCTTTAATAACAAACGGCTTTCTTTTTTGTTTAGAAGAACTATTGTATTTTATATGTTGTCCAGAGGTGAGTCGCTCTTTACTGAAACGACTCTGGGAGTTATTTCTTTAACGTGATTAAAATCACTGATTTAAATCTTTTACACCGCTTGAAATGAATCTTTGCTCTTTTGCTCTATTGAATCTCGGTTTCAATCGGCTCGCGGCGCTCGCTGACACGATTGAGTGAGATACGTTCGGAGCGCTTCGGGTCGCGTAGTCGCCGTCGCGTCGGAGAGCGCCGACTCCGTATCTCTCACTGATTCGCTACTAGTGGGTGATTGATATAGACAGCAACACTAGCTCACCTATGCACGCATTAGGTACGCGTTGTTATTATTTTGTTTGTTTTAGTTGACCTTTGTTTGTGGAAGAAAACACCGGTTTGTTTACGTTGGGTCTGTGATTTTCATTACACAAGTAAAGAACTAAAGACAGTTTAGAAAAGAGTAAGTCTGTCAGTCCTAAGCCTGAAGGAAGTATGAAGTAAAATCTATTTTTATGGTACACATTAGGCAAATGATATTCAATTTAACAAAATACTAACATAATATTACTATATTAATTTTACTTACATAATATTACTATATTAATATTACTAACATAATATATACTTTACATAATTCTTTAAACAAAGGCCAATAAAATCGATTCATTTTAATTTATTTGCGCTAATAAATCGAGCTTAGATACAAGTTGAGTCACTGATACAAATGAAGCATTGAAGCACTTTACTGATTCGAATCTTTGAACTGATCCAGATACAAATGATCCATTCTCAACAAAGATACGTTTTTTTGGCCACCGCTAATGTTGTCCAACAAAAATTACTATTTTATTCAAATTATTTATAATTAATAATGAATATTCCATTCTTACAACACTTGACAGTGATATTATTTAACAATCTCCAGATCTCAATATTCACCTATTTCTAAGCTCGCACACTTCAGCGTAACTGTACAATTTGGGACGTCGAAACTTCGTAACACTAACTTAATAAACTTGATATACGAGTTCAACTTTCGGTATTGGGTTTCAGCAGATTTTGATACATTTTCCATAGCGAGTTAGTTTTTCATAGTTCAGAACATATCAATTTGTCACAGATTAAGATTGTTTATTTATTGCACGACTTTTCATTACTGTTAGAAACAATTTCGAAAAGCAATTAGTGTGCTAACTCTTTCTAAATTTAAATTTTAAAGATGAAAAAAAAATTCTGGCTCGACCTGGATCGAACCAGCTTCTTCTGGTTCAACGCACCAGACGCGTTTACCAACTACACCACCGTGACCTGCTCGAAACTGACGAATTAATCCACTTCTTTACGTCATAAGGCGACGTAAGTAGGTGGATTAAGCCACCTTAAGACGTAAAGAGGTGGATTAATTCGTCAAGTACCGTTGTTCGTCAACTCTCTTTACGCTTCACGGCAATGGGCTCATCACCTGTTACGTGGGACAAAAATGCATTCGGTGTAATGTGGTCGTATAGAGTGCCTCTGCCTATCTACATTTTTTTTTGCCTGTCTGTACTTCAAATTTGCGCGTGTCAAATAAATATATCATTCATTCATTCATTCATACCCCTTAGGGGATAAAGGCGTGTCAATATGTATGTATGTATGTATTTTCCCGCTAGTCAGAAAGGACAGATCGCCAGGCCTCACGATCAATGCATACTTCTTTCGCTTCCTGCAGATTAATCAATCGTTACATACATGCACGTTTGGGTATAGGTACCACTAGATTACATAGGTTTAACAATAATAGTTTGTACATTAGCAATTAGTTCTGTGACACACCAACTCTAAACTAAGACATACTCGTATCTTGGGAATAGGTGACTCACATGCAATGTGCGTAAGTAGATTCCCGTGGTTACCCGTCCCACTTCATTACATCTGTACATTCCATTATCGAAATCGATAAATAAATTATTTAAAGAGTTCTTTACCCAAAGGAAAAAACGGGAATATTATTTAGATATTTGCAGTTTCACAGATGATGTATTTCTGTTACCGCTATAACAACAATTACTAAAATAAAACCTATATTTT
Organism: Thumatha senex; assembly: GCA_948477245.1. Lineage (NCBI taxonomy): Eukaryota > Metazoa > Arthropoda > Insecta > Lepidoptera > Erebidae > Thumatha > Thumatha senex. The sequence goes on along the minus strand of OX419726.1, from coordinate 9,610,960 downwards.
GTCCTTTTTACAATTTGTACTTTGTTGCGAAAAAAGTATTATTATTTTTATAGGTATTTAGCATGTGATTCGATAGGCTATCATTTATTATTCTATTATATTTTATTATTGGCTTAGAAATATCTTAAGAGATATGTTATCCCTAAGCTATCTTTCTTTATTAAATAGCATAAGAAAAACTAGTTGTGTTTGGGAGAATTCAGAAATAACAAGGTTGAAGCGATAAACAAGATGCATGAATAAATTATGTAACTATGATAAGGTAGCTTGTTATTTGTTCACCACGACGCTAAAGAGCTATGTTATAATATTGGTGTATCTATTTGTATCACGTATGCGATGTATGGTCACGAGATTCTTATAAGCGGATTCACATTTTATTGGGTTCCGTACTGAACAAGGAACCCGCCCGTCTGCCCAAGTCTAGCTCAGAATCCCCTTAGTACTAGCAAATTACTAAACAGTTGTAATTTGGCATAGATATACATATTAGTCAAGTAGACACATAGGGAAAAACAAATGTTATAGAACAAGTTTCCAAGTCGTAACACGTAAATTGACTATGCTATTTTTTTCTTCTTCTCCGTGGCGTTGGGTATTGTTGAATAGATCTTTCAAAAAGTATTGTGTTTGAAAAACCATTTTATTGTGACATATTAAGCAACTAAATAGTAACTAATTGAATCGGGCGTTACATGGCGGAAATCCATCGTTAACGATAATAAAGGAGGGGAGGAGGATCCCACCACACACCCTCGATTCGTCAATTCTAACGCACAACGGTAAAGGATAACCTCTACCAATTGAAACCGAACTCCTCAAAGAAAGGGATGTAGGACAGGAATAAGGAAACCTTACCCTCCAGGTTGTCAAAACTTTTTGCAATACTCTGCTTTACAAGGTGACATTAAGTCGAAAAGTCGACACGTGTTTCGCCTACACACGAGGCATCTTCAAGACTGCTTGGCAGCAAATGAGCTCAGCGCGTTCTGCTCCGCCTTTTTATCACACTACCTCCCCACTACCCCCACTCGTCACCGAGGTATTATGTGAGCTGTGTTGCCTGTTTGAAAATAAATTTAGTAATGGAGAGGTGTTTAAATCTGTCTGTTCGTTCAACAATGTATCAAAGTTCATGTTTAATAAAATTGAAATGATATTCATCCTAGAATCAAGTTTAAATAAGAAATAGAATAGAATCACTTACTGAATTTTCTAGATCTGTCCATCTCCAGAAAGGGTTCCAATCACAGCTTCGGGATATATCGGAAACCAACTTATACGGACACTACAATTCCATCTGTATCGTGCCACCCATGGCAACATAAGCTAGCAGCGTTCCATAGTTTGATTCATAGGTTATTAAACGTTCCGTTAAGCAGAGAGTCTTATCAAAAATAACTAAATACTATCTGTCACATTGCGCATTCCAACGGCTATAGCTGGAAAATAATGCACTCTTTGATTACAAAAAAACAAAACAATATGGTTAAACGCGTTTTGTATCCATCGGTCAAGGATAGCAAGAAGTTTACTCCGAGTCTACCCTATTTTGGGAATATTACTCAGCGTGTGGCGAGGGTACTTAAAATATCTGGGACATTGGGTGACTGAGTCACTTAGGGATGACATGGACATAATGCGGGAGCGTAGGGCGCTGTGTGTCAGGGCCAATATGCTTGCTCGTAGATTTGCGCGATGTACTAAACAGGTTAAGATTACACTTTTTAAAGCCTACTGTAATTCGCTGTACACGTGCAGCCTTTGGACGTGCTACACACAGGTGGCGTATAGGGCCCTACGCACTCAATATAACAATGCCTTCAGGATGTTGATGGGGCTGCCACGTTACTGCAGTGCTTCGGGGATGTTTGTCGAGGCTGGCATTAAAAGTTTTGTAGCTATTTTGAGAGGTCGCATCGCATCCCTGATTGATCGGGTACGGGGCAGCTCCAACAGCCTCCTGCAGAGTGTTGCGGCGAGTCTCGACGTTGACAGTGCTATTATGCAGCACTGGACACGTGTACACCTCGCCAAAGACACAAAAATTAATTATGTCCATTTTGAGTTTGAATAAATGATTATTTTTATCTTATTAAAATTATATTTTATTTACTAACATAGTTATTAAGTCCTTTGTTACTAACACATATGGGTAACTGCCCGAAATAAATAATTTTTATTTTATTTTATTTTTCATTATTTATTTAAAGAAAATAATATTTATTCAGCCTTTAGATCCCAAAATACTTTAAAAAGTTTATGTAATGCCAAAGATAGAATAAATCGTCACAAAAAATCTGGTATTTATAAATTAATTTGCGATCATTGTAAAAACATATATATAGGCCAAACGGGTCGCTCATTTGAAACTAGGTATAAAGAACACTTAGCAGCTTTCCGAAATTGCCACACCCAAAAATCACATTTTGCTAAACATCTATTGGACACCGGTCATAACTTGATAATAATAATATGTTTGAAATTTTAAATTTTTGTCAAAAAGGCCTTAAACTGAGCGTTTTAGAACAATTAGAAATTATTAAACATGAACGTGATACATTGTTGAACGAACAGACAGATTTCCACACCTCTCCATTACTAAATTTATTTTCAAATAGGCAACACAGCTCACATAATACCTCGGTGACGAGTGGGGGTAGTGGGGAGGTAGTGTGATAAAAAGGCGGAGCAGAACGCGCTGAGCTCATTTGCTGTCAAGCAGTCTTGAAGATGCCTCGTGTGTAGGCGAAACACGTGTCGACTTAATGTCACCTTGTAAAGCGGAGTTTTGCAAAAGGTTTTGACAACCTGGAGGGTAGTTTCCTTATTCCTGTCCTACATCCCTTTCTTTGAGGAGTTCGGTTCGTCATTCCTCCGTTACAATTGGTAGAGGTTATCCTTTACCGTTGTGCGTTAGGATTGACGAATCGATGTGTGGTGGGATCCTCCTCCCCTCCTTTATTAACTAAATGGTAATTTTTCATTGTGCATGTGAACAAAATCTCGGTAGTAGAACATAATAACGAAACATAAAGAAAACTATTGCAAATTTTACAAAGTTACGAAAAACATTTTTACGGAACTCCATATTTTGCATGGCCTCACAAATTGTCAAGATTTTCATAAAATATCGAAATACTAGTTGACGCCCGCGGCTCCCCACGCGTGGTGTAGTTTTACCGTTCCCGTTTCCCACAGTAACTGGTTCCCGGGACAAAAAGTAGCGTATGTATTCTGATGTGTAAGCTATATTATTGTAAAATTTCTTCAAAATCCATTAAATAGATTTTGCGTGAAAAAGTAACAAAATTAGTAGGATTATGCTACTACTACTAACTTAAAAACTATCTTCACGCTGTATCCCTGACGGGGTTGTAAGAGAGGACAGATCGCCAGATTCGCCAGGCATCACGATCCATGCATACTTCTTTCGCTTTTTGCAGATTCAGTAATCGCTGGTATCCGAGTACTACCACTACTACCTACTTTACTTAAACTTTCGCGGTGTATATTCATGTTTTATATACTACTCGGGACTTCACGCGAAACAAAATTCTACTTACATTTACGTGAAGTCTCGAGTAGTATATAAAACATGAGTATACACCGCGAAAGTTTAATAATAACAGTATTATAGGTTGATCTTCATCAGTTAATTGTACATTGTATTAAATTAGTTTTAACAATATGATTTCGGTATGAAATATTAATATGAGAAACAAAGAAACATCGTTTTAGGTCGGGTATTCATTCATTCATTCATTCATCGCAATGCTGGAGGGATTTGGAATACGTTATTTGCGTAGCTGTTTTACTTATTCATATAATAGTTTTAGGTTAGGTACGAATACAAACATGATTAAATATGTAATGTGGAAATTTCCCTTTGGAAATCTTCATGATAATTTTATTTATTTATTTATTTGTACATAGGAAAACTTACAGCTTATTTAAACTAAATATATGTCTAAAATTAACGACTAATAGCCATTTATGTGTTTTCACAAATACAACAATATAAACAGGATTGCGTCATTAACGCAAAATAGCAATAAAAAATGAATTTATATAAAACAATATTTAGGAACTTATAATTCAGGTTGGCCATCAACTGCCTGATTGCAACTGGCCTGGTATTAAATACATAAACTGACTGGTCAGTATATAGAAATATACTTTGTGCTGGTCACTAAGGAGCAATTCATTAAATTCTGCGCTAGCTCTGCAAATAAACGAATTTTTACGATATTAAAATATAAAATAAATATAAACGATAATTCGTATTACAAGCGGAGACGTGAAAAGGCAGGTAACGTCGAAGGTGATGATTAAGAAATAATCTTCATAATGAAGATGTTTTTCAAAGATGTTTGACAGAATGCTCGCCATGTAAATTTTTTTTTTAATTTTGTCGATCATTTGCATTTTATACAACTTATAAGAATTTTGGAAGAATATTAGCTCTTCTCTGTTTTTTAACCGACTTCATAAAAATCACCATCTTACTGATAAATTTTAGGCGTTCATGGCGTTCACGCACAAACATCAGTTCAGTTATATCTTTGAGCATATTGATGTACTCCAGTGTGGATGTCCGTGTGCTTTATTCATTCTAAATAGAGACCTGCATGAAAACTTCCAAAAACCTGATTGAAAAATGGACGTTACTTTTACAAACAATAGCAAAAAAACGTAGGCATATCATCATATACATTCAGTGTATCTGTGTCAAACGATGTAACCGAGATACACAATCGGATGTAGCTACGGAAGCCCGGTGCACTTATCTGAAAAACTCTCAAGTACAATCTCTGCGACCCCTTGCCGTTGACAACGGAATTACTCCATTGTGGCAAGCTGATGCATGCATAGAACCGTGTAGGTATTTTTTGTGCTGTGTTGTAGCTTTACGAAAGCTTTATGAGTAACATACATTTATAATATAGTGGATATCTCGTTAATGGGGTAGGCTGGAGCCTATGATATTATAGGTGATCACACCAGTTTAGACTTTCTCGTGTGCGTAATTTTTTTTTTCTTTTTTTTTTCAAACCGCCGATAGGCATTTCAAGCTTGTGTTATAAGATCTAGACGATTGATAAACATACTTATATATTTCTAAATACATTCCTACATATTATGAATAGGAAACACCCAAACTCCGAAACAAACATTTGTGGATCACACAAATATTTGTTCCGACCCTGAAATCGAACCCGAGACCTCAGCCGCGATAGTCGCATACGCTACCACTGCGCCACCGAGGCAATTTGCTGCAAAAACAAGACAAACTATTAAATTTAGAACCCGAGCCGCACGTTGATAGCGTTTAGATTCCGCAAAAATTGGACAATTTTCTACGGACATTTGATCCCCATAAACTCCATTTTGGCATAAACGTGATTTTCAATGGATGTTTATTTTATGTAAGGTCTCGATGTAACCTGCAATAATATTAATAAATAAAATATTACTGTCTTAAACAAATACGGATAGACAGAAATCAGGTTAATTTTTAATTCTTTGCCCCTAGACATAAGAAATGAATAGATAGTAAAAATGTATTCAAAGTTAAATTATAAAATTCCTATTTTACATTAACATAACCGTTACACTTAAGGATTATAGTACTTACCTATGTATGTAACATGATGCTGTATTCGATTCCACAGTCAAACTGTTTGTACAGTTTCGTGGGAAATTGTATTAGATTAAGATAATATATTAAATATGTAAACGAAAAAAAAATTTACGGTGCGAGCAGCGAAGTGCCTATATTTCTGGTTTTGAATGAAAAATGCCGATCAGTTAGGTGCGATGAGGTTTTACAGAGATCTTCAGCGATGATTTCAGGGAGCCATTACCATCTTTTAAAGTATTTAAATTTTAATATTTAACTTTCAGAGTGGGAATCGAATAGACGGCGTCCGTCAGGCTATTAGTGTTCTGTTTTCAGTATATACTTATATAGTACCACCTATACACCATAACCTAACCTTACCCAACTTTCAAATTAAATGTATGGTATTCGGCAAACCATTTTAACAGTGAACGTTGAATGGTTTCCAACAATCTCTACTTACAACGATAAGTGTTACAATACGGTGGGACCCTCTAAGCGCTCAGTGTGCGGATAATTTGCATTTAAAGCGGAGTAATTTGGGTCAGCATCTACAAAAGCATTGTAATGTGAACCTCCTCGCTTGGACCTACAGAATAATTTATATTGATATTTCTTTGTGACGGAATGTAACCCAACATTGTAAACTTTGTACAAAAGGGGGCTTTTTTACGTATGGAAATCTTCATGGATGGCAGGCCGGATTCCTAACGAGTAAACCACTTAGTGTCCTTCCATCTGAATATGCTATGGCTGAGACCCCGGGTGAGTCCTCTCGGAGGGGCTTTGTCTGTTAGCACGGCCTCGTCTTAGGTCTAGGTTTTAGGCCTCGTCGTAGCGTGAGAAATGGGCTATCCAACAAAAAAAGATGTTTTTAAATCTGACGAGTATTTCCTGAGATTAGCGCGTTCAACCAAATAAACAAACATTCAAACAAACTTCTTCACACACACATAAAACTAATATACTATACAGATTGTTTTTTAAAAAAATATTTCTGTTTGATTCAATCGTTTATTTTACAGCGCTGCTACGAAAACATTTTCTAAAGCTTCATAGCTTTAAAAATTGTTTCGTAGCAGGCCTATAAAATAAACGATTTTATTTTAAACAGTATTCGCTCTTTTGAACTTCACAATACGCATAAATTTTGTATTGGTATATATCACGGTACGTAAACTTTACTTGTGTGTGTTTGTGAATATTCATCCTAGGGTCTCCTTCAAGTCTTTTCAACAAAATCATCACTAGTCAATCATCCTTTCGGAGCTTGAGTTCAATTTTTAAACAGGATTTAAACGAGCAACTGCCACAATAACCCCTCAATACATAACTTCAGTATGAGGTTCTTCAAAAGTTAACTTGAAGTTCTTTACAAAGTCAAGTGCAGGAGAGTTACTCCTATGGAAATGAAAACATCTATAGGTCAGTGACCTCTTTTTATCCCTTACGTTTATTCTATAAAATATAGTGTATCTACGGGTAACAAGAGTCACTGAATATGTAAATAGAGCGAGTACCGTTGAGAGTGCATGGAATATCAAATTACATTGTTTCAAAATTTTTTTGAACTAGTGAGATCGCACTCGCACAGCTCTCTCCCTCGTACTAAGCCACAAATTTGTCCTATGTGTTAGGCAGTGAACAGATAAAAAAGACGCAAGACGAGGATAGGGCGCCAACATTTGCGATTTTGCAAGCATTATTAAAAAGACGGGCCACGTCCGTGACGCTGGAGATGATTGTCTGTGTGAGAGATTAATTTCGGTCTGATTTACAATAGGACGCAGTCCGATATAAAAATAAAGACATCAAGGTTACAGAATAAACGAGGTTTTCCATTTCACGCTTTCCTACTTTTTTCCTTTACTTTGCACTGTCATCGGCCTCCCCTATTTTCAGCCTCCACCATTGGCATACGTGTCACCCCTATGCGTCTTTAGAAGAGCGTAAAGGATATGTATAAAAATATACTGTTCGTCTTCTGTTCATATAGTCAGTCTATTGCACATTTACGTATTCTACGATCTAGCGCTGCCTTAATGTAAATTACCGATTTATATGTAAATTGAAACACTGGTTAAAATTGGCGGATTGATTAATTCAATCTGTACTAGCACCACCTGTCGGACATTGGCCATTCCTGTGATAACATCAATCACTTGAAATGGGTTCAACTTGTAACAGTTTTATAAACTAACTAACTAACTAAGTATCTTCACGCTGTATCCCTGACGGGGTAGTCAGAGAGGACAGATCGCCAGGCTTCGCGATCCATGCATACTTCTTTCGCTTCTTCGAGATTCATCAATCGCTTCATACACGCACGTCTGGGTATCCGAGTACTTTTGACCTTTCCGTTTTTGAGCAATCTGCTCACGTGGTCTTCATATGTAAGTCTCGGCCTACCCTGACTCCTTCTACCCTCTACTTTTGAACAATATATATTCTTCGTCAATCGTTCCTCACTCATTCGTTGGACGTGTCCAAACCAACGGAGCACGCCCTTTTCCAGCTTAACGCTGACACTTTCATTCAAACCTGCCATTTTGCATATCACTTCGTTACGTATTCGTTCGGCCAAGGTAACGCCGCACAATTTTCGAAGTGATCGCATCTCCACAGCATTCAATTTACTTTCATGCATCTGCTGACATACCCAGGTTTCACTACCGTAAAGCAAAGTTGGCACTAGCACTTTTACGATGCTTTGTCGCTTTACTAACTGGGACAAAGCACCGTTAACTTTGTTTCCGGCAGTAGCTGCCGCCGTTCTACATCCGAATCACATCTTCCATCCGCGCTAAACATACTTTCTAAATACACAATTTCATTCACTTGCTCTAGACGTTCCGGGTTTACCCTAATCTCGCATTTAGTTCTTACGTCACCTATTTCAAATACTAGAACCTTAGTTTTACTTGCATTCAAGCGAAGACCCTTACTTTCACACTCCTCTTTCATATTAGTGACTAATATCTGAAGGTCGGCTTCTGATGAGGCCATGAGCACCGCATCATCAGCGTACAGCAGACAGTTTACTGTAAAGTCACCCAAATACACACCTATATTAAAATCTTTCAACTTCTGCAGGCAACTGTCCAGATACACTATGAACAGCCAGGCGGACATGACACATCCCTGTATGACGCCTGTACAGACATCAAAAAGAGGTGACACATACCCCCCTACTCGCACGCAAGCCTTACAGTCCCTATAAAGCGACTGTATTGCCCGCAGTAGCGAGCCGTCCACACCATATCCGGGCAGCAAGTCCCACAGCGTTTCTCTCACAACGTTATCAAATGCTTTCTCTAGATCCACAAAAGCGCAGAAAACCTTCTGGCTAAGAGCCAGAAACTTTTCCGCGATCATGCGGAGAGAAAACACTTGATCCATGCAACCTCTTCCACGTCGGAATCCGCATTAAGCCTCCCATAAATACCTTTCAGACTTTTCTTGCATTCGTGCCGTTATAACCTTTGCATACACCTTACTAGCTAAGCTGACCAAGCTGATCGCCCTGTAGCTGGAGCAGTTTAGGCGCGAGCCTTTCCCTTTGTAAATAGGTACTACAACTGCTAATCGCCAGTCATCCGGGACCTCACCTGTCCGCCAGCACAAGTTGCATAACAGACATAGTGTGTCCCAGACACGCGACCCACCGTACTTGATCATCTCAGCAGTAACTCTGTCTTTTCCCGTAGCCTTACCACATTTCATACTTCTTATCGCTTGTTCTATTTCTTTCATACTAATGACATTTCAATGACATCGGGATCCGGAGCATCGAAGTGAGCTCCACTTCCCGATGTGGCATCTCTGTCTTTTCTTGCATACATCTTTCCATAATATTCACTCCATCTCTGCAGGACGTCACTTTGTTCTGTTAGGACGTCATTGTTAACACTAAGCACTTTATTCATACTGCAGATTGCCGAACAACTCCGGGTTTTGCCTACCTCTTTCCAGAAGAGCTTGGCATTATCCCGGAAATTGGACGACAACCTTTCATCCGCTTTCATTCTGCACCTTTCACGAGCTTCTTCTATCAGTGCCTTCGTGTTAACTTTCTGCAGCTTGTATCTCTCTTTCATATTAAAATCATTCCGCGAGGCTAAGTAGTCTAGCCATGCTTTCTTCTTCATTCGAACTGCTTCTTTCACTTCTTCATTCCACCATGCATCACGCTTATTACTACTGCCTCTTTTCGTTTATAAATATAAACAATGATCATTTTCAAAGTTCAATGACTTTTCGAATAATTCAGGCTACATAATCAGGCAAAGTTTTTGAGTTAAGATGGATAGGCTTTATTAAACATCAAGTGACACCAACAAAATATTAATCTATTTTATTAAAATTAGGAAGGGGGGACTCATCTATAAACACCCAGCTGCAACACTTACAGCTCAAAGTTTTCAATTTTTAGGATACGTTACCCATATTATGTGGGTACCTACTGTACTGAAATATTTTTTTTAATACAGTTGCTCAAAAAGTGGCATATTGCAGGGAAGTATAGTCGCCTTCGTTGGTATGGTCACGTCTTGCGGCAACCGCCGGGCTACGTAGGTAACAAATGTCTGGCCATGTCAGCCCCGCCGGGTCCCGGTAAGAGGGGAAGACCCAAGAAGTGCTGGCTTGACGTCGTAAGGGATGACATGCGTGCCAATGGTCTCACCACAGGGGATGCCGACGACCGTGCGAAGTGGAGGAGAAAATGTAGGAAAGCGGACCCCGGGCGTCGCGAGACGCAACTGGGACAGACGCTCGGATGATGATGATGCAGGGAAGTATAGCGTTCGGGATGTGGGCTATAACACACGCGTGTTTTTTTTCTTTGCCATTCCCGAACTAGTGTTTTTTCTTTCCCAACTGACATAATAATGACTATTAAAAAGAAAAAAACCAACCACGAAGTTTTTCCTCGAAAAAAATCATAGAAGTTTTCATGATTCATGCAAATATTTCTATAAAAAGCTACTAATTTATTTCAATATCCGATTTAAAAGTAATATTAAGTACAAATTTAAACATTAATTTAATATTAGTACATATTTATAGGCCAAATTAAATTTATAAAAATAAAAAAGTTGGCTGTATGACGTGCACTGCCATAGCCTCTGCTTATATTCTTTTACTGTTGGCGCCATTTTCCAAAAAAATTCTTCTCGAGTTTAGTTGCTTGTTGCACAAAATGAGTAATTTTGACGACAAATTATTTGAATTAACGCCACCGGAACTCAGTTTAATTGCAAAAAATGCTTTGGAGAACATTTTACCTGAAAAGTCTAAAAGTCGCTACATATCTACATATGACGAATTCATTGTGTGGAGAGAAGAGAAAAAGGCAAATAGTTTTTCTGAAAATGTTATTTTGGCATACTTCTCTGAACTTTCAACAAAATTAAAACCATCTACCTTATGGTCGAGGTATTCAATGTTAAAAAGTGTGCTAAAAATCAGGAATAATGTGGATATCACTGAATACCCCAAACTAAATGCTTTCCTAAAACGACAAACAGACGGCATTACAACTAAAAAGTCGAAAATATTAACCTCGAATGAAGTGGAAAGGTTTTTGAACGAAGCTCGTGATCGATGATCGTTATTTAAGCACAAAGGTAATTTATTAATAAGTACTTCTATTTTTCTTTGGTATTCAGTTTACGAAATCGCAAAATACACTCAATATAAAAAAAATATTAATCAAAAACCTTTTTTTGTAGGTTGCGCTGATTTTTGGCGTTGCTGGTGCTTGCCGCAGAGAGGAGTTAGCTAATATCACTTTAAAAGATATTGAAATCCATGGAAAAATGCTACTAATCAATATTCCGAATACAAAAAATAAGATACCGAGAAGCTTTATTGTTGAAGGAGATTTTTTTAAAATAGTGCAAAAATATATGAATCAGCGGTCCCAAAAAGCAAAATCCGACCGTTTTTTCCAAAATTATCAAAAAGGGAAGTGTACAGCTCAAGCAATCGGGATAAACAAATTTGGTAATATGCCAAAAGAAATAGCTACGTTTCTTGGTCTGCCGGATGCTGAGTATTATACTGTGCCCAGCTTCAGGAGGACCTCTGCTACATTATTGGCAGATTCAGGAGCCAATTTGACGTCCTTAAAGCGACTAGGAGGCTGGAAGTCAGACAAAGTTGCAGAAGGCTATATTGCTGATTCATTAAACAACAAACTAGAAACTGGGAAAAAAATCACACAATTCATTAATTTAAAGTCCAGTCCATCTCCTTTACATGACAATACTGAAGAGAACGTTCGTCCGCCTACGTACTACCTACGTTGATAATTATAATTCATCAGATCCAATTCCATCAACTAGCAAACGCCCTTGTATGACACCTTTGACAAATATACATGAACAATCATATGAAATTAATAATAGTTTGTCTCAAACAGTAAATATGCAACCGAAAACTTCCCCAGTTAATATAAAAAACTGTACCAATTTCAATGTATATATGAACTATAACTTTTACAAGAAATAAATGATTAGTTACTTGAGTTTATTGTGTTTTTATTATTTTATTAAATTGCTTCATTTTTTCGCAACTGTATTAAAACTAGTCGTTCAATACACGTGCAGGGAGGCAATTCTCGTTTTCTTTGAAATAATCTCGAATTCGAGTTCACTCTTCGAATCCTTTTTCGACCATAAAATCTCGTAAATCGAGATGGTTTTTTCGAATGTCTTATTCTCACCACAATTCGTACTTAAGTTCGAGATTATTGTGTTAAATATTGCCATTTAAGAACCATGTCACGTTACGATGCGTTCCGTTCGACACGTTTCATCCGGTTTTAAAACGGTTAGAACAAGATTACTCTTACAAAATGTTCTAAAAGTTTTTTAAGCTTATTTTACTCGTTATAAACAATAATTACGTAATTATTAAAGGAAAAAATATTGTGAACTGCATAATAAAAGTTACTGAATGTATGTTTAAAAAATTGCTTATACCGTCCCGTAAAATGAAAAATATCTGAATGTGTCGCTGTCACTGTCACTGTGTGTTGTCTATATTATTGAAGACTGTGTTATTTGTAATCACAAATTGCTGAAATTTCCACATTGCTGAAACATCGGCGACGACGTGTTTGAAATTAAAGCGAGTTGCAATATGTTTTGCACGTTTTAAACTATTAATTCCTCACTCATTTTGATATTTATTAAATGTAAAATGTAATATAATGCTAATTTAGGGTCGGTCACTAAAGAAATGTCCAAAGATTATAGTGATTCGACCTCGAAATCTGCGTCTCTACTGTTACCAACCATTCGAAGCAACTCGAGTGGCTTCCCTTCGAGATAAGTCGAGTTCGAGATTTACAGAATAGCTAAACGTCAATAAAAAAGTTCGAATTCTAGATTTATCTCGAAATCGAGACTGTTTCGAAGGTATGAGAATTGCGGCCCTGGGAGGCAATTCTCGTTTTCTTCGAAATAATCTCGAATTCGAGTTCACTCTTCGAATCCTTTTTCGACCATAAAATCTCGTAAATCGAGATTGTTTTTTCGAATGTCTTATTCTCACCACCATTCGAACTAAAGTTCGAGATTATTGTGTGAAATGTTGCCATTTAAGAACCATGTCACATTACGATGCGTTCCGTTCGACACGTTTCATCCGGTTTTAAAACGGTTACAACAAGACTACTCTTACAAAATGTTCTAAAAGTTTTTTAAGCTTATTTTACACCTTATAAACAATAATTACGTATTTTATAGTTATTATTAAAGGAAAATTTTGTAAACTGCATAAGAAATGTTACATAATGTATATTTTAATAATTGCTTATACCGTCCCGTAAAATGAAAAATATCTGAATGTGTCACTGTCTCTGTGTGTTGTCTATATTATTGAAGACTATTATTTGTAATCACAAATCAAATTGCTGAAATTTCCACATTGCTGAAACATCGGCGACGACGTGTTTGAAATTGAAGCGAGTTGCAATATGTTTTGCACGTATTAAACTGTTAATTCATCACTCATTTTGATATTTATTAAATGTAAAAATGTTAAAAATGTAATATAATACTAATTTAGGGTCGGTCACTGAAGAAATGTCCAAAGATTATAGTGATTCGACTTCGAAATCTGCGTCTCGACTGCTACCAACCATTCGAAGCAACTCGAGTGGCTTCCCTTCGAGAAAAGTCGAGATTTGCAGAATAGCTAAACGTCAATAAAACTCGAATAAAGTGCGAATTCGAGATTTATCTCGAAATCGAGACTGTTTCGAAGGCATGAGAATTGCGGACCAGAACCGTCATTGCAACTTGTTCCGACTGTCAACCCTCACCTTCGGCTGCGCCTCGGCTCAGGTCTACATTTGTCGGAACTCGTTGCAATGACAGGCATTCCGCACTTGTATCGAAATTTACTATTGGAAATTTTACCCTAAAGAGACTAAAATAATGGATAGACGGTTGTATGAAAATTCGTCATTTTCAAAGTTAAAACATGTAACTACGTATTGCTGCTTCTGCCTACGAATACGTAGACACGACGTGTGTAATGAGGTTTTTGCAAGGGGGTAAAATAGAGATTGTAAGTTTATATAGGAAATTCTTAATTTTTAAAAATTAATACACGAAATATTGTATACTTGTTTCTGAAGACAAATAAAAAAAACCAGTCTAGCACGAGTCACGAACTCGTGCGCCGAGGGTTCCGTAAAAAATAGTACCTTACTTGAGTTGAATGACAATTCAGGTAAATCTCCGAATTGCATGAGCGCCCATATAATTGGTGATACTATGTATTTATGGGGACACCCCTTAATTTTCATTTTTTTATATATTTTGGAGATTTTCCTTTATCTGTGCTATAAGACGTTGCTTGGAGCCAAATTTCAAGATTCTGAGTTCAAGGGAAGATTTTTTTTAATATATGGCACGCCATAATCGTGCCTGATGGTAAGCAAAGACGACGACCCGTGATTGGCGCCACTATCTCAACCCAGCAGGGCTCCAATAGCGACCCTCATCTTAACGGCCCAGAAATATGCCTTTTCACGCTTCTCTTAAAGGACCCAGGATTGTAAGAGTAGGGAAACACGTGCACTGGCTGAGAGTTCCATGCTTTTATGGTGCGACATAAGAAAGATCTACGGAATCTTTTGGTTCTGGGCACGATGGTGTCCACAGTATAAGGATGACATCTCTGCCCCGCCCGTGTTGTTTGGGACTGGAAGGGGGAGGGTGGGACCAATTGGAAGAGTTCTTCAGAACACTCACTGTGGTAGATGCGTTAAAATGCAGCTAAGGTGGCGACCGTTCTGTGCATCTCCAACGGTTGAAGACTGCCAGTGACCTCTGGACAATCTATGATGCGGATGGTACGTCGCTGCAACGCGTCGGGAGCTTCGATCAGGTACTTGGCGGAGCCATCCCAGAGATGTGAGCAATATTCCTTTAACCTTTCCAAATTTCCTTTGACCATTGACGCATGCAGAGACTGCCAAGGATTGCGGCAGAACTAAATAATTTATGTTTATTAATCACGCCTTATCCCCGAAGGGGTGGCAGAGGCATATTATACGCCCACATTTCACCGTGTGAATTCCTATTTCACATTCCGTTTCAAGCCGCCCATAAGGCCTTCAACTTGGCTTAACGACTGCCATGTTACTGGTTACTGGCTACCGGGACCAGCGGTTTAAGGTGCTTTCTGATGCACGGAAACGCTCGCAAAAGGAAATATCACAAAGCGGTCACGGTCGCTATGACTGCTCACGGATGTAAACAGTCATAGAGTAAGTTGCTTAACGCAGTGATCGTTTACAGAACACTGAGTCCGCGGGGCCACGAACGCATCCTAGAATGATTTATGTGCCAAGTTTTTTAAAGATCTTAAAAGTACTTTTTTCATTTACACATTTTATAATTAGTCATCAAATTTCTTCAAATCAAAATTCTGATTAATAATTTTGATTTTTTGATTAATATTTAAATTATAATTAATCATTTTGATTTTCTGATTAATATTTAAATTCTGATTAATAATTTTTAATTGTCTGAATAAAATTTTGAATAAATAATTCTTAATTTCAAGTACCTATCTCATCGGGAAGTTAGTTTGAAATCAAATACAAAATACCAACCAGATAGACACAAGAACGCGAGTTAATACAAACATGAGGAAAATAAACATTGTTTATCTTACCTCTCTATATCTACACCGATGTAATATCGGTGACGGTAACCTCATTACACTCTTTTCCTTTTCTTTTTATTAGCCGATATCCCATCACGTCGGAGGAATTACTGATTGCTTGTAGATAGAGAAAAAATCCTGTTAACTTTGCACGGAACGAGGTCGCATACTAAAGAACTTATAAGTAGATTTATTTTAAGTTAAACTTGTAACCGTATTGAACTTGAGTTGGTTTTAGTGTCCCATAGTAAAATTTAAAACTGTTTAATTTAACGGAAAAGTCATAAATACTCAGATACCCAGACGTGCATGTATGAAGCGATTGATGAATCTGTAAGAAGCGAAAGAAGTATGCATGGATCGTGAAGCCTGGCTCTGTCCTCTCTGACTACCCCGTCAGGGACACAGCGTGAAGATAGTTAGTTTTAATTTAACACGTGACGTGTTCAAAGATATAGGAGATAAACAGGTGAAAAATCTACCTCTCTCTTAAAGAAGCGAAGATAAACAAGGGTAGCTTGCTTCGTAGCGTGAGCAAATATTATCATATTTATCCAATTTGGTTCAATGCCATTCTCTCTTGCATAATATATACATAAAACTACTGAGTAATGTTAAATCTAGATTTATATAAGAAAACAGTTTCTACGTGCACAGAGATTCACCATTCCGCGCTTCGTAATATTCATAAGAAACTTTGTATTGCGTTTGCAGACGTTATTGAGCAATTTTTTTCTTACATTTTAAAATACATGTTCACGATATTAATATCACGTAAGTCAGATTAACCAAAGCGGAATGTTTTAACGTGTTGCTTGTTTGGCTTTTCTGTATCTACTGGACTTAAGTTTAACCACATGTACACTAAATAATTAATCTTCACAGGATAAGTTACTACATACATGCATCGTTCTGTTGTTGTTGAAGTGACAACGCATCAAACATGATATATAATTGTAGGAATAAGGACAGATGTTGTATCCTTATTTCTCAACGTGAAGTAATTTGACGGTAGTACAGTTTTAACCCTAATGCAATACCTATCTACCTTTTTGAGAAACAATATAATTGCGACCACGTACACAAGTATAAATATGAAATGAGATCTTTTCACGCGATTTCCAGATTTCTACATGTTTTATCAATTTTAATATTTTTATACTTCATTCCATCATATATGTGTGGGACCGAATGGCATATTAAAAATTCTCAACATGTTTGCAATATGCATATACTCGTAATAAAGTATAAACAAACTGGGTTAACAGAAACTTACCTATTTGTGATGTCGGTTTATATGCAAAGAACCAAGACAATGTAAATTATCCTATCTCTACACAGTAGAGGAACACATTATGCTGCTTTCGTTATAGTAATTAGCACCGCACGGATTAAATTGTTAATTGGGAGCGGGTGCGGTAAAGCGTTCGACACACGATCCCAGCAGTCTGGGAACTTTAATAATTAGCGACATTACTATGCAGCTAGACTATTAAAGACTTTAGATAATTCTAGAACATTGTTTAGAGCATTGTTTATGTTGTCTGTTTACTATTACGTACATGAGTACATACTAAGTAACATAGTTAGATGGGAGAAATATATGTAAGAAAACATGGTTTAAATGGGACGTACATATTTGGGTTGGTAGCGTACTACAATCAAGCACTGGGTTATTCTAAATTGCGATCAAAACTGTGAAGATGCTGTAAATTATTGACACTAAAATTTCATGGATAAAGAATAAATACATATTTTTAAGAATCTTCATGTACACCATAATATTTATTATCATACAAATCAAATCTCAGCCAAGGTACAAAAAAAATGTTCTAGCTATGAACTAACTAGAAATTTGGGATTTAGTTAGTCACTTGCTTGAAGCAGTAAATCAGCAAAATCTACAGCCCATTTAAAACCTTATCTGCGAGGAGCCAGATGTAATAATGATGACGGTAACCTCTTCACACTTCTTTTTTCTTTTTTATTTACTCGATATCCAATCAATTTGGAGGACTTACTGATTGCTTGTGCTTGTCGATAGAGAAAAAAATCTGATAACTTGTACGAACTTCAATCTGGTTCGACGCATTTTGTTCCAGTATATTTTGCGGAATCCCTATATATTGAAGACTATATTATTATATACTCAGCTCCAGTGTGACCACGAACGCAACAGTGAAAAAATTTAAAAAGTTGTTTTCAAACCGTCACACTGATCTAAAAGATTGGTGTGATTGTTTAGCATTGGTTTTGACATGTTGCTGTCGTCAACAAAACAAATTTGATGAATATAATTTAGAAAAACCTCAGACATAAAATGACCTTGTGACCACCGTATGTGTGGCTTGGTAGAGGCCTCGTAATGTGATAGTGTTTCGGCAGTAAGATGATGGCGGTTAAGAGTATGTGAGCGAATTGGACGCACTCTTTCGCTTTCGACTGGTTTCTGCCGTAGGTGTAAGATCGGGGAATCCCGCTCGACCAGGTAGCTGGTATCCCCCGTGTTCTGGGGTGTCCTGTATCGCCCACTCGACTGCTCTTCACACCCCAGAAAAGGGAGAGGCTGACAATAGGGACACGGAAATAATTATTAAAGAATTTGTGAGGAGTAATGTGTGGTATCCCCAAAGAACCTACGGCAAGTAAGAGTATGCATCTCTCATAATTCGGCTTGTATATGTGCCATGAGGCGGAGGTGGGTTTGCCCTTCATCCCCTCTGTTCTCAATGTTCATATAGCTCGTACTATGGGATATAGGCTACTGAAAAACCTACTTATTTCCAAAGACTTAAACTCAGAAATGAATATTCATAGAGCATACAAATATTTTTTGCGAATGAGGATTCTTATCGAAGACCTCAGTAACGACTACCGTTATATACTTACCACTGCGACACCAAGGCATCAACAATACTATTGTCAGTTGGATGACAAATTACATGCCTTATGCTTCTGTCAAAATTTTTTTGTTCGACTGACGCAAATCCACCGATTCTTTTGTCATCATGAGCATCGTATTCACACACATGTTACAGTGTGTGTAAATTTTGTGAATCCTATCCTTCCTCCTATCCTTCATACCCTAAATGACGCGTAAAGACTTCACATATAGAAGAGTTGTTTATCAAGCCTTTTTAAATTGACTATTATGTGTACTAAACCAGTCTACCAAATGGCTGTAGTGGGTAAAAAAAGGTTGAATAGCCATAAACTCATTAAATTCGCGATAAATGACTTTGCAATCTGTGCAATATAGAGGTACCCTTTGCCTACCCATAATATTGTATTTGAGGTTAATGATCAAAGTAATTTTGTTAGAGACTTCAATACAAAAATCTTATACTAGTTTAAGTTAAGCATTATAGTAAGGTCTTTGCTTGCATATGAGAGTTTGTTTACATTTTTGAAGTTATAATTCTTTTGGCGCACTAGGGAAACCTGATGAGGGTAAATTTTTACACTCATCACGAAAAACCGACACCCTGAAGTTAGTTGATGTTTCCATGACAACATTCAAAGTAGTTTTCATTCTTTTGATGTTTTGTTTTTTTTAACTAATTTATCATTCCTGTTAAAACAAAGAGTTGTGGTATATGTGATAAAATCTTATTAGACTAAAGCAGTATAACTTCTACCTACACACTCTTTTTCTTGATAATTCATTGGCACTAGTAACGATTCTCTTAGCAGTTTGACAGTAGGAGATTATTTTATTTTTCATATAAACTGCTTAAATAATGGAACTCAATATTTCGTAAAAAACGAAATACGGTAATCTTGTCGACTTTCTATTAGTCTGTATAATTTAAGTATATAATTAACTTCAATTTAAAACATACAAACCCTTTTCTTTTTTTCGTGTGGAAGTCCTCATGGATGCTATGCCGGACTCTTACCGACTAAATCCACACGTACACCTTCCATCCGTCTATAGCCGGGAGTCCCAGGTGAGCCCTCGGAAGGATAGCCCCAGGGCTCCCGACAGACTTAATCCGCCTCCGCGGCCTCGTTCAGGGGGAGGGGGGTCCGAGCGTAAATACTTATTCTATTTTGTAAAATTTCGTTGCGTTTCGTTACCACTCGAAAGTTTTATGCGGGTGTTGAAAATAGACATGTAATTTTCAATGTGTACGTTAATGAATGTAGGTTACCCTTTGTGGTATTACACGTTAACAATGCTAATATTTCGCCTATAGGTGAGTTAATATTCTTTCTATATTATACATGTGATAGCTAATATGTGAATGTTTCGATTCTTGTTACTCTTTCACGCTAAATCTGCTTAATGAATTTTAATAAAACTACAATTATGCAACTTATTTATAAAAGTACTGTATAATGTACTGTACAATACTGTGGGCTAAACTATAAAATCTATACAGATAAATAAAATTGAAGAGTCTATTTGTAATTCCCAATAAACAGCTTTTCACTAAATGCATATGAAAGTAGGTATTAACATAAAAAATCAATTTGATTTTTTTTTCTCCGGACTGATTTTAACGCACAGACCAAATTCATTTATGTTTTAACGGTACTTTATATATTTAACTGGTTCATTCATCCATGTTTTAACGAGACTTTCAGATAGCTGATGTTATGAAGAGTAACATAGGCTACATTAAATCTCGATAAATAGGCCCACGGGTTCAGGAACTACGCGGTTGAAACCGAATAGAGTCCGCTCGTGTAAAATAGGAATATTCTGCAAAGATGTTCTTTTGGTAATGTGGAAAATGCATTGACGCACTTTGCTACTACCCTGCCATGGGGGTTTTGAGTGAAACTCCTGATACCTGAGATGGGAGAGGGGAATCCTACCATCTAAACTTAACTTTCTTAAGTCGCACCATATAAGCATACGTGTACATACGTGTTCCCCTCCTCTTACGATCCTGGGTCCTTTAAGGGAAGCGCGAAAAAAATCATTTCTGGGCCGTCAAATCGTCGTCTTTAATTTTCATCTGGCGGGCGACGCCATTTTGACGTGACCATCTCGTTGTACCGACTCATCTCAACGACGTCAAATAGGCCAGAGGTTAAGACCCGGCAAAGAGGCGTCTCTGAATGGATTTCTGCTCGAGGCCCAGGTGGGTGACTCCTATGAGCTCCTTAAGGAGCTGAAGAATCAGCCCGCATCGCCTTTCTGGAAGCAGAGGAGGTGGTGTGTGATCGAGCTGGTGGCACTGCCGAAACATGGGGTTGTGACATCTTTCACTCATAGCCACTTGACTTGTAGGCGCGCATGAGGGCCGCGATACAATGTCTCCAAACCGGCGGGGAGGGAGATTTCGACCTGCGCGCTCGCGCTCCTACAAACCCTCTTTTATATATATATATATATATATATATATATATACGCACACACAGAAATATAAATTTTAATGTTTTATATTTTAATTACTTTTGCAATGAAGCTGAAATAAAAATTCCCTTTCTTTGTTCTACGCATACAAAGTACATAATACTGTTTCTGCGTATTTCACATACTGTACTATCTTCTAATTAATTTCGATGCAGGTTCCAAGACACTAACTATGTAATACTATTATATTAACTTTGCACTAACTTCTTCTGGGACTTTATCGAGTTTGAGCTCGGTGTGACTTTTCCGGTCCTGGTCAATGATGTAGATTCTGGTTTACAGAATGCGGGTGAGACGAATAAGTAATAATATCTATGAAGTGTAAACAATTGAAATAGTAGATTACGCACCAAGAAACTAAAGCACTATATTACGTGACGGGTGGCGCGGCTGATCCCTGAGCATCCAATGACGGACTCAAGGAGTCAGTACTAAAGTCCCGAGTGTAAGCGAGACGTTCATGCCGCCCAAGGCGAAGACACACTTTACCCCCGAGGTGAATGTATAATATTTTTAAAATTTTGTGCGAGGCAATGAAAATAACTATGCTATTTAAAATAATACTAAGTGTAAAAGTAGATTTTCTCGTAAGCAATCCGGTTTCAAGTGTAATATACTTACTAGCTTTCGAATCGTCGAAGTGTATGACCATAAAAGGGGAACAAACTCACATTTACTATAATTCTCGGATTTCAATAAATTTTGTAATATGCTGAGAAGCTTCTTTCAAAACCGTCACCACTTTTTGTATTGTAAATATTTTTTGTCTGATGACCGATTTTCTATAAAAATCTGCTGTACGCATTAATTTGAATATTATGCTTGATGCTTATTATTAATTTAAGCATTGACTTAATGCACTACTATTATTAATAATCCCTTTTAAATAGTAATAAAGGGTTAAACTAACAAAATTCTTCTCAATGGCGCTTTTATTATATTTTCTTGTTTTTGTGTGCTGTGTTTCTTGCTTTATTTTGACATTGTAATATAATTTGACATTGATGAGCAGGTGATATGAAAACATAGTTAAATAATTTTATATACATAGATATATACATACATAGTCAACACCCAAACTTCGAAACAAACATTTGAAAATCACACAAATATTTATATTCCGACTTAGAATTCGAATCCGGTAAATGTCACGTACTACCACGCCAACGTGGCATGTCATCCCTAACACAATAATGGAGATGCCTCAAGAACATCTTTAAATTTATAACTGACTTATATTTATTTAGAATGCGACAGTAAAGTATAGTAGCACCGTTAAATTTGTGTTCTGAAAACGATCTCTGATTTAAGCATCTTTCTCTACGACTGGTTCTGAGATAGAAGTCAGCTTTCTGACATTTCCATCCAATTATGAGCGTTCTTGAGCTTTGGATGGCACCTGCACAGTTGTCGTCGTACATAGTTGTCGTCAAGTCAAGTTAAACGGATTATACATAATGTCACGCCTTTATCTCTGAAAGGGTAGGCAGAGGCATACAATACGCTCACATTTCACAGTTTCCTTTTTTGGCCCATGTAACAGGTGGTGAGCCCATTGCCATTACACAACTTACGTCTGTTCATTTCAACATGACAAAAAGCACAGAGCAAGGAATGTCGCTCGCTTCTTCTCGCTCGTGCCTTATATGGACGATACTAATAGATAGCGCATGAGTGAAATTGATGTTCCTCCTCTGTGACAAGGAGACTCACACCACTAATAAGCTGAGACTATTACTACTAGACGACTCGTGACATGTGGACGTATTGCTGAACCTTTAGTAAAATACATAACTACATGTATGAAATGGACAAGCAGATAATAATTCTAAAAATGGTTGATATTGCCAACCAATAATAGCATTACCTCTTTTATCTCTGATATATAGACAACGGTCACTTTGTTTTAATGTAGTATAAATGTACAGAACGGATCCCTCGTGCCTCTACTATCCTAATTTTTTTTATCGCTCACCCCGTGTTAGACTCATGGGCACAGTTTCATAAAAACAAAAGAATTTCGTGACACAAATAAACAAATTGATTTATTACCTAAGAAATATATGTAACTTTCTTTGTATTTTGTATAACTACGAGTATTATTAAACTTTATTGGCCGAATGTTCAGATGACGACGATAACTAAGCTGGCCTACAACCACATGCATACCACCGATTATTATGTGTATATGATGGCATGCTACTAATAACGTGAGACTTCCAACCAGACAACTAGTGACATGT
Organism: Thumatha senex; assembly: GCA_948477245.1. Taxonomy (NCBI): domain Eukaryota; kingdom Metazoa; phylum Arthropoda; class Insecta; order Lepidoptera; family Erebidae; genus Thumatha; species Thumatha senex. Next base: position 9,587,538 of record OX419726.1, on the reverse strand, counting down.
GGACCATTTTTCTTACGTGGTTTTTAACAATTTTCTCCATCTAAAGGTTTCCTCCTGTAAGAGATTGCTTTTTAGCGATAAGGCCGCCCTCTGTACATTTATAAAATTGTAGTTTATTCTATTCTATTCTAACTATAAAACCATTATTAGAATATCACCCCATAAAACCTCAACTGGCGCAAATACTACTAATCTAGTAGATAATTATATAGGTTTGACCTGTTTAAGGTTCAGACCTTGGGGTCGTGTTGGGTACAGAGTACTTTTTCTGTAAAGATTTTGCCAAGCAACTAAAGCACGCTTCGTGGGACCAGTAGACTATTTTCTTGAACAAAGTATTCATTGCCATTCAACGTGGCTATGCCGTCATAATTCCGGGAAAGTGAAAGTTAGTAATGATGGAATGGAGGAGTTCTTTAACTCTTGTATGTAGTTATGTTTATCAGTCACGCCTTTACCCCCCCCCCCCCCCCCCTTTTACCGTTCGAACTGAACATGGACTTCACATCGCCGTATGTCAGACTCCTTTCGACTAACTTATGAAATGAAAATCAAATAGAAGACATATTTTGGAAAAAGGTCAGGTCAAAAGTACCCTTAACCGGCGTGTGTGTATGAAAACACTCATGAAAGTGGGAGAAACGAAAGTTGTATGCCAGGATCGTAGCATGTGGAAAGCCATAGTCTCTGCCCACCCTGATAGGAGACAGGCGTGACGATATGTATCTATGTTCCGACTGTCTTCATTCTGTGTGCGCGAAGACTTGGGTACTTCTGTGAAGGATTTCTCTAGGATCTCGAGGGTTTGGTCGCGGGAAGGTCCAGCGACTCCAGCTCATTGGGAGACGTACTGGTCCTCTCCAGCAAGAATGACGCCTTTATCCCCTTATCACGGAAATGCTCATAAATGAAAAAAAATAATGCCACAATTAATTGAAATTGCCTCAATTGAAATAAATTTATAGTTTTTATACAGTCTTAATTTATACTTACCAATCATTTCAATGCGAACATCGCTTCAGTCAAGTTGACCGAGATAATATTTGCAAACTCCTCTATTCAGAGCTTTGCATAGAAATGTACATTGTCCTGAGTTCTATTAAATATCTCATGATATTGATCGAATACCCAACCTTTATGCAAAGAGAAGTTGGCGTTTTCAAGTCAGATATTGTAATACAATAGAACCTTTTTATCATTATACAAATTATTGCTATTTCTATGGTTTATTCTGTGTCTGGGTGTTATTTATTAATAATATGTATGTATTTAGAAATAAATAAGTATGTTTATCAGTTATCTGGTTACCATGGTACAATCTCTGCTTAGTTTGGATCAGATAGCGTTGTGTGAGTTGTCCCAACGATATTTATTCATATTTATTCTACAAACCATATTTCATCAAGTTTTTAATATTATATTACCATGAGTATTCGTGATTATGATTATGATCTTTAAAACAGTGTAAGGGTGTAAAGATTTCGGGGAAATGAGCGAAGTGGGCGGCAAGAGCGGTGAGAGAGAAGAGAGAAATAATTGAAGAAATAATTATAATAATAATAATTAATAATTGCAAGAGCAATTATTTTCTTGGCGGTGCCGGCGTCCCCAACAAGAAAATAATAATAATAATAATAAGGGTGTAAAGGGCCTCACCAAGATCTCAGGGGCGTAAGTGATCCAGTACTTACCCGTGGTACTACCGGTGGTACTACTGGTAGTACCACGGGAAATATTTTTTGCCCGTGGTACTACTATGACGTATAGTAGTACCACGGGAGATTTTATATTACCCATGGTACTACTTAATAAATAATATACAAAAATTGTAAAGTATTTTATTCATACTTAAGTTTTCTAAATTAAGTATAAATAAAATACTTTATGTTTTATTTATCTACATAAATCGCAATCGAGAGCGGATACCCAGCGCATAAATCGCAACCTAAACAGGAGAAAACATAGAAGACTAAAACTAAAAAATATATTTTAATGGATTATAATATAATATAGCTGGAGGTTTTTCTTGTACGTATGAAATGTAGAGTGAGGGTATTGAGCTTATAAACTCTTTGAGCTCGCAACCCATCAATATGAATTGACCGGTAAGAAGACTATTTTGTGCAGCTGAGCGCGGCAGTTTGTGGCTACGTTAATCCAAATTTATGAACAATACCACAACAAATAGTAGATTGTCAAATTTTTAAAAATCCCGATAAAGAGTCCGCTTTGCCGTCGGGTGATTTACATAGCTCCTATGCAACGTACTATCATCTGCATAGCAATGTAGGGTGCCCAGGGACAACATATCATTGATATGCAGAAGAACTCTTTCTTAGAGTAGGCGACAAAACGGACTCCTGCAGCACGCCAGCATCTGCAGGCATCTGCAGGCAGTCTGAGGCCTGACCGTCGCATTGGACCCGAATACGGCGCTCGTGCAGAAAGCTGGCGAGCCGTGTGCGTAGTTGAGGTGGCAGGCCATATGCCGGAAGCTTGGAAAGAGATGATGCATGCCAGACACTATCGAAAGCCTTAGCGATTTCTCGCCATGCTTGTCCTCATATAATAGATAGCCTCACCCCAAAGGTGTGTAACGTATGCCAGAAGATCTTTTCTAACACGTCATAATTTACTTAGTAATTTTCAATCTGGATTTCGCCCAGGACATAGTACAAGTACAGCACTCCTTAAAGTTACTGATGATATTCGCTGGGCTATGGAGAATAAAGAGCTTACTCTTTTGATTCTATTAGACTTCAGCAATGCCTTTAATTGCGTAGATTTTGATATTCTTCTGGGTATTTTGAAATCCATCAACTTCTCTGCACCAACTATATCTTGGTTTGACTCATATCTTCGGGGACGCTCGCAATGTGTTAAGATTGATGATACTTCATCCGAGTGGTGTAGTCTCACAGAGGGCGTACCTCAGGGTGGCGTTCTTTCTCCTTTGTTTTTTTCTCTTTTTATCAATACTCTCACTAAATTTATTTCTTCTCACTTCCATCTCTATGCAGACGACCTGCAGCTGTACCGTCATTTTGCGGCAACAGATATTAGGATAGCTATCGATGACATGAACCGCGATTTGGAGCGATTGAATAATTGGGCTAAGGCTTTTGGATTATTAGTTAACCCAACTAAGTCACAGGCTTTAATAATAGGGAGTAGACACTTTCGTGGAAGTATCATTAATTCGTCGGTTACTCCAGTGCTTCTTGATGGTATACAAATACCTATTGCTGATTCAGCAAAAAATTTAGGAATCTATATGGATTCCAATCTCTCTTGGCGTAAACAAATTGCTGAGGTCAGTAAGAAGGTGAACTTTGCATTTCATACACTGAGAACTCTTCAATGTTTCTTGCCCCTGAAAACTAAAATTTATTTGGCTCAATCGCTTATACAGCCCATCATTGATTATGCTGACGCTTGCTATCTGGATGCCACCGAGGAGCTCCTTGACAAACTTGAGAGATTGCAAAACTTAAGCATTCGTTTTATTTTTAATCTTAAAAAATATGATCATGTATCTCACTTTCGCAAAGAACTCAAGTGGCTCCCAATCCGCCTTCGCAGGAACACTCGGGTACTGTGCCTTTTATTCAACATTCTATATATAGTATGCGTTCTATATATAGCAGGTAAAGGGTAGAACCACAAAGCAAGAAATATTGGCTCACTCCCTCTCACTCGCGGCTAATAGAGACAATCGTAAAATGAATACCGCGTGTCAAGTTTACGTCAAACGGTATGCAAAAAATGTGTGTGTACCGGTGTGTACACAGGTAAGAAGTGAAACTTCTCTAAGACATGTTTTTTACTGTTATAAAATTTCTCTCATACTTCGATAAAGAATTTCACTTATGATAAAGAAGTTTAAGTTCAAAACAACATGGCGCGTAATCGAAGTACGTAACGATTTTTTTTTCAGCTATAAAGTTTCTCTCAACGTCGATAAAAAAGTTTAACTTCAAAAATCGCATATGTGACCTGTCAGTTACCTAACATTTGTCTGTAGTCATTTGTATAATCGTATAGAACAAATAACGCACCGTTTACTATCGTAGCGTAGAAAGCATACGACTTCTAAACCGAAGCCAGTATCAAAACCGGTAGTGGTAGAAACTTCAAAATCGTACACCTATCCATGGTGTCCTGAATCAAATGCCACTTGCCTCTATCTCATATGGTTCCTAAAATAGAGCATACAGATGGACGGAAAGACTTAGCCATTTTATTAGACTTTTCTAAACTTTAGGGTTTAGAAGTCTAAAAAACGGTAAAGCTTCTTGACACACTTGGTTGTATGAAATACTAGTTGACGCCCCGCGGCTCCGCACGCGTGTCCTCCCGTTTCCGTTTCCCACAGGAACTTAGACCCGGGATAAAAAGTCGCCTATGTATTATTCTGATGTGTAAACTATATTATTGTAAAGTTTCATCAAAATCTATTCAGCAGATTTTGTGTGAAAGAGTAACAAAGATCGATTCTTATAAATTATCGCGTTTATAATATTAGTAGGATATAGAGTAAGATATCTCAAGTATAGAGTGCACGGGTGACACCAATTCCTTACTCTGTGGGTGGAACAGTGGTTACTAATTATTCCATAATCTCGATCCGTCAATTCAAGAGCACAGCAGTGAGTATTTACCGCAAGTAATTGTATCGGACGAACGATACTCATCTAGAATAAATATATGGTAAAAAATCTTTTTTAAAAACAAGCTTTTTAAATGAGCTGAAACGAATAATTTTCAGTAAATGCTTTCATTTTGTAGGAAAACATAAAAACGTAAGCCGGCAATAAGTAGTCACTTCTTTTTTGAGTTATTTTCAACAAGCTCTTTTATTTGATCTCCATATTGTAGCAGGACATTAAAAAGAATTATTGCAGCATCTGGAGTGTTCCATTATGTTGGATTTAGAATGACGTCACATAGTTAACTATACATTGTCATCTTAACTAAACATTTACACAAATTTTCAGAATTGCGAGATTTCACCCAAACATTATATTTTTTTTTATTTATTCAAAACTAACCAACTAACTTCACGCTGTATCCCTGACGTGGTTGTCAGAGAGGACAGATTGCCACGCTTAACGATCCATGCATATTTCTTTCGCGTCTTGCAGATTCATCAATCGCATCATACATGTTTATTTGTATACACGGCTTCGTATCCGAGTACTTTTGACTTTTCTGTTTTTGAGCACTCTGCTTACGCTGACACTTTCAATCAAACCTGCCTGATTGCGTATCACTTCCATTTATTAATTAATGGTTCTAACACGCCAACATACTTCGACTGCCTCAGTGGCGCGGTGGCAGTGCATCCGACTGCTACGCAAGAGGTCGTGGGTTCGATTCCCACCCAGGATAAAACTTTGTGTGATGAGCACGATGGTTTATTCTGTGTCTGGGTGTTATTTATCTATAATATGTATGTATTTAGAAATATATAAGTATGTTTACCAGTTATCTAAATCCCATAACACAAGCTAATAATTAGCTTACTTTGGGCTAGATTTCGCTGTATGAAAAGTGTCCTACAATATGTCCCACAAAACTCGTATATGCTATCCAAAACACTAACAAATTCATTTCTTACCAATGAGTCATCGTGGTCACGGTTTATTACTGACAATAAATTAGATACAATGATACATGAGTAATACAATAATTGAAAGATTAATGCATTCAAATAATATGCCAAAGTATTTTATATTTAGTTCGCCAAAATGACGCCGTCCGCCTGATGGTAAGCCATGACGACATCTAGCGAATTGAGGGGCACTCTCTTAGTGACTACTGCCAGCGTTTTTCAAGTTGGCGGCCCAATAATGTGCTCCTTCGCGCTCCGGTTGAAGAACCCGGGATTGTAAGAGAAAGGATACACGTGTGCTGGTAGAGCGTTCCAGGTCTGTCATATTTATATTATGAAATGAAATTGTAATGAAAATTTATTATTACTAGTGGTTCTGTGAATCGTAGGCTTCGTGAATTGAGGAAAAAGGCTGAACATTAATTATTATTAGTAGAGAGCTTACTTGCCTTTTATGTTGCACACCCAAGATGTACCATGTACATTTTATTTTATTTTCTTATCTAGTAGTTTTAAAAAAACAATAAAAGACGCTTGGCTCAGCAGTACACTTCAAGCCTATATCACCCCATACCGTTTTGAGCGCTCTTGCCAACCACTAAGGGACGGTTCCCTTCCCCTGCCTCAATTTACCCCCGATCGAAAAACCCCCTCGCTAATAGTTTTTGACTATATCGAGGATTGTCCATACCAAGTTGCATGCAAATCCGATGAAAAATGCGACCTATCGACTGAATGGACGGACGAACGGACGAATTCTCGGACATCGATAGCATTTTTCCCGTACCAGTCGACTTAATTATCTATAGAATACGAATAAGTAGTACAAGTAGTTGATGAAAATATATTTTTATATATATTTATATATATTTTTATATAAATATAATATTTTTTATCGATAAATATTTTTCTCAAACATGCATGTCATTATTTCGAAAATAGAATACGCGAAGTACCGCATTTACGAACAGAGAAAATGAAATTCATTGCTGGAGTGTTTTTTGAATTTTGAACATTACAACGCTCCAGCAATGTTGTATGAAACGGCGAGCTGGGGCTATTAGATACTCTATGATTGAATCTCTTTTATCATTCTCTTCAGCGGATGCTTGCTTGTAAGTATAGTATTTTCTTTTCTTCTTTTAAGTATTTGGACATACTTAATACTAGTACTTTAAGTTACAAAATGTAACAATAGATGGCGTTGTATGTTACGACCTAAAACTCACTTTCAGTATTCTCAGCAAGTATTATTTAAGCAACCTAATGTGAATATTTTGTCACGTATTAAACAGACTCGGAGAGTACCTCCGAAGTGGGAAACCTGTTTATTTTTGTTTCAATTATTCCCATAAGCCCCCTAGTTTCCCGGTGGTCAAACATGGCCATACATGGTATAATGGGGAACTTAAACCCAGTTTTATCTGAGGGAAAAGATTTGCCAACACAGGAACTGTCAAATTCTGTTAACATAGAAGATCCAGCAAAGGTCGTCACCTGTTTTTCGAAGGGTTTAGTTAACAATCAAGTATTGTTATCCACGTCTTTAATGAGAGCTGTTTCGAAAAGCGGAGTAAGGTACACTCTACGAGCCTTGTTGGATCAAGGCTCGCAGGCTTCTTTTGTTACTGAGGGTATAGTTCAAAGTCTAGGCCTTAAAAAGCAATCAACTAAAGGTATTATATCCGGAGTGGGTGGAGGTACATCTTTGGTTTCAAATTCTTTCGTTGAGGTGAGAATTCAATCTAGGGTTGATTCATCTGTTGAGTTGCTAGTCAGAGCTTATGCCCTCAAATCTATTACATCTCTTTTACCAGTTAGAGAAACGGCATGCGTAGAAGAACTGCTCATCAATGATATTCATTTGGCTGATCCTAGATATCATACTCCAGATAAGGTGGATATGTTGCTAGGTGCTGAAATATTTCCTCAGGTAATACAAAGTGGATTAAGAAAATTTGCCGGTGGTCTAGTAGTAGCACAATGCACTACCTTAGGGTGGATCTTGTCGGGTACGGTGAGGTCTGTAACTAACGGTACGTCTAACATTTCGGTATTGCACGTTCATCTTGATGATATGCTGAAAAAGTTCTGGGAACTAGAGAAAGAGCCAAACGAAAGTAAGCAATTATTAACAGAAGAGGAAACTAGATGCGAGGAGATATTTAGAACTACCACAATTCGAGATGAAAGTGGGTGCTATGTAGTAAACTTACCTTTCCGAACGGAAGATCCTAGCTGTATATATGGCAGATCGCGGGATCGAGCAGTTAGACGCTTTAAGGGATGGAAAATAAAAATTAACCTAAATACCGAATTAAAGGCTAAATATTCTGAGGTAATTCATGAATATCTGTCATTGGGTCATATAAGACCAATCTCAAAAGTGAAGAAGCTAAATGAATATTTGGTTTATTTACCGCATCACGCCGTGGTGAGAAACTATAAGGACACGACTAAAGTTCGTGTCGTATTTGATGCGTCCAGCAAGGGTAGTAATGGATCCTCGCTTAACGACGATCTCTTAATTGGACCTACTTTGCAATCTGACTTGAGGCATTTACTTCTTCGCTGGAGGGTTATCCTATCTGTCTCATCGCTGACATTGTCAAAATGTACCGTCAGGTACGCGTAAATGAAAACCATACCGATTTTCGACGCATCCTGTGGAGAAACAATAAGGACGAAGACATCCAAGAGTTCAAACAAACTACTAACCGTAACCTTTGGCGTGGCGTCCGCGCCTTTCTTGGCTGTTAGATCGATGCACCAGATAGCGCACGATGAAGGCGAAAATTATCCATTAGCGGCTGATAGAGTCCTGAAAGATTTCTACATGGACGATTTAATTACTGGTTGTGAAACAATAGAATTAGGTATAGAAATTTACAATCAATTGAATCAATTATTAAATAAAGCAGGGTTAGAATTGCAAAAATGGTCAAGTAACAGCAACGAATTATTAGAAAAATTAATAGATAGAAAACGGAAGGAAAGTACCTACGAAGAAAAAGGAATTAAGTTTAAACAAGACGAATAAAAGCACTCGGACTTACCTGGAATCGAAGTAAAGACATCTTCCAATACTCTGTGCAGCTTCAAGTTTCGCTGGAACCTGTTACGAAACGTAAATTGCTATCAGATATTTCGAGACTATTCGATCCATTGGGTTGGGTTGCACCTGTGATTATCGTAGCAAAAATGCTTATACAAAAATTGTGGATTACTGGTATCGGATGGGATGATCCCATACCGGACAATATAAAACGTGAATGGGCTACTTACCGTAAGGAGTTGCCACTGTTAGCAGGGCTATCAATACCTCGATGGGTAGTTAAAAAGAGCAGTGAAAAACAGGTCGATTTGCACGTGTTCTGTGATGCGTCGAAGGCGGCGTATTCAGCAATTGTATATATACGTGTGATCGATGCTGAAGGTTACTTTGCTCTCAGCGAAAACCAATGTAGCTCCAATTAAAACGGTGTCAATTCCCAGGCTAGAACTATGTGGAGCAGTTCTACTATCTAAACTATGAGGTCGAGATGTCTAAAATTTTGAGAAATTTTTGTCAGTTTCTCAAAATTTTAACTACACGCGTGGACCGATTCCGAAGTCGTTCTGGCATGGTTAAATAACCACCCCAGTAAGTGGAAAACGTTTGTCGCAAACCGGGTTTCGGAAATCCTATCTATAAGCGAGCCGCAGTGGAATCCCGTACAATCAAGAGATAATCCTGCTGATTGTGCGTCACGATGTCTCACCCCGTCGGAACTGCTAAAGTCTAGTTTATGGTGGAACGGTCCTGATTTTCTGAAACGGCAGACTATTCGATTTGGTAAGGCCAAAAGATCACTACAACTGTCGAAGAAGTTAAAAGTCATGTAGCATCATCTGAGGAGTCAGATAATTGGATTTGGACTAAATATTCTTCGCTTACCAAAATATTAAGAATAGTAGCATACTGTCGACGGGTACTGATCTGGAAAAACCCTAAAAACAAAAAAACGGATCTTACTTGAAAGCGGAAGAATTAAGATTAGCTATGGATACTTGCATTAGGGAGTGTCAAAGGCAAGGTTTTCAAGAAGAAATTAAAAATCTACAAAAGGGTAAAAGTATAAAAGGAAAACATTTAAATTCATTAAATCCTTACCTGGATCCTTTTAACATCATGAGGGCCCACCCTCATGATGTTAAAAGGATGGACAGGTGAGACAAAATTTTAATGTGAGCATATAGTATGCCTCTGCCTTCGAGGATTAAAGCGTGACTGTTAAGTAAGTATTTAAATTCATCATTATTTTCCTTGTCTCGCAATAAAGCAGCTAATAAGGAAGCCTTGCTTGATCTGTGAATGTATTAATTACTGGTATCGTCCATCATCACTTTTATAGTAGTTGTGAGTGATTTACTCTTTCGTGTTTATAGTTTAGATAAGGACGATGATGACCATATTGTACGGCTCCTACTTGAGATCCACCCTTATACATTAAAACCTGTAAGTATATAAACTAGTATTTAAGTTAGGATCCATAAGTAGTAAAAAAGTTTAGGTAGTAGTAAAACATTTTATAGTACACTAGGGAATACTAAGAAAAGATACGCTGACTTCGAGCGCTCGAGTTTATATGCCAACAGAATAACTCAAGAAGTACCTACATTTACAACTTTCTTGCGAGTTGTTTATTCTTCAACTGTAGGCACATGTCTTGTCTTGCAACCATGGGTAAGTACCACAGTAATCGTAATCCCCTGTGGTCGAATTTTAAATAATCCTTTCTTATTGGGTGCTACATTAGAATAATATTTACCAACCATAAAAATTTCAAGTTTCTAGAAGAAGGTCTGGGCGTTGATAGATGAGTCAATCACACTTAATTTTATTTATATAGATAGATAGAAGATTAAATATTATAATTTCAATTTAATTGGAAATTGTTGTGACATTCCGCACCCAGATGGAGTACTGAAAAGAAAAACGTTTCAAGTCTTTCAATTGAATTTCCACAACTACGCTACGACCCCTTTTTCCAAAGCTACTTATACATACTTTTACAATGTATGTCGTAGCTTTGGAAAAAGGGGTCGTAGCGTAGTTGTGGAAATTCAATTGAAAGACTTGAAACGTTTTTCTTTTCAGCACTCCATCTGGGTGCGGAATGTCACAACAATTTCCAATTAAATTGAAATTATAATATTTAATCTTCTATCTATCTATATAAATAAAATTAAGTGTGATTGACTCATCTATCAACGCCCAGACCTTCTTCTAGAAACTTGAAATTTTTATGGTTGGTAAATATTATTCTAATGTAGCACCCAATAAGAAAGGATTATTTAAAATTCGACCACAGGGGATTACGATTACTGTGGTACTTACCCATGGTTGCAAGACAAGACATGTGCCTACAGTTGAAGAATAAACAACTCGCAAGAAAGTTGTAAATGTAGGTACTTCTTGAGTTATTCTGTTGGCATATAAACTCGAGCGCTCGAAGTCAGCGTATCTTTTCTTAGTATTCCCTAGTGTACTATAAAATGTTTTACTACTACCTAAACTTTTTTACTACTTATGGATCCTAACTTAAATACTAGTTTATATACTTACAGGTTTTAATGTATAAGGGTGGATCTCAAGTAGGAGCCGTACAATATGGTCATCATCGTCCTTATCTAAACTATAAACACGAAAGAGTAAATCACTCACAACTACTATAAAAGTGATGATGGACGATACCAGTAATTAATACATTCACAGATCAAGCAAGGCTTCCTTATTAGCTGCTTTATTGCGAGACAAGGAAAATAATGATGAATTTAAATACTTACTTAACAGTCACGCTTTAATCCTCGAAGGCAGAGGCATACTATATGCTCACATTAAAATTTTGTCTCACCTGTCCATCCTTTTAACATCATGAGGGTGGGCCCTCATGATGTTAAAAGGATCCAGGTAAGGATTTAATGAATTTAAATGTTTTCCTTTTATACTTTTACCCTTTTGTAGATTTTTAATTTCTTCTTGAAAACCTTGCCTTTGACACTCCCTAATGCAAGTATCCATAGCTAATCTTAATTCTTCCGCTTTCAAGTAAGATCCGTTTTTTTGTTTTTAGGGTTTTTCCAGATCAGTACCCGTCGACAGTATGCTACTATTCTTAATATTTTGGTAAGCGAAGAATATTTAGTCCAAATCCAATTATCTGACTCCTCAGATGATGCTACATGACTTTTAACTTCTTCGACAGTTGTAGTGATCTTTTGGCCTTACCAAATCGAATAGTCTGCCGTTTCAGAAAATCAGGACCGTTCCACCATAAACTAGACTTTAGCAGTTCCGACGGGGTGAGACATCGTGACGCACAATCAGCAGGATTATCTCTTGATTGTACGGGATTCCACTGCGGCTCGCTTATAGATAGGATTTCCGAAACCCGGTTTGCGACAAACGTTTTCCACTTACTGGGGTGGTTATTTAACCATGCCAGAACGACTTCGGAATCGGTCCACGCGTGTAGTTAAAATTTTGAGAAACTGACAAAAATTTCTCAAAATTTTAGACATCTCGACCTCATAGTTTAGATAGTAGAACTGCTCCACATAGTTCTAGCCTGGGAATTGACACCGTTTTAATTGGAGCTACATTGGTTTTCGCTGAGAGCAAAGTAACCTTCAGCATCGATCACACGTATATATACAATTGCTGAATACGCCGCCTTCGACGCATCACAGAACACGTGCAAATCGACCTGTTTTTCACTGCTCTTTTTAACTACCCATCGAGGTATTGATAGCCCTGCTAACAGTGGCAACTCCTTACGGTAAGTAGCCCATTCACGTTTTATATTGTCCGGTATGGGATCATCCCATCCGATACCAGTAATCCACAATTTTTGTATAAGCATTTTTGCTACGATAATCACAGGTGCAACCCAACCCAATGGATCGAATAGTCTCGAAATATCTGATAGCAATTTACGTTTCGTAACAGGTTCCAGCGAAACTTGAAGCTGCACAGAGTATTGGAAGATGTCTTTACTTCGATTCCAGGTAAGTCCGAGTGCTTTTATTCGTCTTGTTTAAACTTAATTCCTTTTTCTTCGTAGGTACTTTCCTTCCGTTTTCTATCTATTAATTTTTCTAATAATTCGTTGCTGTTACTTGACCATTTTTGCAATTCTAACCCTGCTTTATTTAATAATTGATTCAATTGATTGTAAATTTCTATACCTAATTCTATTGTTTCACAACCAGTAATTAAATCGTCCATGTAGAAATCTTTCAGGACTCTATCAGCCGCTAATGGATAATTTTCGCCTTCATCGTGCGCTATCTGGTGCATCGATCTAACAGCCAAGAAAGGCGCGGACGCCACGCCAAAGGTTACGGTTAGTAGTTTGTTTGAACTCTTGGATGTCTTCGTCCTTATTGTTTCTCCACAGGATGCGTCGAAAATCGGTATGGTTTTCATTTACGCGTACCTGACGGTACATTTTGACAATGTCAGCGATGAGACAGATAGGATAACCCTCCAGCGAAGAAGTAAATGCCTCAAGTCAGATTGCAAAGTAGGTCCAATTAAGAGATCGTCGTTAAGCGAGGATCCATTACTACCCTTGCTGGACGCATCAAATACGACACGAACTTTAGTCGTGTCCTTATAGTTTCTCACCACGGCGTGATGCGGTAAATAAACCAAATATTCATTTAGCTTCTTCACTTTTGAGATTGGTCTTATATGACCCAATGACAGATATTCATGAATTACCTCAGAATATTTAGCCTTTAATTCGGTATTTAGGTTAATTTTTATTTTCCATCCCTTAAAGCGTCTAACTGCTCGATCCCGCGATCTGCCATATATACAGCTAGGATCTTCCGTTCGGAAAGGTAAGTTTACTACATAGCACCCACTTTCATCTCGAATTGTGGTAGTTCTAAATATCTCCTCGCATCTAGTTTCCTCTTCTGTTAATAATTGCTTACTTTCGTTTGGCTCTTTCTCTAGTTCCCAGAACTTTTTCAGCATATCATCAAGATGAACGTGCAATACCGAAATGTTAGACGTACCGTTAGTTACAGACCTCACCGTACCCGACAAGATCCACCCTAAGGTAGTGCATTGTGCTACTACTAGACCACCGGCAAATTTTCTTAATCCACTTTGTATTACCTGAGGAAATATTTCAGCACCTAGCAACATATCCACCTTATCTGGAGTATGATATCTAGGATCAGCCAAATGAATATCATTGATGAGCAGTTCTTCTACGCATGCCGTTTCTCTAACTGGTAAAAGAGATGTAATAGATTTGAGGGCATAAGCTCTGACTAGCAACTCAACAGATGAATCAACCCTAGATTGAATTCTCACCTCAACGAAAGAATTTGAAACCAAAGATGTACCTCCACCCACTCCGGATATAATACCTTTAGTTGATTGCTTTTTAAGGCCTAGACTTTGAACTATACCCTCAGTAACAAAAGAAGCCTGCGAGCCTTGATCCAACAAGGCTCGTAGAGTGTACCTTACTCCGCTTTTCGAAACAGCTCTCATTAAAGACGTGGATAACAATACTTGATTGTTAACTAAACCCTTCGAAAAACAGGTGACGACCTTTGCTGGATCTTCTATGTTAACAGAATTTGACAGTTCCTGTGTTGGCAAATCTTTTCCCTCAGATAAAACTGGGTTTAAGTTCCCCATTATACCATGTATGGCCATGTTTGACCACCGGGAAACTAGGGGGCTTATGGGAATAATTGAAACAAAAATAAACAGGTTTCCCACTTCGGAGGTACTCTCCGAGTCTGTTTAATACGTGACAAAATATTCACATTAGGTTGCTTAAATAATACTTGCTGAGAATACTGAAAGTGAGTTTTAGGTCGTAACATACAACGCCATCTATTGTTACATTTTGTAACTTAAAGTACTAGTATTAAGTATGTCCAAATACTTAAAAGAAGAAAAGAAAATACTATACTTACAAGCAAGCATCCGCTGAAGAGAATGATAAAAGAGATTCAATCATAGAGTATCTAATAGCCCCAGCTCGCCGTTTCATACAACATTGCTGGAGCGTTGTAATGTTCAAAATTCAAAAAACACTCCAGCAATGAATTTCATTTTCTCTGTTCGTAAATGCGGTACTTCGCGTATTCTATTTTCGAAATAATGACATGCATGTTTGAGAAAAATATTTATCGATAAAAAATATTATATTTATATAAAAATATATATAAATATATATAAAAATATATTTTCATCAACTACTTGTACTACTTATTCGTATTCTATAGATAATTAAGTCGACTGGTACGGGAAAAATGCTATCGATGTCCGAGAATTCGTCCGTTCGTCCGTCCATTCAGTCGATAGGTCGCATTTTTCATCGGATTTGCATGCAACTTGGTATGGACAATCCTCGATATAGTCAAAAACTATTAGCGAGGGGGTTTTTCGATCGGGGGTAAATTGAGGCAGGGGAAGGGAACCGTCCCTTAGTGGTTGGCAAGAGCGCTCAAAACGGTATGGGGTGATATAGGCTTGAAGTGTACTGCTGAGCCAAGCGTCTTTTATTGTTTTTTTAAAACTACTAGATAAGAAAATAAAATAAAATGTACATGGTACATCTTGGGTGTGCAACATAAAAGGCAAGTAAGCTCTCTACTAATAATAATTAATGTTCAGCCTTTTTCCTCAATTCACGAAGCCTACGATTCACAGAACCACTAGTAATAATAAATTTTCATTACAATTTCATTTCATAATATAAATATGACAGACCTGGAACGCTCTACCAGCACACGTGTATCCTTTCTCTTACAATCCCGGGTTCTTCAACCGGAGCGCGAAGGAGCACATTATTGGGCCGCCAACTTGAAAAACGCTGGCAGTAGTCACTAAGAGAGTGCCCCTCAATTCGCTAGATGTCGTCATGGCTTACCATCAGGCGGACGGCGTCATTTTGGCGAACTAAATATAAAATACTTTGGCATATTATTTGAATGCATTAATCTTTCAATTATTGTATTACTCATGTATCATTGTATCTAATTTATTGTCAGTAATAAACCGTGACCACGATGACTCATTGGTAAGAAATGAATTTGTTAGTGTTTTGGATAGCATATACGAGTTTTGTGGGACATATTGTAGGACACTTTTCATACAGCGAAATCTAGCCCAAAGTAAGCTAATTATTAGCTTGTGTTATGGGATTTAGATAACTGGTAAACATACTTATATATTTCTAAATACATACATATTATAGATAAATAACACCCAGACACAGAATAAACCATCGTGCTCATCACACAAAGTTTTATCCTGGGTGGGAATCGAACCCACGACCTCTTGCGTAGCAGTCGGATGCACTGCCACCGCGCCACTGAGGCAGTCGAAGTATGTTGGCGTGTTAGAACCATTAATTAATAAATGGAAGTGATACGCAATCAGGCAGGTTTGATTGAAAGTGTCAGCGTAAGCAGAGTGCTCAAAAACAGAAAAGTCAAAAGTACTCGGATACGAAGCCGTGTATACAAATAAACATGTATGATGCGATTGATGAATCTGCAAGACGCGAAAGAAATATGCATGGATCGTTAAGCGTGGCGATCTGTCCTCTCTGACAACCACGTCAGGGATACAGCGTGAAGTTAGTTGGTTAGTTTTGAATAAATAAAAAAAAATATAATGTTTGGGTGAAATCTCGCAATTCTGAAAATTTGTGTAAATGTTTAGTTAAGATGACAATGTATAGTTAACTATGTGACGTCATTCTAAATCCAACATAATGGAACACTCCAGATGCTGCAATAATTCTTTTTAATGTCCTGCTACAATATGGAGATCAAATAAAAGAGCTTGTTGAAAATAACTCAAAAAAGAAGTGACTACTTATTGCCGGACTACGTTTTTATGTTTTCCTACAAAATGAAAGCATTTACTGAAAATTATTCGTTTCAGCTCATTTAAAAAGCTTGTTTTTAAAAAAGATTTTTTACCATATATTTATTCTAGATGAGTATCGTTCGTCCGATACAATTACTTGCGGTAAATACTCACTGCTGTGCTCTTGAATTGACGGATCGAGATTATGGAATAATTAGTAACCACTGTTCCACCCACAGAGTAAGGAATTGGTGTCACCCGTGCACTCTATACTTGAGATATCTTACTCTATATCCTACTAATATTATAAACGCGATAATTTATAAGAATCGATCTTTGTTACTCTTTCACACAAAATCTGCTGAATAGATTTTGATGAAACTTTACAATAATATAGTTTACACATCAGAATAATACATAGGCGACTTTTTATCCCGGGTCTAAGTTCCTGTGGGAAACGGAAACGGGAGGACACGCGTGCGGAGCCGCGGGGCGTCAACTAGTATTTCATACAACCAAGTGTGTCAAGAAGCTTTACCGTTTTTTAGACTTCTAAACCCTAAAGTTTAGAAAAGTCTAATAAAATGGCTAAGTCTTTCCGTCCATCTGTATGCTCTATTTTAGGAACCATATGAGATAGAGGCAAGTGGCATTTGATTCAGGACACCATGGATAGGTGTACGATTTTGAAGTTTCTACCACTACCGGTTTTGATACTGGCTTCGGTTTAGAAGTCGTATGCTTTCTACGCTACGATAGTAAACGGTGCGTTATTTGTTCTATACGATTATACAAATGACTACAGACAAATGTTAGGTAACTGACAGGTCACATATGCGATTTTTGAAGTTAAACTTTTTTATCGACGTTGAGAGAAACTTTATAGCTGAAAAAAAAATCGTTACGTACTTCGATTACGCGCCATGTTGTTTTGAACTTAAACTTCTTTATCATAAGTGAAATTCTTTATCGAAGTATGAGAGAAATTTTATAACAGTAAAAAACATGTCTTAGAGAAGTTTCACTTCTTACCTGTGTACACACCGGTACACACACATTTTTTGCATACCGTTTGACGTAAACTTGACACGCGGTATTCATTTTACGATTGTCTCTATTAGCCGCGAGTGAGAGGGAGTGAGCCAATATTTCTTGCTTTGTTGTTCTACCCTTTACCTGCTTTATTAACGCCCTTTCATTAAACATTAAAAGCATAGTTGAAAATTATTCGATTACCTTTGCGCAACTCTCCAGTCGATTCGATATTTCTAATACAAATATTATTTGTTATGAATGAAAACCGAACGGTGTCACGGATACTCTTCAAACTCAAACTTTTATGTGTTTGTTTATTTTGGTGTAGGTATTTTAATACTAACCCCTGTCCTTAATGCTACTTACGTCACGTACCTATAGAATTTACTTTGAAATATTTGGAATTCTACCACTAGGAAAGTAAATAAGTGATAAACGATTGTATAGAAGTTCGTCATTTTCAAAGTTAGAAACATGAATTTATGTACACCTGTTTTTAGTTACTAACTAAACTAACTACTAACTCCTGTTTTATAAAATTTTACCTATAAGGGGGTAAACAAGAAAATTAACAAAGAAAATTCTTCATTTTCAAACATAGCAACACCGAATTTCTTATACCTGCTTCTGTATAAAAATAAAAAACAATGTGTTAAGAAATTTTGATAAATTCTACCCTTGAAACAGGAGTTGTAATAACTGACTCATTGATCACGAAACCTATAAAACTAACAAAGCTATGAAGCCCAAACTTCGCATGGAGGTTCCTTTTAACACGTAGGTTTCCTCTACGAATGAATTTTGCGAAATTCTACCTCTAAGGAAGTAAATAAGCGATAAACGGTTGTATGGAAGTTCGTCATTTTCAAAGTTAGAAACATGAATTTACGTACACCTGTTTTTGGTTACAAATAAACGGGCACGTGTATCGCGATTTTGAATAAAAAAACCTATCAGGGGGTTAAACAGGGTTGTATAAACTGACTCATTAATCACGAAATCCATGGAGAAAATGGAGTTATAAAGTCCAAACTTCGCATTGGGGTATTTAACTCCTAAGGACGTAAATAATAAAAAAGGATAAACTAAAAAAAAAAAACTAAACTATCTTCACGCTGTATCCCTGACGGGGTAGTCAGAGAGGACAGATCGCCAGGCTTCGCGATCCATGCATACTTCTTTCGTTTCTTCGAGATTCATCAATCGCTTCATACACGCACGTCTGGGTATCCGAGTACTTTTGACCTTTCCGTTTTTGAGCAATCTGCTCACGTGGTCTTCATATGTAAGTCTCGGCCTTCCCTGACTCCTTCTACCCTCTACTTTTGAACAATATATATTCTTCGTCAATCGTTCCTCACTCATTCGTTGGACGTGTCCAAACCAACGGAGCACGCCTTTTTCCAGTTTAACGCTGACACTTTCATTCAAACCTGCCATATTGCGTATCACTTCGTTACGTATTCGGTCGGCCAAGGTAACGCCGCACAATTTTCGAAGAGATCGCATCTCCACAGCATTCAATTTACTTTCATGCATCTGCTGACATACCCAGGTTTCACTACCGTAAAGCAAAGTTGGCACTAGCACTGCGTTATGAATCGCCAGTCGTGCTTCTTTTACGATGCTTTGTCGCTTTACTAACTGGGACAAAGCACCGTTAACTTTGTTTCCGGCAGCTACTCGCCGTTCTACATCCGAATCACATCTTCCATCCGCGCTAAACATACTTCCTAAATACACAATTTCATTCACTTGCTCTAGACGTTCCTGGTTTACTCTAATCTCGCATTTAGTTCTTACGTCACCTCTTTCAAATACTAGAACCTTAGTTTTACTTGCATTCAAGCGGAGACCCTTACTTTCACACCCCTCTTTCATATTAGTGACTAATGCCTGTAGGTCGGCTTCTGATGAGGCCATGAGCACCGCATCATCAGCGCACAGCAGACAGTTTACTGTAAAGTAACCCAAATTCACACCCATATTAAAATCTTTCAACTTCTGCAGGCAACTGTCCAGATACACTATGAACAGCCAGGCGGACATGACACATCCCTGTTTGACGCCTGTACAGACATCAAAAAGAGGTGACACATCCCCCCCTACTCGCACGCAAGCCTTACAGTCCTTATAAAGCGACTGTATTGCCCGCAGTAGCGAGCCGTCCACACCATATCCTGGCAGCAAGTCCCACAGCGTTTCTCTCACAACGTTATCAAATGCTTTCTCTAGATCCACAAAAGCGCAGAAAACCTTCTGGCTAAGAGCCAGAAACTTTTCCGCGATCATGCGGAGAGAAAACACTTGATCCATGCAACCTCTTCCACGTCGGAATCCGCATTGAGCCTCCCATAAATACCTTTCAGACTTTTCTTGCATTCGTGCCGTTATAACCTTTGCATACACCTTACTAGCTAAGCTGACCAAGCTGATCGCCCTGTAGCTGGAGCAGTTTAGGCGCGAGCCTTTCCCTTTGTAAATAGGTACTACAACGGCTACTCGCCAGTCATCCGGGACCTCACCTGTCCGCCAGCACAAGTTGCATAACAGACATAGTGTGTCCCAGACACGCGACCCACCGTACTTGATCATCTCAGCAGTAACTCTGTCTTTTCCCGCACCCTTACCACATTTCATACTTCTTATCGCTTGTTCTATTTCTTTCATACTAATGACTTCAATGACATCGGGATCCGGAGCATCGAAGTGAGCTCCACTTCCCGATGTGGCATCTCTGTCTTTTCTTGCATACATCTTTCCATAATATTCACTCCATCTCTGCAGGACGTCACTTTGGTCAGTTAGGACGTCATTGTTAACACTAAGCACTTTATTCATACTGCAGATTGCCGAACAACTTCGGGTCTTGCCTACCTCTTTCCAGAAGAGCTTGGCATTAGCCCGAAAATTGGACGACAACCTTTCATCCGCTTTTATTCTGCACCTTTCACGAGCTTCTTCTATCAGTGCCTTCGTGTTAACTTTCTGCAGCTTGTATCTCTCTTTCATATAAAAATCATTCCGCGAGGCTAAGTAGTCTAGCCATGCTTTCTTCTTCATTCGAACTGCTTCTTTCACTTCTTCATTCCACCATGCATCACGCTTATTACTACTGCCTCTTTTCGTTTCTCCACACACTTCCAGGATAAACGGTAGTATGGAAGATTGTCATTTTCAAAGTTAGTAACATGTCCTTACGTACCTACACCTGTTTTAGAAGAATATCCTAAGGCCTGTATTACCAGCGAGTTCCGTGTTCATACGGGAACAAAAACTATGTCAGTAAACCACGCACAGCCCAAATCTTTTGTTGTTAAAAAGCGAATACTTCAGAAGTTGATTTATAAGAATAGCCTACGCGCCACCCTCTTTAACTAATGTCTCTTTTTTTGTCTGTTTCTCTTATGAGGCGCTAACGAAGTTGCACGGGTCAGCTAGTACGATATATTTTTAACGCCTACTTGAAAAAGGACGTAGTTTTCTTTGCATTACAGGGCATTACAATCTGGCATCATTATCAATCCGGCAGCATCTGGTCGTAATTTTGTTATTTGTATAACAGAATCAGCTGTCTAAGACAAGAAATTGTGTTATTGATAACCGACATTGTTAATTTGACCTACTTGATTAATGGAGAGAATCGCATTAGTAAACATTTTTTGCTTTGACATTGTTAATGTATAACTGCCAAATTAGAAGTGGTCTCTTTAAAACAGTTGCCAATTACATTTTATTTATTTATTTCCAACAATAAACATCTATCCTTACAGGTTTCCCTAATTCGATAGTGTTGCGATCTTTATGTCTATCTAGGTAACATATTATATTAGTGTATAGTATTATTCATATCATCTTATGACAGATGATAAGCCAAGTAGAAAGCAGCGGGTTATAGGAGGCTAAAAGAATTTAATAGCAGGTTGCCACCTCCTGTAACGTGGGACAAAAATGCATATGGTAAAATGTGGGCGTACTGTTTGCCCCTGTCTACCCCTTCGGGGATAAAGTGACTGATAAATAAGTAAGTAAATAAATTATTAACAAAAGAACTACAATAATTACAAAAGAGATTGTTTTAAAATTCCTACAATCAATCTTTGAAAGGATGAATAAAACTAAAAAAACTATGAAGAAATGGAAAGCTTCAAGGTACCTTCTCTTTTTAATTTATTTGAGTAACTACTTAGTTGTCCCGGCACTTTATATTGCCTTAGTAACTGGCTATTTAAAAAAATGTACAAGTAGTCTTTTATTTACGTTTTTGGTATTTTACTTATTGTGCTATTAGAGCTAGTGACAAAGTCAACAAATCAGAGATCACAAATATCGTTCCACTTGTTCTTGAGTTATAAATGGTAACTAAAACGACTTTGATTAAAAAATAGTTGACGCCCGCGACTCCACAGGCGTGGTCAAGTTTTCTCGTTCCTATTTCCCACAGGAACTTGTTCCCGGGATAAAAAGTAGCCTATGTGTTATTCTGATGTGTAAGCTATATTATTGTAAAGTTTCATCAAAATCCATTCAGTAGATTTTGCGGGAAATAGTAACAATTATCTATTCTTACAAACTTTCGCGTTTATAATATTAGGTAGTAGGATTTTGTACCTCAATTTGATTTGATTTGAATAGTTGAGTTTATGAGTCATGCCTTTATCCCCGAAGTGGCAGCTTATGCGCTCACATTTCACCGTGCACACTTTGGTTCGACGAAACAGGTGATGAGCCGTATTGAAATCGAGAAGAGTAAGGTGTGGCGACTTGTTGTAATACTTTTTCAAGCCGTCTATAAAGCCTTTAATTTGACTTAATGACTGCCATGTAACTGGCAACCGAGACAAACGACTTATGATGCCATCTAAAACACGGAAACGCTTGTTAATGGAAATGTAACAAAGCAAAAGAGAGAAAGTTGCTTAACGCAATAATTGTTTACAGAACTCTGATATATATAGGTACTTTGATATATATACTCTGATATATATAGGTACTTTGATATATATACTCTGATATATATATTAAGAAAGTAGAAAGAAGCGCTCGTGGCCCTGATGACTCAGTGTATTGTAAACGATCACTGCGTTAAGCAACATTCGCTATAGGTGGTCCTTAGATGGGTGACCACTTTGTGGAATTTACATTTGCGACCGTTCCCGTGCTTCGGAAGGCACGTTAAGCCGTTGGTCCCGGTTGCCAGTAAAATGGCAGTCTTTAAGCCTGGTTGAAGACCTTATGGGTGGCTTAAGAAGTTTCAACAGCAGGTGGCCACAGCCTGCGCCTGTCCATTTCAATACGGCAATGGGCTCACCACCTGTTACGTGAGACAAAAATGAATATTGTGAAATGAGGGCGTATAGTATGCCTCTGCCTACCCCTTCAGGGATAAAGGCGTGACAATATGTATGAATGTTATATGTATTATAGCCTATAGATTATAGCCAGTAAATTCTTGTCGGCGTTTTACAAAGTTACTTTCATCAGCCGTGTTGTTACAAAGCTTACATTGAAAATGGTTTGTAATAAAGTCAGATACAACATAAATGTTTCTACACCAGTTACATTCCTTAATTAAATATTCCTACATTGTATAAGGTAAGGCTCAGAAAATCTTCTAGTAAGAACAGCTTTGGTATAAGAAAATGAAATTGTTATACGGCTTGTGTAGGTATTTCAATGTGCCAAAGAGATTCCGTTCCTACCGCCGCATTCAGCCTGAGGTATTTTATAATATAACAAGTGGAATTCTATAAAAAGCAAAGGACCTGAAAGTATATGTCACACACAATGATAACATATGTTAGAAGTCACCCAATTTTGCAGTAGGTAATGTAACTCAAAGGACAGAGTTGTGACTCTATTTGCATATCTAAAGGTTTCGTTTTCTAAATGCGGTAGGCGCTTGTGAAAAGTGAAATAGTACCTAAATATATCATATTTTTAGTTAGGCTTAGTATGTTTTTTTTGTTACCGCCATCGACCGTTTCTACGCGTATCGCTAACCTGCTGCAGGGGTACCTGGGTGGCTTTCGCCAGACTACCTCAGCTAACCTAACCAGGTCGTAGTAGGTCAGAACATAAGTCATTGCGATTTGGCAACAGGATACTCTGGGAAAGGGCTTTTTTCAGTGGCCAGATGTTGTCCTCGACGATCTTCTTAAGGAGCTAAATACTGTCCAGTGTAGAACCACCGTAGAAAGTCCCTCTTAGGGTACAGTAGTGGGTGTAGAAAACGGGTGAGCGGGCGCTAGAAGGCACCTCCTGAACACTTTGCCAGTCGTAATATAGACCATTTGTGGGTCCTCTCTACCTTCCGCCCACTATCAAAACTGGAATGTACGGCGCGAAAGAGAGTATGCGCAGTTCCTCTTTTTTCGCCGCCATTGCTTCGCTGGCAAACGTGTCGAAGTAGAAACGAAATCGTCGCTCAAAAGAAAGCCACCGGCATAATTTTGACAGTTTTTCGTGATCTACTATTAGAATCGTACTTCAAAAGACTTCTATCGGTCGGCCGATAGAATTCTACTAACATGTACCGCGCCAGAGGCCGCTAGTCAGTGACATTTTTGCTAGTCTACTAACATTTTGACAGCTAAAACCAGTGATTCTGGTTCTATTCTACGGCTTATAAATAGTAGACTCGGCCCCCTGTATGCTTTGAAATCGTACCTTGAGTGGCAGTGATGAGTCTAGCCCATCGATGCTCAAGAGGGCAATATGCGGCCCGTCCCATTTCGCGTACATATCTTATACTTTAGGTGTCATGCCATACTAAAGGAAGAGGCGAAGAGAAAAAAAGCTCGAAACAATACTTAGTACCAACAAGTTTGGTCAGTGTGGTACTGTTAGGCCAATCCTCCTACCAATATAATGGGAGAGGCCAACGTCCAACATTGGTTTCATTTATTGATTGAGTTAAAAAGTGGGAAAAGGATTTTTTACAATAATTTAATGTCCATTGTTGCAGGTATTCATCGTATTTATTCAGTGGCTCCCAGTCAAAATCTATTATAGGTAAATTATTCTTCCTTACATTAGCGTATTACTATTTGTTTCCAAACTCTACCTGAATTTGCAACATGGGAATCAACTTTTATTTGGCTACTAGAAGCAGATTTATATTTTTTTTGGAACGAAGTTCCTTATGGCAGGCTTGGAGGAGATAGGGATTTTGCTGCGCGACCGAACTGAAAAATATGTGATAGTAAAACCGTAAGAAAAATTGGGTGGAAAAAAGTGGGAGGAATAAAACCGTTAAATGAGACTTGCGCAGGAGCGAAAGTCGTATACACAAGCGAGTAGTGTATAATACCTTTCTCTTTCTCCCTCTTTCAGTGAGGGTGGGGTGAGATTGAAGGTTAAATATATAACTCTGTATATTTAGGCAACGAAATTAAGTTTTTTAATGTTTTAAATCTCTGTTTCTATTTCTTTTTACAACTATTTCTTTAATTTATTTTAGTGTTTCTAACACCTAAGTTTCATATCGCGAATAATTCATATTTGTATTATTTTCGGTCATGCAATCTTAACTTTTTGAGTTATAGTCTATCGAAGTTTGTTTAGAAGAATGACTTGATTGTTGTGAGTGGCTGCCGTCTGTTTTACCAAAACCATAAGTCGTCGTTCGCCTGTTGGTCAACAGGTGCACTGCTAACAAGGTCGCTTGGGCCTTTAAGATTTTGGTGCAAAATTAAAGATCATCAATCTAATAAAAGATCATAATATTGTGGCATTCGAAAATTTAACATATGCGAGAAATGTAATAATAAAATGAAATGCCATCTTCATAAAAATGACCATTACTCCACTGTATTTCCAACGGGTTGTAATAATTAATAAAATAAAAAAAATATAAAAATATTTATTTCGGGCAGTTACCCATATGTGTTAGTAACAAAGGACTTAATAACTATGTTAGTAAATAAAATATAATTTTAATAAGATTAAAATAATCATTTATTGAAACTCAAAATGGACATAATTAATTTTTGTGTCTTTGGCGAGGTGTACACGTGTCCAGTGCTGCATAATAGCACTGTCAACGTCGAGCCTCGCCGCAACACTCTGCAGGAGGCTGTTGGAGCTGCCCCGTACCCGATCAATCAGGGATGCGATGCGACCTCTCAAAATAGCTGCAAAACTTTTAATGCCAGCCTCCGCAAACATCCCCGAAGCACTGCAGTAACGTGACAGCCCCATCAACATCCTGAAGGCATTGTTATATTGAGTGCGTAGGGCCCTATACGCCACCTGTGTGTAGCCCGTCCAAAGGCTGCACGGGTACAGCGAATTACAGTAGGCTTTAAAAAGTGTAATCTCAACCTGTTTAGTACATCGCGCAAATCTACGAGCAAGCATATTGGCCCTGACACACAGCGCCCTACGCTCCCGCATTATGTCCATGTCATCCCTGAGTGACTCGGTCACCCAATGTGTAAGTGGTGTACCATTGAGCCTTACATGCGGAACACGGAAAGGTTGAAAAGCGTAGGCGAGCTTATTCCACCCTGCCTCACCCCACTTCGCAACCCATACACGTTCGAGAGCTCCCCTGACCACCTAACAAAATTCTGTTGGTGGGAGTACCAATACTTTAATATATCTATGCAGTCCCGGGGCAAGTCAGTATCAAGCTCGAGCTTCCTCCATAGGACATCATATTGTACCAGGTCGAATGCTTTTGACAAATCCAAAAATACAGCATACACCGGCGTATCCCTAGCAGTGTAGTACTGGACAGTCTGCTTGAGACACAGAACTGCGGCTTCGGTGGAGAGACCAGGTCTGAATCCAAACAGTGCATCATGAAGCTGGACACAAGCATTTTACTTTAATTCAAGCAGTCTGTCCAGGACCTTTGCAATGATGGTAGCTAAGGATATCGGACGATAATTGGACTTGTCACTAGCACTACCCGTTTTACTTTTCACAATAGGCACTACTAATGTCTTCAACTTATTATCTGGTATAAAGCTATGACTTAGACAAAGAGAGAAAAACATTGCCAGAACACGCGGTAAATGAACACCAGCATATTGAATAATAAATAAAATAAATAAATATCCATCACGCCTTATCCCCGAAGGGGTGGCAGAGGCATATTATATGCCCACTTTTCACCGTATGGATTCCTGTCCCACGTAATAGGTGGTGAGCCCATTGCCGTGTTGAAATAGATAGACGCAGGTTGTGGCTACCTGCTGTTGAAATTTTTCATGCCGCCCATAAGGCATTCAACCAGGCTTAACGACTGCCATTTTACTGGCAACCGGGACCAACGGCTTAACGTGCCTTCCGAAGCACGGAAACGCTCGCAAATGTAAATGCGACAAAGTGGTCACCCATCTGAGGACCAGCCATAGTGAAAGTTGCGTAACTCAGTGATCGTTTACAGAACACTGAGACCGCGCGGCCACGAGCGCTTCATATATGCACGAGCATATTGAAGGTGCTCAATACTTAAATGATCATGCCCCGGGGATTTACTCTTATTCATATTTCTTAAGACAGATCTGACATCTCTTGCCCCAATCACAACCGCGCAACCCAATGCAGAGTCAGATCTCCCCTCACACAAACTACTAAGGTTCCCAGCTGAGACCTCCGTACTAACGGACGAGACTTTAAAATGTTCTTTAAACATTTCTGCTATCTGCACGGGTTCATTTAAACCCTCCACACTCACCGGATCCCCAGTTCGCGGAGACAATCTTTTCGTGTGCTTCCAGAAACTCTTAAACTTTTGATTTGCATGTGTAATACCCAAAACATCCATTTTTATTTGTGTTTCATTGTATTGACACCATTTCAGTTTGTTTTTGAAAATATTTCGGGAATTACACATCTTGTCACAAACAAATCCTTCACGCAGCCTACCATATAGAACCCACTGCTGAAAACACAAACGAGCCTCATTATGTGCACTCTTTACATGTTTATTCCAACCACATATATATTTCTTAGAATTATTTCTAGTTCTCTTACAACTAAGTATCGAGGCTTCCTTTAATATATTTATTATTTGGTCATACAAATTCACAATTAAAGCACTATGACTGGGGTCTTTACACATTGAATTTGCACACTTTGTAAACTCAGATGGAAAATCTATCAGTTTCAATCTATCATTACAGTAACTAGAACAGACTGAAATTTGAGAATCATTCCTCTCTCCCCACACAATATAATTAAAATTATTACTGTGTGGTACTGATTTTGGTGTTAAGATATTCAGGTTACAGTGTATTTCCAATGGAAAATTATCTGACCAAAAAACATCATGATTAATTTTCACCTCTACAACAGTTTGTTTAGCTGCCTGCCTCACCAGACAGTGGTCCAACCAACTACTAGTACCATGAATGTCACTCACATAAGTGTAGGATCCCGAGGTTAGTCCAAGCAGCTCCAAGTCCACACATGTCCATTCCTGCGTTTTCGCGGTTGAGCGTTTAAATCACCAAGTATATAACTATACTCACTATCACAACTATCTATAATCGCACTGATCTCACTTAAACACTGTGTAAACTCCACTAAATTCACGGCGTCGTCAGTGGGCATATAGATAGAGAAGACCAAGAACGAACGCTCCGCAGTCTGTACCTTCACAGCTATGATCCGATCACTGGTACACGGCACAACCGACACAGCACTAAATACGTTTTTTCGCCACATAATAGCTACTCCACCGTACGGTCGTCCACGTAGAATGTATCAACCTCTGATGTAAAGTGTAATCTTAACCTATTTAGTACATCGCGCAAATCTACGAGCAAGCATATTGGCCCTGACACACAGCGCCCTACGCTCCCGCATTATGTCCATGTCATCCCTGAGTGACTCGGTCGCCCTCTGATGTATCAACGGCAGACTTTCCAGTATATTCAAAGTCAGGATGCACCCCACCTAGCAGAGGGATGTCGTGAGGCAGAAGGCACGTCTCCTGGAGTGCAATCAAATGTGATGATTCACACTGACACCTGCCGCGGCGACTGCATCAGCTGTAAGGGAGAAGAACGCACTATTTCACATGGGTGTGAGCGAGCCAGCGAACGCCGGCTGTCTAAGCAGTCAGCTGACTCGTTGTTTGCTCGTGTCGATAACGGTATATGCGGTAAACCAGCTGGTCCGCTATCATAACATATACTATTTTCACACACACCACCTCTTTTTAAATTTATAAAATTATCTGGTACATCAATCATCGAGGTATGTTTAGCATTCAGAAGATCAACTTTCACATCCTGCAGATGGTCCAATGTAGCATGCGTATCCTTAATTGTTTGTAATTCATGTTTCACCAGAATGATATCCTTCAGCAATCTCGAGGCGTCAACATGGTCGAAAGTCAATGGCGGCAACCACTGTAAGACCTTAACAACAAACACCGGTAATTCATCTGGGTTCGACTCCTTAAACACAGCTATAACATCATGTAGATATCTAAAGGACTTTTTGACTTTTTACTTGCAATTTTTCTTTGTGATATCGCAGAAAACAGCAAAGTTTTCGCGGACTCAATGTCTTCCTCCGAAAAACTAGACACACACAGAGTGACTAAGGACTTTTCATCCATCACATCTTGCTTATTTTGTATGAAAGCAGCCACGCTAAGGATATCGCACACAAATAACTATATTACACGACGCACACTTTAATGAGTTGACATCGCGACTATGGGCACACGATCGAGTTCGAAATTAGTGACTCACGATACGCGACGTGCGCATGCGACGCTTGCACCGCGATGACTGATTATATGATTATATTAGATGACTGATTATGATTAAGTTCTTGTGTTTTAGGAACCCCACCATCGGTAAGTAACGCCTTCTATGTTTTTCTTTTATTCCTGGGTCTGCATAAAATTGAATAAAAAAAAAGCGGAATATTGCAAAAATAACATTTAAAAACAAAATAATTATAACTAACTAACTAACTAACTAACTATCTTCACGCTGTATCCCTGACGGGGTAGTCAGAGAGGACAGATCGCCAGGCTTCGCGATCCATGCATACTTCTTTCGCTTCTTCGAGATTCATCAATCGCTTCATACACGCACGTCTGGGTATCCGAGTATAAAATAACTATAGTTTTTAAAATGGATTTCCGCCATGTAACGCCTGATTCAATTAGTTATTTGAATAAAAACAGTTAGAGTTAATAATACAAGGTGTCCCAAACTGTACTCTTCAAACTTTGTGTGTTAACATAGTATAGGTAAAAGAAATAACAAAAAAAAAGAGTAAATATCGTAATAATGTATTAGCAGAAATTTGTTTTAATGATTTTCCAAATTTAAGCATTTACAGCTATTAGCGCGCGGTAGAGGCTTCTACTGTCGTATTCCTATATACAAGAAATACCTATTATCTACAAAATGATGACGTGTTCGATGTTGTTGATGTTAAAAATGTTGACATTTCTGCTCTAAGTTGGCTACGTCGTCGTCCAAAATGGTTTTACAATCGTATTAATAAAGATTCTCCGTGCTTCGGAAGGCACGTTAAGCCATTGGTCCCGGTTGCGAGTAAAGTGGCAGTCGATAAGCCTGGTTGAAGGCTGAAAAATTTCAACAGTGACTCGACACAGTCTGCACTTGTTTATTTCAACACGACAATGGGCTCACTACCTGTTACGTGGGACAAAAATGTATACGGTGAAATGTGGGCGTATAGTATGCCTCTGCCTACCTCTTCGGGGATAAAGGCGTGACAATTTATGTATGTGAGTATGTAATAAATACGAACCTGTCATTTGTTTTTGTTGTTGGGTACAGATGCCATGTAACCTTATAAAGTCTGAAGTGTTAATTTAAGAACGCCTATATTCGCCCTACGCGAATATAAAAAATAAATGCTAACTCAATATAACAGTCGATTTTTAAAATGAACATAGTTTACGACAGTAATCAGCGTGTTATCATATATCATCATTATCGAAATGAGATTGATTCTCCATCTCAGTATAATGATATAAAATTATCGTTACCTTGGCCGACCGAATACGTAACGAAGTGATACGCAATATGGCAGGTTTGAATGAAAGTGTCAGCGTTAAGCTGGAAAAAGGCGTGCTCCGTTGGTTTGGACACGTCCAACGAATGAGTGAGGAACGATTGACGAAGAATATATATTGTTCAAAAGTAGAGGGTAGAAGGAGTCAGGGAAGGCCGAGACTTACATATGAGGACCACGTGAGCAGATTACTCAAGAACGGAAAGGTCAAAAGTACTCGGATACCCAGACGTGCGTGTATGAAGCGATTGATGAATCTCGAAGAAGCGAAAGAAGTATGCATGGATCGCGAAGCCTGGCGATCTGTCCTCTCTGACTACCCCGTCAGGGATACAGCGTGAAGATAGTTAGTTAGTTAGATTCTATATATTGAGACTGTACTTATCCTAAGTACTGTATTTATGCGCTGTTTTGTAATGTAACTTAATATCCAAAAATGAATATCCTTGAAAATTGAATGAAAACCCTCCTAAATTTTGATTTTGGTTCTGCAAATGGGTGAACAGATTTGGGTCAACAGATTTTATCTCTCGTACTACGGAATTGCTAAATGCTCGAGATTTAGATTGGGAGTAAAATTGATCTTTATTGCTTTCAACGCAACGCTTTTCACTGTGCTGTAATTTGAGATCAGGTACTAATCTAACTGCGTTAAGCAACTTTCTTTATGGCTGGTCCTTGGATGGGTGACCACTTTGTGGAATTTACCTTTGCGAGCATTTCCGAGCTTTGGAAGGCTCGTTAAGCCGTTGGCCCCGGTTGCCAGTAACATGGCAGTCGTTAAGCCTGGTTGAAGACCTTATTGAAAAATTTCAACAGCAGGTCGCCACAGCCTGCGCCTGTCCATTTCAACACGGCAATGGGCTCACCACCTGAAACGTGGGACAAAAATGCATACGGTGACATGTGGGCGCATAGTATGCCTCTGCCTAGCCTTTTGGGGATAAAGGCCTGACAATATGTATGTATGTATGTACTGATCTAAAAATGCAAAAATGATGTTCGCGCTGTATCCTTGAAGGGGCAGTTCATCATCATCCGAGCGTCTGTCCCAGTTGCGTCTCGCGACGCCCGGGGTCCGCTTTCCTACATTTTCTCCTCCACTTTGCACGGTCGTCGGCATCCCCTGTAGTGAGACCATTGGCACGCATGTCATCCCTTACGACGTCAAGCCAGCACTTCTTGGGTCTTCCCCTCTTACCGGGACCCAGCGGGGCTGACATGGCCAGACATTTGTTACCTACGTAGCCTGGCGGTTGCCGCAAGACGTGACCATACCAACGAAGGCGATACTCTTGCAACTTGTCTGCAATGTCACGGACGTGAAGGCTGCCGCGGATGCGAGAGTTCCTCACGCGGTCCGTCCGCGTGACTCCACACATCCACCGCAGCATCTTCATTTCCGTGACACGCAGCTCCTGCTTGTGTCGCTCCAATATCGGCCACGTCTCACTGCCATGTAAAAGGACAGGTCTAATAATGGTTTTGTAGACCTGTCCCTTCAACCGGATCGGCATTTTAAGTTCACAAATGACACCGGTCATCTCCCGCCATTTGGCCCACGCGGCAGCAATGCGTGACTTGACATCGCAATCGATGTCACTGGACGTGTGAAAAACAGATCCCAGGTATTTAACCTGGTCCGTGCGCTCGACCAAATCACCGTCTATGCGGACGGATGTGGGATCTGTCGAGTTTAGTGCCAAGTACTCGGTCTTCGCCACATTTAGTTTTAGTTTCTTGAAGAGGCAGTTATAGAGGACAAATCCCCAGGTTTCACGATCTATATGCATATTTCTTTCGCTTCCTGCAGATTGATTAATTGTTTCATACACTAACGTCTGAGTACCCGATTGCTTGTGACCCTTTCACTTTTGAGCAATTTGCTCACGCAGTCTTCTTATGTAAGTCTCGATCTACCCCTAGAAATGTTCATAAGATTTATCTTAAGCCTATATCTTACTACATGTATAAGGTGTGTGTGTATGAATCACGCCTTATTCCCGAATGGGTGACAAAGGCATATTATACGCCCACTTTTCACCGTGTGTATTCTTGTCCCACGTAATAGGTAGTAAGCCCATCGCTGTGTTGAAAATGGACAGACGCAGGTTGTAGTTACTTGCCGATGTAAATGTTTTAAGCAGTTGTAATTTTTTAAGAATGAATACTAATAACACTTTCACGCTTATTTTTCATCTTCTTCATCTTAGCGTATTCTCTGTTTCTTCCAAACCTAAATAAAAGCGGACCTCAGACTCCAAATACAGAAAGTATTTGGAGTAAATGGTCCGCGTTTATTTATTGTT
Organism: Thumatha senex; assembly: GCA_948477245.1. NCBI lineage: Eukaryota > Metazoa > Arthropoda > Insecta > Lepidoptera > Erebidae > Thumatha > Thumatha senex. Next base: position 9,554,660 of record OX419726.1, on the reverse strand, counting down.
GGGAGCAATTACCGTTTGACCTTTCATCTCCGTAAGAACACCGGCTCGTTGTTGCCTCACCTGTTTGTCAGCTAGTGCACCGTTAGTAAGTAAGGTTGTTTGGATCCTGGAGATCTCAATGGGGCCCTTTACTCCTATCTTTTCCGCTGAAACAACTGAATTAATTTTGATATTTTGATTTATAAACTAATCAAATTGTGCAGCTACATTGGCCGACGACTTAAAGTGATACGAAATATGGCAGGTTTGTAAGAAAGTCCCAGCGTTAAGAAAAGGGCGTGCTCCGTTGGTTTGGACACGTCCAACGAATGAGTGAGGAACGATCGATGAAGTAGATATATTGTTCCAAAATAGAGGGTAGAAGGAGTCAGGATAGGTCGAGACTTACATATGAAGACTTACGTGGTCTTGCTAATTAAACGGAAAAGTCAAAACTACTCGCATAGCCAGACGTGCATGTTTGAAGCGGTTGATGAATCTGCAAGAAGCGAAAAAAGTAGGCATAGATCGCGAAGCCTGGCGATCTGTCCTCTCTGACTACCCTGTCAATGATATAGTGTGAAGATAAACAAATCAGAGGTTTAACGACGGAAAAGGGGGTAAGGGGAGGAATAACCCACCACACACACATACAGGCTCTCCCTCCTCCCCTTATTGTAATGCGGCTCCGGAACGGTAGCCTACAACCACCCCTACAGAGGTGACCTTGTTACTTTATGAATGAAATTATGATTTACATTCGATATTCAAATATCCTTGGCCATGAGAGCTGTGCTACGTTTATATCATGTGATTTACCACCTGGCTAAGTGAGAAATAAGGTTGCAAACGTCGAAAATGAATACAATTAAATAAATAAATAAATATTGTTGGGACAAGTCACACAACGCCATCTGATTCCACACTAAGCAGAGGTTGTACTATGGTAACCAGATACCTAATAAAGATATTTATAATACTACTTATTATGATTATCTAAATACATCCATATTATAGAAAATAAAATGTTACTAAGCCATCAGAAAATTGCATGATTAGATTACCTACGCGCAATAGTAGTCATGCTACAGTAGTGTCGTCCTTTTCCTCTGTTCTTTGACTGAGGAAGCAAGCGAAGCGAGCCGACGAAGTCTCCGTTTTAACTCTACTGGTACGGGAAAATGCTATTGATGTCCGACCGTACGTCCATTCAGTCTACAGGTCGCATTTTCATCGGATTTGCATGCATCTTGGCATGGACAATCCTTGATGTAGACAACAACTTTTAGCGCGGGGGTTTCATCGATCGGGGGCGAAATGGAGGCAGTGGAGGGGAAATGGTCCCGTAGTGGTTGGCAAGAGCACTCAAAACGAAAAAAATAAATGATGAATTTTTATATATTAATAAAAAAAAAATTGCTCCGAAGTCTACGGTTCACAGAACCACTAGTGATAGTAAGTTACATTTAAGGAAACATAGATTTCAAGTTATATCTTATATGATTTATAGCATTCAGGAACGCTGGTGTTAAACAGTGCCTTTGCTGTACGGACAGAAGTTGAAATTAGTTCATCTGTCTACAAAGGCGGTATTTAACTTAAGCGACCGGAAGGCTCCATCCGGTCTCTCAAGTGTTCACACTCTTTGAGATACTTGTTGCAGGAATGTTCCACTTTGCGCCCGACGATTTTAACCGCGTTTTGTTATTGAAGGAATAATGGAACGGGACTTGAATTTAAGTGACCTAATTTACTATTTAACTGTTTTGCGGACGGGTGGCAATGTCCAAACAGACGTATAACAGGCATATACCCCCATGATAACAAATACTGTCTAAAGAAGCTACGATACTATCTTTGTTTTGACTTGATTTCAGGACGTCGCAGACGTTGAATTCAATTTGATGAATAAATCCTATTTATTTTTTTATTTGTATTACGCCGTATCCCCAAAGGGGTAGCAGAGGCATATTATATGCCCACTTTTTACTATGCGTGTTCCTGTTCCACGTAATAGGTGGTGAGCCTATCGCCGTGTTGAAATAGACATCTCAATCACAATCTTTTGTATAAACTCATTACGATATAATTGGTCAAATATCATGTAAATCAAACTATTGTAATTACTGGCGGTTAGAAAAAAGTAGCCTTGAGTTTTATTTCCAGGTTCTTCCTCAGGCTCTACTTATTGATTTGCGAATCTGGCAGTAAATGTAAATGTAGAAGCAATAATCTTGACGTTCATAAATGTTACTTTGTGACTTAAATGAATAAAGATTTTTAAGCTATTGCATAGTTTTTATCGCGGGCTTTGAGTGGGCTTTAATCAAGAAATTCCGTAAGGAAATAAAACCTAAGATCCGAGGTCACACGAATTTCACCGAGCACGGCCGAGCGATGGTTTAACGGGGTGGGTGAGGGTGAGGGAGAGGGTGGGGGGGGTAAGGGTGAGGTTTTTTTTTTAGTGTAACTTAAATTAATATCAAACAAAAACAAAGGTATGCTATGCAATAGCTTTACCGCGGCAGTCTCCGTGTGCCACACGCCTTTTTTCATTTTCATTTTTTGACGCAGGTTGTGTCTACCTGCTCTTGAATTTTCCAAGCCATAAGGCCTTCAACTTGACTTAACTACTGGCAACCGGAATCAACGTACTACGTATATACTACTTTTATGCTAGGATCAAGTTCTTGAGGGAAACGGAAACGGGAAAACTTCTCTACGCGGGTAAAGCCTGCGGCAACATCAAATATAAAATAAAGTGAAAATCTAGCAAACACAAGTTTTAATAATTTGATAGAAAAATAAAGTTAATAATAGATTTACTGTCTACTATCTGATACCACTGCCTACAAAACTGTAGGAGCTTATTGACCCATCCTGGCAATAGCCCCAAGTCACGTGGGGCCTTACACTAAAGAACACATGAATAATACCACAGATTTAGTTGTCAAATACGGAATTCAAAATCTCTAAGCCGGTTATGCAACTATTCCCATCAAGGTTTTTTTTTATTTTTTGTTCTCGCGGGGAATGCATTTGCCATGCCCACGGCCAGACACTATTCGGGGACGCGCATGTAATGAGCACGTCGACGCCCCCGAACCGGACGGCGGGGGGCGTCTGTCCCGTACGCTCCCGCACCCGCAACTCCTCTCAAAAGTCTAGCAGAATTAGATATAAAATTACGATATCATATACAGATATTTTTTTCAATCAACCACTCATTTTATTGCTTAACATGTCCCAAGTAATATCTTTATCTAAGATGTAGGTAAGTACATGCTATACTGCTACAGGCACGCAAATTTTTATAAATCTATTTTACAACTAGCGTACACCCTACGGTTTCATCCGCATAGTGCCCGTTCCCGTGGGAATACGGGGATAAATTGTATATTAAGTTACTGCTTCTAATGTTAGCTATCTGCAAGTGAAAGTCCCGTTCAGAACAGATAGAGAAAAGTTTTGAATTTGGAATTATAAACTGACACTTCAATTTTATTTATCTGAACGGGTTAGGAATAAAATTATAATTTCGAACTCAATACTGATGTTTTGCAAACACACTGGATCATAAAGAAGCAAACCTTATTTGAACACTTGTGATGAATATGAACTCCTATTGTTCAGCATCAGAGAGAGAAAAGAGCTACTAGCACCAGCCGCCACTGTCAGTTCGCGGACATAAATTCATCCGGCCTATTGTAAGCAAGACGGAGGTGCAGGAAACTGTGAATGCTAGAAATGACGTTTTAAATGGTAGGGTAGATATAAGTAGAAACTTATGTTTCTCAGTGCATTGTTTGTAAATAGTTTTGTTGTGGAACTTGTCTTTCAAGTTGTCCTTTGTCTTAGGTTGAATATTACAGTATCTTCTTCATCTTAAATGTTTTTCTAATTACTTTCAAACCCTACCTGGATTTGAAGCCTGAGGTCAACTTTTTTTTATTTAGAATACTCGCAGCTAATATACATACAATGTTTGTAACTAATATAGCTCAAGGCCATTTACAAGTTCTCACAGATAAACATACATTGTTTAAATAAAAGAAAAACAAAACAGTCGATAAGTCAGTAAGCAGTTTATTGATTTCGTTCAAAGAATTTGTTGGTCATGTAACGCCTCAATCGTGCGACACTTGTGTTAAACAAATCTAAATCTAGTTCGCGACACAAAAAATTGAAGCATCTGCAACTGCAATAAATATGATTTTTTTCTATTTGTGCAATTTTCGAATGGAACATGAAGTGAACTAGGATTACGTAACAGTCTGGAGTGAGTTAAAACCTAACACGCCGAGTAACTCGGGACCGTCAGCGGAGCTATTTGCTATTCTAAGAAGATATGCGTCTCCTTTCATACAACATACATACAAACATATTGTCACGCCTTTATCTTCGAAGGCGTAGGCAGAGGCATACTATGCGCCCACATTTCACCGTATGCATTTTTGTCCAACGTAACAGATGGTGAGCCCAATGACGTGTTGAAATGGACAGGCGCAGGTTGTGCTGACCTGCTGTTGAAATTTTTTAGCCGCCCGTAAGGCCTTCAACTCGGCTTGACGACTGCCACGTTACTGGCAACCGGGATCAAAGGCAAAACGTACCTTCCGAAGCACGGAAACGCTCGCAAATGTAAATGCTACAAAGTGGTCACCCATCCGAGGACCAGTCATAGTGAAAGTTGCGTAACTCAGTGAGTCCAGAACACTGAGTCCACGGGGCCATGAGCGCTTTATACAACGGGAGTTGTATTTGCCTGCTAGGAGAAGTTATCGTTTAGATTTCAATTTTCGGCATTGTTGGGAGCACTGCCGTCTGACCTCCTAACTTTTTAAGGCCCGCGTTGTTGCTCCACCCGTTAGTCAGCTGGTGCACCGCTAGCAGGTGAGATTGCTAGGGCCCTGGAGATCTTGGGTCCCTTACACTCTGACAAATACAGTAAAAGTTATGCTAAAAGCTTTCTGTTTAGAGCAGGTTTGGAAATGTTTTTAAAGTAACAGCCAAAAAGAACACATACTTATTACTATCGGAATTTTTCACGAGGCTCCAAAAATAAATGTATGTTTCAAAAAGCCTGTGAAACGAATTGACAAATAAACAACAATGTCTTGAGAAGCCGCTAAAATAAAAGGACCAAACATTCAATCGGAAATATGGATACAAGTTCAACATGGTGGAATCTAATGGAAACCATAAATTCGCTTAGTGATCAATGCATATATAGAGCTTTTTTCTAAAATGTTAACCATTTATGGACAATACGGTAACTTATGATAAATTATTATGTAGTCTATTACCTAACTTTTTACCCCAGTTCCTTTTAACCTCAGTCATCTCTTTATAACCGGTAAAGAAAATGTAAAAGTCAGCTTACTGAAAAATCTATTTAACCCATGTCAAAAGGTAAGCACGTAATACTAACGCTTTTATAAAATAAGGCAACGAGTAACTTGATAGTGTCTATATCTTTACTGAGTCGCCATGTTGGTAAAATCTTTCTTTTAAGGTATAAAAAATCATTTTGAATAAAACACTTGTACTTTTCCACAAAATTAACTTTTTAACCTGACCGGTTTCACCTTACGGCATTTTCAAAGGTTTGAACCTTATGAACCGTTGAAAATGTGTAGTAAGTTTCTTCAAGTGTCATCAATAAACACATAAATATTTAAAGAGGGGCTCCCATATAACAAAAGTGATTTTTTATGTTTAATTTACTGTGTTATTGTATTTGTTGTTGGAGCAGTCATATAAATACATCATCTCTGAAAATTTACACTGTAATCTCAGGAACAGTGATAGCTAGTATTACTCAAAGTAACTCGATTTTTAAATCGTAATCAAAAAAACAAAAGTGCCTTATCGAATATCAAAATTTCACAGGTAGGACCAGTTTTTATTAAAAAATTTAATGATCATCTTTAGTTTTTTTTAAGCTATTGCATAGTTTTTATCGCAGGCTTTGAGCGGGCTTCAATCAAGAAATTCCGTAACACAAAAAACCTAAGACCCGAGGTCACACGAAGTTCACCGAGCGCGGCCCAGCGTTGGCTTAACGTGTATGTACATATATTATATGGTACGATTGTACGAAGCTCGCACGGATCGAGACGTGATGATAGTGAGAGTGAGAGTGGGGTGAGGGTGAGAGTGAGGGTGGGGGTGAGGGAGAAGGTGGAGGTGGTTTTCTTTTTTCTTTTTTTTTGTGTAACTAAAATTAATATCAAACAAAAACAAAGGTATGCTATGCAATAGCTTTACCGCGGCAGTCTCCGAGTGCCACACGTCTTTTTTTTTTCCAATATTTATTATGAATATTTTTAACCGTTTAGGTAAACCTTACCTGAACGGAAACAAACCGTACAATATCAAAATTAGCCTAATCGGTCAGCCATTATCGAGTTTTAGCTTACTAACGAACAGTAATTCATTTTTATGATGATGTGTAGCAAGTTCCACCAAGTGTCATCAATTAACAGTTTAACTCCTTTTACTATTTTATTTTATTACTAGCTATGCTATTACCCGTGGTATACTTTGAACCCCCTTCGCACTCATGAAACCATAATACATATTATTATACACATACCATAATTTATATTTGGCAATAATGTATGGGAAATTGGTCCCGGATTGGTTGACATTTATGATTACTGTTCCTCTCTCCAATGTAGTAGCATGTTAATATAAAGCCTATATATAGCCTTCCTCGATAAATGGGTTATCTAACACAAAAAGATTTTTTTAATTTGAACCTGTTAGCGCGTTGAACCAAACAAACACATTTTTAAGTCTCTCTCTCTCTCTTATAATATTAGTATTGATATTATCTAACTATTTACTTCCCTACTTTTAGTAATACATGTTGGTAGTACAATATCACTATAAATAAACACTGTTTAAAATTACATTGTAATTAACTAACTATCTTCACACTGTATCCCTGACGGGGTAGTCAGAGAGGACAGATCGCCAGGCTTCGCGATCCATGCATACTTCTTTCGCTTCTTCGAGATTCATCAATCGCTTCATACACGCACGTCTGGGTATCCGAGTACTTTTGACCTTTCCGTTTTTGAGCAATCTGCTCACGTGGTCTTCATATGTAAGTCTCGGCCTACCCTGACTCTTTCTACCCTCTACTTTTGAACAATATATATTCTTCGTCAATCGTTCCTCACTCATTCGTTGGACGTGTCCAAACCAACGGAGCACGCCCTTTTCCAGCTTAACGCTGACACTTTCATTCAAACCTGCCAAATTGCGTATCACTTCGTTACGTATTCGGCCAGCCAAGGTAACGCCGCACAACTTTCGAAGTGATCGCATCTCCACAGCATTCAATTTACTTTCATGCATCTGCTGACATACCCAGGTTTCACTACCGTAAAGCAAAGTTGGCACTAGCACTGCATTATGAATCGCCAGTCGTGCTTCTTTTAATTGCTTTCTAAATAACTGAAGAGATAATTTACAGTCACTATAATTAACTTTGCTTTGTTCTGGGGCTGGAATATTACAATTTATGGAACAGACAGCTCACTGTACCTGCTTTACACTCGTACCTGTAAACATCAGTACATTCGTACAAAAGGAAATAAAGAAATAACTGACTGGAAATGCGAAAGGCAAGAACGTGACGAAAATATGCAATGGTTTTACTTTGGTACTGTGACCATGTAGTTGTCATGTTAATCATGTTAATCAAACTAATGTAATTACTGGCGTTTAGAAAAGAGTGGCCATGAGTTTTATTGCCAGGTTCTTCCTCAGGCTCTACCTATTACTTTGCGAATCTGGCAGTAAATGTAAATGTAGAAGCAATATTCTTGACGTTCATAAGTGTTACTTTGTGACCTAAATGAATAAAGATTTATTATTATATTATTATTATTTCCTCTTTATTTCATTATTAACATATTAATTTATATTTTTAAATACATTATTTATAAAAAAACCTATTTAAAAATATAAAAATTAGTGTCCCACCGGCATCGGGTGCAGGGACCAAACTACGGGTGGTTAGGGCTTCAAAGACAGGAACCTCCTCACAATACGTGCCGTGTCAAGAAGGACTGCCTTTTGTATCAGGCCCTTGATCCAACTATCTAATGAGAGCCTCTTCAGATGGTTATCGAGACTCTTTGCCATCAAACCATGGACCGAAACGATAATCGGAACAATAATTGCCGAATCAACACACCACATGTCAACAATCTCATTAGCCAAGTCCAAGTATTTAATTTCTTTTTCTTTTTCTGCTTTTATGAGATTGTCGTCATGAGGAATGCTGATGTCGATAATTATTGCGCGGCGTTCCAATCGATCTATCACCACTATATCAGGTTTATTAGCAACTATAGTCCTGACAGTGATGATAGAACGATCCCAATATAATGTGACATGACCATCTTCGAGAACTGGGTCGGGTACATACCTGTAGAATGGTACTTCTAAATCTACAAGATGGTATTTCAGAGCAAGTTGCTGATGTATAATCTTGGCTACTTGGTTATGTCTGTGCAAATATTCTCCATTGGCGAGACGAGAACAACCCGAAACAATATGTCTGAGAGATTCTCCGGGACAATGACATGTCCGACAAATGTCAATTGTACCATCCTTCAGAATATATCTTCGGTAATTGTTCGTCATGACAACTTCGTCCATAATTGCAAAAACAAAACCTTCGGTTTCTCCGAAAAGATTACCGAACCGCAGCCAAGATACAGACGCTATTAAGTCAATTTCGGGCCTATATAAGGCCCGATAAAATCGTCCATGTAGTTCTTTGCTCTTCCATACCTCCTTGCGATCTTCAATACCAAGCACTTCAGGTTTGCGCCAGTTCTCTTTGCCCATTGCCAGCGGAGTTAGGCCATTGTCCACTGCGACTACATCACGGTGCATATAAGTATCTGTTTTAAAAAAATACTCCCTAAGGTTGCATATCTCGCGGTTATGTAAGGTCTTGGCATTTAAAAAGCCACGACCCCCAAATTTCCGCGGGACATACAACCTCATTACAGATGACCGGGGATGATGCATCCGAAATGCAGTCAGTAGTGTTCGTACCCGCCTATCAATCTTATCGAGTTCAGTCTGAGTCCATCTGAGTATACAAAAGGAGTACATTAGGACTGGCATGACCCAGCCATTGCAAGCGCGCAACTTGTTACCACCTGACAAAAGACTTTTTAACACTTTCTTTAGGCGGCCATAGAAACGTTCCTGTAATGCCTGTTTCATACCAGAATCGGAAATTCCTAATGCCTGTGATATACCCAGATATTTGTAGGTTTCGGTTGCAGAAAGAGAGCTGAGCTTAGTAGAATCTGAAAGTTCTACACCATCAGATTCCACAATCACACCTCTCTTAACATGCATGACTGCACATTTGTCCACCCCAAATTCCATTTTGATGGATTTACTAAAGGTATCTGTTATTTTTAATAAATCCATCAATTGCAATTTGTTGTGGGCAAATAATTTGAGATCATCCATGTAAAGCAGGTGGGATATAACTCCACCATCTTTACGCAACCGATAGCCCAGCCCTGAATTCTCTAGCAAAGTACTCAGAGGATTCAGAGCTAGACAGAACCACAAAGGACTCAGACTATCCCCTTGAAATATACCCCGCTTGATGCTAGTTGGTACACCATTATCGCAAAACTGACGACATCCTGGATAGCAAAGGACTGTTTTCCACTGCCTCATACATGCCTTCAAGAAAGTACATAGAGTTGTATCAATTTTATACAACTCCAGCACCTTCAAAAGCCATGTATGTGGCACCGAATCAAAGGCCTTCTTATAATCTATCCAACAAGTCGCCAGATTTTTACGATTACGACGCACCTGTTGGCTGATGGCCATATCGATTACAAGGAGTTCCTTAGTGCCACGGGCCCCACTTCTACATCCATTCTGAGAGATAGATATTATAGAATTTGTCTCTAAATGCTTAGTAATTTTGACTCTCAAAATGGATGTTAAAAGTTTATAGATAGTCGGTAAACACGTTATTGGTCTATAATTTTTGGGGTCCGCAGTACTACCAGACTTATAGAGTAAGTGAGTTATTCCAGTTGTCATGAAATTGGGAAGTGTACCCACATCTAGAGATGTTTGGAATTGTGATGCTAAACGAGCATGTGAGCTTCGGAACCATTTCAACCAGAAATTGTGCAGTCCGTCCGGTCCCGCCGATTTCCAGTTCGGCAATGAACGAACTGCATTGGCAACATCTTCTACGTCTATAGAAATTGGCTCCATATCCTGTATATTTTCACAGGCCCGTTTAACATCTCTCATCCAAACACCTTCCGTATGATCAACAGAAATCGACCAAATGTTGTACCAAAATGCATTTGTAGCATCAACATCAGGAAGAGTAACGTCATTTTCATCTAGATGTGGGTTTTCCCATTTTCGATAAACCCACTTCTCATCTCTTTGGAACATACGATTCTGAGTATATCGATCTACTCGCTTTTGTAACGCCGAATTCGATTTGCCCATGCATACACTTTTTGTTTCAGAAGGTCGATGCGCTCTGTGACACATGATGCGTATTGTTGAGGACTTATATTAGTTCCCAAGAACGCCTGTTTCACAAAGCGCATCACCCTCGGACGACTGCTGCCTGATTTAAAGCATATTAGCTTTCCAATGAGTGCCCTGGTCTCGGAAATACGCCTCTCAATTCTACACTGCCAGGCTGGTTTTGTAGGCCTTGGTCGAGTATTTATTTCATTGACAAAAAATTTAACTTTTGCTACTCGATAGGCTGCAACAGCCGCACAGTATAAAATTGAGTGGGTATCACCAAGATCTCCACTATTCTCTAAAAAATTAAAGAGTAATGAATCCAGGGCACACACAAGCGCCATATTTCTTTTATGCATGGGCATACAAGGAAGACGTGGTCTGTTTTCTGGACTTGTAAACCGATATTCCAGAAGCGCATGCTCCAAAGCACTCCTTAATCGTTCGTCACATTGGGTACTTACGGATATAGTCTCATTGTCAACAACCTCCCCAGCAACAATGTCACGTGGTGTATGACTTACCGATGAGGTCACATTTTGTGACGAAGTAGTGATAAGGAAGCTATTCTGTACGTCAGAACGTAGCCTCTCAAGTGTGGTACTATCAAGCATATTACAACGCTGAATAGCCCGCACCTGATCCGACAATCGTTGTGATGACACGTTGACAGCAGGCTCAAGTTCCTGAAACACAGACAGTAAACGACAACGGTACGCAGTGAGGTTAGCACCCAGCTCTGTAGCCGCATAATATGCCCGCATGACGTTTTCGTTAATTGCTTTAGTCCACTTCATGCGGTGCACATCACCACCGGCAGCGAGGGCCCTATTCGAGGCCGGTGGGCCTCGGGGTCCTAAACTTGCAGGTGGCCGGCCTCTCCCCTTCCGACGTACAGGTGATGGCGACGTCGGCGGAGAGAAATACTCGTCGCCACTAGTGTCGGTGCTCGACGCTTCGATGGCAGGCAATATCGCTGGAGCGGTTTCCGATGGTTGCGAAGCGGAGTTGCATAACGAGTCCGGGGATGGTAATTGTGCAATTTGTCTGGTTTTGGCTCTGGTCAACATGATTTACATACCCATTTCCTTGAATATTTTTGTTGTGACATTATCTGTCATGTCACTATGTATATGATTATGGTATATATCCAAAATATTCATATTATTTTCAGTGTTTGAAGGTTCTATTGCTATTGTAGTTTTATAATTATTATTATTATTAGTGACCGTTTTTATTATTCTACATTATTATTGATGAAGTACCTATAGAATTGTTTCTAAAATACTTAAAAATATTTAAAATACTTTAAAGTAGTACTTATTAAGCTATTGCATAGTTTTTATCACGGGCTTTGAGTGGGCTTTAATCAAGAAATTCCGTAACGCAAAAAACCTAAGATCCGAGGTCACACAAAGTTCACCGAGCAATGCCGAGCTTTGGCTTAACGTGTTTGCACATATATTATATGGTACGATTGTACGAAGCTCGCACGGATCGAGACGTGATGATAGTTAGTGTGAGTGTGAGGGTGAGGATAAGGGTGACTGTTAGAGTGAGGGTGAGGATAAGGGTGACTGTTAGAGTGAGGGTGGGGTTAGGGTGAAAGTGAGGGCGAGGGTGAGGGCGAGGGCGAGGGCGAGGGCGAGGGCGACGGCGAGGGTGAGGGTATTTTATTGTTTTTTTTAGTGTAACTTGAATTAATATCAAAGAAAAACAAAGGTATGCAATAGCTTTACCGCGGCAGTCTCCGAGTGCCACACGTCTTTTATTTATTTATTTATTTAAGACCTATTCTTTTCTTTTTTTACAAATATATCTTAATCTTATTAATATTATAAATGCGAAAGTTTGTATGAATGTTTGTTACTCTTTCACGTAAAAACTACTGAATGGATTTTAATAAAACTAACAATAACATAGCTTATACATCAGAATAACACATAGGCTACTTTTTATCCCGGGGACAAGTTCCTGTGGGAAACGAGAACGCGAAAACTTCTCTACGCGGGCGACGCCGCGGACGTCATCTAGTCAAATGTAAATATAGTAGCAACATGTCAATATAATTGTCCCTCAATTTAACCTGTCCCGCATAGTTCCCGGCACAAAGTTGCCTATGACACAGGCGGCATTGCCTCTTTGCAATAGTCATCCTTTGCTTCAGGAAGAATCAAAACGAGAGTCACGATTGTTGCGTCGCATCCGCCTCTCTCATCCGAAGCTCTCAACCTCTGATCCCCAACTGCCCAAAGTCTCCACCGTAACCGGTACAAATTTATACTGTGTCTCTATCGTCGCGTACTTTATTCGCTACTTACTAGCGGCCTCCTCCGCCGCTGCAGACGGTACGTGGGTGGTATGACTAAGGCGTGAGGCTGCAACAGTGCAGAAGCATGTGGCGGCCCACACCAGGTACCTATCCTTTGTCCATGGCATCAAGGTCAAGTCGTTCGGTCGCTTTCCATCTGATCTGCTGAGGCCCGGGGGTTCCAGCACATAAAGTACATTAGCCTGGTGTCTCGGGAATCTGACAGTGGATCGACAACAAATTCTTTTTTTAGAAAAAGAAAAGAGACCATTTTTAACTTGTCTACACTATTGATGAAGTTGAGAATTTTTCTTAAATACTTATAAATAATGTAAATCTCATCAATTATTTGAAAATATTTGTGCTCTTCGGGGAATAAGCTTACTGGTACATAAAGATTATTTATTTCTAAATTTTAATATTATTGGGATGCCAATGTTTAGAACTTTAAAGTTATACAATCCAGACCTATATGCAATTATACTGTAACTAGCTGATGCTTATCTAAAATTTTAAGTAAGTAGGTGGTTATCAGAAGAAAAAGTATTTATTTAGATAAAACATAATTTGTTATAGCAAACTTGCGAAATTTTTTAGTACTCAGTCTAGGCATAAGATCTTTTCATAGGGCAGTCCAATTTACATATCGTCTTTGCCCACTGTACACAGCTTTTCAGAGATTAGACAAGTGACGTAAACGGTCTCATTAAAAACCATAGATGTAAACTAAAGTAAGGTTTAATAAAGATATCTATGTTCAAAACAAACTGACACAATAAAACTGTTGGTATTTCGTGTATTCACACAGTTTCTTAGAAGAAGATTTTCGTCACTAATATTGAAATTAGCCTCCTATATACCTGTGAAGAAAAACTTCTAATAATTTGCCTGAAGTCATAAAACCAGTTTAAGTATATCTTGCTTTTCTTACATACTTCCCATGTAGAGCAGAAAGTGTATGCTGTCTGAGAGCAGCAAATATCAGAATTGAGTTTATCTAACCTAAAAGCTTTTGAAACTTATATTCACGTGATACAACACAGAAATTCTTAGTACCAAGCTTCTACATACTCATATATCCTCAGGGGCATTAGTTCTTGTTCAGTAGGACGCAAGCATATTGCTATATATATGTCAGCATTTTTACTTTATTTTCAATTATATAGCTATTGATTTTCAGTATAAGGAACTACAATATCTGATTTTTAGTCCGTATTGGGCATGAAGCCCACTTTAAAACTTGCCTTCATTTTTTCTGCTTTACGGTCTTCTGTAACCTAAAGAGATCATGAGACAAATGTCATCCTTAATGGCGTCAAGAAAAAAAGAATATGCAATAAGCGCCCACGAATAAATTTTGAGGTCAAACGATAGTTGTTTCTTGTTTTTGATTTTACATGACATTTAATTTTATTTTAGTGTAATGTTGTGAAGTAAAAATATCCAAATTATAACTGCTCCTAGAAGCTATCAGAGCGTACTCCAATATCTGACATTGAGACATTGAAAGCAACCGAAAATCAACACTCGGATAAAAAAAAGAAACGAATACTGAAAATAATTTCACGTAGCGGCTGTCTTCTAATACACCAACTGGAAATTAATATTTAGTTTCCGAAATGATAGCTTAAAATATCTATCAAAATTTGTCAACAAAAACATTACATTTCATTATAAATGTAAACAAATGTATCAAAGAAATGTATTGGTTGTCGCGGATGACCGACAGTCAATTTATCTACGTCGTCCTCATGGTTGACACCTCGGACTAAAGGTTGATATCAAACTAGACAGGTGGAAATAAATAACGTTCTATAAACACATCGGTTTGTTTTTGTAAGATATTTATGAAACATTGCAGTACGATAAATATTGTAACATTGTAAATGTTTCAAATAGATATTGCCTACAGCGTTAGTTTTTATCTTATCTACTTATTTTAGACGAATTGATGTAAAGAAAATTGCAAATATAAATTTCCCTACAAAATTAGTATGTAATTATAGATTTAATAATATAATATACATTAAAAGTTATAAGACCTTGCTACACAACTTGGCCTAGATAATAAGTTAGTAAGTTGTAATAAATTAATAAAATGCTTGGAATTAAGTTGCTCTAAGTCATGAATATTGTTTTTTAAAAAGAATTGTTATTCATATTTTTTTTGATGCGTTTACAATTTTAAACATATTTTATGTTATAACGATATTTTAAAACAATCTAACATGTGTGACTTTCTTAGTTTGTCGTATGTCATAATTTCCATGAATTAGTTTCATATTAGCCACTTGGTGTAAGAGGAGGGTTATTCAACTTGTGTTATACACTCCCGGACTCTTGAATCGAGCCACCTTACATTACAATACACAAAAAATATACAATATAACAAAAAAGTTTTTATGCATTTTTAATGCTGGCATATTTCATCGTCTTTCCCGTATGTATTATTCCAAATTTAAATTTTAGAATTGAAAATAAAGAACAAAAGGCAAGCTTGGTCACTGATTTAAAAAAAAATAATGACTGTTGAAAGTTGCTTTTGAAGCAATTTAATGTCGATTTGGTTTAAATTTTCGCAATTGTTGTTAACCAAAGTTTAGTTTAGTTATTTTTCTATAATTTGAACCGTTTTTGGCTATAAAACTATGGATACTTCACCTGAAGTAGCCGCGCAAGCTCTAGCACTTCTTCAATCTGGGCTAAGTCAGCGAGATGTGAGTTCACAACTTCACATAAGTCGTTCCGCTGTTCAAAGAGTGTACCACCGATACCTGGATACTGGCGGCTTCGTTCGGCGAACAACAACGGCGAGACAAGATCAATACATTGTCACTACTAACTTACGAAATCGACGTCTTAACTCTGTTCAGATACAAGAACAGCTCAGGGACTTTCACGGAGTGGCTGTAAGTGCTCGGACTGTTAGAAAGCGACTCAATGAACGTGGTTTAAAGCCCCATAAGCCAGCCAATGGACCCAAATTGACACGAGCACACCGAATAGCCCGTCTAGAGCTTGCGCGCGAACATCTAAATTGGACTCGACATCAATGGAGCCAGGTTCTCTTCACAGATGAGTCCAAGATAATGCTATACGGTAATAACGGAAGGAGTAAGGTGTACCGAAGACAGAACGAGCGTTTCGCGCAATGCTGTATTGACGAGAAAGTGAGTTATGGTGGAGGATCATGGACAGTCTGGGGAGGAATCTCTATAGAAGGCAAAACTGAGCTAGAGGTAGTGACGGGACCACGACTGCCGCCCCTAGATGGCAATAGATACATTCGCCAATGTTTAGAGAACCACGTGATACCATATGCTGGATTTATTGGCCAAGATTTCGTTTTAATGCATGATAATGCAAGGGCCCATACTCTAATCAAGAATCGTTAGGGAGTACTTAAATGACATTGGTATCACTGTTATGAGATCATCATCATCATCCGAGCGTCTGTCCCAGTTGCGTCTCGCGACGCCCGGGGTCCGCTTTCCTACATTTTCTCCTCCACTCCGCACTGTCGTCGGCATCCCCTGTGGTGAGACCATTGGCACGCATGTCATCCCTTACGACGTCAAGCCAGCACTTCTTGGGTCTTCCCCTCTTACCGGGACCCGGCGGGGCTGACATGGCCAGACATTTGTTACCTACGTAGCCCGGCGGTTGCCGCAAGACGTGACCATACCAACGAAGGCGACACTCTTGCAACTTGTCTGCAATGTCACGGACGTGAAGGCTGCCGCGGATGCGAGAGTTCCTCACGCGGTCCATCCGCGTGACTCCACACATCCACCGCAGCATCTTCATTTCCGTGACACGCAGCTCCTGCTTGTGTCGCTCCAATATCGGCCACGTCTCACTGCCATGTAAAAGGACAGGTCTAATAATGGTTTTGTAGACCTGTCCCTTCAACCGGATCGGCATTTTAGGGTCACAAATGACACCGGTCATCTCCCGCCATTTGGCCCACGCGGCAGCAATTCGTGACTTGACATCGCAATCGATGTCACTGGACGTGTGAAAAACAGATCCCAAGTATTTAACCTGGTCCGTGCGCTCGACCAAATCACCGCCTATGCGGACGGATGTGGGATCTGTCGAGTTTAGTGCCAAGTACTCGGTCTTCGCCACATTTAGTTTC
Organism: Thumatha senex; assembly: GCA_948477245.1. Classification (NCBI taxonomy): domain Eukaryota; kingdom Metazoa; phylum Arthropoda; class Insecta; order Lepidoptera; family Erebidae; genus Thumatha; species Thumatha senex. The sequence goes on along the minus strand of OX419726.1, from coordinate 9,537,669 downwards.
AGACCGCCGTTCTCAAGCGTCTCCTTCCACGCCTTTACACGTCGCACCAATCTGCCCCTGTCCGCGTCTGCCAGCGCAATATCGTCAGCATACATGAGCAACCATGGAGGCTGCTCATGCGGGTTTCTGATGCTGTCCGACAATTCGTCTAATATTACACTGAACAGAAGCGGACTAAGGACAGAACCCTGGTGTACCCCGACGGTGATGGGGAAGGGGTTCGTGTCGCCAACAGCAGTCCGAACCATTGAGTCGGAGTCACAGTACATGTCCCGGATAGTGTCAATATAGACCTCTGGAACCCCTTTGGACCGCAGTGCCCACCAGATCATCGCACGAGGAACACAGTCGAAGGCCTTCTGCATATCTAGAAACAAACAGTGCAGAGGCGTGTTCTTCGACCTGTATTTCTCTGCGACAACCCTCAGGGCAAAAACAGGGTCCGTGGTCCCATGACCAGGGCGAAACCCATATTGACACTCCGAGAGAGTAAACTCCTGCCGGATCCGAGAGTCTATAATCCTCTCGAAGATCTTCATGGTGTGGGACATCACCTTAATACCGCGGTAGCTCCCGCACTCCTGCTCTGACCCCTTACCTTTGAAGACTGGAGTAATAATACTCAGTCTCCATTGGTTTGGGATCTGCCCGCTGAGGAGTATGCGGTTAAAAAGGTTTACTAAGATGCCCACACCGCGAGGACCCATCGCCTTCCAGGCTTCGATGGGGACTCCATCGGGTCCGACAGCTTTCCGATTCTTCATGCGGCGAAGCGCAGTCAGGACTTCTCCAGGCGTTACCAGTGGCACTAGTCCCTGATTCGGAGGGAGATCCGGAGGCTGCACCTCTTTATGCTGCTTATTAAGCAGCTCGTGGAAGTACGAGCGCCATCTCTCCTTTACCGCGAGGTCTTCGCTTAACAGGTTGCCCTCAGGGTCTTTTACACAGCGACACTTGGATATATCCTGTGCCGCTTTGACCCTGGAGCGCGCCAGCTTATAGATGAGCTTCTGCCCCTCAGACGATTCCAGCTTATCATACAAAGGTTGTAAGTGGTCTCGTCTGGCTCTGGCTACAGCTCTCTTTGTGGCGCGCTTGGCAGCCCTGTACGCGTCGCGGTCTTCGGGAGATCCGGTCGCTTGCCACTTTTTAAAGAGGGCTTTCTTCTCCCTGGTCTCCCTCAGGACTGCGTCGTTCCACCACCAAGTTTCCTTGTCACATTTGCGTCCACCCTTAGACTCACCGAGCACCACCTTCGCCGCTCCAAGGATGGCCGCCTGAACTTTGTCCCAGTAATCTTGAACTGGTTCGCCTTCAGTGTCGGTGCACTTGTCACCGACAACTGAGACGAACTCCTGGGACCTAGTATCATCAAGCAGCCACCATCTGATGCGGCGCTGGCACCGCTCTATGCGTTTGCCTTTAGGCTTCACGCAGAGGTCCATGACAAGGAGACGGTGTTGTGCAGTAAGACTCTCACCGGGTATGACCTTGCAGTTGGCCACCTTGCCGATGCTGTGTCGCCTAGTGAGTAGGAAATCGTTCTGAGTTGTACGCCTCCCGCTCTTGTAGGTGATGAGATGTTTGGATTTCTTTTTGAAATACGTGTTCACAATGGCCAGATCGGCAGCCGCACACGTTCTGAGGATAGTTTCTCCTACAGTGTTGCGGGTGCCGTATCCAAAACCACCATGAACACGTTCAAACTCCTCACACCTCTCACCCACATGACCGTTTAGGTCGCCGCCCAAAACGATTCCCTGTGACAACGGTTCACTGTTATGAGATGGCCAGCGCGAAGTCCTGATATGAATCCTATAGAGCATCTATGGGATGAGCTGAAGAGGCGTGTTCGAGCTCATCATCCTGCCCCGCAAACCATGCAGGAGCTCAAAAATTTAATTTTGGAAGAATGGGAGGACCTTCCTCAACATGTCATAACGACATTGATTAATTCTATGCCAAACCGTATGAGAGCTGTCATAAATGCACTGGGAGGCAATACAAGTTACTAAATAAACATTTCCTTTCATTTAAAACATGTTTTTATTTAAAAATCGATTAGATTTTTTTCCTTGAAAAAAGCATATATGGACTTGTTTCAACGTAACTCGACTTTTTTAATAAACTGTAGTTCAAATTTAGAACAGTGGACCTCTAAATGAATGATGAGTATACCAGCTCCAAAACTGCATCAAAACATTTTCCTTCTACATACATCTTTTATAAGTTACAGTACTCCAAACCAAAAAAATCAAGGTGGCTCGATTTAGGTGTCCGGGAGTGTATTATAAGGTATAATAGATGCAGTAATATCTTTTATTTTAGGTAGTCTGCTTATAAGGAGTTTATATTAGTAAAGTTTAGAATAGTGGACGTGTTTGCTACATACATAATAATATACGACTTTTTTATATTATTTGAAATTTTAATATTATTAGTCCGTGACTACCAGGACTTTAATTGGTCGTGCTAATTAGTGTCTAACACATAAGACCTTTTAGCCTTTTTGTTACCACCTCACTAAAAAGGCAACGGGTTCAAAATTTCTTTTAAATTAATATCTAAAATATACACATTTTATTAACCCACCCCAATTCCGTGCTTTGGAAGGCACGTTAAGCAGTCGGTCCCGGTTGCCAATAAAATGGTAGTCGTTAAGCCAAGTTGAAGGCCTTATGAGCGGCTTAAAAAAATTCAACAGCGGGTCGCCACAGCTTGCGCCTGTCCATTTCAACATGGCAATGAGCTCAACACCTGTTACGTGGGACAAAAATGCAAATGGTGAAATTTGGCCGTTTAATATGCCTCTGCCTACCCCTTCGAGGTTAAAGGCGTCTGGTTAACAATCGCTAAGTACTTTTTTATACCAATAAAAATGGATAAAATGTTATTATGGCAAATTCTTTATACTTTAGGATTAGACCGGAGTAGGCAGAGGCAAACAATACGCCCACTTTTCACCATTTGTATTCTTTCCTACGTCTGAAAATGGACAGCGGTAGATTGTATTCGTTGTTTAATCAAACCGCCCATAAGACTTTCTACAACTTAGCTTAACGACTACCATGTTCCTAGCAACTGGGACCAACGACTTAAAGTGCCTTCCGTTGCACGGAAACCCTCGTAAATGTAAATACCATAAAACGGTCTGGGTTTTTAAAGCAGTGATCGTTTATAGAACATTAAGCATGCGGTTCTACTTTCCTTATTCATCATATTGTTGTCTTGAACTAAAACACTTGTACTATTCCACTTATTTATTACTTAAACCTGACCGGTTTCGCCTTACGGCATTTTCAAAGGTATTGTATATGTCATTTATTTTAATAAAATATGGATATTCTACTCAATGATATCCGAAATACATATAATATGTGCTAACCTTTGTAAATGCCGTATGGCGAAACCGATCAGGTTTAAGTAATAAATAAGCGGAATAGTACAAGTGTTTTAGTTCAAAATGTGTAGCAAGTTCCACCAAGTGCCATCAATCACCAGTGTAAACATATTGTTGTCTTTTGCTTGCTTTCTCTCTAAAGTTTGTTTTATACATTTTCCTGTAACTTGGGTGCTATTAGATTTATTAAAATGATATATTTATTATATTTCTTTGAAATTGTTCATGATATATACTAATTCCTTTCCATAATTGTTATTAATATTTCGAAAGTGTGTTACATCATCAAGTGCCTTCATAAGTCCGTCGCCATAAGACGTAAGGAGGTGGAAAAATTAATCATTTCAAGTGTCCTCGGTAGCTCAGTTGGTTAAGCAGCTCATCCGGCAAGTGAGAAGTGGCGAGTTTGAGTCCCGCTCCAAGGTACACATATACAGTTTGACGTAGCAGTACATTTCTATCATCTCGGGTATCTAAAGGATCAAAGCGATGGCAGTTTGTAACACTTCTGAGTGTCGGTTACATATTCCTAAGATTTATTTACTAACCTTGTTTTTATATACATCCCTTTTGTTGAAACGAACTCAATTTTTACAATACTTTAGTTATAACTCTAAAGTCATTTGTCTAATTATTTAAAAGTTTAAATGATTTCACATTGTCTGTTTTTGTTCGGAACGACATGAGTTTGACGTTGTCAAAACTGTCACGAACGTTTCGACTCTTATGGCGCGTTCTAAAGTTAACGCATGCGTCTATGGTGTCTTTCAGTTTGGTGCTGGACATTGAACTTAGATAGATTGGCTGTCCTGACTCACATCCACACATAATGTATTGCGTGCGGTGTGACAAACAGGAATAGGAAGGTTTTTATGTTGATTTCGTTTATTCTGCCAATGTTTTGTCAAGGCTGTATGGTGTATGACTTTAGCCTGCCGTGATCGAACGGGGGAAAAAAAAAAGAAGCTGGTTCTTTTTGACGAGAACGGCGTGATGAAAAAGCGCTTGGTCATGGTGATTTAATTCGGATTAATATCCGAAGTCTTTTTAGCTAATGCTAGAAGGTGAGGATAGTTGTTTATATTTGTTTCTTCGTAATCTGCAAGATTACTTGGCATTGGCGAATAATATGTTCTTACAATGGTTGTACTTTGTATTTCAGTCTGCTTATCATGAGATTTAGCAAGTAAGATGAAAAAGAATGATGATAGAAGGATCTAGTTAAAACCCCACTGAAATAAGTGGTAAGTTAAAACTATATAATCTCTTAGACTGAATTCCTTAACAGAATGTTGAGGGTGGAAGTGATTTTTATTACAAATTACTAATGTCTGTAACTTTTCTATTGTTACAGGGGTTTTAGGTTTTAGGTTTTAGGTTTTAGTTTTAGGTTTATGTTTTCGTTTTTATATCTACATAATAATTGAGCTTAACGTGTTTCACGTTCTCTGCATTCTACAAATTTTACTCCTGAATGTCTGTAAGAAGACTTAAAGTAAGCTGTGACTATGTGCAAAGAGGATATTTCTCTCTACTCCGGTTACTTACTACCTGGACTTCTAGAATAGAAAGAGATGTGAAGGACTTGGATGTTCCTCAACCCAGCTAAGTAGTAATCTTTAATTAGTTTCTATGTAGAATAACCCGGTAAAGGCCGACTGATGTTGATAGTTTAAAAGGAATAACTTTTAACCTTGAATATTCATTTTTCTATTACATATGTAGCTTTCCACTACTTTAATATACTGGACTACTGATGTGACGTTCCAGTTACACATATTTTATAATCTTTTTATTATCACAAAGGAATATTAATGTGAAACTTTATTTTTACCTTGTTATGTTGTAGTGTACGATGATGATGATGATAGGAAGCGGCGTTGTGTGTTTTACTAACCTAAGAAATAGTTTAAATGTATGTCTGTACATAATTTAGATATTTTTTAAGGCATCTGACAACGGCTTTAATATTTGTCATTTTAGGCCACGCCCATTTCCATACTTTGGTTTAAATTTTTATTTGTACTAAATATAAACTTATTTTTAAGTGACCATTTATGTATGGGTGTCACTATGCTTGACTAAGCCATTTCTTTTTACTTTCATTTATGTATATTCATGTCTACATATGGATATAATTAAATAAATATAATTAATAAGTAGAAGGGAGAAGTTTTTTTAATTGCATCATTCGTTTGATGGAGAGATACCTGGCGCCCTCTCTTTATAAATTCTGGTATTTCTCTGCTCCAGGTTGGTCCATACTCACTCCCTATACGCATGCTCTGCTAGCTGGTGCACCGGTGATTCTTTGAGATAGTGTTACTTACACAACTCCAGGGATTACCAAACGTACCTGATGGGTGTACGTAGGTGTGTTGTTGCTACCTAGTGCGCACCACGCCTACCAAGCCCGTCAACCGTTATAAGTTGGCGGCCCAACGTGTGACCGTGGAGAATGATGCAATTAAATATTAAATAAGTATTTTTATTTAGTGATAAGCATGTACTTTATTGTGTGTCACTATGGTTTTGTGAGTCTTAAGGTGTGCTTTAAAGGAAACTTATAAATTTTCTTTAGTCTTAAGCGCTATGGTATATCCAAGTTACTTTTGAACAAATCTACTACTTGTAGGTATTTGGTTAGATAGTTAAAGCTGAAAAACTCGAAACTATCCAACATCAATGAAAGGCAATATATTCAATTTAAGCTTATAAACTTAAAGAGATATTTTTAAATACGCCGTTCTTATATCTACTGTTTACTATTTTTCTTTCATCTTGATTAGGTGCCATTGCCTAACAATTATACTTGTTTTGAATTAGAATTGAATTTAGAATTAAATTTTCTATCATGGATTTTCTACAAGCTGGATGTAAGATCTCTCATTTACACAAAGACGAAATTACTCATGAACTGTCCATTCGTAAACTAGAAGTTAATCCTCTCTCGCGACGATCCAGTCTTTGTCAAGCATTAAATGAGACATCGAAACTTGCTCGAAGGGGTAGTTTGAAATTTTCTGAATTGGTCAATGTTAATTTGACTTCGGAATTAGAAGTGTGTCAACGAAAAGTTGAGGAGATCGAAAGAGAAGCTAAAGGTGATTTGTCTACATCTGCTAGAGGTCGGTTAAACTCTCGTTGCAGATACTTTCTTTGCCGTCTAGGTCGTATTGATGAGAATGAGGAGGTAATGCTTCTCAAAAAGCAATTGAATTCTATAATTGAATGCTTACAAGATAGTGATTCTGCTTCTTCATCGGATTCAGATGATGACTTTGACTCTGTAGTTACTGAGAAGGAGGTAGTCAGAGAGGTCATTTATAAACCTGAAAAGATTTTTAATATTAATTCTTTAAACTTGAAATTCAAGGGGGACACTTGTGTCCGTACTTTCCTTTCTCGCTTGGAAGAACTTCGTGTTGCTAGGAATATTTCTGAAGACAGAATATTCAGAGGTTTCCCGGAAATTTTGGATGGACCGGCGTTGTCTTGGTTCCGTTCTCAACGTATTAATTATACTACTTATCGCGAGGTCACAAAAGCCCTTCAAGAAGATTTTGATATACCGGACTTTGACTTCCAACTACTTAAAGAAATTCGTGCTAGGACTCAGGCAAAATCTGAAACTGTCGTAATATTCGTCTCCATAGTTCTAGGAATGTATGATCGTTTAAGTAAAGAGATATCAGAAGAGGAGAAGCTTGATATTATTACCCGTAATATGCGTCCCGAGTATTCTAAAGCTTTGGCTCTGCATGATATAGGATCTATTCAAGAACTCAAAACTTTGTGTAAGCGTATTGAATTGGCTGAGGTAAAAGCCAAACAATTTAGTGAACCTAGTTCATCTAAACAGCCTAACGTTATGTCTCCTACTCCTGTACGTGAATATGCATCGCGTAATACACATAAAACTTTTAAACCACCTCCTAAAAATTATGTAGCTTCAGTAGCTCAAAAGACTTTTAAAAGTCCCTGTTTTCGATGTGGCATGACGAACCATTTGACTAGTTTTTGTAAAAACTCAAAACAGATTGTTTGTTTTAAATGTGGTGAAAAGGATGTTCGTACTCCCGAATGTTCTAAATGTAATAATAATAATCCAAAAAACTGAATAACTTTGTCTTTTCGAAAAAAACATCTACTTTAACTTCTACTCCCGTACTAGACGAGAAGACAATATTTTTTCAACCCTCTGAGGGAGATAACAGACTATATCTAATTTTAAACATACTTGGTATACAAGTGAAGGCCCTGCTAGATAGTGGTGCCAGTACTTCTTTTCTTGGCTCTGATAGTCATCTTGTTTTTGCTTCGGCTGGTATACCTGTTCGTACTCATAAGATTCCGGTTAGAATCCGGGTTGCTAATGGTGAACGTTTGATATGTACCCAATATATGATAGTACCAGTAAATTATAATAATAATGTACAGCTCATTCACTTTAATATTCATCCTGGACTTGCTACTCCTATTATCCTAGGTTTAGACTTTTGGAGATCATTCCGCTTGGCTCCAGAAATAATATCTGAAGTATGTACCGAGCAAAACTTTAGTGTGTCCACAGCCATCGCTGAAAATGGTTTAAATAATTTTGAATCTTTAACCCTAAGACAGAAATCTCAATTAGAGGATGTAAGGTCTCTATTTGATCAAATTGATACCGATAAGATAGGATTAGGTAAAACTCATTTAATAGAACATGTTATTAATACAGGTGATACTCCACCTATTAAACAAAAATATTATCGTCTTAGTCCTGATAAACAAACTGCTTTGGAGAAGGAACTTGATCGTATGTTAGAAGCAGGTATTGTTGAACCTTCTTATTCCCCTTGGAACTCACCTGTTGTTATGGTACAGAAATCTAGTGGTGAGATGAGATTATGTCTAGATAGCCGAAAGGTTAATTCTGTGTCAAAGACTGATGCTTATCCGTTACCTTATGTAAACTACGTACTTGATAACTTAAGAGATGCTAAATACCTCACATCATTAGACTTGAGTGCGGCTTATCATCAAATCCCTCTTAGTGATAATTCTAAGGAAAAAACTGCTTTTACTGTTCCTGGAAGAGGACTTTTTCATTATAATCGAATGTGCTTTGGTTTGGTTGGCGCTAGTGCTACCATGCAACGTCTAATGGACACTCTTTTTACTGCTCAATTTGATAATAAAGTATTTTGCTATATAGACGACATAGTCATATGTACGTCTGACTTTGATGAACACCTACGATTACTTAAATCGGTTTTTGAAAAACTTAAGGCTGCAAACCTTACAATAAATATGAAGAAATCTTTATTCTGTAGAAGTGAACTCAAATATTTGGGATATATAGTGGACAGGTACGGCTTACGCACCGACCCTTCTAAAATAGACGTCATTATGAATTTTCCTATTCCGGAAGATGCGAAAAGCATCAAACGCTTTCTCGGCATGTGTGGTTGGTACCGACGTTTTATTAATAATTTTTCTAAAATCGCTCGTCCTTTGTCTCGATTAACGGGTAAGAGAGTGAAATTTGATTGGTCAGAGGAGGCCAATAATTCTTTTAACGTTCTTAAGTCTGCTCTTATCTCGGCACCTATTTTGAAGTGCCCTAACTTTGAAGAACCTTTCTATATACATACGGACGCGTCATCTTATGCTATTGGTGCAGTATTGACACAAAAGTATGACGGACTCGATCATCCTGTAGCATATTGTAGTAGAACCCTTGTAAAACCTGAAATTAACTACTCAGTTACTGAGCGTGAACTTTTAAGTGTAATTTATGCCCTGGAACAATTCCGAGCATATGTAGAAGGTAGAAAAAGCTACATAGTTACTGATCACGCATCTTTAAAATGGTTCTATAACTTAAAGAATCCTTCTGGTCGTTTAAACAGATGGGCTTGCAGATTGAGTCAATTTAACTTTGAAATTATACACCGAAAGGGTAAAGAACACATAATTCCTGACTGTCTGTCGCGTATTCATTTAAACTCAATTGACGTTCTTTCTACTCAAGATCCTTGGTACTTAGACATCCTTAAAAAGGTCTCTGATACTCCATCTATGTTTCCTAATTTCAAAATTGAAAATAATAAACTTTATCGTTTCTCGAAGAATAAATATCGCCTGACAGATCAGTTTGACTGGAAGTTGGTAGTGCCTTATGAGGAACGAAAAGAAATTCTGACGAAGTGTCATGATAATGTTACTTCTGGCCATTTCGGTGTGGCCAAAACTCATTTTAAAATAGCTAGTATATATTACTGGCCTAATCTCTTTGAAGATGTTAAAGAATATGTTGATTCTTGTGAAATATGCAAAAGGTATAAACCTACTAATTTAGCCCGTCCTGGATTTATGGGTAAACCACGACGTATAACGTTGCCTGGCGAGGCTATCTCTTGTGACATTCTTGGTCCATTTCCTCCCTCTTATATGAGAAATCAATATTTGTTTGTTTGTACAGATTACTTTAGTAAATATGTTACTTTGTTTCCTTTGCGCACTATAACTGCTCAAGCGATAGTTAAATGTTTGGAGAAAGGAATTTTTCTTGTACATGGGGTACCTAAATATCTTTACTGTGACAACGGCGCACAATTCACTTCAAAAGACTTTAAAGACCTAATGGTTAAATATAGTGTTCCTCATATCTTTTACAATCCTAGATATCATCCACAGACAAACCCTACTGAGCGTGTAAATCGTGAATTGGTAAGAACCATAGCTTTGTACGTGCGTTCTGATCACCGAACTTGGGATAAGAACATATCTGAGATTCAATGTGCTCTTAATACAGTTAAACACGATGTAACTAAACATACTCCGTACTTCTTAACTCACGGACGTGAGATGATTCTTGATGGTTCTATATATAATGATGACACTCCCATTGATCCTAACTCTTTAGAAGTTGATAATGAAAATAAATTTTCTAACAAGTTAAAAGAACTTGAAACTATATTCAGTAAAGTTCGAAACTGTTTACTCGTATCGCATGAACGTAATGCTCGTTATTATAATTTGAGAAAACGTAATGTGGAATTGATGGAAGGTCAAATAGTCTACAAGCGTTGTTTTCATTTGTCAAATGCCTCCAAGCATTTTTCGGCAAAGTTAGCTCCCCGCTATGATAAATGTGTTATATACAAGAAACTTAGTCCTCTTGTTTATACTTTAAAATCTTTAGATGGAAAGAATCTTGGTAATTTCCATATAAAGGACATTGTTCGCCCTGGCGAATCCGGTTCTCAATAAATATAGTTAGTGCTTTTCCTAGCTATATCCAAAACTCCATATAAGTAGAAACTCGACGTTGAGTTAGAGTTGATACTATTTAAAAGGAATCATAACTGAAAAAAACATATACTTAGAGTTTTCTTTCAGTAGTCGTCTAATTCGACAGTGTTTCGAGATCTAGTACTTTTGGAATCTCTTGGAACATAAGATTTTCCTATACTACCTCGGTTGTAAATAAAACGGCATCTTGTAATATAATAAGTTGTTTTTTTGCCATTTAGAATTAACTAGATAGTTTTAACAGTATTTATACATCGTTTTGTCCGTTCTGTTTCAATAGTTTTTGTCATACTCTTTAGAGCTGAGTGTTATCTGTGAGTTAGATAGGTGTCTAATGTCTATAGATGTTGTAAGTTTTTTTTGTTGTTGTATATATATATTGCACGAAAAAAAAAATTTTTTTTCAAAAAAAATTTTTTTTTTTACCCAACTAAGGAGGAACTGTAACACTTCTGAGTGTCGGTTACATATTCCTAAGATTTATTTACTAACCTTGTTTTTATATACATCCCTTTTGTTGAAACGAACTCAATTTTTACAATACTTTAGTTATAACTCTAAAGTCATTTGTCTAATTATTTAAAAGTTTAAATGATTTCACATTGTCTGTTTTTGTTCGGAACGACATGAGTTTGACGTTGTCAAAACTGTCACGAACGTTTCGACTCTTATGGCGCGTTCTAAAGTTAACGCATGCGTCTATGGTGTCTTTCAGTTTGGTGCTGGACATTGAACTTAGATAGATTGGCTGTCCTGACTCACATCCACACATAATGTATTGCGTGCGGTGTGACAAACAGGAATAGGAAGGTTTTTATGTTGATTTCGTTTATTCTGCCAATGTTTTGTCAAGGCTGTATGGTGTATGACTTTAGCCTGCCGTGATCGAACGGGGGAAAAAAAAAAGAAGCTGGTTCTTTTTGACGAGAACGGCGTGATGAAAAAGCGCTTGGTCATGGTGATTTAATTCGGATTAATATCCGAAGTCTTTTTAGCTAATGCTAGAAGGTGAGGATAGTTGTTTATATTTGTTTCTTCGTAATCTGCAAGATTACTTGGCATTGGCGAATAATATGTTCTTACAATGGTTGTACTTTGTATTTCAGTCTGCTTATCATGAGATTTAGCAAGTAAGATGAAAAAGAATGATGATAGAAGGATCTAGTTAAAACCCCACTGAAATAAGTGGTAAGTTAAAACTATATAATCTCTTAGACTGAATTCCTTAACAGAATGTTGAGGGTGGAAGTGATTTTTATTACAAATTACTAATGTCTGTAACTTTTCTATTGTTACAGGGGTTTTAGGTTTTAGGTTTTAGGTTTTAGTTTTAGGTTTATGTTTTCGTTTTTATATCTACATAATAATTGAGCTTAACGTGTTTCACGTTCTCTGCATTCTACAAATTTTACTCCTGAATGTCTGTAAGAAGACTTAAAGTAAGCTGTGACTATGTGCAAAGAGGATATTTCTCTCTACTCCGGTTACTTACTACCTGGACTTCTAGAATAGAAAGAGATGTGAAGGACTTGGATGTTCCTCAACCCAGCTAAGTAGTAATCTTTAATTAGTTTCTATGTAGAATAACCCGGTAAAGGCCGACTGATGTTGATAGTTTAAAAGGAATAACTTTTAACCTTGAATATTCATTTTTCTATTACATATGTAGCTTTCCACTACTTTAATATACTGGACTACTGATGTGACGTTCCAGTTACACATATTTTATAATCTTTTTATTATCACAAAGGAATATTAATGTGAAACTTTATTTTTACCTTGTTATGTTGTAGTGTACGATGATGATGATGATAGGAAGCGGCGTTGTGTGTTTTACTAACCTAAGAAATAGTTTAAATGTATGTCTGTACATAATTTAGATATTTTTTAAGGCATCTGACAACGGCTTTAATATTTGTCATTTTAGGCCACGCCCATTTCCATACTTTGGTTTAAATTTTTATTTGTACTAAATATAAACTTATTTTTAAGTGACCATTTATGTATGGGTGTCACTATGCTTGACTAAGCCATTTCTTTTTACTTTCATTTATGTATATTCATGTCTACATATGGATATAATTAAATAAATATAATTAATAAGTAGAAGGGAGAAGTTTTTTTAATTGCATCATTCGTTTGATGGAGAGATACCTGGCGCCCTCTCTTTATAAATTCTGGTATTTCTCTGCTCCAGGTTGGTCCATACTCACTCCCTATACGCATGCTCTGCTAGCTGGTGCACCGGTGATTCTTTGAGATAGTGTTACTTACACAACTCCAGGGATTACCAAACGTACCTGATGGGTGTACGTAGGTGTGTTGTTGCTACCTAGTGCGCACCACGCCTACCAAGCCCGTCAACCGTTATAAGTTAAGTAGATTTGTTTTGTGTAAAAATGCATTATTTTTCAAAAATTAACTGTATTAATAGTCGGTATTTCTCTGATAGTATTAAAATCTACACTCGAATTAAAAAAGCTTCGCAATAGAAAGGGACAACTGCATTTCCTATATTTATTCCATGCTAGACTAAACTGTGCTTATATTAATTTCTTTATAAAAATACTATGCCATAATTGATTTGATATCTTTTATAGTAGCTGTAACAGTTTTCATAGTAGTATTTTTTTTTAAAGTTGCTCTACAATAATATAATAGGCTGGATTCGACCAAACACGAAGTTACACGAGTGTAACCAGTACGGGAATAATTTTACACCTTGAATAATAAAAATAACTTGAGCATTACGTTAACCTTGGTATTGTTATTCTGCGGTTTAAAAACGAATGTATAACCGGACAACAAACAATTTACTACTACTTTCACCTTGACTTGAAAAGTCATAACAATTTAATTTTATAGGATAATACGGTAAAATGTCAGTTATGATTTCTTTCTTCTTTTTAGAGCTTGTGGCATTTGTGGATAGGCTTCCATTAGTCCGCCAATGTCATGTTTCGGACTGTTTCGGTTCGGATTAGGTTTCGGAAGGACAAACTGTCAAACTCATTGTAAGGTCTGTCAACTGAACAGCCAAAAGAAATTTATATTTTCCGACCAATTGATGATTTATTTGTCTTCTTGTGCTGTGACAGCTGTTATTCTCGGTATAAGTACTTACACCGTCAAAATCGTCTCGAGTACCATACGTTTGGATTACTAGTTGGTATTATGGAAAATTATTTTATATTAAAATAAGTAGAAGTTACTCTCGAGGAAAATCTTACTCTAGTTTGGTCGAATCCACCCGATAGATTTCATTAACGCTGTCAATACTTCCAATTGTAGATTATATATTCAAAAGTATTTATTTGTCTGAGATGCATGAAAGTAAGTTGAATGCTGTGGATATGTGATCACTTCGAAAATTGTGCGGCGTAACCTTGGCCGACCGAATACGTAAAGAAGTGATATGCAATATGGCAGGTTTAAATAAAGTGTCAGTGTCAAGTTTGAAAAGGGCGTGCTCCGTTGGTTTGGACACGTCCAACGAATGAATGAGGAAGGATTGACGAAGAATATATATTGTGCGAAAGTAGAGGGAGTCAGGGTAAGCCGAGCCGAGCTTACATCAGAAAACCACGTGAGCAGATTGCTCAAAAACGGAAAAGTCAAAAGTAATCGGATACCGTATGAAGTGATTAATGAATCTACAGGAAGCGAAATAAGTATGCATGAATCGCCAAGGCTGGCGATCTGTCCTCTCTGACTACCTCGTCAGGGATACTGCATAAAGATAGTTAAGTTTTTTTTTAGTGTTTGAGTTTATCGTAAACAGACAGACAGACGCGGCGGAGGACTTTGTTTTTTAATATACTGCCCGAGATTTCGTACGGAACCCTAAACCTTTTGATAATCCAATATATCCTATGTTACTGACGAAGAATATAGCTTCCTAATAATTATTTTATTTTAAAATCGGCCCGGTAGTTTCTGAGCCTATTCATTACCACAAACTTACAAATCTTTCCTCTTTATAATACTAGTACCTATTGATGTAGTGATACGGTACCTTTAAAAAATGCTTTTTATTCTTCTTGAGAGCGACTGATTACCTATGACATACATAACGTAACATAATCTGTATCCTGCAGACATATACACGCTTGTTAAACACATCTTGAGGTGTGATGTGGTTGTGGTAATATATATCTATGTACTAAATATATACAGTCAGTTACTGCTAAGTTTATTACTTCCTGTATTGGACTTTATTGTGGTCGGTAGTATATTTTAGCCATCTCATTAGAAATTTATTGAAGGTATACGAAAGTGGTAATTGTAGAAGTAGCGCTCGTAGCCTTGATAGCGCTGTGTTATAGAACGATAATTTAATAAAGAAAGTGAGTAGTAGAGGATGACAAATAGAATAATAAAGGAGGGGAGGATAAGAGGACCCGATTGATCAATCGTAACGTACGACGGTTAAGGACAACCTCTACTAATTGTAATGGAGGAATATAAATTCGTAACTTTCCATTTCTGACGTTCGGTTATTGGTCCCGATTGCCAGTAAGATTGCAATCATTAAACAGAGTTTGAGCGTCAAACTAGATTTTTTTTTTAAATTTTAAGAGCATGTCTCCACTACCTTTCCGTTTCAACATGGTATTGTGCTCATCACATGTTACCTGAAACGAAAATAGATGTCTACCCCTTCGAGGATAAATGCGCGACAATATATACGACTGTATGAAGAGCTATTGGCTTTTATGTCCTTGTATGGTATGTAAATAGGTGGTGTCGTGAAGCTAGTGTAAATTCAAAACCTACAAACATCGGTTATTAAATTTATAATCATCAGATGTCACAGATTGGCACAGGTCTACTATTCATTACATTCAACCATTTTGTTACAAGCGGCATACAGGAAATCTAATCTGTTGGTGGTAAATATGAAAGCTATTTGGCAGTTATCCAAAAAAATTAAATACCGTTAAAGCTGAATATATTGGAAGCCTGAACCAGAAACCAGCCAAAATATATAATTATCCAGTTAACAAAATCGATACACCATAATTCTTTTATTTAGGATTTGTTATCTTACTTACTGCCTCGGTGGCGCAGTGGTAGTGTATGCGACTGAAGTCCCGGGATCGATTCCCGGTTTGAAAAAATATTTGTGTAATCCACAAGATTTTGTTTTGATGTTTGGGTATTTCCATTGTAAAATATGTATGTATTTAGAAATACGTTTGTTTATCAGTCGTCTTAGATCCCATAACACAAGCTTATATTAGCTAGATGGCGCTGTGTAAAAAAAACACATTTTATTTTATTTTATACCAACTAGCAATAGTACAAATAGTTGCTTGATTATCAACGCCCAACCAATGCCTTTAGATCAAGAAACCTAAAATTTTAAGATAACCTTATATGTAGATATCAATTTTTCAAAATTCCTCCCTTAATCAGTTAAATGGGAGGTTAAACTTTATCCAAGTATATCACGGGCGAAGTCGTTCGGTAGCGCAGTATTAAGTGATAATAAAAAGTTATACCATAGGAAGGAAACTGTTATTTTCTATATGCATTGTTATTGGCTTACTATACTTTCCTATTATTAAGCCAAGATAATCCCGGAGGGACGTTGTTGGATATTTTGTCCATTGTGTTGACCAAAACCAAGGCGATATTAACTTTTTAGAGGTCAACGAGTAACGAAATGAAATTACTAAGATCGATATGGGTGGATCTAAGTGGATGATGCAACAACTCAGACGCCCTTACTAGGTTTGAAGGTCAGACGGCAGTCGCTGTCAACAATATCAAAAAGTCATACTCTGGCTGTTCCAAATAAAACTGAATCCCAGACTCCAATTGGTGAATCTGGAAGCAACTGGAATTACACTAGGATGAAGAAGAAAAAAATTTATTCAGACTTTTCCCCGATACCTGTAATTTTCTTTTCGCCCTTTCAAAACTGAAAGAAAGTATGCGAAATTTACGTACACATGCTCTTGATTATCTACTGGATATTTTTCGCCTTACTTAACAAAACGCCTGCTAGACGACATAATGTTGTACATAACTATGGAACCGCCCAACCCCCAACCGCACATCATAATTGAACCATCATATTTAAGTACTTCATGGATTAATTTTCTACTTTAAAATTTAAATTTAGAAAGAGTTAGCACGCTAATTCCTTTTCAAAATTGTTTCTTAATGGATTAGTTTCATAAAAAAATTAGCGTATTATTATCTCTTGCCATAGATTTTGGCGCCGATTCTTGAACATGACGCACGATTGCCGTATATTATTTTCGAAAGTAGTGTATAATTCGTAATTTTGTGTTTAATGGTGTTATACTTAAAGTGTTCGAAAATGTACATGAGGGAAGGAAAGTGATATTTTGCAGTGAACAGCGGTGTTTTTGAAGTTATATTTCTTACCGCTGATAAGTGTATCCACATGTATGACAACTTATAAAAACCCTGAAGTTCGCTGAAAAGTGTTACCATGACAACTTATAACTACATTCAAAGAAGTTTTCATTCTTTTAATGTTTTTTCTTTCTTACTAATTTATCATTCATGTTAATAACAAAGAGTTGTGGTATATGCTTAGGGTATATGTGTTGAAATCTTATTAGACTAAAGCAGTATAACTTTTAACGTGTGTACATAAGTACACACACTATTTTTTATTTGCATAAGTGACAAATCTTCAAAAAAAACCCCCGGTAAAGGCTTTGCTGCTTTACTGGGGCAGACACAGGACCTAGGACTGCTAGACTTGACATCGACAAAGGACTGGACATGACTAAAACTAAATATTAAGGAAATTTGTAGTCTAAAGACAAGGCTGTAAGGACTGAGTTTTCTTTGCCTGACCAAGATGGGCGAAGACCATTAACAACAAATATCTCTTACCATATTGTATGCCTAACTACCCCTAACACTAGGAGATTGAGTCTTAGAAGCATCCCTACGTTACAATGTCTTGTTCTGGAAGTAGGTATATATTTTGTTTTTTACCTGAGTACCTAAATCAAATGATTTCAAAAATTGCTACTGCGAGAACAAATAAAACCGGTAAGGTTTACGTGACAGCCCTATGATCAATGATCATTTATTTTATTGATAGTAAGAATGTCTTTGTGAAGCGTCTGATGAAATCATACGAACATGTGCACACGGATTTAATAAAACTGACGACGGTTTATGTCTCTTTGGGGAGTAACATCCTTGTATTGAACTATTAAACCATAATTTTATCAATCACGCCGTTATCGCTGCAGGCCCATAACTAGGCTTAACGATTGCCACGTTACTAGCAACCGGGACCAACGGCTTAACATGCCTCCGAAGCACAAAATCTCTCGTAAACGGGAATGCCACAAATCGGTTACTCCACCGCGACCCGCCAATGAAAAAGTTTCTTAATGCAGTGATCGATGAGGCTCTTTAGCGATAAGGCCGCCCTTTGTACATATATGAAACTGTAATCTATACTAATATTATAAAGCTGAAGAGTTTGTTTGTTTGGTTGAACGCACTAAACTCAGGAATCACTGGTCGGTTATTTATCGAGGAAGGCTATAGACAATATCGTCACGCTACTACCCTGGAGAGCGGAGCAGTAGTCATAAATGTCGACAAATCGTGCATTTTTTTATAAATTATTGTAGAATGTATAAGCAACGGGATTAAATAGGTGCGACAGCCGATAGGAGTTCGAAGTGTGTCACGGGCCAAGGCGGAGTTTCACCTAGTCTCTTTATATGAGTATTTATATTTCTGTGGAATAACGTTTATTTTATCGTTTACTGAACACCGAGTTGGCGGATACAAGCGCTTCCGTTTTAATAATATTATTATTATTTAATTTAACCGTATAAAATGGTGAAACCCAGAGTGACATAACGAAGAGAAATAAAGCCATATCGTTATTAAGAATCCTGCATTGCGCTTTAGAAGTTTCCGCACTGAAAATGATATAAACATAACAGCCCAACAATAATCCAAAAAAAAACAACAGTAAGAACACCCATTTCTTCATATTGTTTTAGAAATAAAGTGTCAATCATTTGATATAAGCTTGAAGTATAATGGGATCTACACAATTGCCTGCCTGGGTTTTCTCAGACGTGTTTGAAATATTGGGTTCTTCAAAAGGGGTCTTAGAAGGTTTTTAAAGGGTCGGCAGCGCGAATGCTGAAACTCTTGTTTTGCAAATGTCCATGGGCTACGGTGACCAATTTCCATCAGGTAGGCCGTATGCTTGTCTGCCACCTCAGCGGTATTTAAAAAAATATATTAATAATTTAATTTCTGGATATTTTTTTAAAGCAATTACTAGGTATGCTAACTAACACATAAATTTGATCATTGCCCAGATTAGGCAAAGTCCGAAATAAATTGTCTTCTTTCACTTCAAAGAAATGTGAATATAATTTCTAAAAAAAAATTGCAAGTTTTTCGTATTAAATCTGAAATAACATAAGGCCTAACGAATACGCAAACAGTAAACGTTCACAAATTAAGATACGGCTGCCGGTATAAACGAGAGAGCCCTGGCAGATTGCCAGCTTTTTCCTATCTAACGAATATTGTGTGCTGTGACTTAGTTTTCACAGAGCTTTCGAACAAGCCCTCTGTTGATTGTGCAAGATTTTTATGTGTATTTTATCCCTTAACTACCTACCCTGAATCTCCCAGACTCCACGTAAGCTATTTTTGTTTATAATTCTACGTGTGTCCGTCGTTATACTTCATTCGTCCGTGTAACTTCGTGCCGCTACCCTCGGTATCGCGTCTGCGCTTGTCGAGGTAATATGCGCGTGCACTGCAATTTGGTGAGCAAAAATCTTTTTTAGGTAGTTATGTTTTGAAATAAGCGGTAGGTAGTCAAGGGTTAAAAACCCTCTTCCTTATCTTAGTGTATTCTCAGATGCTTTCTAACCCTACCTGTTAGAGCCTGAAGTAGTAGTTATTTGGCGTAGTTAATAAGGATTTAGATTTTAGGCATTGATAAGAACGTCTGCCTACCTCACAGTTCAATAAGGATGCTTAACTCGTTGTCCCATCAGTTAGTGATCAGATACAACAGGTGATGGTGCTGGGGCACACTCTTATATTTTAAACATTAATATTCGTATGTTTCCATGAGCTTCCAATACCATTGCATGTTTCTTCACTTTAAAATCCATAACTTTAGTAGGGAGGGATGTGTCACCTCTTTTTGATGTCTGTACAGGCGTCAAACAGGGATGTGTCATGTCCGCCTGACTGTTCATACAGTTGCCTGCAGAAGTTGAAAGATTTTAATATGGGTGTGAATTTGGGTGACGTTACAGTAAACTATCTGCTGTACGCTGCTGATGCGGTGCTCATGGCCTCATCAAAAGCCGACCTTCAGGCATTAGTCACTAATATGAAAGAGGAGTGTGAAAGTAAGGATCTTCGCTTGAATGCAAGTAAAACTAAGGTTCTAGTAATTGAAAGAGGTGACGTAAGAATTAAATGCGAGATTAGGGTAAACCAGGAACGTCTAGAGCAAGTGAATGAAATTGTGTATTTAGGAAGTATGTTTAGCGCGGATGGAAGATGTGATTCGGATGTAGAACGGCGAGTAGCTGCCGGAAACAAAGTTAAAAGTGTTTTGTCCCAGTTAGTAAAGCGACAAAGCATCGTAAAAGAAGCACGATCGGCGATTCATAACGCAGTGCTAGTACCAACTTTGCTTTACGGTAGTGAAACCTGGGTATGTCAGCAGAGGCATGAAAGTAAATTGAATGCTGTGGAGATGCGATCACTTCGAAAATTGTGCGGCGTTACTTTGGCCGACTGAATACGTAACGAAGTGATACGCAATATGGCAGGTTTGAATGAAAGTGTTAGCGTTAAGCTGGAAAAGGGCGTGCTCCGTTGGTTTGGACACGTTTGGTTGGACATGTCCAACAAAAATGAATGAGGAACGATTGACGAAGAATATATAGGTATATTGTTCAAAAGTAGAGGGTAGAAGGAGTCAGGGTAGGCCGAGATTTACATATTAAGACCACGTGAGCAGATTGCTCAAATAGGAAAAGGTCAAAAGTACTAGGATACCCAGACGTGCGTGTATGAAGCGATTCATGAATCTCGAAGAAGCGAAAGAAGTATGCATGGATCGCGAGGCCTGGCGATCTGTCCTCTCTGACTACCCCGTCAGGGATACAGCGTGAACATAGTTGGTTTTTTAAATTTTTTTTTTGTTCTTGTTGCGTTACTTTTTGTCCGCTAATGACTCAGTGTGGATTTGGTAGGGGTTTAGAAAGTCGGTCCACACTTAGGTACGATCCAAGTTTCAATATTTTTAGATAGCTAATAAATAGTAGATAGTTGTCAATTTTTTTTTCTCTTGTGGCTTGTGACACGATCCACTTTTTTTATCCCATTTGACGTGTGTCAATATAATGAGAAAAGGTAAAGAAAAATACCGATTGAAGGGTATATTTTAGTAGATTTTTATATATGAAATGCTACACGTCATAACAACGCTAGCAAAGTAATATGTAGGTCGTTGAATAGTGTATCGTTGTGGGCAGGTTTATATTGCTTAGATTATTGGGTATTTGGTGAGTTTTGTGGCTACCCATGAATTATTTACAAGTAACACGAGAGGCCCTTTTGATTCTGAACATAAAAATACCAAGGTCCTAACGAGGCGTACGAACCATGTATACTTTTTCTCTTCTTGCAGATTCATTAATCATTTCATACATGCACATCAGGGTATCTGAGTACCTACTTATTGGCGTTGCCGTTTTGGAGCAATCTGCTAGCAATCTGTTTTCTATGTTATAATAAAATTAAATTAAATAAATTTAATTTTATTATAACATAGAAAACAGATTGCTAGCAGAGTGCTAGCATAATAAAATTAAATAAATTTAATTTAATTTTAACATATGTATGTATTGTATTTAGAAATAAAGTTATATAAGTATGTTTATCAGTTGTATAAATACCATAGCACAAGCAAAAGCTTTATTTGGGCTAGATGGGCTATGTGAAAAGTATCACACATTATTTATTTTTATTTAAAAATAAAGAAATACACTAAATATAATTTCATATTTAATGAAAATCTACATACTTAAGTTATCGTAGCTCTTCGTACATATAATTTAGTTTAGTTAGTCCGATACTACCAGGACTTAAATTGGTCGTGCTAATTAGTGTGTAGCACATAAGACCTTTTAGTCTTTTTGTTACCACCTCACTAAAAGGCAACGGGTTCAAAATTTCTTCAAAATTTAACATCTAAAATAGACACATTTTTTTTATTTAATTTATTCGATCCTTTAGACCCCAGTTCGGTGCTTCAGAAGGCACGTTAAGCCGTTGGTCCCGGTTGCCAATAAAATGGCAGTCGTTAAGCCAAGTTGAAGACTTTATGGGCGGCTTAAAAATTTTCAACAACGGGTTGGTACAGCCTGCGCCTGTCCATTTCAACAGGGCAATGGGTCCACCACCACCTGTTACGTGGGACAAAAATGAATCCGGTGAAATGTGGGCGTTTAATATGCCTCTGCCTACCCCTTCGGGGATAAAGGCGTGACAATATGTATGTATGTATGTACATATAATTAAAATCTTTTAAATGAATACATTATTACCGCTTTAAATAACAGCTGTGGATGAACATACACATTCTTTGATGTCGAAATGAGTTTCATAACAGCTTTATTAAATGTCTAGGATGCCGAGCATTTCATTGCCCGGACTACTTTTTGTTTTGTTGGGTTTCGTATAACCGTATTTCGTATTTTACTTTTTTATTTAGCTGTATATTTAGGTCTTGCAAGATGATTGCATTGATAAATTAAGATTTATGTTGTGTTTCATATTCTAATCAATTCGTACCTGCAGCACAAATTTCAATGTAATCAATTGATAGTTTATAAATCTCTTTTAAAGATAAACTTTGTTAATAATATAAAAATTACATCTCTCAAAAGGGCCTTTGATAGACATATACTTATATCACTACATATTATAAAACAAAGCCGCTTCCCGCTGTCTGTCTCTATGTATGCTTAGATCTTTAGAACTGCACAACAAATATCGATGCGGTTTTTTTTAAAAGATATAGTAGTTCAAGAGTAAGGTTCTAGTATATAGTTTGTTACGTTTTTGTCTAGATTGGCTCAATTATAACGATATTTGTTAGTGGTGTCGGAAAAAAAGTTTTCAACGAAAACGCTAACTGAACCCTTTGAGATATAACTAAATAATGTATTGTGGAATGGTGTATAAGATACAGGTGAATAAGATAAGGAGTATATGATGGTGTATAAGATAAGGAGTAACTTAGGGTACATTTTATCCCCGTATTCCCACGGTTAAGGGCACTACGCGGGTGAAACCATGGGGCGTCCGCTAGTTCACTATAAATATGAATATACTAGCTGATGCCCGCAGCTTCACCCGCTTAGTGAGATTTTTCCGTACCCGATTTATAACATTGTACAGCAATTTTAGTCCTTTTTCATAGATCTACTGAAATGTATGTGGTGGCGTATATCTATCTTTTAAGGAGAGCTTACTACTCCCTGTGGAATCGTGTACAGGTAAACATCAGTAAGCGGGCGGAGCTTGTTCCCGTTGTTATGAACACAGCATGATTTAGGATTTTCAGACTAAATCTAGATAGGTTACAAAGTGTATTTAAAGTAATATGTTTGACATCACGTTTGAATTACAGCAAACCCGAGGCAACCCGCTCAAAGTGATGAAGCCATGACACATCCGCACGACTGGATTGTAATACATGACGTAATCTAGGAAGAATGTTGTATTGAGAAAAGGAAGCAACAGGGACATTCTATCTTGAATGCAGAATTTTATACAGACCTACAAGATGGCACACTTACTTTCAAGGTAGTTGAATCAAACATTTCAGTCTATTCTGACAAAATTGGAGTGTCCAGTTCAGTTCATATCGATATCTAAAGACCTACTGGAGGCCAAACACCAACCTTTATAGAAATTATTTTGGTTAAACAACACTTCTTTCAAATTTCAAAACTCCGACATCTTTTTATATTAATATTTATTGCTACATGTTAGGCCACAAAAAACTTTAAAATTGCAAGTCTTTGGATGCGCAAAGTCTAGTGTCCAAAATAGAAACACAGATATGTTTATTTAAATAGCACATTGTAGGCTAGACATCACGTTACAGGGTATCTAGTGTTGAGTCTAGTGCATAAATTAATTTATTACTTAATTTTGTGCCTTTGACACAATTAAAATTATTCACGTGCGACAGGAATCCACACGGTGAAAAGTGGGCATATAATATGCCTCTGCCACCGCTTCGGGGATAAGGCGTAATGGATATTTATTTATTTATAAAATTATTCATTATTTTATACTCTATCCTGCATAGTTTAAACTTGAAAACTTTTAGTTATTTTTATCCTGAATAGTGGATCCTAAGTTTCATGCAATCGTGACTGGGCAAGTATCTGGTTCTAAGCAGATTTAACCAAGACATGAATAATTCATTATTATTATCATATATGATCAAAAAGTAAAAAAGAAATTAATAATATATAATAGCAATAGATATTTTTTTAATAAAGTGATAAAAGATAGTTCTATTCGAGACGGAAAAATTTCAACTTATTTTTTATTTATTTAATTAAGGTCTACCAACGATTGTTAACATCAAAACTTACACTAAGTACATTTAGAATTACATTCTCAATGTTCCAATCACTTAGAGGCAAACACCGCACTCACAAATTAAAAGTCACAAGTAGTAAGCTTAAGCTATTAAAATAAAATGCAAAACATAACATCTATATTTAAATAATCTATGTAATCTACAATACATTCTACTCACTCAAAATCAGGCCCAGAACGATTGACTTAATCTTTGCCACAGAGTCAAAGTGAAGATCAATTTGATCACTATAACTATTAATTATCTTGCACAGCCTCGAACATGGCGAATTGGCACCCAAAACAGTTCGCCTTAGAGGTGGTACAAGTGGTGTAATTGAGTAACGCGGGATTCTAGCCGGCACTCGCAGCTTTATTAGACCCAGAACTTGTGAACAGTCCACCCTTGACGCAAAGACCTTGCTGGCAAACACAGCATCATTCAGAAGTCTACGATTAGTCAGAGACGTTAAGCGGAAATATTTGAGGCGACTTCGGTACGAAGACATTTTTTTAGCCACGCCATTCGAATAAGCTAAATGCCAAACAAAGCGTTTTTGTATTTGTTCAATGCGCAATGAGTGAGTGGCATAGTGCGGCCGCCAGACTACACTACAGTATGCTAGTATACTGCGAACAAGGTTATTAAATAGTAAGATTTTAGTTTTATTGTTCCTAAAAGATTTACAATTTCTCAATACAAAACCCGATAATCTAGACGCATTTTTAATAATGTTATCTAAATGAGGTACAAACGTCAACTGTGCATCGTATATCACACCTAAATCCCGAATGTGATTTACTTCATTTATTTTGTCATCCTTTATGTGGTAATCGTATAAAGTTAGGTTAATTTTCCGTGTAAATTTAAGATGGTAGCATTTTTTAGAATTAAGGTGCATGCCATTATTGGTGCACCACTGAATAAGTCTATTGATGTCGCTCTGCAGAAGTTCTGAGTCTTCTCGAGACTTGATTAATCTCACAAACTTCAGGTCGTCCGCAAACATAAAAATGTCAGAGTGTTGAAAGCAAGTTGAGATGTCGTTAATGAAGTAGTTGAATAGAACAGGCCCTAAATGGGAACCTTGAGGTACACCCGATGTAATTTTTTGTAATCCAGATTCATACCCGTTAACCACCACAAAGAACTGCCTATCATGTAGATATGAGCTCAACCAGTCAAGCAAAGACCCAGTTATACCGTGGGCACGTAGTTTGAAAATTAAGATACTATGTGAAACTTTATCGAAAGCCTTACTAAAATCAGTATAGATAACATCGGATTGGAAACCCGCATCCACAGATTTAATTAATAATTCGGTGAATGGAACCAAATTCGATTCAGTCGATCTACGCTTGACAAATCCATGCTGGTGATCGCTTAAGTAAGTTTTGAGATGGTTTTGTATATATGGATATAATAGTGATTCAAAAACCTTAGAAAAGGTAGATAATATAGATATGGGCCTGTAATTAGATACAGTAGCATTGCAATCTGTTTTGTAAATAGGTACCACCTTGGCCACTTTCCATTTTAAAGGAAATATGCCAGAAACTAACGACTTATGGAAAATTTGTGATAGCGGCCGCACTAACACATCAGAGCATGCCGCAATAAACAAAGGCGGAATACCATCTGGACCAGCACCTTTTGAAATATCTAAGCCTTTCAGCTTTTTCAAAATTGTTTCATCATCAATCTCTGGGCAATATAGGCACGTGCTGTAATTATCCAATAACTGCAAGTATTCTGAATCAAAGCAATTATGAGCTTGATTCAATACAGTTCGGGTAGTTCAGTAGCTAGAACATTGCCCTGGTTAGGCAAAGGTCACGGGTTCAATCCCCGTCTCGACATGAATTGTCTTATTTCACTTTAGTAAAAAATTATAAATAATTTAGCACAATAATTGGTTTAAAAATGTAACCATTGATAGCAACTGGTTTAGTAACCATCAAATTAAGCTATATCAGTTCACAACTTCTTCGCTCGTTAGTAAGAATAGTTTTCGAATTATAGTATCCGTGTATAAAATCGTCTAAATTGATGAAACACATTACAAAAAAATCATTCGACCGAAGGAGGAAAAGTGGTGCTTTGAGAAACATGCGGCAATGTTAAAGAAACCCATAGTCATTTACGAGAATGAAGTCACATGAAAAACAGTAACTGCTAACGCTTAACCACTATTAAGTTAAATGGTTAGGAACAAAGCGTTTCATATGGACTCTTATACTGTTACTGCGCTGCAGGCTATGCTATGATGATACACGGTACACTGCGCTTTAAAGGTCGTGTGAAATCAAATGGAATAAATACGGGGAAACTTTGTTGTATTTTGGGCATGAGCCGATTACAGTACACGATAAAAAGTATCGAATGTAAGCGATAGTGAAAGGATTTAAAGCGATTGAACTGATCCGATTAGCTCGGGATTCATCAGGTGTGATTTATCATCTACTCTAATACATATGTGTAGGTATATTTATAAATAGTGACTTTCAATTAGTAAACACCGGTAAACACGACCCAATTTAACATACCTACTACGTGCATACATATACTTAAGATAACATAATTTTTGAAATTGGAATAATGTTTTTTTTCTTATGAACTTTTTTGTTACTAAAAAGGTCTCAATGCAAAATTTATTACGTAACTTAACAAGACATAGGGTGTAATAAGATTTCCGGGGCTGGCTAGACATACCTATCAAGTTTCTATTCATCGCTCAGTTCTGGCGAAAATTCTCTAGCTGAAATGTGGGTGTAAAGTATACCTCTGTCTACTCTTTCTGAGAAAAAGACCTGTTTATTTATGTATGTCTGTATGTATAAATTTAATGTGTGTATAAAAGATATGACTGTCTGTAACATTGTATGTAACAAGCATAGAAATATTGAAAGAAGTGTAGTATCGAATGCCAAATTACCCTTGTCCTATAAACTTTTTACTGAAAACACCCTTGGTTGGTTCTACATTTTTTTGTTCGCCGAAAACACCTTTCGTCCGTGGTTTGACATAATACAGTTCACTGATGAACTGTTGACCGAAAAGACAATGAGTCCATTGAAATGTGATATATCAAACCGACCACTGAAGAAGGGTGTTTTCGGCGAACAGTTCATCGGCGAACAATAAAATGTAGAACGTACTACGGAGTACGAAGAGTTTTTTCAGGAAACAGTTTACCGGAAAAGGGTAATTCGGCATTCATTTGTACACTCTAATGAAAGGGAGATATTCATATACCTACGAGCTTATTCGGTAAATATAGTTGTAAAAATCGGATATTCTTAACGTCTTCAAACATTAAAAATACACGTATACGAATGAAATATATACAATTGAACGAAACGGGGAAAATTTTGTTACGATCAATATTACATTTCTGTTGATATGAATATGGTGGATGTCAAGACGTCATACTCACAATATTCGTACATATATTATAGCGAACACGCTGCTAGAGGGTCTCCTTCGATAGGACGACGGTCACATTTTAAGAAGATCATCAGTATACTCGACATCAGGTCGCCATCAGGTCTGAAAAGAAGAGAGTCCTAAAAGACATGGAAGAAAGGTAGAAAGCCGACCACGGGCTTTTATGAGAGGAATGAATCTGGTTCAGTGCTTGAATTAATATAAAATTTTGTTAAATAATATAAAATTAATATAAAATTGCCTTAAAATTTTTATTATGTATGCAATGAGAGTCCAACAATTTTCTTACTGGATTAGACTGTAAGGATTGCAATGAAAAAAAGAAAACGAATTTCGCGACTATATTTATGATGCATCGCGTTTTAGCGACTCTGCGTTCGATCGCGGTATTAAAATTACGCGTTTTTATGGTAGCCTTCCGTTCTTAGTGACCCGCGACGTCGACCAGACGACCAAGCGACCGCGGTCGCCTGTCGCGGGGCGACCACAAGCTTTCCGATGTCAACGACCGTGACGTCATCCGCCACTCTTTCAGCTGGTTTTATGCGGAAAGAGTGGCGATGGTTACTTAAAAAGAAATGGCTTTCCATACTAGTGTGATCGAAAAATTCGGGATTTATTATCATCATTCTTTGTGAGTCAAAGTAAAATCGTATTATGAATAGAAGAAATTTATGTTTCAGTAAAGTAATTTCAAAACAGCATTGAAGCGCTCGTGGCTCCGCGGTCTCAGTGTTCTGTAAACGATCACTGAGTTACGTAACTTTCACTATGGCTGGTACTCGGATGGGTGACCACTTTGTGGCATTTACATTTGCGAGCGTTTCCGTGCTTCGGAAGGCACGTTAAGCAGCTGGTCCCGGTTGCCAGTAAAATAAATATTGTATAAATATTGTGGGACACTTTTCACACAGCGCCATCTAGCCCAAAGTAAGCTAATATTAGCTTGTGTTATGGGATCTAGATAACTGATAAACATACTTATATATTTCTAAATACATACATATTATAGATAAATAACACCCAGACACAGAATAAACCATCGTGCTCATCACACAAAGTTTTATCCTGGGTGGGAATCGAACCCACGACCTCTTGCGTAGCAGTCGGATGCACTCCCACCGCGCCACAGAGGCAGTCGAATAAATGGCAGTCGTTAAGCCTGGTTGAAGGCCTTATGGGCGGCTTAAAAATTTCAACAGCAGGTAGCCACAACCTGCGTCTGTCTATTTCAACACGGCAATGGGCTCACCACCTATTACGTGGGACAGGAATCCACACGGTGAAAAGGGGTGGCAGCCCTTTATATATAAGGATAAGGCGTGATGGATATTTATTTATTTAATTTCAAAACAGTGTTTTGAAAAAGTGTAACTAGTAGATAGGGAGATAGGTAGTCGTCGTGTGTTTAAAACGACGCTATTTAGATATGCTTCTCGCCTGCGTCGCGCGACGGTACTGCCTCCAACGCGACCGGGTCGCGGTCTTCGCGCGACTCTCTAGCCACGCTCACCGGTCGTGCGACGCGGTCGCTTCGTTTGTTTCGTGCTCCATACAAATTCATACCAAGCAGTAGGTCGCGGGACTCGGTCGCGGTCGCGAGTCGCCGTCGCGGGTCTCGGTCGCTAAGAACGGAATGCTACCTTTAGAGATTCTATCAATACTGCATTGCGCTAACGTGACTTTCTGCGTTCCGATGTGTATCAGAATCACAGGATTCAGCGATGGAATCGTGCGTTTTAGCTACCACTCTAAAATTGGATTGCGTTTCGCATATGCTAACACAATGCAACCGGTATGCAGCATTCAAAGGTATGTGGGGTGCAGCGATCAGTTGGTGTATCAAGCTTCCGAAAAGCGACACAATAGTTTTAAGTGTGCGTTGTGGAACGTTTGAACGCTGCATTTAGTATCTAAGAAGGGACTAAATCTTTGATCAATGCGCTTAAAGTACGAAGTTTGCTGTGGTTTCCAGCCAGTCAAATCTTACTCACTTCACTCACTAGACCAATCTGGAGAAGATTTTCAAATCTTCTCCAAATTGGTCTGGCTTCTCTAATTAGCATGACCAATTAAAGTCCTGGTAGTAATACTATCTACTATTATTATACTATGCGACAAACAGATGCATTTACCACACGAACGAAGCTGCGGGCGTGCTCAATTAAATCTAAACAGATAAATTAAATTGAAATATCTGTTTGTAATTCCGAATTAACAACTTCACTAAATGCATATGAAGTACATACGGAACTTTTTAAATTTTTTCTCTTTCTTTCCGTCTGATAATCTCTGAAACGGCTGGGACTGATTTCAATGGGTTATCTTTTATTTCCATATTCCCACGGGAACAGGCATCATGCGAATGAAATTGCGGGGCGTCTGCTAGTTTGACATAAAAACAGTACCATTCCCGTGGGACCTTGCCAGGTGATACTAATGGTAGGTATTGTTCGTTTGCTCTTATTAATTACGTGTAATTTACTAATTACCCATAAATTACCAATTCACGCAAATTAATGATGGGCTGTTTATTTTTGTAAATTGTCTTTGTTCAGTTGTTGAACTAAGCGTATTTTTTTTAAGTTTTACTTTTTTTGGTGCGTTAGGGAAAAATGATGAGAGTAAATTTTTACGATGCCCACACCTTTACAAAATAAGTGTTTTTATGACAACTTATAACTACATTTAAAGTTTTCAAACACCCTGATGTTAGAAATAGTCAGCCTTTTAATTTTTTTCTACAAACGTAGGATAAGGCAAATGATGAAATTTATTGCAAAAGTTTATCTTTTGCCTTTTATGAATAGTAGGTGCATAGTATGTCCGTGCTTATGCCTTCTGGGTACGTAATTAATAAAAACTGCCATTTCTAAGTTCTAACAAGATCCGTAATGGAATATTTTTGACAGATATTCATGTATATTA
The DNA here is from genome assembly GCA_948477245.1 of Thumatha senex. Taxonomy (NCBI): domain Eukaryota; kingdom Metazoa; phylum Arthropoda; class Insecta; order Lepidoptera; family Erebidae; genus Thumatha; species Thumatha senex. The sequence continues at coordinate 9,506,926 of OX419726.1, read as the reverse complement.
TAGCATATCTTCGAAATAGCCCTTGGGCTATCAGAGTACCTACTAAATAACTTACTTGCATATAGTAGACTTCAAGTAGGCTACTATCCCGATTTGCGGTTAAGGGCCCTGGCTGGGGTCGTGACGTATGAATATGATAAAGTGTATTTCTGAGTTTGGTCGACCCCCCTTTGCATTAAGCCTGTAATTGTGAAAGTAATTGTTCTGCTGATATAGTAATTGGTATACCTGCCTCCAAGCCCGAGGTCGAAAGATAAATTCTCACGTAGGACAAATCTCTTTGTGTAATGATTTGTTCTGAGTCTAAGAGAGATATTATATACAACTAGCTTCGCCCGCGTGGTTTAATTTTGCCGTACATGTATCCCCTAGTATTATAGTAAGCTAGTAAGTACTCTTAAGAGATATCATATGCTATCGCGGACTTTTCTGTAGACTTATATAAGATAAACTATTTCACCGTACATTATTTTGTTATATCTCAAATGGCAGTGTTTTCGTTGAAAGCTCCTAGACGGACCTATGACAGCTCCAACAAATATCGTTATAATTTAGCCAATGTATACAAAAAACTGTACAAATTTTATACTTAAATCTTTGTCGAGAACTACTCTATCTGTTGGTGAAAACAGCATGAAAATCAGTACAGTAATTATGATGAATGAGTTTATCGCGAGCAGACAGACAGAAAGACGCAGCGGAGGACTTTGTTTTATAATATGTGGTTACATACATTTATTGACAAAAAAGTATGTTTATCAGTTGTCTAGATCCCATTTCTAAATCTTAAATTTTAGTGCCTCATTTCGGCTATGTGAAACTGTGTTAAAAATGAGTATAAACCCTAAATTGTTCACATACTTTTATCGGTCTATCGGACAAAAATACAATTGGTCAAATTTGAGCATATAGTATGCTTCAGCCTAACCCTTTGGGGTTAAAGGCGTGACTGTTACACACACAAACTTTTATATTATTCCATTCAAATCCTTTGTAGTGTTGATTACAGAGAACAAGGAACGTTGCTCGCTCCGTCTCGCTCGCGTACGATTGACGTAGATTTCCTTGCTCTGTGATTAATATCCTAGAGGGAATTAGAACCTGATTTGCCTTTGGGATGCGATCGCTTAAATATTTAGAATTATAACAATTGATTCAAAGCAACCTTTAATCAAGACAATAACCAGTTCAACAATCAAAACAAAAATCAGACAATTGCGTGTCGGGACAGCTAATTTTATACGGAATTATTACTTCATTTCGAAAAGTTCGTACATTTTCTTAGTTAGTGGACTATCCTACTAATATTAAAAACGCGAAAGTTTGTAAGTATGGATGTTTGTAAGTTGTCTTTCACGCAAAATCTACAAAACGGATTTTGATGAAACTCCACAATAATATAGATTACACATCAGAATAACAAATAGGCTACTTTTATCCCGGGAACAAGTTCCTGTGGTAAACGGGAACGATATAACTTCACCACGCGTGCGGGCGTCAACTACCTACTTACTCATAAATTTATAAAATCAACTTATTTAGTAGTTATATGTATGAGGAGGGGGAGATAAGTATGTAAACTCCGTTATCTTTGTTCCTTACGTCTGACGACATCTGGTTGAAATAACGCAGGTCCACATGAAAATAAAATTATACAACGTTATTGCGCAATTCCATTAACAACCAACTAGGGACTCTACAATATAATATTTTCATCTTAGTACATTTAGAAAATTTGAAGAAAGATGTTTACGATAGATCAATCATATTGTATTTGAGTAAGATGTAGTGGGTAGGTATAATATACAAGATTACTCGCCAAAAAATAACACGACAATAATAAATTATTTGAGACATTTTTATTAACACCGTCTTACCAAATTGACTTTATAGAAGCTTCTGCTATAGTGTCTAGACATAAATATGTTAATTACATATTTTTAAATACATAAAAATTACGACCTTGGTCAATAGTAGTTTTAAGTAAAAAGAATTACGAAGTGAGGCCTAAGCTCGTGTTCGCCTTAAAAAAGACTTCGCATAGGTCTCTTTCTTATGGAATAATCATTGTCAGCAACAGCACCGAATATATATATATATATATATCCGAATATATATTATATATATATACGGGCTTCGCTACGTATACTATGCTACTAGCATCGTGAATCCCGAGGAAAGCTTCATATTGAGGCATTCCCTTAGCCTGGTCACGGTGAATAGCCATCAGGCCTATCCTACGACCTGTTTGGGAAGAAGATGGAACGCCGCGGGTTTTAATGGATAGCACGCCCACCAAAGGGCCATGGGTCTCACATTCCGTTCCTGGTTCAAGGGCAGAAGGTGGAAATTCGCATTCTCGAGTCAAAAAAAAAAAGAAAAATGGTTATCGTAACTAAACTACGTGCATCAGTGTCAGGGCTAAGCGTAATAGGGTCACACTGTGTATGCATCGAAGCTACTCTACGTGAATTGGGACTCTACGCTGAGTGTTTCAGTGCTGCGCTACGTATAACAGAGTTATGCTTTGAGTGTGCATCGAGGCTACAAAACTGCGCTATCTCTATAGTAGCCGTCTATGCAGTATCATACATAACTTTTGATAATTTGGTTTTCTGTAACAATATTATAAATAACTAGGTGACCCCCCGGCCTTGCCCGTGGCATACTTCGAACTCCCGTCGCACCTATTTAATCCCGTCGCTTATAAAAAGTTTAAACTTGGCCCGATTTGTCCACATTTATGACTACTGCTCCGCTCTCCAGAGACGTAGCGTGATGATAAAAAGCCTATAACCTTCCTCGATATTCCTCGGCTATAGTAAGTTCCTGAGATTAGTGCGTTCAAAAAAACCAACAAACAAACTCTTCAGTTTTATAATATAAAAAAAAAATATCCATCACGCCCGAAGGGATGGCACATAAGGCCTTCAACCAGGCTTAACGACTGCCATTTTAATGGCAACCGGGACCAACGGCTTAACGTGCCATCCGAAGCACGGAAACGCTCGCAAATGTAAATGCCACAAAGTGGTCACCCATCCGAGGACCAGCCATAGTGAAAGTTGTTTTATAATATTATTTTGTAATAATATTGTGTATTTTTATCAGTATTATAGGTCATTTAAGTTTTTGAGTGCATATACTGACGAAGACCTGCAAAATTACTATTCGTTTCTTTATTGAATAAGAAAGGAAAAATATATTCGGTATTTTAACCACGTATTATACCTACTTACAGATTTCACATTTTGGAACAGTCACTTTTCTAATGTTTGAGATTAGCGTCACGCACGATAGTAGGCAACATACACTTTGAATGGAGGTTAACCTGTCCACGAGGTTAACTAATCTAGTACAAAATTGTGTTCTGAATTTATGAAATAAACATAGGTAGTTCGACATGGAACATTTTTAAAAAACTAAGACTTATGTTACAAATGTTATCTAAGTTACTAATATAATAAAGCTATGTAGTTTGTTAGGAGTAAACGGATTTTCTTCATCGTATGGCAAATAATAGTCCTTTCATTGAGTAAGGCCATCTAAAATGACGCTAAGACGAGAACGGTGAGAAACAATGAACATCGAGAACAAAGTAGTTAGTAATTGGATGTGGCATGTACCAATGTTACAATTATGTACGGTCACGTGCCCTGGGGCTATCCTTCCGAGGGCTCACCCGGGAGTCCTGGCTATAGACAGATAAAGAGAAACAGAGTCCGGCATAGCATCCATGAGGATATCAACATGAAAAAAAAAATGTACGGTCACGTGATCAGCCCCCTCCTATGTGTTTTCTCAGCATAGGTATTTGCTAATATTTAATCTGACGCAAATATTTGAGCGGTGCGTTATTCCATTATTCCTTCTTTTTTAACATGTGGATATCCCCGTGAATGTTATGTCGGAACTCAATCGACTAAATCCATACGGTACATACCTATCTGTCTAGTGCCAGGTACCTCCGCAGAAAGATGTAGCAGTATTCCTGGCTTCGCTACCACCGCGGCCACTCCTACGGGTTCGGGTATTATCACACTTTTTTAGAGTTTCTTTCGAGTACTAACCCACGTCATGCGGCGTGAGGTGTTCGTGGAATTTTCCCGTTAGGCCGTCGCCTGCCCAGAAGCCACTACCTGTCCTCATGGGGCCCCGGTCATGGAGACCAGTAGTCTTGGGCGAAGATATTCTATATCTTTTATCACGAAGGTATTTGAATCAAATTTAATATAGATATCAATTTGTGGAGAACATGATCGGTCGATGGAGGCCATCGACCGATCATGTATTATACTTATTATATATTTATATAGTTATTTATTATATAGTTATTATACAATATATTATCTTATAATTAGAAAAAGGTTTCTACTAACTCCTGCTATAGATCTAGTACTTATTTTGATGTGACGTAACAACCATAATCTCCTTAATTGCAACGAGTAATTAGCATTAGCAAAATAAAGCATCTTAACATAGACCTAATAACGGTGAAATTACTGAAAAGTTTTGTACCTCTCAAGCTAAATGAGTCCAGGTAATCCTTTGAAGAACACGACAAGTCATTTTCAGACATTCTAGCTATTAAGTAAGTACTTTGTTCTAGATTTTTTTATATTTTATTTGTAACAAGGCGGTAAAATAAGTGTTTCTGTCATTTTTTATATTGTATAAAGAACTTGGAAGCGCTCGTGGCCCCGCGGTCTCAGTGTTCTGTAAACGATCACTGAGTTACGCAACTTTCACTATGGCTGGTCCTCGGATGGGTGACCACTTTGTGGCATTTACATTTGCGAGCGTTTCCGTGCTTCGGAAGGCACGTTAAGCCGTTGGTCCCGGTTGCCAGTAAAATGGCAGTCGTTAAGCCTGGTTGAATGCCTTACGGGCGGCTTGAAAAATTTCAACAGCAGGTAGCCACAGCCTGCGTCTGTCTATTTCAACACGGCAATGGGCTCACCACCTATTACGTGGGACAGGAATCCACACGGTGAAAAGTGGGCATATAACATGCCTCTGCCACCCCTTCGGGGATAAGGCGTGATGGATATTTATTTACTATTTATTTATATTTTTATAAAGAACTTTGCAGCACATTCGCTGTTATAAAATTCATCAGAAGCCGCTGTTCTAATATGTATGAAATCCGAGAACTCGGAGTGCCTACTCATTCCGAGACAGAGGTTGTAAATGATCTAATTGAAATGAAAGAACAGAATTTTCATATAAATTTATTTACTGTGATAAAATGGTGTGATTCAGAACGGAACTTCAACTTAAAGAGTAAATGTTACTGGCAGTTGAAATATCCAAAGAATGTTTCTAAAGAATGGAAACACTCTGAAATAGAAATGCTACAAACGGTCACCCTTCGCAGGACTGACAGTAGCGTAAGATGCTTAACGCAGAGATCGATTACAGAGCACTGGGCAAACGGGGCTACAGACGCTTTACTCAGTTTTAGAATCAGCTGTATTAAAAATGGTCTAATGAATGTAGAACGAACTAGTAACCAGTAGCTAGCATCAAATGGAAATACTTGTATGGGCTCTGATATAGGTGCAATTCAAATATATTAATATTGAAAGTTGTAGCATCCTGTGAATTTTATACGTCGACACGTATACCAATAGTTTGCTCCCATGAATAAATAAATATATAAATAAATATCGATGGGACAACTCACACAAAACCATCAGATTCCAAAATAAGCAGAGCTTGTACTATGGTAACCAGATAACTGATAAATATACTTATATATTTCTAAATACAAACATGTAGATAAATATCACCCAGATGCAGAATAAACCGTCGTGCTCATTACACAAAATTTTATCCTGGGTGGAAATCGAACCCTCTTGCGTAGCAGTCAAATATGTATACACTGTTGATTGATGGCAATAGGTCGAACTTGCTACACTTCTTGAATAAATACACTTGTACTGTTTCACTTATTTATTATTTAAACCTGACCGGTTTCGTTTCAAATAATGCATTACGGCATTTTATAATAATTTTCAAATAAGTGGAGCAATACAAGTGTTTTTAATCAAGACACTCCAATTATAATTTGAATGTGTGTGTGCTATATTATTTGTTTACCTTTCATATCTTCAGTTATGAAATCAAATTGGCAATACACGTTGTATATAGCTTGCTTGCATACACTATAATGTCGCTCAGCAACCAAATATGATTAGACCCCAGTAATGTAATAGGCAAAATTTGCAAGCAATTCTTGTAACAATAACTACATCTACTTTACGTGGGGCAAAAATGTATACGGTGATATGTGGACGTATACACCACCCCCACCTCTACAACCTCTTCGAATACAGGCATGACTGATAAACAATTTACTTAACCATAGTGCAACACCCCGATAATCTGTACCTATCTATGTGTGTTGTAGGCATTAAAATAAAATAACAAAACACTTTTAGAATAATCAAAAATTGCTCATGATCCCGCGGACTCAATGTTTTGTAAACGATTACTGCATTAAGCAACTTTCGCTATGGCTGGTCTCGGATGGGTGACCACTTTATGGCATTTACATTTACGAGCGTTTCCGTGCTTTGTAAGGTACATTAATCCGTTGGTCCTGGTTGCCAGTAACATGGCAGTCCATAAGTAAACTTGAAAGCCTTATGGGCGGCTAAAAAAAATTCAACAGCCGGTAGCCACAACTTGCGTCTGTCTATTTCAACACGGCAATGAGGTCACCATCTATTACGTGGGACCGGAATACACATGGTGAGAAGTGCATATATAATATGCCTCTTCTACCCTTTCAGGGATAAGGCGTGATAGATAAATAGTAAATAATACTTTTAGAGTAAAACAGTTTACAATAAGTAATTGTACACACAAGCAAATTTTACCACGAATTGCCAACTGAAACATTCTGTGACATAACTAACCACTGCAATACAAATAGAGGTCAGTACAACTCAAATTAGTCCTAAACAAACAAGTCGATAACAGTACATTGCAAGCTTGCCAGAAAGTGAAATTAATCCCTAATTAGTAAGCTAAGCCGAGGCAAAAATAATTTCATAGGCCAGTTACAAATAGTGAGGGTATAAACGGTGTATTATAAGATCAAAACAGGGCTGAGTTATACACGATACGGTTTTATGGTATGTCCTTAATTAAAAAAGTTATTAACTTATAATACACCTTATTGTGATATTTAAAGACAATTCGGGTTTCTTTATTTAAAACTCTTTTAAAATAAACTTTTTATTATAATTTATTTAATATTAAGACTTTTTACATACCTCACTTTTTTGGTTTTTGGGTGGTAACAAAGTGAATTTTTCACACCAGTGTTTCAACTCCACTGGTACGGGAAAAATGCTATTGATGTCCGACCGTCCGTCCGTTCGTCCATTCAGTCTACAGGTCACATTTTTCATCGGATTTGCATGCAACTTGGCATGGACAATCCTTGATGTAGCCAACAACTTTTAGCGAGGGGATTTTTCGGTCGGGGGGGAAATGGTGGCAGGGGAGGGGAAATGGTCCCGTAGTGATTGGCAAGAGCGCTCAAAACGAAAATATATCCTAAGTCTACGGTTTACAGAACCACTAGTGAATAGAAGTGATGGATTCTAAAACATAAAAGCTTCGACAGCGTGCACAAAATTGTATTGTAAATTTATACAACTCAGTAGAACATAGCTTTTTAGTAGATTTTAAAACTCCACAAATAGCTTTAGTAAAGTTACAACCACTTTACTGTGGTAAAACTTTGAAAAAAAAGAATATACCTTTAAATAAAGAAAACATATACAAAACAAAGAAGATTCAAATTACTTGAGAATAAATACTGGACCAGTTAAATTTTACTTTGCGTAAATAAAGTATTTCTTTCTTAAATTTCCTTTAAAATAATCGTTTAAACATCAATATTAGCTGTCTACTGTCTTTACTGTCACTCTATTATTCTCAACGGTCGCCATTTATTGGATAGGCTGTTAGTAATCTCATTAGATACAGAACCAATATCAAATTCGGCGAATAAATGCCTCACAGACCTTAAGTTGAAAGTCAGTAGTTCTCCCAAGGAGGTTGAAATGGGCAGGCACTGATAGCAGGTGGTGGCTATCTGCTGTTGAAAATTTTCAAGCCACATAATAAGCTTTCACGTCGATTCTACGACTACCATGTTACAGATAACGGGAGTCAACCAATCAACGTGTCTACTGAAGCACAGAAACTCTCATAAATGGATATATACATATAGTCACGCCTTTACCCCCGAAGGGGCTGTGGCGTCGTGAAATGTACAGGCACAGGCTGTGGTGACCTGATGTTGAAAATTTTCAAACCGCCCATAAGGCCTTCAACCAGGTTTAACGACTGCCATTTTACTGGCAACCGGGACCAACGGCTTAACGTGCCTTCCGAAGCATGGAAACGCTCGCAAATGTAAATTCCACAAAGTGGTCACCCATCCAAGGACCAACTATAGTGAATGTTGCTTAACGCAGTGATCGTTTACAGAACACTGAGTCAGCGGTTCAAAGCACAGAAACTCCATAAATAGAAATGCCACAAATCGATCACCCAGGATCGACCACAGCGTAAGGTTCTTAACACTTATCGTTTACAGAACACTAAGGTGACACTACGAATAGTTCAAATAGTATATAACTAAATTCAAATATTTATTTAAGTTTACAAAAGTATTTGAATGTATTTAAAGTTTTAAATCCATTTCAGAGTTCTCTCCTTTGATGATGGCCTTGGCCGGACCGCCAGACATTCGTTTAATCTTCAATTGTAAATTTAAATGCCTTCCTTTCTCCCTTTGGCCTTCATTATGCATGTTCAGCAATTCATCTAAGCTGTCACTTAATCCCTTAAGTAATGTACAAACTTATTTGCCTGTTGAAGACTTGTAAATTAGCTTTACAGAGCCAATTATTTAAAGACACCCTTCTAAAATTAAAGTTGACTTTAGTATATAATATATGTAAATAATTTTGGACCATTTCTTCAAAGCATCATCTACTCAGTATAAATTAATTTAATGTGCTGCGTTTTACCGTATCTGCCACGGTGGGTGTTCTGAAGAACATTTCCACTTGGAACGTAAAGGCAAGGCCTCTCCCTTGCCGTTCCTAAACAATACGCGTGGGGCAGAGATGTCATCCTTACACTGTGAACACAATTGTGCCCAGAACAGAAAGATTTCGCAGGTTTTTCTTGACTCGCACCATAAAGGATGGAACTCTCTACCGTCGTACGTGTTTCCCACTTCTGACAATCCTGGGTCCTTTAAAAGAAGCATAAAAAGGCATTTTTCTGGTCCGTCAACCTAAGGGACGCTATCGAGGCCCTACTGGCTGGGATAGCGCCCCTTAATCACGGATCGTCGTGTCTGTTTTCCATCAGGCGGGCGGCGTCATTTTGACGTGCCAAATATAAATACAAAGATTTTTTTTAATGGGAATTAATTATCTGATAAAATTTCAGTTACATTTAGTTAACACGCGTGTCTGACTGTAACATCGTATAATGTGTTTATTACAAAGTCACAACCAGATACAAAACAAATTAGCGTATTCATTACACAACGATTTTTGTCCTAAGTTGGGAATTAGACACACAGTTCAAACAAACTCCTGTCTCCGTGGCAGTTATAAGTAATTTCCACCTCCACGTACATAAAAAAAGTGTGAGTGTACCTATGTTCACGCGTTATAAGTTATAGTTCTTTAGACTAATACTCGTACTCGTAAGATATATACCACAACTCTTTGTCTGTAACAGGAATGATAAATTTGTAAGAAAAAAAAACATCAAAGAATGAAAACTACTTTGAATGTAGTTATAAGTTGTCATGGAAACACTTATCAGCTATCTTCAGAGTGTTTATAACTTGTCGTGGAAACATTTTTCAGCTAACTTCATGGTGTCGGTTTTTTGTGACCATCTGCGCGCGCATCGTAAAAATTTACTTTCTAAGCTTACTTTTACTTCTTAAGAGCTAAAAGAAATAAAACTTCACAAATAGGAGCAATTTCTTAATTATCGTTATTATTTTCTCCCACGCAATTCTATACCAATAAACCATTAGTGAATTTAAAGTCTTATTTCATTGTTCTCGTAATTGTCACTAGATAATCTAAATCTCAAGCATTCCTGCAACTGGGTCGTAGCCACTTCACAGTGCGATAAGAAAAGCAATCACGGATGACGGAAGCGGGGATCTGCACCCGTTTATTATCTTATAAATCTGGAGTCTGTGCATACCTATGTATAAAATCTACAGTTTTAGGATAGTGAGAATATACAAGACTAATATTTTAAATGCAAAAGTGAGATTGTTTGTTCGTTAAGTTTGTCGGTAGAGATTTCTTTTAGCGATAAGGTCATTGATTCTACTGTTTCTTAAATTTTAATAAACGTAATGAAATTAAATTTATCTGGTATATTATAAAGTTAAAATTCCTAAGGTGCCGTGATCAGGTACGATAAAAAACTAAAAAGGAACGACCTTTTTAAACAAACCCAATTATAGTGTGATTTTGTTAACAATTCTTGAAGAATTTTAAGCAAATTTTCCTTATTGGATTTACCTTAGTAGAAATAGACCTGTAAATTTTCAAGATGAGCAATCAATATCTTGATAAATTTTACTGATTGAAGTTAATAGAAATTTCTATTTCAGCCTAAATAATTGGTCAAAAATATCATCAATCATCCTCATAGCAGTCAGTTATCATTATAAAAATAATGATAAATATATATTTCATAAATTATTATAGAATTTCATCGTTGATATATTAAGGAGCCTCCTCGCTTATTAGTGTATCGTTACAGTCAGTATGTGACGCATTTTACATATGTAATGTAAAATGCGTCACATACTGATATTAAATTGTTGACATGTCAATAATAATAAGATAAATTAATAAATATTGTGGGACGTTATAATATTTCGGGTCTTATTCGCGACGTATATTATTAGGTAAAAAGTCTACCTGGGACTTCCTGACCGGTTTAACCGGATTGTACCAACCTTGGTCACAGGTATTGACCTGACTTGAAGGGGCTAGTGTCTTGTTAGCCTAAAATTCTAGACAAACTACAAGATCAAATTTTGTTGAAACATTTTCTGAACAGTGTTAAGCAAAACAAGAACTTTGTTTCAATACTTTCCAGTTTCGATTTGACCTTGTTTCAAAACAAATATTGTCTCTTATTATTAGGTCTCCTTACGCCTATAAACAAATCTTCACTGAATTGAGTCAGCAAAATATATCTTTATTGAATCAGTGTAGTTCGGTTTAGAAATGATAGAGATTGAATGGTCTTGATCGTTTACTAATTTGATCTTAGCAGATACTCAAATATAACTTATAAATGCCTCACCTCTGGTGTTGCAAACGCTCATAGCCTACGGTGACCTCTTTCCATCAGGTGGGCGGTATGCTTATCTGCCACCTCAGTGGTATAAAAAAATTAAAAATATTTTCACAAGTCTCCCTCTCCCTCCTTCTTCTAAGAGTAAATATTTATTATTTATTTTCTTTCTGTAAATATTTCCTTTCTATAATATTAGTATGGATGTTAAGTTTCGTGTGAAAATTTATTATCTTTTGTGTACATAATATTGATATTTTTGGATTAAACTATGTATACTCTGAAGCGCTCGTGGCCCCGCGGTCTTAGTGTTCTGTAAACGATCACTGAGTTACGCAACTTTCACTATGGCTGGTCCTCGGATGGGTGACCACTTTGTGGCATTTACATTTGCGAGCGTTTCCGTGCTCCGGAAGGCACGTTAAGCCGTTGGTCCCGGTTGCCAGTAAAATGCAGTCGTCAAGCCTAGTTGAATGAGTATGGGCGGCTTGAAAAAATTCAACAGCAGGTAGCCACAACCTGCGTCTGTCTATTACAACACGGCAATGGGCTCACCACCTATTATGTGGGACCGGAATCCGCACGGTGAAAAGTGGGCATATAACATGCCTCTGCCACCCCTTCGGGGATAAGGCGTGATGGATATTTATTTATTTACTTTGAAATATAATCTTTTTTTATAAATATTTGAAAAATATGGTGTACAAAAATAAAATTACTGAAAGAATCTGTGACCCGTAGAAAAAACAAAAGATAAAAACGACATCAGCACGTATTGAAATAATAGCTACTCTCGTTCGATAACAACATGAATTTACTCTTTCAGCCATTTTTTTACTGTTATTTTGTATCTGAGATCGCCTTTAACGTTTTTCGTCCAGGTACTATAAAAACATTATACTGCTTTAGGACTATACAATTTTATGCAGTGTTGATTATGAAACGTATTCATGACAATTTATTCAGGCATCCGCCTGTTTAAATGTATCCCGTTTGAATACATATCGGTAAAATGTACGATTAAAATTTCGTTTATTTAAATAAAAGCTCGTGGCTCTGACTCAGTGTCCTGTAAACGATTACTGAGTTAAGCAACATTCACTATAGGTGGTCCTTGGATGGGTGACCGCTTTGTGGAATTTACATTTGCGAGCGTTTCCGTGCTCCGGAAGCCACGTTAAGCCGTTGGTCCCGGTTGCCAGTAAAGTCTGGTCGAAGGCCTTAAGAAAAATTTCAACAGCAGATCGCCTCAGCATGCGCCTGTCCATTTCAACACGGCAATGAGCTCACCACCTGTTACGTGGGACAAAAATGCATACGGTGAAAAGTGGGCGTGTAATATGTCTCTGCCACCCCGTCGAGGATAAAGGCGGAATTGATACATATACGAATGTAAAAGTGGATAAAATTATATATACCATATAAACTTGATAAGAATCATTTAGTGTAAGGGGCCTCACTTAAATCTCCAGGGCTTAACCGACCTCATCTGATAGCGGTGCTTCTGTTGATTAACGAACGAAGCAAAAACGCAGGCGTTCTTATGGTGTTGAAAGAAAGAAGAAAGTAAAAGTGTTTAATTCTTGCTAACAGAATCGACATAACATAAAATACATAAACAATACTTTTGAGCATAAACTATTATAATAATCAACACCAAAGAAAACATCCAAAAAATGTAAAGTAGGAAAAAAAAAACATAAAATAATACGGGTACATTCATATTGTATTGAGAGATCAAACAGCAGTGGCTCCCAACAATACCAAAATTGACAAACTAAACAATAGCTGCTCTTAGCCAACTTTAGGTAGAGTTTGGTAGCAACTGGAAATACATTAAGATGAAGAGAAGACTTGTTAAGAATCAAACAGTCTTTTAAAATTAAATTCTGATGTGTTTTTAGGTATATAAAATACAGTACCTACATTAAATAAGATTGCCTCGGTAGCGCAGTGGAAGTGTATGCGACTGCCACGCTGAGGTCCCGGGATTCATTCCCAGGTCGGAACAAATATTTGTGTGATCCACAAATATGTGTTTCGGAGTTTGGGTCTTTCCTTTGTATAATATGTATATATTTAGAAATAAATAAGTTTGATCATCAGATGTAGTAGTAAGTTTCTAGATGGCGCTATGTGAAAAGTGGCCCACTGAGTAAGTAAAGCCCAAACAACTTATGATCACTACGCTATAAACGTACATTCCAAATGTCCTGTATGGATTTTCGAATTATAAATTCCCACGAATGCTCTCATTATGAATTCTCATGTACGCTTCATGACCCACTTTTACTACGCCATCTTGAAAATGAGTGGCTTCTGCCGCTATCTTTAAAAGTTATCTCATCATTGTGATTATAGAACGAATTTATGATTATAATCCGTTTATAATACTTTTGGTTTGTACCTATTAACATGAATAAAATTTAGATATGTGTTTGTAATTTCAAATAAACTCTGTTCACGAAATGCATGCATTATTTTTTCTCTGTCTATCTGTTCGCCTCTAACGTGACTTTCACTGGCAGTTAGCTGATGTTAGAAGGAGTAACTTAGACTACATTTTATCCCCGAATCTCCTAGAAACTGCTGTCTATCTGTTCGCCTCTAATGTGACTTTCACTGGCAGTTAGCTGATGTTAGAAGGAGTAACTTAGACTACATTTTATCCCCGAATCTCCTAGAAACTGCTGTCTATCTGTTCGCCTCTAACGTGACTTTCACTGGCAGTTAGCTGATGTTAGAAGGAGTAACTTAGACTACATTTTATCCCCGAATCTCCTAGAAACTGCTGTCTATCTGTTCGCCTCTAACGTGACTTTCACTGGCAGTTAGCTGATGTTAGAAGGAGTAACTTAGACTACATTTTATCCCCGAATCTCCTAGAAACTGCTGTCTATCTGTTCGCCTCTAACGTGACTTTCACTGGCAGTTAGCTGATGTTAGAAGGAGTAACTTAGACTACATTTTATCCCCGAATCTCCTAGAAACTGCTGTCTATCTGTTCGCCTCTAACGTGACTTTCACTGGCAGTTAGCTGATGTTAGAAGGAGTAACTTAGACTACATTTTATCCCCGAATCTCCTAGAAAATGCTGTCTATCTGTTCGCCTCTAACGTGACTTTCACTGGCAGTTAGCTGATGTTAGAAGGAATAACTTAGACTACATTTTAACCCCGAATCTCCTAGAAACTGGCGGGCATCCGCTAGTTTGTAATATTATTGTTGGTAGGACTAGTTGATGCCCACGGCTTCACTATGGGAAAGTGTTCCTGTATCCGATTCCCACAGGAATCTGTTCTCCGGATAAAAAGTAGTCTATGTGTAAATTCATAACGCTAGTTGATGCCCGCGGCTCCACACGCCGGGGGATCTTTTTCCGAATCTGTTCCCATAGGAACTTGTTCTCTGGATAAAAGTAATCTATGCATTCAAGGTGTAATACTTACTATACATAGCTGATCTGTATTTGAAGTTCAGGGGTCAGAGTGCGATTGAGTAACAAACATCCAAACACCTTCATAAGCTACAATATTAGTATGATTATATGCGAACTTAATAAAATTAAATTGCACCGCGAGTATACCGTCGCAGGGGCTTTTTTCAATCAGGTGAACTGTTTTCTTTTCATAACTTTTGTATATATAAAATATACAAGAGCTTTACATTGTATTCTGATACCTCCCAGGTGTATTTTGTAATTTATCATACCAAATATAATTCAATTACAGTGGTTTTTACATTTTACAAAGTTTATTTAGGTTACAAAAGCAATTAACTGCGAGTAGTAGTTAAAAAATGTTTGTGAAGTCCCGAGTAATATATAAAAAACGGAAAACGGGTTTCATTTTTATATATATAGATATACTGTATTTATTATATTTTTTTTTTGTTATATTATATAATACAGTTTATTTTTCTTCGAGATGATCTTCGGGATAACAACCTAACATGCTAACTGATGCAGCAACCCTACTCCAATTTAAGTAGTAGAGTTACGCTTCTCTCGATTATCAATTTTCTCTCCACCCTCGAGGAGACAACGTACTTACATTTTTCTGTTAAACTGTAAAAAATCCTAAGGAAGTCTCAGATGTTATACCATATCTTAGTAAAAGTGTGACAAAGTTATGTCTAATTCTTTAACTTTTAAACTTAAATACAGTCAAACTTTTTACTCCATTATTTATTTTGAATTCACAAAACACACCAAGTTTGCTTTACCAGTATTTTATTATTTTGCGGGTCTTACCGACAAAACTTGTAAGAAATTTTGGGTCATTCACGAACATTTTAATACACCTTTGTTCGACCAAATGAATTTTGGGTAACTTCTTAACAAGGTTTTACTGGCAGAATGCCTAAGGTTATCTTAGACAATTAATATTCAATAACGGTATTCAATACTGTTACAGTTTTAAACAAGGTTAAGCTTAGGGAGTTCAATATTGATAAGGCTAAGCTTAGAAAGTTCAATATTGAGTTGAGAATGAGGTTTGTCCTTTTACATAGTAGTGGGACGTGGCCATTATAAGAGCGACACAAGCAGAAGCTGTGTGTCATAGAAATGAAAATGCTGCGGTATATGTGTCGAGTGACGCGTATGGACCATGTGAGAGACTCCTGCAGCCGCCTTCACATCCGTGACATTGTAGATAAGTTGCAAAAGAGTCGCTTTCGCGGGTATGGTCATATCTTGCGGCAACCACCGACTAAGTGAGTAACAAATGTCTGACCATGCCATCTCCGCTGGGTCTCGGTAAAAGGGGATGACCTAAGAAATGCTGACTTGACGTTATAAATGATCATTTGCATGCCATTGGTCTCAACAACTCACAAGGAACGCTGAAGACCCCGGGTGCCGCGAGATTTAACTAGGACAGACGCTTTGAAGAAGATGAGTTCAATATTGAGTTCAATGATTAAATATTAATATTTTTAGTTAATTTCTTATTTTATAGTCTATTTTATAGAATTCACGGATGTTGATCAATCAAATCGCGCAAGAAGAAAAGCCACTCCTAGAATGATGTATGTTTTACATGAAAGGGCACATGGGGACGTTGACAGTTCCAGATGGATGGAGTTAGGGACACACCATATCGTGTGCTTACCCCTACAGGCATAAAAAGGGAAGATACAAAAGAACATCTATCAAACAAATTTATTATAAATTCCAAAATTTTCATGTTCATTAAAACTTCAATTTGGGTAAATTATAAATTTTACGTCCATGAAAATGAATAAAAGAATATTACTTATTCCTTTTCACGTTACAAAGAAAAAAGAGTAGAGGAGAGCAGGGAAATTGTGCCGGGGGTAAGTTGTTCCGATGCTAACATCCATTTGTTCGTGTTGTGTTTGGTGCTCTATTAATCTATGGCATGTGCACTAATGCAGTGTGTGTTATGATTCTCCAGTACCACCTGAGTGCAGACCATACAAGTAAGCATTAGAACCTTTTAATAATACGGAAATACGGTTAAAAAGAAAACAAAACCACCATACACATGTCTAATGGGACTGTGGTCCCCATCTATTATCGTTGTGTTCAAATGTTTTGCGTATGAAACTGAAGTGTAAAGGATGTGTGAAAGAAAAATGAACCTGGATCTATGAGTGACAGTTCGAGCAAGTTATCGTGGACGCTGAAGAGATTTAGGTTAGAGGTGCCACATAATAGCACGCGCGCCTATCTTAAACGTAAAGAGGAATTGAACCTCCAAAAAATGAGGCTGGTACTATTAAAAAAATGTCTTTATTTTGAGGAGATAATGATAACGGCGCTTGCAAAATATAATACACTAGCACTAAAGATACATTTAATATATTTAAAGTGACCACTTGTTTGGAACGCGGCCCTCCTGAGAATAACCGACAAGAAACTTAGGAAGGTTTTTTTTTGATGGCCTATTTACAATTTAATATTATTTCACCTTGCCAGAAGATCATTTCCAGGCAGCCCAGTCCTGCAAATAGTCTTTAACAGCGTAATAACCTTTTTCACAAAGGTTTTTTTATTAACTTTTTAAGTTTATTATACTAGTTCGACACGGCCATCTTTGGGATGAAGTTATTTCTCATATACAAGTACAACATTACGAACGGCTCAACCAACCTCGGTTATGGCAGAGATATGCCTTACGAACACCTTTAATAAATATTATTATTCTACAGTTTAAAACTTTTAGCATTTGTCAAAATTGACGCTGTCCGGCCGCTCTCCTTCAACCAAATTAAAAAATAATACAACGATTTTATTATTAAAATATTCTCTCTACAATATTTGATAAATTATTTTTAGTCCCGGGTTACTAGAGTGAAAATAGTGTTTTAAGATAATTGAAGGTCCGATACTAAAACACTCGGAGTGGCCATTAAAAATACAAACGTTACTTGTTGATAGAAAAAGAGTGGCCATTGTAAGTGCTCTTCAATTTTGGAAGACTTTTGCTACGTACATTCTACATGAGACTCTTGATATATTGGAACTTGTACTACACAAGTGTTATTGAAGTAAAACTGTTTTAGGAATGTTTTTGGGAAAAATTAATATATATTTATAAATGCCTTATCTTCACACATCTATTAGTATATTCTCATTTTTAACGACTACAGGATTTACCGAAATGAATAATCATCCTATAAACTGTAAGTTTTGCAACACTAAAAAAAAAATTTTTTTTGGTAGCTATAATAATTCTAGTCAACAAGTCTTCAAAAATATGATTGAATTATCATTCGATTTGGAATAGTATGTAGCTGATTTATGAAACAATTGAAGTACCAAATTAATAGGATTCTTCAAAAGCGACGTTAGGACGTTTTTACAGGGTCGGCAGCGCGAATACATCCCTAGTATTGCAAAAGTCCATAACTTTCAATTAGATGAGCCGTATGTTTGTCTCACCTTTTGTATACTATATTTTTTAAATAACAAAATAATATATTATTAAAAAGATATTTCGAAATTTAGTGAAGTCGTTTCGAGATAATATGAAACAATTAGAAGTTTGATTAGAGTTGAATTTGGTAACAAAATGTTTCTTCTAAAGTAAAGAAAAGAATTTGTATGATTTGGGTAAACAAAATAGGTACTTAATCAATGTGATTTATGTTAAGTGTAATGAATTCAACTTCGGAAGTGTAATTCGGGAGCGCTTACAAATATTTTAGGGGTTAAGTATAATTTATGTATATTGTATCGACCCACAATTATTAATCTACCGACATTTATGGTCCTCAACTATATCTGCGTGGATTAGATAATATTGAGTAGATCTTTTTAGGAAACTTATTTTATAATACAAAATGCTTTGTACCGCTAAATGCTACAACACATATTTATTTATTTCTCATCTTGAAGCGCTTGCGGCCCCGCGAACTCAGTGTTATGTAAACGATCACTGAGTTACGCAACTTTCTCTATGGCTGGTCCTCGCATGGGTGACCACTTTGTGGCATTTATATTTGCGAGCGTTTCCGTACTTCGGAAGGCACGTTAAGCCGTTGGTCCCGGTTGCCAGTAACATGGCAGTCGTTCAGTCAAGTTGAAGGCCTTATGGCGGCTTGAAAAATTTCAGCAGCAGGTAGCCACAATCTGCGTCTGTCTATTTTAACACGGTAATGGGCTTACCACTTATTCCTTGGGACAGGAATACACATGGTGAAAAGAGGGCATACAATATGTATATCTCTGCGGCGTGATAGAAAAATATTTATTTCTTATCAAGTAACCCCTTTAAGCTATAAGGTAGCCTATGCCGTAACTTTTATTTTATCTCTTTCAAAAAAAGTGACTGCTTCGCTGAGGTCTCGGGTTCGATTCCCGGGTCGGAATAAATATTTTTATGATCCACAAACGTTTGTTGCAGAGTCTGAGTGTTACCTATATATAATACGTGTGTATAGAAATATATAAGAATGTTTATCAGTTGTCTAGATGTCATAGCCCAAACTCAAAGCTTAGTTTGAGCTAGATAGCGCTACGTGAAAAGATTTCCGCCATATAAAAAATATCAGTAGAAGTAGAAAGAGCTTGTTTCTTTTTTTTTTATTTATTAAAGAAAGAACTTTATCGCTAAGCGATTACATCGTTCCGTGTGTGCAACAATAATAAACATTATTACATTCTACTACAATAACACTTACTGACTACTTAAACCTAAATCAAAGCCAATATTAGTACTACACTTAATAATGGAATTATATTAGAAGTTTATTAAGCTTAAGAAGATGCTCGCGGCTATGTCCGCGTAGTGAAGTTCACTTTTCACACCTTAATCTGTTCTCAGGATAATAAGTACAAAACATCTTTTCTTCAGAATGGTAGCTCTCTCCACAAAAAAATATCAAACTAGTCCAACCGTTTAAACGTATAAATATAGCAGACGTACCAATGGAACATAAAACATCGTAAAACTTTGACAGGAATACAGGATTTGATCAAAACAAACCTCAGCGAAATCCCTAAGCTGTTTAGTTTTGTTTTAATTTTACCAGTGGCAATTCAAAGGCTCCTCTGCGACAAAGCTCTTTGCAACCAAAGGAAACAAAACAAAATTCTTACTACACTCAAAGCCCCGTGAATAAACAAGATGAATTTGATATTGAAGATACTTGATTGAACTACAAAAGATACACTGAACATGATGATTGTAAAAATAATGTTCTTTTGCCGATATCATTTTTTTGCTAAGGCTATATAAAATTATGTACCCTACATCACTTTCACAGCTAAGACTAAGACTCTAACGACATCTAATATGTCGAAATCCGTCACCCGGCTTAGGTGCTCGAAAAACATTTCTCTCTTCAATCGGGTAAAATAGGTCATCTTGAACTATCATTTCTCAAGAAATCTATACCATTCTATTATTGTTTTAACTCCACTGGTACGGGAAAATGCTGTTGATGTCCGACCGTCCGTCCGTCTATTCAGTCTACAGGTCGCATTTTTCAGCGGATTTGCATGCAACTTGGCATGGACAATCCTTGATGTAAACAACAACTTTCAGCGAGGGAGTTTTTCGATCGGGGGGGGTGAGGGGGATGGAGGCAGGGGAGGGCAAATGGTCCCGTAGTGGTTGGCAAGAGCGCTCAAAACGATAGATAAATGTTTAATTTAATTTTAAATTGATAATAAAAAGAAAAACCAAATACTACGATGTCTACGGTTTACAGAACTATTATTATTGTAAAACC
Source organism: Thumatha senex (assembly GCA_948477245.1). Taxonomy (NCBI): domain Eukaryota; kingdom Metazoa; phylum Arthropoda; class Insecta; order Lepidoptera; family Erebidae; genus Thumatha; species Thumatha senex. The sequence goes on along the minus strand of OX419726.1, from coordinate 9,486,343 downwards.
TTTATTTAGGCAACACTGGTTATATTTAGTACACTATCTCTGTGGCAAAGTGATAGTTTATGTGACTGATATTGTTGACTCGGAACAAATACTTGTGCGATTCCTAAACGTTTGTTTCGGAGTTCAGATGTTTTCTCTGTATAATATGACCGTATCTAGAAGCAAATATATGTTTGTTGAATTTGTAGATCCTATAGCGCAAGATAAATTATCTTACTTTAGACAAGATAGCATTGCTTAATAATATATATATCCATCACGCCTTATCCCCGAAGGGGTGGCAGAGGCATATTATATGCCCACTTTTCACCGTGTGGATTCCTGTCTCACGTAATAGGTGGTGAGCCCATTGCCGTGTTGAAATAGACAGCCGCAGGTTGTGGCTACCTGCTGTTGAACTTTTTCAAGCCGCCCATAGGCCTTCAACCAGGCTTAACGACTGCCATTTTACTGGCAACCGGGACCAATGGCTTAACGTGCCTTCCGAAGCACGGAAACGCTCGCAAATGTAAATGCCACAAAGTGGTCACCCATCCGAGGACCACCCATAGTGAAAGTTGCGTAACTCAGTGATCGTTTACAGAACACTGAGACCGCGGGGCCACGAGCGCTTCAAAATACCTCAATAATATTCGAAATTTCAAAATTATGTCATAGAGTTCTATTTATAAAATAAATAGTGTTAAATTTTTGGATAGCATACAGTATTGAGTGGAATTAGGTAAAGTTATATTGATGGTATAATAAGCTAATTCCCTAAACGGTATAGGATACTCCATTGTTGCCACACTTGCTTCTATTAGTTACGTCAGTACAATATACAGGTAACTCTCTCTTTTTTATTTCAAGTTTAGTTTATGTTTTGCAAAAAATAATTTATGTAAAACATTAGCAAACATGATACTCTTAATTAGCGGTACCTTTATTCGATATTGTTCTGAAAGCGAAAGGTTTCGTCTAATAACCTAATCTGTGTTATCTTTAAATGTAAATACTTCACAACTACGTAAATCAACATGTTACCTAAACTGAACCCACTTTTCCCTTTCAGGCGGATAGCACTTTGTATCTGGAGAGTTCGCATTCGTTTATTCCAATTTATTCCGCGTAGGCCTACATTGTGGAATGAGCTTCCTGTCTAGATTTTCCCAAACGTCTATCGTGTGGGGTTCTTCAAAAGGGGTCTTAGTTGGTTTTTACAGGTTAGGCAGCGTGAGTGCTGCTCTTCTAGTGTTTAAAACGTCCATAGGCTACGGTGACAACTTTCCATTTGGTATGCTTGTCTGCCACCTCAGTGGTATAAAAAAATGCAAGGAGATATAGGTGCAACATGATATTTTATTTTTGTTCAGGATTATTGGAATATTAATCCAACATACTCTTACATACTCCTTGAATGTAATGAAGGTTGTTATTTAAAAATTCACACGCAATGTAGTTTATATACTAGTAATAGTAACGATAACAGTAGAGTTATTAATATAGGCGGAAACGAAAATTTATTACTTTGCGATACGATCATTCAACTTTTATTGGGATTTATATCATCTAACTTGAACTTTTGACTCTTATGAATATTATACTATACTCTTTATACTATACACCAGGTGGGAAAGACCTGAGTACCCTCAAAGGGCGAGCGTGCATGAAAAAAAAATGTGTGGGTACTAGATTGCACAGGTAAAAAGTGAAACTTCTTTACGACATTTTTTACGGTTATAAAATTTCTCTCATACGTCGATAAAGAAGTTTCACTTATGATAAAGAACTTTTACTTTAAAACAACATGGCAAATCACCGAATAAGGGGACGAATTTTTTTACAGCTATAAAATTTCTCTCAACGTCGATAAAGAAGTTTCACTTCAATACTTATGAAAGTAGAAGAAGCGCAAGTTTTATGCCAGAATCGTAGCAAGTGGAAAGTCATATTCTCTGCCTATCTCGATGGGAGACAGGCGTGATGATTTATATATGTATGTACTTAAAACACAAGACCGTGATACAATTGATATATCCAATAACACATACATAACATTCTTTCACTGGTCACAGTAACGGCTTTTTGATGTTATACTTATTTTGGCGCGTTAGGGAAAAATGATAAGAGCATTTTTTTACGATGCACGCGCCAATTCCTGAAAAACCGACACCATGAAGTTAGCCGATAAGTGATTCCATGACAATTTATAACTACATTAAAAGTAGATTTCATTCTTTTGAGGGTTTTTTCCTAATTATTAGTTTTAATTTTTAAAAGATTAATTTAATTATTATTAAATAATTATTTTTATTTATATTAATTTCAACAGCAGGTAGCCACAACCTGCGTCTGTCTATTTCAACACGGCAATGGGCTCACCACCTATTACGTGGGACAGGAATCCACACGGTGAAAAGTGGGCATATAATATGCCTCTGCCACCCCTTCGGGGATAAGGCGTGATGGATATTTATTTATTTATTTATTTTATTTTTTTAATTTATATTAATTTTTTTTTTCTACATTTTTTCGAAAGTTCGAACTTCGTTTCTACCTGGTGTCCCACGACACCACATCTTTTTATACACATAAAAATGTGAATATTTCCACATATTATTACTCTTTCACGTAAAATTTACAGAATAGGTTCTAATATAATTATGTCGAACCACTATAAACACAGTAAACGTCGAAACCAACTAGTTTATACAAAATTTGACTAGCGCCGATATCTGACGCTAAAAGCCGTAAACTCAATTAGTGGTAGAATTAGCCTAGTGGTTTTAGCTACGGCTACAGCTACGGGTGCTACGGAAGCTACGAAGGTTACGAGTTCTACGAGAGCTACGAGCTAGGTCAAGGATCGTGTTCGGTTCACGAGCTAGTTTAGTGGATTATTTTGACGGCTTTGCGAATAAGCTTTCTGGAATAGCTTGTTAATAGTTCACTTGTAAATTTGTTGTATTATACACTAGTTGTTCAGAGATTCCGAACCGGTGGTCGCTTTAAATATTTTAAATAGTGTATGACATTTTGTAAGCGCCGTTAAAATGGTCTATGCAAAATAAAGATATTTTTATTTTATTTTTATTTTGTGTTTTAGTATTTCAATATTATTACAGTGTAGAAAAAGTGTGAACTTTAATAATTCTTTTTTTGAAAAGTAATCAAAGAAAGTACAAGCTTTATACTTGGATAATTTAGTCCTCAAAGCGAAAAAGGAATGGTAAGATTTACATTTTACTAATAAATGAATGCCTTTTTAATTATTTTACTCATAGAATTGATTGCCAATAAATCTACCGTGTATAAATTGGTTTTCGAATAAAATTTTTTTTTTCAATCTTTTATTAAATTGCAAATTATGAATCCATATATTTTCGGGTGGAATAGTGCAACTCAAACCAAGGTAAACTAATTAAGCTCATAGTTTCCTTTACAAAGGAATGATAATTCCCTGAACAACGACTATCTTATTCAAATCTCATTTTTAGATATATGTATATGAAAACATATGAAATAAATGTAAGAAGATGAAAAGACAACACAGCCATAGAAAATACAAAATTGTATTATTTTTATGGGTTTGTGCTCTTAGCAGCAACTCGCCAGCCTCCATGGGTACAGCTGAAAACGAAGTTTGTCAGTGATACAAATTGTTTTATTTTACGCGATTAGTAAATCTCACTTACATGTGTGTGTATGTGTGCTAAGTGTTCCATTTGTCAAATACGAACACACTCCTATTGTCAGACGATGTCTGAAATGTAATTTGTCATCTTCAAAGTCTCGGACAGAAACAGAAATAAATATGACAGTAGTTGATTAGTAATGGAAAGCGATATAGATATCTGAATCCGAATTTCATTTTGGAAAAAATAATTAATGAAAGATTTTTTTTTAAATTATTTATGGGAATTTTAGAACTGCTGAATATATTCACAGTCTTTACTTTGGAATCCAAATCAAAGACTCAGCTATTCCTTTTCTTGTACGGTGAAGTAAGCTAACTCACTGTTCTGTAAAGGATCACTGCGTTAAGCAATTATTGCTATGGCTAGTCCTCAGATAGGTGACCGGTTTGTGGCATTTCTATATTTGAGCTTTTCCGTGTGTTGTTAGGGATTGAAAAAAATTAACAGTACGTCGCCATACCCTGCGCCTGACAAATTCAGCACGATAATGGGCTCAGCACATATTACGTGAGATATAAAATGCTAACGGTGAAATGGGGCATATAGTATGCCTCTGCTAGACCTTCGTGGATATAGGCATTAATGCTAAGTAAGTGTGTATATGGTGATTGGCTATGCGTGTATTGTGTTCCATATCTACAACTTGAAGTGGAGTGGGTAGTTTTCAGAGCAAAATGTTGTTATAGATTTGCTGTCTTGTCTATAATAATCGTTTTTTTGTGACTGTTAACTGTTAACTTTTACTGTGACTGTTAACATCTTAAATAACACCACTTGTACTATTCCACAACATTTACTTGATAAACCTAACCAGTTTCACCTCACAGCATTCTCAAAGACCCACAATATGACCATTCATATTGTATGCCTTTGAGAATGCTACGATATTTTTTTCAATTAGACATTATTTATTCAATATATTTTAGTTATGTATCATATATTTAAGGTTATATTTAATATTATAATAAGTTAAGTTAAGTTGGTATGTATAGATAAAAAAATATAGTGTTTATTTTATGTGCTGACATTTAATGTTAATTATTATTAGACATTTTTCTTTGGACGTAATTCTAAAATAATAACAGGACAGATTGATAGCGATATTCAACCATCTTACACGGGTAAGTGTGGGTGTATAATATGCCTCTGCCACCCCTTCGTCGATAAAAGCGTAATTAATCGATAAATAATTATTTTCATCATGATCTGGAGCAGTTAACACAAAGCCTATATCAAAATTGAAGTTACCGAAGACATCAAAGCTTAAAACCCGCTTTGTTCTATTAAAGACTTAAATGAGATTCAAATACCAAAACTCCTGTTAGTACAAAATATCCTTGACAATTTCAATTCTATACAACGTAGCCTACATCTCTCAGTTTGCGTCTAACTTTGTCAATTTATTACAAAGTTTTAACAAAGAAAGGGAATAAAATGAATACGAAACAACGATACGGGTATATATATACGTATATACGAAAGAAGGAAAACACATTTATTAGACACTCTACATAAATACATAAAAAAAACACTTAAACATATATAAAGAAGCATAAAAGACCTCGGCTCAGCACTGGGAATAACCACAGCGCTGATTTTCAGCCAAAGCATACTAATAAACAATACTTTGAAATATCCACATGGTGCGTATAAACGAATCCAAAATGGTAACATGTACATACTATTTACTCGTATAGAAATATAGAACCGAACTTTTAATTTTACCTCATTTTTTGCTGCAAACTGCCTATTTCATTACTTTTTATCGGCAATTTATAAATGTTTAGAAAATGATAAGAATATAAATATCCCCTGAGAGGGTAATAACTTTTAACTTGCTGACTTTTCATATTATAAACAAAGATAATATAATAGTGCTATATAGTTTTTGTAATATATAGATAATATTATGACTTTGAATACATTTTAAATTCAATGATGATGCATTCAACTAAAAAAAAACAAAGTATGGTGGAATTGTGTATCTTATAGAGATCTACAGAAAAATGCGCAATGGCATATGTCTTACTAGCTTACTGTTATACTGAGAGAAATGTGTACAGGAAAACTTCACCACGCGGGCGTAGCTGCGGCAATCAGCTAGTTTATTTATACGGAGTGGGATTGTTATGTAATAGAGTGTATATATAAATGCTAGCTGACCCACGCAACTTTGTTAGCGCCATATAAGAGAAACAGACAATTATCTTGCTTATTTTATTTTTGATAAAATGTATCCTATGTTACTTCTAATACCTCCAAAAATATGTGTACAAAGTTTCATGATGATCGGTTAAGTAGTTTTCGCATGAAAGCGTAACAAACAAATGTAAATTCACATTTTAAATATTAGTAAGGATGTTTATCAGCTGTGAGTCCCATAGCACAGCTTATAATAACTTAATTTACTAAATGACTAGAAAACGCTATGTATAAAATGTTCCACAATCCCTTTCAGCCTGACGTTTTGACCGAGGATGCACCTGCCCTCACAGACTGACTCGGACTCTATAAATCATGTTAGTGATCGTACGAATTGGGCAATCGTTCTGTAATACAACAACATACTGTGAGTAAGATATAGGTGTATTTGACTAAAGATAGATCACAACTTGTACACAGCCCACAGGACAAAGAACATGATTTTAAATTATGCACTGCAGAAAACAATCAAAAGATACTGCTAGGGATTGGCCTTATTCTGTCCCGTTGGTGTCACGCTATAATGATAGATCAAGAAAACTCACTGATATGATGTGTGACCTCATTTAACGGGTTAAATATGTAGCGCATAACTACAAAACATAAACAAAATAATTCTGAAATGAATCAATATAATGCTCGTTTGGTTTGCGTGAATTACATTTACGCTGACCTCTACCTTGACCTTCACGATTGTAGGGTCAGGTATCGCAATTTCGTGGGAGGTGGAGCATTAGTATATTTCGTTTTATTAAAGGCCGGGGTCTATGTTTATTATTGTTGAAAATGTGATAAGGCAGACAGTTCTAATTTAATTTAATCTTATTAATTTAGGGCAACACAGCAGTGTTTTAACAGGCTTTAACCCACGGTCACGGAGGGTCGATCCATTAATGGCTGCCTGAATATCTAATTTGTTTATGTATATATACACTAGATATCGGAATTCGATTGAATATAAATTTTAATTTAAAACCTATACAATTTTAACTGTAATCAACGCTTTTGTTGATTTTATATATAACACTAGAAGACGACGGCGGCTCCACCCGTTTTCTCGCACTGTTACCGTTTGCAACAGAAATGTCGTTAATGTTTACAGAATAAAAAGTAACCTGTGTCACAAAAAATATTATCCAAATTTACGCGTGCAAAAGTTACAAAGATACTAACAGTTTCACCATTTTAATTATAGTACTTTAGGAAATAAGTTGAAACCAACTTTACAATTACATTTGCAGAAAGTATCATACTTTACACATATAATCTTTTATTTTTTTCATATAACTAAGGTTAAGAGACTTAATAGAAAGTGGTTTTTTTTTTATCTCTCATCTCTACCAGGGGCAGAGCCATGCTTTCTTTAATGTTTTATTATTACTAAATTAATATATTAGACTAGCCTCTTGGGCCTATTAACTTACTATAAAATTTACACTTCTTATTATCTATTCTACCTGTGTAGGGGCTCCAGACGCCCGGCGGGCTCCGGTGTCGCTTTTACCAGGTACCAGGTCTCACGAAGCGACCTGTCTAGTCCGCGCGTCTGCATCCCCCACACATCATAGGTTCTCTTCTATTGTAATCTGTTCTTAATATATGGCTTTTCACTTTTTAGCCGAACATTTAATCCTAAAAAAATCTCAGTATCTCAATTACACATCTTATTTCCGTCTTCTTTCATTCTGGCCTCTATTATTATGCCTGCATGTATAGTAAAACAGATTAAGAGTGAAAGTGCGAGAGGAATAAAAGCGTGATAAGTATGAACATGACAAGCATAATAATAGAGGCCAGAATGAAAGAAGACGGAAATAAGATGTGTAATTGAGATACTGAGATTTTTTATGCATATATGGGGTGGGATGAGGATATATATTGCCCTAAAAGTATTCATGTATATTGTAAACTATACTTGTTGAATTTTAAATCTAAAAATCCTTTATTTTTACTTTATTATTATTTATCTTAATTAATTTCCTGCGCATGGGAAGAAAAGCTTAGTGACGGAGGCCGTCCCGCCCTCTCTGTATCTCTTGTTCCACTCGCCAAGCGTGCCCGCCTAAGGGCACTCTTCACGAATGAGACAGGATACAGACCGTAGTCCGGTGCTCTCTTCAACGTCAGAGCCGCTTCCTTCGCGAGCTCATCGGCTCGTTCATTACCCTCCAGCCCTGCGTGGGCCTTGACCCAGAATAAGGAAATTTCCTTACCCTGGGCCAATCCGCGCTGAAGTGCGGCCCTGGCTTCCACTGCCAAGGGATGCCAAGGGACGCCTGAGGACGTCACTGGCCGCTTTGCATAGCGCCAGGAGCTCGACCTGGTAGACGGTGCAATGGAGCGCGAGAGCAAGTTTGAGGGCCTTAGTTTCGGTCCGGCTATTCCAAAACGATAGCGCGGCACCGACTCGGCCCTTAATCTTGCTCCCATCTGTGAAGATGCGCACGTCAAAGCGGTTTGCATCTTCCAGTTGCCCCTCGTCTACCAAGCTGGTGAACTCCAAAGGCACATGCTCCAGCTGATCCGGGCCATCGTCGCCAACTTCCGGTAAATGCCGATCGCCTTTCTGCAAACATTGGTGACGTGTGTGTTAAATGTGAGTGCGTGGTCTATGGTGAGCCCTAGGATTTTTATGTCTTTGGACATTCCAATGTCTATCCCACCCATGCTAAGGTGTGGAACGTCGTACTTAAGCCTCCGCGTGATTACCATCGCACTGGTTTTGTGCGGTGCGAATTTCAGCTTCATTCCGACGCCCCACTCCCGCACATGTTCGAGAGAGGCATTGGCGTGTCCCTCGATCTCCAGAGCCGTATCCCCATCGAAGACCAGCACCACGTCGTCCGCAAAAGCCTGCACGTGCACACCCTTTCGCTCAAGCTCTTTCAGCAACGGATTCAGAAGCAAGTTCCACAGTAAGGGGCCGCCGATCGATCCCTGGACGCACCCTTTATCCGTGGGGCGGGTGTACTCCTCGCCCGCGTACCTTACCCTCACCCTCCTGTCGCGAAGGTAGCTGCTGATCACTCGCCTCAAGTTTGCTGGACACCTTTCCTCAGCCAGTCGTACTTTTATAGCTGGCCACCAGGCGCTGTCGAAGGCCCCCTCTATGTCCAGGGACACCATAGTGACTATCCTCTTCTGTTTGAGTTTAGCCACTATGTGCCCTATGAGGTCATAGAGGGCGTCTTCGGTGCTCTTCTGGGGCATAAAGCCGTATCCGCAGCAGTAAATGGTACTTGAGTCGAGTGACCAACATCCTCCTAACACAACGTACACCTTTCCCAGAACCGGTAACAGACCAATCGGTCTGTACGATTTGGGAACAGTGTACGAGTCCTTACCAGGCTTTTTCAGCAGCACCACCACCACGGCTTCCTTCCATATCTTAGGAAAGTAGCCGTGGCGGAGGCACCGATTAAGCAGCTCCAGGAATAGTGAGGGGTCGGCCCTAATGGCGTGGGCACAAATATCAGCTGTAAAGCCGTCCGCCCCCGGTGCTTTTTTCGGGTTGAATTTATGAAGCGCATCGAACAGTTCGCCCACTGTAAAAGGTGGGTCATCATCATTGTGACCCTCTCCATCTTCAACCTTTTCAGCTCTTTCGCGTATCTGTCGATGCACCTCAGTAGAAAGTGGTTATCGTAGCCTATAAACGGCTGTATGTATTTGATAAATAGTTATAAACATAGACCTCTTCTTATTAGCATATGTTGTTTCAGGCACTTCATCCTCTTGGGAGCAGTTCGTTAGAGAGTCATTAGTGCAGGCAGCGTGGCCCGTGGCTTTAGTGGCACCGCCGCGAAGAGCACTCACCGTGGACCATCAGTGAGTATTTTTTTTTAATTTTGCTTTATTTTTTATCTACTACAAAAGTAGTGAAATCATCGATATTTTATACATTTTTATTATGAAATCAAGTTCTACCAATGGTTTGAGATGAAAATTCATATGAAATAGGGCAGGTATATTGATTTTAGGTATTTTGAGTATGAAAATTTATCTAACTAGTAGGTAGATGATAGAATAAGTTATACGATTTAAATATAAAATTAATAATGCAACATAAGGGATTTACAAAATATGTACATACAATAAGCTTACCAATCCCAACAAATAACACCTGGGAAATCGTTTGCGAGAGTCGTTTAGATTGATATCTGTCGCATAAGCGATTTCTATTTTAGCAAAGCCCATGCAAAATCACACAGAATATTATCCAATAACAGCTTATTGAAATGTATTCGTCAGATTTTGTGCTGACTACCTTAAGAAAAAAATATTGAAGCAACTTTGTCGCGGAGTTTTTATGTAATGATTATGAGGTGGGCTGTCGTCTTTTTCTCGCTTAAAATTCCTACACTGATGTTGAAGTTTTTTTACAAATTTCCAATTTAAATTTACTACATCTGACTTCAATTTTCATCTTGTTATTTAATACTCTAAGATTTTTGTGTGAGTTATTGTAATTTGCTTTCGCCATATTTATATAATTGTTGTTGTATAATTTTAACTTCGAAACATACCCGGACTACTTTTATTTTCTTTTTAAATGTTGTTATAGTATAACATATAGATGCCGACACAGCTGGCAGGTGGTAAAAAAGAAAAAGATTGGTCGATTTGATAAGTCTATTTTTTTTTTCATTATTATTTTACGGTGTAATTATATTTCGTATATTTTTATTATTTTTTTTTTCATATTATTGTTTCATATTATTGTTTTTATTCTTTATTTTTTTATTATTATTATTGTTTTTACTATTATTTTATTTATATAGTATATTAGTTTGTTATTTATTTACATTTATTATATTCTTATTAAGTTAATTTTATTTCGTATATTTATATTATTTTTTTTCAGTTCATATTTTTTTTTATTATTTTTTTTTTATTATTATTGTTTTTACTGTCATTTTATTTATATTGTATATTGATTTGTTATTTATTTACATTTATTATATTCTTATTTAGTTATTATTTAGTTTATATAGTTTAGTATAGTTTCAATGCTAGAATATGAAAATGTCAGTGATACAGAAAGTTTTTGTTCGATAAGCAGTTCGGAAGACAGCTTCGTTAGTATTCCGTCCTTGTTGGAAAGCCTTAGGTCTCAGTTTTCTGATGATTCTCGGCATTTCAATGTTGTTCATTTCAATGCCCAAAGTATTCCGGCTCATCACTCTGAAATGCTGGCTACTTTTGACTGTAAGAATATTCATGCTATCCTTGTTTCAGAATCATGGCTAAAAACTTCTCATTCTTCTAGTACCTATTCCCTCCCTGGGTTTCAGCTCATCAGAAACGATCGAACTAATCAAAGGGTTCGTGGTGGAGGTGTTGCAATATTTCTTCGTTCCTATATACCTTATGCAGTTATAAGTAAGTCACAACAACCACCACCTCTTGATGCCGGTGAGCACTTGTTTCAGGAAGTTGAACTCAACCATACCAAACTCCTACTCGGCGTTTATTATTGTCCATCCATGAATATTAATTATTTTTCCTCCTTCGAAATACTTTTAGTGAATCTCATTCCTTCTTACAGTCATTCCATAATCATGGGGGATTTAAATACTTGTTTACTTAAAAATGATTTCCGTTCCTCCTCTCTTCTTAACATCACTACTTCTTGCAACCTTTCTATTCTTCCCACGGGTGCAACTCACCATTTTCCAAATTGTAAACCCACTCAAATTGATCTCATTATGGTCTCTTCTCCTGATCAAGTCACTAAGCACGAACAATACTCGGCTGACCAGTTCTCATATCATGACCTACTCTATCTTTCTTACAAAATCCGTCCTCCTAAGGCAAAACCTAAAATCCTTCTGCAACGTAATTTTTGTGGCATGGATCTTGATACCTTGCGTGAAGACGCCGGTAAAATAGATTGGACGTCACTAGTTACTTCTGGATCCGTAGACGAGCAAGTTAATATTTTTACATCAAACCTTATTCCACTATATGACAAGCACGCTCCTGTTCGAGCAATCAAAATCAAACATCCACCATCTCCTTGGCTAACTAATGAAATTAAATCTTTGATTACTAAAAAAGCTGCCGCTAAATATCGATACAAAATTAATCCTACTGACTTAAACTTTGAGAAATATGTTTTGGCTCGGAATCGCTGCGGAAAGGCGTGTAGGAATGCACAACGCCAACACATTCATCATTCAGTTCAAAACAGTGACCCATCTAAGGTCTGGAAATTTTTAAGGACATTGGGGGTTGGGAATAAACGGCAAGAGTTAAATCCTAAAGATTTGAATATTGAGGTTCTTAACCAGCACTTCACTGCCATGTCCAATTTTGATAGGACTCTGAAGGCACAGACCATGCATTATCTTTCGACAATTCCAACCCCAAACCATTCACCTTTTGTCTTCGATCTATTTACCGCTAGTGATGTTAAGAAGAGCATTATGGCTATTACATCTAAGGCTGTTGGTAGTGACTGTGTGGGCCGGAACATGATTCTCCCTATCCTCGATGAAATTCTTCCCATCATTTGCTACATCCTCAACTATTCCATAACTAGCGGCATTTTCCCATCACCATGGAAAGAGGCCATAATCACTCCTTTGTCAAAAAAATGTAATCCCCAATTGTTAACAGACTTCCGTCCAATATCCATTCTACCATTCCTCTCTAAAGTACTTGAACGCCTTGTCCACACCCAATTCACTTCATTTATCCGCAAACATAATCTCCTCAGTCCTTTCCAGTCAGGGTTTCGAGCCGGTCACAGTTCAGTTACAGCTTTGATAAATATTACGGACGATATTAGATCTGGTATGGAGAATGGCAAATTAACTGTTCTATGTGTCCTTGATTTTAGTAATGCGTTTAATACTGTAGACTTTGACGTATTACTTTCTGTACTCAGCTCTCTTAACATATCTCCTACGGAAATAGAGTGGTTTCGTAGTTACCTGAGTGGACGCCGTCAACGAGTATGTATTGAAGATGACATTTCTAGCTGGTGCAATACAAGTGTCGGCGTACCTCAGGGTGGCGTGCTCTCTCCCCTCCTCTTCGCAATTTTTATAAACTCTATCTCAAATCAACTACATTCTTCCTACCACCTCTATGCAGACGATCTCCAAATTTACACACAGGCTCCCATAGATCAACTGCCGGAAGCGGTGGATACTATCAATGATGATTTGTCTAGAATAACGTCATGGAGTAGATCATATGGATTACAAGTCAATCCATCTAAAACACAGATCATTGTAATAGGCAGTCCTAGTACAACAGCAAGAATAAATTGGTCTCAGGTTCCACCGTTTGTTTTTGATGGTGCTACGATTGCTGTTAGTAATAAGGTAAAAAATTTAGGTATAATCATTGATTCCAATTTATCATGGGGTCCACAACTCCAGGAGTTGAGTAGGAAGATGTTTGCCTCCGCAGGATCAATTAGAAGATTACAACGTTTCCTTCCTAATGCTACGAAAATTGCGCTTGCAAAGTCCTTGCTTCTTCCAATACTTGATTATGCAGATGCCAGTTACTTAGATCTCGCCGAGAACCAATTCGAGAAACTGGAGCGTCTCCAAAATGTTTGCATACGATTTATATTTGGCTTGCGCAAGTATGATCACGTTTCTCAGTTTCGAACACAGCTCAAGTGGTTACCTATACGACTTCGCCGGAATACACATATTCTATCCTTATTATATAATATTCTGTTTAACCCCTCTACACCTTCCTATTTAAAAGAACGTTTTAAGTTCCTTCATGATACACATGACAGATGTTTGAGGTCATCGGAAAACTTAGAATTAAAAATGCCACCGCATTCCACAAAATTTTTAGACCATTCTTTTAGTGTTACAGCAGTTCGCTTGTGGAATAGGTTGCCACTTCAAATTAGACGAGCTGAGACGTTACAAAGTTTTAAAACTAATGTTAAAAATTATTACTTGACTAATAATTGTTAAAATCTTCCAATATTATAAAGTTATTTAACACATTACGTATAAACATTTTAATACATTTATGTATTTCTATATTTGTATTTATGTATATAGTTCATAAATTTACATTTGTGTATATTGTCTACTTCTTTCTATATATATTTATATATGTTTTAATATTTATATATATTTATATAATGTTTTGTAGAAAGTAATTTATTGTATTTAGGAATGTATATTATAAATTTGACGCCGACAACTACCAGTTCGCTCCTACCAATATTCTTTTCCATCCAAAGGTTGCCTGGCAGAAATTGCTTTAAGCGATAAGGCCGCCCATTGTACTGCTATTTTGTATAACATTTCTAAATTGTAATACTACCTTGGCGTACAATAAAGTATATAATAAATAAATAAATAAATAAATAAAACATATTTTTTGAAGAAATCGTAAGTCACAAATCTGTGCGCAATCAACCATTTTATTTCTTTATACCTGATGTAAAGTGGTCACCAAAGCCTCTGGAAGTTTGCAATACCAGAGGTTGGCACTCGCGCTGCCTACTCTGTAAAACACTTGTAACACCCCTTTTAAAGAACCCCATACATTTGGTTACACATCTGTGCATTTCGCGTTGCTTCCATACCCCCAAAGTCTACTTTGACTGCTAGAAGCAGTTATCTTTTGTATTTTTCCGGCATAGTTGAAAGCGACTTTCGTCTGTTCGTAAAAGTGCTTGCATCGAAATATCATACGTAAGTTACCAGGAGCACCGCTAGCAGATACGGTTATCTGGGCTTTTTAAAATATTGGTAGGCCTCTTATACCCACATTTATGACTAACTTTAGTTTATACGTCACACCTTTATCTCCGAAAGGGTAGCAGAGGCATATTATACGCCCACATACAACCGTGTGCATTTTGTACCACGTAATAAGTGGGCGGCTTAAAAATTTCAACAGCAGGTCACCACAGCTTGCGCCTGTCCATTTCAACACGGCAATGGGCTCACCACCTGTTACGTGGGACTAAAGTGCATACTGTTAAATGTGGGCGTATAGTATGCCTCTGCTTACCTCTTCGGGGATAAAAGCGTGACAATATGTCTATGTCAAATAAGTGGTGAGGACATTGCCGTGTTGAATTGGACAAGAGCAGGTTGTGCTGTTGTAAATTTTCAATCCGCCCACAAGGCCTTCAACTTGGCTAAACGACTGTCATGTTACTAGCAACCGGGACCAACAGCTTAACGTGACTACCGAAGCACGGAAACGCTAATAAATGGAAATAATAAAATGGAAACCCATAGCAAAAGTTGCTCAACGTCGTGATCGTTTACAGAACACTGAGCCTTATGGCCGGGTGGCTTGAAAAATTTTTACAGCAGGTAGCCACCACCTGAGACTGTCTAATTCAAAACCGCAATGGGCTCACCACCTATTACGTGGGACAGGAATACACATTGTGAAAAATGGGTATATAATATGCCACTGCCACCCCTTCGGGGATTAGGCGTGATGGATAAATAAATTAAATAAAAAAAAGACGTGTGGCACTCGGAGACTGCCGCGGTAAAGCTGTTGCATAGTATACCTTTGTTTTTCTTCGATATTAATTCAAGTTATACAAAAAAAAAAACACCCTCACCCTGACCACTCACACCCACCCTCACCATCACCCCTGACCCCTGACCCTCACCCTCACCCTCACTCCTCACCCTCACACTCACCCTCACCCTCACTCTTACAGTCACCCTCATCCTCACCCTCACACTCACACTCACTATCATCACGCCTCGATCCTACAATCGTTACAATCGTACCATATAATATATGTACATACACGTTAAGCCAACGCTCGGCCGTGCTGTTCGTGCTTCGTGTGACCTCGGATCTTAGATTTTTTGCTTTAGGCAATTTCTTGATTAAAGCCCACTCAAAGCCCGCGATAAAAACTATGCAATAGCTTAAAAATCTTTATTCATGTAGGTCACAAAGTAACATTTATGAAGGTCAAGATTATTGCTTCTACATTTACTGCCAGATTCGCAAATCAATAGGTAGAGCCTGAGGAAGAACCTGGCAATAAACCTCAAGGCCACTATTTTCTAACCGCCAGTAATTATAAAAACTATGCAATAGCTTAATAATAGAAAACTGCAACAAACTTTCAAACTTTATGAAAGTATCGCCATACTGTTTTTAAAGTCACGTGATCAGAATAAAAAAAACTGTTATTGGTCGCTTCACTTTTAGCAGATTCTGGAAAAAACGATAGGTTCGTTTGCGGGGTTTGCTGCACACATTTTTTCTATTTTGAGAGTTTTAATTGAAAATTATTGTAATAACTGGTAAAGCACCATTTTGAGGTATAAGCACATTTTGTGTGCGGAAACATTTTAGCGGACTTTGAAAATAGACGCCTCTAATATCATTTTAACATAATGTTATTTCTTACATAGCAACTAGCACTAGTTGACCCCACAGCTTCGGCCGTGGAATATTTCGACCTCCCGTCTCACCTATTTAATCCTGTCGCATAGACATTTATGACCACTGCTCTGCCACCCAGTGTAGTAGCGTAATGATATATAGCCTATAGTTTTCCTCGATAAATGGGCTATCTAACACAATCAAAAATTTTAAAATTTTCAAATCCAACCAACTGTTCTTGAGATTAGCGCTTCAACCAAACAAACAAACTAACTCTTCAGCTTATAAAGCTGAAGAGTTATATATATAAATTATGAGATATTTTTACACAGCGCGTATTAACCCAAATTAAGCTAAAAAAATCTTATGCTATGAGAAGTAATAAACGTTTATTTTATTACTAAACACATAAATATATAGGTACACAGTGAAATCACATACTCCTGAAATCACAATAGTAATTATAGTTTCACATAGGACCTCAACCACGGCACTACGCCCTTGAGGCAATTAATTTTGATTTTGTTATGTAGAACATTACGTACATAACTCCTTTACACAAGGTCAGTAGTTGCGTTACAATTAGTTAATTGCCTGAATATTATTTGGGTACGAGTAACTACTGGATAGATAATATTCAGGCAATTATTTAGTCATTAAATAGTTAATTTTGAAGATATCGAGTTTATTTCTATTACGAGTACGTCACTAACAGTAATTACAAATAACGAAGAAATATTGTAATATTGTAATAAATCGAAGTCAGTATGATATATATCGCCGCTCTAAGTACCTTTACTAGTCAGGATGAACACTTATTTTTAAAAGTTATAAGTTTATGTAAGATAATTTGACTACCTCGGTGGCGCAGTTGTAGTGTCTACAACTGCCGCGCTGAGGTCGGAACAAATATTTGTGTGATCCAAAAATGTATAATATGTATGAATTTAGAAATATATAAGTATGTATATCAGTTGTCTAGATCTCATAGTACATGCTTATAGATTAGTTTTGGCTAGATGGCGCTGTAAAAAGTGTGTATTTATTTTTTGTAGCATGACAACAACTCTGATTTTATTCATCGCTTCTCTTGTCAAACGACGACGATTCGAAATAACAACAAATACAGAAATCGTACAATTTCCATAATAATTTGACAAGGTATTCATTAAATGGTATTCAGTCACCTTCTAATATTGAATGGATTGTAACGAGCTCAACATTTAGATACCTACAAATATATCATAAAGCGTAGTTTAAATAGGCAGTTATTTACCAAGCATTTAAGATTTTTTTGAAGTGAAAACTTCTTTAGCGGCGTTGAGCACTTTTTCTGTAATGGGTATAAAATCTTAAACTCGCGTCAGGACACGTGACCTGATCGAAAAAGCGTAAGACGGTTTTTTATCATCATCATTAACGTCCATCCCGGTCAATTTTTGAAGTGAATATTATTTTAGCACGGTACGCATATTTTTAGATGAGATAAAATCTCTGGACTCGCGACCATAATCATCATCATCATCTAACGTTGATTCCGGTCATCTACAGGTCTTATTAAATAATGCTGTGTAATCAATTAGGACTCTTTCAGTGTAGATTTATTTTTCATCATCATCATCTTTACGTCGATCCCGGTCAATTTTCGAAGGAAAAACTTCTTTTGGCGCGGTATGAGATAAAATATCGGGACTCGCGACCATAATCATCATCATCATCTAACGTTGATTCCGGTCATCTACAGGTCTTATTAAATAATGCTGTGAAATCAATTAGGACTCTTTCAGTGTAGATTTATTTTTCATCATCATCATCTTTACGTCGATCCCGGTCAATTTTTGAAGGAAAAACTTCTTTTAGCGCGGTACGCAATTTTTGAAGTGAAAACTTCTTTAGCGGCGTTGAGCACTTTTTCTGTAATGGGTATAAAATCTTAAACTCGCGTCAGGACACGTGACCTGATCGAAAAAGCGTAAGACGAATGGAGTTTTTAAGTGAAAACGCCTCTTAGCGTGGTACACATATTTTTAGAGGAGATAAAATCTCTGGATTTGCGACTATAATCATCATCATCATCTAATGTTGAACCCGGTCATCTACAGGTCTTATTAAATAATATTGTGTGATCAATTAAGACTCTTTCAGAGTAGAATTTTTTTTTCATCATCATCATTAACGTCCATCCCGGTCAATTTTTGAAGTGAATATTCTTTTAGCGCGGTACGCTTATTTTTAGATGAGATAAAATCTCTGGACTCGCGACCATTATCATCATCATCATCTAACGTTGATTCCGGTCATCTACAGGTCTTATTAAATAATGCTGTGTAATCAATTAGGAGTCTTTCAGTGTAGATTTATTTTTCATCATCATTAACGTCGATCCCGGTCAATTTTTGAAGGAAAAACTTCTTTTAGCGCGGTACGCAATTTTTTAGATGAGATAAATCTCTGGACTCGCTACACCCCGTTACAATACGCAGCTATAGTGTGTGCATATATGCATGTACCAACGCATCTAGATAAATAAATTATTAATAAATTGAGTTTTCACTTCTGTCGGCACTCCCGGAGTGGTTAGGTTAGGTTTTTACGTAGAGAAGGCAGACAAGCATACGGCCTACATGATGGAAAGTGGTCACTGTAGCCATGGACGTTTGCAACACCAGACGTGCAGCACTCGTGCTGCTGACCCTATACAAACCAGACATAGACATTTGAGAAAATCCACCCAGCAATGACATTGCACAATCTGAGCGTACGCATAAAAAACCTTCCTATCGGACCTTACCGAATGAAAGCCTTCTGGATGCAAAGATTACCAAAATGCAGAAGTATTGAAGAGTACAAAAATTAACTCCAGGAGCTTAAGTAATAGATGAAACTAGATTGAAGTGCTTGTAGCTCCCGTTTTTCAGTAAACGATGATTGCGTTAAGCTTTTTACTCTATGGTAAGTAGCCTCATACTCATCTTCTCAGTTGTTTCCAAACCCTAACTGAATTAAGAGCCTGAGGTTTATTTTTATTTGACAGATACGAGCCTCTATCAAAAAGATCTCCTACCAGATGAGCAGCAATCAGAAAGATCTCATGCCTGACTTTTAAATGAAATAAAAAACACATATTAAATAAAAAATACTTGTACTATTCCACATTATTTAATATCATATTTTCATATTTTACAATCTGAACGTTCTTGTATGAAATAAATTACTATATTCTGAAAATAAATGGGCTAAAAGCTCACACTGCAGTGATTAATGAAGCGCACCAGATAAAAAATCTTTCTGATAATTAATTAATAAACTTATCCATTCCACTATTCACTTGTTAATTATTTTTGGAGATTAGCCAGTTGAACATTTTCAAAGAGTGGCATGATGGAAGAAATAGCACATACTAAAAATTTTATACCAGAAATTTCGTGGCTGGAAAATATATTTGGATTGAAATGAATTTAATACTCGAAAATCGTGTGAAATTCAAAAATTCAGTATCGTGGTTATTAATTTAATCACATTTTATGGTCGACGTAATGTTCATTTAATCTTGGAGCATTACCCCGGAGACTTAAATATCATTTACGATCTCGGCGAAGATAGCCCGCGTAACATGATTTATGTTCAAAAAATTAAAAAGACCCTCCATAAATAACTAGAAGATATCCAAGTATCCATCCTCGTGAAATTTGATCATTTTCGCATGGGTAAACATGAGTTTTTATTTTCAAGGTCATAGGTAGCCAATGTTTTACTTTTCATATCTACAACTTCTTCGTCGTAGTGTATTTCCAGTTGCTTTCAAATCCTACCTAGATTGGGAGTCTGGGATCCATTTATATTGACTGCTAAAAGCAGCTTTGGATTGGCTTTTCACTATCGACATCGATGAGAGTAAAAAAGGGGAAGGAAGGAAAGACCCAAGAAGTGCTGACTGAACGTCGTAAAGGATGATATGTGTGCCAATAGTCTCACTACATGCTGACGACCGTGCGAAATGGAGGAGACAAAGTAGGAAAGAGGACCCCGGGCGTCGCGAGAAGGAACTGGGACAGACGCTCGGATGATGATGACATCGTTGGGAGTAACTGCCGCGTTACCTCCCAACCCCTTTAGGGCGTTGCGTGCAGGCTTGCGTTGTTACCTCGCCCACGAGTCAGAATGTGCTGTATATGAGTTCTTTAAACCTGTAACTATCTCAATTCAAACTATCCATTGCTACTTTAAAATAAGACGATTATGACAATGAATCACGCCTTATCCCTAAAGGGGTGGCAGAGGTATATTATATTTATTTTCAAGGTATACATTTTGGCAGAAGAAATTAAATTATTGTTTAAGAAATTCACAAAATTTGTACCAACTAATACCATTAAAAATGGGCTTGATTTAGTCAAAAAATTTATAAACACACATGTACCGGATAAGGCTATTTTAGTTTCTTTCGATGTCAATAATCTATTTCCTAGTATATCTTTACAGGAATGCAAGATCGTAATTAAGGATGTTCTGATGAAGGCTATAGTAGACCCACAAATATCTATAGATTTAGAACACACCATATCGGTATGCCTGGAACAAAATTATTTCAGATTTGGTAATAAGTTTTACAAACAAGTAACTGGCCTAGCAATGGGCAGTCCACTATCTCCACTTTGTGCGGACATTTTTATGGACTTTATAGAAAATCTAATTCTAGGAAAATAATTTACAGTTTTTATGCTATTGTTACAGATATGTAGATGATATCATTTGCTTATGGACCGGGAATGTAGGTGAATTAAATAATTTTTTGACATTTATTCATACAATTAATTCCAATATAAAATTTACAATAGAAATTGGTTATGATAAAATAAATTTTCTTGACATCTCTATAAGCTTAATTAATAATAGACTTTCTATATAATAAAATATATAGAAAGCCTACATTCACGGATAATGTAATAGCTGAAAGTTCTAGACATCCGCTAGAACATGCTACGTTTCACTCAATGGTACACCAATTAATTTCGATTCCAATGTCGCAGAATGATTATGACGAAGAACTATCAGTAATAAAGACCATTGCACTCAATAATGGCTTATCAAATAAGTTAATAGACAACATTATTTGAAGAAAGAGATCAAGGGCAGTCATAGATCTAATGTATAAAGATGGCACCGCTACTACTCAGGATATAAATAAAAAACGTTGGGCACGCATACCTTATATTGGTAAAATATCATATAAGTGTACTAGACATCTTACAGGGTGTAAGCCTGCGTTTTATACAACGCACAATTTATGCAAACTTCTGTGCAATAACTAGGATAAGACACCGAACGACCAAAAAAGTGGTGTATATGAATTGACATGCTCTAATTGTAATAAAAAATATATAGGTCAAACTGGAAGATCTTTCAAAATCAGAGTTGCTGAGCATACCTGTGGCTGGAGACTCAATAAAACAGAGATTGAACCTGTGACCTTTGCCTAACCAGGGCAATATTCTAGCCACCTGAACTACCCGAACCGTATCGAACCAAGTTGAAATTCTCCACCAAATTTTAGTCGTCATTTTAAGAATATTGCCCTGGTTAGGCAAAGGTCACAGGTTTAATCCCTGTCTCGAATCGAATTGTCTTTTTCCACTTTATTAAAAATTTATGAGAAAATTAGCAAAATAATTGCTTTAAAATTTTATCAATAAAACAGAGTCCAATTTCGCGGAACATCTCATAACAGAGAAACATTCATTTGAGCCGAAAATAAATTTTAGAGTTTTACATGCCTGTGAAAAAGGTAGAAACGAATGCTCTTAAAGCTCTCGAAATAAATAAATTAACTAATACTGATAGAAACATCATCCTGAATCAACAGTTAGACATAAGCCGTTCACCTTTATTGCAGTAAAGTTATGACATCTACATATTTTTATTTATTTAATCTTAATTCACATGACATTGACATATGTAAATTGTAATTTATAATAGTTTATATTCTGACATCATATTGACAAACGTAATTAACATTAACGCTTTTGACATTTAATCAATACCTCATGACATTTCTTATATTTTTTATTTTTTTATTTATATTTGAAAATTGACATTATTTATGATAAAATTTTATTGTAATGAAAATTGTAATATTGAATTAATGTTTAAATGTATTACTTCATTTCTTGAGATTCTCCCTAATATTAGGGAAAACTTATTAAGTGGTATAATGAAATTATTATTTACCCTCAGTCAAACCATTGTTGTTATAACTTCATATATTGTATTCAATGACATCCGAAATACATTAAATATGTGTTAACCTTTGAAAATGCCGTAAGGCGAAACCGGTCAGGTTAAAATAATAAATAAGTGGAACAGTTCAAGTGTTTTTGTTCAAAATGTGTAGCAAGTTCCACCAAGTGCCATCAATCAACAGTGTAAACAGTTTGAAACAAACAGCCGTGCATAAGGCCTTCAACTTGGCTTAACGACTGCCTTGTTACTAGTAACCGGCTTAAGGGGCCTTCCGAAGCACGGAAACGCTAGTAAATGGAAATTCCACGTTGTGTTCACCCATCCGTAACTAGCCATAGTGAAAGCTGCTAAACAATGATAGTATATAGAATACTGAGTCAGCGTGGCCACATACTAGGTATGGCTTTTAAGTTCTTTCTGTCGTTTCCATATTTTCCGGCCATTTTGAATTCGGAACTGTTCTATATTCGAATGTGTTTAAATTTTGAATCTCAAAACAGTTGAAAGTATTAGGTATAATGCTATTGTTTAGTCACACAACTTGTTTAAGCGAAGGGAAAAGTGTATTAAGCTACGTGGTGAATACTTTGAAAAACAATAAAAAATACTATAAGGTTCTAGTTGTGTTTTTTTTTGTCAAAAGCTTAAACTTAAAAAGCATGCCTATAATGATAATAGTTTTTATTAGTCACGCCTTAATTCCCGAAGGGATGGCAAAGGCATAATGCACCCAGACCTAAAAAAAATCATACATTTCATGGTATGTTTTTTTTATGTATTACAATGATCTAATACCATCTAATGAAAGTATTCCTCAATAGGTTAGAAAAGATTATATATGGATGCAACATAAACTTTTATGTTATAATGAGAAAGCTTTAAAAACCCATAAACCTAACTACATATTATGTTAATCTTCAGTGGCGAAAATTTCAAAGTAACACATAGTAAGTAACATGTACCTTCTACACTTTTGGGTAATAAAAGATTCATTAATGATTTTAATTTTAAATTAGTTTTAGCTGCCGTGATACTTTCTGTAGCTTCCAACTTTTTAGTTTCTTGTTCAAGTCGAGACTTTATATTAGCCCGGATACAGAGTGTACAGAACTTCTAAGCTTAACACGAGACGATGCGGTGTAGGTATGTTAACTTTATAATATTACTAGCGGAACCGACAGACGTTATTCTGCAGTATACTGACTTGCGCTTTTTTTTTCTTTGATTTGTTAATATAAACCATCCAAGGCATAATTTTTTTTAGATGCGTAAAAGTGGCTCTTATGCATCAAAAAAAACATCCCATTGCTGTGTTGAAATGGACAGACGCAGGTTGTAGCTAGCAACTGTTGAAAATTTTCAAGGCCTTTAACTTACTGGCTACCGAGACAAATAGCTTAATGTGCCTTCCAAACATGTATCCGATGCATATTTTGCGGGGAAGATTTAGCGGGGCTATGAGCGCTTTATACCTAAAGTACCATCAAAATTGTTCTTTACCATTTCTGTTGTTTTGAAGCTCCAATGGGTCGTTTCTTCTCCTCCCAATTTTGCTGTAGTTGAGTAAACGGCACATGACTAAGCCCTTGTACTAACCCACAATAATAAAGTCAATCCTACGGCGTAGGTACTTCTTAGTAACTATTAAGCATACTTAGTCAAAATACACGTGTAATCCTGCATGGCGAACTGTATAATTAGTACCATTGTACCCAGTTGGCGCTCTCCTGTAGAGTTACGTGACTAATCTCGGAGCTTAACATCATATAAAAGCATAGTTACGTATATGACGTGGCTCATGTGAGCGAGCTTTTCACAGTTGTACGTGACTGAAATACTTAAAATTAAGGCTGTTTACGATGATTGAAACGAATACGATGTAAAAAGTAAAAATATTAAAATAGAAATTTTCATATAAAAATTTAAACTGTTTACACTGTTGACTGATGTCACTTGGTGGAACTTGCTACACATCTTGAATAAAAACACTTGTACTGTTCCACTTATTTTTATTATTTAAACCTGATCGGTTATGCCTTACGGCATTTTCAAGGTTAGCACATATTTTATGTAACCTTTAATAATGCCATAAGGCAAAACCGGTAAGAAATTTTAAACTTTAATACATTTAAATTTGCAGCTACTGTTGCAGTGCTAGAAATACGAATGTTAGTTGACATTAATATGACTTATATTACTATCACAGTTTTTTTGGGATATCTCAGCTTGTGTCACGTCGGAGTCAAGTAATTTGAATATTCATTATTATTTTGTAGATTTTTTTAAGTCGAAAATAATATATTGATTAGCAGCATAAATTTATAGCAGCATAAATTCATTTTCATAGTTCTAGTTTAGTAAAACGGTGTAAACGCCCATTACACCTTATGTATTTTTACTTTAAAAAATAAATAAAACAATTTTTTTATGACTATTTGTTTGAAACCAAAAGAGTCACCATCTTAGCTATAAAATGGCGTTCCTTGTCATATAATTACCACAAAGGCATAACTAACTAACTATCTTCACGCTATCTCCCTGACGGGGTAGCCAGAGAGGACAGATCGCCAGGCTTCGCGATCCATGCATACTTCTTTCGCTTCTTGCAGATTCGTCAATCGCTTCATACATGCACGTCTATTCTATTCGTATCCGAATACTTTTGACTTTTCCGTTATTGAGCAATCTGTTCACATGGTCATCATCATCCGAGCGTCTGTCCCAGTTGCGTCGCGCGACGCCCGGGGTCCGCTTTCCTACATTTTCTCCTCCACTTCGCACGGTCGTCGGCATCCCCTGTAGTGAGACCATTGGCACGCATGTCATCCCTTACGACGTCAAGCCAGCACTTCTTGGGTCTTCCCCTCTTACCGGGACCCGGCGGGGCTGACATGACCAGACATTTGTTACCTACGTAGCCCGGCGGTTGCCGCAAGACGTGACCATACCAACGAAGGCGACACTCTTGCAACTTGTCTGCAATGTCACGGACGTGAAGGCTGCCGCGGATGCGAAAGTGCCTCACGCGGTCCATCCGCGTGACTCCACACATCCACCGCAGCATCTTCATTTCCGTGACACGCAGCTCCTGCTTGTGTCGCTCCAATATCGGCCACGTCTCACTGCCATGTAAAAGGACAGGTCTAATAATGGTTTTGTAGACCTGTCCCTTCAACCGGATCGGCATTTTAGGGTCACAAATGACACCGGTCATTTCCCGCCATTTGGCCCACGCGGCAGCAATGCGTGACTTGACATCGCAATCGATGTCACTGGACGTGTGAAAAACAGATCCCAGGTATTTAACCTGGTCCGTGCGCTCGACCAAATCACCGCCTATGCGGACGGATGTGGGATCTGTCGAGTTTAGTGCCAAGTACTCGGTCTTCGCCACATTTAGTTTCAGACCGCCGTTCTCAAGCGTCTCCTTCCACGCCTTTAGATGTCGCACCAATCTGCCCCTGTCCACGTCTGCCAGCGCAATATCGTCAGCATACATGAGCAACCATGGAGGCTGCTCATGCGGGTTTCTGATGCTGTCCGACAATTCGTCTAATATTACACTGAACAGAAGCGGACTAAGGACAGAACCCTGGTGTACCCCGACGGTGGTGGGGAAGGGTTTCGTGTCGCCAACAGCAGTCCGAACCATTGAATCGGAGTTACAGTACATGTCCCGGATAGTGTCAATATAGACCTCTGGAACCCCTTTGGACCGCAGTGCCCACCAGATCATCGCACGAGGAACACAGTCGAAGGCCTTCTGCATGTCTATAAACAAACAGTGCAGAGGCGTGTTCTTCGACCTGTATTTCTCTGCGACAACCGTCAGGGCAAAAACAGGGTCCGTGGTCCCATGACCAGGGCGAAACCCATATTGACACTCCGAGAGAGTACACTCCTGCCGGATCCGAGAGTCTATAATCCTCTCGAAGATCTTCATGGTGTGGGACATCACCTTTATACCGCGGTAGCTCCCGCACTCCTGCACTGACCCCTTACCTTTGAAGACTGGAGTAATAATACTCAGTCTCCATTGGTTTGGGATCTGCCCGCTGAGGAGTATGCGGTTAAAAAGGTTTACTAAGATGCCCACACCGCGAGGACCCATCGCCTTCCAGGCTTCGATGGGGACTCCATCGGGTCCGACAGCTTTCCGATTCTTCATGCGGCGAAGCGCAGTCAGGACTTCTCCAGGCGTTTACCGGTGGCACTAGTCCCTGATTCGGAGGGAGGTCCGGAGGCTGCACCTCTTTATGCTGTTTATTAAACAGCTCGTGGAAGTACGAGCGCCATCTCTCCTTTACCGCGAGGTCTTCGCTTAACAGGTTGCCCTCAGGGTCTTTTACATAGCGACACTTGGATATATCCTGTGCCGCTTTGACCCTGGAGCGCGCCAGCTTATAAATGAGCTTCTGCCCCTCAGACGACTCCAGCGTATCATACAAAGGTTGTAAGTGGTCTCGTCTGGCTCTGGCTACAGCTCTCTTTGTGGCGCGCTTGGCAGACCTGTACGCGTCGCGGTCTGCGGGAGATCCGGTCGCTTGCCACTATTAAAGAGGGCTTTCTTCTCCCTGGTCTCCCTCAGGACTGCGTCGTTCCACCACCAAATTTCCTTGTCACATTTGCGTCCACCCTTAGACTCACCGAGCACCACCTTCGCCGCTCCAAGGATGGCCGCCTGAACTTTGTCCCAGTAATCTTGAACTGGTTCGCCTTCAGTGTCGGTGCACTTGTCACCGACAGCTGAGACGAACTCCTGGGACCTAGTTTCATCAAGCAGCCACCATCTGATGCGGCGCTGGCACCGCTCGATGCGTTTGCCTTTAGGCTTCACGCAGAGGTCCATGACAAGGAGACGGTGTTGTGCAGTAAGACTCTCTCCGGGTATGACCTTGCAGTTGGCCACCTTGCCGATGCTGTGTCGCCTAGTGAGTAGGAAATCTATCTGAGTTGTACGCCTCCCGCTCTTGTAGGTGATGAGATGTTCGGATTTCTTTTTGAAATACGTGTTCACAATGGCCAGATCGGCAGCCGCACACGTTCTGAGGATAGTTTCTCCTTCAGCGTTGCGGGTGCCGTATCCAAAACCACCATGAACCCGCTCAAACTCCTCACACCTCTCACCCATATGACCGTTTAGGTCGCCGCCCAAAACGATTCCCTGTGACAACGGAATGCTCCGAAGCACTCCCTCGAGTTGGTCCCAAAACGACATCTTATCGGCGTCGCTACAACCGGCCTGTGGCGCGTAGGCACTTATCAGGTGGGTAATAATCCCATCGATAAGCACCCTCACGATCATAAGCCGGTCGCTACAGCGTTTCACTTCCAAGATGCCGCTCTGCAGCCCTTCGGAGAGCACCACGGCCACCCCGTTCTCCCCACCAGGCGCACCCGTGTAGTACAGCTTCTAGCCTTTCTGCAAAGGCCGGGCTCTGTTGCCCTTTCACCGAGTCTCCTGCAGGAACGCCACGTCCACCCTCCGCCTGGAGAGTACTTCGGCCAACTCTACCGCACGCCCAGTCAGCGTGCCAATGTTCCAAGATGCGAAGCGGATTCGTGTTGGGGCTAACTTCTTTAGCCGTGCTGGCCCGACACACGGCAGCCCTAGCCCACTTGCCACAGGAGTCGGGCGGGGCTCCTGCGCGCCGTTTTGCGGCGGCGCCCTATCCCTAGCTGCAATCCTTTTGTGTCTGTCCATTTCTGTTTCGGCGGGTGGCTTTTATGGGAGCGACGCCCTCAGACTTCCCAACCCCAGAGGGGAAAGCCAGCGCCAGAGCCTCGTCCGTTAATCAGCAGGTGCACGCACTAGCACGGGAGGTTGACTTGGACCCCGAAGATCTTGGTGGGCCCCTTACACCCTAATCTGTTCACATGGTCTTTATATGTAAGTCTCAGCCATACAGCGCTGATATTCAGATAACGTCAATATATATATAGCCACCGCACGCAGCCTTCTTTTAATATCCGCAGCCGGCTATTTTGAGACTGTCGATGCTGCGTCGCGTTTGGGTGACTCTCTGACATCAGGGCACGGCTCCAGTATCACGCGTCTTGGCGACTACTCGGTTACATTTTCGCTATTTAAAAAGTGATTCAGACGCCACTTCTGGCACATTTTAAGGGTGTTGGAGGAGCGCTCTTTTACTGCATTTGGCTTCTAAAAAGTTACTAAGTCGCTGGTTGTGAATGATTAAAGAGGTTAGTCTGTGGAGGCCCTTATAGACGTCACGCACAGAAATGGACTAACATGCTTCAAAATTAATTTACTCCAGTTAAATACAAAAGCAACAATGTAATAATGTAATTATAAATATGTAGTTTATGCATGTCTGCATGATTGCATAATGTAATACACGTAGGATATAAAGTGGATATACACTGTACACAGGCGTTATGTTTTAAAAACAATTCATTTTTTCATTTTTTCACATCAAAGTCACAAATACATTGTTCCTTAGTATATTAAAGA
Organism: Thumatha senex; assembly: GCA_948477245.1. Classification (NCBI taxonomy): domain Eukaryota; kingdom Metazoa; phylum Arthropoda; class Insecta; order Lepidoptera; family Erebidae; genus Thumatha; species Thumatha senex. The sequence continues at coordinate 9,457,387 of OX419726.1, read as the reverse complement.
ACAATGTTTTTGAACTGAAACTTGTTATAGATATACATATAACATGTATATTTATGACAAAGTAATACAGAAAATTTGGACTAAATCTACCCACACAGCACATGGATACTGATAGTGGTTAACAAACTAATAAAAAATAACGCGCGTGAAATTGTACATAGTAAATATCCGGAAAATCTAAATTTTACTTAATTAAAACTCTTACAAATAGGTTTATTTTGTATTCTAAATTTAATATAAAATTGAAAAATACTTTTAATACTTTAAATACCGTTTATCAATAACAAAATGTAGATTAAAAGGACAGTCTATTTGAATTATAAAGCTCTTCATTGAATAGAAATCCAATTTGTCCTCATAAATATTAACTATCCAGTTGTAGTAATGGAGAATAAATTACATTAAAGATTTATGGATATTCTAGCTATTGCCAACTACTTAGTTCACGTAAAATAGTTAGGTAATTTGGTTAGTATTCTGTAATTTTAGGAAAATTGATTGCAAATTATATATAATATATTTTTTTCCATCAATATTACAATATAACAAGAAAATTATCACAAAACAATAGTACCTTCTCGCTAAGTTACTTAAGATTCTAAATTTAAACAATAAATAAATTTAGATAGGAAAATACATCATTTTTAGGTATTACTCCTACTACCTAAAAATATTATTAAATAGCAAAAATAATGACCTAACAATATCGAACTATTATGTATTCAAAATTATTTACTCAAGAAAAAACTGATAGAAATCAACAATATACTACATAATTGAATTAACATTGTTTTCTTTATATTATATCCGCGCATGTGCAAACTGATCGGAATTTGTGCATGCTTAATTTCTTATTAAGATTCTAGAGTTCAGCTGAGTTTTGATAGATGAGAGAGTAACTCGGTAACTTTATTATTAAATATTCGTATATATATATTATAGCGAAGTAATTATGGCTATCTTGTTGATCCTAATAATCTTATGAGTTCCAACCATCAAAACGAACATAATACTATTTGGAATCCATTGAAAGTACAAAGTCACTGATATGAGTACAACATCATATTTTCTAACATACAATGAGGTCGGTAAGCCACAACGTGTTTCGTAGGCTCGTCTATGACGTCAGTACCTACGAGGCACCTAATTTCCGCAATCCCGGTTTGTGACTGCTTGCATATGAATGTTTAGAACAAGTGTTCAGTTTGTGAAAAACCGGTGTTGTGATAGAAATTTTTGAACTTTGTATACTTTAACTCTGTTTCTGTAGAAATTCATTGAAATGAGAAGAGATTTCTTTAAAACTATTATAAGCACTTTAAAACTATTTCAATAAAACCAAGCGCTCGTGGCCCTACTAACTAAGAGGTCTGTAAGCGATGAATGTGTTAAACAAATTTTATATACTACTCGGGACTTCACGCGAAACAATTTTCTACTTACATTCACCGACGTGTCGAGCGCGTGGCAGCACCCGTGGTCGCGGCCAAATAAAAAATTTCGCTATGGCTGGTCCTCGGATGGGTGACCGCTTTGACACCCATCCAAGGACCAGCCATACTGAAAGTTGCTTAACGCAGTTATTGTTTACAGAAATACGAAGAAATATAAAGTACCAACCTAATAACTACAATGCAAACAGAACACAATCGACTGTAAATTTCTTTTCCTTCAAGTCCTATGGGACCATATGTAAAAAACTCTGAAGATAAAACTATAGCTGAGCTTTAAACCTTATCTAAATAGTGCTGTTGCCAAGACACATTTTTATTATGGGTGCATAAATTAATAGCTTAGTGTTGTTTCTAGGAAGTGGTTTTCATTTTAAGATCTTCTCGTTCTTATGCGACTAATAAAAATACAACTTCTGGGGTTTGTTTTGCTCTAAAAGACGGTAACAGACCGGACTGTATGTTTTCAATGCCGTGGAGGATGGATAGGTGCTTAGTGTGGGATGCTACGTACGTTGACACTCTTGCTTCTACTCATCTTTTCGGTATTGCTGGCTGATACGGTGCTGCCGCCGCTTCTGCGGAGACCCTTAAACGGTAAAAGTATTTGCAACTTACAAATGATTACGTTTTTGAGCCGTTTGGGACCGATTGACAATTACTAAAAACCAATTACCTAACATGCCTCATAAATATCTCCGCATCGCAGTCGTTAACGTAGAAGAGGCTTGGTATCGTGAGAGATGATATTCGTGCCAGCGTAGTCTTACTACAGAGGACGCTGAAGACCGCGCGAAGGGAAAAGAAAAAGTAGAAAAAGCATAGATGAATGAACCATGGGGTGAACTGTGAGAAAAAGGGACCCCGGGCGTCGTGAGACGCAACTGGAACAACGCTAGGATGATGATGATGAGATCGTAGGTGTTTAATTTCTTTAAGTTACTTATATTTATTTTGGTTGTCTTATTTTTTTTAAGCCACTGAAGTGGCAGGCATGCATACCGCCTACCTGATGAAAGTGGTCACCGTAGCCTATGCACGTTTGCAACACCAGAGGTTGCCGACCTTGTTTAAACCTTCTAAGACCCCTTTTACCGTTAACAATGCATAAAACTTTTTCATTTCAATACGATCTAAAATTGTAAAGATAACGTTTTGTTCAGTTTCAACCTAAAATCCCTATTTTTTATAAAAGTCGATATTTTTACTTTTCGTAAATATTCTGTTTATCAGTCACGCCTTTATCCGCGGATGGGTAGGCAGAGGCTTTTTTACGTCCACATTTCATCATTTGCATTTTATCCCACGTAACAGGTGGTGATCTCATTGCCGTGTTGAAATTGATATGTGCAGAATGTAACCTGGTGTTGTAATTGTTCAAATCGCCCCTAAAGACGACTGCCGGCTATTAATAATAGAATTAGAATGTTATTATACTAGCGGCACGCTATGATGGTCGTTTAACATATTACAATAATGCAAAACATTTCAATTTTTATGAAATAAAATACCAGCATACTATATTTAGGGTATTTTTTTTTTTAATATTAAATATTAATTATATATTATTTATACTGTTGATTGAAGGCGCTTGGTGGAACTTGCTACACATATTAAATAACACCACTTGTACTGTTCCACAACATTTACTTTGTAAACCTGACCGGTTGCGCCAAGTAAATATTTTATTTTCTGAGACGAAAATGTGAAATGAATGGCCATCATAGCGTGCCACTAGTATAAATATTGAAATGGCACAAATATAATTAATTAGATGTTTTATTATTATTAATACTAATACCTCAAAGAACACCGCTGTTCACTGCAACACATCACTTTCCATCATTTTGCACATTTTGCACGAGTGAAGGAAAGTGATATGATAAAATTTTTGATATGAATGATTTTTTTCTTTACAGAAATCGTTTTCAATATACTCTGAAAGGAGGGCGATCTTATCCACAGTGATTGGTTTATCCCTAAGTTAGCAAAGTTTAAAACTACTTACTTTTTGCTGTATCAAGTTTTTCATTTAGGTATGCGATAAAAATCTGGTTTTATCTATACCTAAAGATGAATAAAATTGATGTGTCTGTTCCAAAGTAACAGCTTTTCACTAAATGATTATAAAAGTATTTAATGAAAAAAAATCTCTCTCAATCTATCTGTCTGTGTGTCCGGCTAATATCTGAAAAGGTTGAACCGATTTTAAGGAATCTTTTACTGGCAGATAGCTGAAGTAGTAACTTAGGCTATATTTTATCCCCGTATTAAAAGGTAAAAAAAAAAAAAAATGTTCTTTATTTCAGTAAGAGTTACCCAGGGTTACATTATTGAGATTCCCCAGTAAGTAATTAAATACTTGTGTTGGGAATATCTCGCACCTCCCTATTGGTATTCATTGCTTATAGGTAGGTAATAGTTTAACATTTTTGAGAATACGAAGTAACAAGATAGAACAAAACTATTTGCATGCACACAAAATATGAGTGAATGATCTCCATTAGTAGATATAAGTATTTGAGGTTTTAATAGAACAAGTAAGTAACATTACCGCGTGAAAGAAAGTATTGCAACCTTAATGTATAAATTACAGTTTATCTTAATTTATGTGATATAAAGAGTTGTGTATGTATGTGTGTATGTGTGTGCATGTGTGTATTTGTGTCTGTGTGTATTTGTATTTGTGTGTCTGTGTGTATTTGTATTTGTATTTGTGTGTGTGTGTGTGTGCGTGCGTGTAGATGTGAATGTCTGTCCGTTTGTTTGTTTCTAAACGTGTTAGGCGATTCTAACGAGGAGAATTTCGATCTCATCATATGAGAGCGCCTTTAAGCACTCTATCAGGGCGAGTTTACATTTCAGCAGTGTCATGGGGTATAATTTTAGTATACGATTTATCTTGTTGTATAAGTATGGGGCCTGACTGGCATACTGCCTGCTAGCAAAAGCTGTACGATATGGATGTTTCGGAGCAACAATATCCGCCCTTCTTCTATTCAGAAGTTTAGGGTTAAATGTTAATGACTTATGGTATTTTAGGATAATATTTAGAATGAAAAGTTTTCTAACTGAAAGTAGATTACTTATAATATATAGTGTGTCTGTTGGAAATCTACGAGGCTTAGTGTACATCACCTTGATTAAGGATCTTTGTGCTCTTTCGACATCAAGAAAATGGGTTTTAGTTGCTCCACCCCACACTGGGATACAATAAGTGATGACAGATTGAGCCAGTGACAAGTATATCTGTTTTATTAGTGTCTTACTCATTAGGTATCTTAATGATTTGAAAATCCAAATCAATTTTCTCACCCTAGTTGTGATAAGGTCGAGGTGTGAGTGCCAACTTAGTCGTTGATCAATCATGATTCCTAGATATTTATTATCACATACCTTTTCAATCAGAGGACATGGACATGTTTGATGGTTTTGTTTAGAGCAGCTATGAATTTTTATTTTAAAATCACTACTTGGTAAAGGTTGAGAATTTTGGTATAATGCATGAATAATATATATTTGGTTATATAGAAGCATATATATTTGGTTTTTGTGACATTAAGTGTTAAGAGGTTATTATTTAGCCATACAGCCACTTTACCCAAGCCTACTTCGGCAACAGCTTTTACATCCTGCCAGGATCTACCAGTGAAAGTGATGGCAGTGTCATCAGCGTAGGAGAGTATCCTTCCTCCAACGTCCGGAAGATTACATAATTCATTGATATAGATCAAAAATAGAGTTGGACCAAGGATACTCCCCTGCGGTACACCAAAAGTGACAACATCTTCCTCGCTCTGATATTTGTCAATCCTGACAGATTGTGTTCTGTTTACCAGATAACTTTTGAAGAGAGAAAGAGCTGTGCCTCGAATTCCGATACTCTCCAATCTGCGAATAAGGATAGGAACAGAAACCGTATCGAAAGCTTTTTTGAGATCCAAGAAGACTGTCATACATTTTTTACCTTTATCTAGTTCTTTAACAATTGAAGACGTTAAGTCTACGATAGCATCTTGAGTTGACAGTCCCTTCCTGAAACCGTATTGACAATTTGATAATAAATTAAAGTTATTTAGGTAGCTAACGAGTCTAGAGTTAATAAGTTTTTCAATTACTTTAGAGATAGAATTTAGAACGGAGATGGGCCTATAATTATTTATGTCAGTTCTGTCTCCGCTTTTGTAGACGGGGGTGACAATGGATCGCTTCAGAGCACAAGGAAAGACACCAAGACGAAAAGAAAGATTGGCTAGGTTACTAATTAGTGGAACCACAAGACTCTTACACTGTTTTAGGAAACCAGTGGTTATACCATCCCAGCCTGGAGCGCTGCTTGAATCCATAGTCGAGAGTATGGAGTGTACCTCTTGTGGATCGGTGTCTAGCAATACAAAAGAAGACGTACGTAAAAGTGGGATAAATAACTAATATCTGCAAATATATATGTGAGGGGGAGGGGAGAAAATTTCATATCATTTGCTCGGAAAGAATCTGTTTATCATACGCAATCGGAGTGGAAAATTGCATATTATGCGACAATGTGGCTAGCAGTAAATTCGAAATTATTTACAGATTTCTCTGGCATGAATACTTATTTCATCAGTGTGCCGATATTTTAAAAGTTTTTTTATTTAGTAGCAATGTTTGTACGAGAGAAATCTTGCAAGTAAATTTTTCATCAGATAGAAATATCTTTAACAGAATGAACTGCAATTTTGTTTACTGGTTTTAGTGTATATGACATTGCATGATCAGCTGTATGACGTTGACATAGTGGAACATGAAATGGAGGACTAGTTTATTTTTAATGCAACAATTTATAACATAAAACAGAGAATTCACACCACAGGAGCTACACGGTTTAAACAATTTCAACAGAAGGTAGCCATACCTCCTGTTAAAATTGTTTACCGTGTAACGTTGTGACCTCTGACTACCCAATTTTAAATAAGTTAGGACATTAAGTACACTAGGTAGACCGCAGTCGCTTGCAGTACTGCTTAGCTTGCAGAATATAATTAGAGCAGAGTATTTACCTGATTCTACACTATTGAATAATAGTAGATTGTATCATAAGGGAGTAAAATAATATTTTTACGACGAGGGCGCTTTTTTGAATCCAGAGCTAAGTGAGGGATTATTTAGTAGAATCCTCAACGTAGCGAGGTACTCAAAGTATGTCGCCTGAGTTAAAACTATATTTTGCTTCCGAGTGATACACTCTATTTTTCATCACACTCTATAAGAAAATAAAAAAGGCGCCTCTTATTTTATTATAATATTAAAACATAGAGTAACAACTAAATTGAAATTAAACAGTAGGTATTTTAATAATAAAACCACTAAAACCCTATAATACAATTTTTTTTTTTTTTTATATTCAGCTGGCGCGGCGGGGCGGCGCGTCTGTAGGGCGCCATACCAGACAGTTTATATTCAAACACTATTTGCGTTCGAATTCTTTAGCGCTGAACACTAAGGTACGTGCGTCTTGATAAGTGCGCCGAAATTATCATTGCCGCGCACTTTTTGAATTTGCATCATTTTATGAGATTAAAAATTCATTACCGCCAGCTAAAAGTTTGCACATAAAAGCGAATCAAGTCATCCTTTTCGAATAGATGGGATGAAACCCTATTTATAAACCTATATATATAAAAGGGCATACAAGAGATTTCTCACTGACAAATTAATTTTCGCTATAACTTTTTAACTAAATTCGATTTCTTAAATTTCTACACGTAAAGCCTAATACATAAAACCTAAGAGAATAAATTTACTACCCTACTTGTAAAAACCTAAGATAAAGAAATTCTTAATCTTAGGTAAAAACCTACTCCACAATATATGCTTAATCACATTTCACACATCGACTTCGGTGTACGTATGTCAATCAAATCGAAGACCTTTTGGCAAAAGGTCAGGTAAAGAGTACCCTTACCACCGAGCGTGTATTAAAACACTTATGAAAGTAGAAGAAGCGAAATGTTGTATGTCAGGATCGTAGCAGGTGGAAAGTCATAGTCTCTGCCTACCCCGATGGGAGACAGGCTTGATAATATGTATGTATGTATGTATGTCGTGACAGAGATGTTCGTCGTCACATATTCTCTTCTAAAAAACGTTTAAAATTTATTTTTCATGGGAGCTCCGCTGTAATGAAGGCTGTTATAGCCTGATTTGATTGGTTAATACATTTGTGTTTTGTAGCTACGCAGCCCATTAAAGTGAAAGCATAGGCTCCATGCAGTGACGTAACTTGTCATAAATTTTCTTCGGTCTCCTTATGCTATTCGCTTTTCATGCTGTGAGAATTAACATAAAATAAATTGGGTGTTGTTAAGGTTCATTAATATGAGCGCAATTTGTGAAATTTTGCAGGAAATACTTCGTTCTGATTTTGTATTATTGCTATTTTGAATTATGAGTTTCGATGTTGCCTAGATTATGGCATGAATTATAAAAGACTAGCTGATGCCCGTAGCTTCGCCCGCGTGTTCATGTTTTCCTATTCGAGATTTCGTACGGAACCTTAAACTTTTTTAAAATGCAATATAGCCTATGTTACTCACGAAGAACTTTCTAATCTTGAAATAAATTTTAAACTTGGTCTTATAGTTTCTGGGCCTATTCATTACAAAAAAAAAAAAAAATCTTTCCTCTTTATATTAGTATAGAAAAGATGAGCCCGCTGTTTCGTCCCGATTTTTCTCGGGACCGTTTTCCACAGAAACTTGTTCACAGGGTAAAAAAATATCAGAACTTGTTCACAGGGTAAAAAAATATAGATACAAAGGTCAAAAAAAGGTCCCGCGACCTTTTCCAGATCTTCGGTATCCGGCGGGATTAGCACATAAGTTACTTTAAATCCCGAAAACAGCCTGAAATGTTTGTTTTGGATAAAATTTGGTGTGGATGTAGCTCACATGCCGGATTAACACACAGGCTTCGTTTTGTGCTAAAAAAAATCTAGCTTGTGATATTAGTAAGGTAATTGAATATAAATAAATATTGTGGAACATTTTTTTTTACACATCGCCGTCTATCCCAAAGTAAGCTAAAATAAGCTCGTGTTATGGGATATAGACGACTGTTAAACATACTTATATATTTCTAAATACATATATATTATACATAAGAAACACCCAAACTCCGAAACAAACATTTGTGGATCACACAAATATTTTTTCCGACCCGGGCCGTGAACCTCAGTCGCGGCAGTCGCAAACACTACCCCTGCGCCGCCGAGGCAGGTTTAAATGTCAGGGTTTTGAGTCCATTTTCCATTATTTCGTCAATCTGCAGTCTGCACTCTAGCTCAAAGACCCTGTAGAAACTATAATTTGGTATGAATATACATGTATAACGACCTACATGTTTCTAATGCGAGATTAAATTACAATCAAAATTTTTCTCCATTAGAGACTGTCAACATAATAACTGTCAAAACTTGTCCATTTTAAAGACAGCAAATACAATAAAAAGGATACTCTTCAGAGTTTCATTACCAATTAAAGTTACCAGTGTGCCATAAAGCGGTTCCATCTGTTATTATTATTATTAAGTACTAGATGACCCCCCACGGCTTCGCCCGTGACATATTTCCAACTCCCGTCGCACCTATTTAATCCCGTCGCTTGTAAATTCTACAATAATACATAAAAAAGTTTCGCCCGATTTGTCGACATTTATGACTACTGCTCCACACTCCAGGGTAGGAGCGTGATGGTATAACCTATAGGATATCTAACACAAAAATATTTTTTCAAATCTGACCTGAAGTTTCTGAGATTAGCACGTTCAACCAAACAAACAAACTCTTCAGCCTTATAATAGTCCACATGAATAACATAATTATCTCTTTTGGACTACCTCATTCTTCTCGATGTGTATAGATCGAGGGTGTTTCCTTTGTATAATATGTATGTATTTAGAAATATAAAAGTAAGTTTGGGCCGGATGGCGCTGTGTGAATAGTGTCCCGCAGTATTAATTTTATTTACATCGAAGCGCTCGTGGCCCCGCGGTCTCAGTGTTCTATAAACGATCACTGAGTTACGCAACTTTTACTATGGATGGTCCTTGGATGGGTGACCACTTTGTGGCATTTATATTTGCGAGCGATTCCGTGCTTCGGAAGGCACGTTAAGCCGTTGGTCCTGGTTCCCAGTAAAATGGCAGTCGTTAAGCCTGGTTGAAGGCCTTATGGGCGGCTTGAAAACCTTCAACAGCAGGTCGCCATAACCTGCGTCTATCTATTACAACACGGCAATGGGCTCACTACCTATTACGTGGGACAGGAACCCAAACGGTAAAAGTGGGCATATAATATGCCTCTGCCACCCCTTCGGGGATAAGGCGTGATGAATATTTATTTTTACAATCATTCTTCAGACTTTTTTCCGTTGAAGATTTATTTTATATTTTTTTTCTGTATAGGGTCGCGAAGTACGTCGTACTTAAGAACAGCCTAAACAAACACACAGTCGAATTAAACATCTCCAGTTTGAAGTTTGTTGACAATACTGATTTATTACTCGTATGAATACGAAATGCGTAGTGCGTACATGACGCACGACATACACGGCAATGGGCTCACCACCTGTTACGTGGGACAAAAGTGCATACGGTGAAATGTGGGCGTATAGTATGCCTCTGCCTACCCCTTCGGGCAAAAAGGCGTGACAATATATCTATGTCTATATCTATGAATACGAAAGTTAATCTAGTTAGAGCGCCGCGATTCGAACAAACTGTGTAAAGTAGATACTCGTGAAGGCGGTAATGGTGAGAACGTACCAATATATCGTCGGCCGGATTGAATAATTTATTAACGATCAATGTACCTACGTGACATAAGTGTAACTACGGTATAACTGCGTCCAAGAAGTACAGTTACAACTTACATTCCTTATCGATTGACCTAATTTGTCTTTAATTTAGATTGTTAAGACTAGACAGGTCATATTATACATTCTGTCTGAAAAGTGTCAGGGTTGGATGAATTATTTATGGTTGCAAATTTAATTATTGTTTTTTTTTTGTTATAGATTGGCATAACTGTTTGCGCGAAACTTAAGTTGCATCTGTTCTTTAGATTACATTAGTACTGTTTTTAGTTAGATACTCGTACACAGCAAGTGAGTATTGTGAATTTCATAAAGGATAAAAATATCGAAGGAGTTAGTCTTAAATTTTGGTTAGCCAATGAAATTTCGTGTTCTGAGTCTCTGAAAAGGCTAAGGCTTACGATTAATCGACTTTATGAAAATGGTATTTGTATCATAAGATGAGCATGTGTTTGCATTACAAACTGTCAAAGTTATGTTAACTGTTTTCTTTGACCAAGTGTTGCGCGCTCGAAATTGTTGATGGTTGTTCAAACGATATATAAAAATACTAGCTGACCCGTGCAACTTTGTTTGCGCCACATAAGAGAAACATACATAGAGAGATTAGTTAAAGAGGGTGGCACGTATTCTATTCTTAGGAAACAACTTTTGTAGTATTCCCTTTCTAACAACAAAGCACTGAATCGGAAATCTTGTTGATGAGTTAAAACTGAATAAAATACACGCGGACGAAACTGCGGGAACAGAATATACATTTTCCACAAAATTCATCCTCTTTCGTAAAGGAACCGCGCAGAATATCACTATTTAAACTCATATCATGCCAAAATTGATGCAGTATTCTCGGCTTGATGGTTGATTATAGAATGTCCAATAAAAAATAATTTTCAAAAATCTCCAATATTTAATGCCGGCGGCTCCGCTCAGGTAAAGTTTCGTTAATCCACAAAAAGGATTTCTTGCGGGAAAAAGATGTTTTCCCGGATAAAAAGTATTAATTCAGGAAATGTTCTATCCACATGCCAATTTTTATCTAAATGTGATTAAATAATAAACGTCTTTGCAAATCTTCACAAATGTACATTTTATAATAATAATAGGATTACATTCCTCTGGGAATACCGGGAATTCCTTTCTTGGTGTTCATCTAACGTAGGTACGTAAAAAATACGTTCACCAAATTTCAGGCTGTGTATGGTTTTACCCACATAGTTCCGTTCTCGTGGGAATACCGGGTATTCTTTTCTTAGTGCTGATTCAAGGTAGACCTAATAAGTACTCTCACTAAATTTCAGGTTACCTATGTTTGATAGTTTAGACTGTGTGTGGCTTCATCCGCGTTGTTCCCGTTTCCATGGAAATATCGGAAATCCCGTTTTTATTGTTTATCCAAAGACTTGAAGTAAACAATCACCAAATTTCAGGTTTCCATGATTTTTTATTAAGGCTTTGCGTGGTTTACTTACATAGGTTCGGTTCCTGTGGGAACACCGAACTCGCTGGTAATACAGGCCTTTGGAGATACTTTTAAAACAGGCGTAAGGTTACGTAAGTGCATGTTACTAACTTTGAAAATGGCAATCCTCCATACAACCGTTTAACCCTTATTTACATCCTTAGGGGTAAAAATTCGCCAGACTCTTTTATTGGGGGCAACTACATGTTAAAAGGAACTCCTATATGAAGTTTGAACTACATAGCTCCGTTAGTTCCATGGATTTCGTGATTAATGAGTCAGTTAATACAACCTCTGTTTTACCTCCTTATAAGTAATCTTTTGCAAAAACCTCGATACACATGCCCATTTATTTGTAACCAGAAACAGGTGTACGTAAATTCATGTTTCTAACTTTGAAAATCTTAAACTTCCATACAACCGTTTATCGCTTATTTACGTTCTTAGTGGTAGAATTTCGTAAAATCCTTACTTAGTGAGCACTACGTGTTAAAAGGAACCCCCATGCGAAGTTTGGGCTTCGTAGCTTTTTTAGTTTTATAGGTTTCGTGATCAATGAGTCAGTTATTACAACTCCTTTTTCACCCCCTTAAGGGTAGAATTAATCAAAATTAAATAATGTGTAAGTTCTTATTTTTATACAGAAGCATGTACACCAAATTTGGTGTTGCTATGTTTGAAAATCAAGAATTTCTCTTATAAACTTTCAACACTTGTTTACCCCCTTATAGGTAAAATTTGGCAAAACCGCGATACACGTGCCCATTTATTTGTGAATAAAAACAGGTGTACATAAATTCAAGTTTCTAACTTTGAAAATGACGAACTTCCATACAACTGTTTATCGCTTATTTACGTTCTTAGAGGTAGAATTTTGCAAAATCCCGTCTTAGCGGAAACCTACGTATTAAAAAGATGCATGCGAAGTTTGAGCTTCATAGCTTTGGTAGTTTCAGAGATTTCGTTATCAATGAGTCAGTCAGTGATTTTGCGTTGCGTTGCGTTGAGTGTTATGCGGTGTTAAAAGGAGTGACGATTATCCCGAAAATACCTTCGCACAAGGTCATCAGTCATCCAGACCAAAATCTCAACAAAAACCATCGGAGAACCACTTTATTCACCAAAATGATCCAGTCACTCATTCTCTTTACTAAACTCAAATTACCACCTTGCGGCACCTGCTTTCATCGGTAGAAGACAGAACAGCGAGAACTTAACTCAATTCCGGAAAACTGTAAAACATGTTTGATTGGATTATCCAATGGTGTAAGTATAACGTTTCTGACGGAGCACATTTTGAAACCAATAATATTAATTTAAACGAATAGCTAACATTTTGTGTATTATTGGTCGTTTCCCAATACTTTTTTAGACAGATTAGTAGGCATATACTACATTATTATTTAAACTTTTATATATCCGTACAAGGCTGAGGTTATCAAAAATGATTTTAAGTGCGCACCGTTACTGTATATTACGTTTATAAGTGCATTCAATTGCAGGTCCCAAAACTTATTATTGTTGTTATCAGGCATCTGTCTCATTTGGGGTATTTAACAAATATTTTCTTACTTTGGAACTAAAATATTCGTCGATAGGTACCGATGGTAACTATATTTAACATTATTGTAGACAATAGTAAACTACAGATTAGGTTATTGAGACCGTCCGTCAAAAGCAAGACATTACTGCTATGCTAAATCTTTCGCCGCTCCAGCTTATAATTTAAGCCAACAATTTATGTTGCGTATTTTTTACAAACATCATTGCCTTATTTTCATGTAATTTGAGTACAAAGGAATTTCTATTGTCACATACTTAGAGGAAAATAGCTCCAAGCCTACTTTTGCGACGACTTACGGAAAGATTGATATCGCTTTTGTGTATCGAACAAAAGCTAAGATAAGCTGCAAATGACCTCATTTGGATTTTATTAGAGCTTGAGATTTGAAGCTCTTCGTTGACATTTTCTTGAGAATTTTCTCATTTTATTTTCATATTTATTTACAATAATCTGAAATATATATTAATTGGGCTTCATTTTGCAATACAATAAACGATAGAGTAAAAATAGGTAAGTTACCTATACTTAAAATTTTACTGATAATTGTCCAAATCCGTTCAGTGGTTTATGAATTTCTAGATTCAAAGATATAACAAGTACTTAGATATAACCAATAGATCTTACACATACCCTAAGAAATATGAATAACTGAATAATTAAAGGAGTACCAGTGTACTAGTAATGGAAGTTTGAACATTTATCTAAAAAAATGGCTATTTCTGATGATCTCACATCTCGACTTACATTTGCATAACAATCTAAGAACATTTTTTCTCCAAAGACTAAATAACCGAGTCACAATCACAATGGATAATCGCCCGTCATTTAGCTGACCTAGTATGATGGTAAGTCAATCGATGCAGTTCTTTATTACCTGTGGCGCTAGACATAGACATAGTGACGTAGGAAAAAATTGTCTATTCCACAGTGGTAGTTACTTACGCTGAGTCGCGTAGTTGTACCCCAAAGAGTATAATTGTACCCTGTCTTATTGATTAATGCCTTGTAATTATTGTAACGCTATATCAGAAATAATATAATTTCAGTGATAGGAATAATTCCACGAAGGAAATTGACTGTCTCGCATAGGATACTTTTAGTTAATAAAATGTAATAATATTCTTTAGGATTTCTTCAAGATGACAGTTTCACCGCTCGTTTATCATTGTCGAGTAAGTATAAGAGATTCTGAATTAGGTATATTTCAAGCGATTTTCCACTTCAATTCGCTTCTGTTCTTCGCGGTGATTCACTGAAATGTAATTGGATGTAAAGTTGCTTCAAACGAGAGGTAATGTTCTAACAGTGTTTTATCTTATTGTTTAAATTAAATCTTTAGATAGAGTATCTTAAAGTATTTTTAGGTACCATCTTTAACCCTCGACGGAAAACCAGTATTTAACCTATGAATCTGTCTGTTTGTGGCATTATAGCTAACGAGCGGATGAACCAATTTCGATGTGGAACTTTATATTCGAAAGCCAATGTTATGGGGATCGTGCTTGGCTATAAATTTTGACAATCATCATTTCGCAGCGCTTTTCACCAACAACTCTTTTAAAACAAAAACAAAACGTGTTTTATTCCGCAAAAAGGTAACATCATAGAGAGGTACAGTAAAAAATAGGCACGATAATGATGGAAGTCACTGTTACCAGATATAGGGGCTACCACAAAAAGTCCGTTGGAGGAAGTACTTATTAATATATCTATCAACAAAGTTTTTTGGTTAAACGTGTTTCTATTTTACATTTCACTCTCTCCAAACGGACTTCACCTTCAGTCAAGTTGAATGACTCCATGTTACTGATAACCGCGCACACTAATGGCAATTGTAATGGCATTTCTGTAGCATGAAACGGAAACGACAATAACGTTCACGCATCTAAGGACTTACCTTAGCGTACTTCGCTTAACACAGTGAGCGTTTGTCGACAACTGAACAAGTGGGGCTACAAACGTGTCCTATGTACGTCACAAATTGTACTACTTAAAGTTCAGTTCTTTTTTAGTGTTCCACAAATGTGTCTGGGGCTCAAGTAACTTCATCTGCTGGCGGTGCAATCGGTCTTACAAACGTTTTTTACTTTAAATGCCAAATAAATCTACAAAAAAATACGAGATAAGCGGTATTTTACTATTTTAATATTTCAAAAAATGCCTGAAATATTTACCTTTACTTTAAATTTTAATCAAAGTGCGTATAACGCCTTGACGTCACAATCCTGCTCATTCAACAGTCCCGCTCTCGTTTGCACCCGAACGCTCGCAGTTTGTGCGAGGCTATGACATCATAATGGGCGCGCCTAATCTCGGAAATTCAAAGAAGGATTTAAAACTTCTCGTCGTTATAACTTCGGAAATACTGCATGTATTGAAGTGAAATAAAAACTAATGTAATATGTTTGAGCTACGCTCCAAGTTGAGCTGTATTTCACAGTACAATTTTGACCCTTGTGTTCGCCATTGCTGACTAACAAACGAGGCAACAACGAAGGCGCCTTTACGAGATTGTGAGGTCAGACAGCAGTCGCTCCAAACAATGCAAAAAACCAGAATCCAAAAGGTAGCTGCTTGTAGCTGCCAAATAAAAGTCTACCTCAATCTTCAAATCCAGGTAGTTTTTGGAAGCAACTAGAAATAAATTAAGAGGAAGAAAGATGATAAGAATTAAACTTCAAATTCCCTAAAATCCCAACAATTAGTCAATAGCAAGGAATTAACAAACTAAACAAATACAATGATTGATTAATGTGGGTAAAAGTTAACCTTATGAATTCCTTTTCTACTGTGAATTACTTAACCGTATTTACTTACCTGTTTACAAAACATAAATACTTTAGAAATGGATTGCCGTAATATATACAACTAGTACTTTCCAATGATCAATTATTTACGCAATGCTACTTACATAAACGGCATAAATAATGCTATCTATCAAGTTGAGTATCTAGGTAGTGACAATAACCGAATACAGGATAAATACGAAACCGATCATTCTGAACATGCATTATTTAATATTTCTTGTCGTAGACATTTGAGCACAGAAATACCTATATGTAGACACCGTTAGCGACAGATAGATAAATAATAATCGTTTATTCATAAAATAGTTACATAGTGAACCACTTCTGGCTAAGATCGAGGCTACTCTTGCAAGAGTTTCCGATTGGGGTAGACAAAATCTTGTCCAATTTAACCGTACTAAGATTCAAGTTTGTGCATTTACTGTAGCGCCGCAATTCCAGGGCTCTCCTCTTTCCATCTGCAATAGTATTGGGATCCTTGGTGTTGAAATCTCTAGTGACAGCCAATACCGTAGTCAATTAGAGAACAGAGTTTCGCTCAACTCAGCCTTCTCAGTTGTATTGAAATTCACGCATAAATTTAATTTTTATTTATTTATAATTTATTTATTTATTTTACTTATTTTAATGTGGTATTAACACTACTCAGCCAGTACGCGAGTTTGCCGTAGTAGGCTAATATAATGAATATATAACACTACTAACAATATTACACGTAAATTGCTTCAGTTTCGTTTGACTGCAAGCTTCATCTGGTATTTTTATAGATGTGTGAATGTAGGTAACATTATAATATACGGTAGTAAGGAAGATTCAGATATTGATATAATTTTCTTTTAAAACCATGAAGTACGAAGGGATGCATGCATAGGGGGTTGAAGAAATTGAACCGAAAACAGAGTTTAGGTCGTAAAGTCATGTTGTAGATGGCCATTAAATAATTTTATCGTCTTCTCTCACTGCGATGCGAGATTACTTTCCATTACTGTATAATATCTACCGCCAGAATATACTCATAAATGTTACACTTATTGTACATATAAATTAAAGCTAAGTAAGATTAAAAATTGAGTTTTTTTATTAGCGTTCTCAAATGCTGTATCTGAAAAATGACGGTACTACATATAAATATTACAAAATCTATAAATAATATAGTAAGTACTCGAATACACAGATATAATAATAATCTATGAAACGAATAATTAATCTGCAGGTCGCGGAAAAAGTATGCATGAACCGTCTGGTCATCTTTCCTCACTGATCACCTTGTCAGAGATACAGCGAAAAGATAGTTTTTTATCTATGCTAATATTATGAAGCTGAAGAGTTTGTTTGTTTTCTCTTATCTTAGAAACTACGGGTCGTATTTGAAAAATTCTTTCTATGTTAGATAGCCCATTGATCGAGGAAGACTATTGGCTATATATCATCACGCTACTTCCATGGAGAGCGGAGCAGTAGTCATAAATGTCGACAAATCGGATAAATTTTAATGCATTATTGAAGAATTTATAAGCGACGGGATTAAATAGGTGCGACGGGAGTTCGAAGTATGTCACGGGCGAAGCCCGGGTCACCTAGTTTATTACATAAACAATAACATACATCGTTTTTTTGGACGACTACATTTCAAACTAGGCTTCCGACTTGGAAATCAGTGTTCATCCTACAGTTATTTCACAATTATGTATTTTTAGAGACGGATGCATAGATGTTGGTTGTATAACATAATCATAATAAAAAAAAGAAGCGCTCGTGGCCCCACGGTCTCAGTGTACTGTAAACGATAACTAAGTTACGCAATTTTCACTATGGCTGGTCCTCGGATGGGTGACCACTTTGTGGCATTTACATTTGCGAGCGTTTCCGTGCTTCGGAAGGCACGTTAAGCCGTTGGTCCCGGTTGCCAGTAATATGGCAGTCTTTAAGCCTGGTTGAAGGCCTTATGGGCGGCTTGAAAATTTTCAATAGCAGGTAGCCACAACTTGCGTCTGTCTATTTCAACACGGCAATGGGCTCACCACCTATTACGTGGAACAGGAATCCATACGGTGAAAAGTGGGCATACAACATACAATATGCCTCTGCCACCCCTTCTGGGATAAGGCGTGATGGATATTTATTTTTATTTTACACTAAAAAACAAAAATATATAAGCAAAATTTAATAGTTATCGTTTATAGTGAATAATATGAAGCATTTTCATTCTTCAACAACGAACGCAAAAGAACCATGTTCAGGGGAATTTTGCCATACAAACTTCAGAGTTAAGAAGCAAGTATAATATCAAATTTCATAGCTTATTTGAATACCGTTTAAAGTCAGTTGCTGAGTAGATAGTTAAGCTTGTTTGAAATATAATTGAACATGCCTTATTAATATATGCATGACATAACACGCTTTGTGAAATGGATTAATCTTTCAGCTGTTTAAGATACAGTGGGCTTTGAACGTTTTTAAAGTTTTAAACTTTTAAATAGCTAAACAATGAAAACATACACAACACATATAGTAATGAAGGAACTTCGAATTGAATACGAGTATCATTTGTCATAGAAAGTAGATTCTGTATAATTAATATTAAAATATTGGTCCCAAGCGCTGTGACAATAAAGATAATTAAACATTTTAATAAATCTAAAATGTTTTAAAAATTTTGAAGTGAAACTTCTTTATCGATGTTGAGAGAAATGAAGCTGTAAAAATGTCGTTAAGAAGTTTCACTTCTTAACTGTGTACTCTGGTATACACACATATTTTTTTGTAGTGAATATCTTTAAAGACGAATGAAATATTTTATTTTTTTATTATTATTTAAATTTAATCCGCGTAAGCTTAGATTGTTGAATGAACTGGGTTGGGCGTGGGTTTTCCCGAACGTCTACAGTATGGGGTTCTTCAAAAGGGGTCATAGAAGGTGCATAAAGGGTCGGCAGCGCGAGTGCTACACCTCTGGTGTTGCAAACGTCCATAGGCTACGGTGATCACTTTCCATCAGGTGGGCCGTACGCTTGTCTGCCACCTCAGTGGTATAAAAAAATATTATAATATGTTTTTCTTTGATAATATTTGTATACTAATTAATGGGCTTACTGTTATAATAATTGGGCCTCTGTTATATGTCTTATTACCGTCTTTGTTACATGCGCTGTTAAAAAATACTTAAACATCTTTCTATTTCATTTACTTAATTAATTTTATTCCTTGATAAAAAACAGAAACCTCCGTTTTAAATTAAACAAAAATATCCAAGTATTTTGTTACTTTCTAATAACATTACGTTTTATGTTGGTTGATTGTATCTTTTTTATATTGTTTCAAATTGAAACTTTGTGATCACGAAGTTTAAATTTGGTTTTTATTTAATTTTATCTATGACGCCTTACCTTCGTGGCATAGGCATATTATATGCTCAATTTTTACCATGTGTATTTCTGTCCCTCGTAATAGGTGGTCAGCCCGTTACCGTGTTGAAATAGACAGCCCCAGGTTGTGGCTACCTGCTGTTGAAATTGTTCAAGCCGCACACAACTTGACTTAATGACTGCCATGTTACTGGCTGGATCATTTACAGAACACTGAGGTAGCAAGGCTACGAGCCCTTTATGCTCTTAGGAAAATCGCATTTGCCCCCCTCTGGCCCAGAACCTGGGTATGCCCATGGTGTTGTATATAATATTGGGAGGTTGTCTAGTTTCATAATATCATCCTATATTTGACAAAAATATATGGCACAGTTGACATTTGGCGGGAAGAGTGACAAGTGCGGACGCTTGCTTTATATTATTTTCTAAAACTAGTGCATTTATCTTGTTTTATGTGCGGGAGTGGTGGTTTCTTGGACATAAAAGTTGTATTAACGTGCTATAGTGAAAGACAATGATATATATGCAGTGAAATGCTATTTTCTCTCTTGCCGCGAAACGTCCACTGACAACCTTAGTATAAGAATCACCATTATACTGAGGGCAAGGACCAGGACGTAGCCTGAGGACACGACATCGACTGGACAGGACTAATTAGAAGATAAGATTGAAGAAATATGATATACAAAATAAGATTTGGCTAAAAGGTCTTAAAAACCAGGCTATTAAATAATTATTATAAAATATATATATATATATATGGCACAGTTTAATCAAATATATGACAATCTTGTGTTGATCTATGTGGTACAAATCTATGGGTATGTTATTGAACTCTTCCGTAACGGATTGTCCAAATTTATAAAGATTTGCACCTATATTTGGTAGGTCTGATTGTAGGTCACAGGCATTTTTATACACGCCTATTTTGTTTTTATGTGGTAAAGTGGCAACATATATTGCAGAACTACGTTTATCCGAACAGTTAGTAAATTATCAGATAGAATTATCAACAAATAAAAAAGAAGAAGAGAAGCGCTCGTGGCCCCGCGGTCTCAGTGTTCGGTAAACGATCACTGAGGTACGCAACTTTCACTATGGCTGGTCGTCGGATGGGTGACCACTTTGTGGCATTTACATTTGCGAGCGTTTCCGTGCTTCGGAAGGCACGTTAAGCCGTTGGTCCCGGTTGCCAGTAAAATGGCGGTCGTTAAGCATGGTTGAATGCCTTATAGGCGGCTTAAAAAATTTCAACAGCAGGTAGCCACTACCTGCGTCTGTCTATTTCAACACGGCAATGGGCTCACCACCTATTACGTGAGACAGGAATCCACACGGTGAAAAGTGGGCATATAATATGCCTCTGCCACCCCTTCGGGGATAAGGCGTGATGGATATTTATTTATTTAAAAAAAAGTCGAGGACTCAAAATATCCCGTCTAGATGTTGTAGAATTCCCTCCTATCGAACCCAACTATATAAAATAAATAAATAAATAAATAAAAATATCTTTATTCTGCATAGACCATTTTAACGGCGCTTACAAAATGTCATACACTATTTAAAATATTTAAAGCGACCACCGGTTCGGAACGCGGCCCACCTGAGAAGAACCGGCAAGAAACTTAGGAAGGCTTTTTTTTTTGATGGCCTATTTACAATTTAATATTATTTCACTTTGCCAGCAGATCATTTCCAGGCGTCCCTGTCCTGCAAATAGTCTGTAACGGAGTAAAAACCTTTTTCACAAAGCTTGTTTTTAATAAACTTTTTAAATTTATTTAAAGGTAAATTTCTCAGGTCACAGGGAAGCTTGTTGTAAAAGCGTATACAGTTACCCTGGAAAGAATCGCCAATCTTATGTAGTCGACTGTGGTGGACTGAAAGATTATTTTCATTTCTAGTGTTTATATTATGTTTATCACAGAGTTTAGAAAAATGTGATAGATTTTTCTGGACATACATAAGATTGGCAAAAATGTGTTGTGATGGTACGGTTAGAATATTTACTTCTTTGAATTTTTCTCGGAGAGAAACTCTGGGGCCCAAATTATAAATAGCGCGTACAGCCCGCTTTTGTAGAACAAAAATAATATTTAAATCTGCAGCACTCCCCCAAAGGAGAATACCGTAAGACATAATACTATGAAAATAGCTGAAGTAAACCATTCTAGCCGTATCCACATCTGTTAGAGTCCTGATCTTTTTTACAGCGTATGCAGCCGAACTTAATCTAGAGGCTGTCTTTTCTATGTGTGGGGCCCACTGCAAATTGGCATCAATAGTTATACCTAGGAACACAGTTGATTCTACAAACTCTAACACTTGTCCATTCAGTTGAACATTGGCCGCAACTTGTTTTACATTTGGTAGAGTAAATTTTATACATTTAGTTTTATTTTCATTAAGGCAAAGATTATTTGAGCTGAACCAATGAACTACTCTTGCAATTGCATTGTTTACATCGTCATAGTTATCTAATTGTC
Organism: Thumatha senex; assembly: GCA_948477245.1. Taxonomy (NCBI): domain Eukaryota; kingdom Metazoa; phylum Arthropoda; class Insecta; order Lepidoptera; family Erebidae; genus Thumatha; species Thumatha senex. The sequence continues at coordinate 9,435,403 of OX419726.1, read as the reverse complement.
TTTTAATTTTAATTTTATTTTATTTATTTTTTATTTTTTTATTTTTATAGTTCAATATGGCTGACCACATTGACACGTTCTTAATATACTTCAAAGAAACAATTTTGAAAAGCAATTAGTATGTTAACTTTTTCTATATTTAAAATTTAAAGTGGAAAAAATTTTCAGTCAAGAAATTTCATCACAAATCGAATGATTATAGATGCAATTCTATACATTCGTACCGTGCAACTTTGCTAAGTGCCGGTAGATGGCACCTTACGTCGCCTTAAGACGTAAAGAGGTGGATTAATTCGTCAGTTGCGAGCAGGTCACGGTGGTGTAGTTGGTAACGCGTCTGGTGCGTTGAACCCGAAGACACTGGTTCGAGTCCAGCTCGTCACTGAAAAATTTTTCCACTTTAAATTTAATACTTCAAAGAAGTCAGCCCTGTTATTTTCATTTAAATCTGTCTGTATCTTGTTAAGTGAATCTAGACGTAACTGTACTCATCTTGCAAGTTAGTCTTTGCCTAAATTAGGTACAATTAGTTACAAATAAATTACATTTATAATGTCTAATTTACTACTATAATTTTATTATATATTATTTCTTTATTTTATTCTACGTAAAAAAGTAAAGTACCTACTTAATATTTTATAATAACTATGAAATATTTATGCTTTCCAATGTTACTCTAGCGGGGTAATGGCTCGAGAAATTAAATGAAAATTAAAATTAATTACTTTCAAACACAAATGGGACAAATCTTTTTTTACGATAGTAATTAATTTTAATTCTGATTCAGGGGCGCCTCGGGGAAAGCATATTAAAATGAAAACGAAAAGCAAACGTACCTACTATAAATACTAATTTTGTTTGTATTGTAAAGTAATTAATTCTATGATACCTACCAATCAGCACTACTATGTACAATAGTTTACAATATTGCAATATTGTGGAAGCGCTCGTGGCCCCGCTGTCTCAGTGTTCTGTAAACGATTACTGCGTTAAGCAACATTCGCTATAGGTGGTCCTTGGATGGGTGACCACTTTGTGGAATTAAAATTGGTCATAAGTGCTAGGATTACACAAGGCTCGGTGAGATTAGGTATAACTAACGTGGTTTCTATTGGCAGTATTCATTGATTGCAGATTACAGTACGGGTGACTTATTACTGTAATATATTGCTATATTAATTAATAAAGGTTAGGTTAGGTCCTTTAAATAAACGGGATGAAGATGTTTCTCCAAAATAAGGGTAGGATAAAACAAAAAAATCACATAATTAAATTGTTGGAGTATAATAGGTAAAGGAGCTAAACATTAATTTATGTTGTTGCCTATTTTATATTCATGTGTTTATGTTGTGTTACTGAATAAATAGCTCGAAATAAATATTTACTTATAGCAAATGCATCATAATTATACATCTACAGTATGGGGTTCTTCAAAAGGGGTCTTAGAAGATTTTAAAGGGTCGGCAGCGCCAGTGCTGCACTTCTGGTGTTTCAAACGTCCATAGACTTCGGTGACAAATTTTCACCAGGTGGGTATGCTTGTCTGCCACCTAAGTGATATAAAAAAAATACAGACTTACATGAGGTTAGCGGTCAGGGACTGCACTCGCAGGCTAGTTTGTAACACGATCAGACTTCGGGTAAGCAGTTTTAAAGAAGATAATTGTAATTGCAAACGAAAAGGATGAAGAGAAAATTAATTTGACTTTAGAGCGATAATTTAAAATGAGGTGACTGAGATTTACGTAAAAACTACTGAATAAATTTTAATGAACATGAAAAAATTTACAGTTATATAGCTTATACATCAGAATAACACATAGGCTACTTTTTATCCTGGGAACAAGTTCCTATGGGAAACGGGAACAGGAAAACTTCTTTACGCGGGCGTCAACTAGTATAACATAATTATGTACTTAGTAGATTGGTAGTTTTGACAAAAGGTAGGTACCTAAATATATTCGTTTAATGTTCCACCCCCGTACTAAATGATACCCCTTCCCTATTTATTAAATAACCCGATTCTCATCTCTCAACTACCATTTAAGTACCTGCTAAATTGGCCTATGATCGTATAGTGATTTTATATATTACGTTAGCATTATAGTAGTATTAATTATTCTGTGATATGACCCTATTGCACGCCTCATACGAGTAAGCGAAGCGTTGAGGTGGGTACTACTGTCACTTCGTGCAAAACATCCAATTTTTTAAACTTAAAATGTCTCTATTTATCATATATTGCACTTGTAAAATAATATATACACACACATATCAATAAAAACACTATTTTTAACACTCATGATATTTTTGATGCCATTTTTTTTATTTAAACTAGTTAAAAAACTGTTTAAAAAAGTTCCGTCTTGGACGTCCGTGTGTCTGTATGTTACGGATTATTTTCTTGTTAACACGATAATGACCGAAGTACTTTACTAATCGAGTCTTTTTTTTTCTCTTATGCTTCAGTATAATTAGGAATAGAACCCTTTCACTTTTTCGATTCGATGTGGTTTAATTGTTATTATCTTTACTTTATTTATTTCATAACCCCTACGCGATAATTCATAGCAAAGTTTGTAAGCTGTAATATATGAGATTCTATTCGTGTGAGGCGTGTACTTTTGGGTTTTATAAAATTTAATTTATTTATGTTTCGTAACACCCTAGATTCTATAAGACGTTAGATAGTGTTGATGTGTAACCTAATACATATCCGAATTTTGCATACTTATAATATCATAATTAAACCTTTACTTTAGAGTTGACAATATTATTACTAGTGGTTCTGTAAACCGTAGACTTCGTAATATTTTTTTTTTATCAATAAAAATAAAATCATCAACAATGCTTTTTTTCGTTTTGCGCGCTCTTGTCAACCACTACGGGACCTTTTTACCTCCCCTGCTTGCATCCCCCCCCCCCCCCCGATTGAAAAACCCCTTGCTAAAAGTTGTTGTCGACATCAAGGATTGTCCATGCCAAGTTGCATGCAAATCCGATGAAAAATGCGACCTGTAGACTGAATGGACCGACGGACGGTCGGACATCAATAGCATTTTTCCCGTAACAGTGGAGTTAAAACGGAGACTTTCGTCGACCCGCTTCGCTCGTCTCCTCAGTCAACAAGGAGTTGTAATCATATTGTCACTAAATTCGATCGATTGAGAATAGTAGTACCTAGTAGACCTGCCGCACTCTACAAAGAGTTACGAGTTTTCGGCCCCTAGCTACGAGTAGGTACCTATAGATAGATTTGGCGTTAACATCGTCACGTTTCGTCCAAAATCTTAAAAACAGTATTACGTGTACGCAAAAAAAGGGTCGTCATGGAAACAGTGCGACATTTTGTAAAGATTTTGACAGTATGTAAATAGTTTTATCTACTTCTTAATCTATTGCTAAAAATATAACAAACAAACGTTAATTTACAATGGTATGAAAATAAACGTATTCAGTTTTGTCTACAAATTAATAGTGATTTGTGTTATTTAATAAAAAAAAGTTATTAAGTATTTCAAAATCTTGGCTGTATGTAGTTATAGCCTTAAGATCTACAGCTACAGCAGAAAATATGCGTGCCATTTTTCACTTATTTTATTTTGTTTGCATTAATATTATAAACTAGATGACCCCCACAGCTTCGCCCGTGGCATAATTCAAACTCCCGTCGCACCTATTTAATCCCGTCGTTTATAAATTCTACAATAATGCAAAAAAATTGGCCGATTTGTCGACATTTATGACTACTGCTCCGCTCCCCAGGCTACCCTGTCTATCTAACACACAAAGAATTTTTCAAATCCGACCATTAGTTATTGAGATTAGTGCGTTCAACCAAACAAACAAACTCTTCAGCTTTATAATATTAGTATAGATATTAAATTTAGTATGTCAACTTCAAATAATGAATTTTTTTTTTATAACATTACAAGATTGTCTTCTATCTCTCGTATAAACAACGACATATTTGTGTTTTGAGGTAATATGAGTATATAGAGAGGTATCAATGTAGGGCATATTACTTAAGTGGAAATAATATTATTTTAATTGATTTTTATACTGTTTCTTCGCAAGTCTGCTAAATAACGTCGTATGATATACGTGCGTATATTGGTTACACTCACTAGGCTCCATTACGCCTTCGCCTACGTTTCGGACTGATAAACCTCCTCGTGTGTGCGTTATGGGGGGCATAATGCAGCATTTGCACAGTTATAACAATTAATGAATTAAGAATGCGTTCCACTAATCGAATTATTATGGATTTTCCGAAATTACACAATAATCTACTAAGCAACCCCAACAAATATAATTTATTTAAATAAATAAAATAAATATCCATCACGCCGAAGGGGTGGCAGAGGCATATTAAATGCCCACTTTTCACCGTGTGGATTCCTGTCCCACGTAATAGGTGGTGAGCCCATTGCCGTGTTGAAATAGACAGACACAGGTTGTGGCTACCTGCTGTTGAAATTTTTCAAGCCGCCCATAAGGCCTTCAACCAGGCTTAACGACTGCCATTTTACTAGCAACCGGGACCAACTGCTTAACGTGCCTTCCGAAGCACGGAAACGCTCGCAAATGTAAATGCCACAAAGTGGTCACCCATCCGAGGACCAGCCATAGTGAAAATTGCGTAACTCAGTGATTGTTTACAGAACACTGAGACAGCGGGGCTTGACACGAGCGCTTATTTTAATTTTAATTTATTTAACCCTAGTATTCTAACCAGAAATCTAACTATCCTACAACGGGTTTCAAACTTTAGTTACTTAGTAAACAAACTATTATCTCCAATACGAATAATAACCGAGACGACCGCTTGTACACTAGGATTGATAACCAAGGAAAAGCTCACTGTTCTCACGTCACGAGCTTTTTATAAAATGTCCATCAAACCCCGCCCATCAATCACCAGGACCAAACACGCCCAAATATCCTCATATCTCAGAAAATTTGAACAAGACCAAAATGAATCTTAAAATGCAATTTAAGTCAAATATTACAATGTTCCATCAATATGATTATGCCTCTGTAGCGAGTGTGAGACTGCCTCTGTAGCGCGGTGGGAGTGTATCCGACTGCTACGCAAGAGGTCCCGGGTTCGATTCCCGGGTCGGAACAAATATTTGTGTGATCCACAAATGTGTGTTTCCTATGTATAAAATGTATGTATTTAGAAATATATAAGTATGTTTACATATCAGTTATCTAGATCCCATAACACAAGCTAATATTAGCTTACTTTGGGCTAGATGGCGCTGTGTGAAAAGTGTCCCACAATATTTATTTGTTTATTTATGATTATGCGAATAAATTAAATTTATTGGTATGGCATAATCAATCGTGAAGATGTGATGATATCGCATTGTGTTCTCCTTCGATCAGGTTGGCCGTATTCCTTTTCACCACCCTAGAGGTGTAAAAGAATGTTACATTAATTAATTAAACCAAGGGTCTTAAACGTCAATATCTTCAAATTCCATATTACCTAAATTCGTAAAACAGCTGCTAATTTAAAAAATAATTTGTAATGTATTAATAGATTTCTTTACAAATTGTTTGTAAATTCTATAGCTGTTCCGACGCCTACAAGTCGCAAAAAAATAAAGGGTCATTATTGATGTCATATTAAGGTTACTGATAAACGTAGACTATCTGTCTACGCTGGTCAACGTCTCAAGAGTAAACTTTTCCATTTAATCTGTACCCACATAATGCTGTCAACAAAACAATTTGACTTAGTCAAGCATTTATGTGAACGGTATATCAAGACCGCTACAATAGTTATTCTGAGACAAAGCTGTGTTTTTTTTTAATAAAATAATTTAATGGCCTGGTTTCTAAGACCTTTTAGCCAAATTTTATTTTTTATATCATATTTCTTCAATCTTATCTTCTAATTAGTCCCGTCCAGTCGATGTCGTGTCCTCATTGTCCGTCCTGGTCCTTGCCCTCAGTATAATGGTGATTCTTATACTAAGGTTGTCAGTGGACGTTTCGCGGCAAGAGAGAAAATAGCATTTCACTGCATATATATCATTGTCTTTCACTATAGCACGTTAACACAACTTTTATGTCCAAGAAACCACCACTCCCGCACATAAAACAAGATAAATGCACTAGTTTTAGAAAATAATATAAAGCAAGCGTCCGCACTTGTCACTCTTCCCGCCAAATGTCCAAAGCTGTGTTGATGTTAAAGGCCCACAGAACATATAATAATAGGTACCTATTATTATATGTTCTGTGTACAGGCCTTTGCTATTTAGCTTTTGATGTTAGACATACTCGTATACATTTAAATAATTTCATCAAATAGGTGGCCTACAACATTTAATAATTTATTCTCTTTTACTATCTGTTATATTTGATCCAATAAGTGAACTATATTTGAAATTACATTTTTGATGAAACAGTTTGATCAAACTATTTCGTCAAACTATTTGAACGCCCGCCCGAGATCGTGAAAATTTGTTCACATTTAATTTGAACTTTGAATATTAATAATGAAGCCCGTTGGCACCCCATCTAACTGCTGTAGGAGTAAAACATAGTATAACAGTTATATGTAATTTCATAGAACATACATACAAACATATTGTCAGGCCTTCATCCCCGAAGGCATACTATACGCTCACATTTCACCATATGCACTTTTGTCCCACGTAAAAGGTGGTGAGCCCATTGCCGTGTTAAAATGGACAGGCGCAGGTTGTGGCGACCTGCTGTTGAAATTCTTCAAGCCGCCCATGGCCTTCAACTGGGCTTAACAACTGCCATGTTACTGGCAACCGGGACCAACGGCTTAACGTGCCTTCCGAAGCACGGAAACGCTCGAAAATGTAAATGCCACAAAGTGGTCACCAATCCGAGGATCAGCCACAGTGGAAGTTTCTTAACGCAGTGATCGTTTACAGAACACTGAGCCCGCGAGCCACGAGCGCTTCAATTTTCATAGAACAACTAAATATATATATGGATCACCAGTAAAGAAACATGTTGTAAATAGTATTTGGGTTTAAGCATGCTGCATTAAGAAATGTGGACATAACAGTCATCTTTATTACTCGGTGAGAAAATACTTGATAAAAATATATTAGATGTCGTAAAATACAGAATAAAATGCCATAGTTTGTTTAGGACGATGAGTTTATCCGTTCCCACTGCAATTTGTTGTTGACAAAATCAGCAATAGTGGTGAGTTGTTCTCGTTTATTACAGATAAATTTAATATGATTATATATTGAAAAATACAAGAAAATGTGCATCAATACATAGCCACAGTCCACACAAATATTATAAGGCTAAAGAGTGTGTTTATTTGATTTAACTTACTAATCTGAGGAACAACCGATCTAACTAGAAAAAAATTTTTTCGTATTGGATAACCTATTTTCCAAGGAAGCCTTAGGCTATATTTTATCACGCTACTACCCAGGAGAGCGGAGCAGTAATCGGCAAATTAATAAAAGATCGTGTTTTTTCACGGGGTTTTGAAGTATATTGACCGAACATCAGTAAACGGCTTAATATAAATTTTGGAATAAACCGTAGACTCATACCAAGAAAACTATAATATTGTAAAGCTTACGTACAGGGAGCCTATTATTCAGCCTTCCTCTGCGTATAATTCAACGTATTAACGTAACTATGTTTATTTAATATTTGATTCTTGTGGTTTGCCGCTAGCTATGTATTATCAGCAAGGAAACAATCTATGAAAGGGATTTCAAGATAGTCATAAGAGTATACGGAGGAGTTGGACGACTTCAGAAGTCGTTCTGCCTAATCTATTACATACCGTGAGAGAGACTTAGGACTGTATATTGTATATGCAAAATGATATGAAATCGTAATTATAATTTTACGATTTCATATCATTTTGCCTACAATTTTACAATTTGTTGTAAAAATTGCAAATTGTATTTATTTGTAATTGTTTTTGTCATTGATCCAAAATCCTAAAAGGACAGGTTATCTTCTACTCTCACTATTATTTTTACCTCCAAACTATCGCTGCACAGCAGTAGGCCTTTGGCAATGTGACAATAACATGGGCGAATCCACAAGGTACAGCTAGTTGAAAATAAATTACAAACCACAAAAGAGACAAATAGGCTGTTTCAAACTATTTACCTAAATGTCTATACCCGAAGAAATAGATAGACGGGATGAGAATTTATTTTTGCTGATTTATGATTGTGATTCCGTTTCAGATATAGGTGAATAGGGATGTGGCTGTTTAATATAGGTTGATATAGGTAGGGCTTCAAGAAAATTTACTATTTTATTTAACACATCAAAATGGCGACGCTAGCTGATTATTTGAGGGCCGATATCAAAGCTACCAGGACTTCAATAGCAACCCTCAGGTTGGCTTATCAGGCACGGCTTAAAAGGGGTAGGCAGAGACATAATACACGCCCACATTCCAACGTAATAATTTTTATTCCACATAAACAGGTTATGATTATCCGCTGTTGAGATTTTTCAAACCGCCTTCATACATTTCTACAACTTGGCTTAACGACTGCCATGTTAATAGCAACCCGGGATCACGGGTTTAACGTGCTTTCTAAAGCACGAAAACGCTCGTAAATAAACTCGTACGTATGTGCCTCATTTCAAAATGCATATTATTTAACAATATGTAAACTCGTATTATGATTATAAACGATTCATTATAATCAATTCACATTCAACATTACTTAGGTCCGAATTAGGGCTCGGTAAGATCCACCACGGATCCCATTGTTGTTTATGATATAAACCAGTTATTTAACAAAACCTTTATTACTTTCATAACTAAAACGTACTTGCAAACGTACGAGTATATCCTACAAACGTCTTCATATCCCATTATTACAAGCAGACGCAAAATGGACTGTTAATTACATAAGCATAACAATACAATTACCTGCACAAAGAAAGTGCCTCCATCTTTCTGTAAAAAAACCATTAGCATTCTTCAGGATAAGCCACGTTTAGTCACTAAAAGCAATTTTAATGAGTTCGCTTGACAAAGTGTAAAAATACTATCAACATAAATCGTAAGCTTTATTAATAAAATTTATGAACAATTTTTATAATGGATATAAAGTTAGGTAAGTCATTCACATTTTCATGCTTTATCACCTATTTCTGCAGATCTTCCAGTAGGGACGCCGGCAACCGCCGAGCGAGCGATCCGACCGCGTATTCTGCCGCCTAATTCGCTCAATACTGCATTTCTGCAGATAGTTTTAAATCAATTACAAAAATCCACTCAGACAAACATACAAGAAATGTGTTGATAGGCGGAAAACTAGAGAACATCGAGGCCGTCTTTAATGAAATTTTGTGTATCCGAGGAGTTTCAGGGGCCGATTTGCACAGTTGCGATTTAATTTGTCCGACAAATGGAGCCTAAGGGGTCTGTTGTTGACATGGGAAGTCATTCGAAGTCGTGCAGGATAGTTTGTTTTTAATAGAAAAAAAAAGCACACTACCTCACACACATTCTAGTTTTTATCTCAGGTTATTGCAATTCTACTACCCCATTTAAACTCTCGCACGCGCTCGCGGCTTGTCTCGCAGCTCTTCTCGTGGCTCGCGCGAGAGTGTAAAATGAAGTATAAGAAATATAAAAACTTTATGAAGCGACATGGCACTCCATCTAGCGGTCGTGTAATAATAACATTTCACATTAAAGTATAAGATGTAACTGCTGTTATATGTACCATTATTAATCCTATTAAATATATAATAATAAAAAAAATGAAAATGTCATGCGGGCATATTTTGTGGCAACAGAGGTTGAAACCAACCTTACAGCGTATCGTAATCGTATATTGCCTCTGTTTCAGGAGCTTGAACCAGCTATCAACGTATCTGCTCAAAGACTATCGGACCAAGTGCGGGTCATTCAACGTAACCATATGTTAGATAATGCCGTTCTTGATCGTTTACGCTCGGAGTGTTTGCAGAATATGCGTGTTATCGCTCCTCCGCCACAAACTGTAAGTACCATAAATAATTTAAATACCACTGTGAATGGTAATAATACTGTTGTGGATGACACGTTTATTCCTGCAGATACACAGTACAATGACGAGGTAAGAGTATATTTGGAATGTGCAATTGGTGAATATCGCACCATGCCAATTCATTTAAGACCGCGGTTACCTCGGTTGCCCATGCATAGAAAGAACATGCTGCTAGTGAGTGCTGTTGACTCATTATTATCTATTTATTTAGATAATAGTGAGTCTCTCGGTGATACCCATTCGATTCTGTATTGTGCAGCAGTTGCGGTTTGCCGTGTAGCAAGAGTAAAAATGCCCTTGCAAGACCTTGTTCCACGGTCAAAACCTATCGTCCCTGTTTGGCAGTCCAGGATCGAACGACGTATTGCCGAGACAAGAGTGCTCATTGGCAAATTAACCAGTTTTAAAGCTGGTAACATTCGACCAAGAATCATGCGCTTCGTGAAGCGAGCATTTTCCGAGACTGAAATTAGTCCACAGGATTATACGGCTCGTGTCACAGAGCGCATTGATTTTTTGAAACAAAAAATCTATGCTTGGGCACAAAGAATTCGTAGGTATAGAAAACGCGTGAATCGATTTCATGTTAATTGCTCATTCCAAAGAGACCAGAGGCGTGTTTATAGAAATTGGGAACGACCAGATAAAGATGTGAATGTCGGTTGCCTACCTGATACGGATGAAACGAATGTGTTTTGGCGTAGTATCTGGTCGGCACCAGTAATTCATACTGAGGGTGACTGGATTTGTGATGTCAAGAGAGCATGTGAAAGTATTGCAGATATGGAACCCATACAAATTAATAATTTAGATGTGGCTAATGCAGTCCGTCCATTATCAAATTGGAAAGCTCCAGGACCGGACGGACTGCAAAACTTCTGGATTAAATGGTTCCGCAGTTCACATGGTCTTTTGGCATCTCAATTTCAGGCTGCCATTGAATCTGGTACGCTGCCAATTTTTATGACAACAGGAGTTACTCATCTGCTCCATAAGGCCGGCAGTACCTCGAACCCCAGTAATTATAGACCGATCACTTGTTTACCATCGGTCTATAAACTTCTAACTTCCATTTTGAGAGACAAAATTGCTGAACATGTTAGCTACAATGCGATAATGAGTGTCTCGCAAAATGGATGTAGAAGTGGAGCTCGAGGTACTAAAGAGCTCCTCATCATTGATATGATCATCAGCCAGCAAGTTCGCCGCAACCGTAAAGATCTCTCTGTATGTTGGATAGATTATAAGAAAGCATTCGATTCCGTACCTCATACGTGGCTTTTGAGGGTGTTGGAGTTGTATAAAATAGATGCAACTCTATGCAGCTTCTTAAAGTCATGTATGGGCCAATGGAGAACTATACTTAGCTATCCAGGATACCGAGGGATATGCGGTGGTGGTGAACATATAAAAATTAAGCGGGGAATATTCCAAGGTGACAGTTTGAGTCCTCTTTGGTTTTGCTTAGCACTGAATCCTTTAAGTACTCTACTTGAGAGTTCAGGGTTAGGTTATAAGTTGCGAAGAGGTGGTCAGGTAATATCGCACTTGCTTTATATGGATGATTTAAAGTTGTTTGCTACAACTAACTCCCACTTGATAGATTTACTAAAGGTAACTGAAAACTTTAGTAATTCAATCAAAATGGAGTTTGGTGTGGATAAATGTGCAGTCATGCATATTAAACGAGGGCAGATATTGGAATCAGATGGCATTCAGCTCTCTGATTCCATTCACCTGACGTCACTCCTCGTAACTGATACTTATAAGTACTTGGGTATGTCGCAGGCTTTGTGCATCAATGAAGCTGACATGAAACATTTATTACGAGAACGTTTCTTTGGTCGCCTGAAAAAGGTACTAAATAGCCTTTTATCAGGCGGCAACAAGGTGCGTGCTTATAATGGATGGGTCATGCCACTTCTGATGTACTCCTTTGGCATACTCAAGTGGACTCAGACTGAATTGGATGCTCTGGATAGAAGTGTACGTACATTGCTAACAGCATATCGGATGCATCATCCACGTTCTTCTGTGATGAGGATGTACATCCCACGACGATGTGGAGGACGAGGTTTTTTAAATGTGAAAGGTCTTCATAACAGTGAGGTGTACAGCCTTAGACAACATTTTATTAATATGAATGTGGAAATGCATCGAGATGTTGTTGCAGTGGACGTTGGACTCACCCCGCTTGGTTTGGCTAAAGAGAACTGGCATAAGCCAACAGTGCTAAGCCTTGGTGACCGTCAGAGGGTATGGCAGAGCAAGGAGCTTCATGGTAGGTTTTATCAGGCCTTACATGGGCCTGATGTGGACTTTTTATCGTCCGTAGCCTGGTTACGTTTCGGTGACCTCTTCGGAGAAACCGAAGGTTTTGTCTGTGCAATTGCAGATGAGGTTATCAAGACGAACAACTATAGGAGGCATATTATGAGGGACGGCACGATCGATATTTGTCGAGCGTGTCACCATCCAGGTGAGTCCCTAAGACATATCGTTTCCGGTTGTCCTCGACTTGCTAACAGCGAGTACTTGCACAGGCACAATCAAGTAGCCAGGATTATTCACCAACAGCTTGCTCTGAAGTACCGCCTGGTGGATACTGAGGTTCCGTACTATAAGTATGTAGCTGAGTCAGTTCTCGAAAATGGTCATATCACATTGTACTGGGACCGGTCTATCATCACAGACAGGACTGTTATAGCTAACAAACCTGACATTGTGGTGATAAACAGGTCAGAGCGTCGTGTAATGATTGTCGATGTCACAATCCCTCATGACGGCAATCTCGTGAAAGCTGAAAAAGAAAAGCAAAGTAAGTATTTGGATTTAGCTCGCGAGGTTGTCGATATGTGGGAGGTGGACTCGGCAATCATTGTTCCGATAGTTGTCTCTGTCAATGGACTTATTGCCAAGAGCCTCGACCAACATCTCAAGAGGCTCGCGTTGGGTAGCTGGGTCAAGGGGCAGATTCAGAAAGCAGTACTTCTCGATACGGCACGTATTGTGAGAAGGTTTTTGTCTCTGGAGCCCTAACCACCGGTATCTTGGTCCTTGTATCCGATACCGGTAGGATGCTGTTTTATATATTTTTAAATAGATTGTTTTTGTTTAATTTTAAATTTATTTAAAGATGTATTTAATAAGTATTTAAAATGAATAAAGGAAATAATAATAAATCTTTATTCATTTAGGTCACAAAGTAACACTTATGAACGTCAAGAATATTGCTTCTACATTTACATTTACTGCCAGATTCGCAAAGCAATAGGTAGAGCCTGAGGAAGAACCTGGCAATAAAACTCATGGCCACTCTTTTCTAAACGCCAGTAATTACATTAGTTTGATTAACATGATATTTGACCAATTATATAGTAATGAATTTATACAAACAAAAAAAAACAAAATCAATGTTGTGTTTAAATCATATCAAAATTAGAGCGATTATAGTTGCCGGTTCTAAGGGCAGCCTACCCTTGAAGAAGAAGAATCTGGCAAGAAAGTCAATGGATGCCATTTTAAAATGTAGGAATGGCTTACAACATTAAAATTACACTTACATTGTTCCTTTGGATTTATGTGAGAACAGTCGACTAAACTTAAGTTTACCTTAAATATAAATAAGATTATTTTTAATAATTGCTATAACAGCTATGAGCTGACCAGTCCCTACAGACGGCACCCGTTCACGGGTATGACGCATTATATCAGCCATCGCCCTACTCAACCGTATTATAGGGAATAAGGCGACCCGATACATACGCCACCACTACCAGGACACTTAGGCGAGCATGACATACTCAAAAACTGCACAGCAACTATCATGTCAATTTCAAAGAAATAAATAAGTCTACATGGTGCTCACACAATAACAAACTCAAATTACATTGTATACCGGGACTAAACGCAGCCAATTTAGAAACCTTTAGTTGTCAGATGTTTCAAATTATTAATAATGTAGAGATGTAAAAATACAACATATATATGCAGATTCAAGGCAATTCACAAGATTCATTCGAATCCAAAATAGCTCAAGCGAAGAGCAAGCAACTCATTTCCATTTATTTTTATCGTTCAAATAATCATTAGTTGTGTGATAGGCCCTTTTCAAGAGGTGCCTCTTAATTTCCGCCTTAAATTTATGTAACGGCAGTTTCATAATGTTTAAAGGAATTTTATTATACAGTCGTACGCCAATTCCTGCAAAAGAGTCGTGAACCTTTTGTAAACGATGATGCGTTCCAATTAATTTATGCTTATTTCTAGTATTTATCGAATGTATGTCACTGTGTCTATTGTATAAATGTATGTTCTGTTTAACTAACATAATATTTGCAAATATATACTGTGATGCAACCGTTAAAATGCCAATTTCTTTAAATTTTTCTCTAAGAGACACTCTAGCACTCAATTTATATATTGCACGTATAGCTCTCTTCTGGAGTACAAAAATTACTTGTAGATCAGCTGCTTTGCCCCACAGCAAAATGCCGTAAGACATGACACTATGAAAATAACTAAAGTATACCAGCCTGGCAGTTGCCACATCAGTAAGCTGCCTGACTTTACTAACGGCAAAGGCTGCCGAGCTGAGTTTACCTGCAAGACACGTTATTTGCGCGTTCCACTGCAGTTTGCTATCTAAAGTGATCCCCAAAAATACAGTTGATTCTACAATATTAAGGGTATCACCGTTCAATGTTATATTTGTACCGCAATTCCTGACATTAGGCATGCTAAATCTGATACATTTTGTCTTCTTAGCGTTTAGTAGCAAATTATTGGTCGTAAACCAATCTACAACCTGGGCAAGTGAACTATTTACGCCGTTAAAATTACTAAGCGTGCGATCAACTTTAAAAATAAGTGACGTATCATCAGCAAATAGAACAATGTCGCACAAGTTCTGTATATAGAATGGCAGATCTTTAATATAAATTAAAAATAGAAACGGACCCAGAATTGATCCCTGCGGTAAGCCCATACCAACAGATGCTCCAGGGGAGCGAATTCCATTGACATCAACATGTTGTATTCGTTCATTTAGGTAGGAGGCAACAAGGTTCAGTGCAGAGTCTTTGATACCATAATAAAAGAGTTTTCCCAATAGTGTTTTATGGTCAACGCAATCAAATGCTTTGGAGAGATCGCACAATACACCAATAGCATCTTGTCTATTCTCCCAGGCGTCATATATATGATTCAGAAGTGTCACACCTGCATTAATGATGGAACGACCCCTTGTGAACCCATACTGCTCCTTATGTAATAGCATATTTAAATTAAAATGAGCTTTTAATTGTAGCAATATAATTTTTTCAAAAATTTTGCTAATGTCTGGTAATATTGAAATTGGTCTGAAATTACCAGGGTCGGTTTTGGATCCAGATTTAAATAGAGGTATTACTTTACTGTATTTCATTAAATCTGGAAACACTCCTTTATCAACACATTTATTAAATATTTCAGCTAGATGTGGTGATATATTAACAATGATAGACTCAATCAATTTTACAGAAATACCCCACAAGTCAGCTGTCTTTTTTGAGTTAAGTGACTTGAATACTTTAATGATATCATTTGGGTTTACATATTTGAAGCCAAATAAGACACTACACTGATCCACGCTGCCCCCAAGCATGCGTTGAGCTTTTATTGGATAAGAATTTAAGGAGCTAGTTGTTTTCGCGGGTATATCTATAAAATAGTTGTTAAAAGTTTGTGCTATATCTAATTTATTATTACACACTTCGTTATTTATAATTTATTATCGTAATTTATTATCGTAAGTTATTATCACGGGGTATTGGTAGTATATACACGGGGTAGGGGTAGTGGTAGTGAATATGTATAATAGATGGCACTTTTATCGTTAACTAGCTTTTGCACGCCTTTTCGCTTGCGTTAACTTTTTATAACTGACACCTTGTTATTGATCAAATCAGCCTTTCACAGTCTGGATCTGCTGGGCGTTAATATTTACTTAATATATTGACGAAGAATACATGTATATTGTGCGAAAGTAGTGGGGAGAGAGAAAGAGTCAGGGTAGACCGAGACATACTCGTATGAAGACCACGTGAGCAGATTGCTCAAAGTGGAATGGTCAAAAGTACCTACTAGGATACCAGTCGTGCATGTATGAAGCGATTAATGAATTTGTAGGATGCGAAAAAAGTCACTGACTCAGTGTTCTGTAAACGATCACTATGTTAAGCAACTTTCGCTATAGCTGGTTACGGATGGGTGACCACCTTGTGGCATTTACATTTGTGAGACTTTCTGTGCTTTGGAATGCACGTTAAGCCGTTGCTCCCGGTTGCTAGTAACATGACAGTCATTAAGCCAAGTTGAAGGCCTTATGAGCTGATGCACAATCTGCGTCTGGCACATGGCAATGGGCTCACCACCTATTACGTGGGACAGGAATGCACATGGTGAAAAGTGGGCGTATAATATGCCTCTATTAACCCTACGGGAATAAGGCGTGACTAATAAACAAACGAAAGAAAAGAAGTATACAAGTATACAACATATCTAACTGCCCCGTCTATCTGGGATACAGCGTGAAGATAATAATAATGTGCAATGATAATAAAGGTTTTATTTTTAAATTTGTAATGGAACGTGTTTATGAACACTAGAGATGTTACGAGTACGTAACCCCATAAACCCTCGATGTTCTAAGGTTTATAGCTTGTACGGATCACAAACCCGCTTAGTTCATAGATATAGAACGATGTTGAAACCTAGTACCTATCCTTTGCGTAAATTTTATGTGCATGACCTACGTAGACTGTGCAACCCCTTTGTGGTTTCTGTTATATAAAGTCCGTGAAAACCTTAATTATGGATAGTCTGAAAAATATAATGACAAAGGCGGCTTAACGCGTAATGATATTCACGTCTTTATTCCCGAAGGGGTAACAGAGGCATACTATACACTCATATTTTACCATAAGCATTTTTGTCCTACGTAACAGATGGTCAGTGTGTATTAATATAACAAGGCCTTCAACTTGGCTTACCGATCTCATCACTAAGAGCCATATTATAAAACGTTTCTCAATACTCAAGAAACACTTGAGAGTAGTATTATAAGGCAAAAACTAGCCTTAAGCGTTTCTTGAGTATTGAGTATCATTTTGTAATACGGCTCTTAGATGATAGAGTATGGTTTACAAAATACTAAAATGCATACATTTGCTCTAATCCCTCTATTAGCGAGAGCTATTTGTCCATAGTTTCGGCTGACTGAAATATACCAAAAAAAAATTCTCTTTAGATTTTATTAAAAAATCATTACATACCTGAAGAAAAAAATGGCTTTTAAAACGCTTAAACGATTTGTTGATCAAGCAAACCATAAAAAAGCGACTTCGCAAGGTAAGGGATATGTAGGGTCTGAGAATATCGAGTTTAACGAGGATGCAGTGCTTGCAGTAAATCATTTCGAAAATTTGTAAAGTATTTAATATTTTTTACCCATCTTATTTTACTGCCTCGGTGGCGCAGTGGTAGTGAATGTGACTGCTGCGACTGAGGTCCCGAGTTCGATTTCGGGGTCGGAAAAAATATTTGAGTGATGCACAAATGTATGTTTCGGAGTTTGGGTGTTTCCTATGTATGTATTTAGAAATATATAAGTATGTTTATCAATCGTCTAAATCCCATAACACAAGCTGTCAAGCTTATATTAGCTTACTTTGGGCTAGACGGCGGTATGTAAAAAAATGTCCCATAATATTAATTTATTTATTTTAGACTAGATAACGACCGCGGCTTCGCCCGCGTAGAGAAGTTGTCCTGTTCCTGTTTCCCACAGGAACTTGTTCCCGGGATAAAACGTAGCCTATATGTTGTTCTGATGTAAAAGCTATATTATTGTAAAGTTTCATTAAAATCTATTCTGTAGTTTTTACGTTAAAGAGTAACAAACATCCATACAAACTTTCACATTTGGGGCATTTCACGTGAAGCTGACAGAAAAAAAAAAGTGAGGTTCTTAAAATCGATCATATTCGCACCTTTTGTACCTCTAGTAGGTATGAATGTAAACACAAAATATTTTTTTTTGTATAATATATATTTCACAAGTTATGGGTGTCTAAAGAATTGGCGTAATTGAAAATTCATTTTTATGAAAGTAGTTTTTCGAATTTAACAAATTTACAATTAAATATTTAAAATAGTGACACTCATTGAAAAAATACTGTTCTTTATAATAATAAAATAAAATTTAAAATGCAAAAAAAGTCATAAAGGTGTTTATGGGAGGCTCAATGCGGATTCCGACGTGGAAGAGGTTGCATGGATCAAGTGTTTTCTCTCCGCATGATCGCGGAAAAGTTTCTGGTTGTTAGCCAGAAGGTTTTCTGCGATTTTGTGGATCTAGAGAAAGCATTTGATCACGTTGTGAGAGAAACGCTGTGGGACTTGCTGCCCGGATATGGTGTGGACGGCTCGCTACTGCGGGCAATACAGTCGCTTTATAAGGACTGTAAGGCTTGCGTGCGAGTAGGGGGGATGTGTCACCTCTTTTTGATGTCTGTACAGGCGTCAAACAGGGATGTGTCATGTCCGCCTGGCTGTTCATAGTGTATCTGGACAGTTGCCTGCAGAAGTTGAAAGATTTTAATATGGGTGTGAATTTGGGTGACTTTACAGTAAACTGTCTGCTGTACGCTGATGATGCGGTGCTCATGGCCTCATCAGAAGCCGACCTTCAGGCATTAGTCACTAATATGAAAGAGGAGTGTGAAAGTAAGGGTATTCGCTTGAATGCAAGTAAAACTAAGGTTCTAGTATTTGAAAGAGGTGACGTAAGAACTAAATGCGATATTAGGGTAAACCAAGAACGTCTAGAGCAAGTGAATGAAATTGTGTATTTAGGAAGTATGTTTAGAGCGGATGGAAGATGTGATTCGGATGTAGAACGGCGAGTAACTGCCGGAAACAAAGTTAACGGTGCTTTGTCCCAGTTAGTAAAGCGACAAAGCATCGTAAAAGAAGCACGAATGGCGATTCATAACGCAGAGCTAGTGCCAACTTTGCTTTACGGTAGTGAAACCTGGGTATGTCAGCAGATGCATTAAAGTAAATTGAATGCTGTGGAGATGCGATCACTTCGAAAATTGTGCGGCGTAACTTTGGCCGACCGAATTCGTAACGAAGTGATATGCAATATGGCAGGTTTGAATGAAAGTGTCAGCGTTAAGCTGGAAAAGGGCGTGCTCCGTTGGTTTGGACACGAATGAGTGAGGAACGATTGACGAAGAATATATATTGTTCAAAAGTAGAGGGTAGAAGGAGTCAGGGTAGGCCCAGACTTACAAATGAAGACCACGTGAGCAGATTGCTCAAAAACGGAAAGGTCAAAAGTACTCGGATACCCAGACGTGCGTGTATGAAGCGATTGATGAATCTCGAAGAAGCGAAAGAAGTATGCATGGATCGCGAAGCCTGGCGATCTGTCCTCTCTGACTACCCCATCAGGGATACAGCGTGAAGATAGTTAGTTAGTTAATTAATATATATTTGGGTTAAGTATTATTAATATATTAATTTTTCTGGACATATATAAGATATTCAATTTAATTTCATATATAAAAACATGTCAATTCTATTACTAATACTATAAACTAATTAATTAACCCGCTCCTCATCGTATCCGGTGCAAAGGTCCATCACACTGGCTACATTGCCCGCTGAATAGCGATGGCCAATCTTTGCACGAGATACGACCCAGAACGGGAGTCACCTGTCTGGTGCCTCAGCCGGCGCCCCAATTCCCTCACTAAGTTCTTCGCGTCAGCACCCCAACTGCCCATCGTCTCGACAGCGAAGGGAGCAAATATATATTGCTCCGTTAGGTCCGCATATTTGCCGCGTTTTTGTTTGCGGCGTCTTCAGCGGCAGCTGCAGGACACAGAACGGTACGACCGAGGTGACTAGGGGCGACCGTGCTAACACACACTTTATGGCATCCCATAAAAGGCACCTCCCATTCTTCCACGGTACCAAAGTCATGCCGTCCGGTCTCCTGCCGTCGGATCTACAGAGGCCGGGTGGCTCCAATAAGCACGGGACAGCCACCGAAATAAAGGCTCTCCGGAGAATGTCATTGGGAGCATGGTGACGCGGAAATCTACCTGTGCTTCTACGACAACTCAGTACATGATGGCCGCCCCCATCCGCCATGGAACCGCAGGTGCATCTATGGGGTTCACACACCTTGCAAGCCAGGCGGAGAGCAACTGCCACCCGCAAAGAATTGTCGTCCAACAGAGTGCTCAGGTGTGGTGAAGGCAGCGCATGCAACCATGCCCCCGATTCAGGCTGTGACACATGCTGGGGCATCTGGGCCAGAGCAGCCCCCGTAGCGCCCTCCATCAGCCGCTCCTTGACGCCCTGGACGATACTGTCATCCCAAGCGCGCTGGACTTGAGGGACGACAGGGATCGACGACGCAGAACTACGGGCAAACCATGCCGACTCGGCATCGGCCGCAAAGGGCACGGTCACCCCGCCACCATCAGAATGAAGAATTAGAGTAACGAGGTCCGCTACCCCATGTGCCGACGCCAGGAAAGCTGGCACACCTACATCCCGCAAGCATCGCACCCCTATACCCCCGTGCCGCAGCCCGAGCGCAGCACCCCTGCTGCGCTCCCACTTGAGAAGAGAACAAGGGGGATCCGCTAGGGCCCCTTGTTTTCAGTTTGGCGATCCATAGAATCATCACGTGAGCTCAAATCTGACCTGAATTTATGGTATCTAGACGATGGGACCCTCGGGGGTTCACCGGAAGATGTCTACCACGATCTGAAATTTTAATTTCTCGTTTTAGAGACCTGGGTCTGGAAGTGAATCCCTCCAAATGCGAATTTTTCCCTTGCAGTATTGAAGCTCACGCTTGCTTTGCAAACTTCACTTCCCTATTGCCCGGCCTCGTAGAAATCTCTTCTCATTCTTTCACCCTATTGGGGTCTCCTATCTTTCCTTCTGGAGTGCCAGAGGCAATTTCTTCACATAATGAACTTCTCCTTAAGGGAGAACGTCTCAAATATCTTTCTGCCCATATAGCGATCGTGTTATTACGCATGTGCTTCGCCCTCCCTAAGATTACGTACCTCATGCGGACTGCACCTACCTGGCTTTATCCAGTTGAAGTGGCGGCTTTTCGTAAGATATTCATTTAAATTGCAAGGTGTAATGGGACAAAATAATCTTCACGAAATGCTGAAGCCAACTAACGTAGTAAAAATGATAAGGATTAATAGCATATTAGTGTAAATAGCCTTCAAATTACCACTTTATAATTGATGGTTTTTTAAAGTATTAAAATGGATATAGTATATTATTCTTATGAGATAGACATACATCGTCGCGGACTTTTTTGTAGACCTACATTAGATACACAATTGCACCATACATTATTTTGTTATATCTCAAAGGGTTTAGGCAGCGTTTTTGTTGAAAGCTCCCAGACGGCTATTTTTTCCGACATCCCCAACAAATATCGTTGTAATTTGGTCAATGGTATACATTGACCAAACTTAACAAATTATACATAAAAACCTCCTATAAGAATCATTCTAACTATTAAAAAAACCGCATCGTAATTCGTTGCTTAGTTTTAAAGATCTAAGCATACATAGGGACAGACAGCGAAAAGCGACTTTGTTTTATAATATGTAGTGATTAAGATTAAGATTAAGATTACTCTTTGAAGTGAATTGAAGCGCTGCTCGTGGCCCCGCCGTCTCTGGGTAAACGATCACTGAGTTACGCAACTTTCACTATGGCTGGTCCTCGGATGGGTGACCACTTTGTGGCATTTACATTTTGCGAGCGTTTCCGTGCTTCGAAAGGCACGTTAAGCCGTTGGTCCCGGTTGCCAGTAAAATGGCAGTCGTTAAGCCTGGTTGAAGGCCTTAAGGGCGGCTTGAAAAATTTCAACAGCAGGTAGTCACAAACTGCGTCTGTCTATTTCAACACGGCAATGGGCTCACCACCTATTACGTGGGACAGGAATCCACACGGTGAAAGGTGGGCATATAATATGAGATTAATATTGTAGGTGCAAATAAGTTTTATTTTTACTTATTATCTTTTTAATTATGTTCTCAATTAAACAGTCTTCGTTTAATTAGGATATCATATACGTAGTTCGGGAGATATTCGGGTTTATGTGACCGACCCATTATTTTTGTAACCGAGTGTATAATTTGAATGAAGTTAGTTATCTGAAATAAAGTACCTATATATTGTATTAAATTTCAGCAAAACGTTCCTATTTTAATTAACCGCAGAGTAGGACCGAGATTGTGCTTCGATTCGCTCTACAGCATCCAATCATCGTAATCTGAGAGATGGACCAGTTGTAGAACGCGAAGACTAAAACAAAATGTTGAACAAACCTACAACGCTACAATTTTATAGTGAAAAAAAATAAGTAGCATGAATTTGTTTTAATTATCTTTCGAATGTTAGTGTTTTATTCAATACTAGCTGTGCCCCACGGTTTTATCCGTGATTCGCAACCCCTGTTGCACCCCATTACTGTTTGCCAGTAGTTGATTAGAGGTCGAATTGTCGATATTTTCTTTGCAAACTGTTCCAGTGATTACTTTATAATTATCCAAATTTTCTCTTCACAAATCCTTTACTGGCTTAAAGTGAATATGTGAAAGCAATAACTAGCTGAATCTTTCTCAAGTTTTACGCTGGGCAAAACATTTATGGGTTTATTTTTATTATATAGCAATTTTACAACACGGCAATGGGCTCACCACCTGTCACGTGGGCCAAAAGTGCATACGGTGAAATGTGGGCGCATAGTATGCCTCTGCCTACCCCTTCGGGGATAAAGGCGTGACAATATGTCTATATAGCAATTTTCATTAAGTACCATCAACTAAATATAAATTCTTTTTTCTTTCTTACCTAATATAAGAAATATTACTCTTAAACCATATGCATTAATGTTTCAATGTATACCTACCCAGTAATAAAATTTAATTGCGTAGAAATAGTAGCTATAAATTGCCTATCATAAAATAATTTTCCAAATCAGTTCTTGCGTAAAATAAGCTTAGGTACCTATCGTACGTTTCCCTAGAATCAAAAGTTCCTGTGGGAATAAAATGTTTTTCCGATATAATAAGTTGTAAATGGTACCTAAGTAGGTACTTATCAATCACGGAGCAATCTTCATTTAAAAATAATTTCGATGCATTGATTTCTTGCGAGACAAGTGAAAAAAAATTACTAATAAACACACCAAGATATTTATTTTCCTTTTCTGTTAAAAATCTAATGTTTGTATGCTGAGTTTTGGCCAAATATAATGTACCTTCCTATTGTTGTAAGATTTATTTATTTATTTATCATTGTAATAAAGAATCTATCTATCTATCTTTCTATCATCTTCCCATTAATCTTTTTTTTTTAATAATTATTTAATGGCCTGGTTTCTAAGACCTTTTAGCCAAATCTTATTTTTTATATCATATTTCTTCAATCTTATCTTCTAATTAGTCCTGTCAAGTCGATGTCGTGTCCTCAGGCTACGTCATGGTCCTTGCCCTCAGTATAATGGTGATTCTTATACTAAGGTTGTCAGTGGACGTTTCGCGGCAAGAGAGAAAATAGCATTTCACTGCATATATATCATTGTCTTTCACTATAGCACGTTAACACAACTTTTATGTCCAAGAAACCACCACTCCCGCACATAAAACAAGATAAATGCACAAGTTTTAGAAAATAATAGAAAGCAAGCGTCCGCACTTGTCACTCTTCCCGCCAAATCTCCCATTAATCTTATGGAATAGGACTATAGAGTGTATTTCGACACCACCAAGATCTCTGGAGGCTATAGATACTAACGTTAGGTTAGTATTATTTATTCATTTATCTATCACGCCTTATCCCCGAAGGGGTGGCACATGGTAAAAAGTGGGCATATAATATATATGCCCACTTTTCACCATGTGTATTCCCACGTAATAGGTGGTGAGCCCATTGCCGTGTTGAAATAGACAGACGCAGGTTGTTGCTACCTGCTGTTGCTGATTTTTAAGCCGCCCATAAGAACGAACGAACTGGAGAACGAGGCCCGAGCGTACATATAGACGTAAGGGGTGGTCGCTCGGCTCTAGATAGCGGCATGTCATTAGAATTTCACTTACCTACTCCTAACGCCGCAAGAAGCGGGATAACACCCGAACCAACCCGTATAGAAACGGGATAATAATTAAACCTTTTTATTTGATGGTGTTGGTTGTAGCCAATGTCTGCCGGGAGCCTTGAAATCAGTTTATCGAAATCAACTGATTGGCTTCCCTAGGGCCAGAGGTACTGTGAGGTCCAACGGCAGTCGTTTGCAATATCATATGTCAAAAAATAAGTATTATTTAGGTATCTACTAGTATAGTTCTTTGAAATGCGGAAGATTTATCTACCTGGCTTTCTCTCCGTTTTTCCATGTTATATAATAAAATAATAATGTGAGCAGGTTATGTATGCTAGAAGACGATGGCACATTCCAGTGAGCGAATGAACAAGCTCTGCCACTGCAGTGTCTGTTCATTTGGTTTGACTTAGGTTTTCTAGACATTCATGTGGAAGTCTACCGTGCAAGTGCAGACAAATGTCTAATAACTTTACCTAAGTAAAAATAAATCCAAGCTATGGATAGAATAATGTTATTACTTAAATTTTTAATAGACATTTATTTATTTATCTAACTACCCCAGTGAAGCTGGACGAGTAGCAATTTTCATAAATAATTAGTAGATATATTATACAACTAGATATATTTCTCTTTATTGCCGCTACAGTTCGGTGTCAACGGTCAAGAAAATAAAGCAAACAATATATCTCCAGCAGCATCCTCGCAACTAAGCTCTCAACGATACCCGTATTTTTTGCTTTTAGATGCACTATGATTTATATTCCATGCTCTAACAAGAATAACATTTATAATAAAGGTGAGTTTATTAAGTACTAGTTGTAGAATATACATTAAGTGTAACTATCTTCCTTCCCATTAAATATCTCTGCTTCACTTACCCGTTCAAAAACGCTCGTTCTGTACCTAATAGGTAGTAGGTAACTGGTGTGAGACTGACCTACACAGTGTCGATTCTGTATCGTGTGTATAGGATTTATTCACCTTATGAATCCTAAAATGCACATAATATTCTTCCGTCTAAACAAAGCTTCGGTACCTACATAATCACACCTTAATGACAAGTAGCTGGAACTGAAATTTCATACGACGGCAATTACCTAGGTCTCACTCGTCAGACACTGCTCCAGAGAACGACTTGTGTGTCATGTTACGCGTGCAGCTTGAATTTGCAGAGTGCCTACATTAATATTATTTGCGTTATGCAACTTTCGCTATGGTTGGTTTGGTTGGGTGACCATAGTACGTATTCTAATCTATGGGACCGCTTGACATTAACAGCGTTTCCGTGCACCGGAACATGGCAGTCGTTAAGCCAAGCCGAAGGCCTTATGGGCAGCCAGAATATTTCAAACAAGGTCGTCATAACCTGCGCTTGTCCATTTCAAAAGGACAATGGGCTTCACCACCTGTTACGTGGGCCAAACAAAAATGCATACGATGAAATGTAGGCGTATATAATGCCTCTGCCTACCCCTTAGGCGTGATAATATATGTTTGTATGTAAATTTATAATAAAGATAAAAATTGTCTAATATAAACCGACCTCAAAGCTTGAAGCGCTCGTGGCCCCGCGGTCTCAGTGTTCTGTAAACGATCACTGAGTTACGCAACTTTCACTATGGCTGGTCCTCGGATGGGTGACCACTTTGTGGCATTTACATTTGCGAGCGTTTCCGTGCTTCGGAAGGCACGTTAAGCCGTTGGTCCCGGTTGCCAGTAAAATGGCAGTCGTTAAGCCTGGTTGAAGGCCTTATGGGCGGCTTGAAAAAGTTCAACAGCAGGTAGCCACAACCTGCGTCTGTCTGTTTCAACACGGCAATGGGCTCACCACCTATTACGTGGGACAGGAATCCACACGGTGAAAAGTGGGCGTATAATATGCCTCTGCCACCCCTTCGGGGATAAGGCGTGATGGATATTTATTTATTTTATTATTTTATTCAAAGCTCCATTCAGGTTGCTTCCAGATATTGCTCGCGTCGTACCTTGGTTAGGTACGTAGGAACTTCGTAGGACTCTCATGCGTTTAATCCACTTCCATTAACAAAGTAAGCATCAGAAATTTATATTCAGTACCTCAATAGTTTGAGATAGTTTCTGTTTCGTCTGCAATTTTTTTCTTTTCTCTAAATGATCTATATATATTAACACTTAGGTACTCTTCCTTTTGCCTCGTTACTGGTGTCATCTGTAGGTCGAACTTCTAGTACCACTTTCCTTAGTAGGTCCTATTAAAAGAGACTTAAGTTTAAAACCTACTTATTTGCGTAACTTATGAACCAACTGTCCTACAATTTAGATGGGAACACTAAAGGACCAATGGAACTATTGGAACCTAGCCAACTAAAATATCAAATAGATTGAGTAATGAAGACAGAAACACACAGCTCCCTACCTTTAAAACATCCCTTTTATTCGAAGCTGATATCCTCCTAATATTATAAACGCGAAAGTTTGTAAGAATGGATGCGACTCTTTCACGCAACATCTACTGAATGGATTTTAAAAAAACTTTACCATCAGCTTTACAATTTACTTTTACAATGAAGCTTACACATCAGAATAACACATAGGCTACTTTTTATCCCGGGAACAAGTTGCTGTGGGAAACGGGAACGGAAAGCTTCACCAAGCGTGCGGAGCCGCAGGCGTCAACTAGTTTCATTTCTAAGATAATTAATTGGAATAATGTTATTTTCAGTGTATCAAAGCAAAAGTGGACCTGGGTGAGTTAGAATAAAAGAGTAAATTTCTGTAGTGTGCTTTGCACCATCACGCTTTAACGAATTTTAGATTAAAAAATGTGCATAAGCAATTATTGAGGCGACTAAGTATGTAATTATACTTATTGGTCACCAGAGATAACTCATTAAACATGGATAGAATAATATAATGTTAAAAGACACATTCTAGAAAAAAAGGTTGACTATTCCATTTTCGAAACAATCGCTTATGCGGAATTGTGCATGTAGATTAAAAAAGAAACACGCGCCAATCGAGGGAAGCATGTGGTTGGTGTCCCTTACAGTCAACCCTCCAATCTCTATAGGTATCTAGGATAGAGGGTACAATAGACTGTGAGCCGTGTTCAATGTTCCAGGCCAGTGGATCTTCATCAGTCGCCGCGGCCGCCGCTCGGTACGGCGGTTTACTGAAACCTAGCTTGTCTGTATTTTAAATAAAACAAGTATTTTAGTTAAATTAGTTGAGTTTAGAGTGTGATAGTGAGTTTTGTAGTGGCATGATTTACACATATCTATAAATAAAAATAAAATCTAAATACATATTAAAATTTATATTAAATCACAGAGTTGTCCGCACAGGAACTAGCCGTTCGGCTGGAAGTAGTTTCACAACACAGTCAGTGCAATAATCTGTGCCCGTGTTATCTGTCCACCTTGCACCCATGAATCCTGTTTTGTTGCAACCTACACACATTGTCTTAGTCTGGTACACAGGTGCCGTTTCATCCAGTAATCTTTGTTCTTTTGCAGATTTTAGCAACTCTATCATATACTTGTTCTTATCAAATAATGACATAGTATCATGTGCTTCTCCATTATCATATGGATCCTCCATACTAACTGGTACATGAAGCTGTGGAAAGAATGTGGATTTTTTGTAGAACACAGATTTCTTTCTGTCTTTACCAATACCTTTTGGTGCCCTTCCAGGTATTGGCATACCCGCTTTTGCTAATTTTGCAAAATATTTCTGTATCCTGCTAATAACTTGCACAGTGGTTCTAGTTCCAAGAGCTTGTGCAATTTTTTTATATCTCCGTGCCTCAATAGGCTCCTCTGGATATATTTCCAGTAACTCCTCTAACCTTTTCTGCTCCTCACATGACCATAATTGATTAAATGTTTCGGGCTTATTATCTGTAAACTTCCGACCTCTGACTTTTGTACTTGTATCAAACTCATCTACAGATTTTGTATCTCTATGGTCATCACCATCGAGTGCTGCATCAATGCCATAGCTGCTCCAATTGATTTTTGGTATATCTGATATAGTTTGTCGAGCTGGAAAATTAACAGAGCTCCCTTTAAGCTGTTCTATGAAATTCAAAGGATCGTTTAATGCTTTATTTTGTGCTACGGCTAAATTCTCTATGTCCTTCAGTGCTTGAGCTTTTTGTGCTTCTAACTTAACAATGTATTTTAACATTTCACAGTAATCTTTGTTTCCACGTAGAGCAACGTGATCCGTTTCAAAAGCGAATTCCTCTTCTTCAGAGTCTAGAAATTCAGATTCACTTATATCCATTTCCATGATGATATCTGTAAAAATCAATGTTTTGAACAAAAACCTCTATGTGTCTTGCCATAAAAGTCATACACAAACTTTACCGAGTTTGTCCTGATTAGAAAAAAAAAAGCCTAAATGACTTTATTTGTATGAATATTTATCAGTCTGATGAGTTCTCTAGTATAAAAACTCATCACTGAAATGAATGTATCTACGGATATAAAACTGCCAAGTAGTCCAAAGAAACTGAGTGTTAAAATAAAAAATAAACTGAACAGTGTACACCAAAAGAAATACACACCTGAAAACAGAAGCACTTCACTTGAAGGATGGGCTGGACGGTAAGTAGATCAATATATTTGCAATTTATATATTAGATATCAATAAAATTCTCTTTTTGGGTTTCACAGTTGGTTTAACAACACAAATCTCCTATAATATTAATCAATAATCAAATCTTTCCGTAAATGTGTGGTTA
Organism: Thumatha senex; assembly: GCA_948477245.1. Lineage (NCBI taxonomy): Eukaryota > Metazoa > Arthropoda > Insecta > Lepidoptera > Erebidae > Thumatha > Thumatha senex. Next base: position 9,406,437 of record OX419726.1, on the reverse strand, counting down.
TATCTGGTTATTTTTATTATTGTCTGTCTCTCAATTCAATTTTTTTCACTTCCATTGAATAGGCAAAAGGTCAGTGCCCATACAGCCATACTTTTTCCATTACATGTTTTCACATTACGACTGACTCTAAATAAATTGTTACTATTTCTTTTTATTATTTTACTAAATTTTATAAAGGGCTCCAGTAAACCTGATAGTGCATTTCACTTTTATTATATTCTACATCACAGTCAGGTTTCAACAAACGCATTTTATTTTAGTCGTGTCGACATCTAGCAGAGAAATGTATAACTTTTATGGCCGATCTGCGACATCGTTTGTAGAAACGGTCCGGCCCGGAGAACCGCCGCGCCACCGCGCCGTGTATCTAAACATTATCCTTACCGTAACTGAACATAGAGGGCGTTATACAGTATTTTTGTGTAGGTACATTAAATTTTAGTCAAATATACCGACATCTAGCGGAAACATGTAGGTAAACCTTTTATGTTTCTAACTGCGACATTGTTTGAAGAAATAGTCCCGAGCGCCCCGATCTAACTGAACACAGAAGGCGCTATATTATTTTTTTCATGATCCACGTTTTTCTAATGATAGAACTTCATGCAATGCTATTTTTGGTATTTTGGTTGAACAAACTCTCTGGTAATTAGAGGAATGCTTGTCCCTACGCTTATATATGGCAGTGAAAGTTGGGTAAGGCAGAAAAAGCATAGAAGTAAAATTAATGCAGTGGAAATGAGAAGTGTAGGTCCCAAGTATAGCTCTACTAGCTGAATTAAATAGATGGACAAAGAAAGAAACTTCGTGTGGGAACATTGCAGTATGACACAAGATATAGTGACTAAGATAGAAAAAGGAATGTTTATATGGTTCGGACACCTTTAGAGAATGAATAATATACATTGACTATGCAGATTTACATGGCGAGAATGAATGGACAAACAGGTAGGGGTCGACCTCGGCGTACGTACCTATGTCAATCAAATATAAGATCTTTTGGAAAAAGGTCACGTCAAGAGTACCCTTAACCGGCGAGCATGTATGAAAACACTTATGACAGTAGGAAAAGCGAAGGTGTCTCCAGGATCGTAGTAAGTAGAAATTCATAGTCTCTGCCTACCTCGGTGTGAGGCACGCGTGATATAATATATAATATAATATTGATCTGATTCCAAACTAAGCAGAGCTTGTACTATGGTAACCAGATAACTGATACACAGACTTATATATTTTTAAAAACAAGGGTAGGCCGAGACTTATATATGAAGACCACGTGAGCAGATTGGTCAAAAACGGAAAGGTCAAAAGTACTCGGACACCCAGACGTGCGTGTATGAAGCGATTGATGAATCTTAAAGAAGCGAAAGAAGTATGCATGGATCGCGAAGCCTGCGATCTGTCCTCTCTGACTACCCCGTCAGGGATACAGCGTAAAGATAGTTAGTTAGTTAGTTATATATTTTTAAATACATACATATTATAGATAAATAACACCCAGACACAGAATAAATCATCGTGCTCATCACACAAAGTTTTATCCTGGGTGGGAGTCGAACCCTCTTGCGTAGCAGTCAGATACACTCCAACCGTGCCACAGGCAGTCATGATTATAGTGATGATATGTATGTATGTAGGAACTCTCTGGTTCTCTGGTATATGTCCATAGACTACGGTTACGCTTTCACTTACACAGAATTATATCATCTTTGGTCCAATTTAAATGTATCAAAATTTTATTTTGGGAAGAACCTCAATCATGTGTGACTTTGATTTAATTTACTTTCGAACTGGCGTATGTTTTCGAATGGCTTGTGTCGTCACATCAGTTCTGAAAATGCTTGTATATTATTGTATAGCTACAGTTTCACAAAGACCGCTTAGGACTGGGCTAGCAGTAGGTCAATAAAAGAAGCGCAACATCCTATATCCTATGCAACAGCCCAACACCAACCATTGTGCCGCGGCCCGCCAGGCGTGATCACCTTGCCTGGTCGTAGGATCCTCCCTTTGTGTTGGAGGAACATTTCCACCAACAGGTGAAAATGTTCCTCCTGTCGTCCGATATTATCTGTGGAGGAACACCTCCACAGATTATATCGGACGACAGGATTTTGTTCATTCTACATCTTTAATTGTGAAACAGCGAATGACGCGATCACCGCTCCGTTATAAAATTTTCAAACTAGTGTATTTTCGGGTGTTTATGTGTAAAAATGATGGTGTTTTGAACATAAAAGCTTCGACAATGTGCACAAGTGTTGTGAAATTGGATAACTTAGTGGAACGTGGTATTTTCTGTTGCCTTCCAAAATCCACATATAATTGCAGTAAAATTGAATTTTACTGCAGTAGAACTTTAAACAAACCTATACATGAATACGCTGCTATCAATAAGAATAATTAACTACTTTTGAATGAAGAAGATTAATTATCTACTTGAAAATTATCACTACAGAAGAAAAATTTAATACGTAATGGAAGATGGAAGATCAATAAATTTTGTTGTTGGCAATCGCGTCACCTAGAAATTAGAACTTTGAACAAACCTATACATAATAACGCTGCTATCAATAAGAATAATTTACTACTTTTGAATGAAGAATATTCATTATCTACTTGAAAATTATCACCATAAGAAAAAAGTTAATATAATATACGTCGTGGCTAAGTCCAAGCCGGACATCGGCAAAACAACAAAAAAAAATCTTTAAGTGTGCCATAGAGTTAACGGTAATTTCTTATAGTTGCTAGGATATTTTTTAACAATCTGCCTGCTACTATTGACCTATACCCACCCATACGTACCTGATTACGATTACACGAGTTGTGAAATTTATAGAATAAAATAATGAGTCTTATTATTAAAATTGTTTCACATTTAGTTTATTTTAAGTTAAATGACTGTACTCGTAATAATAAAAGAAAATAATTACATAAATGTGTTTGTATTACTAATCCCAAAAGATGATAGAGATTATGTTTTAGGCCCATTTAATAGGATTATTTGAATAAATATTATCAAATTGCCCTGGCATTATAAAAATGCCCGATATATCAATTGTTTTATAACATATAGACGTGTATGAAAAGATTAATAAATGTGCAACAAGTTACAAAAATGCTTGGATCGGGAAGCCTAGCGATCTATCTCCTCTAACAATTCCGTTAGGTAATTATCTTAATTGGGATCTTAGAACGTTTTTACAGGGTCGGCAGCGCGACTGCTGCGCCTTTGGTGTTGCAAACGTCCATAGGCTACGGTGACCACTTTCCATCAAGTGGGCCGTATGCTTGTGCAATTTCAGTGGTATAAAATTGTAAGCTAGAATAAAGGTTACCCATTGTATTATAATTATTTGAAGAACTATATTTTTCTATCTAAACTGTATCTAATAAATCTGTAGGTGGTCGCTGTCTGTACATCGCAGATAAATGAAAAAAAAAATGATGAGAATGAGAAATATGGGGGGTCTTTATTAAGGCAAAGGACATCAAATCAATCATTTTTGGAATTCTTTTCTGTTTGTCTGTCTGTTTGTGCACGCTAATTTCTGAAACGGCTTAATCAATCGATGTGCTGTTTTCGTTTAAATGTAGTGCAACTCTTCACTTAACATTTAGTGTTTATTTTATTTCAATCAATTCATAAAAAGAAAGCTCTAAAGAAGATGCGTCCATTATTTTGTTATTCGTGTTCGATAAAATATCTCAAAAAATTTAGTTGCATTGAATGAAACTTAGAATAGACTAAATTTTAACACCACTACCCACGTAACGTGATACTGACAGTAATGGTAGTGAGGTTAAGCATTCTAATCATGGTCAACTTTTGGATGGGTAAACCTTTTGTGACATGAGAAGTACACAGTCAGTAGTAATATTTGGACCATGAGGTACACCCATATAGCCACGAAAGCACCCCAAGTAACCAAGTTCGCGGTTCAGCGGCTGCGGGCCGAGCTTTAAAATGCAATTTATCTGGGACATTAACCTGATTGCCGCTAACGGAGCCTCTGTTAGTCTCTGCTTACCATCATGCCAGTCACGCAATTTCGACGTGCGGAAAATAAAATAAAACATTTTTCATAAATCTGGCAACTCACTAGGCAAGCCTGTCCTGTCCCGGACGAGCAATCATATTCCCTAAAAATGCCAGATAATATTAAACCCGAACCAAAAGGCTAGGCCGTGGTAGCCAAAGTCTGTCAGGAACCCTGAGAAACGCTTAGGGGATCTACTCGGGGTGCCCAGCGCTAGACAAACACTAGAAACGCGTGGTCGAATCCGGCATACCATCCGTGGGGATCTCCACACGATAAAATAACTATCCTGTATGGGCTGGACCTATTAAAATTTGCATATTTTATTTGCTTTATTTCAATGTATTATATTTAAAATGCATGATAATATTTCCTTTTTACAATATGATTACCTAGATGGGGTTGAACGATTGTAATTCAAGGCTTTTTAATGTTGCAGAATGTACTTGTAACATTTAAAGCGTTTGTTGGCTAGGGCGAATAAAGTTAGAATATTATTTGCTGATTAAATTTTTCAAACCCGGAAATATGAGAATTTCAGTAACGTTAGTCCCAAATAGGTGCTACAGAAATTTCGGCGCATCGAGAATCTTAATATTTTCATCATGTCTCACAATTCAAGAAAACAGCGAACAGCTCACAGCTCATTAAATTTCAATTATCGAGTTCATTCACTATCAGGTGAGTCCAAGATCTTTACTGACGGTTATATTTGCTAGAGAGCTTGGAAAGTATTTGCTAGGTCTCAGGAGACATATCTAGAATGCGAACCAAGATTAACTGGTCTCTTCGAGACTCATGCATGCTCTCAGAGGTTTATTCACTGTGATACAGCAAAAGGACAAACAGGTATGGAGCTCTCCTCGGAGGCCTGATGCACGCCCCTTTCCTCTCCCGCCACAAGCTCCTTAAGTTACATTTTCGCCCACGTCCCGCTCCCGATGGCAATGATAGGGATCGATAGGGATAGATCAGAGAGGTAGAGAACGGGCAACTAAGTACTAGGGGGGATCCTTTTCGATCGCATAATCTTTTTCAGCATAATGTAATTTGGCATAACAGTTTCAGCATAAAGTTTTCTCGCATAAATTATGTTAAGCAGAGTGTTATAAACGCAGAATGGTTTTATTGGCATAACTTTAACTTACTTTCATTTTTTTCTTATAATTTTAATTAGCATACAGAAAAGGGTATAATTGTTATAAGCCTAAAGAAATGATAAGACACAAATGTAAATAATCATGTCACTCATAGCCAAGTTTGTAAGCTGTAACATATGAAATGATAATTTAAGTGTTATTAATTTTAGAATAGTCTTGAGCAAAGTCGAAAATAGGTACGACGACGAGCGAAGCGAGGAGGAATTTTAGGTCATTTGTGACCACAACTGAATCGCTCGTTTTGATCTACCTATTTCTTAATGTATTTCATTTGTATATTCTATATATAAATGTTGTCATTTTGAACTTCAGTATAGTATAGTAAGTAAGTTCAACCTTAGATATAAAAATAAAAATATGTATTCGTTAACATTATGGCGTTCTATATGTATGACTTGTAATGTTTATGCCATAGAGTTAGATGCCAATAAATGTTATGATTAGTAATCGTTATTGTAAAAAAAAATATGCGTACACATTTTATGCGGGTATATCATTATTATAAAGAAGTTATGGGAAAATAAAGTATGCCTAATGATTTATTCTGTTTGGACGTTATGCGAAATGAAGAGTATGCCAAAAAACGTTATACAGTTTTAAGTTATCCCTCTAAAATTTATGCAACCCAATACGGACCCGTACTAGGGGACACCCCTGGTTCACACACTGGTCACACGCCACGCACACTCGAGCGTAGACTTCTTCGTGTTTGACAATGAGATCATGTCCTCACCCTTTGAAAAGTAGTGTGACTTGTGAGGTGTATGTCAGTTTTCCATGTGCCTTCTCCACCCACAAACGTAGGGTGAACATTTAGTTTGAAAGTGAGTCTATATTAATAAAGTCTAGGCCCTAAGCAGAAAGGTGATGAAACTTGATAAGTGTATCTAAGTGTTAGCTGCATTTTCACACGATAAGTCATAAGTGTATAGAGCCAACTCTATTGCGTGTTGGTACCTCGAGTGTTGTTGCTACATCAACAATTTAATGTACATGTAATATAAGGCACAGAGAAGCTTTGCAGTAAAATAGATAACAATTGTCTACTATGCTATTTTTTTTGAACTACAGAATATGAAATTTCAAACAATCAAGTTGCGGACAGCATCAACATTTAAAAAAAAATACTAAATGACATTGTGAATACGGGAACAACGAGGACGAATAAAAGTGTAATAAAAATGTTTCCACGCATGCGGAGCTGCAGGCAACAGCTAGTAAATTATATGTTTAGTGAAGTAGGGCACGGTCTCAGGCAAATAATATATACACATCGCCCGTTGGGGTGGTCTAAACTGCGTAGGTACTTTATGATCAAATTCTCAAGGGACTTATTTCAGTGTCATGAACCCTCACTAGCACATGTATATCAGTCAGTACCAGCCCTACCTATTCTGTGGCACAGTTCAAAATCTTTATTGAGATCTAATGCAATAGAATAGCTTTCAACTTTAAATATAATAAAGTATGCCTATTGTTTTATTAGGCTTGGAGAAAGATGTGCTCAAGTTAAGGTTGGCCGAGAGCCAACAGACTGCACTAAGTAACATATAGAAAATTATTTGGAGAGGTAATAATGAATATTTAGCGAAAAAGGGTAGGGTCTCAGATGAATAATAGGCGCAGGTTTTGGCTCCCTGCTGTTGAAATTTTTCAAGATTTTCTACTTAGCTTAAGGACTACCATGTTACTTTCAGCAGGGACCAAAGATTTAACGCGCTTTCCGAAGCATGGAAACGTTCCTATATGGAAATGCCATCAACGGTCACCCATCTCAGATCTATCCGTACTAATAATATCTTAAAGCGTTCATCGTTTACAGAACACCGAGTTACCTAGCATATCCCTTCTAGTTAATTTCGATTAGAAATGTAATTCATAGTTATTAAGGTAGGTTAGGGTATAAGGTTGATAATATTGTTCATACTCGTAGTTCTCGTAGTTTGTGTCTAGATTGGGTTATATGTATGTTATGGAACAATTTATAAATCGGGCATTTTTCATAATGACCGGACACTACAAAAATGCCGAATATTAGAGGACAAATTGATAATGTCTATTTCAACACGGCAATGGGCTCACCACCTATTACGTGGGACAGAAATCCACACGGTGAAAAGTGGGCATATAATATGCCTCTGCCACCCCTTCGGGGATAAGGCGTGATGGATATTTATTCAAATTGATAATTATTTTTCAAATTAACTGGACATTACACATAATGTCCATCACTATTTGGGCAGAGTAATACAAGCATATTTTATTACATTTTATTATTACTATTACAGACATTTAACTTAAAATAAACAAAATTTTCAACAGTTTCAATAATCAGACTAATAATTATTAATTACAAAGGGATTTCACATTAAAAATCCACAGATGGGAACTCTGTTCGCTACACGCTCGGCGGCCGCCCGCCATTGCGCGCTTGCTTCGCTCGCTCGCTTTTGCCCGAGTGTTTAGTGGTCACTGTTCTAACATAACCTAACCTAACGATAATTTATTATTTGCAGGCACATTGCCTATGGCAGGCGTCTCAAATAAATAAATAAATAAAAATATTGTGGGACAGTTTTTACACAGCGCCATCTAGCCCAAAGTAAGCTAATATTAGCTTGTGTTATGGGATCTAGATAACTGATAAACATACTTATATATTTCTAAATACATACATATTATAGATAAATAACACCCAGACACAGAATAAACCATCGTGCTCATCACACAAAGTTTTATCCTGGGTGGGAATCGAACCCACGACCTCTTGCGTAGCAGTCGGATGCACTCCCACCGCGCCACAGAGGCGGTCAATAGTATAATTTCTTCATAAAATTCATACATATTCATATTATAGTTATTATAATTATATTTTAAACTTTGCTTTGTTATCAAACTGCCCATTTGCCACATATCAAAATAATAATAATAATAATAATCTTTTATAGGATTAACGCAACCCTATGAGGGCATAGTAGATTCGCTTTTTGAGTCATCCACATTCTGATATCAACAAAAAAATGTGTCAGAAAGTTATTGAAAAGCTCACATCCGCCGATACACATCGGTCCCGATTCCTCAGAGTTTTGTTGCCCTTCTGCACCGGTTAACATTTAATGGGCTAACGGGAGAGCAGTGGGAGTGCAGCAAATCTTAACTCTGGCTTGCCTTAATTGGCCGGTCAGAGGAAGGGAGCTAGGGCTATATGCTCGGGGGTGGAAGTGTTATTTTCAAGGGCATAACTACGGGGAAGCCCGCTCCGGGTCTGACCCGCGAAGGTGAAACCGGCGCCGCACCGCTCGACAACCGAAGCCGCTCACACCGGTGTTGCCTCCTGTCGCCTTACAGGCTTATTATGCCTATGGCGATTGTATAGGGGGCCCATCTAGTGAGTTGGCGAGTCACCGTCTGCCAAAATATTGATAATCAGATATTAAAATGGCAGACGCCGCCTTCATCTATAGTTATAATCACCTAGTTCATCAAACCCCCAACCCAATAGCCCATTTCTTAGTTAGCATATTTTAAAATAGTTTATCTCCCATTGGTAGTCCATTATCGTTCTTCTACATAAGGCGGGCGTGGACTGTCTGCAGTGGGGGTCCCATTTCCTTTTAGATTAAAATTGTCAAAGGGCCTCTGCGTGTTGGACCAGTATGTCCCCATGTACGCCTACCAAAAGGCCGGGTACCTTCATAAAAAAAAAGAAGATACCCGTGAAAAGAAGAAACATAATTATAATGATGATAAATAATTAAGTTTAGATTGTAATTAATCACTTTGCCCAATAGAGCTAGAAATTAATAATAGTGTCCGGTCATTATGAAAAATGCCCGCATTAATCACTTGGTCCATAACATGTACTTACATACTAACACTTACTTACTTCTATCGGCATTACGTTTCTTTTTGTAAGCGTGGGTGTATATACATTAATATTTATATAAAAAAACGTAACGCGTTGAAACAACTCTTTGATATTCAATATTCTATTATTTTACTGGCGATTGAAATGGAGTTGCGGTATCATATATTCTACATAAAAAAAACCCTTTTCAAATATCCCATTCGAGATAGAATTCGCCTTCTTTGACGAAGTACGATACACAAACATTCATAATGTTACACATATTGTCTTCATAGAAGGTTTACGACGGAATTTGTAGGCACATGATTGTTTGACAGGATTTTATGAAAGAAAATTTGATTTCAAAGGATCAAAATGAACTTATTTAAAAATTTGCAAAGGAAATGGAACTGTGATCAAAGTTTTTTTATTATACGGACAAATAATATTGGTAGGTCTATAATTATAGGCGAATATTATAGGCTAATTTCAATTGCATTTTAAATATATCTCTTACATATACATACACGCTTTACGAATTAGTAGGTTTACAGGAACCATTTTTCCTAATGGGAATCACATTTTAATTACTGTTCGTAAAACAAACATGATGTTAACAACCTAACTAAAACGCGTGATATAAATAGGCATTGGCTACCAGTTAAAGGTTAATCAAATATTGTTTGTAACTGGTAATGATCCACGACTAAAAAATGTGGAAGTGGTAAGTAGGCAGGCCGATCAACGTGCCAAGAACATCAGGACTGTCCTTCAGAAACATAATATAATATACTTCAGTACTAAATCACTAGAAAATGCTTCCGCCGCCAGCCGTATGTATTTTTGTTACCACACAAACGCATGAATAAGAAAGTTTTCTGGCATACAAACTAGCCTTTGTTACTCTCCAAGCAGCGCGAGTGGAACACCTCTGGTGTTGAAAACGTAAATAGGCTACGGCGGTGACCATTTACCATAATTTAGCCCGTATGGTTGCCTGTCACCTCAGTGATATAAAAACAGCAACTCATCTCATTTTAAAATTAATTTCAACCCATTGCTAGCAAACTATATTATATCAAGTTCAAAATGTGGGTTCACTAAATATCACGCATGAGCACCCCAATGAACTCTGCCTAAAGGTATCTTATACCACCTTCGTTAGATGTGTACAAAACCTTTTCATATTTAAGCGTTTCAGTGAGTTGATATACGCCCTGCATTTCGGTGGTTTCACCTTGAATCATTCTTAGTCCCAGCAGAAATTCACTGCTGTGCGTAAATAGGCCTACGATATACCTAGGTTTAAAGGCAATCTCGACATTCTTTACCCTTATATTATACAACAATGCCATCCGCCGCGGTTGGCTGTATCTACGCGATAAATTAAAAACCAATTATCACACGAGTTTCACCAATAGATAGAGTGATTCATGAGGAATTAATAAATAAATATCTTTGGGACAACTCACACAACGCCATCTGATTCCAAACTAAGCAGAGTTTGTACTATGGTAACCAGATAACTGATAAACATACTTATATATTTTTAAATACATACATATTATAGATAAATAACACCCAGACACACAATAAACCATCGTGCTCATCGTACAAAGTTTTATCCGCGCCACATAGGCAGTCGATTTATTAACTTTAACAATTTGATTTCAAGAATTAAGTATAATAATTTGTCAAGGTTTTATATAAGTTGGTTGAAATATGACAATAATTAGGCTGAGAGTTTATTGTAAACGCTGCCTAACCATGAAAGATATAACAAAACAATGTACCTACGACGATATCATTCCTTTTTTATATGTCTACTGAAAAGTACGCTGTGGCATAGGTATGTCTGTCGTTTAAGAATAGTTTAGGTACGAGTTAGTTAGTTAGTTAGTTAGTTAGTTAGTTAGTAATAGTTTAGGTGAGAGTAATAGTTCCCCTGAGGGGAACGATTACGGACAACTTAAACACGCAGGTAAAGCCGCAGAAATTCAAAATACAATTTTACTTTTCTATGTCATTCATTTGAATTCCAACAAAGATTTGTATCCAATACCTTTCTATCGAAAATGGTCTGTATCGGTATTACCACAAATAAAACGAATTCCCATCGGCTCTAAAGTTATCTTGTTTCAGTGTTTCGTGAGCTCGAAGCAGCCATAAGCCCTTATCAGTAGCGACGTAGTAATGTAATAAATCCTAACTGACATTCAGAAAGTTTCGACCGACTCGTAGTAGCCTCGAAATGGATCATAATTGCTAAAGGTGACACGGTTAGTCCGGTAGCAGTAACATTGAGGTTTTCCCGTTCCTTTTCCCCACAGGAACTTGTTAACGGGTAAAAAGTAGCCTATGTGTAACTCAGACATGTAAGCTATATTAATGTAAAGTTTTGAAGAAAGACATGTAAGCTATATAAATGTAAGATTTTGCGTGAAAGAGTAACAAATATCCATACTTACAAACGTTCGCGTTTATAATATTAGTTCCTAGGATTCCTTTCATTTGCACGGCCATTCACACCATTTAAAATTCGTACGGTATATAATATGTAGGTAGGTACTTACCCGTATGTTTTGCAACCAGGGTATTCTCGGGTATGTTAATAAAAAAAAACGAACAAGTGTGAGCGTCATAAACGGCCATAACTTTTTTACGATAACTTAGAAGTTTGTTTTTTTTTCACAACTTCAAGGGACCGTAAACCTATAATATAGTTTTAATTTCAACTCGATACACGCGTTCCTGAGATAAAGGTTCTTGACAAACAGAAAAACGTACGGATGGACTTCAGAGTGGGTTCCGTTATTTGCTTTTAAATTACGGAAAGGAAATAATATAAAATTCCTTTTAAGGTCCTAAAAAGAGGTTTGTTGTTATTTAATATTTTTATGGATAAAGGATGTTAGTTTGGTGGATTCGATTCATGATTTCGAATTATTCCAAACTTTTACAGAATTGTATCGTTTCAGATTGTATCATTATTTTACTCTACATGTTTTCATTCCTAAGTTGGCAATCTCTATTCCTACACTCGGTGCCAAAAATATCTCCCAGTCTACGTATGCTATCCTAATGAAATGAAGACTGTTCAATTTAGAATTTAATTATAAAGAAAAAAAATAAAAATAAAACTTAGGTGCACCTATAATATTAATCTTGAAATTAAAAATAAACTAAGGTAAGGCATTTTTTTCTTAAAATTTATCATTAGGATAATTTTACGTACTTGGTTCGGATTATATTCGGGTAAATGTGACTGACCCCTTATTTTTGGAACTGAGTGTATTATGAACAGAATTATTGAAAATCCTTTTTTTATTTATTCGAGACCGCAATTCCAAGTCAATCACAAATAATTTCAATATCAAAGTAATAACATCCAACCAATGCATTTCTATTTACTTCCACTAAGGGAAATGTTCAAGGAAAGGCATGTCATATTATGTTGGACCGCTAGATGTGAATGTATGTATGTATGTGCGTGTGTGTGTTAATAATGGATAAAAGTCAACATTCTATCATAATAATATTATATAGATAACATAATTTTATCATTGTTAATTTTTGAAGTTTTCACCCTTTATAACTAATTGAATCGGGCGTTACATGGCGGAAATCCATCGTAGAACGATAATATAGGAGGGGAGGAGGATCCCACCACACACCCTCGATTCGTCAATCCTAATGCACAACGGTCAAGGATAACCTCCACCAATTGTAACGGAGGAATGACGAACCGAACTCCTCAAGGAAAAGGATGTAGGATAGGTAAAAGGAAACCCTACCCTCCAGGTTGCCAAAACTTTTGCAATATTCCGCTTTACAAGGTGGCACTTAGTCGACACGTGTTTCGCCTACACACGAGGCATCCTCAAGACTGCTTGACAGCAAGTGTGCTCAGCGCGTTCCGCTCCGCCTTTTTATCACACTATCTCCCCACTACCCCCACTCGTCCCGAGGCACTACGTGATCTGTGTTGCCTGTTCGAAAATAAATTGAGTAATGGAGAAGTGTGAAAATCGGTCTGTTCGTTCAACAATGTATCCTCTTTATGTTTAATAATTTCTAATTGTTATAAAACGCACAGTTTAAAAAATTTTTTGACAAAAATGCAAAACTTCTAACGTATTATTACTATCTAAGTTATGACCGGTGTCCAACAGATATTTGGCAAAATGTGATTTTTCGGTATGGCAATTTCGAAAAGCTGCTAAGTGTTCTTTATATCTAGTTTCAAATGAGCGACCCGTTTGGCCTATATATATGTTTTTACAACGATCGCAAATTAATTTATAAATACCCGATTTTTTGTGACGATCTATACTATCTTTGGCATTACATAAACGTTTTAAAGAATTTTGGGATCTATAGGCTGAATAAATATTATTTTCTCTAGGTACCCTCGCCACACGCTGAGTAATATTGCCAAAATAGGGTAACACTATTTTTTCTATAATAGGTATATATAAATTATGTTGACCTATTCTTTTTTTTTTAAATGGCATAAATACTAACTCAAAATTGATCTCTGGGTACCTTTCTAATCAAGACATTTAAGATGAAATTTTTATAATGCCAAAAAATTACAGTTTTAATTTTGATATAACGATAAATTTATACTTTATGTACAGGCCCCTACTCATTATAATATTTTTTTAGTATAAAAGCAATATTAAAATAATAAAATAAAAAATGCATGATAGATGCAAGAAGTTCATCCACAACAAAATAAATAAAGTAACTAACAGCTATTTATCTCAGGTAGTCAGGATTTTACCACTATCTGACCTGCTAGTAACTTGGTAAACAGATAAGTTTTTAGAAAATAATTATGGATTGCTGTCTTAGTGATGGTTTATGATGATGAGTTAGTATAAAATACATACATACATATTATCACGTCTGTCTCCCATCTGGGTAGGCAGAGACTATGGCTTTCCACTTGCTACGATATACAACCACCTGACATACAACTTATGCTTCTTCTACTTTCAGGAGTGTTTTCATACACGCTAGCCAGTTAAAGGTACTCTTGACCTGGAGGTTTTCCAAAAGGGTCTTTGATTTCATTGACAAATGTACCGAGTTCAACACCTACCAGTTTGCTCATTCACTCTTGCCACACAAATCTGCTTCGTCAGTCTATTTTCATCTATCCTCTCCACGTGTCTGAACCATCTAAGCATCCCTTTTTCTATCATAGTCACTACATCTTCTGTCTTACCACAATGTTCCCTTATCGTGCTGTTCCTTTTTTATCCATTAACTTCACTCCAGCTAAACTTCGCAGACTTCTCGTTTCCACTGCATTAATGTGGTCCTACCTCTGTAAGCGCCAGCGCGCGACTGATCAGGCCGTAGTGCCGAGAATCTGCTATTATTTAAACATTTGTACAAAGAAAATCATTGTGTATAGTCAAAGTATGCGATTTTCTCTATAAATATTTAGTAGCTATAGTTGGGTATAAAAATTTCATGAAAAATTATCAGTAGTTTAGATTTGGGCAACTTTGGGATGTTTTTCTATAAAGGGAAGTTTATTAGATTTTGTAACAGTCTGCGACTTTGACTAGTCTAAATCCTTAACTAACATGTATCTCTTTTTCAGAATCAAAAACTCTTTTTTCTACGACTCAGATTGTTTTAAAAAACCCAAAAGCGTGGTCTCGGCAGGAATACCAAGCCTTACCGCAGTGATCGTTTACAGAACACTGAGTCCGCGGGATCACAAGCGCTCGTACCACTTGTAACATAAAATAATTATTTATTAACCTAACCTACAGTACTCGTAGATACGCTTAGTGCTTCATACTCGTAACACTTTTCTTGTGTTTACATTTAGTAGTTACTTACAACCAGTCATAAAAGCGTGTTTATGTTCCTAGTAAAACTAGTTGTGTTTATTTTTAGGTATGTCCTCCCTTATTGGGGTGGTTAGGCGGCGGGCATGCTAATCGTTCCCACCACTCATCTACACAGATAAATAAAATTGATGTGTCTGTTTGTAATTCCAAATTAATAGCTTTTCACTTAATACATTTGAAAGGCCTTTTCACTAAATACGCTATTAACAATTTTTTTGTCCGTTTGTTCCGGCTCATCTCTGACACGGACACTCACTCGTAAAGATACAGATCTTACTGAGGCTGATATATCGTTCGACAACAGAAAGGCACATATATTAATATTATTATGCAAGAAATTGATTTATTTATATACATATTTGAATACTTAGATTACATAGATACATATAAATAATTTTATCTACAAGAAGGAAACTAAAACTTATAATATTAAAAGTATAATATAATAGTCAAATACCTTTACTGATCTCGTGAACATATCCACTATATTTCAGATCAACAAATTAATACTAATAATGTTACCTAATATCTAATAAACACCTGACCTTTTGAAAATCAGGTTTGCGTGACTAGTAATAGAACTTGAACTGTCAGCGTGAGACGCTAATGGCCAGAACTAATAGCAAAAGCTAGTATGCTATTTACTGCGGCACGCGTTAATGCCACTTTCTTTGACAATATCGATTATTTTGTGAAACAAGGGTAAGAAACTGCGTAGAAATTTGAAATGCGTGAAATGATAAACGACCAGTCTTTGAATAAAGTAGCTTCTGCTGTGTATCTTCACTGATCTTTGAGGGTTTAAGAGGCCTAAAAAAGATCGAAAGAGGCCAATAAAAATCCAATGAAACCTTATTAATTTCTTAGATTCGACGAGAAATAATCCGCTTGGAAGTCATTTCCAATCTGTCAACCGCAGAAATACCGGTAAACAGAAAATTACAAGAAAGGTACGTGATATCGTTTTATTCGAAGTTTGTTGGGGGAAGGAGAATGATTGCGTCGGGCAATGTTTTTCAAAAGTTGTCAGGTACACTTACGGCTTATTGTTTAAGTAGTCAAAATATAGATAAGTAATCAGCAGATGCTGGAAAGGAAAGGAAGTATTACCTATACTTACAAAGTAAACACATAGTGAAGGTGGACGTATAATATGCCTCTGCGGGGTGGCAGAGGCATATTCGGGGATAAGGCGTGATTTATAAATAACAACAACAAATTACTAGAACCGCCCGCCTGTTAGAAAGCAAAGACGACAACCTGTGATTGTATGCCGCTATCATAGCCAGGAGGGCTCTGATAGCGGCTCTCAGATTTTCACGCCGCTCTTAAAGGACCCAGGATTGTAAGAAGACGGAAGCACGTTCGCAGGTGGAAAGTTCCAAGTCTTTATGCGACATAAGAAAGACCTGCAGAATCGACACTAGGCACCATTCTACTCAGTGTGAGGATCACAATTCTGCCCCGCTGCGAAAAACAAGACCTCATATAGTTATTAATGAAATCTATATGTACTTTATAACACGGAAATATCAATTCATCAGATAACACCATGGTTATCCATTAGGCGGGGGCGGTTAATTTGGGGAGTTAATTCTCTAAAAAAGTACATATATGTATTTTACTAGGTTTCGAGGTGCTACTAAACATATTTCAGTATTCATAAATAATAAATCACCTATGAGGCAGGCATATGCGTGTGTATCTAGCAAATGTGGACGAAAGCAAGTCATTAGGGAGTGAGGCATCTCCTCGATTATAACTACGAGTATAATGAAATCGAAATGAAGGATCATAACGACAGTAAACGAAAAAAATATCATATTGTAGCTACATATATCCGCTAATACTGATGCAAGCAAACGTACCACCTGATCGAAGCTTTTTACCATAACCTATGGGCGTTTGCAACGCCAGAGGTGTTATATTCACGCTGCTGACCCTATCTCTGTCCATTCTTACCATATAAGAATGGACAGAGATAGGCTGTGGTTGCCTGCTGTGGAAGTTTTTCATATCACTCATAGTGCCTTCAACTTGGATAAACGACTACCATGTTATTGGCGCTCAGAATCTAGGGCTTAGCTTGCCTTCAGAAGCACGGAAATTCTCCCGAATGGAAATGCTGTACACGGCCACAATTCTTGAAACTGACAGTAGCTAAAATGCTTTATATAAATATGCTCAATGCTAGTTAGGCGACCCGCTTCACGCACTCTGCCCAGTTTCATATTAATAAAACACTTTTACGAAAATATTTTTTGTAAAGATTTTGAACTCGTTCATTTCGAATATGAAGCATTCCATACCCAAAAGCACAAAGCCCACGCACATTAATATAAACGCAATTAAGGTCGTGATTAAATTTTGGATACGAGTTACGGTGACACTTATGAAACCGCTAATAAATTTATGACAGCTAAACTTTTGCCGAGAGTTAGGCGACAGCAAGATACATCAAACAAAGCCGAATATACCGTACAAGTATATCAATAGCACAGCTAGTACTGCACGATATTGTCGTAATGGTGGCCGATCGTAGACGTTCTACGACCGTAGAACAGCGCTCAGTTCATGTTCAGCCGTTGAGCAGTGCCCCACGCGTCACAACTAGGAACACGACGTACGGTCGAACGACAACGTGTACCCGTCGGGAAATTCGTAAATAAACATTCCGACCTCGTTCTTCGTCTATTGAGTATCAACTGTCAATATTGACATATTAAGTGTCGTCATAAAAATCAGTTCGAATACAATTTTCACCGGTCTAACATTGTTATTGTAGAGCCCACATATTCGCGTGATGGCTTTGGCCCATTTACGAATACGATTGTTACTATAGGTATAAGTTAGAGTTATCTTTTGATGAATACTCTATGATTAACTTGGACTACTCTATGGTAACACATTTTTAAACTTGTGCCAGTGGATTGAAAAAGTTTTAATTGATAGAGAGAGTTCTTGATTTACGCTGTGCCATATCTGGTACTTTGATAGTTTAAAAAAACTTTGAATACGTATTATGCAAGGATTGTTTCAAATATAGAATGCTATCATCGTGAGCTTCATGAAACAGTAATTGCTCTGAGTGCTTAGTTTGTGTTAGTTGTGCAGTGTTAATGCATAAGACTACTTTAGTGTTTCCCGTACGTCTGGAGTCGGGCAAAGTCGTTAAAGGTGTGCTCGGAGCAACGGTCTAATCTAGTAGAACAATAAAGAAAATGAGCAATTAGTACAGAATGTTGTAAGATGTTTTGGTGGTTTATGTTTATGTGAGAAGGAGTAAGGGTTGAAGGTACGGGCCGGAGGTCGGATGGTGTGCGATGGTGGCGCCATGTTGTGCCTGGAGTCGCTGATGTCGCGGTGGCGCGAGAGGAGTGACCGTGAAGGGGAGAGGCGCGCGCGTTCACGGAGTCTCTGTTCTTCAGGCGCTGATGGGAGCCTACTACAACTATTGCATAGAAGAGCTAGCAGTGCTATGTAAGTTGCCTGCTTTAGTATCCACAATAGGCAACCATGTTGCCTGCGTAATTAAAATTTGGTCACTTGAGCCTTTGATTGACCCGTAAGAAAGCCCCAGCAGGCTATCTATTTTTTGAATACTGAGTTTATAATTACGCTTCCAGTCCAGTCCTTCTTGAAGCACACATAATAACGCTGGATAAACTGCATATTAAATGTTGTAGTAGTTAGTAATCACTGAATAGTAGCAGACTACAAACAAGCAAATATAATGTACATAAATTAAATTTGCTTTTTCGAATATTGCTTAAAAACATATATTGACGGCAATGAATGGAAAAGCAATGTTTCACAAACCAAAATTTCAAGTAGGTCGTTAAAACATTAATGGATAAAACTGAAAATACTAATATCGTGTCTATAGAAGTTATAAGATGGAGATCAAGGATTTAAAAACAACTTTTAAATGTTATGGCCAAATGCGATATGTAGGACCTTTATACACCTTAAACCTGTCCGGAGGCCCTACTACACATTTTTAAATATGTGTATGTGTGTCTGTTCATTTTTATAGGCACATAGTAAGTTGTAAAATTATAGGGTCTAATGCAGTATGTAGGTAGGTAGGTACTTTTACTTATAACTTGTGTGTGTATTTAGCATACCTATATCTCAACAAATTTTCATGAAACTCGACTTAAATGTTCGGTTATTGTATGGATTTATTTCGCCGTTTATTGTTTTTGTTGTTCTCTATTTTCCTCTCATTATAGAATCCCTGGATAGGGACGAATTTGTTAAAGTGTTATTTAACTGCCGACTTGAATTAAATTTGAAGGGAACGTAGAATAATTAAGCAAAAGTTTTCTTCATTTTATTTTTAAAACTATAACAAGTCTTGAGAAAAGATGAATTCAATTCGACATACCTATAACTTCATGCATGTTATAAGTACTAATAAAGTGGCTTATCGATTCAAATATAAACTAGGACTTGACTACTCTTACGGTATTTTCATAATAAAAAAAAGATGTGGTGTCGTGGGACACCAGGTAGGAATGAAGTTAGAACTTTCGAAAAAACTAATTTACAAAAAAAAAAATTACAATTTTATGTAAAAACGAAAAAAAAGTTTTGTTTTCAGTTCGGTTGCGCAGCAAAATCCCTATATCCTCCAAGCATGCCGTAAGGAACTTCGTTCCAAAAAATGGCCGCCAAACTCCTTTAAATAATTTCAAGGTTGAAAATTATTGAAATTTGTTTGTGTGCTACTAGTTTAGTATTATGGGAGTAAATAACTAGGCATCAGCTACTGTCGTTTGTTTCCAGGAACAACAATTCATTTGCAACTAATTGGTTAGAAACACTGCAACGGGGTAATTTCAAATATCACAAGTTTTATAGCTTGAGTTTACCGATCTATTGTTAAGAACATAAGATGAAATTTTAGCCTAGTGGTACATTGAATTTGAGTTTGACTACTACATAAAGTCAAGACACATAAAGGTTTTTAACTGTTTTACAACCGATAATCATTTGAATTTTAGTTAGATTTTGATAAATTCCAATTAATATGGTTGCAACAATACATTTTGCTGGGTATTTTTGGCTGTAAGGGGCCCCATCAAGATCTCCGGGGCCCAAGCAACCTCTCCTGCATACGGTGCACAACGGCAACGAGGTAGACTCTCTTACGGGGTTGGAAGATCAGATGGTAGTCACTTCCAACAGTGCCAAAATTGAAACCAAAACAATTGCTGCTCCTAGCAGACACATTGGTACAATGATAAATTCCAATGAGTAGGTGTCCCATCGACACATAAAAAAACTGTTTTACAACCAATTGAACTTTACAACTGACAAAGCACGCATCATTTCAGTCGATCCAAATGAATTCAAACAATTCATTTTTGCGGCGTATTTTAGGCAAATAAAAGTGAACCACCGGCTCAAAATCTAGGTAAAGCTTAGAAGCAAAGTAACTGAGAAAGCTCTTAAGATAAACCATCTTATTGCCGATTGGTACTAAATAATTCAACAATCAATCAATCAAATGATTGTACGATGATAAT
This sequence comes from Thumatha senex, assembly GCA_948477245.1. Taxonomy (NCBI): domain Eukaryota; kingdom Metazoa; phylum Arthropoda; class Insecta; order Lepidoptera; family Erebidae; genus Thumatha; species Thumatha senex. The sequence goes on along the minus strand of OX419726.1, from coordinate 9,385,980 downwards.
TTGGAGTCGAGTCGACACATATTTAAAAAAAAACTGTTGTACCGTATGAATTGAATTTTACAAACGGCAAAGCTTGGATCGACTGAAATGATGGGTTCATCTCAGTCGATTCAAATGCAAATAATCCATTTTGCAGGTTACTTTCTTTCATACTCCACGTTGGACACGTCCAAACGAGTTGGTTTGGGTTATTTTTCGAGTTTTTTCAATTATTCCTTCAATTTACAGGGGGTACTTTTGCGGAAGTGTTGCCTTAGTCTTAGCCTTTTATAAGACCCACAGGATGAATTGGTGTGCTCACGGCGTAACCACAAGGGCCGGATAGAGTATAAAAGTGGCAAATAAAGCACGCATAATCAGGCGAATTTTCTGCTAGATACAATACCCTCGTGATATTTTTATCGTCGATGACAGTCAGTCATTATCTGACTTTATTCTATGTGAAAAGAATAGTGAAGCGTATCTTTCTACCTTTATCTATTAGGCCTTTGTTCGATATTTAAAAGAAACTCTCTGAAGTAAGAAAGAAACGATTTGGCACAGTTTCCTGTACGTTACAAATGAAACGCTCGAACAAAGAATGTCACAGTTTAAGGACCTAGCGTGCTAAGATTCTGTCACCCATTAATATTTTACTACACCGCCATTTTTGTCAGATAGTACATTTCTGGGCAGTAAAGTGGATTGTGGGACACTTTTTACTTTGTTTGGATTCATTTATTAATTTATTTATTGTACGCCTAGTTAATTAAATTAGAATAGAAACATTTTGTATAACTAGCTGTGCATTATCGCTAAAAGCGATCTGTACTATGCAACTTTTAAGTGTAATATAACTACATAGGTTGATGTAGTCGTTAATTATAAAGCTTCGATAGCATTATATTATCGACGGTAGCAAAGAGCAAACGGACATCTGCATTTTTGCGAAAATCGTTTTTTTACATAATTGAATTAAGAATTTTGTCTTCCATTTGGACAATTTTTTTTTTTTAAATCATATACTTAGTAGTATTTTGCAGCGTATAAAAAGACACCTACACCCTTTTTTTAGAATGCAACGAAGTACACACGGGCATATACACTTGTCTGTGTGTGCGTCGGACAATTTGGCGCGTACCTTCATAATATAAACAAAGGTATCAGTTACTTGACCGTTTCGTCACGGGAGGTTGACATATTTAAGCTTCATCATCATCCGAGCGTCTGTCCAAGTTGCGTCTCGCGACGCCCAGGGTCCGCTTTCCTACATTTTCTCCTCCACTTCGCACGGTCGTCGGCATCCCCTGTTGGACTATTGTCACCTATGTCATCCCTTACGACGTCAAGCCAGCACTTCTTGGGTCTTCCCCTCGTACCGGGACCCGGCGGGGCTGACATGGCCAGACATGGCAACCGGTTGCCGCAAGACGTGACCGTGCCAACAAAGGCGACACTCTTGCAACTTATCTGCAATGTCACGGACGTGAAGGATGCCGAGGATGCGAGAGTTCCTCACGAGGTCCATCCGCGTGACTCCACACATCCACCGCAGCATCTTCATTTCCGTGACACGCAGCTCCTGCTTGTGTCGCTCAATATTGGCCCCGTCTCACTGCTATGTAAAAGGACAGGTCTAATGATGGTTTTGCAGACCTGTCCCTTCAACCGGATCGGCATTTTAGGGTCACTAATGACACCGGTCATCTCCTGACATTTGGCCCACGCGGCAGCAATGCGTGACTTGACATCGCAATCGATGTCACTGGACGTGTGAAAACAGATCCCAGGTATTTAACCTGTTCCGTGCGCTCTACCAAATCACCGCCTATGCGGACGGATGTGGAATCTGTCGAGTTTAGTGCCATGTACTCGGTCTTCGCCACCTTTAGTTTCAGACCGCCGTTCTCAAGCGTCTCCTTTCACGCCTTTTCACGTCGCACCAATCTGCCCCTGTCCGCGTCTGCCAGCGCAATATCGTTAGCATACATGAGCAACCATGGAGGCTGCTCATGCGTGTTACTGATGCTGTCCGACAATTCGTCTAATATCACACTGAGCAGAAGCGGACTTAGGACCGAACCCTGGTGTACGGTGATGGGGAAGGGTTTGGTGTCGCCAATAGCAGTCCGAACCATGGACCGATTCCATGGTTCGGACTGCTACACATGTACTGCCACAGTACATGTCCCGGATAATGTCCACCAGATCATCGCACGAGGAACACAGTCGAAGGTCTTCTGCATGTCTAGAAACAAACAGTGCAGAGGCGTGTTCTTCGACCTGTATTTCTCTGCCACAACCCTCAGGGCAAAAACAGGGTCCGTGGTCCCATGACCAGGGCGAAACCCATATTGACACTCCGAGAGAGTACACTCTTGCCGGATCCGAGAGTCTATAATCCTCTCGAAGATCTTCATGGTGTGGGACATCACCTTTATACCGCGGTAGCTCCCGCACTCCTGCACTGACCCCTTACCTTTGAAGACTGAAGTAATAATACTCAGTCTCCATTGGTTTGGGATCTGCCCGCTGAGGAGTATGCGGTTAAAAAGTTTTACTATGACATATTTAAGCTTGCGTACTAATTATGCTAAAATCTGTGATTTATTCAACTACATTCCATAGTATAGTGTTAAGAAAGTGCCATTAAAGTGTTTTTTTTTTGTGATATTTTAAGATAACAAAATTTATTAATTATTTATTTAAGAGTTTGTCACTCATAGGAAATGTTATTTTCTCTGTAATGTTACCTCATACTGTTACTTTGTAATGTATCATTTTTTACTTACTTTTTTTTTGATTAAATGTTTCATTATTCATTCTTTCAAATTATCTGCATGACCATTATCTGTAGCATTCATAGGCCTTGATAATTTAAGAGTTTTTATGCTCTCTTAATGTTTGTTTACCTTTTGTAATTTTTAATGTCAGTTAATGACAAGCCTAGATTTTATTTTTAATTTATTGTTAGAGCTGCCAGTAGGTTAGGTTGTATAGATATTAGACCTTGTTATAAATTTATATTCTAAAGAACTTAATTCTAAATTTGTTTAAATTTTGAAATGCTCTGGAAAAGAAGGAAGCCGGGGCCGTCAAATCAGTCTACTTTTGGTGCTCACCTTGAGAGGTGCTGGGAATAAGTGCTGAGTGTGAGGGTTGTGCTCTCCAGAAATAGTGAAGTGATGGTCTGCAGTGTTGTGTGTTCTTAACCGGCTCTGTGAAAGACGCCGACCACTCGTCAGTTTCAGCTCTCTACCTGCCTGAGTTCGCGACCAGCTTCTCCGAGGTCGGTGACGTAGAGGCCTTGAGGGGATTTGAGGCCCCCTTCTCAGCGACGTAGAGGCCTACTCGAGGCCCCCTCTTCCTAACAACGTGGAGGCCTACTCGAGGCCCCATCTTAGCGGCTGTACTTGAAGAATCAAGACCTAATTTTACTCCCGGCTTTCCTTGGTTTTATTTTCTTAACATTTTTATATTATATTAAATCAACTTTACCTTTTCTTCTTTTTCTTTTACTTTTCCTTTTAAGCCAGGACTCCTCCAGTCCTGGTGACAGTTTCCTCCTAAACTTTACTTTTTCCCCTCCCGGAAAGTAGTAACGTTACAACTTCTATTACTTTGTAATACAATTACTGTGATTAAAACAGAAAATACAATGCACTGGACTCTTTTATTGTACTGAAAAAGCTCATCATAATTGTAAGATTACTGCAAAATCAGTAACAGGACCTTTATGATACGCAGTAAATTGCGATAACTACATTATTTTGCTATCAATCATACGTGCCCTTTATTTGTTGTCGTCGTTGGATATAGATTATAAAAAGGATAACAATTATTGACTTTTTTAAATGAAATTAATTAGGGATCATAATTTAAAAAGTCCGAAGTAGAAGCAAACATATGGCAGTTGACTCATTTAGTAATTTAATTTGAACGAAGTAGAAAAATACACATGCCGTATTTTAAAAAAATTGAATATTACAGTTGACTGACCTCCATTGCTTTCTTCGAAATTCTATTTTAATTACAACATAACAACATACAACATATTGTCACGCCTTTATCTCCGAAGGGGTAGGCAGAGGCATATTTAACGCCCACGTTTCACCGTATGCATTTCTGTCCCACGTAACAGGTGGTGAGCCCATTGCCGTGTTGAAATGGACAGGCAGGCTGCATCGACCTGCTGTTCAAATTTTTTAAGCCGCCCGTAGGGCCTCCAACTTGGCTTGACGACTGCCATTTTATTGGCAACCGGGACCAATGGCTTAACGTGCCTTCCGAAGCACGGAACTGGGGTGGGTCTAAAGGACCGAATAAATTTAATAATAAAATGTGTCTATTTTAGATGTTAAATTTGGAAATTTTGAACCCGTTGCCTTTTTAGTGAGGTGGTAACAAAAAGGCTAAAAGGTCTTATGTGCTAGACACTCATTAGCACGACCAATTAAAGTCCTGGTAGTCTCGGTCTATTTTAATTAAGTATTCCAAATTTCAAGGAGCTAGCTTTGTAATTGTAAAAGTTATAACGTTTTTGCGTTAAAAACGCTCTCCTGAAAACTAGTGATTTTACAGATGTCCGTTTGCTCTTTGCTGCCGTCGAATATAGTGCGGCTAGCGGATAAGGGAAAGCATGGATCTATTAATGATATGTTATAATTACGACTACAAATTTTCAAAAATAGCGCTTTTTTTTTTGTTTTAATGGAAAACCCCATAGATCCCATGTTTTTTTGGTAATAAAATTATTAATTTTGCGAATTTAAAATATCAGGTTCCGTCACATTTTAATCTGTAAATTCGGTTTAATACAAAAAATAAAGATTTCGGTTAAGAACTCGAAGAGTAATGGCGTCACATACATTTCGCCATTGAAGATGATCCATTGGAGCTAATAATATTAACTTAATTACCTGGTTAATATAATATTTCGGGTCTTATTAGTAAATAAGACTCGAAGTATATTACACGTATTAATATGAGTGAAAATCGCGAAGGTTTAAAAACATTGTCTGGTTTATATTTATTATTTATCTACCACGCATTATCCCCGAAGGGGTGGCAGAGGCATATTATATGCCTACTTTTCACCATTTGTATTCCTGTCCCGCTTAATTGGTGGTGAGCCCATTGCCCATTTTTAAAGCAAACATAACAATTGTTATTGTGTATAATTGTTGTTATGTATTCTAATACTATAAAGAGGAGAAATTTGTTTGTATATTGATAAGCTCTGAAACTATTGAATCGATTTTACGAATTCTTTCACCATTAACGAGCCAAGTTACTACTGAAGGGAGCGAAGCAGTAATAATAAATGAAAACAAATCGGGCAGATTTCCAAACATTACTGTAAATATATGTAAAACAGGTACTACGGGGTACGAAGCATGTCACAGGCGAAATTGTGGGGTATAATCAGCACCTACTAATGTGATTTTAATACTACACTCCCTTAGCCTCTAAGCCTCGCTGACTCAATGTTCTGTAAGCTATCACTGCGTTAAGCAACTTTCGCTAGGGCTGGTCACAGATGGGTGACCGTTTGTGGCATTTACATTTCTGAGCGTTTCCGTGCTTCGGAAGGCACGTTAAGCCGTTGGTACCGGTTGCCAGTAACATGGCAGATGTTAAACGAAGTTGAAGGCCTTTTGTGCGGCTTGAAAATTTTCAACAGCCACAACCTGCGTCTGTCTATTTCAACACGACAATACGCTCACCACCCGTGGTTAAATGTCTGACAGGAATACACACAGTGAAAAGTGGGCGTATAATATGCCTCTGCCATCCCTTCCGGGATAAGGCGTGATTGATAAAGTAAACTATCTATCTATGTAGAGTATGTATGTGTATTATATATATATGTTATGTATTTATAGTATATATATAATTTTGTACATATATGTTTATGCATTATAATATGTTTTGTATTTATAGTATTTAAGTGTATTAGAAATTAAGTACGCCACACAACTACCACTCATAACCTTCAACCAACTTTCTCTATCCAAAGGTTGCCTGGTAGAGATTGCTGTTAGCAATAAGGCCGCCCATTGTACTGCTAATTGTGCCGCATGTATTAATTCCAAATTTATGTACTTGGCGTACAATAAAGTGTATAATAAATAAATAAACTAAACAGTCCGTTAGCGTTGGTGTGGTAAAGTCTTATTTTGTTTTTACAAAGAAAGACCATTTTACGTACTTATATAAAAGGTAGCGGTTTGTATAAGCCTATGTACTTATACAAAACGCTACTCCATTTTTTTATAATATTAATATATATTTATCTACTCTGATACTATAATACAAAGATTATAAAACTGATAACAAAATTCTTATGACAAACATTACGTACAGGCCAAAAATAATAAAAAAAAAGTTTAATTACGATACAGGTCTTGTATGGACACCTGTATCATAATATAACTTTTTAATCGTAACGATACACCTATACAACCTCCAGCTGGACCAAGGAGGTAGAACCTCTACTTAAAAAAAGGTTTCAATCATTGGTTTCAATGAACGAGTCCGCGATGCAAGCGCGCATGCGCAATCAATGTTTGCGCCTTGGCGCCAACATTTGACATTTAAAAAATAAATTTGTTGTTATATTCATCATTTTATTTGCAATATTGTTTTACGTACTGTAGTATGAGAGTAGATAAAGTAGTGTATGACACTGTACATAACTTGGTCTTATAACACTCGTGTGATACTATAAAAAATTTAAAACACACTTATGTTATAAGAACCCTTATTATGCAACAGTATCATAAACTACTATTATATAATATTCTTCCACATAATATAGCAGTTTATTAGCTAAGACTCGAATAAACATAATTATATATGCAAATATCAAGCAAATGAAGCAACGCACGTAGCAATATGAGCCGTGTAGAAATATTCTAATTAAGTATTTTCCTTTGATATACTCGTATATTGTGTAAGAAAACTTTTATTCTATCAATAGCAGAGGTTTCACCTGCGTCGTTTCCATTCTTGAGAAAATACGGGGATAAATAAAGCTTAAATTACTCCTCATAACATCAGCTATCTGTCAGTGAAAATCCCGCTAAAATCAGTCGAGCTGTTTCAGAGAATAGCCAGAACAAACAGATAGACAGAAACAGAGAAAGAAATTCATGTTTTATGTAGGTATATACTAGTAATATCATAATTATGCATTTAAAGAAAAGCTGTTAATTTGGAACCACAAACAGATACTTCATTTTTATTTTTTATCTGTAAAATTCATAACTTTATTTTGATATCTAGACTACAACTTATTGTCGCATCCAAGGCTGCTTATGTTCGTGACATTGCGGATAAGCTGTTGCCTTCGTAGGTACGGTCACGTTTTCTTCTGTGTGTGTTCACGTGAATAGTTACTCACAGCTAATAACTAGCGTAGTTTCAAAGGGATTCTAACGTACTTTATCCTCAAATTATGCGTAGATAAGTTTTAGAAGTCATAAAGAAGTTGACGAACCTTTTCATTCCCACTTATATATTGTCTAGCCTCAGCCTGGCTTAGGTAACTCTTTTCACCTCTATTTTGTTACCCATGCTATCCTGCCTGGGTAACAAAATAGGGGTAAAAAAGTTGAGTGCCACTATTTGGCTCCCTGGGGTGGGAAATACGGGTAGAAAAAGAGTTGGTTGTCACTTTATAGCTGCCTGGTGTGGGAAATAAGTGTAGATAAAGAGTTGGTTGCCCCTTTATAGATGCTCGATGTGAGAAATAAGGGTATAAAAAGTATATTAATTATAATTACGGTGACCACTTTCCATCAGGTATGCTTGTCTGCCACCTCAGTGGTATAAACAAAAATGTTATTCTAAACCTTGTAAGTGCAAGTTTTGTTTGTTCATAAACTGGTTGTGCATTTTGGTAGCAACTGTTAGCAAACCAAATAAATAAATATATAATAAGTTGGGCGCCACTGTTAAATATATTATTTTGTGACGCTAGGTTGGCTTCTACCAGTGTAGAACCACCGGGAAAGGTTCAAAGGCATACATTTCCGACCCAAATTTCACCGTATGCATTATTTTTATCCCAACTCGACATGAAAATATTCTCTTTTTACTCTATCATAATCATATAACGTTGTAACATTTATTCATATATCAATGCAGTCACGCCGTTTTTCCTGAAGGGTAGACAAAGGCTTACTAAATGGCTCCATTTCTTTGCGCTAGTTTTTTTTTCGGATGTATACATTACATTGGATAAAAGTATAACTAGCCTGCTACCATGCCGTGTTGAAACGGTCAAAGGCAGGATATTTGTACCGAAGTAGTCCGATTGTATTTCGGTATGTGCCACTAGTAGCCCATCTCATAACGGATCGTATATAAAATGAGTAACACAGTAAGCGTTTAGAGAACACAGATCAAGCGGGTCTACCAGCGTTTCATTTAAACTAATATAGGTACATATGTATAAAGCTTATGAGTTTGTTTCTTTGATAAAACGCACTAATCTCAGAGCCTACTTCTATATAAAAAAGTGTGTGTGTGTGTGTGTGTGTGTAGGTACTTATGTACACGCGTTAGAAGTTGTACTTATTTTGGGGTAACAAGATAAAAACGTTTTAAAAAAATATTTTGCGCCTTGACTATGGCTAACTTCAGTGTGTTTGAAAACTACTTTGAATGTATACTCAGATTTTTTCCTTTATAGACTAGAATGACATTTGGAGTGTTGCCGCTTTATCACAATAAAAAGATAGTGTCGTGGCCAAAAATAATAGGTGGATAGTTGATTAGTTTGAAATTGTGTCTATGCTAATTCATGGAGTATTAAATAAAACATTTTTGAATAAATTAATTTAAGTCATGCAGTTTTATTCGGAATTTGCGTATATATGTGTTTAGATACGCGACTTCGTTCATCTAAGTTGCTTGTTAGTGACGCACAAGAAAAAAGGTACGCTATGGATCAGCAACAGATCGGATTTTACTCTGACTAGAAGTTTATAAACGACGTTTTAAAAACTGTGCGCTTTGCGTTGAATGGCAGAAAATGTGAACACGTCAAACTTGTATTTAAAAGACAGCCAATGGCCAGATCGTTGCGGCGAAGTCAGCATCACATTCTCTTTCATATCTTTTAACATATTAAAAGTGGAAACACCAATTCCCAAAACTACATTAGATTTTTTGAGCACAATGGCGTTTGTTTCGTTTGTCACCTAATAACGTATCGAATTAGTTTACGACGACAAACTGCGGATCGGTTTGGAGAGTTACTACCCGCTCCCTCTACGCCGCCCCTTTCGCGAGCATGACGTGCTTGCTCCCGCAGTGCTATCGTCATCCAAGAGCAAAAATAATAACTATCTTCACGCTATATCCCTGACGGGGTAGTCAGAGAGGACAGATCGCCAGGCTTAGCGATCCATGCATAATTCTTTCGCTTCTTGCAGATTATTCAATCGCTTAATGTATGCACGTCTGGGTATCCAAATACTTTTCCGCTTTTGAGCAATCTGCTCACGTGGTCTTCATATGTAAGTCTCGGTCTTACCCTGACTCCTTCTACCCTCTACTTTCGCACAATATATCTTTTTCGCCAATCGTTCCTCACTCATTTGTTGGACGTGTCCAAACCAACGGAGCACGCTCTTTTCCAGCTTAACGCTGACACTTTCATTCAAACCTGCCAAATTGCGCATCACGTAGTTACGTATTCGGTCGACCCTTTGGCCGACTCATTTTCGATCACTTCGAAAATTGTATGTGAAAAATACCCAGGTTTCGCTACCGAAAAGCAAAGTTGGCACTAGCACTGCGTTATGAATCGCTAGTCGTGCTTCTTTAACAATACTTTGTCGTTTTACAAAATGAGACAAAGCAACGTTAATTTTGTTTCCGGCAGTTACTTGCCGTTCTACATCCAAACACATCTTCCGTCCGCACCAAACACACTCCCTAAATACATAATTTCATTCACTTGCTCTAGACGTTCCTGGTTTACCCAAGTCTTGCATTTAGTTTTTACGCCATCTCTTACAAATACTAGAACCTTAGTTTTATTTGCATTCAAGCGAAGACCTTTACTTTCACACTCATATTAGTGACTAATGCCTGAAGGTCGGCTTCTGATGAGGCCATCAGCGCACAGCAGACAATTTACTGTTAAGTCACCCAAATTCACACCCATATCACAATCTTTCAACTTCTGCAGGCAACTGTTTAGATACACTATGAACAGTCAGGCGGACATTACACAACCCTGTTTGACGCTTTTACCGACGTCAAAAAGGGGTGACACATAATCGCACCCCCCCCTAATCGCACACAAGCCTTACAGTCCCTATAAGTCTCACAGTCCCTATATATAAAGCGACTGTATTGCCCGCAGTAGCGAGCCGTCCACACCATATTCGGGCAGCAAGTCCCACAGAGTTTCACAGAGCAAAAATAATAGTTAAGAAATATTTACAACATTATTGTAGTATTAATATTAATAAAATAGTATTTATAATCCTTTCCTACTAGTCAAGTCATTCGATTCATAAACTAAATCGACTAAGTAAGGCACTACGGTTGCAAACTTGCAACATTAAAAAGAAATAATGACATACAGAAATGTCATTCTAGTATAAAAAGAAAAAAATCAAGGTATAGTTATAAGTTGTCATGGAAACACTTATTAGCTAACTTCATGGTATCAGTTTTAGTGAGGGTGTGCGTAAATATTTACTCTCATCATTTTTACCTAACGCGCTAAGGAAGTACCTATAATTTCGAAACTCTTTTCGTGTTGGTTAGCCCATTTATTGTGGAAGGCTATAGGCTATATATCATCACGCTACTACCCTGAAGAGCGGAGCATTAATCATAAATGTCAACGAATCGGACACCATTTCATACAATTACGTTCCATCAATTAACGACGGGATTAAATGGGTGCGATGGGGGTTCGAAATATATCATGAGCGAGCCACGTGCTCAACTAGTATTCATGTAAAATGTACCTTATATCTTATTTCAAATGATTATTTGGTGGACATTTGTTGCTAGATACGATTTCCACTCACGTCAAGCATATAAAGCGAGGCATTTGTCAGTGAACCAGACCCCGGGGTATATATTGGATATATCGTGTACTATTAATCACAGATGAGTAACACAATGGTCCTCGCAATTCATGTGAAATGTTTCATATATTTATGCGTATTTCAAGATTGCGTTTCAGTTACTAGAGGGTCTGATTAATCTCGAGTTCTGCGAGACTTCGACATGCTTATATTGGTTTGTACGCTATTAGATATACCTACACTCCTTTTGACCGTATTGAGCTCATTAGGGAAGTTCAAAAGAATAGAAAAGTTTAGATCCAACTATTATTGATCTGATAGCTTATTTTTCCTCACTAATTATTCCTGCAAAAGGCAACCTACTTAATTATAGTCTTTCAAAATTTACCTAAAATGCATTGCTAAAAGAACGCAATGTCACTGAGTCAATTGGAAAGAGGATTTGAATTGAATTTATGGCTATGCCTTGTTGGAGTAAGAATCCTTCCCCCTCCCTTCACCCCACTGGAGCTAACCGGTCTCAAACAATTTAGTACTATGTCTTTACAAAATTGTTAACTAGAGAGGTTCCATTACTTACGAGTATTCTAACAACTTTACTAGTTCACTCCATATTTCTCATATGCGCTATCCGAGCGTGTGAATGAATGGCACAGATTTTATTCGGCATTAGCTTACTCTCCCCCCCTCTCTCTCTCTAGCCAAAGCGTGTTTTCAAAGTGTATTTGCAAAAATATTATTAATAATAAAAGCAAGCCATGACATATGGTCCAGTATAAGAGTAAGTAGGTAACTGGCGTACAAGTTCACCTTTCCTAGGCATTATTTTGTTTAAGTTCCGAAGGCCTTTACAAATATGTTTGACTTAACAGAATTTATAGTAGCGAAATTTAAACTTGACTTTGTCGCATCTCATTGTAGAGTTCATTATCGTTTGCATTGGGAACGCTCGTTCTGAAACACGGGGTTCTTTTATTTTACAATGTAACTTTGTAAAGAGCGATTGTCATCTAACCTCCTTAGCAATTTGCAGTCCGCCTGCTCCAAAGTCTGCTCAAGTCATTCCTTAAACTGAGCTTACACTCCCGCACGAGGCACGAGACGAGCCGCGAGCCGCGAGTGTAAACATGTACCTATGTAGTATGACATTTTTTTTGGCATTTCTAATTTCAAATTATTTTTATTACACGTCAATAAAAATTGCTAATCCTTTATGGAATGTATTAGCAACATCCAAAGTCATCACAAGTATATACATAGGCGGAGAGTCGATAGATTATTTCTGCTTTTTATGAATTATACTATTGGCGCAGCATAGTATGTACCAGCCCTGAAAGTTAACAACAAACCTACCTTTTTTAACGTGTGGAAATCCCCTCGGATGTCTTACCGGACTCGAACCGGCTAAAACCACAAGGTCTTTGCCTTTCTGTTTATTGCCGGACGCCCCGGGAATCTTCTCGGAAAGATGTTCCAGTGAACTTAACAAAGTTCGCAAAATAAATAAATAAATTTTAGCTGATAATAGCCTATTAAATAATTTATCCTACTAAGAGGTTGGTTGGAGCACTCCTTGTTTCTCCAAATTAGGCTCTCATAAATGGATTTACGGCTTTAGGAAACTGTTAAAGGAGCGAATGTTAGAGAACAATGGCGGACCATTCTATTAATTCAACCGCTATAATCACTGTTCATGATTAGTTTGGTGAAGTTTCACGCTGGCCGTGATCTCCTGTAATGACGGTAACATTCACTAAATTGCATGAAAGGTCATTCCTGATGAGATGATTATTTTAAAAAATATATTTTCGGCAGGTATATTATCCAAATAAATAAAAATATGTCGCTAAGCTCAAAATTTAAAGACGGCTGGAACAATACGAGTATTTTTTTTATTTATTCCTTGTACTCTAAGGAAAGAATATATGGAGAGAAAACTTGGAAAAATTGCAACGGGAATGGGAAACTTTCGAAACACGGGCGGAGCCGCGGGCATTAACTAGTATAAAATATTTAAATATTTTAGTTACTTAAATATTTATGTAAACAAATTTTGTTGGTTTGTACTCTTACGAGGTCAAAAAATTGTATTACTCTTTACTAATACATAATAGACTCGTGGTTCAGTCGCGTACAATAAGATCAATTAGACTGCCGAGGAGGCGCAGTGGTAGTTTATGCGACTGCCCCGACTTAGGACGACCGAGTTCGATTCCGGGGTCAGAAAAAATATTTGTGTGAACCACAAATGTTTGTTTTGGAGTTTCCTATTTATAATATGTATGTATTTAAAAATATATAAGTATGTTTATCAGTCGTCTAGATCCCATAACACAAGCTTACATTAGCCTACTTTGGGCTAGACAAATGAAGAAGCGAAGAAAATGTTCCACAACCTTGAATCCTAATAATGTCTGCTGACTTTTCATTTGCGATCATTCCCTTGTTTCAGAAAGTATGTTAAATCGTTGATCCCGGCTACCAGTAATATAGTAGACGTTTACCTGAGTTGTAGGATTCATCATTAGCTACAACTCTGTTCGAACACGGCATTAGGCTCCCGCCTGTTACATGCAACTAAATACATTTGGTGAGTTGTGAGCGTATAGTATACCTACCTCTACATATAATTTTGGGCAAAAACACGGGTTTAAAAGAATATTTATTTAAAAAAAAATCTATTACTCTTTCGCACAAAATAGAATATTTTCTTCTAAATGATTCTTCTCAATAAAATTGATATCAAACTCCGTAGAGAAACAGTTCGTGAAGTAAATAAATATCTACGAGATACTGGCCTACTTTGTTACAGTGCAAATTAGGTCATTTCGGCAATGAGATGCAGCATCCCAACGAATAAAACGATGGGGTTTCGACATAGTGACATCGAGGAACTTTATGTCTGAAATGAAATGAGCCCAATATACTTGTTGAAAACGAGCAGCATTTCTCTTATTCATACGAGTAGCTAGAAAAATTTAGAAAATACATCTTTCTTCTCTAATGAAAATTTCAATTCTTTTTAAACAAGACTCACTTTAAAACGTGAAAAGTATAGTTCATCAATCACGCCATATCCCCGAAGAGCATATTATACGCTTACATTTCGCCGTGTGCATTCCAGCCCAACGTAAAAGGTGGTAGGGCCCATTGCCGTGTTGAAATAGACAGACGCAGGTTGTGGCTACCTGCCGTTGAAATTTTTCAAGCCGCCCATAAGGCCTTCAACTTGACTTAATGAATGCTATGTTACTGGCAACAAGGACCAAAGGCTTAACGTGCCTTCCGAAGCACAGAAATGCTCGTAAATGAAAATACCACAAAACGGTCACCCATCAGTAACCAGCCATAGCGAAAGTTGGTTAGCGAAGTGATCGTTTGCAGAACACTAAACTGGTGAAAAGTATAGCTTATCTCTAAAACGCACTTTAGTTCGCCTAGTTACCGCCTTACGCTCAAAACTAATGAAATATTCCACCTTGTCTCATTATTTATCTTTGGGCACTGTAAGCATTTCCACATTAAATTCCACACTAATTTAACATTCCACATTAATGGTTCACCATCAAAATAAAAAAAAATCAAAATTATTTTTATTCATGTAGATCATTTTAGGCACTTACGAATAATCATGACAATAATTTAAATGAAAGTTATCCTAGTTACCAGTTCCAAGGGGAGCCTACCCTTTATGAAGAAGAATCTAAAAAGAAACTCTATGGATGCTCTTTTAAAATGTATGTATGGCTTACAATAATTAATTTACATTGTTCTTTGGAGTTATGTGAGAACAGTCGACTAAACTTAGTTTGCCTTAATACCATACTAATCGAATACCATATTACTAGCAACCAAAAGTAGCCAGATTGGACATACTCGTAAACGGAAATTCTAACCCTTCTCCTGGCCGATAGCCGCAGCGAAAGATACTCAACGCAGTTATTTACAGAAAACTGATCTGGTTAAATTACGCGCTTATAAAATATAGTCTACAACAAATTGAGGTCACTAAATTATTAAAAAGACAAAATGCTTCAGCAACAGATTGTATAGACGTTCGTTCTAGAGACGTTCTTAAGGCGAACCGGAGTACAAGCGAGAAAAACAGCTTTCAAAATCATTGTACAAGATGGTTTACAATTAAATTATTATGAAATAACCAGCAGAAAATTATATAGTTTACTCCTGGATGATTTTTCCAGGAATGTGCTAATTTGAAACACAAAAACAATGAAACAACTCGTCCGGTCAACGTGGGCCAAACGCAAGGTTAATCATCATCCCGATATCAAAATAGGAGAGATCTACGTTAGCATCAACGATTTATTAAACTACTAGCTGATGGCCGCTTCACCCCCGTGGTTAAGTTTTTCCGTACCCGTTTCGTAAACATATGCCACCACGGACTTCTCTGTATAACGAGAAAGAAGAAAGAAAGAAAGGAATTTTATTTTGCGTTATGTGTAAGGGATACAATGCCACCATACATATTTTTACTATTTCACAAAGGGATTAGGCAGTGATATCGTTGAAACTCCCAAGGCACTTATTTTTTATCCTACTCCTCCAAAAAATATCGTTATATTTTAACCAATGAAAACAAAAACTTAATAACATGGAAATCGTTCTAAAAGTCTCTAAATTTGATTTACCCAGCCGAATTTGCCTCGCCTTAAGGATTCCGTACGAACTACTCACGAAGTCTCCACAGAGTGTACAATGCAATTTACATCATAAGCACCTGGCTGACATAGTAGAGTGCTTATTTCCAGTTCCATATCACTGAAGCCGTACATTAACGTCGTGTTCAGTAGCATTGTAGTAAAATCGT
Source organism: Thumatha senex (assembly GCA_948477245.1). Classification (NCBI taxonomy): domain Eukaryota; kingdom Metazoa; phylum Arthropoda; class Insecta; order Lepidoptera; family Erebidae; genus Thumatha; species Thumatha senex. The sequence continues at coordinate 9,370,110 of OX419726.1, read as the reverse complement.
GTACTGTAAGTAACTGCTGGTATTAAACTCGAGATACTCACTTTGGTATTGACTATCTCGAGCAATATGGGTTTATTTTTGATTTGTTATGAATCTATCTTCACGCTGTACCCCTGACTACCCAGTGACGAAGAACGAAGTAGTGGGTTTATTCCCGTTGAGTTACACCTAGTTCTGACATTATGACACCAGGCGTGACAATATATATGTTTGATTGTTATGTTTAGAGATAAATATAATAAATATCTCATGATATGCCTGTGACGGTATCTATTATTTCTCAGGAAAACAACACAATGCAACTGAGAAAACAATTTAAACCATATCTTCGAATTTAATAAAAGTAGTATTATTAGTAAACGTGTTACTCCATGGGAAAAAAGAAGTGTCATTGTGTCACAGTTTCACAGTTACACACAGGTCTGAGGCAATATTTTTTCCCATTCAGTCACAGTGTTACACATTGTTGTTACATGGTGTGACTTATTGGTAAAAAGAGAGATGCGTTGTGTCCTCTCTAGATTCACGATCCATACATTTCTCTTACTGCGAGATTCATTCAATCCATTTCATTTGTATTCAATTCATTTGATTTTTATAAATAAATATGCATTTATACTTATATCATTTAGCTCAAATTAAGATAAGATAAACGTATGCCATGAAATTCCCATGTGCCTACAGTCGAACGTAAATGTGGCACGGGGTATTATTATTACTGTCGTACCTGTAAGAGCGAGTGCGAGAAGGAGCGAGCAATATATCTGGCTTTGTGTGATAAATTGTATTTAGTTTCATTGTTCGTTCTTCTTATACCTCGGAAGGGGTTGACATGATTTTTGAAATATGCTAGAGTGAGTATTCCCTTTATATATTCTAAGATGAATATAACAAGTTTTAAGGGGATTACTTACGTTATCCATATTATATTGATATTTTTTTTTATCTATAATATGCTTGTATTTAGAAATATATAAGTACGTTTATTAGTTATCTGGTTACCATAGTACAAGCTCTGCTTAGTTTGGAATCAGATGGCGTTGTGTGAGTTGTCCTAACGAAAAAAAAGATAAATAAAATAAAATTAATTGTATATTTGTTTGTTATGTTTTTACGTCGAAAGGGATTGACATAATTTTTGAAATTCGTATCGTTTATGAATACACAATTGGTGGTCAGGTTCTGAGGAAGTCTGGTGCGGCAATGGATTTGGGTATCTTGTTTGACAATGGACTGTCGTTTAGAGCACACTATGAACGCATAACAGAAAAAGCCCATCTACTCCTTGGGTTTGTTCTTAGATCCACGATAGCATTCAGGAACCCTCAGACACTACTGTTTCTATTTTTTGCACTTGTTAGGGGAACTTTGGAATATGGCAGCTCAATTTGGTCACCGTACTACAGGGTGCACATAGATAGAATCGAGAGGATTCAGAGAAGGTGTTTGCGTATTATGTGCTATCGTCAACAATTGGGTCGCAACATTCGCAGTCTTAGTTACGAGAATAGGCTTACCAGATTTCACGTACAGAAGTTGGAGACCCGTCGTGAGTACATCGACTCTCTTTATCTCTATAAAATAGTTCATTCTATACTTGATACTCCTTATTTGCTCTCTCAAGTGATTTTTAACACAAGATACAGCGCGCGAAGGTCAAATCAGACGAGTCTTTTTGCACTACATATACATAAAAGCAACATATCATACTTTAACCCTATTGTTAGGATGGCTCGACAGTATAATGATTTAGCTGAAAAAGGTGCTTCTCTTGATATATTTACTCCTAAGATAGCAGCATACATTGAACAGCTCAAAGGTGTCCTTTATTCCACGCCCAGTAGTTAGAATTATTAGTTACATTTTCATTTACTTTTTATATTATTTTTATTATAGAATAAAAATTAGTAATTATCACGTGAATCCCCAAGGCAGTGTTGCCATTTTGCTCTCGTTTTTGTTTATGTAGGGGTTTATTACGAAGTTCTCAAAGAACACAAATGTTTGGATTACGATTCAGATCTGCACCATGTGATTTCATATTGTGTATTGTAATAGTTGTAATCTGTATTGTGTTTAATAAAATAAAATAAAATAAAAAATAAAATAAAATTTACTAGAGAGGGCAGTTGTGTGATTTAGTCTAGGGTTTACAGTAATTTTAAGAATGTACAATAATTTTAATGTCATTTACATCTGTTATATCCCTGACGGGGTAGTCAAAGAGAACAGATCGGCAGGCTTCGCGATCCATGCATACTTTTTTCGTGCAGATTCGATAATTGCTTTATGCATGCACGTCTGGGTATCCGAGTAGTATCCTACTTTAGACGTAACCGTATGTTTTTCGTCAAGGATACAGCCTAAAGATCGTTGGTTATTTTTAGTTAGTTACAAATGTTAGTGTCTTAAAAACTCATAAGATATTACAAATTGCTCAGAAAATAAATCTTTTTAGTTACAGGTCATTTTTACCTTCAATGAATCGGAAAATAAGTATTTTAGGCGCCTTTGTCCGGTTTCATGCCTCTTTACTGCTCATTACGACATTTTTTGCCCGTGAACAAATGGAGTTTTACTAAGAAATAGAAATAAGAAATTAAATCTTGTATTTTCATAAAGCTAGCGGGTTATGTTACTGTAACGCGATACGTGTTGCAATACAATTAACATCGATCAATTTATTCAGCATTTCAAAGTCGACTGGTGGAAGTGGGCCTGTCCCAATTTAGTTTTGGAAGGGTTATTGATCTGGCCATCGGAGTAAATAGAAAAAAAAATGTTAAAGCAAATATAAAATAATCTTATAGCTTTTCTTGTATTTTCACAAAGCTAACGATTCATACTACTGTATCGCGTCACATGTTGCAGTAGCATCGATCAACCAAAGTAGCGTTTCACTGTCTACTGGTGACGTGACCTAAACCTATTTAATTTTGGAAGGGTGATTGACCTGAAGAGCAGAATGGAGTAAACCTCCATTCTACTCTTCATGTCAATCTCAGTCATAAAACTGTACTAAATAATGTACAAAGTTGGATAATGGTAACCAAATAAATAACCTTCGTTATGTGTTAATTCTTTTTATAAAAAAAAACATTAAATTGTAAAGCGTAATATTACGGATGAATTAAAGGAACTTAACCAATGTCGTCGACTTTTTAAGGCGTAGTAAAAGAATAATAAAAGTAAAATATTATATTAAACTTTGGTTGAAACTGAAAAACCGAATAATACGTTAATTTGTTGCTATTTTATCTTATATAGAGAACACCCACGACTTGATTTGCATGAAAACTCAAAATGAGTCCAAACAATTGAAAAGCAAGTAAGTGAATATCATAGGATCAGCCTATCTTAATAAGTCTTAACATTGGAAAAAGAAAACAATAAAAATTTTTGGTTCATGAACTCCATCTCTTCCTAAAAGACGTATCATTCACGACATGCGATTGTAGTCACTAATAATTATGGCTGCAGATTAGGGCCCTGAAAAGTTACCACTCCGGGCCCTACAGGGTCCTAATAGCAAGTTCATTCGAGTTCTCAAATTGAAGTGCTCGTGGCCCCACTAAGCCAGTGTTCTGTAAACGATATAAGCAACTTTCGCTATGTCTGATTATGAATAGATGACTGCGTAATAATATTTCATTTACGGGCGTTTCTGTGCTTAAGGAGGCACGTTAAGCCGTTGGTTCCGGTTGCCAGTAACATAGCAGTAGTTGAATCAAATTGAAGGCCGGTAAGAAGTGGCGTACCTCTGCCACCCATTATACTAAGACCATAAAGATATGCCCAACATTCATACTAAGTGCCGTTATGATATCAAAAAGCCCCACTCGGACCATCTACGTTTGAAACAAATTACCATCCATTTACAGGTATATAAACAGTTGCCTAAATTACTAGGAACGCATAATAGATTAGTAGGTAGTAAACACTACAATGTATTGGCCAACACTGTAATTAAAAGGGAAGGGTTGAGTCGGGTCATAAAACCTGGTGACGACATGGTTGCGGTCTACTACGTATATATCAGTTTCATTGTGCCAACTTTATGAATACAACCAAAACAGTGAGGCACCTGAAATTAAAATCTTAATAGACATACCTATTTCTCCCAAGGAAAGGTATTTTTTTTTTATAATTATTTAATGGCCTGGTTTTTAAGACCTTTTAGCCAAATCTTATTTTTTATATTATATTTCTTCAATCTTATCTTCTAATTAGTCCTGTCCAGTCGATGTCGTGTGCTCAGGCTACGTCCTGGTCCTTGCCCTCAGTATAATGGTGATTCTTATACTAATTTTGTCAGTGGACGTTTCGCGGCAAGAGAGAAAATAGCATTTCACTGCATATATATCATTGTCTTTCACTATAGCACGTTAACACAACTTTTATGTCCAAGAAAGCACCACTCCCGCACATAATACAAGATAAATGCACTAGTTTAAGAAAATAATATAAAGCAAGCGTCCGCACTTGTCACTCTTCCTGCCAAATGTCCAAGGAAAGGTATGCAAGTGCACAAATATGCAGTAAGTCGCCGTAATATGTGGTGGATTATTTTATAATGGACATTGTTCACTTTTTTAAATGTATCATAAACTAGTGGCCCACCCCGGCTTCGCACGGGTGGCAAAAATGTTTCCTTGGAAATAATTATAATCGATCATGTGCCTATTAAATTCGTGATATCACTTAAATGGACAATCCGATTTTTTTATTGAAAATGCTATCTGTAGGAACCAAACGATACTGGAAAATAAAGTAATTTATTTGGATAAGGATAAATAAATACCGAAGTACAAATAACATGGTCTGAGAATTTAGTACCGATTTTAATAATTTTGTAACATGAAAAAGTAATTATAGTTATGAAACTATTATATAAATATACTATTACAATTTTTTGTAGATTTAAATGCTAAAGTTGTAGAATATTATTTTGTTCTATCGTCAATAGTTTTCGCAGCGTACGCGATGTAAGGAATTTTATGAGTAATTTTTTTTTCACCTTGGGTTACATTATTTGAGATTTTGTACGGAACCCTTAGTTTTTTGAAAATCCAATATAGCCTCTGTTACTCATGAAGAATGTAGCTTTCTAGTAGTGAAAGAATTTTAAAAATCGGCTAAATAGTTTCTGAGCCTATTAATTACAAACAAACTTACAAATATTTCCTCATTATATTATTAGTATAGATGAAAACCCATTTCGAGGACTAGGGTTATTAGATCACTTCTTATGTCTTAGAATTAGAAAATAATTAAGTATTTCTGGCAAAATGTGAACAACCTTCATTTAACCTTTAAATGACATCATCGTTGGGATTATGACAGTAACGCCTTTGCCTAAGAACGGAAATAAAACACTAAACCACGTCAAACATTTTTTTAAATATTTTTCAATACCTACGCTTCTACTCATAATATGGCTCTTATCTCACCGCAATTAGGCACATTATGATACCTATTAACAAACTGTGGTTTTTTGATTGTTATTAAATCACTAGTGGGATAATAGATTTTTTTAATTATTTTGTTTATTTTTTTAAATTATTTAATAGCCTGTATACGAAGACCTTTTAGCCTAATCTTGTTTTTTATATCACATATCTTCAATCTTATTTTCTAATTTAGTCCTGTCCAGTTCTTGTCGATGTCGAGTCCTCTCAGTCCTAGGTCCTGGTCCTTGCCCTCAGTATAATGGTGGTTCTTAAACTGAGGTTTTCAGTGGACTTTCGCAACAAGAGAGAAAATAGCATATCACTGCATATATATGCAGTGATATGCACTGCATATCACTGCATATATATGCAGTGATATGCACTGCATATCACTGTCTTTCACTATAGCACGTTAACACAACTTTTATGTCCAAGAAACCATCACATCCGCACATAAAACAAGATAAATGTTAAAAGTTTTAGAAAATAATATACAGCAAGCGTCCGCAGTTGCCACTGTTCCCGCGAAAAAATCTAATTATATTAGTTGTTTTTTTTTAGTAGTCTAGGCCCATCTTGGGCTGGCAAAGGAAACTTGGTCCATACAGCCTTGTCTTCAGTATTTATATTTTCATATCATATAGTCATGTCTAGTCCTTTGTCAATGTCAAGTCCTCAGTCCTAGGTCCTGGTCCTAACCCTAGTAAAGCAGTGGACCCTTTACTAGGGCTTTCTATGGAGATTTGGCAATAACAAATAGAACACCGCTGTCCACTGCAATATTTCACTTTCCATAAATCATGCACATTTTTGAACACTTTATGTATCATAATCCACAATTTTTAAACACAAAATCACGAATTATACACTATTTTTGTAAAATAAACCGTGCAACGTGCGTCATCTTCCAGAATTGGCGCCAAACCTCTGGTTGAGTTTCATTTTCATCAAAATCGATAGAAAAAAAAAAGCGTTCAATAGAACAAATAAATTAATTATTTATACTGTTTATTGATGGCGCTTGGTGGAACTTGCTACACATATTAAATAACACCACTTGTACTGTTCCACAACATTTACTTTGTAATACTGACTGGTTTCGCCTCACGGCATTCTCAAAGGTTTCTAAATAAATTAATATACCCACATATTGCTTGTTCATTTAATGCAACTTCGTATTTAAATAGAAAATTTCATCTTGTACGTGTATAAAATACAAAACTTTTGTCAAATACCGGTAGCTTAGTTTGTAATCAAGATAGTTATAACAATCGTTCAAGCAATTTGTCCTGTGTTCTGTTTGGTCATGGTCACTTCTTTAGAGAGGGAGACGCTACCACCGAGAGTCCTCTCGAGAACACAGAACAAATTGCTTGAACGATTGTTATAACTATCTTGAAAAGAAACTACGCTACCGGTTTAATTTTTTACCTACAATAATTTAGGTAGTCGTACTACCTAATTTATTATAAGTAAAAAAATAAACAGCATAACAGAGTTAATGGTGCTTTGTCCTAGCTTTTTGGTAAAGCGGCAAAGCGTTGTAAAAACATCACGCCTCGCGATTCACATTGCAGTGCTAGTGCCAACGATGATTTTCGTAGTGAAATACGCAGGCGTCAGGTGTGAAAGAAAATTAAATGCTGTGGAAATATAATACTTCGTTTATTTGCCGACCGAATACGTAACAAAGTCATTCGCATTATAGCAGGTTTGCATGAAAGTGTCAGCATTAAGCTGGACAAGGACTTGCTCAGTTTGGACACGTCCAACTAATAAGTGAGGAATTATTGACGAAGAATATTTATTGTGCAAAAGTGGAGTGTCAAAATAGTCAGGTTAGACAAAAACTTACATATGAAGGCCGCGTGAGCAGCTCAAAAACGGAGAGGTCAACAGTACTCGGACACCGGATACGTACCGGAACAGATTTTTTTTTGTTCAAGTGTAAACATGCTGTATGTACGTGAAAGCTTTCAGTTTCAGTGGCTATTTTGGCAAGGAGTTAGTATTTTGACATGACAGCTCCTGAACTTATTCAATGGACTAATTTGCTTGCTACTATGTCACTGATTGTGATAGTTTCGTTAGAGTGTATAATGAATAAGAGGAAGGTTTAAGATTCATATGCTTTGCCAACCGAGCATTTATATCAGTAGAATGTCACCCATTTATTTGATTTAAGTGTGTTTATAATCATAAACTTGTTTAATGGATTTCAAGCCATACACTATAAAAAGGACTAGGCCGAAAATGTTACCGATACAATTGCAGACATCAATATAATCGAAAAATATTATAACAAAAAATACGGGTTGCACTCCGGGAGTACCGAGAGAAGTTAAAACTAAATTTATTAATAATTTATTGTCTGGTGTACTGGTGTCGCGAGTCCAGAGATTTTATCTCATCTAAAAATATCTAAGCGCTCGTTACTCCGCGGACTCAGTATTTTATAAACGATCACTGCGTTAAGGAACTTTCACTATATATGCTATTGTGATTTTTCAAGTCGTCCTTTAGGAGTTCAACGACTACTTTTGGCTTAACGACTGCCATATTACTGGCAACCGGGACCAACGACTTAAAGTGGCACTAAAATGCTCGTAAATGGAAGTGTCACAAAGCGGTCACCCATCTGAAGATTATCCATGGCAAAATCGTTAACAGAACACTCCTATCATCATACTTCTAAAATGGCGATTAAAATATAGTGCAGTATTTCAACTTGTTTCGGTACGGTTCGCCTAGTGCAGTGGCTAGAACATTGCCCTGGTTAGGCAAAGGTCACGAGTTCAATCCCCTTCACAAACCAAATTGTTCTTTTTTATATTCACTTTTATAAAAATTTACAGAACACTGTGTTGACCCCGCTGGCCACGAGAATTAGAATATTAGCAAAAATAATAAAAATACTTGACGTTATAGGCTGTGGTGTTATAATTAAAATATTCTAACAACGACGTCGTTTTAATTAATTTGTTGGCAATATATTTTTCTAAATCACCTTTACTAGTTGATTTAGTAGAGGTTTTAAGCTTAAAATGTACAAAAGAATAAAATTTTAAGTAGTAGAAAAATGAACCTAAAGTCGTTTATCGAAGTTAAATTTTGTATCACACTGTAATACCTAAATAACGTAATTTTTTTAAATGCAAATGTGAAAGTTTCGACTCAGTATTTGTGATGCAAATGAGATATTCAAATGTGGCTATATAACGCCTTAGAATAAAAATATAAATTTCTTTTACAACTAGATACAAATTTTCGTAGCACCGTAGAGGGACTAAGATTTTTAAGGCAGTCGGACCAAATGGCTTTTGCCTTGAAACTTCAACGGTTGTAAATGTAAATGCCACAAATCTCAGGATTCATACTCACATATTGTCACGCGTTTATCCTTGTAGGAGTAGGCAAAGGTATGACTCTCGGGCCTATCGTCTATTTCTTTACGGCTGCGCCCACATTTCAAGATTGAGCAATTCAGAAAAAGTACAAACGGACACTGGAAAACGCAGTACGCAAGTGAACTTGCTAATAATCTTCTGTTTCCATGAGCGCAGACTTGGGGGTAATGGGTACGAATTCCCGTTGCGCTTCCAGGCGACGTGATATGCCTCGCGCATGTCTGTTTAAAGCGGGGGTGATTACACCCACCTCCCAAGAAGTGGTTCACAGGCAAAGCTGGCGACCTAGTTTTTCAGGGCCCCTGGGGACATCCTCTCTAGGGCACGCTTAGAAATAGGGCATAGGAGCGCCGTGCGGGTTTAGTCGGTAAGAGTCCGACATGCACACCCTGTCAAAATAAAGGTGAAGTCCACGAGGATTTCCAAACGGCTATCAAAAAAATATCGGACATTGAGCACGCGAGACTACAAGCTCTTTTTTCTTCTTCTTCACTGTAAGTGTTTTCACAGTTGCTTCCAAGCCCTACGTAAGTTTGGAGCCTGAAACCCACTTTGATTAGACTATAAGGAGCAGCTATAGTTTGTGTTTAAGTTTTCTCTCTCTCTCTCCCAACAATGCGCCATTGCTTCTTTCGTTAATCTGCAGATGAGGTCGCTTAGGTCCCGAAGATCCTGATAAGGCCCTTTACAGCCAATCTACCATTTAAATGTATAGTCTCAATAAGTATTGTACTGGATTCTTTACAAAGTAATAAATAGACTGACAATGGGTATAAAACCAAAGCCACCTAATTTCCTTAAACTTTGTAGGACAAAGATTAATCGTCACTATCAGCGTATTTTATCGTTGTTTTTGAGCCTCCTATTGTGGGTAGGCACTAAGTTCTAGATTTATTACTGCGGTAAAATGAACCAGATTGAATCGAATTGTGCGTAGAATTTAAAGTAGCTATATTTTTAGAAAATTGTGGGGTATAAAAATAGTGCCAAGATCAAAGTAATTGAGTGTTTTAAATTTTACACATGTGAACTCAGATACATTACTATTAATATTTAAAAAACTAACTATCTTCACACTATATCCCTGACGAGGTAGTTAGAGGGGACATACAGCCAGGCTTCGTGATTTATTAATCGTTTCATACCTGCACATCTAGGTATCCGAGTACTTTTGACTTGTCCGTTTTTGAGCAATCTGTTCATGTGGTCTTAGTAAGTTTTGGACTAGCCTGACTCCATCTACAGGCTACATTCGCATACACATTTCACACCTCATTCATTCGTTGGACGTGTACAAACCAGAGTTAAATTACACTCATATCATTGCATATTATCATTACATAAAATACATACATACCTTGATGGCGCAGTGGTAGTGTGTCTGTTGTTGTTGAGATCTCGAGTTTAAATACCGGGACGAAAAAATATTTGTGTCACCGAACAAAAATATTGTATGTATATCGTATCGTAAAGTTGGGTAAATTGGTATTATCTATAATTAATCCCACCCTATCATATTCAATCTCGAATAATAAGTGCGGGGCAGAGGTACCAGCCTCGTACAGTAGACAGAATCTTCTCTCGATTCGAATGACATAAAATATATTTTCTCTGCTGCAACATAAAACTTCGAATTCTATCGTCACTCGCGTTTCCCTCCTCATAAAACTTCTGGTTCTGAAAATGGAGCTTAAAAATGTATAGGTATATCACAGAGCCATCAACGCTAGTGCCACTATCAAATAGCCTTAACGGCTGGCCGTCAGGCTCTGTACGTCACCATGACTTTCATCAAGGGGTGTTCAGTTTCCGGAGCTAAATTTATTTAAAAAATGTCAGGCGATATGAATTTAGTATTGAGTAATTATACATTTGTCTTAATTTGAAAACAGGCTTTTTGATAAATATTAAGGCAAACTCAAAGAAACCATTTCTGTTAAAGACAATTTTTACGTTGAACGAATCGGAATAATAGGCATTTTATAAACCCTTGTTTCTTTTCATGTTTATTTGTGTGTATATGTCGTAAGTCATTACAGTTCGACAGTTCTCCGTAAAAAGATAAAGATGGAGCTATTACTACGAAACAAAAGTATAAGATTCTGTGAAAACATTGTTGAAAAGAGTATAAAGTTCACACACGCACGGAACTTCTTGGAATCTATAAAATTCTGTGCTACAGATTATTCTACCTCGTCATCAGAAAAATCACCCAACATCGTTTTACAAACATAGTTTATTATATTATTAGTCATGCGAACTGATACTTTTCGAACAGTAGTTTAATAGTCATTTTTATCTTATCTTGCTAAGATGGCGAAAATTATTATGTTTCATTGATAAAATTTCTTACCAAAAAACTAACTATCAAACTAACTATCTTTACGCTGTATCCCTGACGGGGTAGTCAGAGAGGACATATCGCCAGGCTTCGCGATCCATGCATACTTCTTTCGCTTCTTGTAGATTTATCAATCGCTTCATACACGCACGTTTGGGTATGCGAGTACTTTTGACTTTTCCTTTAAATTTCTTACCGAGCAGTTAAAAACATTTCTTTTAAAATCTTAAACACTATGCTTTATGCATCTATAAAATCAGATTGCAGTGAAGTCCAAGCAACGTGCGTGCAATAAATAAATATAGATTAATCTAATTACTACCTGTTCATTGTTAGTACGAGTAACAGGCTGGAGATATATAAACCAACTAATGCTAACTCACTGTTCTGTAAACGATTACTGCGTTATGCTACTTTCGCTAGGGCTGGCTATGAATGGGTGACCGCTTTGTTGTATTTCCATTAACGAGCGTTTCCGTGCTTCGGAAGGCACGTTAAGCCGTTGACCCCAGTCGCCAGTAACATGACAGTCGTTAAACCAAGTTGAGGGCATTGAGGGTGGCTTAAAAAAAATCAATAGCATCTCACCTCAACCAGTGTCTGTCTATTTCAACATGACAATGGGCTCACCACCTATACTACGTAAGACAGCGATGAACACGGTGAAAAGTGGGCGTATAAATTGCTTCTGCAACCCCTTCGGGGATAAAAAATTTACTGATAAACATTAACAGGTATAGGTATAGAACTGAAAATTTATATCATTCCCGATAACCTTTCACTAACTACCAAACAATCCAAATGTTTAATCTAGAATCCTAATAGCCTAGATGCGAAAATTTGGATTTATTTATCTTATCATGTAACAACCAGTGGACCGATTGGACTTGGTATGCAAATAGATGCTGACCATACACATATATACTAATATTATAAACGCGAAAGTTTGTAAGTATGGATGTTTGTTACTCTTTTAAGCCAAATCTACTGAATAGATTTTGATGAAACTTTACAATAATATAGCTTACACATCAGAATAACACATAGGCTACTTTATATCCACAGAAGAAGTTCTTGTGGGAAACGGGAACGAGAAAACTTCACCACGCCTGCGCACCCGCTGGCGTCAACTAGTATATAAAATATAGTAAACTAAAAGTCAGCATCAGTCAAAAAATGCAAAGAGTCACTCGACAGGGTGGCGGGAAAAATAAAGCAAACGTAGTGTAAAATGTCGCAGGGAAAATCAGAATGCGGAAGGCGCAGAATCGCGTTTTGAGACGTCTCTTCACGTGAATTGAGAGAGATCTACATCCATCAGAGGACTGCAATAGGCCAATTCGGTTGATTGATATATAAATAAAAAATAACTTTTAAAGAATTATGTCTATACTTAACTAAGTAATCAAGCTTACAGCACTTACAAACAAAAAAAACACTTAGCGAGATAACTAAACGATCCACTTACAATTTAACTTAAACTCTTGAGACATGAAGTTATTTTTAAACAGGCTTTTAGATACCTATTTTAAGTTAATTTTATATTTTTATCCACGTAAGTACTCCACAGAGTAACCCATCGACCTAAGTGCTAAAGATCAAATTCGTTTCACTTATAACTTAATTTAGGGCCTGCAATGTTAAAACATTTTTCCAATGTCTAATAGAAATCGAACTTTTACGATAAACAGTATGAGCATTTCATTCAAGTTCAGAATATTTAAATATAGAACTTTACCCTTACCCCTTAAGCGTAGTTCTGTAGTAAACCTTTAGGTCATTCATAGACAAAAATATCCTTCATCTAAATATACTCTCAACCTTTTCGTGTCAATATATTTCAGGAATGGCGTCCTTTTTACAAAAGGTATTTTGATGATGAGATTTATTTAAACCTTTACTACACGGGAACAAAGACATATAGCGAAATTGAAGGTTCATTGTTTGTATTTCGGGTAGACATTTACCTGTTCAGATTTGAAGAGGGTACAAGTGTTGTTAAACAATAATGGACAAAGTGACAAGTAGTCTGAAAAGATAACGTTGCGTTGTAATATATGTTCATGTACAAAGGGATGCTGAGATCGCGATGGTAGGTACAATGTTAACAAATAAAATGGATACTATAAAAATTCTGTGATAGCGGTCTGGTCAAAAGTCGGTAAATAACTGGAAGAAGTGTTTTCATTGAAATAAAAAAAAAAGTTTTTTAAAGAATTATGTCTATAGTTAAGTATAGACATAATTCTTTAGAAAGCAATTTTTTTATCAATCAAAAATATTAAGCTTACAGCACTTATAAACAAAAAAAAACCACTTAGCGAGATAACTAAACGATCCAATTACAACGACACTAACACGAGTAATATTTATTCAACCACATAGAAAAATATTAATATAGAAAGGTCTTGAATGAAAACACTTGTTCCAGTTATTTACCGACTTTTGACCAGACTACTATCACCTTACGGAATTTTCAAATAAATTAAATTAAAAATATGTTTTTTTTAGTGTATGAAAGTGTCCCAAGGCAATACCGAGAAACTGGACTGACTGGAACAGTACAAATATTTTCATTCAAAATGTTAACAAGTTCCACCAAGTGCCATCAATCAACCGAACAGTCATTACGAAAGAGAAGTAAAAGTTATAAGCATTAATTTTCATACACACGTGGCGCAACACACATTACCTTATTAAAAAGAATTCCTTTTAATTTATATTATTACTACTATTTATTACTTGTAACACTTACCTAATGAATTACTTTATACATACATACATATTATTGTCACGCCTTTATCCTCGAAGGGGTAGGCAGAGGCATACTATACGCCCACATGGAAAATTTTAGTGGGTGTCTACATTATAAGGGTAGTTTACCCTAAAAAATTCAAATCCCTAGGTAGGCAAGGGTTTCGGCTGGGCGTTGAAAGATGAGTGAGTCACACGTAATTTTATTAATATAGATTATGTTGGTACAAATATATTTGTCATACAATGACAATTCATTTGAGGCAGTCTGACACGTTACATTAATCAATCTGGCAGGGACAGCAGACCAAAGTTTGCGATGATAAGGCTGGAGTCAGGGAATTGGGCACTGGGCCATGTCAATTGAAAACAATGTACTCTACATTTGATTATATTGGCACAGTGTTAAGTATGAAGCGCTCGTGATCCCGCTTACTCAGTATTCTGTAAACGATCACTGCGTTAAGCAACTTTAGCTATAGCTGGTCCTTGTATGGGTGACCACTTTTTGGCATTTACATTTGCGAGCGTTTCCGTGCTTCGAAAGGCACGTTAAGCCGCTGATCCAGGTTGCCAGTAAAATTGCAGTCGTTAAGCTCAGTTGAAGGCCTTATGGGCGACTTGAAAAATTTCAACAGGAGGTCGCCACAGCCTGCACCTGTCCATTTCAACTCGGCAATGAGCTCACCACCAATACAGGGAACTAAGGCATATTGATAACAAAGAATAAAGCAGTATCAATTGATGCCAATGTATATAATTTAGAAATAATTTTGAAAAGTGTGCAAACAATACTGGTTGCGCCGGTATACGATTCAAGAGTAGCCACGTTATTTTTTCTATGTTGCATCGCCGATCTACATTTGTTTTTAATTAATTAGTTGCAGACACTCCCACCCCGCTTCCCTTTATTCCATTTCTCTTTCGCACCTACCTTGTCTCGCATAAAAGAAGAGTGAGACAGCTGTATTACGCGCTGTCAACTCACAGGCAGCGAGGACGGATTGAAAATTAGTCCTGCAATGGCCTCGCGCGCGCTCACACAAACCTTACGCAATAATTGTGTTTTCCTTGTATAAATAGTGTTTTCGTGCAATGGAACCAGGGATCCAAGTCAGGGACTCCCCGGCAGCCTCCACCTCAGCATCTCGCAGCAAGCAGCAAGGTAGTGTGCCCATTCCTGTTTTCCATTTCTTTTTCGTCGACAATCGCGTGTAAATTTCATTTTTGTCTTACCCCGCAAATACAGTCCACTTTGAATTTATTTATCTCGCCCGCTCAACCATATACAATTAATTCTGACGTGGAAAAATGTTTCAGTCTTGAGTAACACTCGAACTTCTCGCTTGCTGGGTGAGAAGTCACGAGTTTGAGTCTCGCTGGAGGCTGAAAATTATTTCAATTTTAAATTTATAGTATGTGAAAATTTTAAGCATTTTTATGTATTACAGTAAAAATTTATGTTAATGGGTCTGTAATAATTTTAAAGATAAAATTAAGAAATATATGCCCTTTTGCACGCCTCATAAACGAAGCGTTAGAGGTGGGTACTACTGTCACTTCGCGCAAATAACTGATTTTTCAAACTTAAAATGTCTCTATTTATCATATATTGCACTTGTAAAATAATATATACACACACATATCAAGAAAAAACACTATTTTTAACACTCATGATATTTTTGATGCCATTTTTGTTTTATTTATTTTCATTTATTTATTCATAAACAATAAAACATTGTATTTGAATCACTGTAAACCACATAGAAAATTCACTCAACAATATAGTGACTGTGCTGGTTAGGGTTGGCATATCTTCTACTCCCATAATCGCATTCGTATCATCCGCAAATACTGTTAGTTTAGTGCCAGGACTTTTCATATTGATGTAATTAAGTAAATCATTTGTAAATATTAGAAACAGAATTGGTCCCAAGACTGATCCATTGCGGTACTCCAGCATTTATCATCATCATCTTGGACTTTTAGGTTTTAATGAATCCATCTTCATGAGATTTTTTTATTTCTACATACATTTTCCTATTTTGCAAATAGTTAGAAAAAAATTGCAACTCTTTTCCTCGAACTCCATTTCTCCATCGAGGTATTTAAACTAGTTAAAAAACTGTTTAAAAAGTTTCGTCTTGGACGTCTGTGTGTCTGTATGTGCGGAATATTTTCTTGTTAACACGATAACGACCGAAATACTTTACTAATCGAGTCTTTTTTTTTTCTCTTACGCTTCAGTATAATTAGGAATATAACCCTTTCAATTTTCGCGGTCTGATTCGATGTGGTTTAATTGTTATTATATATAAAATAAACAATTTTAGCACAACGCCATCTAGCGCAATTAAGGCTAATTAATCTTCATCTAAAAAAATTTTTTTTTGGTTAGATGGCGTTGTGCGAACAGTTTTTAAAAAAAATTAAGTCATTGGTCGAAATTTAAATTAAAGCGAAACCATAATTTTTGTAATATAATAAAAGCGCGGGAGGCGTGCACTTTTGGATTTTCTAAACTTTTTTCTAATTGCTTGTATGTAAACCAGATGTGTCATTTAACAATAAGGCTAAAACCAACACACACAAAAGTGCATACGGTGAAATGTGGGCGTGTGGTTTGCCTCAACCTACCCCTTCGGGGATAAAGCCGTAACAATATGTCATAAATACAAACATTTATTACAAAATAACATAATTAAAACATTAATTACAAAATAACTTAAACAGTGAGATATTTAAAAGTAGGTGTATACCCATACACAAATCGAAACTTAATAATATGACATATCGATAGGATAAAGTAATCGAACCTTTATTAATTTCAAAAGTCACTCGACTCTCATTAATATTGTCGGATAAAGACTTATGTACGAACACAAGCGTTTTGATTGTGATAAACAATTTTGTTTTAGGCGTAATAAGCCTGAGTGGTTTTGTGTTCGATAATACTCGTAATAGATTTCAGAATGGAACAGATGACTGATAAATTTATGTTTATAATGGTACTTGAAGGGTAATTATTTCCTCCCCTCTCAGCGTTATGATGTAAAGAATTCTAGAGTTTCCACGGGAATTTCTCGATGGCGTACGCTTGCTGTATATTATTTTCTAAAACTAGTACATTAACCTTGATTTATGTGTAAAAATGGTAGATTCGTAGACATAGAAATTGTGTATACGTGCTTTAGTAAAAGACAGCTGAAATATCGCAGTGAAATGCTATTTTACATCTTGCCGGAAATTTCTATCTTCACGCTGTATCCCTGACGGGGTAGTCAGAGAGGACAGATCGCCAGGCATCGCGATCCATGCATACTTCTTTCGCTTCCTGTAGATTCATTAATCGCTTCATACATACACGTCTGGGTATCCGAGTACTTTTGACTTCCGTTATTGAGCAATCCGCTCAAGTGGTCTTCGTATGTAAGTCTCGGTCTACCTTGACTCCTTCTGCCGTCTACTTTCGCACAATATATATTCTTCGTCAATCGTTCCTCACTCATTCGTTGAACGTGTCCAAACCAACGGAGCTGACACTTTCACTCAAACCTGCCATATGGCGTATCACTTCGTTGCGTTTTCGGTCGGCCAAGGTTACGCCGCACAATTTTCGAAGTGATCGCATCTTCACAGCATTCAGTTTACTTTTATGCATCTTCTGACATACCCAGGTTTCGCTGCCGTAAAGCAACGTTGGCACTAGCACTGCGTTATGAATCGCGAGTCCTGCTTCTTTTACGATGCTTTGTCGCTTTACTAATTGGGACAAAGCACCGTTAACTTTGTTTCCGGCAGTTCCTCGCCGTTCTACATCCGAATCACATCTTCCATTCGCGCTAAGCATACTCCCTAAATACACAATTTCATTCACTTGCTTTAGACATTCCTGATTTACCCAAATCTCGCACTTAGTTCTTACGTCTTCTCTTTCAAATACCAGAACCTTAGTTTTACTTGCATTCAAGCGGAGACCCTTTCTTTTACACTCCTCTTTCATATTAGTGACTAATGCCTGAAGGTCGGCTTCTGATGAGGCCATGAGCACCGCATCATCAGCGTACAACAGACAATGTACTGTTAAGTCACCCAAATTCACACTCATATCACAATCTTTCAACTTCTGCAGGCAACTGCCCAGATACACTATGAACAGCCAGGCAGACATGACACAACCCTGTTTGACGCCTGTACAGACATCGAAAAGAGGTGTCACATACCCCTCTACTCGCACGCAAGCCTTACAGTCCCTGTATAGCGACTGTATTTGCCCGCAGTAGCGAGCCGTCCACACCATATCCGGGCAGCAAGTCCCACAGAGTTTTTCTCACAACGTTATCAAATGCTTTCTCTAGATCCACAAAAGCGCAGAAAACCTTCTGGCGAACAGCCAGAAACTTGCATTGCAACCATGCAACCTCTTCCACGTCGGAATCCGCATTGAAGCCTCCCACAAATACCTTTCAGACTTTTCTTTTTTTAAATATCTATGAAAGCTACAGTACCTATTTACCACTTTACTGAGGCACGAATGACTTTAACTTAAGGCTATACTTGACAAGGATGTATAAGACACAGATATTAGGGAATAAAAAGGTTAAGAAGAAATATGAAATAAGTAAGATTTGACAAAAAGATCTTAGGGCCGTATTCCAGAACGTTTATCAATACTCAAGAAACACTTGAGAGTAGTATTTATAAGGCAAAATCTAGCCTCAAGCGTCGATTGAGGGCCGTATTTTAGACATTACTCAATACTCAAGAAGCACTTGAGAGTAGTATTTTAAGGCAAAAACTAGTCTCAAGCGTTTCTTGAGTATTGAGTAACGTTCTAAAATACGGCCCTGAGAAACATTCTGGAATACGGCCCTTAGTAACCTGACCATAAAATACTAATAAAAAAAAGCATTCTACTGAATGTTAGAATCAGATCCTACTTACACTTTCTTTTACTGAAACCTTTAGAGGTATAGAAATTCTGTAATGTAAATGAGACTTTCGTTGATGTTTTTGTGAAATATGACTTAGAATCAGACAAAAAAATACCTAATGTGAATACAATTTGTGTCTTGGCTTGGAAATATGAGTTACTTAACGGCATCGATGACAAAAGAAATAATTCCTATGATCAGGCTCCATAGAAAATGTATGAGAAACATTTCTTTTTCTGCTATCCTGGGTAGAAAAGAGTCCACTAATCAAGGAACACAAGAATCGACCCATCCTATAGTACAAATGCTGTAGCCAACACGTATTTGTTATCTACCTATAAAGCTTGCAATAACACAAAATAAAATCTTTCTACTTTTACCAAAATTGATAAAATTGATTCTAATCTACTTTCGTTTCGTCTTCATATTCGTGGAGAGCAGCAATCCGTGAAACGTGCGAAGGAAGCATTACCCTATTCAGATGCCGAAAAAGCTCCTTATGCCGAAATTAAATCACGCCTCGCCGCGCGTTTCGTGGCATGAATTTAAACTTCCTGAGCGGCGACATCGATATTTTGCGAATCACATAATTTATTTTCGCGCGAGTAGATAAATTATATCACTTCGAAAACCACCTTCGTTCGTGTCTAAAGAGTGACTGATTATTTTTATGAATACTTTTTATTTTTCATTTAAATTTTCTTATTTTTATATTATATTGAACTCATTCATTGAATTTACAAATACAAATAAATTAATTGAAGATCTGTTGTAATGTCCAAATAATATCTTTTACTAATCGTGTGACCTGTGAAATTATACAAGGTACTGACTTTGAGCTATTAGGCAGGCTATCTCCAAATTTAAACGTGAGTAACACCATTAATTGTAATAATAAGGTCACAAATTAGCAAATAAAAAAAACTCTGTGTGTTTCGGGTAATTTCTCGCATGGTTAGATTGATTTTAACGATACTTTCACTGGTAGAGAGCTGATAGGTATTACAGGGAGTAAGTAACCTAAGCTATTTTTTATTTAAAATCAAATGTTCTGCGCATAAAATGTAAAACAAACCCATAGCAGGTAACATGACGCGAAGTCGTGGACATCTATGTTTACCTATACCACAATTCGTTTGAAATACCAATGGATAATTTTTCACGTCAAAATTGCGCCGCCCGCCTGATGGAAAGCAGAGACGACACGATATGTGACTGAGGGCCGCTATTCCAGCCGGTAGAGCCCCGATAGCGACCCTCAGGTTGACAGCCTAGAAATATGCTTTTTCACGCTTCTCTTAAAGGACCCTGGATTGTAAGATTGTGGTGCGACACAAGAAAGACCTGCGGAATCATTCGGTTCTGGGCACAATTGTATCCACAGTGTGAGGATGACATCTCTGCCCTGCCTGTGTTGTTTGGGAACGGAAAGAAGTGGATCAAGTGGAAGAGTTCTTCAGAACACTCACCGTGGTAGATACGGTAAAACGCAGCTAAACTGGCGACCGTTCTGCGTATCTCTAACTGTTTAAGACTGCCAGTGACCTCAGGGCAATCAAAAATACAAATTGCAAGACGCTGCAACTCGTCCAAAGCTTGTGTGAGCTTAAGTGGGGCAGCCTTCCAAGGTTGTTAGCCTCAGTTGGGCCCCTGTACTACGCCGCGGGCGGCCAGCTGGACCACTGTTTCTATAGGTCTCCCTGGCCGGCGGGTCGACTCGCGCCACCAACACTAGACGACACTTAACACCCACTGGTCCCACACCTGCTGCATCAAATCTAGCTCTAAGTGCCGGATTCCAATGTTCGCCGAACCGTTCGCCGCTTTCCGTGGACTGCATGGTGGTACCCCCCGGGTACAAAAAAACAGAATGTGCACATCTGACACACATTTCGAGTATCTGCGCGCCGGAGTTTGGTCGTCGATCAGCAGGAGTACTACGTGCAGGTGAGGTCGGCTTGAGCCTAAAGCTGATAGGGGCTTTACACCCAAAATTAATGTTTGATTTCATTGATTTCATTCATGTGATAATTTAACCATACCAATTTTTTTTTTACTCTAATAGACCCATACTGTATAGTATGTTAATAGGTTTTGTTACGCTTTATTTCTGATCCATTTTATAAAACTTTTCCAAACTTTTGGGTTTAGAAGTCTAAAACGACATGTTATAGTTATAATATATCGTCATTCAGGTAGCTGTTTGATTTTAGTGTTTCAGTAAGGTGACTGTGGTGATACTAGGATTGGTGAATCGAGAAGTTTCCTTCTCCCTTCCTTTACTATCGGTACGATAGATTTACCATATAACGCTTGACTCAAATAATCTATACTAATATTATAAAGCTGAAGAGTTTGTTGTTTGTTTGTTCGGTTGAACGCGCTAATCTCAGGAACCACACGTCGGATTTGAAAAAATATTTTTGTGTTAGATAGCCCATTTATCGAGGAAGGCTATAGGCTATATATCATTACGCTACTACACTGGGGAGCAGAGCAGTAGTCATAAATGTCGACAAATCGGGCAAGGTTTTATGCATCATTGTAGAATTTATAAGCGACGGGATTAAATAGGTGCGACGGGAGGTCGAAATATTCCTCGGGCAAAGCTGTGGGGGTCATCTAGTTATAAAATAAAATGAGAATTTCCTTCCTTCCAAATTCACCCTCACCATCATATTATAGACGAGTTTACGTTGTATTTTTTTTAGGTCCGTGACTATACATTTAAAAGTTTAGCCGCAACACTCTCAAACTTATATCTGAAAGCTTTTAAAAATTCTCTCGAAGATTGATCACTACACCTCGCAGTGACGGTGTGCAGGCACGTCTGACCTCGTTCCTCCACCTTGTAATATTTTTAAGTTCATTACAAGTGATGTATTACAACCTACCTATTTATTAATGGCCGGTTTCAATATGCTATATTCAGTTAAACATAGATCGCTACCACAGATAAACCGTTGATTTTTAACATTTGTGACGGATAGTTCAATTTTGTAGGTAAATATTTCTATCTATCTTTCGTTATTGAAACCGCAATTTTCGTCGATAGGTACCGATGGTAATTATTGTGAAATAATTTTAGACAATAAAAAATTAATATCTCAGGACTACAGAGCAAGGACGGAAAAGTCAAAAGTACTCGGATACCCGGATTAATGATTCTGCAGAAAGCGAAAGAAGTATGCATGGATTGCCAAGCATGGCGATCTGTTCTCTCTGACTACCTCGTAAGGGATACAGCGTGCAGATAGATAGATAGATAGACAGAGCAAGGAATCAATGTCATTCACGCTCAACTAGATACGCAGTACTCTGTACATTTCATAACACCATAAATTCCAAACAAGTCAGGGGGCGTCATCCTTTACTCATACGATTACACTAATTACCACAGACGACAAGCCACGTATGCCATTTTCACCTACACCTTGTCGTAAACTTGGCACGCAGTGTTTTATTTTATTAGTTTAATTTTTATTTCTTTGTAGGGTTTTAAGAAAGCTTGCAGCTAACAAAATACAATTAATAGATATTTAACATCACGAAGGTCAATAAAGATTTTTCACCAATATCATTCACTCAATCCATACACATCTAATACAACCACAAATTTACTAGTTAACAAAATAGTAATCACATTAGACTTTCTTTACTTTAGAAATACTGGTAAAAATCTATAATCGTATCAACATCCCGACATGCTGTAATAAAGCAAGCCCGTAGTAAAGTTTTGTCTAAGTACTAGATGACCCCGCCAGCTTCGCCCGTGACATACTTCGAACTCCCGTCGCGCGTCGCACCAATTTATTCCAGTCGCTTATAAATTCTACAATAATGCATTAAAATTTGCCCGATTTGTCGACATAAGACTACTTCTCCGCTCCCCAGGGAAGTAGCGTAATGTTATAATAGCCTATAGCTTAGCTAATTTTTCAAATCCGACCAGGAATTTCTGAGAGTAGCGCGTGCAACCAAACAAACAAACTCGTCCGCTTTATAATATTAGTATAGTTCGGCCTATGCAGAAATAAATGGTGGAGTGTACAAGCCTGCCTTGCACACCAGCTCCGGCAAATTCGCAATCCGTTATAGATAGACATTAAGAATGCTAAATCTGCTTTTAATTTTTACGACGTTCTATTAGAGGTGAAATGTGATTTTTTTTTAAGAGAACGGTAATCAAGCAGATAGCAGTTTGATCGGAATTAAATGTACCTTAAGAATTTTCGTTGTATACTTTCAAGAAGGTCAATATACTAGAGTGTTGTAAATCGGATTTCACAGTTGTGAGGCATATTCATGTAGACTAGGAACAAAACACCGATATAAACATTTAATAGTTTTTAGATCGGCAGAGATTCTGTAAATAAAACATAACTTTAACTTTACTAACAATATTGCTAATGTGTAAATCGAAGAGAAGTTTGCTGTCAAAAGTAACTCCGAGATCTTTGACATAAGTATCCTTAGCTAAAGGAGTATCTCGAATTGTACAGGTATAATACAAAGGTTATGATTGACGCGTAAACATGCAAGTGTAGCACTTGAAACATTTAAGTCGAGCTTGTTCATCACACAATAATTTTGGAAACGGTCCAAATCCTCCCGCAGAAAGCAGGTATTATTATCTATTATTTTAGTCTCTACTAGGTTGCGAGCGAGAGGGAGCGAGCAACATTCCTTGCTCTGTGATCAGTACCGACCATAGCATAAGATACATAAAGTTATATACAATAGATACTTTACGCAAATAGGACTACGAGTGCTTCTACCTAGTATAATACATACATAGACTATTCTTGAAGCAGCGGGAGATTCCTACGAATTTACCGTAAATTTAACTGTAGAACATGTAAATACAAAGTCAAACTTATCCTCTATCGTTTGATAAATCTACGCAAGTTTTTATTTCACATCCAAACATTCCTGAAAAGAAATATAATGATGATTTAAAATTGGCTACCATTTGGTTTTCTATTTATTAAAAAAAGTCAATAACACGAATCGAACAGAATTAAATGACAACATCCTTCAGAATTACTGAGTCGTACTCGACGTAACGACGAGCGGGACAAATGTTTATCATATAAAGAGGTGTTGTAAGTGTATGTCGTATGTCCACTTTGGCGGCAATTTGTCGCCAAAACGACAAATATGGCCGACCTAGTTTCGTGTCGATGGGTCTGTGACGCACGGCAATGCAACTACACCACACTGTAATAAAATCAAAGCTTTCTGTCTTCTATTTTTACAAGCTTTCTATTAACTTGCCCTGTGTGTTTGCTTGGGTGGAATCTTTCAAGTTAATTTTGAAGCAGATGTTTCCAACCGATTTAGTTGAAATTTTGTATAGGTACACGTTTAGTTTGAATGACCATGAATGATTCGCTGACGACATTGTAAATTAAACACGGTAAAACACTCAAGATGGCGGTCAAATTATTTTAAAATGCACTGCTATAAAAGGTGCGGTTGCATAACAGGTGGGTATCAAACCCCTTTGGTTTGCAACTAATAACTCGAATACTTATTAAGTAAAATTTGGGTGTTTGAAAACTACTTTGAATGTAGTTATAAGCTGTCATGGTAACACTTATCAGCTAACTTCATTGTGTCGGATTTTAGAGCTTCAGAGGACGCCTGCCAACGCATGATCCCTCGACCTGCGACACGTCAACGTCACTACGTGTAACTTAGGTTAAGTTATTATTCTATGTATTTTTAGGTTTAAGGTATATATCTATGGGCCGCAGAATAAGTTTATAAGATCTGTACTTTTCTCGTGTTGCCTGATAGTAAAGAATTATTATTAATATTATTTAGAAACGGTCGGCGCGCGCATCAAAAAATCTACTCTCATCATTTTTCGCTAACGCGCCAAAAGAAGTAAAACTTTTCTTTTATTTGTTTTTAAGATTAACAGTATCATTTCAAAAATTACTGATTAATTAGATCAGTATTTATGAATATAAATAAATAAATAAATATCCATCACGCCTTATCCCCGAAGGGGTGGCAGAGGCATATTATATGCCCACTTTTCACCGTGTGGATTCCTGTCCCACGAAATAGGTGGTGAGCCCATTGCCGTGTTGAAATAGACAGACGCAGGTCTTGGCTACCTGCTGTTGAAATTGTCAAGCGCCCATAAGGCCTTCAACCAGGCTTAACGACTGCCACTTTACTGGCAACCGGGACCAACGGCTTAACGTGCCTTCCGAAGCACGGAAACGCTCGCCAATGTAAATGCCACAAAGTGGTCACCCATCCGAGGACCAGCCATAGTGAAAGTTGCGTAACTCAGTGATCGTTTACAGAACACTGAGACCGCGAGGCCACGAGCGCTTCTCATATTCGCATATTTATGAATATCCTACTAATATTATAAACGCGAAAGTATTATAGAGTTTGTACGTATGGAGAACCAAACGGTTCTCTTTCACGCAAAATCTACTGAATGGATTTTGATGGAATAATATTTGATGAAATCAATAATATAGCTTACACATCAGAAGAACACATAGGCTATTTAAAATTTTCTGGAATAAGTTCCTGTGGGAAACGAGAACGGGAAACCTTCACGCGTGCGGAGTGGTAGGCTTCGACTAGTATATAATATTTAACGCGTGAACATATAGCCCAAGAATCCGTGACAGCTAGACTTTCAATATTTTGTAAAAGCTAATGATTTCTCTGACCATATCTTCACACTTCATACACAAATAAAATAATCCGGGTTGCATTCCGGGAATGCCGACAGCAGAGAAAACTAAATTTATTTATAATTTATTTATCGCGGTTTGCTATATGTACATGCATATATGCACACTCTATAGCTGCGTCTCGTAACAGTGTCGCGAATCCAGAGATTTTATCTTATCTAAAAAAATGCGTACCGTTCGTAATAAAATTTTCACTTAAAAAAAATCAACAACTAGGTTTTTACTTTACTTTACTTTCTTCATAGTTTAACAAATAACTGTAGAAGTTACATTGACATTGAACTTATAGGATAAACCTACGCATATTAATGATATTGAGCTCAATGCTCAGAAAAAATATATAAACTTATGGTGGTCTGTTCCGCTTCCGGCAGTTCTGGGGGCCGAGTCTACTATTGACAACCCGTAGAATAGAACCAAAATCGCTGTTTTTAGCTGACGAAATGTTAGTAGACTATCAAAAATACAACTGACCAGTGGTCACTAGCGCGGTACGTGTTAGTAGAATTCTATCGGCCGACCGATCGAAGTCAGTAATAGTAGACTACGAAAAACTGTCAAAATTGTACCGGTGGCTTTCTATTGAGCGACGAGTCCGATTCTATTTCGACACAATTGATATAGCAGACTCGGCCCCCTCGGCTCTAGCTCTATTAGTTTCCGGTTAATGTTCCGTGTCAAAAACGGCAAAATAAACCCAAAGGATCAACTACGTAGTATGCCTGTAATAAATGTCTGTCTACTGTGACACTATTTTTATAGAATATATATAAGAAGTAGATTATTAACAATGACTATAAATAGACATCATCACTTCATATATAAATGAAAAGGAAAAGAAAAACGTGATAAAAGCCAGAAAAGAATTGTGAATTGAGTTGTTATCATAGGTAAAGTGACCAGACTTCTCGGCACTGTACCAAACGATATTGATGGGAGAAATTAATATTTAAAACTAAGGAAGCTCTTTTCGCCTATATGCCCACCTAGTTTTTAGCAATATCCATTAGGAGTATGCACTAGGCGAGAGTAAATGGGCAAACTGGTAGGGCGACTTTGGCGTACGTATGTCAATCAAATCGAAGATATTTTGGAAAAAGGCTAGGTAAAGAGTACCTTTAAACGGCGAGCGTGTTAAAAAAGTCAGCCTTTTTCTATAAATATTTTATACATCTATTAATAATAATTTAGTTTTTAAAAAGAAATGAAAGAAAATGGTTTGCATGAAATACTGGTTTCCAAATTAGTTTTACAAGTTTTAGTCACGCGAATTTCATACCGCGCGGCGCCTATTTCACTTCTGTTTTGTAAACAATACTGACTATATTTGCTTGAAAACTATTAACTAATAATTACGACTTAGAACTTGTTTCAGGATCTCATTTAGATGTCCTAAAATGATTTATGTGGTTTTTAACATATCATCAAATTATTCCTGTACACGTAAGTTACATATTATGCCTACCTATAATTTATAATAACTAACTATCTTCACGCTGTATCTCTGACGGGTTAGTCAGAGAGGATAGATCGCCAGCCTTCGCTATCCATGCATACTTCTTTCGCTTCTTGTGAGATTCATCAATCGCTTCATACACGCACGTCTGGGTATACGAGTACTTTATAATTTATGGTTACTTTATGATTTAGTTGGCTTTATAATTTATAATAATAACAAATATTGTGGGATTGTGATTTTTTATACAGCGCCATCTACCCCAAAGTAAATCAATATAAGCTAGTGGTATGGGATCTAGACAACGGATAAACATACTTAGGTATATATTTCTAAATACATACATATTATAAAAACCTATACTCCGAAACCAACATTTGTGGATCCCACAAATACTTGTTCCGACCCGGGAATCGAACCTCAGCATGGCAGTCTCATACACTACCACTGTGCCACCGAGGCAGTCAACCTATTATTGTATTTAACCTATAATTAAAATTTTGCAAATGTTCTTAAAATAATGTTTGGAAGGCTTGAAATTTAAGTAATATTGCTTCCTGTAAGAAATGTAGTGTTGAACTATCGCTTTATTCCCACGGGTGTCAAATAAAACAACTAAACAGTATAGTCTGATAGGTTTAAACATCCATATTATGAATGGCTTATTGGCGTATCGTGTACTTTGATCGTTTCATATTTCATTACACTTGCATCAATAAAAACAATTTCCTTGTATAGTCTTTATATATATATTTAATTTGGATGCATGGCCGAGAGCTGATATAATAAGTATTTCAATAGAAGCGAGGTATTTTTTTTATTTGATTTGTATCTATCTATCAGAAGGCGATAGCTATATTCTTCAGAAACCTGTAACTTATAATATCAGAGGAATAAATAAAACCCTAATCACTAATAACTCTGGCCCATAACGGTGCCCAATACGGTATTGGTAAACGTTTCATTGACTCCTCCAACCAGAATGTAGAAACATGTTTTTCCCAAATCAAATTATTAAAGTCATTTCTAAACCATCCATAGAAACATTCTACTGCATCATGGGTTTCCCTCCTCCTTAGCCTTGAACCCCGGTTTCTTCAAGCGGAGTGTCAACTCAAGGTTCACTGTCTTTTCTCTTTGCCTAAAAAAAGAATAGGTCTTATATAAATAAATAATAATACTTTAAAGTTTAGTTCTATTTTTGAAAACAAGTTTGTCCTAGATATTGACTTGACTACAAACCACAACATGTAAACATGTTTGTTCTTTTACAAGGTCCGTTAATTCTTATTTAGAGTGACATTATTATGTCTTGTAGGTATCTAAACATGCTTGAATAGATATTCCTCGAGCGAAGTAAAGTATGGGAGCATAAATAAAAACTTACATAGGTATAAAGGCGCTTTATGTTTATGTTGTATGAAGAATAGAATTATTGATATTTTTATGGTAGTAGATACATACAGTGCGAGTTTTTTTGACATATTATTGCTCTGCTAGCGCATGTGATTCCTTTTTTTATAACTGACTTCTTAAGGAGAGTGTAAAGAGGCACACCATTGCACCGCTAACTTGAAAGCCACTGTCTATGGTTTTGTAAACTATGAATACGTTTGCTATGGCCACGTTATTTCGGCACACTAAACATAAAAAATACATCATAAAGTATTTTCTAAACTTACAAACTCATTACAAACATGAAATGTTATAATTATTACGGTTTTACTCACGTCTAAATTTCGGGATTACCCGACTAGTATCTGACCTAACGGAGGTCCTATTTCAAGAGGAGCGTCAAGCTACGTCGGAAGCTGCGCTGGCACTATTGCAATAGTAGTAATAATAAACAACGCTCACGAAAGTTATTATTCTAATGGTATAATTAGTTATTTCGCTGTTTCTTTGTTATAGAAACCACAGATGTTTACTTCACACGGTTCTAAGCGTAAAACATACGAGATGCCTGACGTAGCAGCTTTTCAATTTGAACATGATAGACGAGCATAATTAGACGATAAGCATGACGCTCTGAAAGCCAAAGTATCTAACAGTAGCAATCCATTATGATTATGGAGACGACATTTTCATCTCACAGCTGCACATCAGGTCTGAAAAATCGACACAAAGTGCTATTTTATGGCAATAGAATTAGAAAGGAAGTTATCAATCGATAATACGTTTTATTGTGGAAACATATATAGTTGCATATGGTCTTAACATAATAACAATAATATGAGTTCAGCTATGTATCGGCATACAATATTAATTTAAAAAATTACTATTGAATGCGTATGCGTATAAAAAGCGTATTTATAAAACAAGCCTTATTTAGATGCCTAAAAAAGAAATCATTAAAAAAATGCGCGTAGGAGAATAGTTTTCAATTAAGTTTTTTTATTAATTAAACATACTTCGACTCCAGAAAATTATAATTCACAATAATTATAATTTTCTGGAGTCGAAGTATCGATGAAATCAAGATAATGTCATAAATTATATTTGATAATTTGAAAGATTTCGGGAATATTGCGATAGCGATATAAGCAACGAAGTAGTTACGTACATTATTTATATTCACTAAGTACACATATTTTTGATGTATTAGGCCTCGGTGGTGCAGTGGTAGTGTATGCAACTGCCGCGACTGAGGTCCCGGGTTCGATTCCTGGGGCGGAAAAACATTTTTGGGTGATGCACAAATGTTTGTTTCGGAGTTTAGGTGCTTCCTATGTATAAAATAAATGTATTTAGAAATAATATGTATGTTTATGTATATGTATATGTATATGTATTTAAAAAAAAATTTTGTGTATCAGAATACACAGGAAAGAAGTCAAACTTCTTAACGACATATTTTAACAGCTATAAAATTTCTCTCCTACGTCGATAAAGAAGTTTCACTTCAAAACAACATGGCGAAAAACGTGACGATATTTATTACAGCTAATAAATTTCTCTCTACGTCGATAAATAAATTTTACATCAAAAATGTCCCACAATATTTAATATTTATTTTTTTATAGTCTTCTTCTTTTTCTTCTTAAATTGCTTCCAAACCCCATCTGGATTTGGAGCCTAGGGTTCACTTATGATTAGCTGCTACGCGTAGCTAACGTTTGGTTTCCATTATAAAGTACAGGTGTTGTACTTGTACTGTTGTACTGTTATGATACTAGTCCGACACAATCTCAGTGCGTGGTGTATTCGTCGGCAACCCGGTACGACCATAGACATGTTAACTGTAGTAATTCCGGCCAGCTCGCTGTCTGCAACTACCGATCTACTTGTTAGTGTTGTCTACATACCGCCTGACCCACACCGCTTACCCTCCGATATCAACTGTATAATCAAAAACATAAAGTCCGCAGTCACTCATTCCGCTAAAAAATGTAACTATTTAATATTGGGAGATTTTAACCTACCATGTATTAAATGGAGCAACAGTAGCCCTTTATTTATAAAGCAAGGGCCAGTAGAGGTGCAAACTGCAGGAATGCGATTGGTTAACGAGCTGTATCTTCTGGGTCTCTAACAGTACAACACTTTATTGAATTATAAGAATAATACTTTAGACTTGACTTTTTCAAGTCTACCATTACAATTAAATGAATGTACGGTTCCATTCACAAAAGTCGATCCTGCGCATCCTGTATTTACTATTACCATTTAGAGAATTGTCTACACCTAGACCTAATTATAGAAAATCTAACTTTAGCTTATTAAATCCATTTTATAATAGTATGGACTGGAGGTCAACACTGTACATAGGAACAACAAAGGAAGCCGTTTCTGCTTTTTATCAAATCATTCGAGAAGGAATCGATGAATATGTTCCCATGAGAAGCTATTCAGGTGCTCGTAAATATCCTGTATGGTATAGTAAAACTTTAATAAAAATTATAAAAGAAAAATCAAAGGCACACTCTCGATGGAAAAAATATAATAACTTGCGTGATCGTGACGAGTTCGTATTACTGCGATCCAGGCAGCGACATGTGCAGCAGGCGTGTTTCAACAGATATATCGAAAATACAGAGAATAGCCTAAAATCCAAACCCAAAAACTTCTGGCCGTATTTAAAAGCGTGGAGGCCCTAACTATCCAAAACAGTTAACATATCAAGATATCAACTATTCAGATGAACAATCTATTTGCGAAGCTTTTAACAATTATAACATAGTGTGATTTGTCCTCAAGTTAAAATAAATAAATAAAATAAAAAAAATAAAAAAAATCTCTTTATTTCAGGCAGTAACCCATAGAAAAAAATTACATTACATTTAATAATTATAATACCCTATATAGAGTACTGAATCAAAAAATAATATATTCACAAAGTCAATGTTACATTATATAACAATATCAATGTCATATTTCAAGTAAATTACATTACTTATATAAATATACATTGTCAATAAAATAAAATTAAAATAAAATAAAATTGTTATATCAAAAATGATTGTATATAGCATTGTTATAATTTTCATCATGTATATAAAAATTGACATAAATTGTCCTAACTACAGTATTCAGAGATGTACGAGCGCGCCACTCGAAGGAGGCCCGGGCATGACGCATCACAGCAAAGAAATCGTTGACTCTGCGTTCGGCAAACATGCCAGACGCGCTGCACCTCCACGGCAGACCCATCATACCTCTAAAGGCATTATTGTACTGCACTCTTAAGATGTTGTACGAGTGCAGTCTGAAGGAATACCATAGGTGGGGGAGGGGGGTGTAGAACGCCTGACAGTACGCCTTGAACAGCGTCACCCTGGCCTCCTCCGAGCACCGCGCGAACCGCCTAGACAACATGTTAGCTCGCATGGCCAAGGCCCTCCGCTGCCGCTCAAGGTCGTCGTCGTCGCTGAGTTTGTCCGTAACTATGTGTCCTAGGTATTTAAATTGTGACACCACATTGAGTTTGGTGCCTTTAAGATAGACTGGTAAGCTATTTTTTAACCATTTTTAGAAAGGAAGTCCATGAGGACTGTTTTCTTGACGTTGTAAGTTAGTCCGTGAGTCTCAGCATGACGCTCACATACGGCCAGGAGCTCCCGGAGACCTCTGATAGAGGGGCTCAGCAGCACCATGTCGTCCGCGTAGCTAAGATTATTAATCAGCTTACCATTAATAAAGCACCCGACTTTAGTGCTGCTCAGCTCCTCGATCAGATCGTTTACATATAGATTAAACAGGATAGGCGAGGTGAGCCCCCCCTGCCTAACACCACATTTAAGTCTGTAGTATTCAGAGTACTCCCGACCCCACATTTCGACATTCGTTTGGCCTCCGTACCAGTATCCCAAAAGACTGACTATATTTGATGGTACCCCGGACTAACTTAACGAAACTAGTGTAGGTAGCTCCTAAATTGACACGAACAACAACATAACCGCTTAGATAGTATATATATATCCATCACGCCTTATCCCCGAAGGGGTGGCAGAGGCATATTATATGCCCACTTTTCACCGTGTAGATTCCTTAGATAGTAACTTATTATTATTCCAGAACCTTCATGGGCGATTTGAAAAATTTCAACAGCAGGTCGCCACAACCTGCGCCTGTTCAACACGGCCACGGGCTCACCACCTGTTACGTGGGACAAAAGTGCATACGGGCGTATAGTATGCCTCTGCCTACTCCTTAGGGGATAAAGCCGTGACAATATGTATATATGTCTATGTCCTTCAAATGTTATAAGTAACTTTTTTATAAATGTACTAAGTATTTACTAAAAGTTGAGGAGGAATCTGATCTGACCCTAATGTTCAGCTTAAGCTAAGCACTTTATCCGGCA
Organism: Thumatha senex; assembly: GCA_948477245.1. NCBI lineage: Eukaryota > Metazoa > Arthropoda > Insecta > Lepidoptera > Erebidae > Thumatha > Thumatha senex. Next base: position 9,337,237 of record OX419726.1, on the reverse strand, counting down.
AAGCACAATTATGTTAAAAGCCAGGAAGATTTATTGGCACTGGTAGTCATTGAATTTTACGCAGAATATAGAGGCATTTCTTTTATCATCTTTACTTATTAAACTCTGGTCTTTCTTTTATCATCTTACAAAAATTCTATTGAATAGTGTAACGAATTTCGATATAATTTTCACTGTAGTGGAAGTAACCGATCCTTAGGTCGCAATCTAGACTAAATCAGCGACGGCCGGAGCGGTACGATAATGTAATATGCATATATCCCATGGATGACAGCGGAAGCGGTGTGTCAAATAGGTCAAATATAGGAAATTATCTTCGCACTGTTGCTCTGTGGCACTGATTCATTGCTTAATGTCTCTGGGTGTTGGTTGTCTCTGCGGCACTCATGTTCATGGCATGTAGAGATTTGCTCTGCCTTAGAATCAGGTTCCATAGAAAATGGTTGAGAAAAATAACGTATTCATTTTCTTTTGTATTTTTTTAGTATCTTTTTCTGATATTCCTGGTAGAGAAAAATTCTACAAAACTATAATGATAAAATTGGGCTTACCCGTTCTTAAGTTATAAACGATATAACGAATACGGCTTTGGTTTATGTAAATGGAAAGAAGACTATATCATAACACTTCGACCGCTTTCCACGCCGATCCCTTCCCGCCTACCGCTTTGGTGGAAAATGCGGCCATAGAGTGTCTCTAATTATTTGGTGTTCACATTTACTAAAATTTTTTATCTTTGCATATTATTAGTAAATGACTCCGACTGAAGAATATAAGCCGATAACTATACAATGAAGACAATAGACCGCTTTCCTATAAATTCTATTCCTATCACAAATTTTCGTAAAATAACTTTTAAAACAACGACCCCACAATAAACAAGGTGCATTGTAGGTAACTTAAATTCGACTACTACCAAACTCGCAATCAACCTAAATCTTCCATTACTGGTAATGTCTCACGAATACGATGTTGTTCCAACTAATTCGGATTTTCAATCGTAAAAGATTTTCAAGCATTATTAACCATCTCACGTTCGTCTCTTCTAAACCAAAAACAGTTAATGGATGTGTCAGTCACTGTGGGATGTTGTATTTTTGTTGTATCTGTCTTTCGTGTCACATACCGACAGTGAATAAAATACGTTATATAAGCTACACAAAAAAGTTACATTTCAATTTGCTATAATTATTGGATGGCTTAATTCAAATTAAACCCTTTATCGTTTGCTACACTTAACTCGCTACTGAATAGCTTTAACTGAATAGCTTTAGTAGCGTAGACAAATTCATATTTTTACTCAAAAATAACAAACGCAACCGTAGTATAAGATTTTGTCAGATAGGTATCTAATAAATTATAGACTGTCTATAATTAATATTTGATTGTGGAAGACCCAAAAAAGGCTGGCTTGACGTCGTAAGAGATGATATGCTTGCCAATAGTCTCACTACAGGGTATGCCGACAACCGTGCGAAGTGGAGTTGAAAAGGTAGAAAGACGAACCCCGGGCATTGCGAGACCTAACTGTGACACACGCCCTGATAATTATAATGTCAAAAAAATATTGGATTTAAATTCAAATTTGTTAAGTAAAAGACAAGATAGCCTTCTAGAAAATGTAGAAAAACTTCATGACACCATTAGCAAACAACCATAATCTAATTTCTCACACTCTTCACAATCTTTATTTAATAATATAAGGGCACTTACATGTAATTGAGTCTGCGGGTCACAAAATAAACTTGTTAACGCTATCCTTAAAGGTCGGTAAGGAAAAAAAGCCAAAGGATGCCTGTCTGACTGAAGATCGGTCATGCCAATGAATCGTAAAGATAAATCTACGTTGTCAAAGACTCTCGTAAGAATAAGATATTCCGTAAATTGAATAGGAACATATACCTTACGAAATACTTTGTTTCATTCCCTACCGTTTTGATTCCGAGAAAATATTATATTATGTAATCTAGACCAGACAATATATTTGTTATAATATATCAATATTGATGTGGATGTTATTTTATTTGTTTCAGGTAAGTGCAGAACCGAGTTACTTAAATTGTATTCTGAAATCGATAGGTAAGGTTAATACAATTTAAGGACCTGTGAGAGTAGATAAGATTCTTTTGTCAATTAAGAAATTGGCTGTAATTATTCACGTCAGTGTTCAAATATATTACGTGGGACAGAAATGTTCACTGTAAAATGTGCATAATAAGCCTCTGCCACCCTTGCAGCAACAAGGCGTGATTGATAAAATAGAAAGAAATAATACTAGTACATTCAGTAGTATGTCCTCTCAATAACTGACTTTTTCGGTGGCGCAGTGATAGTGTATTCGGCTGCCGCACTGAGGTCCTGGGTTCAATTCCCGGGTCGGAAGAAATATTTGTGTGATACACAAATGTTAGTTTCGGTGCCTATGTATAATATCTATATATTTAGTAATATATAAGTATGTTTATCAGTAGTCTAGATCCCATAACACAAGCTTTTATATTTGCTTACTTTGGGCAAGACAACGTTGTGTAAAAAAAATGTCCAATAAAATGTCTAACAATATTTATAACGCTTAAATTCTGCTTATTAAATACATTTTTGAAATTGTATATTTTTGTGCTGATCCGGAAATGAGATGAGGAAGATATCAAATATCCACCCCCCCCCCCCCGGTGAACTTCTAAAATAAAAAAATGCAATCCCCGCTAGCGGCCAATTAAAGTTGATATTGGACGCAGCCAGCACTTTCGGCTTGGATGAAACAGACACAGTAACATTATTATAACCCAACTCGTTTGCAATTAGATATAATGTCAAATAAAAATGTAGAAACTTTGGGCTGCCTAGTATAATAATAATAATAATAAGCTTTTTGAGTTATCCACTTTCTGATACCAACAAAAAGATGTATCAGTAAGTTATTGAAAAGCTCACATCCGCAGGGCAGCTTGTGGCGAGCTGAATGTGCGTGGCTACACATCGGTCCCGATTCCTCAGAGTTTTGTTGCCCTTCTGCACCAGTTAGGATTTAATGGCCTAACGGGAGAGCAGTGAGAGTGCTACTCCCGGGAGTGCAGCAAATCTCAACTCTGGCTTGCCTTAATTGGCCGGTTAGAGGGAGGGAGCCAGAGCGATATGCTTGGGGGTGGAAGTGTCATTTTCAAGGGCATAACTACGGGGAAGCCCGCTCCGGGCCTGACCCGCGAAGGTGAAACCGGTGCCGCACCGCTCGACACCCCAAGCCGCTCACACCGGTGTTGCCTCCTGTCGCCTTACAGGCTTATCTTGCCTATGGCGATTGTATAGGGGGCCCATCTAGTGAGTTGGCAAGTCACCGTCTGCCAATATTTTGATGATATTATATTAAAATGGCAGACGCAGTTTTCATCCATAGTTCAAGTCACCCAGTACATTTAACCTCCAACTCAATAGCCCAATAGTAGTTAGCATATTGTACAATAGTTTAACTCCCATTGGAGATGGTCCATTACCGTTCTTCTACATAAGGCGGACGTGGATTGTCTGCAGTGGGGGTCCCATTCCCTGTTACATTAACATTCTCAAAGGGCCTCTGCGTGTTGGACCACTATGTCCCCATGTAAGCCTACCAAAAGACCGGGTATCTTCGTAAGAAAAAAAAAAGGAGATACCCGAAAAGAAGAGACATAATAATAAATCTTTTTTCATTTATGTCACAAAGTAACACTTATGAACGTCAAGAATATTGCTTCTACATTTACATTTACTGCCAGATTCGCAAAGCAATAGGTAGATCCTGAGGAAGAACCTGGCAATAAAACTCATGGCCACTCTTTTCTAAACGCCAGTAATTACATTAGTTTGATTAACATGATATTTGACCAATTATATAGTAATGAATTTTTACAAACAAAAAACAAAATCAATGTTGTGTTTAAATCATATCAAAATTAGAGCGATTATAGTTGCCGGTTCTAAGGGCAGCCTACCCTTGAAGAAGAATCTGGCAAGAAAGTTGTACGCTGTAAAGTTTTAAGTTGATATCCGTTAAGCGTACTTATTCACCACCATTCGAAAAGTTCCCGACAAAAATTCAACATAATTATTTGTTTTAAAGTTCATCGGATTAAATTTTTAATCGTCGTTTTTCGAATATGATTATCATCGGATATCTACTTTTCGAAGGGTTGTGAATGCTCTATCATCATCCGAGCGTCTGTCCCAGTTGCGTCTCGCAACGCCCGGGGTCCGCTTTCCTACATTTTCTCCTCCACTTCGCACGGTCGTCGGCATCCCCTGTAGTGAGACCATTGGCACGCATGTCATCCCTTACGACGTAAAGCCAGCACTTCTTGGGTCTTCCCCTCTTACCGGGACCCGGCGGGGCTGACATGGTCAGACATTTGTTTCCTACGTAGCCCGGCGGTTGCCGCAAGACGTGACCATACCTACGAAGGCGACACTCTTGCAACTTGTCTGCAATGTCACGGACGTGAAGGCTACCGCGGATGCGAGAGTTCCTCACGCGGTCCATCCGCGTGACTCCACACATCCACCGCAGCATCTTCATTTCCGTGACACGCAGGTCCTGCTTGTGTCGCTCCAATATCGGCCACGTCTCACTGCCATAAAAGGACAGTTCTAATGATGGTTTTGTAGGCCTGTCCCTTCAACCGGATCGGCATTTTAGGGTCACAAATGACACCGGTCATTTCCCGCCATTTGGCCCACGCGGCAGCAATGCGTGACTTGACATCGCAATCGATGTCACTGGACGTGTGAAAAACAGATCCCAGGTATTTAACCTGGTCCATGCGCTCGACCAAAACACCACCTATGCGGACGATTCTGTCGAGTTTAGTGCCAAGTACTCGGTCTTCGCCACATTTAGTTTCAGACCGTCATTCTCAAGCGTCTCCTTCCACGCCTTCACACGTCGCACCAATTTGCCCCTGTCCGCGTCTGCCAGCGCGATATCGTCAGCATACATGAGCAACCATGGAGGCTGCTCATGCGAGTTCCTGATGCTGTCCGACAATTCGTCTAATATTACACTGAACAGAAGCGGACTAAGGACCGAACCCTGGTGTGCCCCGACGGTGATGGGGAAGGGTTTCGTGTCGCCAACAGCGGTCCGAACCATGGAATCGGAGTCACAGTACATGTCCCGAATAGTGTCCATATGGAACCCCTCTGGAACCCCTTTGGACCGCAGTGCCCACCAGATCATCGCACGAGGAACACAGTCGAAGGCCTTCTGCATGTCTAGAAACATACAGTGCAGAGGCGTGTCTTCGACCTGTATTTCTCTGCGACAACCCTTAGGGCAAAATCAGGGTCCGTGGTCATGGACCAGAGCGAAACCCATATTGACACTCCGAGAGAGTACACTCCTGCCGGATCCGAGAGTCTATAATCCTCTCGAAGATCTTCATGGTGTGGCACATCACCTTTAAACCCCGGTTGTGAAGGGTGCCCTTTCGACCGCATAATTTTTTTCAGCTAAATGTAGTTTGGCATTACAGTTACAGCATAAAGTTTTCTCGCATAAATTATGATAAGCAGAGTGTTATAAACGCATAATGGTTTTATTGGCATAACATTAACTTACTCTAATTTTTTTTTCATAATTTTAATCAGCATAAATGTAAAGGGTATAATTGTTATACACCTAAAGATAATTTATCATAAAATACAAAACGCATAATGGAGGTATGGATAACCATTTAAATGATAAATGAATAATAATTTAACTAAGAATATTTAAGAAATGATAATACACCATTGTAAATAATCATCTCACTCATAGCCAAGTTTTTAAGCTGTAACATATAAAAAGATATTTTAAGTGTTATTTTTTTGAGTCTAGTCTTGAGCAAAGTCGTAAATAGGTACGACGACGAGCGAAGCGAGGAGGAGTGTTAGGCCACTTGTGACCACAACGCGCGAGCCGAGCGATCGTAGCAAGCGGGCCGCTGCAGCGGCCGGCGATGCGCCAGAATAGAATCGCTCGTTTTAATCTACCTACTTTCTTTTTGTATTTTATTTTATATAAGTGTTGAAATTTTGAACTTCAGTATAGTGACTATCGACATTTTTAATCAGTGGGCATTTCAATTTTAGACAGTTCAAGCTTAGATATAAAAATAAAAATATGTACTCGTTAACATTATGGTATTCTATATGTATGGCTTGTAATCTTTATGCGAAAGTGAGTGAGATGCCAATAAATGTTATGATTAGTAATCGTTATTGTAAAAAAATTATGCGTAAACATTTTATGCGGGTATATCATTATTATAAAATAAAAATTGTGGTGTCATGGGACACCAGGTAGGAACGAAGTTCGAACATTCGAAAAAACAAATGTAAAAAAAAAAAGAAAAAACACCCTCACACTCACCCTCACCCTCACGCTCACTCCTCACCCTCACCCCTCACCCTCACTCTCACCCTCACCCCACCCTCACTGAAAGAGGGAGAAAGAGAAAGGTATTATACACTACTCGCTTGTGTATACGACTTTCGCGCCTGCGCACGTCTTATTTAACGGTTTTATTCCACCCAATTTTTCTTACGGTTTTACTATCACATTTTTTTCAGTTCGGTCGCGAAGCAAAATCCCTATTACCTCCGCCTGCGGTAAGGAACTTCGTTCCAAAAGTTATGGGAAAATAAAGTATGCCTAATGATTTATTCTGTTTGAACGTTATGCGAAACGAAGAGTATGCCAAAAAACGTGATGCAGTTTTAAGTTATGCCTATAAAATTTATGCAACCCAATACGGACCCGTTGTAAATACGAGCTATATTATTTTATTTATTGTATTTACTTAGCTATTTATTTTCTTTGAAACAACCTGACCGGCGGTGGTGCGGTGACAGACAGACAGTGGCGTAGACAGTCTGTCTACGGACAGTGGAATCTTCCACTCAAACGTTCAGGCTGCCCGAGCAGCCCCTTTTTTTTGTTGACTGTCCTCGTTTCAAAACCTTTTTAAACAATTTTGTCTATGGTTTGAATAAATGAATTCCATACCAGTAGAAAATACGGTCCCGTTTTTACCCTTTGGATGAAACACCCTAAAAAAATGTCACAAACTATATTCATTGAACTTTAATTAAAAGTGAAAGACAGTTTAAGTATATATTTAGTCATTCCTCGCCACTTAGAAGTCGTATTTAAATACTACGATGTTTTCCAAGTGAAAGTCGAGGCAATATTGAAAACGTGACTTGATACTCCAATTTCCTCTTACAAAGAACACCGCTGTAAATTTTTCATTACAAGTATTAAACTTCAAACATTTCAATTAACTTTTTTAGTGGATGGCTTTTCTTATAGGTACTATTGATACCTCTGGTTTTTCTTGTAGTAATAAACTGGGAATGTTTAAGAATAAGGTCTACGGACTAAAATGGGGAGTGATGTCTTAAAATTAATATTTATTTTAACATTGTTTTGACATTTCAGAGGTTGGCCTCTGCCACCCCTTAAAATGTCAAAACAAAAAAATAACTGGGCGAATTTATTATATTTATTCGCCCACTTTACAACGTGTGTATTCCTGTTCCACGTAATAGGTGGTACGTCCATTGCCGTGATGAAACAGGTTGTGGCTACCAGCAGTTGAAATATTTCAAGTTGCCCATAAAGCCTTCAACTTGGCTTAATGACTGCTATGTATAGGATACATAATAAGATCTATCTGTACCGTTTCTTTTTCTTTGAAATACATGATCTATACTTTTATATAACACGAACATTTGTACCATTTGTTGATATTTATGATTACTACACCGCTCTCCTTGGTAGGTGTTGGTTTATATCATTGGTCTATTGTGTTAAAATTAAATGGACTGGGTGACTTGAGTTATGCATGAAGGCGTTTACCAATTTTATATCATACCAAAATATAGACTAAGAGAGAGAGAGAGAAAGAGAGAGAGAGAGAGAATTGTGTGTTGTGTTACTTTCAAACAAGACTTTTGGAGGGAGAGTGACAAGTGCGGACGTTTGCTGTATATTATTTTGTAAAACTAGTGCATTTATCTTGTTTTATGCGTGGGAGTGGTGGTTTCTTGGACATAATAGTTGTGTTAACGTGCTATAGCGATAGACAATGATATATATGCAGTGAAATGCTATTTTTTCTCTTGACGCAAAAAAACCCACTGAAAACCTCAGTATAAGAATCACCATTATACTGAGGGCAAGGACCTAGGACTGAGGACTCGACATTGACAAAGACTGGACAGGACTAAATACTAAGAAAATATAAATACCGAAGACTAGGCTGTATGGACAAAGTTTCCTTTGCCTGCCCAATATGGGCGAAGACAACCAAAAAAAAAACTTTTAAACAATAGCCTAAATGTCACTTTCTTGTGTTTTCAGTAACTCGCAGGTGCTGAAATACCAGTCTGAGTATAAGGCCTGAGTTATAAGGTGCGGTCATGTTGAAGAATATCCCCACGATTTCTTTAACAATCAAAGAATCAAATCAGCTTTTGGTAATCCACTTCTGAGTTGATATCAGAACGTTTGTTTTGACAATAAATCGTGTGTAATTTCCAGCCTGAGTTACAGGCCCTTGAAGTGCTTGAATTGCAATTAACTCAATTACTCAAACCATTTCTTTAACATATATTCAATCAAATCAGCTTATAGTACTCGTAACGGTCATGTTGAAAGTAATCACACCATTTCTTTAATCTATCTATCTATCTTCATGTTATTTACGCTGTATCCCTTACGGGGTAGTCAGAGAGCACAGATCGCCCGGCTTCGCGATCCATGCATACTTCTTTCGCTTCTTCAAGATTCATCAATCGCTTTCATACACGCACGTCTGGGTATCCGAGTACTTTTGACTTTTCCGTTTTTGAGCTATCTGTTCACGCGGTCTTCATATGTAAGTCTCGGCTTACCCTGACTCCTTCTACCCTCTACTTTCGCACAATATATATTCTTCGTCAATCGTTCCTCACTCATTCGTTGGAAGTGTCCATACCAACATTTCTTTTAACAATATTTATTTAACAATCAAATCACACTTCAGAGTTCATCAAGTACGTTACACTCTGAAACTACTGCAAACACAAACAATAACATAACTTGCTAATTGAACTAGAGTGGCCGTACAAATATGGTATACAAAGCGTTAATATTAAGCACCTATCATCACCGTATGTTACATAATTCGTTTACGATGTAACATGATTCATCAAGAGTTTCAAACATATGTTGATCGCGATGGTATTTAATATCTATCACATAAGACCTGGGGGCCGAGTCTGCTATTTCAATCGTGTCGATATAGAATCGAAATCGTCGCTCAATAGAAAGCCACCGCTACAATTTTGACAGTTTCTCGTCGTCTACAATCGTACTCTAATCAACTTCTATCGGTCGGCCGATAAAATTTTGCTAAAACTTGCCGAGTCAGTGGCCGCTAGTCAGTTGCATTTATGATACTAAACTTACATTTTGATAGCTAAAAACAGCGATTCTGGTTTTATTCTACGGCTTGTCAATAATAGACTCGGCATCCTGATTTGTAGATAGGATAAAGACGTACTTGATTCACATAAGACGGAGATGCATTAATTAAGTAACTAACTATCTTCACTATCTGTCCTCCTATCTGACAGATTTTCTGACTATCCCTGACGGGGTAGTCAGAGAGGACAGATCGCCAGGCTTCACGTAGTTACAATAAAAACAAATACAAAGTGAATTTCTCTGTCAGTGACACCTTAATCCCCGAAGGAGTGGCAAAGGCATACTGTGCGCCCAAATTTCACAGTGTGAATTTCTGTCCTACGTAAGGTGTGAAGCCCAATACCTGAAATGGACAGACGCAGGTAGTGGCGTATTTAAAAATTTTAAAGCTGCCTTTTAACTTGGCTTAACGACTGGCACGCTGCTGGCAGCCATAATATGTGTTTCTGTACCTAACATCTTCCCTTCAACCTAGTGTATGCCCAAGTACAACCAAGCTCTGGAATTGGGGCCTGGGACCTATCTACTATTTTTAGCTGCTATCTATACTATAAGTCCGTATCCGGGTCCGTTCTTGGGAAGGCACGTTAAGCCGTTGGTCCCGGTTGCCAGTAAAATTGCAGTCGTTAAGCCTGGTTGTAGGCCTTATGGGCGGCTTGAAAAATTTTACCAGCTAGTCGCCACAGCCTGCGCCTGTCCATTTCAACACGGCAATGGGCTTACCACCTGTTACGTGGGACAAAAATGCATACGGTGAAATGCCATATATATGGCGGATAAAGGCGTGACAATATGTATGTATGTATTTATCTATACTATCGTTTGCCAGGTTTGCCTATTGATTTTTGGCATTGTTAGAAACGAGTGCCATCTGATTTTCCAACTCCGAAGGCGCCTGCGTCATTGCCGTTAGTCAGCAGATGCACAATGGTGCCCAAGCGCTAAGGATTTTACCTTTTACCTACTATAAATAAGTTTAATTATATCTAAAAACGTAGAATAAAAAAGACCATATATATATCTTAAGTTAAGATATCGATAAAAAAGAACATAAATTTAAAAAAGTTAGTTACTGAACAAACAGTACGAAACGTTCATCTGACTGTTTCAATGGCGTAGTAGTAGTTTATAAAAATTGCTAGTAAGCGTGTCAGTGCACATTATAAATAGATTATGATGTACAGTCGGCCAAGAAAGTGGTTTACCAGTTTTGACAGAAGTTTCTGTAAGGTCGAATTATCGCTAAAACTGATTTTTCTAACAGAGGTAAGAATTTTGAGTGAGTGATGGGACACATGGAATAACTTTAATCATAACCTATACTAGTATATAAAGCTGAAGAGTTTGTTTGTTTGGTTGGTTGAAAACTACACGCTCAAACGGCTGAGCCAATATGACTATAGCTGACAAGCTGGATTAACACTTAAGCGATTTTTTATCTCAGGAACAGGTTCCTGTAGTAAAGGGCAAGGCAAAGCATAACCCCGCAGGCAGAACGTTCTCCAATCTATGCATAAATACAAAAAAAAACATTTTGTTACCAGATGGCACATATGAGCAACCTATATTGCGCTCTGCCTCTACCCTCTAGTATGAATACATGGTTCGATGGTCTGCTTCAGGTGTAACCATTTATATAAATACATGAATTACTTAATCGACCCATATCAGATCGGAACTACGTGATTTGTACGTGAGTCACGTCCAATCGATCCTCATAGGGGCAGGTTATATATTGGCTGGTTAGACCGCACTGTTGCTAGCCATGGTGAGGGGAAACTTCTCCACTGGGGCTATTTAGTTCCCTAGTTTGTAATAATGGGATAATAAATGCAATTACTTGGATTACAATACGTTGATTATGAGCTACTTAAGTCATGTGACCATACAAAAGGTACTTTTAAATGCAATTGTGATTTAAACATCAGTATCAAATAATTGAAAAAAAGTTATAAAATTGGATTGTAATTCTGGAAAGAAACATGCTGTTCTAGATCTCAGTTTTAGATGATTTTTAAATATCCCCAAAATGGAGACCTGCTCTTTGTAAATGATTTCCAAAACGAAGTTTATAAAGTTGTCATTTCAACTGTTTTTTTACCAGAAACCTAAGACTGCCTCTGTGGCGCGGTGGAAGTGTATCCTAATGCTACTCAAGAGGTCGTGGGTTCGATTCGCAACCCAAATAAAACTTTGTGTGATGAGCACGGTGGTTTATTCTGTCTGGATGTTATTTATCTGTAATATGTATGTATTTAGAATTATATAAGTATATTTATCAGTTATCTGGTTACCATAGTACAAGCTCTGTTTAGTTTGGAATCAGATGGCGTTGTGTGAGTTGTTCGAATACTATATACACTACTAGCCGACCCGCGCAACTTCGTTAGCGCGTTTTGAGAGATTTGTTACAAAAATGTGATAAATGAAGAACCACTCGACCAATTTTGTGCAAACTTCACATACACCATCTACTAAATAGTCCGAACAAAGCCTAAACTTTTGGTTTGGATATGTCAGCCCTTTCTTGAGTTATAAAATTACAACGAAAAGTGGCATTGATTTTTATATTTATTGATATACCCGTACTATATAAACATCAGTATCATTTCATTGAATAAAAAATGTTATAAATTTGGATTGTAATTCTGAAAAGGAACATGCTGTTATAGATCTCAATTTTTGATGATTTTTAAATATTAGCAAAATGGAAACTTTTAAAATAATTTTCAAAACGAAGTCAATAAATTTCTCAGTTTCACTGTTTTTTACCACAAACCTAATAACATAATGTCAAACACTGATTAAATTATCACGTGAAGTTGCAATTGGCACAATTTTTAATTTGGTATACAAAACTTATACCTGACCTCAACCTAGCACAGGTACATACAAATGCTGTGTCAAACTGCCTCTATTGCCATAGATAAGAACCCCTGAATCGTCGCCATTTTTATATTCACGTTTGTCAACAAATGTCTGGGTTATTTTTGACCCTTATTCGATTTTCTTTTAGTTTGGAAACTTTATAATAATAAATTTTATTCCAATTAAGTTCAAAAATCTATACAAATATGAAGGTGAAACGACCACGACTTTGCCCTTGATATACTTCAAATTCCCGTGGCACCTATTTAATCCCGTCGCTTATAAATTTTACAATAATGCAAAATTGCCGACATTTATTATTACTGCTCCGCCCTCCAAGGTAGTAGCATGACGATATTTAGCCTATAGCCTTATTCGATAAATGAAAATTATAGCCATCCAAGACAAAAAGAATTTTTCAAATCTGATCGGAAGTTCCTGAAATCAGCGCGTTCAACCAAACAAATATACAAACTCTTTAGCGTTATATAGTATTCATATTAGTAAGTATTAGGTTTAGTTTTAGTATTGAGTACAGTGACTGATTGCAATGCCAAATATCAATAATTACTGTTTTTTAACTTTAAAATTATAAATAACAGCTTTCCACTACATTTTGTAACATAAAAATATAAAACTAATTTTAAAAATTGTCCCTGTCTGTCCGTCAAAACAAAACAAACCGACAGACGTGTGGCTGTTTGTTTCTTTCGGTTAGTCTCTAAAACAAATAGGCCGATTTAAAAAGGATTTTTTAGTAACGTAGGTGTCATTTTCTTCCCATATTCCCAAGGAAACCCAGCAGTATACGGGTAAAACAGCGGGGCCTTCGCTAGTATGTTAATAAGTTGTGATAACAATGAAATCTGTTACACGGTAGTTCACGTTGCGCCAAGGAGCAGTGCATATTTATATCTATCTACTAGTTGACGCCCGCGGCTTCGCACGCGTGGTAACGCTTTCCCGTTCCCGTTTCCAACAGGAACTTGACCCGGGATAAAGTTATTAAGTTATTCTGATGTGTAAGCTATATTATTGTAAAGTTTCATCAACATCCATTGCATGCGTGAAAGAGTAACAAATATCTACAAACTTTCGCGTTTATAATATTAGTAGGATCTATAATTGTTTTAACGAATTTATCACTGATGTTGTAACTTTCTTTATGAACATAGTTTATGTGCTAAGTGCTAACATCTCTAAAGTTGACAATGCCATTTCGTGTGATGAGTGTTCGTCATGGACTTTGGAGAACTGTAAATTGATTGCTGAAATTGAAAGCTTTTAACAAAGTACACTTTGATAAGCGCTTCATTTTGGCTTTGAATTTTATTATTGATTCAGGATTGAATTTCATTTTAAAATGTGATTGAGTTTAATAAAAGAATTGTTTTATAATTTATAGACTCACCGAATTTTTTTTAATGCTGTCACTTTGAATGTTCATATGCCGCTACGTCATCCACAGCAGTTTTTTTTTTATCTCCGTGACACAAAAGTCTTGAAGTTGCTTGTGTCGCTCAAATATTGGCCATGAACCATGACCTTTGACTAATATTACTAGCGTACATTACAGCTCGATGGCCACGCTTTACTGCCACAGGCCTAATGATGGTTTTATATACTGGTTCCTTCAACCTGGCCGGTATTTTGAGTCACAAACGACATCAGTTATTTACCACCACTAGGCCCACGTGGTAGCAATGCGGGACTTGACATCGAAATCGATGTCCATAATATTTATATTTATTTACTTGATGACTACGGGGATAAAGTGTTACCTAAGTTTTACCTAACACTACTTATTCTTGTTAAAACTCCATTAAAATCGGTCGGTTATATATTTAATCTTAATTTAAGATAGAAGAAGCTTCAACACTGTATTCCTGACGGGGTAGTCAGAGAGGACAGATCCCCATGGTTCAGGATCCATGCATACCCACTTCTTTCGCCTCCTGCAGATTTATTAATCGCTTCATACATGCACGTCTGGGTATCCGAGTACTTTCGACTTTTCCTTTTTGAGCAACCTGCTTAGGGGGCCTTTAGTAAATCTCGGCCTACCCTGACTCCTTCTACCATGTACTTTCGCACAATATATATTCTTCGTCAATCGTTCCTCATTCATTTGATGGACGTGTATATACACTCCCGGACTCTTGAATCGAGCCACCTTACATTCCCGGGCCTAAAAGCCCAATACACAAAAAATATACAATATAACAAAAAAGTTATTATGCATTTTTTATGCTGGCATATTTCATCGTCTTTCCCGTATGTATTATTCCAAATTTGAATTTTAGAATTTAAAATAAAGAACAAAAGCCGAGCTTGGTCACTGATTTGAAAAAAAATAATGACTGTTGAAAGTTGCTTTTGAAGCAATTTAATGTCGATTTGGTTTGAATTTTTGCAATTGTTGTTAACCAAAGTTTAGTTTAGTTATTTTTCTATAATTTGAACCGTTTTTGGCTAAAAAATTATGGATACTTCACCTGAAGTAGCCGCGCAAGCTGTAGCACTTCTTCAATCTGGGCTAAGTCAGCGAGATGTGAGTTCACAACTTCACATAAGTCGTTCCGCTGTTCAAAGAGTGTACCACCGATACCTGGAGACTGGCGGCTTCGTTCGGCGAACAAGAGCACCTCGTTACCGAGTGACAACGGCGAGACAAGATCAATACATTGTCACTACTAGCTTACGAAATCGACGCCTTAAGTGCTCGGACCGTTAGAAGGCGACTCAATGAACGTGGTTTAAAGCCCCATATGACAGCCAATGGACCAATATTGACACGAGCACACCGAATAGCCCGTCTAGAGTTTGCGCGCGAACATCTAAATTGGACTCGACATCAATGGAGCCAGGTTCTCTTCACAGATGAGTCCAAGATAATGCTAAACGGTGCTATGCTATATAATGATGAGTATACCAGCTCCAAAACTGCATCAAAACATTTTCCTTCTACATACATCTTATATAAGTTACAGTATTCCAAATCAAAAAAAATCTAGGTGGCTCGATTTAGGTGTCCGGGAGTGTATTTAATTCTTAGCAGTAATATCACAAAATGGTGTACAATAAAGAATATTTTCTTCTATTCTATTCTAGCCGTTTCATAATTAGCCGGAACAACCAGATAGAGAGGCAAACGGGCAGAGAAAAAATTAAAAACATTTTTTTTTCTGTATATAATTTCACATACATTTAGTGAAAAACTATTCATTTGATATCAAGCAGACGCCTCAATCTCATTTATCTGTATATATTTGTATTTAGGAATAGATACAAATATATTTTCTTGCTCTATTTCGGTGTCCATTTCAACACGGCAATGGGCTCACCACCTGTTACGTGGGACGAAAGTGCATACGGTGAAACGTGGGCGTTTAATATGCCTCTGCCTACCCCTTCGGGGATAAAGGCGTGACAATATGTCTATTTCGGATAGTAGTCTGAATATGGTTATGGTAATCCCACAGTATACATCACAAATGCAAACTGTTGATTGCAAGCATGCATGCATCAATATCAAACAATAGATCGTGTCATACGTGACTACACTACATGAATAGATTATGATGTATTCGAAATTCTGTCACAATTGAAAATAAACACAATCTTAACTGGTAGTACTCTTTGTTCGTGTGGAGTATATGTGTATGATTGATTAATCGGTATGTTTTATAGAACTAGCTATGTATGTTTCGGATTGGGATTAACAAGAAAATTGTTTGAATTTATTATACCTATATTTATTTCTTTGAACTGTAGGGAATGTATGAAGGACGCCATTGACTACTACCCTTTTTAAAGAAAGACTTCAAATAATATACGGTAACCATATTCGTTTATTTCACAGTCTACATCAATAAACATGAATCAAAATTCCTTTAACCTTATTTTATTGGATATAACAATGGAATCACACACAACGACCAGTACAGCGTGCCAGGGTGTGGATGTGTTACTATCCGCGAGAATGAATGAATGTGTGACAGAATATGAATGTGTAAGCCCAAGATTCCTTTGGTTGAGGCTGAAGGTTGGGCTTACCCGCATCTTTGTTTTAGGAGTTTATGCTCCGCAAGATGTGCGGTGGCGCCGATCTTCAAGGGACCAAAGTGAGAGGCAGGCATTTTGGGAGAGTGTGAGCGATATAATGAGTAAATGCAAACGGAATGAAAGAATAGTAATGTTAGGTGATTTTAATGTGAAGGTGTGAAGGAGGTGTGAAGCGTGATGGTTATGAAAGTGTATTGGGAAAATATGGTGACGAACGAGTGAATGAAAATGGAGAAAGTTTGCTTGATATGTTTGAAGAGAAACCTTGTGGTAACCAACACCATGTTCAACCACAAGGATATCCATTTTTTTACGAGACAAGAAGGAAGCCAGAGAAGCATGATTGATTATGTGATTGTAGATGCAAAGATGAGAAAAAAAGTGTTAGACACTCGGGCATACTGCGGGTGCCGGGATTGACACAGACCACTTCTTGGTTGTTAGTCGAGGAAGAGGTCTGTTTCAGCGGTGGCGGCATCGTGTGCATGCACCTGTTAGTGTACTAGAATGCATAAAAGTCGAGAATTTGCAAGAGATAGGCATAAAAGAGGAATTTAAGTGTAAGCTGAGCAAGAAATTTGAAAATTCTGATGACATATGTGAGATCGAAGAAGTATAGAAGTCATTTAAGGAAGGTCTAGTGGAAGTTGCGGTGGAAGTGTGTGGGGTAAGCAAGAGAAGCCAAGGATGTAAGAGTAAGAGAATGTGTGCAGAAGACCGAAAGGCGTTGTCTGATAAGAAGAAAGCATGGTTGGACTGGTTGACTACAAAAGTCAATCAAAGAATGCAGAAGGCAACGGATGTGGGCCTAAAAATGGCGAAAGAGGAGTACAAAAAGTATAAGCGTGTTGCAAAAGAGGTGATGAAAAGAAAGAAAGAGAATGACAGAGATGAATTTGATAAAAGGTTATTTGATGAATTCCAACAGAATATGAAATTCTTTTGGAAATCCATAAGAACAGTGAGGGGTCAACAGACGACATCGCATCTCAACCATATCAGAAACCATGATGGTAGTCTTGTGAAAGGAGAAGAATGTGTGTTAAAAAGATGGAAGCAATACTTTGAAAGCTTGTTTGAAAAAGAGGATATGCAAGTACAGACTAGTTTCTGGGAAATGAATGAAATTAGTAAGGAAGAAGTCATAAGTATGGAAGAAATAGTGGAAGCATTGAATAGCATGAAAGTGGGTAAAGCTGCAGGACTTGATAGGATCTCTGTCGAGATGCTGAAAGCGGGACAAGGCGTGGTAGCTTGCCAGCTGTACTGCCTTTTTAACCTTTGTTGGAGGAATGGCAGCGTACCAAAAGATTGGTGTAAGGCTGTCATCGTGCCGCTTTATAAAGGAAAAGGGTCACAGTAAGAGTGCAAAAACTACCGCGGCATAAGCTTGCTCAGCATCGTCGGCAAATTGTATGCAAAAGTTTTGATAAACAGAGTGATAAATGAAACTGAAGGAAAAATGTGGGATGTACAAGCAGAATTTATGAAAGGAAGGGAATGCACGGATCAGGTCTTTTCCTTACGATGCGTAGCAGAAAAGCTTTTGGCGAAAAGTCAAAAGGTCTATTGCATATTTGTAGACTTGGAAAAGGCCTATGATAGAGTGGTGAGGAATGAACTGTGATCAATACTGGCCAGGTATGGAGTAAACAGCCACTTGATACGAGCATTGAAATCTCTACGAGGACTCGAGTGCTTCTGTCAGGATAAACGGAGCTATCACAGACTTTTATCACATTGAAAAAGGTGTGAGACAGGGTTGTGTAGCGTCACCGTTGCTGTTTAATCTATACATGGACAGTTGCTGGAAGGAACTGCAAGAGAAAACGTATGGTTTACAAATGGATGGCCTGACCGTCAAATGCCTCCTATACGCTGATGATCAGGTAATACTAGCATCATCGGCGGAGGAGTTGCAGTTGATGGTTAACATTATGCATGATTCGCTAAAAAACAAAGGAATGAAAGTGAATGTAAACAAATCGAAAGTAATGGTTTTTGAAAGAGAGGCAAGTATGACGAATTGCTCAATTGTTGTGGAAGGAGAAAGAGTAGAACAAGTAAAAGAGTTTGTATATCTAGGTACAAAATTTGCGAGAGATGGAAAGTATGACTATGACATTGAGCAAAGAGTATTGTCTGGAAATAAAGTGAATGGAGCCATGTACGCCTTTATGAGCAGTCAGAACGTCTCGAAGAAGGCACGACTGGCTGTACATAGAGGTGTGCTGGTCCCCACACTGATATATGGCAGTGAAAGTTGAGTATGGCAGAAAACGCATAAAAGTAAAATAAATGCAGTGGAAATGAGAAGTCTGCAAAGTATAGCTGGAGTGAAGTTGATGGATAAAGAAAGGAACAGCGCGATAAGGGGAACATTGCGGTATGACAGAAGATGTAGTGACTAAGATAGAAAAAGGGATGCTTAGATGGTTCGGACACGTGGAGAGGATGGATGAAAGTAGACTGACGAAGCAGATTTATGTGGCGAGAGTGAATGGGCAAACAGGTAGGGGTAGACCTCGGCGTACGTAAGTCAATCAAATCGAAGACCTTTTGGAAAAAGGCCAGTTCAAGAGTACCCTTAACCGGCGAGCGTGTACGAAAACACTTATGAAAGTAGAAGAAGCGAAAGTGGTAAGTCAGGATCGTAGCAAGTGGAAAACCATAGTCTCTGCCTACCCCGATGGGAAACAGGCGTGATAATATGTATGTATGAAAGAATTAGGTACTAGGTAAACTTATAAATAGTTACATAACATTTCTCTACTCGCGATGAGGAAATTTGGAAATTTTGTCGGCTCAATTCATTTAATTAAAATAACACTCGAATTTAGCCCTAACCTAGTCAGGATCTCATATAAGATAACACGTATTCTATATACATCACTGTAATTTGTGGAGTGGAGCGGTCTTGACGCTATAAGCTGCGTCGGCAAAGGTATTATCGCTCTCATTTTCCTTTTACTTTCATTTCAACTTCTGTGCGTAGTTTTTAAGGTACAATTTTTCTTTTTTTATACGCTCGTTTGTTTACTAAGTACCTAATATAGCTATTAAATTTGCTCCGTTCTCTCAACAAAAGAAGTATTTTTAAAGGTAAAATATTATTAAACGTTTCGCGAAAATATTACCTACGTATTTATGATTTGGAAGTAAGTATAGAACCATAATAGCATGCCTTTGTGTGGGTTACCCATGCCTGGATTAGGATTCGACTATCTACTAAAACACCACAGTGTTGTGTTCCCTCGCCTCTACAAGGTCGCGGGATGAGCCCAGAGGTTAACTCACTACTACTTGCCCCCTAGAGAGGTAACGTTGAATAGGTCTTTTAAAAATATTGTAAAGCCATTTCTATTTTGTGATATTAAAGAATTCGTTTGCGAAATGTGTAATATTAATCTTTAATTATTAATTTTTTGTCATGATGAATTTTATCCACTCTTCACCCAACCAGCTAAAAGTATCGGCATTAAAAATATCACAGTAATAAGATACAATAATATACTTGGCCTTTGTGAACAATAAGATTGTTGTTAATTCCATGAAGATCTGTGCTGTGTTGCAATTTCTTTCAAAATGATTACAAATTAACTAAATTCTAAATACCAAATCAGACCTCTTCCAAGTTGTACACAGAGAAGTGAGGCAGGAAGATTTTATTTGTTTAAAATTGTTCGCCGCCTTTCTAGAAGATGTATTTAAGGTTCTGGATGGGCAGTACCGCATTTATATGTATAAATGATTGGATGGCTCTCACCTTCGGCTTGCCAATGCTACTTGATGAATAAGTTCGAAAGGACGAAAATCATGTTGATCGTCTATGTTGTGGTAGCACTATGATCGTATAGTCAACGCTAAAAGTTATTCACTATTTTAGATATGAACGAGATACCTATAACAAGGTCAATCGTCGAATAAATCTCGATTGGATTCGTTGGGGTGTATTATGGTATTAGGGTGCCACGAAACATCTTTTTGTTTAGTAGGTATACCGCAATATGGCGTAATATGTCACTTGCTGGCTCCTAATTGATCGCGTCGTCAGTGATTGATGTATTTTTGATACCTACACACTTTAAGTATATTGTCTACCGATATAGTTTCAAATTAATGTATTGAAAAAGTTTATTACTGAAAAACATTAGACACCAAGTGCATATAATAAAAACAAGACTCGCTGAAACACTAATGGCTAAAGTTTTGTCATTATACCTGCTAAGCCAGCAATTTTTAACCAATTTCAAAGTAATCAGTGCGACACAGAACCAACAGAGCACTAATTAAAAAGACGAGAAATTTTATCCCCATTTTCCCTCTGCTTAACATTTACGTGAAAGGGTAGAAAAACCTGGTTGCAGGAGGATTAAGCGAGAGCCATTATTAAAATATGTTTTAATAATGACAATTTTTTTAAACTTTTGTCTGTAGCTGGTAAATTAATCCGTAATCTTTGGAGATTTGGACGTTTTCCAAATATTGTTTCGTGAATTGTAATACCCGCCCTCTCCGTGTTCACTTTATGCCTGGTACTATCAGGTCACAGGATCTGGAACGCATATGACTATGGCGACGCAGTAACTGCCGTAAGGCTTTGCTGCAGCATGTTGGAGCGGACCTGATAAACATAGCAAATAAAATTTCAAAATATTCAATTAAAGTTTAAAAATCGATCAAATTTAAAAATAGATCAATGGATTTCCCCATAATTGATAGATTTTTTTGCCCATAACGGTTTTATATGATCGAAGTTTAAAAATTCGACTCCGTCACAACCTCTTTCTTTTTTTTTAACTTGTGGAAATCCCCTCGGTTGTCATGCCAGACTGGAACCGACTAAAACCTACAAGGTCACTGCCTTCCTGTTTATTGCCGGACGCCCGGGATGTCCCAGTGCTCCCGGCAGACTTTGGCTACCACCGCGGCCTCTCATAAGTCCATCACAGCTTTGACACTAACTTTATCACTACATATTTTAAAACAAAATCGCTTTCCGCTGTCTGTCCCTATGTATGCTTAGATCTTTCAAACTACGCAAAGAATTTCGATGCGGCTTTTTCTAATTGAAATAGAAAGGTTTTTATATATAGTTAGTTCAGTTTTTGTATACATTGGATAAAATATAACGATATGTATGTTGAGGGTGTCGAAATAAAATAAGCCGTCTGAGAGCTTTTAACGAAAACGCTGCCTAAACCATTTGAGATATAATAAAATAATGTAAAGTGCAATTTTAGTGTTTATCTAATATAGGTCTAATCAAAATGCGCAATGGTATATGTCTATTTCTTAAGGATAACATACTATATCCATTTTAATAGTTTAAAAATCCAGCAATTATAAACCGGTAATTTGAAGGCTAATTACAAAAATACCTACGTTATTAATACTTATCATTTTTAATACGTTAGTTAGCTTCAGCATTTCATGAAGATTATGTCCCTTCACGCCTTGCAAATTAAATTAATATCTTAGAAGATATAGCAAAATCAAAGTAATGCGTAAAGAAACTAATTTCGTGTAACCTTCATTCGACTGGGTCGTGCAGGCGTACTAGAGAGCTGAGAAGTAATCAACAAATTTGAAAAATGTTTATACATTATTGTGAAATTAATAAACGACGGGATTAAATGGGTGCCACGGGGTTCGAAATATGTCACGGGCAAAGCCAGACGAGTCGGCTAGTAAATTTATTAAATAAAAGCATTTGCAAATCGGCCGAGTAGTCGCTGAGACATTTCGTAATTTGAGTCGCTGCATGAGAGTTTCGCTCGCTCTGCTGCAATAAAGACCGCCTCAAATCGTCCAATAGGGTCAAAAAGTTTTACCAATATAGTCTAATTTTAGGCGGTCTATTGAAACTGTTTGTATATAACCCGACACTTCCATGGCGAAAATTTTGATTTTATGTTGTGAGCGGGTGCTTCAATGCGGAACAGTCAGCCACAGTAGTAAATTACCATAACCCAAAGTTTCAGCATATACGAGTATTTGTGAATTATTGCATGTTTATGTTCTTATTCTCAAATTCTATAAAAAAAACGTTTACTGCCATAAATATCCCGCCAATATATAAGTATCCCGGACGAGGTAGTCAGAGAGGACAGATCACCAGGCTTCGCGATACATGCATACTTCCTTCGCTTCTTCAAGATTCATTAATCGATTCATACATGCACGTCTGGGTATCCGAGTACCTTTGATTTTTCCGTTTTTGAGCAATCTGCTAACGTGGTCTTCATATGTAAGTCTCGACCTACCTCCTTATACCCTCTACTTTCGCACAATGTATATTCTTCGTCAATCGTTCTTCACTCATTCGTTGGACGTGTCTAAACCAACGGAGCACGCCCTTTTCCAGTTTAACGCTGACACTTTTATTCAAACCTGCCATATTGCGTATCACTTCGTTACGTATTCGGTGGGCCAAAGTTACGCCGCACAATTTTGGAAGTGATCGCATCCCCACAGCATTCAATTTACTTTCATGTATCTGCTGACATACCCAGGTTTCGCTTCCGTAAAGCAACGTTGGCACTAGCACTGCGTTATCAATCGCCAGTCATGCTTCTTTTGCGATACTTTGTTGCCTTACCAATTGGCACAAAGCACCGTTAAATTTGTTTCCGGCAGCTACTCGCCATTCTACATCCGAATCACATCTTCCATCTTAATATTATTACTAGGAAAAAACTTTTTTTGCTATAGCACAAATCATTTTACTACTGTAATGAGAGTTACATATTTCCGCGAATGACTGATTTTGAAAATCCCTTTTTCTTTTAAAATATCTCAAAGAACCCGGGGCTACTGCAGCTGGGTATATACGAGAATGTAGTCGATCGATATGTTGATAAAAATCATTGATATGGGCGGTTTCCACATCTGTATGGACTGTGAAAGACAGGTTCAGTCAGGTACGACAAAATAAAAGTCGTAACGCATATCAGGAAATATAGATACGGGCAGTATTTGTCTCGTTTCGCACTAGCAGAAAGTTAAGATTTAATGCTGCCGGCGCCGCAGTGAATGTGTTAATGTTACATTCCAGTTGATTTCCAGGTATTTTTATTAGATATAATTTTACATTTATTACGAATATAGTGTTGAATTTTTTGGTACTAAATATCCTATCCTAATATAATATTATAAATGTGAAAGTTTGTTTAAAAAACTATTGAATGGATTTTAATGAAACTTTACAATTATATAGCTTACTAGCTTTTGCCCGCAGCTACGCTCGCGTAGTGTTTTGTATGTGACTAACATAAAGTTCAAAACTTGTAGTTCACATGGTCACCCATCCAAAATTCGACCGCACTAAGATAGCTTAACTTTACTCATCGGTTAGTCATCAGTGAAGACAACTCGCTACAAGTGCACATACTTGTTATAAAATAAACTTAAATCCAGTGGGTATTGAAAAATGTTGTCTTAATAAAATTATAAGAAACAAACCAAAATACTTTGACCTCTCCAATGTATAGCGCGTCTAGTAATTATTTAAAGCTGTATTATTATGCTGCTTATGCTGAACCGATTGTGATGAAATATAGCGCAGTATTTAAGCTGGAAATTTTACCAATATATTTTACTATTAGAGTTGTGATCGGCTGTCTGGGTTTTGCTTCAACCCCGAACAAACAAACCGAAAAAAATATACGTATAGGCTACTTTTTATCTCGGGAACAAGATCCTGTGGGGAACGGGAAACTTATCTACGCGGACGAAGGCGCGGGCGTCAACTAGTTTAAAATATTAATGGTTGTAAGGGCCCACCACATCGATGTTAGAATGAAATCGATGTATCGTTTGCATTTCTAAACACCATTAGTATTGTACTAGAATTTGACGAAGCACGTGGGTAAATTTCACACATCCATTAAATGTATGATATGATGTATAAAAGCTATATTATTGTAAAGTTTTATTAAAATCCATTCTGTAGTGTTTTACGTAAAAGAGTAACAAACATCCGTACTTACAAACTTTACGTTTATAATATTAGTAGGATTGTGGGGGTACAATACAAGGTGTATGGTTTCTGCGCAATAGTTTTCCAACCCCGTGCTAACTACCAATATCCTTCTAGAGTTCTCCTGCTACTATTATTTAGAATTCACAATAATCAGTTGAAAAAAGTTTTTTCCTACTTTGTATTTGACACAAAATGGCCAGGTAAATAAATGCAAGTCAAGCAAAATAATAAACAATACCCAAAAGTTTAATAGTCCCTTAAAATGCTGTTTAATCGAAATAGAAAACGTCAAAACAAAGCCTCGACTTGAGCGACCAAGGAAAACAATAGTTTTGCTCATACTAGGGGCTAAAAATGTGCCATCACATCAAAAACATGTCAATCAGAATTTTCTTATTTCCGCTTTCCCAATTTTCAATTGAAAAAAGGTCTTGTAAGAAAAGCTCTTTTTTGGATAACGTATAGTTTGATGTAACAGTTTGTAAAAACGTTACCAGGGAGCTCGTTAAACAACTTATGCGTGCGTGAATGGACGCCCATTTCAGATTTTGAGAAGTTAAAAGTATAAATGAAAATTATATCCTTGTCATCTACCTGTAACACAGTTAACACATATTTTATCAAAAGAATTTTTCTCAACGATTCTTGATATATTTTAGAATCACACGCTTAAAAACAAGACGAACATACGGACATGATTATGAAGTGAAATTATTGACAGGTTGCGCAAGAAATGCAGACAATGGCGAACATTTATTATTTTATAAAACTAGTGCAATGGTCTTATTAATATAAAAAACTAGAATAATAGTGGATTCTCAGACAAAAGTTGAGTTAACGTATAATGGGGAAAGACAGTGATATATCGCAGTGAAATGCATTGTTTATGGTTATGGCGCAAACTCCACTGAAAGCTACAGTAACACATTCCCATCACATCACTGGAGCAGAACAACTTTGACTTTACTTAAGACTTTACTTGAGTAAGACGAAAACGAAGTATTAGATAGCAAGAAGACAAATATTTAACATATGACAAGGCTGTGGGCCGAGTTTCCTCTGCCTGCCCAAGATAAGAGCTACAATAATACAATTTAAAAAAATATTATGACGTGATACGTCAATTGTAATAATTATTCATTTTCAAAACTGTATCAATTGTAATTTTGTATATTTCTTAGTTTAGTAATTTTATATCACTGATTTTGATACTAAAAATATTAACGTTGCATATGTTAGTCTAAAGTTGTATATATCTACTATATTTAATCTTAAATATAGGTAGAACATTTAGTTTTTAAACAATTGGTCGAAAAGCGCGCACCCTCGCCCTCACCCTCACCCTCACCCTCACCCTCACCCTCACCCTCACCCTCACCCTCACCCTCACCCTCACCCTCACCCTCACCCTCACCCTCACCCTCACCCTCACCCTCACCCTCACCCTCACCCTCACCCTCACCCTCACCCTCACCCTCACCCTCACCCTCACCCTCACCCTCACCCTCACCCTCACCCTCACCCTCACCCTCACCCTCACCCTCACCCTCACCCTCACCCTCACCCTCACCCTCAATCCACCCTCACTCACACAGTCAGCCTCACGCTCACACTCACTATCATCACGTCTCGATCCGTGCGAGCTTCGTACAATCGTACTATATAATATATGTACATGCACGTTAAGCCAACGCTCGGCCGTGCTCGGTGAACTTCGTGTGACCTCGGGTCTTTGGTTTTTTGTGTTACGGAATTTCTTGATTACAGCCCGCGGTAAAAACTATGCAATCTATCTATCTATCTATTTTCACGCTGTATCCCTGACGGGGTAGTCAGAGAGGACAGATCGCCAGGCTTCGCGATCCATGCATACTTCTTTTGCTTCTTCGAGATTCATCAATCGCTTCATACACGCACGTCTGGGTATCCGAGTACTTTTGACCTTTCCGTTTTTGAGCAATCTGCTCACGTGGTCTTCATATGTAAGTCTCGGCCTTCCTTGACTCCTTCTACCCTCTACTTTTGAACAATATATATTCTTCGTCAATCGTTCTTCACTCACTCGTTGGACGTGTCCAAACCAACGGAGCACGCCCTTTTCCAGCTTAACGCTGACACTTTCATTCAAACCTGCCATATTGCGTATCACTTCGTTACGTATTCGATCGGCCAAGGTAACGCCGCACAATTTTCGAAGTGATCGCATCTCCACAGCATTCAATTTACTTTCATGCATTTGCTGACATACCCAGGTTTCACTACCGTAAAGCAAAGTTGGCACTAGCACTGCGTTATGAATCGCCAATCGTGCTTCTTTTACGATGCTTTGTCGCTTTACTAACTGGGACAAAGCACCGTTAACTTTGTTTCCGGCAGCTACTCGCCGTTCTACATCCGAATCACATCTTCCATCCGCGCTAAACATACTTCCTAAATACACAATTTCATTCACTTGCTCTAGACGTTCCTGTTTTACCCTAATCTCGCATTTAGTTCTTACGTCACCTCTTTCAAATACTAGAACCTTAGTTTTACTTGCATTCAAGCGGAGACCCTTACTTTCACACCCCTCTTTCATATTAGTGAAATTCAAATTAGTGAAAAAAACTATGCAATAGCTTAATAATACTGGTTCAAATATTTAAATATTTTATTTTAAATTCTGGAAAGTGTCCATATGTACCGCACTTGCCCCTACTAATGAGATTGCTGTATAAACTAAGTTTCCTTTGCCAACCAAGGGCGAAGACAAATAAACACAATTGTATGAAAACATTTCGGATATAATGTGTATAGTGATTTTGGTGGGAAACAGCGAATGACGCGGTCGCTACTCCGTTGTAAATTTTTCAAACTAGTGTATTTTAGGGTGTTTATGTGTAAAAATTTTAAACATAAAAACGTGCACAAGTGTTGTGAAATTGGATAACTTAGTGGAACGCGGTACTTTCTGTTACCTTCCAAAATCCACATATAACTGCAGTAAAATTTTCCATCATTTTACTGCAGTAGAACTTTGAACAAACCTATACATGAATACGGTGCTATCAATAAGAATAATTTACTACTTTTGATTAAGAAGTTTCATTATCTACTTGAAAATTAGCACTGTAGAAGAAAATATTAATACGTACCTAATCAAAGATCAATAAATTTTGTTGATGGCAATCGCGTCACCGTGCGTAGCCAGAATTAAAAATAAAATAAAATAAATAAATAATGTGTATAATATATAAGGAGTTTTGGCGGGAGAGTGACAAGTGCGGACGCTTGCTGTATATTATTTTCTAAAACTAGTGCATTTATCTTGTTTTATGTGTGGGAGTGGTGGTTTCTTAGACATAAAAGTTGTGTTAACGTGCTATAATGATAGACAATGATATATATGCAGTGAAATGCTATTTTCTCTTTTGACGCGAAAAGTCCACTGAAAACCTCAGTATAAAAATCACCATTATACTGAGGCCAAGGACAAGGACCTAGGACTGAGTACTCGACATCGACAAAGACTGGACAGGACTATATACTAAGAAAATATAAATACCGAAGACTAGGCTGTATGGACAAAGTTTCCTTTGCCTGCCCAATATAGGCGAAGACTACAAAAAAAATATAATATATAAACACAAAATTTCATTTTAATGTGTGAAGTCACCGTTTTAGTAAGTACGTACATCTGAAAAGAATTTACCTACCAACCTTATTTTGTTCTTGAATGTGGACTATTAGCAAGCAGAATTAGGGATGCGTGTAGTATAATCATAACTCCAATTACCAAAGCAGCCTTCAATTACAACTTCAAAGTAAGCAGCATTTAGAACAGAAGAGCAATTTAGGTTAACACGTAATTTCTGGATAAAACTTTGCTCGTACTTATATGCGATTTTAACTAAAATGTTACTTAAGTTTGAAACGGGGAATTTAACAATCTGCTGGAAGAGGAATATATAAAAAAAAAAGATATACTTCCTTGGCGTTACAAGATAAAAATCTTTTTAATAACTTTATCTTCCGCCTTATCCTATGTAGAAAATACTAAAATGTCGACTATAGCAAACTTCAGGGTGTTTGAAAACTAGTTTGAATTTAGTTATAAGTTGTCATGGAAACACTTATCAGCTAACTTCATGGTATCGTTTTTTCTTGACGATCTGCGCGCGCATTATAAAAAATTACTTTCATCATTTTATTCCTAACGCGCCAAAAGAAGTAAAACTTCAAAAACAAAAGTTTAATAGGCTATAAAGTATAATTTATTATGTTACTACCCGAGGAAGTGGAGGTATAAAAAGAAGATGATCGTCTCCTAAGATTTATTATATGTTCCCAGCAGTGCTACCGTGAATTTGATTGAGAAAATAGGTAGTTAGTTAAGTACTATTACGCTGCTTTCTAATGGTTCCTAATGACGTATTTTCTGTAGATTCATTTTCATTTAGTTGACTAGTAAAGATATATTGATATAGATGTCTCGATAACGCTTTTTTCACATCCAAATAATATTGAAAATAGAAACTACATGTTTATAAGTAAATCTAGCATGTCTTATGAGCTAGCCTCAAGCACAGTACATATACAAAATATTAGGTCCTTACATTATGAAATTAGCGTTTTGTCGTACTTACCACTTTGATCTGATATATCTTCTCTTTGATTAAGAATTCCAAATTCATGAAGTTAGTAAATTAGAGTTTTGAAAACAGTCAGTTATATGCTTTTTGAAAAAAAATAACACAATTGAGAACATGAAATATACCGGTATATTTACGAGTACGAGTTCTACCGTGGTACCAGTGGTGCAGAAACAGCTCGAAGGATTAATGATGTGTACGGCGCTGTTGTCGCAAAAGAAAGTACGTTTTTAATTTCAATGTTTTCGTTCTGGAAATTTTGACCTACAGAACCAACCATGTGGATGGCCGAAGACAAAAGTGGAAAATGAAGAATTAAAGGCTATTTTGGAAGCGGACTTATAAAAAAGCACTTTAGAGATAGCTGCAGGCTGCGGAGTAAGTGACAAAACTGTATTAAACCGCTTGAAGCAAACCGGGATAGAAAAAAAAAACCTAACCACTCCGGGAGTGCCGACAGAAGTGAAAACTCAATTTATTAATAATTTATTTATCTAGTCGCGTTGGTACATGCATATATGCACACACTATAGCTGGGTATCGTAACGGGGAGTAGCGAGTCCAAATTTATCTCATCTAAAAAATTGCGTACCGCGCTAAAAGAAGTTTTTCCTTCAAAAATTGACCGGGATCGACGTAAAGATGATGATGATAAAAAATAATTCCACACTGAAAGAGTCCTAATTGAATACACAGCATTATTTAAATAGACCTGTAGATGACCGGAATCAACGTTTGATGATGATGATGATTATGGTCGCGAGTCCAGAGATTTTATCTCATCTAAAAATATGCGTACCGCGCTAAAAGAAGTTTTTCCTTCAAAAATTGACCGGGATCGACGTAAAGATGATGATGATAAAAAATAATTCTACACTGAAAGAGTCCTAATTGATTACACAGCATTATTTAATAAGACCTGTAGATGACCGGAATCAACGTTAGATGATGATGATGATTATGGTCGCGAGTCCAGAGATTTTATCTCATCTAAAAGAAGTTTTTCCTTCAAAAATTGACCGGGATCGACGTAAAGATGATGATGATAAAAAATCTTACGCTTTTTCGATCAGGACACGTGACCCTGACGGACACGTGACCCTGACGCGAGTTTAAGATTTTATACCCATTACAGAAAGTGCTCAACGCCGCTAAAGAAGTTTTCACTTCAAAAATTTGAACGATGGGTCATTAGTTGAGTGAATCGAACTTGCAAACACGCGTCGATTGCTGTGTTACTTTGCTCAATTTACATAATAATGAAGGGATTTTAAATGGAATCATTACTTGTGATGAAAAGTAAATACTGTACGATAATTCGGAAGCACTCGTCGCAATGGCTGAACCTTAGAAACCCAGCCTAATCCCGCAAACACGAAAATTAACTCAGAAAAAGTTACTTGTGAGTATTTGGTAAACTAGCTGTGTCGTTCACTACAGCATTCTAAAATTTGGCCAAACGATTACGGCAGATATCTATTGTCAGCAACTGCAAAACATGAAAGAAGAACTAGCAAACTGCTAAACAACCTGGATTGGTCAATCGCTCTAGGCCACTGCTGCTTCACGACAACGCAAGACCACACACTGATAACATACAACCACTAAGTTAGATGAGCTACAATTGGAATGTCTGCGAAATCCACCGTACTCCCCGGACCTTGCTGCAACAGATTGCCATTCCAGAATTCGGACTACTTCTTACAAGGGAAAAAAATCAATTCCGATGCGGAAGTCCAAACCGCCTTTAAAGAGTTTATTGATTTTTGCCCCATGTTTTTACCCCATGACCTATAAGATGGCAAAAGTTCAGAGATAACAGTGGTGCATACTTTGATTAATCCCTACTAATATTATAAATGCGAAAGTAACTCTGTCTGTCTGTTACGCTTTCACGCCTAAACCACTGAACCAATTTGGCTGAAAATTGGTGGAGTGGTAGCTTAGAGCCAGGAGACGGACATAGGCTACTTTTTATCACGGGAACAAGTTCCTGTGGGAAACGGGAACGGGAAAACGTCTCTACGCGGGCGAAGCCGCGGGCGTTGGCGTTGGCGTTGGGGTTAATTATGCTGCAGGCAGGATGCCTCAAGCAAATACCCTTCCTCGTCGAGAAGGTGTAGGCAAGTAAAAAGATGTTCATGCGGAAACGATAGATTCAGTGTTTATTGGAAATATGAAGGCACAGTATTTACACGACAGAAAGCATAAGAAATAGGAGTAACACATACGAAGATGATAGAGGATATTAGAAAGTAGCACAATATAAACTTAGAGAATTTAAGTACTCGCACGCCGGGCGTGATATACGATTGCGCAAGCGACCAGCCGTCGTTCCGCGTCTAGTAGTGTTTTACGACTCCCGGACTGCCTTTAGCGTTATGAAGCGTGCGCCGCGCGCTGGAGTATGTGCGGCTCGATGACGTAGCCGAGCGACTAGACAACATGATACGACGGCTCCCGCTAATAACAAAATATTGCGCTGTCTGTTTGTCACAATACAGTGTTTTTAAATTTAATAAAAATAGGTACATAGGCACTATACTATATGTTAGATTACGTAACTTATTAATAAAATATATAAAAATTTAGAATAGACAATTGACTTACAACTAAATTAACAATTATTAATTAATTACAAATGACCTACGCCCACATCACCCCCCCCTTGAGCCCAACCTACGGGCGATAATAATCAGGGAACCGCACCCTACGGCCTGATTTCGTCCTTCCGATACTAGGTTTCTCAGCTTCAGGCGTAGAAATGGTGACTGGTGTATGTGGTGGCGTAGGTTGTATTTTGTTAGTGTTTGGTTTAGTGTGAATGTGAGTAGTGTTAGTAGTGGTAGACTGTGAGTCACGAAGTAT
The DNA here is from genome assembly GCA_948477245.1 of Thumatha senex. Classification (NCBI taxonomy): domain Eukaryota; kingdom Metazoa; phylum Arthropoda; class Insecta; order Lepidoptera; family Erebidae; genus Thumatha; species Thumatha senex. The sequence goes on along the minus strand of OX419726.1, from coordinate 9,305,337 downwards.
GTAGGCAGGTTTAATTCGGTCTATCGTGACTGTGACTGTCTTTCCCCTAACGAGGAGTTTAAAACATTTGTCACCTCGTTCTACAACTTTATGTGGACCTGTGTATGCGGGTTTAAAAGTACCAGAGGATGCGTTGTCTCTTAAAAACACGTGAGACGCTGTTGCTAGATCCTTGAAAACAAATATAGTTCGATTATCACAGTGACGTGACGCTGGTAAAGGTTGCAAGTTCCTGGCAAACATGCGTAATCTACCTGCAAAGTCTGTCACGTTAGTGTTGTCGTGCGGTTCGGGATCGAAAAAGTCACCAGGCAAACGTAACGTTTCGCCATACGTCAATTCAGCTGGCGTCGTTTGAATATCCTCCTTAAAGGCGTTACGTATTCCAAGAAGGACTAGGGGAAGTATGTCCACCCAATTTCAGTTACCATGGCAAGTAATGGATGTTTTCAATAGCCTGTGAAAACGTTCAATGATCCCGTTCGCGGCTGGATGATAAGCGGTAGTCTTCCTATGATCGAAACCTACTAACTCTGACAAGTGCTTAAAGAGTGACGACTCAAATTGTCTTCCACGGTCAGTGACAATTTGTGTAGGACAGCCGAACCGTGCAATCCATCCATGAATGAGGGCTTTTGCTACAGTTTCAGCTGTAATGTCCTTAATTGGTATAGCCTCTGGCCATCGCGTGAAACGGTCTATAGCTGTGAGGCAATACTGAAAGCCTTGTGATTGAGGTAGGGGTCCAATCAAGTCAATATGAATGTGCATGAAACGACAGCGTGGTAACTTGAACGTACTTAATGGCGCAGAGACGTGGCGGGTGATTTTTGAACGTTGGCAAGCTATACAGTTCCTCGCCCACTCTCTGCAGTCTTTCCTAACTTCAGGCCACACGTAACGATCAGCAACCAATTTCACACTAGCGTTTGCTCCCGGATGACTGAGAGAATGTAAGCTTTCGAACATCTGTCGCCGGAACTCCTTAGTGACATAAGGCCTTGGCGTTTTGGTACTTTCATCACAGTATAATTCAGCGCACGAATCTGGCAGTAATACCTTCTTCAGGTGAAGTGATGACTTACCTTCCAACAGCTGTTTCAATTCTAAATCAGAATTCTGTGATTTGGCTAACTCAATTAAATTAATGGGCTGGACAATTTCTTCAACACGGGACAAAGTATCAGCAACAATGTTGTCCCTACCTGAGATATGTCTAATGTCTGTGGTAAACTGGGCAATGAATTCTAGGTGTCTGAATTGCCTTGGCGAACAATTATCCTTACGAGTGCGGTACGCGTAACAGAGGGGTTTGTGATCTGTGTAGATCACAAACTCTCTCGCCTCAACCATATGTCGAAAGTATTTAATTGCTTCATACACTGCTAGCAGTTCTTGATCATATGGGGAGTATTTCTGTTGGGCTGGGCTTAGCTTACGTGAAAAGAAAGCTAAAGGCTCCCAACAATCACCTCTAAGCTGCTGGAGAACTGCCCCTAACGCTGTATCTGAAGCATCTGTCACTAAAGCTAATGTAGCGCTTGTATCAGGGTGCGCCAGCATTGACGCCTGGCAAAGGGCACACTTACAAGCCTCAAACGCCTCTCTTTCCTTCAGTGAAAAGTTTACAGGGTGTGAACCCTTCACGGAACCCTGAAGAAAGCGCATTGAGGGGTGATTATTGTTGCGCGGCACAGGGGATGAACCGCCCGTAGAAATTTATCATCCGCAGAAATCTTCTCAGCTCTCTAATTGTTTTGGGGGTAGAGAAGTTGTTGATTGCGTCAACTTTTGAGGATAAAGGTTTTGTACCTTGGGCAGATATGCTATAACCTAAAAACTTAACCTCTGTTACTCCAAAAATACATTTTGAAGGGTTGATGACCATTCCGAACTTTTGTAGTCTAAAGAAAACCTGACGCAAATGATTCTCATGCATTTCTTTATTTTTTGAAAATATTAAAAAATCATCTAAATAACCAAAACAAAAGTCGAGCCCGCGCAACATTTCATCCACAAAACGCTGAAACGTCTGACTAGCGTTGCGTAAACCGAAATTCATGAATGGAAAGGAAAATAATCCAAAAGGTGTCGTTATTGCCGTCTTAGGTATATCATCTGGATTTACAGGTATCTGGTTATACGCGCGCACTAAATCGATAGTAGAAAATTCCTGACAACCCGCCAGATTGTGTGAAAAATCGTGGATATGACAAATGGGGTAGCTGTCGGGTACCGTCCGAGCATTAAGCATCCGGTAGTCCCCACAAAGTCGCCATCCGTTATCCTTTTTAGGTACAATATGTAGTGGTGAAGCCCACGGCGAGTCGGAGGGTATGGCTATACCACTGGCGAGCATAGTTTCAAACTCCTCCTTAGCGATTTTTAGTTTGTCTGGCGCCAGGCGTCGTGGTGTACACGACACGGGTGGCACAGGTGTGGTACGTATATAATGTTTAGTATTGTGAGTAGGCGTACGATGAATACCTGACGGACGAGTGACGTCGGGGTATTCGATTCGAGTAGACGTAGACGTAGGGTAGTATGTTGTGATATGTAGTGTCACCATATCTTACCTTGACTGATGAAACAATATCGGCAGAACGAACAGGCAAAGCAGGGGTCGCAAGTGACGTATCGCCATCAATAAGGCGCTGATTGCGTACATCAACGATTAAATTATAATAGGAAAGAAAATCAACTCCTATTATTGCTTTGGTTACATCTGCAACAATAAATTTCCACATAAAGTCGCGGCGTAAGCCTATGTTTAAATTTAAATACGTATAGCCGTAAGTATTTATAATGCTACCGTTAGCTGCACTAAGTTCATAATTTACTTTATTACACTGGTATTTAACAGCTGATTTAGGAAAAACACATACATCACTTCCAGTGTCAACAAAAAATCGTGTCTTAGTCTTCTTATCCGTCACAAATAAGCGACCTGATTCTTGGCAGTCACCGGTCGCCATTACTGACTGCCATTTTCTTTTTCCGAAAAATCACAAGGTTGTACACATTTGTTTGCCTTCTTGCCAAATTTATAGTGGTACCAACATTTTGGGAACTGACGATAATTGGAGTTGGAACGTCTTGCAGGCGATCGTCCCCGGGAGTGACTTCTATTTCTCGACCGAGACATTCTAGCCATATTAGAAGTAAGGGCCTGTACCTGTTTAGTCAGCTCAGCTATTGAGTGGTCATCTGGTCCATGCTGCTACCTGGAGAAGTAGTCCGCGCTGCCGAAGTAGATGCTACGTGTGGAGTATGCGGTACTACGTCATGTATCCTGTCTGCGAGTTCCGCCACCTCGTCAAGCGATACTTTGGACTGCGAGGCGATGATGCTTTGTGTACTGCTAGGTAAGCGACTTGTCCAGATACTGCGCATAAACTCTTCAGGTACTCCTGGTCCCGCCAATTGTCGTAAGTGTCGCAAGAACTGTGACGGCTTGCGATCACCAAGCTCTTCGTGGGTAAGGAGCTGCTGCACTTTTTTTTCTCTGGATGCGGACAGTCTATTCACCAGTTCAGTTTTCAGCCTCTCGTACTTGTCTGGGGCTGGTGGTGCAGTAATAATGTCCTCCACTTCTGCAGCGTAGATGGGTTCCAGATTACCGATGGCATAATGGTATTTGGTCGCATCTGTAGTAATATTTGCTAATGCAAATTGGCATTCCAATTGCGCAAACCAAAGTGCAGGTTTTTCAGGGTAAAACGGAGGTACTCTTACGCCGACTCGATATACTTCTGCGAACTGCGGGTCGGATTTTTTTACGGCGCCATCTTGTTGAGATTTGCTCATCGTGCTCTTGCGGGGTCACCAATGAAGGGGTTAATTATGCTGCAGGCAGGATGCCTCAAGCAAATACCCTTCCTCGTCGAGAAGGTGTAGGCAAGTAAAAAGATGTTCATGCGGAAACGATAGATTCAGTGTTTATTGGAAATATGAAGGCACAGTATTTACACGACAGAAAGCATAAGAAATAGGAGTAACACATACGAAGATGATAGAGGATATTAGAAAGTAGCACAATATAAACTTAGAGAATTTAAGTACTCGCACGCCGGGCGTGATATACGATTGCGCAAGCGACCAGCCGTCGTTCCGCGTCTAGTAGTGTTTTACGACTCCCGGACTGCCTTTAGCGTTATGAAGCTAGCGCCGCGCGCTGGAGTATGTGCGGCTCGATGACGTAGCCGAGCGACTAGACAACATGATACGACGGCTCCCGCTAATAACAAAATATTGCGCTGTCTGTTTGTCACAATACAGTGTTTTTAAATTTAATAAAAATAGGTACATAGGCACTATACTATATGTTAGATTACGTAACTTATTAATAAAATATATAAAAATTTAGAATAGACAATTGACTTACAACTAAATTAACAATTATTAATTAATTACAAATGACCTACGCCCACAACTAGTAAAATATATTTTACAAAAAAGTAATTGACTTTATATTCCTTCCGTACAAAATGCCGATTTCATATGTGCTTTTCAAAACCAAAATTTGACGAAACGAGTATGGGGAGAGAGGAGTGATTGAAAGGTGTTCTCTCGAAAACTCTTATTACGCGATGCAGAATTCTAAGTAGGAAAGTAGTTTGATTGTTTTTCGCTAGCGACACCCTGTTATTACCGTTGTTTTTAATAGAATAAATAAATAAATAAATATCCATCACGCCTTATCCCCGAAGGGGTGGCAGAGGCATATTATATGCCCACTTTTCACCGTGTGGATTCCTGTCCCACGTAATAGGTGGTGAGCCCATTGCCGTGTTGAAATAGACAGACTCAGGTTGTGGCTACCTGCTGTTGAAATTTTTAAGCCGCCCATAAGGCCTTCAACCAGGCTTAACGACTGCCATTTTACTGGCAACCGGGACCAACAGCTTAACGTGCCTTCCGAAGCACGGAAACGCTCGCAAATGTAAATGCCACAAAGTGGTCACCCATCCGAGTACCAGCCATAGTGAAAGTTGCGTAACTCAGTGATCGTTTACAGAACACTGAGACCGCGGGGCCACGAGCGCTTCCTTCTATCTTTTTAATAGAATATTCCAAAATGTTTGTAAGTAGACGAAACTACTATACAGGAAAGTAAAGTCACGAATCTTATGTAACGACTTTACAGGGAAATAAGTAAAGTCGTTTTTCTGCCTACTAACATTATGCTAATAGGTGCTTAATATAATAGTCCGTCATTTGTTACCGACGTACGTGTGCTAATACTTGAGCAAATGACTCTTATTACAAGATTCTCGCCGATCCTTACACATAATATAGTCGTAATCGTAATATTTACTCAGGCAGTTTGCTTCTAACGTCCGATTTACTTTATTTGTTCACTACGCTAAAATCCAACGGAGAACACTCAAGGATATTGTAAGGAAGAGGACACTTAACACTTTGGTAAGATTGTGAATGAATAAATAATTGTATTGATTAAAGCTTCTGAGTAAGATTTAGAGAGGATTTTGTTGAAATGTACTACAGAACGTGTCTGTAGATATTGGTAGGTATATCTCTAGATAATCGATATTTTATGGAATGTTTGCTTATTGTCAGCCTTCATAATTGTCATAAATTGCCCGTGTCTATTTGTGTGTTTTGTGTAAATTGTGTGTGTGAGTTTGTAACTGAAACTTATAAAGGTACATTCATGTGAAGCTAGAGGATGGGTAGAAATTTCTAACACTTCATCTAACGACCTTATCTTTTCAATGGATCGCCCTGTAGAAGGCGAACTATATAACATCGACTGTTTGTTTACTGAAATACCGTCGGATCGCGCCCAAGCCGTTTTATCCCGCTTACGTACCGACCATCTTAACCCAGAAGAATGTGCAAACTTAAAGAATCTCTGTGCAAAATATGCTGATGTGTTTTATCTTGAGGGAGAATCATTAACATTCACCAACAAGATCAAACACAAGATTAGAACAACCGACGAAATTCCAGTACACACCAAGAGTTATAGGTATCCCTATGTTCACAGACAAGAAGTCAGAGATCAGATAAATAAGATGCTCGAACAAAATATTATAAGACCTTCCGATTCTGCGTGGAGCTCTCCTATATGGATTGTTCCCAAGAAAGCGGACGCATCCGATAAAGTAAAATGGCGTCTTGTCGTAGATTTTAGAAAAGTAAATGAAAAAACGATTGATGATAAATATCCCATCCCCAACGTAACAGACGTACTTGACAAGCTAGGGAAATGTCAGTATTTTACTACTCTGGATTTGGCAAGCGGTTTCTATCAAGTTGAAATGGATCCCGTGGACATTCATAAGACTGCTTTTAATGTAGAAAACGGTCATTATGAATTTTTGAGAATGCCTATGGGATTGAAAAACTCACCCTCCACCTTTCAACGAGTAATGGATAACGTCTCCTCCAACGACCTCCAACATCAAATATGCCTAGTTTACCTCGATGACATCATCGTTTTTAGTACGTCATTACAAGAAAATATAGTTAATTTAGAAAAAGTATTTATTAAATTACGTGACTCTAACTTCACGATTCAAATGGATAAGTCAGAATTTTTAAAATTAGAGACTAGTTTTCTTGGCCATATCATATGTAATGAGGGAGTAAAACCAAATCCAGATAAAATAGCTGCCATACAAAAATACCCTTTACCTAAGACTCCAACTGACATCAAACGTTTTCTCGGTCTACTAGGATACTATAGAAAATTCATCCCTGATTTCGCAAGATTAACAAAACCATTAACTAAGTGTCTAAAAAAGGGTTCTAAAATAACACTAGATAAAGCTTATGTAGATTGCTTCAATCACTGCAAAACACTATTAACTAATGATCCTATTCTTCAATATCCCGATTTTTCCAGAGAATTTCTTCTCACCACAGATGCGTCTAACGTAGCTATTGGTGCCGTTCTATCCCAAGGCACAGTAGGCTCTGACAAACCCATAGCTACGCATCTCGTACTTTAAATTCAAGTGAGCTCAACTACAGTACGATAGAAAAGGAGCTCCTAGCTATTGTATGGGCAACCAAATACTTCAGACCCTATCTATTCGGTCGTAAATTCAAAGTTATTACTGACCACAAGCCCCTGCAATGGATCATGAATTTAAAGGAACCCAACTCTCGACTTACACGATGGCGTCTGAAGTTAAGCGAATATGATTTCTCAGTAGTTTATAAGCAGGGCAAATGCAATACTAATGCTGACGCATTATCCCGAATTGAGATAAATAATGAAGAATTTATGTTTATTGCAGTAAACCCTTCTGAAAAAAATCAATCGTTAAACGATTCTAGAACTATTACAGCCGAGAAACTCTCTAGTAATTCCGCGACCGCGACAGTTCATACAGATAACGAGTCTCCAATTCTTGAGGTTCCTATTTCAGATGAACCATTGAATAAATTTACGAAACAAATTATTTTAAACATTGCTGGTGATATTAAAGGACGACCCATAGTTACCAAACCCTTTGATACACATACCCGCATTACAGTTCAACTGTCGGAATCCAATTTAGAAGAGGACGTTATTAAAGCCATCAAAGAATATGTCAATCCCAAAATTAAAACTGGTTTGCTTATTAACCCGCCTTTGGCTATGTACTCCATTATTCCCATAATCCAGCGGACATTTAAAAGCTCCACCATGCAGTTAGTACTAACAAAAAAGGAAATAGAAAATGTTCGTGAATACTTAAGGCAACAAGAGATAATTAACAAGTACCACGACGGGAAAACTAACCACCGTGGAATTAATGAAACAATTTTAGCCCTGTCCCACAAATATTATTGGCCTAAAATGAGAGATAGCATCACTAAATTCATAAATGAGTGCACGGTATGCGGGCAAGCGAAGTATGATCGAAATCCAGTTAGACAGCAGTTTAAAGTGGTCCCTTCGCCCAATAAGCCGTTTGAACTTGTACACCTTGACCTACTTACAGTTCAAAGTGAGAAGTTTTTAACAATCGTAGACGCTTTTTCTAAGTACGCACAGGCATACTATTTGAGGGATGGAACAGCAATCAGCGTTGTTCAAGCTTTGCTTAGTTTTTGCACCCATCATGGCATACCCATAACCATAGTTACCGATAACGGGCCAGAATTTAATAACCAACTCATTGCAGAATTTCTTAGATTGCATAGGCTATATCCAGCATCATAAGGTCGCCGCTCACACACCTAACGAGAATGGAATAGTTGAGAGGTTCCATGCGACTATATTAGAACATCTCAGAATCCTAAAAGTTAATCAAAAAAAATAATCCGTCATCAATCTCATGCCTTACGCCCTCCTGGCTTATAACAATAGTATACATAGCTTTACAAAATGTAGACCCATAGAGTTAATAACAGGACACTTTGATCCCCGTGACGCTTTTGACGTTGACCTTTCAGTTTATTTATTACAACAATATATGACTAACCACAAAGAAAAGATGACTGAGGTATATAAACTAATTCACGACTTAAGTACTGACTCCCGCGAAAATTTAATGAATAATCGTAATAAAAATAGGGAACCCGAAATTGAATACTGTCCTGAACAGCAAATCTTTATTAGAAATCCATTTGCTGCCCGTCAAAAATTAGCCCCACGCTTCACTCACGACACGGTGATGGCTGACCTTCCCATTCACATATATACTAAGAAAAAACGAGGTCCTGTAGCAAAACATAGGTTAAAAAGGATTCCTAAAACCAGTAACTTGTTACAGAGCAATCTCGGTAATGCTTCTGCTCCTACAACCAGCAGTAACACAGGAAATACGACTTGAAAGTCTGGAAAATGGGCCTGGGATACTCCCTTTTAAACTAGGTTCTGCCCGAATCCTTTCCCATTACCATTCCTTCTTGCAATATGTCAACCTTCAGGAGTTGCAAGGAAAAATAAACTCTATCAACGACCAGATAATTAGCATTTCTCCCGATCTTAATAACAAAACTCATTCTTTGTTTCAACCTCATTTAAATTATCTTAATTATAAACTTAATAGTGTATCCGAACAGCTTCAAACCTTCGAAACAAATGGGGTCAAACGAGGACTCATTGATGGACTTGGATCTGTTGTTAAAAGTATAACGGGAAATTTAGATTATACAGATGCATTACATTACGATCAGGCTATTAAAAATATCCAAAGTAACGAGAACAAATTATTAACCGAATTCAATAATCATGTTAGTTTAACCAAGGATTTATCTGCACAGTACACAAAAATCACAAATGAACCAACGTAAGATGGAGAAGTTAATAACTAAAATAATTGAGAGTGACGTTAGCAGAGACAATGATCTTATAAAATATGCTCATTTCGCGCAAGTACTTATAATACTTGGTGATAACATAGACTCAGTTTTACAAGAATTGACTAGAATACAGAATATATTAGCATTTATTAGGACCTCAACCATGCATCATTCGTTCCTTAATTTCGGGGAAATACGTAACTTAACAGACAGATTAAGTACTTTATACGGTAATGATAGATTAGTAGATCTAGATACTAGGGAATATTACGATATAATTAAATTAGGTTCATACTATGTAGGCAATAAAATAGTTATAGTTTATAAGTTTCGCATTTTTATACCCCATACATATGATTTATATAAATTATCTATTGTACCTAATAGACACCACGAAATCCTAATTCCATCATCCCCATTCCTAGCTGTCCATAAGAAAGATTACAAAAGTACATCTCTCTTGCGGACAAGACTTATACAAAGAGTACAGAGGCAACTATCTCGCAATCATCCCACAAGCATGCTACCTGGAAACACCAGAGTTTATTATCTCCAACATCAAGGATCGACTCAAAGGACACGTACTGACGATAACTGATCTACCCAAGGAGCCAGACTATAACGTATCTAAGGTCACCCTTAAATTATACTCAGTAAACCTGGATCATCTGCACGCCACTAATATGAAAATCTCTCACCTCCCAACAGTCAATTTCGAAGAAAACTATGCTACGATATATCATACTACAATCCCACTCTATGTAGTAATGATTGGCGCTTGTACAACTATCAGTGTTTTACTTAATCGCAAATACTCCAAAAGATCGGCCTCAGAGAAAATTCAACTCAAGGAAATAGAGCTTCAGGGAACATACGCCATTCCAGAACCAAGAGCAAAGGAAAACCAACCTCCACCTCAATTTACTACAAAATTTATCGGTAGTGGCTGTTCTTCGGGGGGAGGTGTTACGCACCCCTAATCTATGAGGAACGCTGAGTCAACGATAACCTCAATAAACATCGCATACGACACTTGTAGGCATGAGGTGCAACATCAGCACAACGTGAACATTGCTCAAGGCGCGTGTAAGCATGAGGTGCAGCATCAGCAGAACGTGCGTCGCCTGCGACGAAATCCGACCTTTCATTAAACATAGCATCTAACTATCTAACTAACTATCTTCACGCTGTATCCCTGACGGGGTAGTCAGAGAGGACAGATCGCCAGGTTTCGCGATCCATACATACTTCTTTCGCTTCTTCGAGATTCATCAATCGCTTCATACACGCACGTCTGGGTATCCGAGTGCTTTTGACTTTTCCGTTTTTGAGCAATCTGCTCACGTGGTCTTCATATGTAAGTCTAAAATATATTCTTCGTTAATCGTTCCTCACTCATTCGTTGGACGTGTCCAAACCAACGGAGCACGCCCTTTTCCAGCTTAACGCTGACACTTTCATTCAAACCTGCCATATTGCGTATCACTTCGTTACGTATTCGGTCGGCCAAGGTAACGCCGCACAATTTTCGAAGTGATCGCATCTCCACAGCATTCAATTTACTTTCATGCATTTGCTGACATACCCAGGTTTCACTACCGTAAAGCAAAGTTGGCACTAGCACTGCGTTATGAATCGCCATGCGTGCTTCTTTTACGATGCTTTGTCGCTTTGCTAACTGGGACAAAGCACCGTTAACCCTGTTTCCGACAGCTACTCGCCGTTCTACATCCGAATCACATCTTCCATCCGCGCTAAACATACTTCTAAATACACAATTTCATTTACTTGCTCTAGACGTTCCTGGTTTACCCTAATCTCGCATTTAGTTCTTACGTCACCTCTTTCAAATACTAGAACCTTAGTTTTACTTGCATTCAAGCGAAGACCCTTACTTTCACACTCCTCTTTCATATTAGTGACTAATGCCTGAAGGTCGGCTTCTGATGAGGCCATGAGCACCGCATCATCAGCGTACAGCAGACAGTTTACTGTAAAGTCACCCAAATTCACACCCATATTAAAATCTTTCAACTTCTGCAGGCAACTGTCCAGATACACTATGAACAGCCAGGCGGACATGACACATCCCTGTTTGACGCCTGTACAGACATCAAAAGAGGTGACACATCCCCACCTACTCGCACGCAAGCTTTACAGTCCCTATAAAGCGACTGTATTGCCCGCAGCAGCGAGCCGTCCACACCATATCCGGGCAGCAAGTCCCACAGCGTTTCTCTTATAACGTTATCAAATGCTTTCTCTAGATCCACAAAAGCGCAGAAAACCTTCTGGCTAACAGCCAGAAACTTTTCCGCGATCATGCGGAGAGAAAACACTTGATCCATGCAACCTCTTCCACGTCGGAATCCGCATTGAGCCTCCCATAAATACCTTTCAGACTTTTCTTGTATTCGTGCCGTTATAACCTTGCATACACCTTACTAGCTAAGCTGACCAAGCTGATCGCCCTGTAGCTGGAGCAGTTTAGGCGCGAGCCTTTCCCTTTATAAATAGGTACTACAACTGCTACTCGCCAGTCATCCGGGACCTCACCCGTCCGCCAGCACAAGTTGCATAACAGACATAGTGTGTCCCAGACACGCGACCCACCGTACTTGATCATCTCAGCAGTAACTCTGTCTTTTCCCGCAGCCTTACCACATTTCATACTTCTTATCGCTTGTTCTATTTCTTTCATACTAATGACTTCAATGACATCGGGATCCGGAGCATCAAAGTGAGCTCCACTTCCCGATGTGGCATCTCTGTCTTTTCTTGCATACATCTTTCCATAATATTCACTCCATCTCTGCAGGACGTCAGTTTGGTCTGTTAGGACGTCATTGTTAACACCAAGCACTTTATTCATACTGCTGCAGGTTGCCGAACAACTCCGGGTCTTGCCTACCTCTTTCCAGAAGAGAAATTGGACGACAACCTTTCATCCGCTTTCATTCTGCACCTTTCACGAGCTTCTTCTATCAGTGCCTTCGTGTTAACTTTCTGCAGCTTGTATCTCTCTTTCATATTAAAATCATTTCGCGAAGCTAAGTAGTCTAGCCATGCTTTCTTCTTCATTCGAACTGCTTCTTTTACTTCCTCATTCCACCATGCATCACGCTTATTACTACTGCCTCTTTTCGTTTCTCCACACACTTCCACAGCGGCATTTATCATACATCCCTAAGGTTCTGCCATACACTATCCACATTCTCACTGCTTACATTGACGTCGCCAAGCTTTTCGGCTACCCTTTCATTATATTTATCCCTAATGGATGCATCCTGCAGCTTCCAGCTTTTGATGCTATAAGTCGGCTCATGCTCAGGACACTCGGTACGATGACGCCAACCCGCGAACAGACCCCTAATCCTAGTTATGACTAGGTAGTGGTCTGATTCCAGCTCAGCGCCTCAATAAACCCTTGTGTCCATCACCTGTTTACGGAGCCGACTATCCATTAGGAATAGATCTATCATGCTTCTCTTTGACTTACATCTCCTCGAATACATATGAATTTGTTTGTGGTTGAACATTGTGTTAGCAACAAACAAATCCTTTTCCTTACAAAATGCCAGTATTAGCTTGCCAGCGTCGTTCACCCTTTTATCCCCATACTTCCCGAGTACCGACTCAAAACCATCGCGAGCGGTACCCACCCATCCATTCAAGTCTACACATTCATTCATTTCCTTCTATCACATTTAGAGCTTCTCTCATACTCTCCCAGAAATCCTCTAGCTCACTCGCGTTCTACGAAGATACTGGCGCGTAAGCAGCTACCAGGAAAATCTTCGTCAAACCAAGTTTTACACGGATCCAGAGGATTCTAGGACCTACCAGTTTGTACTCATACATACCGGAGGCCAATCGCGAGGACAGCAAAATTCCAACCCCCCGACTACCATGCTCGCTCTCTGGTACTCTAGACCAAAGCGCGAGCATCCCACCCGGGAGCTCCAAGACTTCGCTGCCCTTGCGCTTGGTCTCTGTCAAGCACACTGCATCTAACTTTCTCTCATTCATAACATCCATCAACTCATTCATCTTATCTGTCATTCCTCCCCTAACATTCCACGCAGCTACCCTGCACTCCATCCTCCCCTTCCCGCCGTGTCGGGCCGCGCGTGTAGGGTGGCGGTCCCCTACGCCGCTCTGGCACACACTTTTCACACCAGCGGGGACGAACTGGTGCGCGTCGCCTCGGGGGCACGCCCTAGCATCATTCGCCCTGGTGGCACTCGTGTTGGAGTAGAATTGCAGCCGTAGCTGGCAGGGATGGCGACGTGCACGCTTCTACTCTTCATCCCCTAAACATCCCCTTAACTTAAAAAAACATAGCAAATAATTTAAATTCATACTTGTTTCCCACTTTGAAGCATTATCATTGTTCTAAGTAGCTATAATTTTATTTTGTAAAATTACTTTATAATTAAATTTAATTAAATAAATTTTGGTTTTTTTTGGGACCTCCGGTTGCAGCTAACGTAAATGTGTGTGTGTGTGTGTGTGTGTGTGTGTGTGCGTGTGCGTGTTGTTGTTGATCAACATTTCTGACGCTTCGGCGCGGCATTCTCGCTACGCTCTTTCGCCTCGCGCGTTTGTGGTCACTACTCAAACCTAACCTAACCAACTGAACCCTTTCTGGGGAAAGCTAAAAAAAATTGTCTTAATCGGTTAGGAATGCGCGATCATGCACACCGAACGAAAAGAGGTTCTCCTCCGTTTTTCTTATTCAAAATGGCGATTGCGCCAATTTTCGTTATGATATTCGTGATCAGGAGGTCAAAATACGTTAGTAAACCAAATGGTAGTTCGATCGGCGGTATGCGCTTTTCGGAAGTATACCCAGTATTTCCATGTTACATATCACGTCAATACGTCAAAATCTTTGTGTAGTTAATGAGGGGTAAATAAACAAACACACTTTCACAATTATAATTTAGTATGATTTGTATACAAATGAAAAATAATATACTAATCTATAATGACTTTATACATAAGAAAAATAGAAAAAATAATCAATCTCAACGTCATAAATTTTTAAATCAGTTAGGACTATTTTATTAGTAGATAACGCAGATTTTAGTATTATGGCGAAAACCTATGTCGATCAGGGGACTACGATGAACCGATTAACTTTTGAATATAACCTCGTGAAATGCTCAAATTTACTCACTATTTATCGCTGCGCTATCACCGTATCCGGATAATAGTAACAACTTGCCGTTGACATTAATTACAGCGATACTCTACGTCGTGCATGCAATATGCAAATTTTGACCAGCACATGCCATGAATCTCAAACAACGTTGTGAACACATGACCCCCGGCGTGAACTGTGTACTTGACGTATCCGCTGTTACTGTCAGCTGTTATATTCGTAAAATAACCTCGAAAAGTTCGAATATGGAACAATATCAGAATTTGTTTTTTTTTTTTTGTTTTGCTTATAGGTATGGCATGGCAGGTTAACTGAAGGCTTACAGTTTGTCACGAGAATATCGGATTTGATCGCTCGATTGAGTCGAAAGCAGCTATTACAAAAAAAAACATGAAACTATACTTATTCTATTTATTTTAACGTACTTTTGAAACAAAATTCTTTTAATTTCTTAAAAACATGGGTAAAGGTTTCATTGCTCCCTATTTTATAATGATCCGGAAGCATGGTACAAACCTTGTCTATTTTCCTGGTCTATTTTCGTTTAATGAACGTCGTATTAAAAACTTAGTACGACACGTTAACGACTCTCAACATCATTACAGTTTGCAAGATATTTTTAAAAGCTTTTAAGCTTGTGTTTTTACATTTGCATTTGTTTTCAAAGTGGAGGATATTAAGTAAATTAATTTCACAGTAAAAATGGATGGATTGTTTTCTTTTACTAGAGTTCTAGTATAGACTCACCATACTGAATATTCCCTAGTCAACCGTTATGACTTTTATGACCATTACTTCGCTAATGTCTTTACAAGTGTATGATCCTGTGGGCAATTATGATACTATTACTCTCATATAGGTATAATATCAGTATATTGACAGCGGTAGTTAGAATTATTAAAGCAAGTGTTTGGTTACATACCCTTATAGATTTCTCTTAATCTCGGAGCAACAAAATAATCTTTACCGTTAGGTTAGGTTCCCCAATGTATAATTGTATTGTAAAAATAGTATTGGGATCCTTGGTGTTGAGATCTCTAGTGATATCCAATACCGTAGTCATTTAAAGCACAATGCTGGCGTCCAAAAATCTCGGGGTGCTCCACAAGGCGCGGCAGTAGTTTACTGCGGAACAAACACTGCACCTCTATAAGTCGCAAGTGCGGCCACACCTGGAGTACTGCTATCACCTTTAGGCTGGTGCATCTGAATATCAGATTCGACCTTTTGACTCGGCAGAAACACGTACTATGAGGATTATCAACGATCCTCTACAAAATTTTTGGTAGTAACATCATCGCGGTTCCCACCGATACATAAAAAAATATACTTTCATATATATACGCCTTCTGCTCCATTAATAAGATCACAAATACGCTTATCGTAGTATTACTAAGTATAAGTACTTACTGTTAAGTAGGATATGTTTATTTTCGATTTCAGTGTTTGAACATGTTCAGATACAAAAGTCAACAATGCTAGAGTACATGGGCAGGATGGATGTGTGTTCAATGTGGTATGTTAGATTACTGTACAGGGAAATTGTTGTTTACCTACGTAGTTAGCAGATAATTGATCTGAGGTCGGTTACAATATGTAACTAATAACGGAATGAATATTGGTTAGACATATTGTGATGAATATGAACATATTGATCGCCTTGGGTGATGGGTTGCTGCGTATGCTCGACTGACGCTGCATTGGTATAGGAATCGGATATCGAATCGAAACACATATTTGTGTAATCCTTAAATGTTAGTCTCTGAGTTTGAGTGTTTTCTAATACATTTAGTATGTATATGTATAAAAATATATAAGTATCTTTATCGTGTCTAAATCCATAGTGTAAGGAATGATGCTCGCTTCCTCGTTCGCGCCGCAAGGGGCATTGATTTCTTCCTCTGTGACTAAATCCAGCAGCACAATTTAATATGAGTATGATTTGGAATATACAGTGATGTGAAAAATATGTTACACAATATTTATTATTATTTTTATTTATTTCCGTGCGTCAAGCCGTTGGTCCCGGTTGCCAGTAACATGGCAATATTAACAACTGCCCAGTTGAAGCACTTATGGGCGGCTTGAAAAATTTCAACCGCTGGTCTCCACAACTTGCGCCTGTCCATTTCACCGTATCCATATTTGTCTCACGTACCTAACACACAAAAATGCATACGGTGAAATGCGGGCGCATTGTATGTCTCTGCCTACCCCTTCGGGGATGAAGGCGTGAAAATATGTATGTATTTACGTTGTTAACATTTATTAGATTTTTTCGAAATAAATAATTTATATAGTGGTGACCAAATAACAAAAAAAAAAAACCTAACCACTCCGGGAGTGCCGACAGAAGTGAAAACTCAATTTATTAATAATTTATTTATCTAGACGCGTTGGTACATGCATATATGCACACACTATAGCTGCGTATCGTAACGGGGTGTAGCGAATCCAGAGATTTATCTCATCTAAAAAATTGCGTACCGCGCTAAAAGAAGTTTTTCCTTCAAAAATTGACCGGGATCGACGTTAATGATGATGATGATGAAAAATAAATCTACACTAAAATACTCCTAATTGATTACACAGCATTATTTAATAAGACCTGTAGATGACCGGAATCAACGTTAGATGATGATGATGATAATGGTCGCGAGTCCAGAGATTTTATCTCATCTAAAAATAAGCGTACCGCGCTAAAAGAATATTCACTTCAAAAATTGACCGGGATGGAGTCTTAATTGATTACACAATATTATTTAATAAGACCTGTAGATGACCGGGTTCAACATTAGATGATGATGATGATGATTATAGTCACAAATCCAGCGATTTTATCTCCTCTAAAAATATGTGTACCACGCTAAGAGGCGTTTTCACTTAAAAAACTCAATTTATTAATAATTTATTTATCTAGTCGCGTTGGTACATGCATATATGCACACACTATAGCTGCGTATCGTAACGGGGAGTAGCGAGTCCAAATTTATCTCATCTAAAAAATTGCGTACCGCGCTAAAAGAAGTTTTTCCTTCAAAAATTGACCGGGATCGACGTAAAGATGATGATGATGAAAAATAAATCTACACTGAAAGAGTCCTAATTGATTACACAGCATTATTTAATAAGACCTGTAGATGACCGGAATCAACGTTAGATGATGATGATGATTATGGTAGCGAGTCCAGAGATTTTATCTCATCTAAAAATATGCGTACCGCGCTAAAAGAAGTTTTTCCTTCAAAAATTGACCGGGATCGACGTAAAGATGATGATGATAAAAAATAATTCTACACTGAAAGAGTCCTAATTGATTACACAGCATTATTTAATAAGACCTGTAGATGACCGGAATCAACGTTTGATGATGATGATGATTATGGTCGCGAGTCCAGAGATTTTATCTCATCTAAAAATATGCGTACCGCGCTAAAAGAAGTTTTTCCTTCAAAAATTGACCGGGATCGACGTAAAGATGATGATGATAAAAAATAATTCTACACTGAAAGAGTCCTAATTGATTACACAGCATTATTTAATAAGACCTGTAGATGACCGGAATCAACGTTTGATGATGATGATGATTATGGTCGCGAGTCCAGAGATTTTATCTCATCTAAAAATATGCGTACCGCGCTAAAAGAAGTTTTTCCTTCAAAAATTGACCGGGATCGACGTAAAGATGATGATGAAAATCTTACGCTTTTTCGATCAGGACACGTGTCCTGACGCCACGTGTCCTGACGCGAGTTTAAGATTTTATACCCATTACAGAAAAAGGGCTCAACGCCGCTAAAGAAGTTTTCACTTCAAAAATGTTTTCTTTTACAAAATAACGCAACATTACAAATAGATTTTGTTTAGTATACCCATTTTAATTGATAATAAAAAATATGTAGTTAAATTTAAACAATATAGGTTTGAATTTATCAGCTAAAAAAATACTCAATTGCCAAAATCTGATCACGAAAAGTTTGTCAGTTGTTTAAGCGTCTTTACAGTAATAAATATCCCGTTATAACATCATGGGTCCAAAAGGCCATTGCCTGTTCCCGTGAATACCCACATAAAGAAAAATTTTATAATCGTCTAATACTGATAACGCAAAGAACAAGAAAAGTATATTAAAGTGGTTTGTTCACTCTATCGGCCATGTTTACGCTTTGCACAGCGTGCTTATAAAGCTTATCCCGTTAAATTACTTTGTTGTATATATACCCAGGGTAAATTATAATTAAACAGTTATTAAAAGTAAAGGTTTGTGTACTCTAGAGATTTAATTTACTAGCTGGGCTTTTTCCTTTTAGACCTTTATACGATAAAGTCGTTTCTTCTATGTCTGTCCGGAAAAAAATTTTCGCCCCTAAGGCCTACGATTTTGCTTAACGACTGCCATGATACTGGCAACCGAGACGAACAGCTTACCTTAGAAAGGCTCGTAAATGGAAGAGCCACAAAGCGGTCATCCGTCAAAGCCAATATAGCGATGCAATACAGTGATCGTTTACAGAACACAGAGTTAGGCTTAGGCTACGAGTGAACTACTTAATAAATTATTCTTTTTGTTAACTTTTTTGAAGTGAAAACTTCTTTAGCGGCGTTGAGCACTTTTTCTGTAATGGGTATAAAATCTTAAACTCGCGTCAGGACACGTGGCGTCAGGACACGTGGCGTCAGGACACGTGTCCTGATCGAAAAAGCGTAAGATTTTCATCATCATCTTTACGTCGATCCCGGTCAATTTTTGAAGGAAAAACTTCTTTTAGCGCGGTACGCATATTTTTAGATGAGATAAAATCTCTGGACTCGCGACCATAATCATCATCATCATCTAACGTTGATTCCGGTCATCTACAGGTTTTATTAAATAATGCTGTGTAATCAATTAGGACTCTTTCAGTGTAGATTTCTTTTTCATCATCATCATCTTTACGTCGATCCCGGTCAATTTTTGAAGGAAAAACTTCTTTTAGCGCGGTACGCATATTTTTAGATGAGATAAAATCTCTGGACTCGCGACCATAATCATCATCATCATCTAACGTTGATTCCGGTCATCTACAGGTCTTATTAAATAATGCTGTGTAATCAATTAGGACTCTTTCAGTGTAGAATTATTTTTTATCATCATCATCTTTACGTCGATCCCGGTCAATTTTTGAAGGAAAACCTTCTTTTAGCGCGGTACGCATATTTTTAGATGAGATAAAATCTCTGGACTCGCGACCATAATCATCATCATCATCAAACGTTGATTCCGGTCATCTACAGGTCTTATTAAATAATGCTGTGTAATCAATTAGGACTCTTTCAGTGTAGAATTATTTTTTATCATCATCATCTTTACGTCGATCCCGGTCAATTTTTGAAGGAAAAGTTTATTTTAGCGCGGTACGCATATTTTTAGATGAGATAAAATCTCTGGACTCGCGACCATAATCATCATCATCATCTAACGTTGATTCCGGTCATCTACAGGTTTTATTAAATAATGCTGTGTAATCAATTAGGACTCTTTCAGTGTAGATTTCTTTTTCATCATCATCATCTTTACGTCGATCCCGGTCAATTTTTGAAGGAAAAACTTATTTTAGCGCGGTACGCATATTTTTAGATGAGATAAAATCTCTGGACTCGCGACCATAATCATCATCATCATCTAACGTTGATTCCGGTCATCTACAGGTCTTATTAAATAATGCTGTGTAATCAATTAGGACTCTTTCAGTGTAGAATTATTTTTTATCATCATCATCTTTACGTCGATCCCGGTCAATTTTTGAAGGAAAACCTTCTTTTAGCGCGGTACGCATATTTTTAGATGAGATAAAATCTCTGGACTCGCGACCATAATCATCATCATCATCAAACGTTGATTCCGGTCATCTACAGGTCTTATTAAATAATGCTGTGTAATCAATTAGGACTCTTTCAGTGTAGAATTATTTTTTATCATCATCATCTTTACGTCGATCCCGGTCAATTTTTGAAGGAAAAGTTTATTTTAGCGCGGTACGCATATTTTTAGATGAGATAAAATCTCTGGACTCGCGACCATAATCATCATCATCATCTAACGTTGATTCCGGTCATCTACAGGTCTTATTAAATAATGCTGTGTAATCAATTAGGACTCTTTCAGTGTAGAATTATTTTTTATCATCATCATCTTTACGTCGATCCCGGTCAATTTTTGAAGGAAAAACTTCTTTTAGCTCGGTACGCATATTTTTAGATGAGATAAAATCTCTGGACTCGCGACCATAATCATCATCATCATCAAACGTTGATTCCGGTCATCTACAGGTCTTATTAAATAATGCTGTGCAATCAATTAGGACTCTTTCAGTGTAGAATTATTTTTTATCATCATCATCTTTACGTCGATCCCGGTCAATTTTTGAAGGAAAAACTTCTTTTAGCGCGGTACGCATATTTTTAGATGAGATAAAATCTCTGGACTCGCTACCATAAGGGGCCGTTCAAGTATTACGTGAGCAGATTTCTTACCATTTTTTACCCCCCCCCCCCCCTTGTCATCAAAAGTAAGCAAAGCACTTACCCCCTCCACCTATGCTTACGTAAACATTTTTAGTAATAAATGTTTTTTTATATTGTTATTTTTAAAATAGGAAAATTCATGAAAATATTAGGTTTAACTGATACACATAGAGTAAATGACAAAAAAATATAATCAGAAATAAAGAACATAACTAACATAAAGAATATTTTCGGAACACATTAACAGTCTTCAGTCCATGAAACCTGAATCCATGATTCTAAGTTATCGATGACATTGGATTGCTGCTCAGTGTTGTGAGTCTGCTCACTTTCATCCGATTTTGGAATGTCTACGTCACTCTCATCGAGACATTCAACATCTTGATGCTCTAAATTTTGAATAATGCACATCAGTTCATTAGCACGACGAGCAGCGACTCTTACAGGTCTAACTTTTCCCTCTGTGGGCGTGATTACTTTTTTATGGATCTTCTCGATGTGACGATTTAATGATTTGACGGAAGCATGATAAAGACCACACGTTTTGCATGTTCGGCTTGAGAGCCTCAATTTTACCGTCGGACAAAAATAATCGTAGGGCATTTGCAAAAAATCTTTGAGGGTAGTACTCAAGCGTAGAGCTAAATTGACTGGAAGATCAAGAAATTGTCCTCCTTCATCCAAAACCAAGTCATCAACTGTTTGTTTTACTTTTGCAGGTGGTGGAAGAAACCTGTTGTCTAGTAATCTGAATAGGCCACTTCTTGGACGACAGCATTCTGTATTTTTACATTTTACAATTTGAAGCAAGTATTGGCTTTCACGCACATGTTCTGAGTACCATTTAATGTCTGGAAATTCAGGAACATCTTGTTCATCAGCCTCAACATATTTTGCAGTAACATTATAGCCATCAATTTCCATTGAACTCCATACTTCAGCTAATACATTTCCTGCAAATTCGAAATTATATCTTTCTAATTGTTCATCAATTGTAATGCCACGTTCATCCAAATGAGACCCAAAATGGTCATGAGGCAGTATTAAACCAGCCAGTTCCCGACTCAGAGGAGCCATTCTTCGCTCTACTCTGTTATACGCACTCCTTCCAGGAGCATTGGTAGCTATAAACAATGCATCGAGATCATGTCGTTTAAAATGTTGTATAGCAAACCCTATGACTTTTTGATAACGCGGATTTTCATCTGGCCCTCCATCAACCGTCATAATTACTACTGGTTTTACTAGTCCATGGTCAGTTTTTGCTAATGGTCGAAACTCTTCAAGTTCGAGAAGCGTCTCGAAATCCTGAGCATGAGTATTAGCAGTAGATGAACTATGCTTTCCACTTCGAATAGCGATGAATGTTGGCCCAGAATATCCGACGGCTTGCGGTTGTCCTAGCATATTGGAAGTAACTTTGATACCAGCATAAACAGATGGTATTAATTTATGACGCTCAGCGATTACCCAATCGTGGTCAGGTAATTTGATTCTATATTCCATATGCATTAAAAGAGGTGCTTGCTTATTTGCCGCAGTGACGCCAATAGGGACTCGAGCTTTGTCATCTTGAGATAAGAAAAATACTTGATCTGGTCCAAGTATGGATGCTATGTTCTCTAAATAATGGATTGATGTTTCAGCGAACTTGCTATCTAAGTGGCTCTTGTGGTGATCAGTTTGAGCACGAATGTGCCTAACAGGGACTGTCGATACATGTCTTCGTCCCTCTGTAGAATTCGATTTTCTGGGAATCAAACGAAGATATGTCGCACTGCGACTAATGTCAAATCCTAGTTTACGCAGTTCTTGTGTGAGTTCGTCAAGAGTTTTTACGCTGCGAATAGATTCCGTTCGTCTCCTGTCATCACATGCACTCCCAAATAAAGCTATATCCGCAATTTGTTTTCAATAGTAATGGTTGATCGCTTTCAAGTTTAGGATGTCCTACTGAATCCCTCAGAGATAGTCTTCTTTATATTTCAGGATTTTCCTGACAAATATCTTCTAACTTTCTTTTCATACCATCCCTGTGTTTCTTCTGGGCAACTGCGTTTTGAATCTTCCTGTTTAAAGTATTTTTTGCTGTTTTTAGTTCCTCGCGCAACTTAATGATCTGTTTATCAACTTCAGCTCAATTTGGCATAGTATCTCTGGCAGAATACAAAGCGTTCGAATTTTTTTCGAGTAGAGTAATCTTATTTTTCAAAGCTTCTTGAGAAGGTTTTGCTCTTTGTTTATCTGCATTATTATTATTTTCGCATTGCTCTTGTGATTCATTGCCGGTTTTAATTTTATCTTCTTTCTGTTTTTCAATGTTAGAAAATGGCTGTATAATTTGTGTTTTTTCTGCAGGTTTACTGGTAGAAGACGTTGCGATTATTAAATAACCTTAAAATATGAAAATTAAAAAAAAAAATTCACCGTATTTAATAAAACCAGCGTTTAAATATTATTGAAAGCTTTTTCCCACAGAAACCCTTCACATACAGATATTGAAAACACCGTGTATTTTGTGACCAATTGCCGGAGTCGATCTTAAGAAATAAAATATCAATCATTTACCTTTTTACTTTGAGATAGGCCATCATATTTTTTACTCATAAATCGTTTTAATTGTTACAGAACGTAAAGAGAAACTTTGTACTTATATTTACTCACCTTGGAAAAAAAATGAAGCAGATTGGATTTATTTTTAGTCGCCGCTTGCAATTCTTCTTCAATTCTCTTAGATACAATAATATCTAGTTCCTTATCTGACTTTACTTGTAATTTATAATTTCGCCAAACTTCGTTAACTAACCTTTGTACATTTTGCACTTTCGTCCCAGTATGAGATTTTTTAAAACTTTCGAACAGTTTTTGGTGTAACTTGGATTTGTCTATATGATATGACATTCTAATAAGATAATAATAATAATAATAAAAGTTAAAAAAGTTATTGAAAAGCTCACATCCGCAGGGCAGCTTGTGGCGAGCTGAATGTGCGTGGCTACACATCGGTCCCGATTCCTCAGAGTTTTGTTGCCCTTCTGCACCGGTTAGCATTTAATGGGCTAACGGGAGAGCAGTGAGAGTGCTTCTCCCGGGAGTGCAGCAAAACTCATCTCTGGCTTGCCTTAATTGGCCGGTCAGAGGGAGGGAGCCAGAGCTATATGCTCGGGGGTGGAAGTGTCATTTTCAAGGGCATAACTACGGGGAAGCCCGCTCCGGGCCTGTCCCGCGAAGGTGAAACCGGCGCCGCACCGCTCGACACCCCAAGCCGCTCACACCGGTGTTGCCTCCTGTCGCCTTACAGGCTTATCATGCCTATGGCGATTGTATAGGGGGCCCATCTAGTGAGTTGGCGAGTCACCGTCTGCCAAATTTTTGATAATCAGATATTAAAATGGCAGACGCCGCTTTCATCCATAGTTATAATCACCTAGTTCATCAAACCCCTAACCCAATAGCCCATTTCTTAGTTAGCATATTTTATAATAGTTTAACTCCCATTGGAGGTGGTCCATTATCGTTCTTCTACATAAGGCGGGCGTGGACTGTCTGCAGTGGGGGTCCCATTTCCTTTTAGATTAAAATTCTCAAAGGGCCTCTGCGTGTTGGACCAGTATGTCCCCATGTACGCCTACCAAAAGCCCGGGTATCTTCATAAAAAAAGAAGATACCCGTGAAAAGAAGAAACATAATAATAATATAAATAAGATATTTAAATTTAAATAATTAAAACGTTAAACTTTGGCTAATTGCATCAACATAAACACAAATGATAACTTTCAATGCTTACAATACGTTTAGAATCCAAACAAAACAATACTGATAGATGCGCACTTGCAGCCGGCCGGCACGAGAGTGAATTCTACGTGATGATTTTACGGGTTGATAATAGGTATTATTACCACTTTTATAATTGATTTTATAGGTTTTTTAACTACGATGAACACTCAATATATGATGAAACTTTATGTACTATCGGTAAATAGCTAGTAAAATCTATATATTGTTCACACCGCGATCGAGACCGCGAGGGGGCGCGTGGCGCGGAGTACCTAAATACCTACGTGCCGGGCTCCGGAACTGCGCACGGTCAGCGACGCACCAATTCACAATATTTTACTAACACTATGCACTATTATCACACAATATTCACTAATAGCACAAGTACAATAAAGTAAATAGGATTCACTGTGTAAAATACGAAGAAGTTAACAGTTCACACACACGTACATAAGCACATACCTTGGTAGAATTACGTGAAATAATGTTTAGGTTTTGATTCTATAACTGGTTTATCTAGGCTCGAATGCCCAAAATGTATTTGTCTGATAGCTCAGGATATGAATTTAAGTTAGATCCCTTGAAAATAAATGGCTTTGGGCCCCACTTACCCGCCTCCTCGACCAGCTCTGCGCCTGGGTAGACCTCGATGTCCCGGGACGGTCCAATCAATTCGGAGGGTGCACAATTAGTTAGGGTCGACGAATAACCGATTTATTTAAGGATCTTGCTGGTATTTTTCTGTTTTACATAATTATGGCGCGGAGCGCGTGCCGGTTGAGCGCTCGAATTTTATGCGACGGTGGCGCTGCGCAGTGTGCGCCGCGCGGCTTGACTGCGGAACTACGCGGTTCGCGTCGGGCGATGGCGCGTAAGCATTGCGGTTGGCGGGTGATTTAAATAATAGGCCCAAAACCCTACACATTGCTTGTAAGGTTTTTTATTCCGTAAAACGACATGTTGTACTTTAGTGATTGTTCGGGAACCAGGTGTGACCTAGAAAGGAATACAAAGTCCTCGGCTACTTGGCCAGCCTCTCGTTACCGTCCTAACGTCTCTTTAGACATAAAAATATTGTCACAGAATTCATTCAACTCTGGAAATCCGACCATAAAACACAAAACAATTTATCATTTTCGCGTTAGGTAATAACGTTTTTATGGGACATGTTGTCAAATTTAGGTTTGTAGAGGGTCGTGTGATTTACATATTAAAATATCTCACGTGGCAATAATGTATGGCATTTTACATAATGTGCCTACGTGACCTGAATTGTGGGTACTTAGATAGCGGGATTTTAAAAACTTTTTATTATTCGCAATATATGTAAGTATGTTTTTCAGTCACGCGTTTAATGCTAAAGACAAAGGCATACCATACGGCGACATATCACCGTAAGCATGTTTATCTCACGTAACAGGTTGTGAGACATTGCCGTGTTCAAATGGACCAGGGGACCGAGTCTACTATAGACAAGCCGTAGAATAGAAACAGAATCGGTTTTAGCTGTCAAAATGTTAATAGACTATCAAAAATGCAATTAACTAGCGGCCACTGGCGTGGTACGTGTTAGTAGAATACTATCGGCCGGCCAATAGAAGTATATTGGAGTACTTAGTATTTGAGGGTCGGAAGCGCGAGTGCTGCACCTCAGGTGTTGCAAACGCCAATAGGCTACGGGACCACTTTCCATCAGGTGGGCCGTATGCTTGTCTGCCACCTCAGTAATATAAAAAAAAAGTACGATTAGTATAGACTATGTAGACGTAACAGTAGACTACGAAAAACTGACAAAATTGTACCGGCAGCTTTCTATTGAGCGACCATTTCAACACGATTGAAATAGAAGACTCGGCCCGCAGCTGTTAAAATTTTTCAAGCCGCCTGTTATGTTACTGGCAACTAAGATCAACGGTTTAGCGAGCCTTCCAAAGCACCGAAATGCTCGTTAATACAATTGGCACAAAGCGGACACATAATTTCCGATGATTAGGCGTAGCGAAAGTTGCTTAACGCAGTGATGGTTTACAGAACACTAAACTAGTGGGACTTCGAGCGCTATGTTTGTTCAAGCGGAATTTTGCAACTCAATTTTGAAACAAATATCTTCAACCGATTGACCCATTAAAATTTTGCAATAAAATTTTAAAATTTTACCTACGTATTTCATATATATGGATCAAAATTCACGGTTAGCTGTATGTATACTGTGGTTTGGCGTCTTTCTAAATTCAACATGGTGGAACACCTGAGATTGCGGACTAGTTATTTTTAATGCACCGCTACAATATGGCTATCAAATGAAAATAACTCAAAAAGTAAAGTGACATCATTCTAAATCCAATGATATAATGGACTTCTATAGATGACTGTTTTTCTGCAATGGAATAATTTATTTTCGCCACAAGGTGCACCTGTCCAAACACAATATTGACCACACTGCATACCCCTACGGGGATATAGGTGACTGATAGGTAAGGAACGATAACTAACACAAACAAATTACTTTTTATTTCAATGTAGAACACAAAAGATTTGGGTAATCGATCAAGCCAAGTTTTCTCTCAGTACCTACCTACAGAATTTGTAACGTGTCAAGTGGTTTGGGGCCGAAGTGCGAAGTAAGCGATATCTTAAAAGTCAAGAGACCAAGGACCGAGATCTCGTACTCAAAATTATTGGATTTTTATGCAAACTGAGCAGAATAAAATGTTAAGTGTCGACACTACCGTAAAACGTTCATTAAAATATTTTCTCACTTGCAACTTTATCTTTTCACCTTTACAGCACATCGATTGCCACTTTTCATGGCCTTTTTAACATTCTATAGTAACCATACATAATAATCACGCCTCTATCCCCGAGGGGGTAAACAGAGGAGCATTACACACCCACATTTAGCCAGTTGTTTTATTTGTCCTACGTAGTAGAATATAGACCTATTGGTGTCACCGAAGCGTTCGTGGCCCCGCTGACTCAGTGTTCTTCGTGGCTCATACTCCACAAAACACTATCATCACCAAAACATATAAATTACATTTGTCGTGTACAGTCTTTCAAGCTGAACTGGTGGCCATCGACCAAGCTTGTAAGTGGTTAGACAATCAACAGGTAGCTACAGCTTTCATAATATCGGACTCCAGGTCAGACTTGGAAGACATTAACAACACTAACAGCACACATCAAATTAACTTTGTATGGGTTAAAGCTCATACGGGTATACATGGTAATGAGGCTGCAGACATAGCCGTTAAGTCTGCGGCCTCTAAATCCTGTTTACCCATTTTTATGCAGTTCCCGCTAAGTTACGTCACTAGAAAGGCCAAAACACGTAGCTCCAACTTAGCTTCAGACATATACAGTGATAATGTAAAAGGAACGGTAATTACCATAATAAACCTGGTGCCCATCACTCACACATCTACACAAACTCATCGACATAACAGGACACACATTTGCACTCACACAATTACTCACCAACTACGGTTACCACAAACAATACTTACATAGATTCCATATTACCGATAACGACACCTGCCCCTGCGACAATACCACCACGCAAACACTACACACCTCATTACACAATGCCCACGATTTACTCGCACAAGAGTTAACCACTAACAGTGCTGTCACCATGATAATATAGACCCATACAATTTAACACTACTGATCACAAACACCACCGCCATCAACACCTCCATGACCCACATCAACTAAATAGTTAACACACTCAAAGAATACAACAACACATAATTAACACTTTCTACAGAAAACTTTAACCGAACTACTTACGCTCACCACCGCTTCTCTCGCATCACCCACTTTTAAGCATAAACATCAGAATCCAATCAACCAAGTATATTGTTAAATTATTATAATGTAAACTCAGACAATAAAATATGCCATATTATATTTCTGTATCAAAATGCAGAATGAGCTATACCATAATAAACCCCCCCTCAAAGTGGTTTAACCTTGAGGGGAAACAAAAAAAAGGTGCCCGGTGCCGCGGGCGTCAACTAGTCTGTAATAATTTTAACTGTCTAACTATCACGGTTCAGGACATACAGCTTGGTGACAGACAAACAGTAGAGTTTCTGCAATTATTTGGTTTTAACTCTTTAAGTAGGAAACTCTAAAAACGAAATGTCTTGTAATTTTCTGGAGTACCCAGATATCATTTGTAATTCCAACTAATATGCGTTCGTATAGAAGTAAACAAAGCAATAAAAACTGTGAAATAAATTCAGGGATATCAATATACATTTATATAAATGAAGAAAAAGCAATCGTAGTCTAGTAAACAGGTTCAAATGACGCCTAATATGGCTGGGTGATGGCCGAACCAGCCCATTTCTATTTCAAACAGCTTCCAATTGAATTAAGTCTGCTCACTTTAGTAAATAAAATGGCTACTATGAACCCTCTTTATGTTTTAAAATGATGGTTATTTCATAAACTTTTTACTTAGAGGATCAATCGGCACTGGCAGAGTAGTTAAGTAGTGCTCTTTCTGAATCGGTCGACTTTACTCGTTTTTTTAATTACGAAGTCTATTTATCTGTGATAGCCATAGAAATCGTAAAAAACAGGAGAAATGCCAAGCGGGTATATATATATAGAAACTTACCGAAGCACCCGTGCCCGGTAAGTATCTGTGACATCCGGTAGGTGAGGCTCCCGTGTTGCCTCTCCAGCCACTCCTCCATGACCGGCTTCACCGCCTCAATTGTGGTATGTGCCCACTTAGGATTCTGAAGTCGCACCTTCCATGTCTCCATGAGCTCCTGGCGGAGCAGGGATCGCTGAGCCTCGATTTCTCGGGGCACAGGCCTAAAGTTCCGCTCCAGCGCCTCCTTGCGCCATTGATACAAAGACGCAAGGGCCCTCGCTTCCAGGTTCCATGGAGGGGTCCCAGCTAGGAGACATGCCGCCTCAACGGAGATCGTGCGGTACCCTCTAATCATCCTGACGACCATCATCTTCAGCGGACTATGTAAAATAGCCAGGCCGTCAGATTTCTCGCCCATACGGGGGCCCCATATAGGGCCATGCTCCGCACGATCCCTAGGTAGAGTCTCCTGCAGGGAGCGTTGGGTCCCCTTATATTGGGCAGCAGTTGCGAGAGCGCTGCCGCCGCCCCCCTCAGTTTAGGGACCAAAGTTCGGAAATGGTGTCCGAAGTTCCATCGGCTATCGAGTACGAGCCCCAGGTACTTCATCGATCTTTTACCCCAGGGTTAGAAATGGAGGTCAGACAGCGTTGGACTGTTTTACGTTGATCGTTTAACTTCATTATTGCGCTATTACTTCAATACGTCTCGGGCTAAACTTGTGGCTTACAGCCGAATTAAGCTCGCAATTTACTTTCCAAGCGGGACGCAATCAAACAACCCTTGTCCTCGCTATCTCATTTGGAGGCCTTTGTATTTACTTTCTATATTGTTGATTTAATAATAGTTAGAGAATTTTGGGTGTTTTACAATAGGGCCTATATACTATACCTTTATATATGGGAATAATCCTAAAAAAATATTAAATAAAATAAAAGAAAATATTGAAATAAAAATAAATGTTGATCCTTGAAAATAGTTATTTTTTAACAAAGTTTTGAATTCATTATGAAGTTTTAATAAAATAAAATTTCATAATATAAAATAGATCATCAAATATACCTAGATCATCGTAGTTCAAGTCAGTTGCCTGAATCACTGCGTATTGTAAAACAGTCCTCCGCCGCGTCTGTCTATACGCGATTTTGCTGCTGTTGTCCATCCACCAATGGCTGAATGTTTTGGAATATAAATTGTTAAGTTTTAGTTGACTAAAAAATAACGAAATTTGTTTGAGGTGTCGCAAAAAAGTATACCGTCTTGGAGCTTTCAACGAAAATGCTGCCTAAACCTTTAGAGATATAACAAAATAATGTTTTATAGAATTGTGTATTTGAATTTTTTGTATTTTATTTATTTATTTTTATTTATTTGTATTTTTTGTATTTTATTTTATTTTTATTTTACTGAACGTCAGCTTGTCAGCTGTCAATAATATACTATTATATTTAGTAAATATGAAATCATTATTTTATACCAAATGGTTACAAAAAGAATGGAAGCTATCTTTACTCTGCTAAAGAAAAGCTGCTTTAGGAAATAACAACATTGATGGTGCTGTAAAACTGTTGAAAGACGCAGAGTTACTCAGCACCACCGGACAGGAGGAGTACCTGGTTCGCAGTTCCACTAGCCTGAGAGCATAGAGTACAGACATTTCCACGAGGCCATGAAACTGTTTAGCGCAATATATCCCACCACTCTTGAACACATCACTGACAACTGATGCGGAAAGCGCCGTCTGTTCTTGGAGAGTTTATCAGCGGCAACAGTTTGTAAGAGGCTGCATTACCCGTATCCCACGGTAACAACTACACGTGGCGTTACAAACATTAAGTGTACGAGTATTTGTGGTGTATTTTTTTATTATTTATTTTTTATTGATTTATACGTGTAAGTTTTAAGTCTATCCATATATGTTGCAAGACTGCGGTGATGGTGGCATTTTGAATGTAAGTAGTCAACCAACCTCGTCTCTAAATTGCTTGGTTCGCTGTCCTAATTGTTCCCAAGCTCGTTTTTTAAGGGTCAGCGAGGTTTGAAAGTACATTTTGGGAAGGTACATAAATCCCAAAATGTACTTTCGAACATATCAACATTTGAGGCCCAGCAGATTCAAATTTCTTTTTGGTAACTATTTCTAATATAAAAATTCTGTTCCGGTTTTAAAAAGAATACCTCGTGCTGCAAGACCTGCAGTGGCACAAAACCTAGCCCACTGTATTGGCCATGTAGTACAACTAATAAATCTTTGACTTGCCAAATTAAAGAAAACTGTAATTCGTCGCCTTTATTTGACCCCAAATTCACAACCTTCCATAAGAATTCCATTTATCATTATGTAGAATCTAAATTAAGAGAAGGTGACATAAGAGGAGCACCCAGGTTATTATTTAGTAGCGACGTGGTGGCGCCTTGCTCTCCAGATACTCTAGCAGATCTGAGGAGTAAGCATCCTGCGCCAATAGATGACTTGTCCTTTCCCGATCCTTCAAATTCCGAATCTGACTATTTGATTGTTTCAGCCAAGGAAGTTCTGACAGCTGTTAACTCCTTCCGTAGTGGTTCTGCTGGTGGCCTTGATGGTTTGATTCCACAACATTTAAAGGACCTATTGGGTCCGGCCGCTGGGGAGGCCGGCGAGGCACTCTTGAAGGAGCAAGGAGCAGGTTTGGCTAACCTTATGTTATCCGGCAATGTGGACGAAGGCATCATCGACATCCTTTATGGTGCCAATCTGTGTGCTCTACGCAAGAAGGAGGGTGGAATTCGTCCCATTGCCGTAGTTTGTACTTTCAGGCGTATGGTAGCCAAAATTTGCTGTCAGTTTTATAAGGAAGAACTGTCTGGCAAATTCCAACCCATACAGCTCGGTTTTGGATCAAAAGGGGGTTGTGAAGCTGCCATACATGCCCTGTCTACTTACCTTGGCTGCGAGGAAGGAGAGGTCATTCTTAAAGTTGACTTGAAGAATGCCTTTAATTCAGTAAATAGAGACACTTTGTTGACACAAGCCAAATTGGAAACACCCAAAATTTTTAATTTTCTTTGGCAGTGCTACAGAAACCCATCAAAATTATTGTATTTGGAAAATATTTTAGATTCTGCAGTGGGTTGTCAACAAGGTGACCCTTTCGGGCCACTCATTTTCAGCTTATCAATACACCCAATAATTAGCCAGCTAAATTCCAAATTTAACGTCTGGTATTTAGATGACGGCACTCTAGGAGGAGATGTAGACACAGTTTTTAAAGATTTGGCATTGATAAAAGATAAATTTAAATTAATTGGTTTGGATCTCAATCCTTCAAAGTGTGAAATTTTTCTAAATGACAATATTGATAGTGTTTCTACTATTTCAAAATTCAATGTTTTGGCTCCAAATTTGAAAATCCTTCAGAAATGTTCTCTACCCCTCCTAGGGTCTCCCATTCTAGAAGATGCCTATGAATTTTTCATTGAGAAAAAGATCAAATTTTTTTGTGAAATTTCGGTTCGACTCCTTCAAATTAATATACAATCGGCCTTTACAATTATTCGGTATTGTCTTTTCGTCCCAAAATTAACTCATGCCCTTCGCTCATCTCAATTTTTTAAACATCGGTCGGATGTTTTTGGAAAATATGGACAAAATTTTTCATACCACGCTTTCCAAAATTTTGAATGCAGATTTGGACGACCGAGCGTGGCTCCAGGCGTCGTTACCAATACGCTGGGGCGGCCTCGGTGTTCGTAACATTTCTGATATAAGTTTACCTGCATTTTTGTCTTCAGTACACGGCACTGATGAATTGACTAGGAAAATTTTAATTCAAGACACTGGTCAATTCTGAAGTGCCAGGCAAGATTAAAGCCATAAATGTTTGGAAACTTAAGTGCCCAGATACTGTTTTGCCGACCAACCCATGCTCCCAGAGGCAGTGGGAAAGGCCGCTCTGCAACCAGGTTAGAAAACATTTATTGAACACGTGTTCGAATGTTGCAGAACGTGCTCGCCTATTGGCTGTGGGAGAATGGGAGTCAGGTGTTTGGCTTCAGGCTCTTCCGTCGCCCAACATAGGTACTATGTTGGACGACACTACATTCAGAATTGCTGTTTGTCTTCGTTTAGGTGCTCCCTGCGTTTCTCCGCATTGCTGTCAAAGTGGTGAAGTAGTCGACAGCCTTGGGCATCACGGTCTCTCATGAAGCAGGAGTGCAGGTCGCAGGTCACGTCATGCATACCTT
The DNA here is from genome assembly GCA_948477245.1 of Thumatha senex. Lineage (NCBI taxonomy): Eukaryota > Metazoa > Arthropoda > Insecta > Lepidoptera > Erebidae > Thumatha > Thumatha senex. The sequence goes on along the minus strand of OX419726.1, from coordinate 9,271,786 downwards.
AATGACATTATCCGTCGGGCTCTTGTCACCGCCGGTGTTCCAGCCGTTCTAGAACCTAATGGTTTGGCGCGTGACGGTGGCAAGAGGCCGGACGGTATGTCATTGGTGCCATGGAAGATGGGAAAGCCTTTAGTTTGGGATGCAACTTGTGTTGACACCCTGGCTCCTTCTCATCTTCTTAGCACGGCGGGTTTCACTTGTGCTGCTGCTGCATCCGCCGAGACTCTCAAGAATAAACCATTATGCTCATCACACAAAGTTTTATCCTGGGTGGGAATCGAACCAACGACCTCTTGCGTAGCAGTCGGATACACTCCCACCGCGCCGCAGAGGCAGGCAGAGCAGAGGCGCTATTATTTATTCTGTCACAGCCTTTATCGGAAGAGTATTTAAGTATGGCCCGGGGATATAAATAAAAATGGAAATTAATATAGAAGTTAAGGTGAACGTCCTTTGTTATGTAAATATTTACGCATTCTATCGTCGTCCAATATTCTTCATTACTTTACTGGTAATAAATATTTATAAAACGATTTTATTTTTATACTTAAATTTATTGGTTTATAAGCGTTATATTTAAGTGTTGATTTAAAAATAAAGTTTAAAAAACGTTTTTAATAAATCTACTTGAAGTGTCTGTCTGTAATTCCAAAGTTAACCACTTTTTACTAAATGCATCATCAGCCGAGCGCTTGTCCCAGTTGCGTCTCGCGTCGCCTGGGGTCCGCCTTCCTACTTTTTCTCCTCCACTTCGCACGGTCGTCGGCATCCCCTGTAGTGAGGCTACTGGAACGCATGTCAACTCTTACGACGTCAAGCCAGCACTTCTTGGGTCTTCTTACCGGGACCCGGCGGCACTGACATAGGCAGATATTTGTTTCCCATTTAGCCCGGTGGTTGCCACAAGACCATACCAACGAACGCGACACTATTGTAACTTATCTGTAATGTCACGGACGTAAAGCCTGCCGCGCTGCGAGCATTGTACTAAATGCATATGAGCGTATATGCAGAACTTATATAAAAAAATCAATTTTATATTTTTATCTGTCTGATTCTTTGTTCTGACTAATCACTGAAACGGATAAACCGATGTTAACGGTACAATCACTGGTAGAAAACTGCTCCTAGCCGCCAAATAAAAGTGGTTCCTAGGCTCCAAATCCAAGTAGAGTCTGAAAGCAACTGGAAATACACTAAGATAAAAAGAAGACTACCCCGGTAGGCGTCAGGGATACAGCGTGAAGATGGTGAGTTATAAAAAGAAGATATTTTAAACATACATTATAGTGTAAAATACATTCCAAATATAGGGGCAAACAGTAATACAGTTCAAGATGTCTCTTTGTCTTAAGTGTTTTCCAGTTGCTTCCAAACCCCGGACTTGGACCCTGGATTCTACTTTTATTTGGCTGCTAGGAGCAGGTAGGGTTTGGAAATAACTGGGAATACACTGAGATGTAGAAGAAGAAAATTACAATTTGTGACATGTGGTTGAGAATTATGCCCGTGCCGACCCCTTTAGGAAATAAGCATGACGTTATGTATATGTCGGAGATGCAGAGAGATTTCTATTTGAAATATCGTCAGCGTAAGCCATATTTAGTTATTGCACGTGGTTAGATAGAATCAGTGCGCACACCCCACGCGGTCGAGCTCTAGATGTCAACTGCGTCGCTTCGCTAACACACTGGTCTCACCTTGGCATTTGACAGATGTCAAATGTAACATGCGACGTCCATAGACAACCTCGACTCGAACTACTGACTCAAGGATAGCTGTGATTAATCGAATTATGTAACTCAAGCTTAAGTAGATGGCGCTACTAGTACAAATTTCTTCACTGATTTTTGTTTATTTTTGTGATGTATATGCGTAACACTTTGAGACAGTTCCGTTAAACTCCAGACGATTAACACGAAATATCCCGTTGTCTACCTGCGTAGGCGTGTAGTTCACCTAACTAACTATCTTTACGCACTATCCCTGACGGGGTAGTCACAGAGGACTATTCGTCAGGTTTCGTGATCCATGCATACTTCATCTTTCATTTGTAGTCCACCGAGGTGGAATTGTTGACTATGGCAAAGAATTTTTGGGCGCGAAAATAGTAGGCGGTAATAATAAAAACAATTGAACCTTGGTTGAACCTAAAGGATTCAAATAACGGGCACACGTGATACGACGTATTTTTATCGAACCGATGACACGCCCTTTATGAACTCACGTGTCGTATGCATAATTTTGGAAGCATACGAATGTTTACTACATATTAGCATCTGAATTTCGTATGAAAACAAAGGTTTTCTAGGAACTCCGCAGTTGTACATTCGTAAGCATCACTGCTCGTGACTTAAAGTGGCATAACTAAAACAAGTACACTAGGACTCTTCTTTGTACAGGTTGTCACTGTCTGAAGATCGAAAATCGCGTAAATATGACAGAGATGCAATAATTTCCGTTACTTTCTTTAGTTTCTTTACAAATTTTCGTTTTTAAGTATAACGTCTTTACGCACTGCACGCGCTTGACGTGGGGTGCAAGCTGGTGAAAGCGTTACGAAAAGTGTGATCAAGCAAAGCAAAAGATGTGAAGATAGAAAGAGAGAGAGAGTTACGTTTCGTATATTACTATAGGGGCAAGAGAGAGAGGTGAGAGCACACATTTTCTTTCTCTCTTTCTCTCATAGCCAGTAGATGGAGCTAAAGAAGCTTTACTTCAGTCATGTGTAAAGCACATTTGATATTTTTGTATTTAAATATAGTATTTTCTTAAATATATGTTCAGTACATGGTATCACTTTATATAAAAAGAAAAAAAATCTCAACAAATTTTGCCCAACGAATGTACAAATTGGCACATCTATTTAGCGGTCAAATACACCGACATATATATATATATATTTATATGACCTTGACCTTACAAGTTTATTAAACCGTAAGAGTGCTTACCCTCAAGAAACATTTAATTATAACGATTATCACTTGACATATGGACGCTTTTGGTTGCTCAACCGAGTGTTATTTCTACGATAACTTAAAAGGGACTTAGCGAAGACATAAATGTTTTATGGTTCGTAAATTTAGCGGCTCACTGGAGCTGAGAGATAGGTCTAACGAGAAAATAACACCAACTATTGCACTCATGTGTTCTGGAATCGCCTGAATAACTGATTATTACGTGGGTTTTATATGATACCAAAATGTGATTGATTTTGGCTCATAACTCAAGTATAATCGTCGTTAAGAGAGTAATTTAGCTTGAGCCATAGGTGCTGGACTTCTAATGGTTAGCTCTGGTAAATTATTATGTTCTTTATTGTAATGGTGTTTCATCATGGGTAGGTTGTATTAGGCGGCAGTGTGTATTGACTATCCGATGTTGGAACGCTGGATACGACAATGCGTTAAAGCAAATGTCCTAGAATTGTGAGTCTTATTTTATGTATTGTTATTATTTTGGAATTTTATATGCCAATGCGGATTCTTGCAATGCACCTCTTAAGGGCAATTAACATAGCACGCTTCTCTTCCATTAATTTTGTTTCCAACAGTAATATGCCTGTAAATAAATATGTAATTAGGTACCTTTTTGAAGATAAGATTTAGATGTTCTAATTGTAAAAGGTGATATTGTAGGTAAATTATCTCACATTTATCTCCGTACACTCACTACAGACTTTTTTATTTTCTAAATTACTCCTACATCTATCTATACTAATATAAAAAGCTGATGAGATTGTTTGTTTGCTTGGTTGAATGCACAAATCTAGCGCTAAATGAACTACGGTTCGAATAGAAAAATTCTTTTGGAGTTGGATAACCCACTTATCGAGGAACACTACCTATCATCACAATACCAACAAATCGGGCAAATTTTCATACAATAGGTATTGTAAAATTTATAAAAGACGGGAACAAATGGGTGCCACGAGGTTTTTAGTACGTCACGGGCGAAGCCGCAGTGTCGGTTATTAAAGTGAAACTTGTTTATCGACGTTGAGAGAAATTTTATAGATGCAAAAAAAGTCACGTTTTTCGGTTACGCGCCATGTTGTTTGAAGTGAAACTTCTTTATCATAAGTGAAAGAAAATTCTTTATCGACGTATAAGAGAAATTTTATAGCTGTAATAAAAAATGTCGTTTAGAAGTTTCTCTTCTTACCTGTGTACTCTGGTACACACACATATTTTTTAGTTATAATAATCACAAATATCACAATCTATAGGATCTTACAGGCCTTAGAAGCCGTGATACATAGAGGTGATCAGTCCACAAAGCAGTCGTAAGACTAACCTCGACCTTTTATAAATTTTACAATAGGTATTGTAAAATTTATAAAAGACGGGATTAAATGGGTGCCACGAGGTTTTTAGTACGTCACGGGCGAAGCCGCAGTGTCGGTTATTAAAGTGAAACTTGTTTATCGACGTTGAGAGAAATTTTATAGTTGCAAAAAAAGTCACGTTTTTCGGTTACGCGCCATGTTGTTTGAAGTGAAACTTCTTTATCATAAGTGAAAGAAACTTCTTTATCGACGTATAAGAGAAATTTTATAGCTGTAATAAAAAATGTCGTTTAGAAGTTTCTCTTCTTACCTGTGTACTCTGGTACACACACATATTTTTAGTTATAATAATCACAAATATCACAATCTATAGGATCTTATTGGCCTTAGAAGCCGTGATACATAGAGGTGATCCACAGAGTTTCAATACATTTCATAGCACATGTCCACAACGTGGAGTTGAGTAAATCAATCGCAAGATTGCTTTCCGAATAACATTCCAATATCCTGTGTTTTATCTTGATTACAAAAGGGAATACGGGATTTTCCTTTAACATGTCGACGTGAGTTGAATCAATAATTTGCAAGTTGAACAAAAAAGCTGCTGCCATATTTAAATACCTTATTATATTTATGCCCCTTTGCCGCAAAGGCTGTTCTTTCCCAGTTCGTCTTAGGACTGCTTTGTGGACTGCTCACCGTTCTTACAGAAGCAGGCCCTAGATGGTGGCATACCGTGAGAGCTACACACACCCTTTACCCACGCAAAGAATTTGGATAACACCCGAAACGCCCAAAGAAGCGAGACAACACCCGAACCCCCAAAGAGAGGCGGAATAGCACCCGAACCCCCTGAGACGAGACCGCGGCAGCGGACAAAGACAAATTAATGGGAAAACAATCACAGATATAAGTTTAACGAATGAGAAAGTATATTTCGAAGAAAAAGTGTGTGGCGAACTCGAACTATGAACGACAGCAACGTTTCGAATCTTTATATTGTTTGCAAAATTCTAGTGTTTCTATCATATTTTTCTACTCTTTTTGATAGTCATTATAAAACAAAAACTGCTTGCGGAACCAGCGTTTAATTACGATCGTTAATAAAGTGTTTTGCAGTATAAATGAAACTCCATATTGCACGTGGCTTGACATAAACTTGGCCGGAAATCATTTTCAATATGAACAAAGCTGGGATAGCTCTATTCAAAACTATACGTATAAATATATATTTACTCAGAATAGTCTAACTTAATATCTATATGCATAGAAAACTCAGTCAATCCATAAATTCAATATATAAAACTGTTATAACATAAAACGTTTGAGTTTATCTATAGCATTGAAACTACCCTACTAGTAAATATAAGAAGTCAATGACCTTACTTGTGTAGGACGAACCTAAATCTCTCAGAATTGATATTTCTTACTTGCCAGTCTAAACATGGGTCCGACCAAATGCTTCCAATATATTTAGCTCAAATATAAATAGGTGCTCTATATTAATTTACCTTCAATCAAAACTCAGATATTGGTCTACAAATATAAAGGTTAATTGAATAAATCCTATGACCTTTCACTAAATTGGTTAGGTATAAGTTTAACATCTGGAATGGAAGGGATTGCCAAAAGGAAACTCAATTTCGATGTGTATGAGTTAATTGTAATAATATGTACCACATGTCATCTTTACGTCATGCTGTAGGCGAAAGTTGGATACTCGACCTGTCAGTTGCTTGCCTTTCGTCTGTTTGTAGTAATTAGTGTAATCGTATGAGTAAACGATGTCTCTCCCTGATATACTGGTTTTGTATGAAATAGATTTATAGAGATATAGATATATAGAGATAGAATATAGAGTAAAGCGATTCTAGTAGCACGCGAATGTCATTGATTCCTTGCTCTGTGGGATGCGGATTCATCTATACTCTATACTTGCTAATATACATATAAAGCTGAAGAGTTTGTTTGTTTGTTTGTTTGAACTCGCTAATTTCAGGAACGACTAGGTCGAATTGAAAAATTATTATTGTGTAAGATAGCCCATTTGCCGAAAAAGGCTATAGGCTAAATATCATCCCTCTACTACACAGGATAGCGGAGCAGTAATCATAAATGTCAATAAATCCGGCAAATGTTTATACATTATTGTAAAATTTATAAAAAGGATTAAATCCCGTTTATAATACGGGTGTCACGCATTGAAGTATGTCATGGGCGAAGCTGTGGAGGTCAGTTAGTCTTAATAAGTATATAAAGAGAAAAGTCGTAACTCACTGGTGATCATCAACACAGATAAATTTTGCACAAAGGTTTCTTTTATGATGTAGACAACGGATAATACCGAATATTTTGACAACAATTAAGGGGTAAAACAGGGCCTGAAATTTTGTATGAAACAATATGCTTTTGTAGAGATAGCTGTCACACATGGATTAACACATAGCCTACTTTTTATTTTGGGATAAGTTTCTTGTGGGAAACAGGTACCTAAACCTTTACCACGCGGGAAGAGTCGCGGGTGTCCAGTAGTGTAATTTTAAAGCTGATAATATTTGTACGAGAACTTTTCATTTCTCTAACTGATGTTCATCCTAATCTATTATGCCATCCTGCAATCAACGATAACTTTTGGAAACTGCTGTTGAATAATTGTCTCTGAACTTTCAGAACGGTGAATTCACGATTATCACATATGTACATTTGGCTTAATTGGATATATTAATGACAGTGCCAATTAATTTCAATATTATACCACTGTGCATTTAGTAATATTTAGTTAGTTTCTTTTTTTTTTCAATTTTTTTAATTTTAATATTAAAACGTAAGAATTAATTTACCTATGTAAATATTTGTGGCACGTAAGCTGTTGGTTACGGTTGCCAGTAACATGACAGTCGTTAAGTCAAGTTGAAGGCCTTATGGGCGGCTTGAAAAATTTCGACAGCAGGTAGCGACAACCTGCGTCTGTCTATTTCAACACGGTAATGGGCTCACCACCTATAACGTGGAACAGATATATACATGGTGAAAAATGCCAATGTCTGCCACCCCTTCGGGGATAAGGTGTGATAGATATATTATTCTACGAAAACTAAAATACTCTAGCTGGTTGAATGAGGTTGTTTCTCAAAGTGATTTTATATAAAATTGCATGGCTTACAACTATTTCTAATGATAACAGAATTATTATAATATTTTGACTATTTTCAGCTGTTAGCTTTGGACGTAACCGGGGCTAATTAAATTACTCTAATTTTATCTGGAAAAAAGTACCCAAATCTTAAACTGCATAGTCGCTGTATAGTCTGCCTATGATTTTAATATTTAACAACATTTTCTTATGTTTTTCCACAGATCGTCTGCGAGCGAGCTGATCTCAAGGCGAGGAGTATTTTCAAGAAGGCAGTATGGATCAGTGGAACAAGTTAGTATCTTTGTTATACAGGATGGTCCATTTAGAACAATCAGTTCAGAGATATCATGTTTCAGAGTAACATTTACTGCTTAAGACTTACGCAATCGATATCCAAATAGAAATAATGTAAGTTTTATTTATCGAAACTTTGGGGTTTGATTCCCGACTCGATGTTTCTACTTTTGAGGTTCAACTAAAGTTTTGTTTTAAATCTATGAATGCAGTTTTTCTTTTTACCAAAATTGATGACATGGTTTCTTACAACAGATCTTTAGATATTTTATTATTACAGAGTTGTCAATTCTGGGCCATCCTGTATACTAGTTTTATAAAGGCTCACCTAATTCAAATGTAAAAAGGTGAAGAGATTTTAAAATGCAACGAGAGAATAACTCTGTACTGAATCGGTATGTGTAATTCGGTATACCGCACAAGGTACTACTAACATTACATCGGAATACGATTAGAATATGTCTCCTCAGTATAACATTTTTCAATGGAAAAGTTTTCACCCGTACTTCCATTGCTGAGATTCCTGTACACCGGGATCCTGGGACCAGAAAAATAGCACCGAAGTCAGCAAAGTATCCAGGAAAAAATAAACATGGATAGGATAAGTAGTAAAACAAATTCCTTTCTTGCAAAGCACGAGACAAGAAAATAACTAGTTAAACTAGACAACTAAGGCTTGCCTTGTTTAGAGCAACAAATTGTTTACCTGCTACATATTTATCACACATTAAGGAAATGTGACGTATATGTATGAAACCGAACACTTTCAATCTTACCGACCTAAACATTATCTTCTCCATACGAATCGCACCTACAGACTGAGACTGACTGACCGCTAAGGGACTCCACACACTAGCCTCTTTTAGCATCCGCAACCGGTAGCTTTGTGGAAGCCAGATGCAGCGACCGAGCGCGACACACTTTCGACACAGTCTCAAAGTCGCCGGTTGCGGATACTAAAAGAAGACAGTGTGCGGTGGCTCCAAAAGTTTATCAGCCACTCATTTATCACCGAAGGGGTGGCAGAGGCATGTTTGCACCCTCATTTCCCTGTTTGCATTTTGTCTTAATAACTGGTGTATTACGCTTACGCTTATAATAACACCAAAACCATATTATAATATTAATACATCCATCCATAGATTGAGAGGACTTAGACTTTGCAGAGTTTCCTGAAGGAGATGTTACATCATAACAATTTTTTTTTACTTTGTACTAATCAAACAAGTTTTCTCATTTTTCATTCCACAAGCAATTAAGTAAGTTTAATTATTTAAACACCAAAAAATATATAAAAGTATCTACTGTTAGAGAGAAGCTTTAACAACCGTTGTACAAAGGGCGAATTTATACTAATTAACGTTACGTCCGTCGAATGAAATAGGTCAAAGTTAGCTAAGTGAGAAGTTGTCATACTTAATTAACGAGCCCTTGTTATTCATTCTATTATTTTCGGATATTACGTAATGTATTCTACATAAATACATATTGTCACGCCTTTATCCCCGAAGGGGTAGGCAGAGACATATTAAACGCCCACATTTCACCGTATGCATTTTTGTCCCACGTAACAGGTGGTGAGTCCATTGCCGCGTTGATATGGACAGGCGCAGGCTGTGGCGGCCAGTTGTTGAAATTTTTTTAGTCGCCCATAAGGCCTTCTGGCTGGCTTAACGACTGCCATTTTATTGGCAACCGGGACCATCGGCTTAGCGTGCCTTCCGAAGCACGGAACTGGGTGGGTCTAAAGGGCCGAATAAATTAAATAAAATATGTCTATTTTAGATGTTCAATTTGGAAGAAATTTTTAACCCGTTACCTTTTTAGTAAGCAAAAGGGCTTAAAGGTCTTATGTGCTAAACACTAATTAGCACGACAATTAAAGTCCTGGTAGTCTCGGACTATAATGTAATGTATTCTGATCACCTAATAGTAAGGCACCGACTTCATACAGATTATTAGGTTCCTAGTACCACTTACTATAATAATTTATTTAAATTGATTTTTTTTTCAAAGCGGTTCAGATATCATTGAGCAATCGTTTTCAAAAAAATATTCCATTAAATATGAGTTGAGAACATTATCATTTTGAAATCTTGTTAATTTGAATTGAATAAATTTTAATTAAATTTAAATTAAACGTTATTATTAATGTTATTAAAGGAAATGAAGATTATATGAAATATAACGTTAGATCAAATATAATTAGGTTATTAATTGTTCAACACACTTGCTCGTATAGTGGATCTAATTGCATCGCATCGGTTTTAGATACATAAAGCAGGTCATAAAGCACGCGTGCGTTATGAACTCAAATCATTATATAAGTTATTCCATAACCGCACTATTTGCTTTTTTTTTATCAGCAAAGGGTTGTCATAGAAACAGTATGTAAATATTTTAGTTTAAAAATAAACTGTTTTACTTAAAATATAACAAAAAAACGTTTATTTTCATACCATTATTTGATTTTGTCTACAAATTTACCGTGACTATTGTTATTTCAATTAAAAAAAATATTTCTGAAGTATTTCAAAAACTAGGCTGTACGAGTATGTAGGCTTTAGCGCATGCAGCTACGAGGAAAAATAATGTGCGCGCCATTTTTCTATAATTTTCTTTTCTTTGTATTTATACATTTTTGGATATCTAAAAATCGCAATTTCCAATCATTTAGGATAGGTGAGTGTTTTTATTACTTTTTATAGCATTACACCAGTGTTTTCGTTTTCTTGTGAAATGTTTGTGTACGGATGTTATAGGTACCTACTTATATTATTTATATAGTATGTAGGGCATATTATGTAAGTGGAAACAAAATATTTTAATTGAGTTTTTATTATATTTCCTTCCAAGTGTATTGAAAAATTCGTACTAAATACGTGCGTATATTGATCATCAACTCACTTGACTGTATTACGTCCGAGCCGCAGGCGAGGGCTAAAGAACCGCCTCGTGCGTTATATAACGCACTAATATCGTAATGTACTATTATTTGGAAATTATAGTTCAACTTACATTACACACATTTAAGTAAAGGTACCTGTGGAAAACCAAATTACATATATGTGAATGCGGAACTGCTGGCGTTCGAAAGTCTGCGATATTTTTTAGGCCCTTTCTTTCAGATTCGAGGTTCAAATAATATTTTTGATAAAATTTTAGGGGAAATTTTATGTGTAACAGAGATTGTTGCGAAAAGTTGAGTTTAATTAAATTTTAATTATTTTGTTTGAGCATACATGACTGAACCTGTAAATAAAACCCGCATTGAATTTTTCACACCTTAATTAACGGAACCTTCTAGTGTTTTACTTAGACATTTGCCAGTTTCTTTAAAGATACTTTAAAATTAGGCTGAAGAAGGGACTTGAGTAGCTTAATATCAATCTCTTAGCAATATATGTAAAAAGTAGCAAGAAAACAAAGTGGCATGCATATAAGTAATGCTCCCGAAAATTCAAATCCGTACTCTACAACCGATAACAGCCAAATGCGTTTTTTAGCTAACAACTGGCACGTGCACGACACGAACGGATTATACGACATTCCCCACATTATGAAAATGTAAGACACCTTTCCGAGGTGTGCGAAGAAATGTAAAAGCAAGCCATATTTATTCAGATTCGGCCTATGTGAGTAATAGATGTCATTTCTTAAAAACCCGTAACGTTGGTTTCATATCACACTTGGGTTGTTAGTTCTGAGAACCTGCCGAGGACTAAATGGTATATTTTTAAAAAGTGTATTACATTCGTACATACATATTGTCACGCCTTTATCCCCGAAGGGGTAGGCAGAGGCATAAAAAACCCCCACATTTTTGTCCCAAGTAACAGGTGATGGTGAGCCCATTGCCGTGTTGAAATGAACAGGCGCAGGCTGCGGCGACCTGCTTTTGATTTTTTTTAAACCGCCCATATGGCCTTCAACTTGGCTTAACGACCCTTGACTTAACCGGGACCAACGGCTTAACGTGCCTTTCGAAGCACGGAACTGGGGTGGGTCTAAAGGGCCGAATAAATTAATTAAAATGTGTCTATTTTAGATGTTAAATTTTGAAGAAATTTTGAACCCGTTGCCTTTTTAGTGAGGCGGTAACAAAAAGGCTAAATTGTCTTATGTGCTAGACACTAATTAGTACGATCAATTAAAGTCCTGGTAGTCTCGGACTCTAAAGTGTATTGCTAAGAGGTTTTACAACATGATCTAAGACGGTTTCAATACACACTGGCTACACTCGTTTTTCACGAATATAATGGTTTCTGATGCCTTGTTAAGACGGATGTCTTAACAAGGCATCCACAGAACAATCATTGTCGCAAGATGGAGACCACGTTATAACTTGCGATCGCAACAAATAATATTTTTATCAATCCACTGATTCTGTAAGGAGTGGTTGTGACAGAACTGTATTCATAATGTACTGTATAGCAGAAACTTTAATTTTTCACGAATAATTTATTACTTCATTGTCGAGCTTCACTGAAATTAGCTTTAACAACATTTATAGCTTTAACAGCACGCGACTGACTCGAACTTTTATGGTCTTCGACAGAGGAAGTGTTGTTATATCTGTTGATAGTAGGTACGATTTAAACGAACGGCTGTTACCAAGCTGTTTATGTTTGTCCGAATATATTCTTTTGTAAATATTGTTGTATGTGTGAACTGAATTTAAAAACTTACTTTATACACTAGGTATAGTAGGAATACATTATAGTGAAACAAAAACATGTCATAAACTATATAATAATACTCACTGAGCCCGCTATGGCTCCGCCCGTGATATAAGTACTTTCGAACACTTGTGACATCCATTTAATTACGTCGTTTTTTAATTTGATCAAAATGTATGGAAATTTACCGGATTTGTTGACATTTATGATGACTGCTCAGCTCTCCTGCGAAGATATATAGACTATAACTTATTTCAATAAATAGGCTATAAAAAACAAGTTTTTTTTTTTAAAAGATACCAGTGGTTCCTGGAATTATTGCGTTGAACCAAGCAAACAATTCAGATTTATAATATCAACTTTATATAATTTAATATTTTATTAATAGTTTTTATACATTAATAAGTGAAGTATCTGTTTGTACCACTTTCTATGTTTAACCCAGTTAAAGCTTTTTAGGAGAAGAAGTGCTATTAAGCTACTCTTTTTATTTATTTAAAATGCATAATGATTCAAGACTTAAAATTAAATTTCTGGTAATCTGTCCTCTCTAACTACTCCATCAAGAGTACAGTATAAAGTTAATAATATAAAAATTTTAATGAATTATTCTTCAATTTTGACAAACGCCTGTCTCCCTTTGAGGTAGGTAGTGACTATGGCTTTCCACTTGCTACGATTCTGGCATACAACTTTCGCTTCTTCTACTTTCATAAGTGTTTTCATACACGCTCGCCGATTAAGGGTACTCATGACATGGCCTTTTCCCAAAGGATCTTTGATTTGATTGGCAAACGAATGCTCGTCCTCTACCAGTTTGCCCCTTATTGTTAAATTTCGACAAATGTGCTACCTAGTTGTAGCTAATTCCCATTACTTTACATAATACTATTTAATTATTTTTGCTCTTAGGTCAACATAATTTGTTAATACTATTTCGTTCGTTGTAGCAATAATACTCGTATGTGTTGAACAGTTCGTCGAATGTATTCACATAATAACAGACATTCCGCGTACGCTTTGGTTGTGGAATGATCTCCCTTTCTCGGTTTTCCCGAGCATAAGGTATGATATTCTTCAAAAGGGGTCTTAAAAGGTTTTTACTGGGTTGGCAGCGCGAGTGCTGCACCTCTGGTGTTACAAACCTTAAGCTACGGTGACCGCTTCCATCAGGTGGGCCGTATGCTTATCTGACACTTAAGTGGCATAAAAAAAACGCATTATCGCGATACTTGAAATACTAACCTGGTAGAGTGACGTCAGCCACCAACGTCACTCTACCAGGTTAGTTGTCATAAGACTATACATTCTTTTTCTTTATCTCCAGATACTTCTGAAACACTACCTGGGTTTGGAGCCTGGTGTCCGTGTTTATTAGCTACTAGAAGCAAGTTTAGTTTGGCTTTTTATTTTCGGCATTGTTGGTAGCGACTGCCGTCTTATCTCCAAACCCTAGAAGCTTGTGTCCGTTTAACCAATCATTAATTGTATGAGAAACAATAGGCTCTTCGAAATATGCTGACTACTATAGGGTTTGAGACCTTGAAACTTTGAATCGCACGCGGGTGCGGTCAAATAACGTAATAGCAGCCTTGGGAGCCTATATTCAAATATAGCGACCTTGGGAGCCTATATTCAAATTGGCCGGGTGTAGTCAATACGTGACAGCAATGTAACTTTGTTTACTGAAACCAGAGTCAAAATCTGTGGGCCATAAGCCCACTTCATTTGCAAGCTGGTACTCTGCCAGACTGGCGTTTGAGGCTCTGACACTGTCGACCAAATACGAGTATACGTTATGATTTTAAGCTCTGCCTAGTCACTACAAAGTTGAATAAAATTTAAAGACCATATTTTGATAGCGACTGCCGTTTATGGCTTCAACCACAAGCTACGATTGCATTTTACGGACATTTTACGACGTGCGATATTTGTATGATAAACCATAGACGCCTTTAGCGGTTATCTAGAAACTCTAATTCAGCCGTATAAATAATGCTACCACTCTACCACTATTAGGTGAGTGCAAAGCTCATGGTTGAATCGCAAGCTGTAGAGTCGAGACTTTGGATGCTAATATGACAATAGTATGATAAATTTTTTTGATAAGTATATGCTGAAATACCTATGAACTACTGTGTAGATAATAATCTAATTTTTTATGTGCCTTCCAATTTCGATTCACAAGTAGATTCAAGTGTTCTTACATTTCACGCAATATCGACAGAATGGATTTTGATAAAACTTTACAATAATATAGCTTACACAACAGTGTATCCCGGGATCAAGTTCCTGTGTGAAACGAGAACGGAAAAACTTCATCACGCGTCCGAAGCCTCAGGCGTCAACAAGTATTTCATACCACCAAGCGTGTAAGGGGCGCCACCCAATATTCTCATACGATTACACTAATTACTACAGACGAATGATAGGCAACTGACAGGACGAGTATGCGATTTTTGCCTTCAGCCTGACGTAAACTTGACATGTGGTATTAGAAATTACCACCTCGTCTCCATTTAGGCGTGAACGAGAGGGAGCGAGCAATATTCGTTGCTCCGTAGTTTCAACATTTTTGTAGAATTGGATTGGACTGTCGCTTGGTTTGATTGATGCATGTGTTGACCGAATTCCGATAGAATAATAAAGGCAATAGTGTACGGGACGACTTGAAGATCGCATAGTACAATGATACCTACGTATCTATAGACTAGTACGTACAGTACTTGTGGTTTCGATTTGTTTTGTTTACATGTTTTATTATACAGTCTTTTTGTTGATTTTATATTTTTTATAAATGTGTAATAACGTAGTAAATAAGAAAATACACAGTTTATATACTTTTAATTAGATTTTAAGGTAGAAATCGACAAAAATGTGCCGCGGCTCTCGTTACGGTAAAGTTTCGAAGTAGCTTAGTAAAAATTTGTAAATATTGTGTAATTACTATTGGTTAAAATGTAGACATTCTGATTGGACTTGTATTTTTGTCCAATAATAAATAATGCGAAAATTGAATAAATACACGACCCATTTTGGGTATCGACACAGTCAACCGGCAACAGTAACCAGGAACAGTCCTCAGGAACAGAACAGTCCACTACAGAAGAAATCCTCAAGAATCCTGAAGAAATCCTGGACCAGAAGAATAGTTCTAGCAAGAATTTACTGTGGCAGATTGTGTGGCAAGAATAAACGGTCAAGCACGATCTGGCATTGCGGTTTTCATTTAGTACTTCACCAACCCCAGTCCCACCGAACACTACAGCGGGGTAAATAGTGCTCCTCACGGTGCCCTGCTGTACATTTTGGTCCTGGTCGAGCCGGATTGTGAAGTACTGAAGATTCCAAGATGCCAGTAACCAGATCGGAGGGAAGAAGCCGCAAGCACGTGGAACAGACGCCGTCATCCTCGGGGGACACTGCCGCTTCCTCGAGGACCGGTACAACCGGAGCAACAGTCACAGGGACCACCACCACGGGAGTCACAGAACAGACAAGATTATTAACCCCCATGGCATTGGAGTCCACATCAAGCCCGGTTGAAGCCATCACCACGCCGCCGCCATGCGTCGCTTCGGTCCTCGCAAACGCCGCCACCCGGTCTGCCGCCACTGCCGCCGCCAGAACTATCGCCGCCGTCTCGACTGTCACCGACGCCGCCCTGCTCTCCGCCCATACAGAAGAACCAACTGCGGAAAGGAGGGTGCCGGCAACGTACAGAACAGAAGCACCTTTATATATGGAACAGAATAAAGGAGCACCCGGTCTGCCGGGCCCAAGCAGACAACAGGACCACCTCGCCACCAGCCGAAAAGGGGGTAAGGGGGGGTCAACTCGCAGCAAGAACAAGACTTACAGAATTGCAAAAGCAAAAGAAGAGCTCCTGCGACTACAAGTTGAACTAGCAACAGCGCGGATAGCCACGATGGAAGCCGAGGATGAAGAGGACAACGAGACCTCATCGAGCAGCAGAACAGAAGCCAACGAACGTGTCGACCACTGGTTGAAGACCCATGAACAACCACCCAAGCCTACGGTCACTAACGAAACGGACCACCCAGCCAAGACTCCCGTAGTCTCAAGACAAGACGCAGAGAAGCAAGAAGAGGAACCGTACTCACAGTCAAGGCATCCACCGACGGTTGCCCAGCCTGACTTCGCAGGACTAGCCGCAGCAATCACCAGCGCTGTCAAAGCCGCACAGCGCCCGATGTTTATAGAGCTGCCCTTCTTCAGCGGGTCACATCAAGAGTGGTTACCCTTCCGTGCCGCCTACTACGAGACGGAGCACATGTTCTCAGCGGTCGAGAATACCAACAGACTACGGAGAAACCTTAAAGGGAAGGCAAAAGAAGCGGTCGAGGGCCTACTTATCACCAGCGCTCACCCATCCGAAATAGTGAAAACCCTGGAGTCAAGATTTGGAAGACCAGAATCCATAGCAATAATGGAGATGGAAGCACTTCGAGGTCTACCACGATTAACAGAATCAGCACGTGACATCTGCATCTTCGCCACGAAGGTCTCCAACATAGTAGCAACATTGAAGACACTGGGCTGCATCAACTACATGTACAACCCGGAAGTCTCGAAGACCGTAGTCGACAAGCTCACACCTACGCTGCGATACAGATTCTACGACTTCGCTACAACTCTGCCAAGGGACGAACCAGATTTAATGAAAATAGAAAAGTTCCTGAAGAAAGAAGCCGAGCTATGCGGACCGTATGCACTACCTGAACAGATAGTACCGCATACTCCACTACAGAAGAGGTCGCAGAAGATACACAATGTTACAGAAAAAACAGGTGATTCGAGATGTCCTATATGCCAAGAAAAGGGACATGCCTCAACAGACTGCGAACAGTTCAAGTCCGCTGATGAAAACAGAAGATGGGATATAGCAAAGACCAAGCGTCTCTGCTTCCGGTGCCTTCATTATAGAAACAAGACACATCACTGTCGAGTCAAGCCGTGTGGTGTCAACAGCTGCAAGCACTTTCATCACAAGATGCTGCACTACAACAGAACTACAGATAGGCCGACAATGAACAAACAGAGTGAAGACACAACAGAAGCCATCAACTCAGCCTGGACTCATAGAAAGAAACAGTCATTTCTGAAGGTCATACCAATACAGATCGAAGGACCCAAAGAAACAGTCGACACCTTCGCCTTGTTGGATGATGGGTCAACAGTCACTTTGATAGACAGCAACATCGCCGACCGCATCGGAGCAAGAGGGCCTACGGAAACTCTCAAGATAGAAGCCATCAACGAGTTGAAGACAACAGAAACAGCCTCAAGAAGGGTCAACGTTCAACTTAGGGGCCGTAATGGATACGAAGAAAGAATACAAGCACGCACCATCACAAACTTACAAGTCTCGTCTCAGCAAGTTCCAGTGAGTCTGCTCAAAGGATGCCGACATTTAGAAGACATCAGAGGACAGCTCACTTATGAAGAAGTAAAACCGAGAGTGCTGATAGGTCAAGACAACTGGCATCTCCTACTGACATCGGAAACAAGGAAAGGTGGAAAGGACCAACCAGTGGCTTCACTCACACCACTGGGTTGGGTTCTGCACGGAACCTATAGTAACACCTTTGGGAGAACCATGAACGTCGTATCGCACATCACAGAAAAAGCTGAAGACAGCCTTGAAGATTTAGTAAGACAGTACTTCGAGATGGACGCGCTGAGTCTGAACCCTAAGAAGCCCAAGTCAGATCCAGAAGTCAAGGCCCTGCAAATCCTAGAGAAGACCACGAAGAAAACAGAAACAGGCAAATATGAAACCGGTCTACTCTGGCGTAAGGAAGATATAAACTTTCCCGATAACTACGACAACTCGTTGAAGCGTCTCCTCAGTATAGAAAAGAAAATAGATAGAGAACCCGAGCTCAAGAGAAAATACACAGAACAGATGGAAGCTCTCATCTCTAAAGGATACGCTGAACTCGCTCCGAAGAATACAGTTCCTGGCAAGACATGGTACTTGCCTCACTTCGCCGTCGTGAACCCAATGAAACCGGACAAACTACGAGTAGTCCATGACGCTGCAGCCAAGACGAAGGGCGTATCTCTGAACGACATGCTGCTTAAAGGCCCAGACCTTCTACAGTCGCTACCCGGTGTCATCATGCGTTTTCGTCAACATCCGATCGCCGTGACAGCAGACATCAAAGAAATGTTCATGCAAGTCAAGATACGAAAGGAAGACAGAGACACACTGCGGTACCTATGGCGCGGCAGCCGACGAGATAACCAACCACCAGATGAATACAGAATGACCTCATTGATCTTCGGCGCTTCAAGTTCTCCATCAACAGCGATTTACATCAAGAACCTGAACGCTAAAGAGTATGAGCACAGTCACCCTGAGGCAGCAGCAGCGATCATCGAAAAGCACTACGTCGACGACTACTTGGACAGCTTCAAGACGATACAGGACGCCACACGTATCACGACGGGCGTAAGAGAAGTACACACAAAGGCCGGCTTTGAGCTCAAACAGTGGAAGTCGAACTCAACGGCTCTGCTCGAAGAACTCGGCGAATGTCAACATACAGAAGATCTGGAATTTTACAAACCAGACGAAGCAACAGAAAGGGTGCTGGGTGTTATTTGGAAGCTCGATACAGATGAACTCAGTTTCAACCTCAGCCTCACCCGCATCCCATCGAAACTTCTCGAAGGAAAAATACCAACTAAAAGAGAAGCTTTGAAGATAGTAATGTCTTTATTTGACCCGCTTGGTCTTGCGTCACCCGTCACCATAAGAGCGAAACAACTGCTACAGGAAGTATGGCGCAGAGGGACAGCTTGGGACACCGAGATTGACAACGACTTAGCCGAAGAATGGAAAAATTGGATGGCTCATCTGAACAGTCTACGTAACGTTTCAATCCCACGACAGTATCTTAGCTACAGTGACACTACTTCGCTACAGCTTCACGTATTTACCGATGCCAGCGAGTCAGCATACTCCGCAGTCCTATTCTGGAGAACGGAGAATGCCAGCGGCGAAGTCAACCTGTCGCTAGTTATGGCCAAAGCGAAAGTAGCACCGTTGAAGTTAACATCGATCCCAAGACTAGAATTACAAGCAGCCGTTATGGGGACAAGACTTGCGGAAACAGTAATAGAAGAGCACGAGAGGAAGCCTGACTGCAAGGTGTTCTGGACAGACAGCAAAACAGTGCTCACCTGGATACGAACCGGTTCAAGGTCGTATAAACCCTACGTTGCTCATCGGCTAGCAGCTATAGAAGAGAGCTCCAAAGTCAACGAATGGCGCTGGGTGCCTACCAAGAAGAACGTGGCAGATGATGCCACTCGCGACGTCCCAGCTGATTTCGGAAAGAACCATCGCTGGTACAAGGGCCCCGACTTCCTCTACGAGACAGAAGATCTTTGGCCTACTGAATCACAGACAGCGGAGCAACAGATACCTACTGATGAAGAGAAAACTCATCACATCAAACTGAAGACAGAAAAGAAGCTCGCAAATAGCCTACCGGACGTCTCTCGTTTCTCAAACTGGGATAGACTTCGGTATACAACAGCAAGAGTCCTACAGTTCATTCGACTTTGCAGACCACATAAACAGGTAGTCTGCTACAAGAGGACCAAGAAAAATACAGAGGAGGATTCAACATGGAAGAAAACAGTCAAACCCTCCGTCACTCAGACTGAATGGAAGAAAACAGCGTCATCACAAAATAAACAGTTCCTCCGAACCTCCGCAGAAGACCTCAGATTGGCCGAAGAATTATTAATGCGTGCCTCACAAGAAGACTCTTTCGCCGTCGAAATAGAAAATCTTAAGAATGAAAAACCGATCGACAAGGAGAGTCGTCTTCGACAGTTGAGCGTCGTGTATGAAAGCGGAGTCATCAGATTGAGAAGCCGTATCCAAGCCGTTCAAGGCATCACAGAAGAACTTAAAAGCCCTATGACCCTTGACGGTGCACACCCAACAGTCAAACTCTGGGTACAGGCAGTACATCGTCAGCTACATCACTCTGGAGTCGAAGCAACAGTGAACGAGTGCAGACAACAATATTGGGTGCTAAGAATAAGACCCATCACTCGCACTCTACTCCGAAGCTCCCTGTTCTGCCGAATGAAGACTCAAACACCGCCTCACCCGAGAACAGGAAACCTGCCGGCGTGTCGCCTAGCTCACCACAAGCGACCCTTCACATACACAGGGGTTGATTACTTTGGTCCCCTCACAGTGACCGTCGGAAGAAGTCACCAGAAGAGATACGTGTCAATATTCACTTGTCTCACCACCCGAGCCATACATTTGGAAGTCGCTGCCTCGCTCAACACGGACTCTGCAGTGATGGCCCTAAGAAGAATGATGGCACGCCGTGGTTGCCCTACAGAAATCTGGTCAGACAACGGCACTAACCTAAAGGGAGCGGACAAAGAAATTCGACGTAGCATCGACGAAGCAACGCAGGCAGAAGCAGCCAAGAAGACAATCTCATGGCGCTACATCCCCCCTGGAGCCCCATTTATGGGGGGGGCTTGGGAACGAATGGTCCGCTCAGTGAAGACGGCCTTAACAGCAACGTTACATGAACGCTTTCCTACAGAAGAAGTACTCGTCACGCTATTAACAGAAGTCGAGTACACAGTCAACAGTCGCCCACTGACACATGTATCAGTAAACGAAGAGGATCCAGAAGCCCTGACGCCCAATCACTTCCTACTGGGGGGCCAAGGGCGAGTACCGCAGCCTGGGTCATTCACCGATCAAGACACAGTATCAAGGTCAAGCTGGCGGGCTTCACAACGCCTAGCAGACCTCTTTTGGACACGCTGGTTACGAGAGTATCTCCCTGAGCTTCAACACCGGCGGGAGCCCCACGGACGAGGACAGCCAATACAGAACAACGATCTCGTACAGATAGTCGACGCAAACCTTCCTCGCAACGTGTGGATACGAGGCCGAGTTATCGCCACGTACCCTGGACCGGACAACATCGTGCGGACAGTGGACATCGCGACCAAAGGAGGCGTCCTGCGGCGGCCGGTGAAGAAGCTGATAGTACTACCCGTGTCAACAGACGTCGCGCCCGTACTCGAAGATAATGCAACATAGTTGCACGGCGGGAGAGATGTACGGGACGACTTGAAGATCGCATAGTACAATGATACCTACGTATCTATAGACTAGTACGTACAGTACTTGTGGTTTCGATTTGTTTTGTTTACATGTTTTATTATACAGTCTTTTTGTTGATTTTATATTTTTTATAAATGTGTAATAACGTAGTAAATAAGAAAATACACAGTTTATATACTTTTAATTAGATTTTAAGGTAGAAATCGACAAAAATGTGCCGCGGCTCTCGTTACGGTAAAGTTTCGAAGTAGCTTAGTAAAAATTTGTAAATATTGTGTAATTACTATTGGTTAAAATGTAGACATTCTGATTGGACTTGTATTTTTGTCCAATAATAAATAATGCGAAAATTGAATAAATACACGACCCATTTTGGGTATCGACACAGTCAACCGGCAACAGTAACCAGGAACAGTCCTCAGGAACAGAACAGTCCACTACAGAAGAAATCCTCAAGAATCCTGAAGAAATCCTGGACCAGAAGAATAGTTCTAGCAAGAATTTACTGTGGCAGATTGTGTGGCAAGAATAAACGGTCAAGCACGATCTGGCATTGCGGTTTTCATTTAGTACTTCACCAACCCCAGTCCCACCGAACACTACAGCGGGGTAAATAGTGCTCCTCACGGTGCCCTGCTGTACAAATAGAAAGTCTGCCAGGTTCACTACTTACTTACTAATCATTCCCAAAAAAATAATTACACATACATATTATCACGCATGTCCCCCATCAAAGACTATGGCTGTCTACTTGCTACGATCATGACATACAACTTTGGCTTCTTCTTTCTTGAGAGTTTTCATACATCCTCGTCGGATAAGGATACTCTCGAACTACGTTCACTAGTTCCTGTAAAATATTTTTTTAGTCTTCATTACAATATTACGTGGCTTTGCCTTAAAACTTCAGGAGACTTCGAAAAGATAGAAGGAAACAACCGAATACCCACTTATCTAAGGCA
Source organism: Thumatha senex (assembly GCA_948477245.1). NCBI lineage: Eukaryota > Metazoa > Arthropoda > Insecta > Lepidoptera > Erebidae > Thumatha > Thumatha senex. The sequence continues at coordinate 9,249,282 of OX419726.1, read as the reverse complement.
AGACACCCTTTGACTTTAGTAGCGTATACTGACTGAGTACTTAGGTACTTTAGTAGATTAATATAATACACAAACAAAGAGGACTCTAAACGTTCAATAGGTGATGATACAGCTTTACAAGCTATATTAATTGTATCATAGACCTTTGTTATATGATAACTGTGTACAATTGTTCCTCGCTGTGTCCTATGTGTGAAAAGACACTTTTCACTTCTATCCGAAGAAAGGATTACTTCGACATAATTTAGTTTATTAGCCTTGAATAAACGTCTTTACACACGTATAATTACATAATTATGATAAACAGTTTCATTCCGTTTATCGTATGCTCCCTCAATCTTTAGTTAAGATAACTTTCTTCACACTGTAACCTGAGCCAGAGACGACAGTTGGCCAGACTTCGCGATCCAAGCATACTTCTTTGGCAACCTCCAGATTCAATGTCTGTTTCATACAAGCAAATCTGGGTATCCGAGTACTTTTGATCTTTCCATTTTTGAGCAATCTGCTCTCGTGATCTTCGTGCCCGTATAAGTATCGGTCTACACTGACTCTTTCTACCCTCTTTTTTCATAAATAGAAATCTAATAGATTGTCGGCGCATCTCGCCTAGCAACAGGCGACTCTAACATAACGGTGCGGCGGGCCTGGGGGCTTACCACGACTATACTGCTCACTTAGCTCCATGACACGCAAGCCCTCGGGCACCTACTTAGTCTCAATTTATTTACATTTATTTGAGGCATTAAAGCCCATTCATACAGTCCACAATTTTTATTTGGGCTTTAATGCCTTAAATATATCCGGCTCGAAGGACCAAAGTTTATGATGCCCCTTACGGATATTTCCAAATACGCCCGCCCATTACGTTTGAGTCGCCTGTTGTTAGGCGTGATGCGCCGACAAAATATTCTTCGTCAATCGTTCCTCACTCATTCGTTGGACGTGTCCATGCCAACGGTGCATGCTCTTTCCCAGCTTAATGCTGACACTTTCATTGCTGCACTGCTTTATTGCGTATTTACTTCGTTACATATTCGGTCGGCCTATTTCACGCCGGACTATTTTCGAAGAAATCGTATCTCCACAGCATTCAATTTACTTTCATGCATCTTCTGACATACCCAGGTTTCACTAGCGTACTTATGTTACGAAGCTTTGTCGCTTTACCAATTAAGGACAAATAATTGTTAACTCTGTTTTTGGCAACTACTTGCCATTCTACATCGGAATCATATCTATCTATTCGCCCTAAACACACTCCCGCGCCATACACAATTTTTCACAATTCACAACTCATTTAAATGTACTTAGTAAAGGAACTTAGTAAATGGATACATAAGGTTTTTTTTGATTACTCCATACTTGGATACTCAGACATAGATCACAAAGCCTGGCGATCTAACCTTTCTAACTACCCCATCAATGAAACAGTGTGAAGATAGTTAGTTACGAAACAATTTATTTTTAGTCATTTGGTTGATTCACAAATTGATAGAAACAAATCTAAAGTCAAGCAAAACGGTGAGTAAATCAATTCTGCTCAAAGGTTTATTTTGAGCCTGGCATTACCTCGATGGAAAACCACAGATATTGACTCACCGTGAACTGACGACGTCAACATGGAGTATTTATCTTGTTGAGCCCAAACATTTACGTTTCAAGGAACCGCTTGGGTGCAAACAACAACCTATCAACCAATATTATGACGTAAAAAGACGATGTTTTAGTTATTGTTTAGGTACAATAATACTAGTGAATGGACAAAATTCCTAATACTGGACAGTAGAGCTGAAGACTATCTGGGACGGTGTAAGGGGCTCAAGTTCTTCGGACCTAAGCGACCTCACCTGCTAGCAGTTAATGGACGAGGTAACGTTGCAGGCGCTTTTACGGAGCTGGAAGGTCATTAAAAGATACAGCTGTTAATGCATGAGCCGTGAAATAGTCTGCCTCTGTGGCGCAGTCCGACTGCTAGGCAAAGAGGTCGTGGGTTCGATTCTCATCCAGGATAAAACTTTGTGTGATGCGCACGATGATTTATTCTGTGTCTGGGTGTTATTTATGTATAATATACGACAACGGAGCTGCACTCCGTACAACCAAAGCTATTTAGAAATATGTATATTATAAGTATGTTAATCAGTTATCTTGTACAAGCTCTGCTTAGTTTGGAATCAGATGGCGTTGTGTAAGTTGTCCCAACGATATTTATATTTATTTATTTAATGCTGCAAATTTCCGCAAATTTTCAACACTCGCTATGGAATTAAAACCTACAGGGATCTTGAAATTTGGTACGAAGCAACATCTTATATTACAGACTAGGTGACCCCCCTCGGTGTCGCCCGCACCTACTTAATACCTTATAAATTCTACAATAATGCATTAAAATTTGCCCGATTAGTCGACATTTATGACTACTGCTCCGCTCTCCAGGAAAGTAGCGTGATGATATATAGCCTTCCTCGATAAATGGGCTATCTAACACAAAAAAAAAATTCAAATCCGACCAGTAGTTCCTGAGCTTAGCGCGTTCAACCAAACAAACAAACTTTTCAGCTTTATAATATTAGTATAGATAATAGAAAAATTCCAAAATATAAAAACAGTTAAACAGAGTGTCCCCGTACAACACACCAACCAATTAACATAGATCTCTGAGTTGTATGGGCGCTCGGTCTAACGAAATTGTTTTTACTTAAATAAGGTACTAATTTTATACAGAACCCTCGGCGCACGAGTTTGTCCGGAACGGATTTACACGATAACATATTCTTCAATAGTTGAGTTGTTTTTAAAGGGTTTAATACTGTTAATTCCGTTGGTTGAAGATATTTATTTTATTTTATTTTTATTTTATCATTCCCGTTAAAAACAAAGAGCTGTGGTATATGTGACGAAGTCTTATTAGACTAAAGCAGTATAATTTTTAACGCGAGTACATGAGTTCCTACACACACACACACACTTATTTTTTACGCAACGCCCTCTAGCCTATATAAGTTGTCATGGAAACACTTATCAGTTAACTTCATGGTCTCAGTTTTTCGTGACGGTCTGCACGCGCATTGTAAAAATTTACTCCCATCATTTTTCCCTAACGCGCCAAAAGAAGTAAAACTTCAAAAACTAAAGCAAATAATTTTCGAAATTGTTAAAACGAAGGTTGGTAAAAAAAAGCCTTAATTAATTGTTTTTAAATTTTTTTAAAAAGTTAATAAACTAACCTACCACTACATTTTAATTGTGTGCACTGACTTCAATGAAAAGCTTCAACCAACAGAATTAACACTATAAAAATATGATTGAATCGTATCTACCACTACATTTTAATTGTGTGCACTAACTTCAATGAAAAACTTCAACCAACGGAAAACAACTCAACTATAAAACCCTTCAAAAACAACTCAGCTATGGAATATGTTATCGTATAAATCCGTTCTTAACAAACCTCACCTATAAACTGGAAAACTTGCTGAGGTTGACCTACAGATGGAAGATATAGCTGAAAGGTCAGACAGCAGCAGTAGTACAAACAAATCCAAATAGCTCAATAATGTTAGCATAATGCTATTGATTCTAATTTGTACCTATACAGATTAATAGAATTGAATTGTATATTGGTCATTCCCCGCGCTCGTGGCCCCGCTGACTTAGTGTTCTGTAAACGATCACTAAGGTACGCATCTTTCACTATGGCTGGTCCTCGGATGGGTGACCACTTTATGGCATTTACACTTGCGAGCGTTTCCTTGCTTCGGAAGGCACGTTAGGCCGTTGGTCCCGGTTGCCAGTAACATGGCAGTAGTTAAGCCAAGTTGAAGGCCTTATGGGTGGCTTGAAAAATTTCAACAGCAGTAGCCACAACCTGAGTCTGTCTATTTCAACACGGCAATGGGCTCACCACCTATTACGTGGGACAGGCATATTCATAGTGAAAAGTGGGCATTTAATATGCCTCTGCCTCCCCCTTCGGGGATAAGACGTGATAGATAAATTAAAAAATCATTCCAAATTAACAGCCTTACACTTAATGAAATAAAAATATATACAAAGTACTTACATGAAAAAAAAACTATTATTAAAGCTCTGTCTGTTTGTTTAGGCTATATTTTAACCCCGTATTTCTGCAGGAACGGCGCTACGCGGATGAAAACGGATATTAAATGTAGACTAAATTAACATGCGGTATCTGCCAGTGAATTTCATTATAAAATCGGTCCAGCCGTTTCAGAGATTAGCCGCAGCAAACAAACACACAGACAGAGATGTGGGAGAGTATGAATTTGAACAGGGATACTGTTATTAAGAAGTAGGACAAAGCATTTTTTTTGTTATAAGCGTATGTAGCAACTACCTATATCCTTTTTTAACGATAACACTTGTACTAAGCTTGTACTATTCCACATTATTTATTATTAACATAATTTTACATGAAAAATATATGGCAACCTTTGCCCATAGGCGTCAACCATAATGCCGTAAGGCAAAACCGGTTAGCTTAATAATAAATAATGTGTAATAGTACAAGTGCTATCATTAAAGATGTGTAGCAAGTTCCACCAAGTGCCATCAATCAACCGTATAAAGTACCTATATATTTGACACATACACCAAAACTTACACACATGCTATGTAAATAGACTGGCTTTATTTAAATTTTACTGAAATACGGTCGAATTTGAGCATATCAAGCAAAATCGAATTTCGATGATCAATGACTCTAGTACTATTAAATAAGCCCGATGGCGTAGTATAAAGAAAATCAGTAATTGAAGAAAACATCATTAATTTTCTAACAAAAACTTTCGTTTCGTAACAAACCGTAAAGTAATTAACTACTGCGTCGAAAATACAAAACACTTTTCAATATCATTAGTTACTTTGAGAGTCATTTCACAAAATTAGCAAAACAAAACAGTATATTGTTAATAGAAAACTAAAACTGAGTTTTTGAAGTTAAACTTCTTTATAGACGTTAAGAGTAAAAAATACGTCACGTTTTTTCTCTCTTCTAAAACTTGTGTTAACGTGCTATAGTGATAGACAATGATATAAGCAGTGAAATGCTATTTTTTATCTTGTCGCCTAAAGTCCACTGAAAACCTCAGTATAAGAACCACCATTATACTGAGGGCAAAGACCAGGAGCTAGGACTGAGAACTCGACATCGACAAACACTGGACAGGACTTACATTAGAAAATAAGACTGAATAAATATGATATAAGAAATAAAATTAAGCTCAAAGGTCTTCGTAACCAGGCCATAGAATAATTATTAAAAAAATAAGAAGAAGAAATAAAGAAATCATAGTTGACAAATACTTTATGAAAATTTTATAAAATAGCTCCTAAAATACTAAACTGAAAAACACGGTACCAATTTTTACTAATACGTAGATCACACTATACGTTTTGAGTTCATGAGGGATCCAACGACAACAAAGTTTCCGAACTTACCATTCTTCGTGTAAAATTTTCTGAATTTGGCTCATACCAATCCCCAATAGTCCTCGAATTGTTCATAGGTAATCCGCGGGTTTTCTTCAATTAGCCGCCTAACAGTAGCCACATTATTTTCGTTGACGGCAGTTGAAGGCCTAACGAAATTCGTCATGTAAAGAAGGCGACCTCTCTCAAATTCAGAAAACCATCGCCTCACGGTGCTCAAATAAGGTGCTTCTCTCCGAAAAGCACTTAGAAGACGAGCGGCACAGTCTTGCGGAGAGAGAGAGAGAACTTGTAAAATGATAAAAAATCATCGCTATAAAATCTTTTTGACTTAATTCCATTTTCGTTGCGTACGTAGAAAACGATGTGTGATAAAAAACAATTGACAAATGATTTCCCGCTAATTGTTTTTTTCTTATTACTAAGAATGTTGCAACGTTTAAAAAAATATAACATTCAAAATTCATTCGAATTCTCTGTCTCGAATCAAATTGTCTTTTTCCACTTTATTAAAAATTTATGAGAAATTTAGCAAATAATTGCTTTAAAAATTTATCAAAATTCGAAATTCAAATAGTTCCGATTAGGTAGAAGTGCAAAACTTTTAGTGTGCCCCATGTACATATTAGAGAGAAAGTAATATTTATCAAGTTGACATCTTTCTGAAATTGGTCAAGTTGATTATAGTACGAACAAATTACGAAGTCGATTAAACTGCTAAACATTCATTTTCCTCGAGTGTACAACGACTAATTTGTAGTGTAGCTAATTTGTTCTTGAGTGACTATTGCCAGACAGCTGGAGTGTTCACTCGCATTACAAAGTTTTAGAGAGCTAATGGACATTAGAAAACTATTGGAGTACGGAAATACGGACAGGAATAGAGAAATGGCGCACTTACAGATTTACCCCCGGTTGTATTCAATTTAACTTTTATTTTTAAAAAGATTTTTTTTTTCAAAAATAAAAGTTAACTTCAATGATTAAACTAATATTACAAGTGTAGTATATTATACATACCTATGTACTGTGTAGTTATAGATCATTGCCCAATGCCTAAAACCAATTCCTATCTATAATTTGTGCCAAAGTCTGTGATTTTGTGATGAAATTAAACAGTTATAGGTACAATGTTTAGATATACGAGTATTCAATGAATATGTATAAAATGGAAAGGTCAAAAGTATTCGGATACCCAGACGTGCGTGTATGAAGCTATTGATGAATCTTGAAGAAGCGAAAGAAGTATGCATGGGTCGCTAAGCCTGGCGATCTGTCCTCTCTGACTACCCCGTCAGGGATACAGCGTGAAGATAGTATATAATATGTATAAAAATGTAGATTCCGCACCAGCGTCCCGACCTCTTTACCACAAATTACTACAATCGTATAATATTACCTACAAGTCGACGCCCGCGGCTCCGCACGTGTGGTGATCGTTTTCCGTTCCCGTTTCCCACAGAAGCTTGTTCCCGGGATTAAAAGTGGCCTATGTGTTATTCTGATGTGTAAGTTATTTTATTGTTAAGTTTCATCAAAATATATTCAGTAGATTTTGTGTCAAAGAGTAACAAACATCCATTCTTACAAACTTTTGCATTTATGATATTAGTAGGATTATACAGGGTCATTTATAAATACCAGCAACCGGCCAGGACTAGATAGCTAACATAGTAAAAAAATGTTCTATGATATTTTTTTTTATATAATATTTTTTTTTGTTTTTTTTTTATTCATGAAAACTAAAGTTACAAATTTAACTTTCTTTTAATGTTTACAATTAATTTATGGCACTTGGTGGAACTTGCTACACATCTTCAATGATAACAGTTGTACTCTTCCACATTAAATATTATTAATCTGACCTATTTCGCGTTGCGGCATTATCAACCTTTGATAAAGATTTATCTTAATGTACTGCTTGAATTACAGTACTACGCGACTCGTAAAAATCACAGGTGGGCTGGTGATAGCTCCTTTGACCTTATTCAACTGAATATATGCACGCGCGTCTATCATTCATCGACGCATGCAGTACGTGACGAAAAAAAACTAGAAGTTCTTTTAAGCTAATCCAACAGCGAAAACGCAGTTCGACAGTTCAATGTATGAAGTACTTGTAACGAAATGTCAAAAGTCGTAAAACAAACTTTGTTGGTTAGGGTCTAAGCTATCCACTCCTTGCAGATTGCTGAGGTTTACAAATGACCCTGTATATTGTAACCATCAGCAATCTGTTAGGAGTGGACCCAATATACCGTGCTTCCGCATAGAACAGACAGATACAAGAACATAGCATAGCATCTCGTTGTGTGTATATCATTTTAAATTTTAATAAACAGAAACGGCTTTGTATGAAGGTATTATCTATCCTGTGTATTGCTGACCTAAAGGCATGCATATTGAAACGATGTTGCGGCAGACATTGCGGTCAGTGCCTACAGAATCAAATAGAAATATTGCTTTCTGGTGCACTCAGAAATATTATATTATATCGTAGCGATCCTTTAAAATTTAATCAGGTGGATTAAACTTGTGACCACGGATATTGGTATGTAACTGAAGAGTCGAGAGATCAACAAAGTTTCAAACAAGCTTATACTTTACTAGCTGACCCGCTCGGCTTCGCCCGTGACATACTTCGAACCCCGTGGCACCCATTTAATCCCGTCGTTTATTAATTTCACGATAATGTATAAACATTTTCCAAATTACTTGATTACTTCTCCCCTCTGAAGTACTACGCCCGCGCCCGCAGCCCGGTCGAATTTTTGTTACACGAAATTAATTTCTTTGCGCATTTTTTTGATATTGCCATATCGCCTAAGATATTCATTTAATTTGCAAAGTGTAAAGGGACAAAATATTCTTCATAAAATGCTGAAACCAACTAACATATTAAAAATGATAAGGATTAATAATGTATTTGTGTAAATAGCCTTTAAATTACCGCTTTATTATTGCTGTTTTTTTTAAAGTATAAATAAATGTCCATCACGCCTTATCCCCGAAGGGGTGGCAAAGGCATATTATATGCCCACTTTTCACCGTGTGGATTCCTGTCCCACGTAATAGGTGGTGAGCCCATTGCCGTGTTGAAATAGACAGACGCAGGTTGTGGCTACCAGCTGTTGAAATTTTCAAGCCGCCCATAAGGCCTTCAACCAGGCTTAACGACTGCCATTTTACTGGCAACCGGGACCAACGGCTTAACGTGCCTTCCGAAGCACGGAAACGCTCGCAAATGTAAATACCACAAAGTGGTCACCCATCCGAGGACCAGCCATAGTGAAAGTTGCGTAACTCAGTGATCGTTTACAGAACACTGAGACCGCGGGGCCACGAGCGCTTCCTTTTATCTTTTAAAGTATTATAATGGATATAGTACGGTATCCTTAAGAGATAGACATATACCGTCGCGGACTTTTTTGTAGACCACACCATTATTCCACAATACATTATTTTGTTATATCTTAAAGGGTTTGGGCAGCGTTTTCGTTAAAAGCTCCCAGACGGCTTATTTTTTTCGACACCGCCAACATATATCGTTATAATTAAGTTTATGTATTAAGAATCTCTCTATCTATTTAAAAAAAAACTGTATCGAAATTCGTTGCGTAGTGCGATCTAAGCATACATAGGGACAGACAGCGAAAAACGACTTTGTTTTATAATATGTAGTGATTTTTGAACTATAGTTTTATAACATACCAAAAATATGATGCCAAATCATAGCTTCTTTTCTTCTTTTAATTTCTCTTGTCTTCATCAAAGTTTATTTCCAATTGTTTCCAAACCGAACCGGGATTTAAAGCCTGGTGTACACTTTTATTTGGGTCCTAGGAGCAATTATAATTTGACTTTTGACTGTTGGCATTATTGGGAGCGACGCCGCTTTACATCCCAACCCGGTAAGGGTGCCCGTGTTATTGCCCCGTCTGTTGAGTTGAGTGAGGTCTTGGGCCAAAACGCCCAAGAGGTCTTGGGGCCCCCTAACTACCTACATTAAATCATAACTGCTGCTAACAGTCAATAAAAGCAAATCAAAACTTCAAATCCTGGTAGGATTTGGATTGGAAGCAACTGAAGCGAGCTGTTTTACAAAATAGTTTCAGCAACGTCTTCTTTTCTTCTTTAAGAAACAAACATACCTTGGCATAAATAAGAGCTATTTCACAAAATGTCTAAAAACAAGCAACGTCTTTTAAATAAGATAATAATTTTAAACAAAAAAAAACTGAATTGTTACATTGAAAGCCTAAATATTTGTTATTCTATAAATAACAAATATTTAGGCTTACCATGAGGTTTACATATTAATGTATAGTAACGAAAAAAATTGTATCTTCGACTCAAGTCACACAATAATTACAAACAAAAACAAATATTTTTCGTCTTTAAATAGAGTACCAGTTGTTGTAAAATTATCTACTATTTTTCTGTCAAAATCTTTACCATGGCGATACACGGGCAGCGAACATAAAACAATCACGTTCTTATGAGAAACAGTACGGATTTACGAGTACAATACGTGAACAATTTTAAAATTTTCAACAGTATCTTTTTGTTAATTATTGCAAGATAAATTAAAATTTAATTTTCACGGCTCTTATTATAACTTTTGTCGTATCATTATTATGTACATTTATTTTGAAACGGACGATTGGTTGTGAATTTATTTGTGAATTTTTTATTTCCATAAATCATTATTCTCGGTGCTATCTGTGATAACATCTTGCAAATTCACAGTAATATATACATATTGTCACGCCTTTATCCCCGAAGGGGTGGGCAGAGGAGGGACTAGACGCCCAAATTTCACCGTATGCATTTTTCTCCCACTTAACAGGTGGTGAGCCAATTGCCGTGTTGAAAATGGACAGGCGCAGACTGTGACGACTTGCTGTTGAAATTTTTCAATCCTTAGCGATTGCCGTTTTCTGAGATTTCACTAAGAAACGCTCGGAAATGTAAATTCCACAAAGTGGTCACCCATCCAAGGACCACCTGTAGCGAATGTTGCAGTGATCATTTACAGAACACTGAGTCAGCGGGGCCACGAGCGCTTCAATTCACAGTAATATCTTTTAGGTAACGTAAGATATTTCATTGTAATTTAGTTTCATCTTGTTTAGTTCTTTACACTTATTCCATTTTAAAACTTATCATTGTCTATTTTGTGAATTTAACAACATAAGTTTTAGCGCGATATCACAAAATAATCATTGTAGGATTTTCAGAAAATTCGTTTTTATTGAATTAGATTAGCCCTAGCTTGTTCATCGCATTCTAGAGTCGCTTAAATTGTTATTCGTTTTTGTGTAAGACAGTTCTTAGTAGTTGACTGATCGAAAAGCTTTGGAATATAAATGTTACACTTTAAACTTGTAGCAACAGGAGTGATATAATTAAAAAAAAAATCAATATCGCTTATACTGTCACAGCGTAAAACGGGCAGTCGTCGTGTATCAGGATATTCTGTATTCAAAATATTTGACAACATGGTCTGACTGATCTATGAAATTCAAAGTAATATTGAAATAACATGGCCTGTTTGTACTGCACTTTACACTTAAAAAAATATTTTATGAATTGAAATAGTGCAAATAATAATGGTAATTTTATGGGAATAGTAATAGTTATAGTGTATTGGAAGCCCTAGAATGATCATCAGGTTCAATAACAACCAAAAATACAGCGTGAAGATTTTAGTTACTTATGTACCATTTTTTACTTTCGCGGTGTATACTCATGTTTTATATACTACTTGGGACTTCACGTGAAACAAAATTCTACTTACATTCACCGACGTTTCGTACGCGTTGCAGCGTCCGTGGTCGCGGCTGGACTCCAGCGTGAAAGTATGAAGCTGGAGTCCAGCCGCGACCATAGTAGTATATAAAACATACTTATGTACCAAATCAGCAGCAGCATTTGCATTTTTTACATGTGAATTTTTTTCACTAATATAATAGCTGACGTATGTCGGGTAATGTTCGTAAATAGTCTAACTAATCCATACTCGCCATTATTAATACATTAATGCTACTCACACACGTTCTCATCGTTTTATTAACTAGATATAATAGAGTTGTAGTATCTTAAGATTATCTTATATTGTCTTGATAAAGGTTAATGATTATTTACTTATATAGTAATCTGTAGGTACAATTCCGTGCTGCGTAAGGCACATTAAGACTATTACCAACCAGACGTCCCGGTTGCCAGTAACATCAGGTTGGCCTTATCGTCTAAATGACTACAGTATTGGACGTCACTAAATATCTCAACACCGAGGATCTCAATAATATTGGATGGAGAGAGGTGGGTGTATGAGGCTCACCAAGATCTTTGGGGCCCAAGCGAGCTTACCTTCAGTTACTGGCAATCGGGACGGTTGGTTAGCAACAGGCTTAACGTCTACCTTGGATAACAGACAATGTTAAATTGCTTTTCAGTCTATGAAATGAGGCCAGGATGGAGTATAAAAAAACTAAGTTAGAATCAAAATGGCAATATTACTTAGACCTCAAACATCAAGCACTGGCAGCTTTACGCAGTGAGAAGGTTGCCTACTTTTCAGAACATATTAATGAAAACATACATGATCCTAAACTCATGTCGAAGAACTTGAAAAGTCAGATACTACTTTCACAAGGAGCATCATTATATCTGCCAGTCCACCTTAATGACCCTGACGTTATAAACAGGGCATTTATTGATATCCCAGGGCAGTGTGGGATTAGCATATCAAAACTGACATTCTACGAACATCAAAGACATAATTTCAATGTCTTTGATCTTAAGACTGTCGAGCAAGAAACAATTCGGAAAATCCTTAATAACATTAAGACCTCAGCACAGGGAGTTGACAAAATTAATATCAAAATGTTGACACTTACACTGCCATATACATTGGATGCTATTACGGCCATTATAAACTCCTCAATTGCAACCCATACCTTTCCTGAGTTGTGGAAGTGTGCACTGATTAAGCACATACCAAAAATCCACCAGCCAAATGCTGTTAAGGACCTACGTCCAGTCAGTATATTACCCTGCCTATCTAAGGTGCTCAAAAGGGTTGTGTATATGCAAGTGATGGAGTTCCTTGAGGCAAACAATATCATTCCTGATAAGCAATCAGGTTTTCGAAAGGAAAGAAGGACGGCAACTGCTTTATCTGACGTGGTAGGTAACATACTCGAAGCAAGGGATCGTGAATAAGGTACGGCGCTGGTTCTTTTGGACTATTCACGCGCATTTGATGCCTTGGATACATCCCTTTTACTATCGAAGTTGGCATACTACGAATTTTTAGCAGATACAATTTGGTGGTTTAGTAGTTACCTGACAAATCGGGTGCAATATGTTGAGGTGCACAAAGAAGATGGCTCGGTTATGACATCATCCACTCTAAGGGTGACCAGAGGGGTGCCACAGGGCTCGGTTCTAGGGCTACTTCTGGTTTTTTTGTATACTGCTGACATTACTTGGTGTTTTCGGAATTGCCAATATCACATGTATGCTGATGATACACAATTGTATCTACCATTTAAGCCATGTGATACACTTAGGGCTATATCACTAGTCAATGAGGACCTGGAAAGAATAGTTGAGTGGTCCAGTAAGCATGCTTTGATCCTAAACCCATCAAAATCTAAATTTATGATACTGGGTAGTGGGTTGCAAATTCAGTCTATACTAAAACATAATCCAGTAATCGGGGTAAATAGGCGGGATATAGAGAGAGTTGATGAAGCCACAAACCTAGGGCTTAAAATGGACCCCCAATTGCGTTTTGAGGGTCATATTAATGGTCTAGTTAAAAATAGCTTCTATAGATTAAAGTATTATACAATATTCGTGATTGTCTTAGTATAGCATTAAGGAAGCAACTAGTAGACAGTCTCATACTGTCCAGATTTCATTATTGCGACACAGTGTATGGCCCATGTCTGTTGTCGCGTACTAGGAATCTTATACAAAGGATGCAAAACGCTTGTACCAGATTTTGTTTTAATGTGCCTAGACGTCATCATGTGACACCTTTTATAAATGATAATAACAGGTTGAAAATGGAGGCCAGGAGAAAGTTACATCTTGCCATTATGCTGTTTGGGCTGATTAAAAGGGGAAAACCAAAATGTTTATTTGATAAAATACTATAGCGACAAAATAAATTTCCTTACCCAATTAGGTCTACAACAAGTGCTTTATCTGTACCTCGGCATAAGACCACTGCATATAGAGGTTGCCTTAAATATCTGAAACGACCTCCCACCTCCTATTAGGAACCTGAAATCAAAGTACACATTTAAGAGAAAGTACAAAGCTTTCCTTTTGTTAGTGCAAAAACAAACAGTAAAATAAAGTTGGTAAAATGTAACACATACCTTGGTTTTATGTCCTTCAGGATTTGTTGATCCAGATTCGAGTTATGTTTGATATTCTAGTGTTTTTGCCGAGTATTTGGGTGAGCCAATAACCTATTGGCGTCAATGATGAACCATCTGGGAAAAAAAAACTAAGTTAGATACTAATATTCTGTTCAATGTTTTAATGTAGAATAAGTTTGTACTATTATTGCTGTGTGAAGTTAGGTTGTACTCGATTGTGGTGTAGGTTATAGGGAAATAGTTAATAGTGGTAAAAATTATAATTCACGAGTGGGTGTACTTGATACAATGAAATATAGGAGAGTTCATTTACCTTTCATGGATGCTTAGTTTCGGTTCGCTTTGGTGTAGTTTTTATAAGCAGTACAGTATTTTCATAGTTTTTTTATTTAACAAATAAGTATTTTATTTTGCTTGGCGGCGCGGGGTATCAATTAAGGATGGCACTGAAAAACAAATATACTGAGAAATATCTTAGTACAAGCGAGTGTCGTCCTATTTGTGGGTCACGCATTGGACGGAATGATTTTATTGTGGATCAGTTACGTTATTAGTTAAATTTATGTATTTTTCCTTACTTTTCATGTTCACAGTAGGTAATTCTCTCATTTTTCAGCACGTGCTAGCCACGTAATTATGACACGTCACCTTCACGTCACGCACGTCATTGTGATATGTCAGAAGTGTCAATTTTTGATCATTTATATTTTTGTGTATCTATGGTCGCCTTGAGCATTACCTTATTTATAAGAGTGTTGTTTATGGTGCCTATGACGAAGCAGAATTAATGTAAAAAAATTATTTAAGTACTTTTTTTTTCTTTTATGTGCAATGATGTGATCCATAAATAAAAATGATTTACTTTCTTTCTTTCTTTCTTAGCGACTACCGTATGAAAACCGTTAATCCAAGATAAAGGCCTTTGGCGATTTGGAAATTTTTGGTAGCCAAAGTCTGTGTCTGGCTATTTGGACACGGCAATGGGTTAATAACCTATTACATGGAACAAAATTGCACAAGTAAAATGTGGGCGTATTATGCCTCTGCCACCCCTTCGGGGATATAGGCCTATATCGGATGTTGAATCATGAAACAAACTTACTTAATCATAAACTAAACAGATTCTGTACCCATCAGGCAATGTACTACATACTTGGGTTTAAAATTTACCTTTAAAATTTCCACCTACAAACCTACAACCTTCTTTTTGAAGTCTATTACAAAATTATGCAAATTTAGCCTTCTCTTTATGTAAATTTAAACCAATTCAAACATTAAATCCACATCAGAAACACCATTAAAGAATAAAATAGGGAAATTCCGTTATTTAATGAGATTTTGTGCCTTTGAATTTAGAAATGAAAAATAATTCAATGTCACTTCCATTTAGCACGCGCCACCCTTCACAGTTTTGCATATTTGACCTTTTTGATAATATTTCAACTGCCTAACTTGGTCAAAGAGAAATCAATCAAAAGTAAAGTAATTCTGATAGATTTACTAATAAATTTCTTTAATTTCAACTTTGTTGTTGTTTTATTTTATTGATTTTACAAGCTAGGTTCTGTGAGTGTTACTCATACATACATACATACTGTCACGTTTTTATCCCCAAACGGGTATGCAGAGGCATACTATAATATATGCCCATATTTCACCGTATATGCATTTTGTCTAATGGAACAAAATGTTGTGTGTAATGGAACATTACGACCGCAGACGTAACTAAATTACTTGTATTAAATCCGAGGGACAAATTTTGAACGCTGTCAATACCTCTAGAAAGCGTTATAGGATGTCGGCTCTTCCTAATTTACATAAATGACCTACCAAAACTTATAATCAAAAAGTGTATATTGTTTGCAGATGATATATCTCTGCTTATCTCGTGCCAAAACGGAATTGGCTTAAATCAACGACTTCAAAGTGTTTTTGACGCAATATCCGAGTGGATGAATGCACACAACCTCTTGATAAATTACGAAAAAACTAAGTTAATGAAAAATTTACCCACACCAAAAAACTCCACTAAAAATAGACTTCCCACACAAATAACATAAATATAGAAAATGTAACTGAATTCACACTATTAGGAATAACAATTGATAGGCATTTAACCTGGAAGGTCCACATAAACAATTTAAGATTAAAACTGTCCAGATTCGTCTATGCTCTCCGAGAGATCAAGAAAACCACTGATTAGCAAACAGCTTTAACCCTCTATTATGCCTACGCTCATGCCTGGCTCAGCTATGGTATAATTATGTGGGGAAATAGTACCGACGCTCCCTCACTTTTCATCTTACAGAAAAAACATATTCGGATTCTTATAAATATAAACCAAGAAGTTAGTTGCAAACCGTACTTTAAGAGGCTAAAAATACTTACCTTACCGTGCATCTATATCCTAGAGATCTGTAAATTCGTGCGAAACAATATAAAATAAAATAAAAATAAAAATTATTTATTTTCAGACATCAAGTCCATAGAATTAATACAATTACATTACATTTAACCAAATAAAAATAAAAATAAGAATATCAAATTTATAAATCAAAATAAAATTAAAATAAGTTGAAAATGAAAAAATAATTATATTAAAATAAATAAATAAAATCAGATTTCAAATCAAAAACTTAAACAATATAAATTAAAATATTAAAATTAAAATAAATTTTAATATTATTAAACTAAACTACATTCAATTTGTTTATTTAGAGTTAACTGACTCGCCACACATAAAGCTCAGTAAACCTACTCAGCAGCACCGAGTCTATTCTTTGACCTATCATTGCCAGTATACTGTTACGGCTCCCTCGAACCCGCCGCACCACTGAAGTTACCTTTTTCCGCATCATTGCGTAGAAATCATCTACATCTGCAAACATGCCGGAAGCACTGCAGTACCGAGGGAGCCAAAACAGTGCCCTTAACACATTATTGTATTGGACTCGCAAGGCGCTGTACGCTCTCCGCGTAAAGCTGGCCCACAGACCGCAAGTGTAAAAAGTTTGGCAATACTATTTAAATAATGTTATTTTTACATCTGGTGTACACCGAGCGAATCTGTGTGCCAACATGTTGCCGCGAACCGACAACGCCCTGCGCTCCCTTTCAATATCCAAATTGTCATATAATTTCTCCGTCACTATATGCCCTAGATACTTAAACTGCGAAACACGACCTAATGGTATACCGTCAAGTAACAAGGGTGGTATGAAGTTAGGTTCTTTGTTATTACCTTTAAAAACCATTAACTCACTCTTGTTTACGTTATATTTCAGCCCGTGTTCCGCAACGTAGCCCCCACATACACCCACCAGCCGCCTTAACCCCCCAATTGAGGGTCCCAGCAGCACCATGCCTTCAGCATAACTCAAATTATAGATATAACCTTCTTTGTAAAACGTGGTGACAGACATCCAGATAGACTGGTCAGGCACGAGAACCGTTAACGAGTTAACTTACTCGCCACACATAAAGCTCAGTAAACCTACTCAGCAGCACCGAGTCTATTCTTTGACCTATCATTGCCAGTATACTGTTACGGCTCCCTCGAACCCGCCGCACCACTGAAGTTACCTTTTTCCGCATCATTGCGTAGAAATCATCTACATCTGCAAACATGCCGGAAGCACTGCAGTACCGAGGGAGCCAAAACAGTGCCCTTAACACATTATTGTATTGGACTCGCAAGGCGCTGTACGCTCTCCGCGTAAAGCTGGCCCACAGACCGCAAGTGTAAAAAGTTTGGCAATACTATTTAAATAAATATCCATCACGCCTTATCCCCGAAGGGGTGGCAGAGGCATATTATATGCCCACTTTTCACCGTGTGGATTCCTGTCCCACGTAATAGGTGGTGAGCCCATTGCCGTGTTGAAATAGACAGACGCAGGCTGTGGCTACCTGCTGTTGAAATTTTTTAAGCCGCCTATAAGGCCTTCAACCAGGCTTAACGACTGCCATTTTACTGGCAACCGGGACCAACGGCTTAACGTGCCTTCCGAAGCACGGAAACGCTTGCAAATGTAAATGCCACAAAGTGGTCACCCATCCGACGACCAGCCATAGTGAAAGTTGCGTACCTCAGTGATCGTTTACCGAACACTGAGACCGCGGGGCCACGAGCGCTTAGCACTATTTAAATAATGTTATTTTTACATCTGGTGTACACCGAGCGAATCTGTGTGCCAACATGTTGCCGCGAACCGACAACGCCCTGCGCTCCCTTTCAATATCCAAATTGTCATATAATTTCTCCGTCACTATATGCCCTAGATACTTAAACTGCGAAACACGACCTAATGGTATACCGTCAAGTAACAAGGGTGGTATGAAGTTAGGTTCTTTGTTATTACCTTTAAAAACCATGAACTTACTCTTGTTTATGTTATATTTCAGCCCGTGTTCCGCAGCGTAGCCCCCACATACACCCACCAGCCGCCTTAACCCCCCAATTGAGGGTCCCAGCAGCACCATGCCTTCAGCATAACTCAAATTATAGATACAACCTTCTTTGTAAAACGTGGTGACAGACATCCAGATAGACTGGTCAGGCACGAGAACCGCCTGATGTTACCTACTTCTCGCATGACCTCACACTCCAACAGCCCACACGTTATGTCCATAAAAATATTTAACCAACTTCCAGAATCTATAAAAACGGAAGCAAGTACTAAATTATTCTTAAATAAAATAAAAAACATGCTCATTGAAAAAGTATATTATGATATTACCGAATACTTAAATGATAAAGAAATAAATCAATACTTATTCGAAATTCAATAATAATAATAAATTCAATTATTATTGAATTATTCTCTTTATTTACAATACAAACATATAAATTACATTTTTAAATATATCTATAAAAACAAATACATTTAAAAATATAAAAAAATAGTAGCCCACAGGTATCGGGTACGGGACCAAGCTACCGGTGGTTATGGTTCCAGAGACAGGAACGTCCTCACAATGCGTGCCGTATCGAGGAGAACTGCCTTCTGCATCAAGCCCTTGACCCAGCTGCCTAACGCGAGCCTCGTAAGATGTTGATCGAGGCTCTTGGCAATCAACCCATGTGCTATTTATTATTGAATGTAATATTATTATTATAAATACAATAATAATAATAAATTGAATAATAATCATAAATTCAATAATAATTTAATAGTTATAATAATTATAATAAATTTCATGGATTTAATAATAAAAATTCTTCTTCTTCTTCTGGCTAGACCTTATCCCATTTATTTGGGGTCGGCCCTCCTTGTCCTTGATTTCCATTGAGCACGATTTTGTCCAGATTGAGATGAGTTTCTTTAAGGTCTCTTTGGACCGTTGTCATCCAAGTGGAGGGTGGTCTTCCATGCTTGCGCTTCGTCGTAGAAAGTTCAAGGGAAGCATCACCATATGATCTTCTTGGCGTCTTTGCACGTGACCATACCACCGCAATCGCTTCTCTTTGACTTTTTCGGCGATCGGGGCGGCGAACTTTAAAACTACCTCTTATGTACTCATTACGGATTTTGTCCAGAAGTGTGACTCCCGCTGACCAGCGAAGCATGCGCATTTCGGTTGTGTGTAGTTTATTTAAGTGCTGCTTGTTAGTTGGCCAGCATTCAGATCCATACAGAATGGCAGGTCTAATCGCTGTCTTGTACAGGTGACCCTTAAGTTTAACTGGCATTTTCCTATCACACATGACGCCTGTGAGTTGTCTCCACTTCATCCATCCGGTTGTTGTTCTATGAGCAACATCCTTTTCGATTGTGCCATCGTTGCTAATTATTGACCCAAGGTATTTAAATTGGGTAACCGTGGGTAGCAGGGTATTTCCTATCGAGATCTTGATGTTAATGGGGTTACTGATATTATCAAAAACGCATGACATATGTTCAATCTTCTTTCGACTAATTTTAAGACCATTCATTTCAAGTGCTTCAATCCAGTGATTGAAGTTCTGTTGGACCTCTTCTACATCGTCTGAAATCAAAACAACTTCGTCAGCGTAAAAGATATTCCAAGGCATCGGTTTTTGACAGAGCTTTGTAAGGTAGTCCATTGTAGTGTTGAAGAGAAGAGGGCTGAGCGTAGAACCCTGGTGCACCCCAACTTCAATGTCAAAGTTTCGCCCTTGCCTGCTGGGCTTAAGACTTGAGTAGTAACGGCATTATACATGTCTTGAATAACGTTGATGTAATATTCTGGTACCTATTGTGACCTGAGTGCTTCCCAGACCAGATCCCTTGGAACATGGTCAAATGCTTTCTGTCTATGCAGTGCAGTTTATGAAAACCAAGTGAAGATTTGTTTTATTGGTTTTTGCCTTCTCTATTAGGATTCGGACCATCTGTATAGCGTCTGAGGCGCTGCTCTCCGCCACGAACCCGCATTGCTTATGGGTTAGTTTTATGATGCGCTTTAATCTATTATTCAGAATTCGTTCCCAGATTTTTAGGGTGTGTGACATCAATTTTATAGCTCTGTAATTACTGCAGTCTCTAACGTCTCCTTTGCCTTTGTAGAAAGGTATGTGATAACTGTTTGCCAAGAGTGGGGTATGGGATATCCCTGGACCAATTTATTGAACAACTCATACAGCCAAACTATTTCGTGATTCCCAAGGGACTTCCAGACTTCTGCTGGTATTTCATCGGACCCTGGAGCTTTATTATTTTTCATTTGTTGTACTGCTGTTTTGATCTCATCTGGGGAAACAACCATAGGGGGACCTACTACCTTCTCGGGCTTGCAGTAGTTACGGTTTCTGGGATGGGACACATTCAGTAGATGTTTATAATACTCGATCCATCTGTTTCTTATGTCTTCATCTTCCGTTAACAATGTACATGTTGTCATTTATATATTTGACATTTGTTATGTCTTTGGAGTTCTTGTGACGGATCTTAGATATTTTGTGTATATCTAACTCTGTACCAACTGCTTCAAGCTTAGTGTAGAACTCCGCATTTGACTCTGCAATCGCCACTGCAACTTGCCTCCTCGTTTGGTTTTTAATGTTTTTATATGTTTCAAAGTCAGTTTCATCTTGGGTCGACTGCCACAACTTAAAAGCGTCTTTTTTAGCTTTTACTCGTACCACTTCCTTTACTTCTGTGTTCCACCATTCAGTTTCTTTGTTTGGTCCCTTTCTACTTCGTGTTCGGCCTAGGTGTTTTTCGGCTTTGCTGATACAGACTTTTTCGAAGGTTTCCCACATTTCATTTGGTGTCATTTTAGTAATGTCCATGGAACTTAAGTCCTCCGATAGGTCTGTAGTGAACAATCTTCCCGATGGTTCCTTCAAAGATCTCCATTTCATTTTTGGTGTTAAATTTCTGTTGACTTTTACTGGTTTTGGAAGCTTATACACGGTGACTAGCAACCTATGCTGGGTTGTGAGTGGTTCCCCCGGTATGACCTTGCAGTCTCTGTAGTATCCCAAATGATTCCGCCTTGCTAAGACGAAATCAATCTGAGAGGAATGTCCTCAGCTTTTATAAGTTATTTGGTGGGCTTCTTTCTTTTTAAAGAAGTTATTTATAATGGCTAAATCAAAGTTTGACGTAAAGTCTATAATGGTCTCTCCATCACTATTTCGCGTACCATAGCCAAACCCACCATGGCATCTCTCCTCGTTGGTGTTGTCAGTACCAATGTGGCCATTTAGGTCTCCGCCAAGGTGTACACTTTCTCCTTGAGGAATATTTTGCGAAGGTTGTAGAGGTCATCCCAAAAAGCCTCCTTCTCACAGGCAGCCGACCCTGTTTGTGGCGCATATGCAGATATTATGTTGAAATAAGGTTGCATTTCAAGAGCCAGTTTCACGGTCATCAGCCTATTGCTTATCCTTTCGGTCTTGATAAGTCTCAGAGTTAGACTTTCAGATAATATTATTCCGACGCCATTTTTACCAGTAGTAGTTCCATTATAGATGAGCTTGTACCCGTTTCCTATAGGTCTTGACTTCGCACCCTTCCACTTGGTCTCCTGTACACAGCATGCATCCAGTTGCCTTCTCTTTAGGACTTCACTTAATTCGGCACTTCTGCCCGTCATGGAGCCTATATTCCAAGTAGCTAGTCGCAATGAAGTGCTCGTATTGATTCGACCGTCGGTTGCGGGGTACGCCCTAGAATTTTTAGTGCCTCGAACGTCGCTTAAGGGGGACGCCCTAATAGTAGTGCTCATTCTCTTATGTTGTACTTTCATTTGGACAAGGAGAAAATAATGGCTATGTATTTTTACGGCCGGTTGCCACCTGACGCCAAGACACTAATCCAGCTTGCTAGGACTATGAGAGCTGCCGTTGAACCCTAGGGTCTCTTCCGCCACCTACTCTATTACACCATCGTGCCTAATAGTGTAACTCCAACATGACCCTGTATCCCAATACGCAGGGTTGGCTCACTGTTAGGTGTGCCCCTTCCGCCTGCTCCGCCGATCCACTGGATGCCAGTTCCACCTTTGCAGCCGTTGAGGTCTTCACCCGTGACCCTGGGCTAGGGTTCCGCGTTATACTCCGCGGCACTGGGTCCTCATCTGAACTTCGCTACCTCCCATTTCGGCCTACTAAAATGGGAGGCACCCACCCCCGCGACGTGGACGCACCAGACAAGTATTACTACAGTGGGAGATAGAGAAGGGTACTCTATCACCCCTGAAGCCGGGTTAATGGCAAAAGCTTAATAATAAAAATTCAATCTTAATAATAATAAATAAATAATAACGACTTTTTTTATGTGAATTGTCAATAAATAGAAACTGTGAACTACTAACCAAAGAAATAAATAAAATATTATCAAGTACCGAATACATGCAATAATTTAGAAAAATAAGTAAATCGTATTGTCTTGTATTATTAAATATATCTTATACACATATAAGATGCTTCCTCCTCTCTTCTACGTTGCCGTGCCCGACAGGGTCCATAATGTAACTAATTATATATTTTGTAACAACTGTAATCACCTTATGGAGCGCAATAAATGAATATGTATAATGAAGATTGACTCTCCGCCGACCTTTTTATTTTTTGTACATGCAACATATTTGTATATGGTCGAAATATTGTCAATGTTTTTTAAAAGAAGGGACATTTATTTCAATGTTTTTTTTTTTAAATTGGTTGAATGTGAACTTCTTCTCTAGATAATTCTTCGCTACATAAAATTTAACTATGTCAAATTTCACGTTCATCCGATCGTGCAATTTTCTTAAAAAGGAGTTCAATGTTTTCGCTTCACGTATAGATGTAAAGTATTATTATTATATGAACCCAATCGCTTGAAGGCCTTCATAGAGTCTTTCACTTTGCAAACTTTTCGTAGGATAGTCGTGTTATAGTTGGATCGCGTGCAAATGCATACTATATTTGCAAAGCTCTCCAAAAACAATAAGTGGCAGCGATATTGAAAAATTTAACTTCATCGCCAACTTTAGTAAATTCTGCAATACCGCAATAAATATACTTAACTATGCAGTTTTTGTTCTTGTTACAAATATTGAAGGACAACGATAGTGACGTGACGTCTTTCTGCTATTCGAATACATAATAATAACTAGCTGATGCCCGCAACTTCACCCTGGTGAAGTTTTCCCGTATGTAATAATAATATAATAATAATATATCCTTTATTGTACACCAGAAATTAAACATATTACAGACATTAAGTTCTAGCTTAAGTACAATGGGTGGCCTTATCGCGAACAGCAATCTCTTCAAGGCAACCTTTAGATGGATGGGATTGTATTGAAATAGATTGTGGGAAGTTTAAATTGTGACGCAATTCTGTCGAAATAATATAAATATATATTTACCTACAGACTACACATAAATAAATACTCATAAATATATATCTACATATATAAATACATACATACAAATATACACACACACACATACACATATACATACATGTACTTTAATTAACATAGATAAATAATATTGTTTTACCTGTGCTTTAAACGATCCTAAAGATTGAGCTCGCCTGATAGATACCGTTAGTGCATTCCACAAACGTGCGGCTTGCACTATGCAGGATTTATCATAGAATTTTGTAGAATGAACCGGTATGTGTAGTCTCAAGTTCTCCGACGACCTTAAAAACCTCAAATGCGTGTCACATAGAAACTCAAAACGATCTTTGAGGTAAGAAGGAGCTAAAGGATTAAATAATGTATTATAAAGTAAGGAGAGTATATATGTATGTACCTGTCTCTCACAGCTAACCTTTAATGATACATATATAATATATCGCTCTGAATTTTTCTATAGACTGATAAATAAGTAATAATTACGTTGTATATTGTTTTGTTATATCTCTGAGGGTTAAGGCAGCGGTTTCGATAGCAGCCTTCTGTCGTCTTCATTTTTCCAAGTTCTGTCATAATTTAACTAATTTATTATGTCTCTATTTTTTTAATACCACTGAGCAGGCAGACAAGCGTACGGGCCACCTGATGGAAGGTGGTCACCGTAGCATATGGACGTTTGCAACACCAGAGGTGCAGCACTCGCACTGCCGACCCTTTATAAACCTATAAATTGGTGAAACCTCCAGGATAATCCGTTCAGTAATTTATAAGTTTATTGTCAACAGACAGAAAGGATGCCTTTGTTTTATAATTATGTTAGAATTTTTTAATATCTATTTCTCTAGAAAACTGGGGCGTATTCCATATGTTGGCCTAAATATAAGGGTCAGTTTTTATAGCAAAGTCATGCGGTGTGAAAGGGCGTGACGGCCTTTTCAGACAGTAACAATATTTATGTGCAGGCAAATACCATTATATAATGTATATATATAAGGCAAATACCATTATATATGAATATAGTCACTCATAATGTACATTTTTTTTGCCATTAGCGTATATAAAGAGGCAAGAACTATCTTAAAAATAAGTATGGTAATTCATGAGTCATAAAACGCAGTCTCTATTTGTATCAAGCCAGGACGAATACGTCGTAAGACAGCTAGACCAGTTAAGAGTTCTTTTAGGGACTCCTAAAAGATACCCTTGAGGCAGGCAGAAGAACTTTGATACGGACCCCTTTCACTGACAGACCCTCAAAACCATTTAACGAAATTCCTGTACATTTCTATACCGATAAACCCATACCCATCTATCTAATAATGATGGTGATTATTGTTTGTTCGACATCTTTGGATATCTATTTCAGTATATTCTTGAAGTATGAACTCAACTCATGACAACCGAAGGGATTTTCCAGATTTATCGACTCAATGGCATTTGATAATCTCCAGTTCAAACAAAACTAGGTAGGTTGTATATTAAATTATTATTATCACAGCCTGCGCCTGTCTATTTCAACACGGCAATGGGCTCACCATCTATTACGTGGGACAGGAGTACACATGGTGAAAAGTGGGTATACAATATGTGTGCCTCTGCCACCCCTTCGGGGATAAGGCGTGATAGATAAATAAATTATTATTATTGCTATAAGGCGTATCTAGTTGAGCGCGAGTGATATTCATTCCTTGCTCTGTGAATATAAACAATACGACCCCTTTATCATGTGTCAATATCGGCCATTATCGTATAGCTGAACATTTATGACGCACAATGTGCTCAAAATGGCGGCAAATATTCAATACAGCTAATCCATATTCGCTGAATATGTACGTTCCGGTTTACTACCGGTAAGATTTACGTAAAGTATATTAAGCTTATAGGTATATATCCGGCATTTCTTCTTTGATGTGGTATTCTTTTACATTCTGGTTAATAAAGAAGATTTGTGTACCCAATCTATTACCGCTAATACTTATATTTATCATTCACGCCTTTATCCCCGAAGGGGTGGCAGGGGTATACTAGATGCCCACATTTCGCCATACGCATAAAAAGTGGTCTAATAAACTAGTGGGTGAATAGTAGACTTCGGAGTATTTTTTTTTTCTTTTTAAATTGATTTCTTTTTTCGCTTTTAGCGCTCTTGCCGACCACTACGGGATCATTTCCACTCCCCTGTCTCCATTTCCCCCCAATCGAAAAATCCCTTTGCTAAAAGTTGTTGTCTACATCAAGGAATGTCCATGCCAAGTTACATGCAGATCTGATAAAAAATGCAACCTGTAGACTTAATGGACGGACGGACGTACCAGTGGAGTTAAAAAAATAAACATATATATGTGTATATATATACAATCAAAATTGTAAATTTGATATCAAAATTGCTAATATTTAAAAATTACAAAATATTAACTCTCAAAATTCTTTCTGATATTATCGCAACAAAAATAATTCCATATAAATAGATGTTTATTTTATTTTTGTTGCAACACTATACATTTTTATGTTAAAAACTTACCTTGAAAAAAAATACAATAAGTCTAGTGCAGCTAAAAGCCTCTCTATATGGCAGAACATTTTTTAGCCGTCACAAGCCATAGTTTCTTCAGTCGTATAAAATTTCAAATACTAAGCGACGCTTACATTGACTACCATAAATAAATAATAATACAAAGCTACTGAAAAGTGAACATACCTAACTGTACACACCCCATAAATACCACTTTTTTATCTATACTTCTATTCTAATATTATAAAGTGTGTTTGTATAGAATTGGCTCAAAAGTACTGGATCGATTTTAGAAATTAGGCTATTTTAGTTGCCAAAATGTTTAAAAAATAAATGTTCAGCCGTGCGAAGCCGTATCGGGCCGCTAGTCATTAATAAAACCTATTAAAACCACACTAACTCCAAATTCCCATAGTCATTGTAAAAGTCCACGATCAAAAGCCCCTAGAGAGTAATTTATAATAACCCTAATGTTTAGAACCCTCCAAAGAAACCGATAACCACAATTTATCATCAATCATCATATAACTGATAAATCGGAATCAACTGATGTTATAAACAAAGATGATTATTACTAGGATACCCCGTAGAGCACGGTTTCTGAAAAATAGGATGTTAATCTTCTATGGAAAAGATTAAACTGTGCGAAATCAGTGGACTGTGGTCCGTTAAAAACATCAATCACGCCTTATCCCGCAGAGGCATACTATATGCCCTCTTTTCACCGTGTGTATTCCTGTCTCACGTAATAGACGGTGAGCCCATTGCCGATATAATGATTGTGGTTCGTAATAAATGTGAAATGCGGAAATTTTAATTGCTTAATATTATGTACCTTTTATTTCAGTTCTTTTTTCAAGGTTGCATTTTAAGACCCTGTTCTACCAGCGGCCTAGATGCAATTCCAAGTGCTTAGTATTTAATGAAGTAACTGACAGTTGAAATGGAAATGAGTGATGAATGATGAATGACTTAGCATTCATCACTAATTTTCAACAAGTTTTCGATCTGAATTTTCATTAAAATTAAAACCTTTCGAGTCAATCACGAATAAATTCATTTCATTTTTTCACCGTGCTCTTTACCAGTATTATTTTTCCGAAAACACAATTAAACTGTCAGAAACATCAACAAAATTATTGCTTGCTGCCGCCATATTGAAAATGTGTGAGTTTCAGTGCCAGGTCGGAAAAGTTCAACTAAATTTAAATGACTAGTTTAAACAAGTAGAAGTCAGTTGACTGACATTGAATTACTGAACATCATTCACCAGTTGAAATGTGTCGGTTAATATAAAGAGGCCAGGCAATTAAGCAGCAAATTTACTCTCCACTTTGACGCCGGAATCGTCGGAAAACGACGGGGCCATTAAAACAAAAGAAGAAGAAGCAGCAAATTATAGGTGACAGTAGAAATATACATACTTACATACATATTATCAAGCCTGTCTTCCATCCGGGTAAGCAGAGACTATGGCTTTCCACTTGCGACGATCCTGACAATCGATCCGTACAACCTCTAGCTTCTTCTACTTTCATTAGTGTTTTCATACACGCTCGCCGGTTAAGGGTAATCTTGACCTGGCCTTTTTCCAAAATATCTTCGATTTGATTGACATACAAGTACGTACGGCGAGATCAGCCCAGTTTACCCATTCACTATCGCCATATAAATCTGCTTCGTCAGAAGAAATATACATCCCTTATTACAGTTGTGTAGTAAAATAGTGGTTTTGTTTTATTTTTCAAGGTCGGGAACGCAAGTGTAAGCACCTCGGGAATTGCAAACGTCCATAGGCGACGACAACCACTTACCATCATATAAAATTAACACTGTATCCTCCTAACATCGAATACGACCTATATTCAACCAGCTCTATTCAAAATTCTGGTTTTCTAATATAGTGTATTTGCAAAAATAGATATTATAGATACAAAAATGTCCTTTAAATAAATTCAGTAACTAGTTCAGCACCTCTTGTGTTGCAAACGTCCATAGGCTATGTTAAAGACTTTCGATCGGATGGGCTATATGCTTAACGAACAAATCGGTTTTCATACGCAGCGCTAGTGATTCATCACGATAACGCAGTGAGGGCAGTGACCGCTAGTAGAAGTTTGAATGCATATTTTTGGCCAGTTGCCAATACACATGGCTACTATGGTGGGGTGAGACATCAATTCTTAGCCAAGTTTCTGTACTATATACATGCATATATTTGTTATGACTTTTTTGTATACTACTTTGCGGTGATCCATGTTCGCATTATGCATAGCACACTCCCTTACCGGCCTGAGTGAGGCATTTATACACCAAGAAGACCTATAACAATTACATTAGTACACTAGCTGACGCCCGCGGCTACGCCCGTGACGTACTTCGAACCCCGTGGCGCTCATTTAATATTGACGTTTATTAATTTTATACAGACTGTTTGAAAATTTGCCCAATTTGCTGTCATTATGATACCTGCTCCGCTCTCCTGGGTATTAGCGTGATGATATAATTATAACCTATAGTATATGGCCTTCCTCGATAAATGGCTATTTGACACAAAAATATTTTTTCTATTCGATCATATAGTTTCCTCAACAAAGTAAACAAATAAAGTCTTCAGCTTTATTCATATACTAGATGACCCCCACAGCTTCGCCCGTGGAATATTTCGAACTCCCGTCGCACCTATTTAATCCCGTCGCTTATAAATTCTACAATGATGCATAAAAATTTGCCCGATTAGTCGACATTTATGACTACTGCTCTGCTCGCCAGTGTAGTAGCTTAATGATATATAGCCTATAGCCTTCCTCGATAAATGGGCTATCTAACACAAAAAGAATTTTTGAAATGCGACCAGTAGTTCTTGAGATTCAAAGCGCGTTCAACCAAATAAACAAACAAACAAACTCTTCAGCTTTATAATATTGGTATAGATTAGTATTGATTTGTGTTTGAGAAATCAAGGTATCTATAAAAATATTATAAAGCGGAAAGATTTGTAAGTAGTTTGTAATAAAAGGATCATTAACTACTGGGCCGATTTCAAAGATTCTTTCAACATTAGATACCTACATTCTTCGTGAGTAGCATAGGCTATATTAATTTTATAAAGTTTAGGGTTCCGTACAAAATCTCAAATACAAAACTTTACCACACTGGCGAAGCTGCGGGCATCAGCTAGTTTTTTTTTCAGTCTTTTGATCACATTTACCTAATGACTTTCATTACATTTCATTGAGTTTCAAGTAATCAAAAATTCATAACAATGAGAAAATTTCCAATAAATAACCTATTGAGAAAGCCACTTCGTATAAATTAAACTTTATATTGGCATGCCTAATTTACCAGCCTAATTTGAGGACCTATCATTACAACTTTAATGTATAATATAAATTTATTGGGGTCTTCGATAAGGACTTCTCAAATTTACCTTTTTTATGCTAGTAGCCTGCCCCGGCTTCACACGGGGAAACTTTTCAGTATTTATCCCTAAAGATGTGGCAGAACACGCTCATATTTCACTGTCAGCATTTATGACCCACATAGCATTAGTTGGTGAACCCAATATACCGTATTAAAAGTAACATGCGCAGTTGTGGCAACCTGCTGTTAATTTTTTTTTATACCCCTTATTTGGCAGACAAGCATACGGCCCACCTGATGGAAAGTGGTCACCGTAGCCTATGGACTTTTGCAACACCAGAAGTTATTTGAAATTATTTAAGACGTTTATAATGAGACCTTCAACTTGGCTTAAAAAAACGTATTTTTACGTAGAACGTAATAAAAAGAAAGTCACATTGTACATAAAGTAAAAAGTCATATTAGAATGTTCACAAGCTTCAGTTCACGAAAAAAGACAAATAATAATAAATATTGTGAGACACTTTTTCACACAGCGCCATCTAGCTCAAAACTAAGCTTGAGCTATGGGATCAAGACTACTGATAAACATAAATTTAGCAAAATAATTGGTATAAAATTTTATCTACTGATAAACATACCCATATAATTCTATAAATAAATAAATACATACATATTCTACATAAGAAACACCCAAACTCCGAAACAAACATTTGTGGATCACACAAACATTTATTCCGACTCGGGAATCGAACCCGGGACCTCAGCGCGGCAATCGCTTACCTTACACTACTACTTATGTATGTACCGAGGCAGTCCATTGATGTAACTTCTGGGGAAGGATAGATAGCGATTCTAGTAGCGTGCCTCAAACTCCTGTCTGCTTATCTAAATGACCTATAAATAACAGCTGTAAGTCTGAAAATTGACACAAGACGAGGAGTAAAACAGAAGCCAATGTTGATCTGAAATTTGTTGGCGTTAATGCTTTAAGTAGGACAGTACGATTAATAATACCTATAATAATACTTACATCGTATTATTTTTATAGATTGTGTGTATAAAAGCAAGTGTGTACAAATAAATACAGTGTAATTTACTAAAAAGCATTCGTATCATTTGATTTCTTCTAAAACTATTTAACGGGTAATTTTGAAACTTACGTGAGCACTCGAAGAACAACCACGGCAAATAATTGATATTTAATACAAACTGAATATCAATTCTTTCGAGATATTTCTTTCTTTTCACATGGTTATTTGATCTTCCTGAAACCTTTTTTTTTTCTACATAAAAGCCTTCAAAGAATCAACGAAGTTTATAGAGTTCGTGCAATGATATACGATTATTGACGTTTCAAAAGTATCAAGTCGAGATAGTTAGACTCTTTTGTAATTGATATCCTACAATATTCATTTTGTTGGCCAAAGTTTAGGAAGTTCTTTTTACTTTATATTGTTTGTAACCTAATATCTATTTCTCTTTTGTTATACGTAGTGGGTTAAGGGACTATTTAACAATGATATCACAAAAACACTTCTCACACATTAAAAAAGTCCCAATAACGCTGACAATTTAATAGCTCCTAGTTGCCAAATAAAAGTGAAAGTAAAAAGAACAAGTGTCAAATGAGTGTGAAAAGGCACAGATTAGATAATATTGACAATACACTAAGAAGAAGGCACATTCGAAAAGTAAAAAGGGTTTGCAAATGTTGTATGAAACAACATATTTTATTGTGGATTTTTTTTTATTTGTTGTGGAGGTAGCTAACACTGGATTAACACAAAACCTACTTATTATTCCTAGATCAGGTTTCTGTGGGAAACGGGCACAGGAAAACATACATACATGTTACATACATACATATTGTCACGCTTTTATCCCCGAATGGATAGGCAGAGGCATTCTATACGCACACATTTCACCGTATTTGTTATTGTCCTATGTAATAGGTGGTGAGGCTATTGCTGTGTTGAAATTGGTGCAGCTGGTGTCAATGACTGTAATTTTGCTGGCAACCGGGAACAACGGCTTACCGTGCCTTCCGAAGCACTCAAACGCTCACAAATCTAATTGCCATAAAGTGGTCGCCCATCCAGGGACCAGCTATAAAGAATAACGTGCGATCGCAAACAGATCACAGATTCAGCGGTGCCTTTTATCTTAAGAAATAAGTACACAACATATAGAAGCTTTCCTTCCAGAAGGTATTATTCAAAATTATTCGATATCGAACGACATCTTAACAGATATTAAATTATCTGATGACAGATGATGTATCAAATTATCGATCAATACGAAACTCTGAGTTACCAGTCTTGGTTATAAAGCTATTTATGCTATCATGTTAAAGTTAACTGCGTAACGAATTGTGGAATAAAACATGTTTTTAGAGCGTATTCTTTATTAAGTATTATTACAGTGTAGGTAATAAAATGATAGATAGAATTCAGGACACCACCATAAGATGCTTAACCTTCATAATACATCGATAGTAGTTTTTAACGAGGAATAAATTTCACTTTGTCACCACTCAAAGGAGTTAATGGTATACTATATGGATGACTTTTTATCATGTATGGTGCTGTAGGCTCAAATCTGAAGTTCATCATCATCTGGGCTACGGCTGTGCGTATCTGCATAAATCCATATCGTTTACCTGTTCAGAAAAATAATTGTTTAATTAGAGAGTACGTACGGTAGAGCAGTGGTTGTGTATTCCATTGCCATTGCAGAAGTTTAGATAGATAAATAATATACTTTATTGTACACCAAAATAAATAATAAAAACAAAATATACAAGAATACAGCGGTTTCCTTCAGTTAAGTGCAATAGGCAGCCTTATTGCACACAGCAATCTCTTTCAGGCAACCTTTGGATGAACAGGAATATGCAAAACAGCGTGGGCAGTACAATCGAATTTTTGATTCTACATAAGTAGTTACGTAATTTACGTAGCATACATAAATATACACACCAATTTACACACATATATTTTTATAAAAACATACACACATATATATAATACAACATACATACACACATATACCGGGCGGTTCCTTTCTTATCTCATTAACTGAAAAGCCTGATAACACTCCCTGATATAAACCTAGTCATATCCATAGAATAAAATTTTTGAGAAAAAATAATAATGCATTTTTAGAATACCATAAATAGAATAAAAATAGTCGAAAGTTAGAACACTCCGTTTTTGTTTATTTATAATGAAAGTACTCTCACCATTGAGAAAACTGGCAACGTTACGGTTGCCATAACAACGCGTGTTTATGTTGACAAAAGGCGGCTGAATGATCAAACGCTTGCGGCTTACACAATAACTAGTACAACACCTTTATTTTTCTAAATGACTACTTGCCACTTTATCAATTCTAATAAAAATACTTCCCATACCTCTGCATTCCTTGGCACCAAGTGCGGGTTATCCCGCAATCTTTGCACAGCTCTTACAAAGATTCGGGAGTCAGAAGGACATGTGCGACTGTTTCGGAACTTCTCACGGTATGCCCTTAACGCTAAGGCTGCACTTTGGCGGCATTCCCCGTAAATGAGGATCATGTCAGTGAACTCCGAGGCGGTAGGTATAATTCACTCGCGGCATCGTGACACAAAGAAAATAAATAAAAATCACGTCAAATTTCACTATCGCAAATTTCAACTAGGTACCTAATAACTTTTTCAGTACCTACAATACTCGATCAACGCTTGAGACTAGATTTTGCCATAAAAAATGTACTCTCAAGTATTTCTTGTGTTAATAAACGTTATGGAATTCGGCCCTAATAGAGCTAACACACGAACGGATTTGGTCTGCCGGACCTCGACAGATTTGCTCCGCCGAGTCTGCCGACCAAATCTGTTGTCGCAACAGACGATCGGATCAGACCGCACCGGACGACTAGACGACCAGACAGGGTGTTCAGATTAGGGGCTTTTTCCCTATTCTAGGGTAAAATTTTTTTTTAGGAACTTTTGTGGAAATGAAAAATTTCTAATAAAGTATATTATTTTATATGCATTTAGTGAAAAGCTGCAAATTTGAAATTACACACACACACACATTTCAATTTTACTTATCTATGTAGATAACTGAGAGTCCGAGACTACCAGGACTTTAATTGGTCCTGTTAATTAGTGTCTAGCACATAATACCTTTTAACCTTTTTGTTACCACCTCACTCAAACGGCAACGGGTTCAAAATTTCTTCCGAATTTAACATCTAAAATAGACACATTTTATTTTATTAAATTTATTCGGCCCTTTAGACCCACCCCAGTCCCGTGCTTTGAAAGGCACGTTAAACTGTTGGTCCCGGTTGCTAATAAAATGGCAGTCGTTAAGCCAAGTTGAAGGCCTTATGGGCGGCTTAAAATTTCAACAGCAGGTCGTTGCAGCCTGCGCCTGTCCATATCAACACGGCAATGGACTCACCACCGGTTACGTGGGACTAAAGTGCATACGGTGAAACGTGGGTGTTTAATATGCCTCTGCCTACCCCTTCGGGGATAAAGGCGTGACAATATGTATGTATGTATGTATGTATGTAGATAACTGGTATGCAGTATTCCTCTACATAGAGCAAATAAACACTACGTTATGTATTAACGTAGCTCTTTTTTCTTTCTGGCAAAAAATGTATGAAAAAGTAATTTTTTGGGGAAAGGTTAAATCGGTACTGGGGACATTTTTGACAAAGTAACTAAGATGGCAACATTGGGAAAAAAATATGAAAAAGTGTCTATTTGAAGAAAAATGTAATTAAATCTGGGGAAATTTACGACAAAGTAGCTAGAACGACAACATTGATCATATCCGATGCGGATCGAGGCGGACTCATTTAATAAGATTTGATCCGACCAGACAGCGGATTTGATTGGCCGCCCGACCAAATCTTACCGTCTGTAGAGCAGTCCGGCGGACATAATTATTATTAATTGAGTCCGCCTCGATCCGCATCGGATATGATCAATGTTGTCGTTCTAGCTACTTTGTCGTAAATTTCCCCAGATTTAATTTAATTTTTCTCCGAATAGACACTTTTTCATAACTTTTTTCCCAATGTTGCCATCTTAGTTACTTTGTTAAAAATGTCCCCAGTACCGATTTTACCTTTCCCCAAAAAATTACTTTTTCATACATTTTTTGCCAGAAAGAAAAAAGAGCTACGTTAATACATAACGCAGTGTTTATTTACTCTATGTAGAGGAATACTGCATACCAGTTATCTACATAGATAAGTAACATTGAAATGTGTGTGTGTGTAATTTCAAATTTGCAGCTTTTCACTAAATGCATATAAAATAATATACTTTATTAGAAACTTTTCATTTCCACAAAAGTTTTTAAAAAAAGTAATTTTACCCTAGAATAGGGAAAAAGCCCCTAATCTGAACACCCTGTCTGGTCGTCTGGTCGTCCGGTGCGGTCTGATCCGGTCGTCTGTTGCGACAACAGATTTGGTCGGCAGACTCGGCGGATCAAATCTGTCGAGGTCCGGCAGACCAAATTTGGTCGTGTGTTAGGGCTTTTATTAATAGCGTTAACACACGTTCAGATAATCGGTACTGGGGACATTTTTGACAAAGTAACTAAGATCGCAACATTGGGAAAAAAATTATGAAAAAATGTTTCTATTTTTAGAAAAATTAAATTAAATCTGGGGAAATTTACGACAAAGTAGCTAGAACGACAACATTGATCATATCCGATGCGGATCGAGGCGGACTCAATTAATAATAATTATGTCCGCCGGACTGCTGTACACACAGTAAGATTTGGTCGGGTGGCAAATCAAATCCGCGGTCTGGCCGGATCAAATCCGGTCGTGTGTTAGGGCTTTAAAGAGCTAACACACGACCAAATTTTGTCTGCCGGACCTCGACAGATTTGATCCGCCGAGTCTGCCGACCAAATCTGTTGTCGCAACAGACGACCGGATCAGACCGCACCGGACGACCAGACGACCAGACAGGGTGTTCAGATTAGGGGCTTTTTCCCTATTCTAGGGTAAAATTACTTTTTTTAAAAACTTTTGTGGAAATGAAAAGTTTCTAATAAAGTATATTATTTTATATGCATTTAGTGAAAAGCTGCAAATTTGAAATTACACACACACACATTTCAATTTTACTTATCTATGTAGATAACTGGTATGCAGTATTCCTCTACATAGAGTAAATAAACACTGCGTTATGTATTAACGTAGCTCTTTTTTCTTTCTGGCAAAAAATGTATGAAAAATTAATTTTTTGGGAAAGGTAAAATCGGTACTGGGGACATTTTTGACAAAGTAACTAAGATGGCAACATTGGGAAAAAGATTATGAAAAAGTGTCTATTTGGAGAAAAATTAAATTAAATCTATGGAAATTTACGACACAGTAGCTAGAACGACAACATTGATCATATCCGATGCGGATCGAGGCGGACTCAATTAATAATAATTATGTCCGCCGGACTGCTCTACAGACGGTAAGATTTGGTCGGGCGGCCAATCAAATCCGCTGTCTGGTCGGATCAAATCCGGTCGTGTGTTAAAGCCATAATAGCGTTAACACACGACCAAATTTGGTCTGCCGGACTTCGACAGATTTGATCCGCCGAGTCTGCCGACCAAATCTGTTGTCGCAACAGACGACCGGATCAGACCGCACCGGACGACCAGACGACCAGACAGGGTGTTCAGATTAGGGGCTTTTTCCCTATTCTAGGGTGAAATTACATTTTTTAAGGAACTTTTGTGAAAATGAAAAGTTTCTAATAAAGTATATTATTTTATATGCATTTAGTGAAAAGCTGCAAATTTGAAATTACACACACACATTTCAATTTTACTTATCTATGTAGATAACTGGTATGCATAGTATTCCTCTACATAGAGTAAATAAACACTACGTTATGTACTAACGTAGCTCTTTTTTCTTTCTGGCAAAAAATGTATGAAAAAGTAATTTTTGGGGAAAGGTAAAATCAGTACTGGGGATATTTTTGACATACTAACTAAGAGGGCAACATTGGGAAAAAAATTATGAAAAAGTGTCTATTTGGAGAAAAATTAAATTAAATCTGGGGAAATTTACGACAAAGCAGCTAGAACGACAACATTGAACATATTCGATGCGGATCGAGGCGGACTCAATTAATAATAATTATGTCCGCCGGACTGCTCTACAGACGGTAAGATTTGGTCGGGCGGCCAATCAAATCCGCTGTCTGGTCGGATCAAATCCGGTCGTGTGTTAGGGCTTTAATAGCGTTAACACACGTTCAGATTTGGTCTGCCGGACCTCGACAGATCTGATCCGCCGAGTCCGCCGACCAAATCTGTTGTCGCAACAGACGACCGGATCAGACCGCACCGGACGACCAGACGACCAGACAGGGTGTTCAGATTAGGGGCTTTTTCCCTATTCTAGGGTAAAATTTTTTTTTAAGGAACTTTTGTGGAAATGAATAGTTTCTAATAAAGTATATTATTTTATATGCATTTAGTGAAAAGCTGCAAATTTAAAATTACACACACACTCATTTCAATTTTACTTATCTATGTAGATAACTGGTATGCATAGTATTCCTCTACATAGAGTAAATAAACACTACGTTATGTATTAACGTAGCTCTTTTTTCTTTCTGCCAAAAAATGTATAAAAAGTAATTTTTGGGGAAAGGTAAAATCGGTACTGGGGACATTTTTGACAAATTAACTCAGATGGCAAAATTGGGAAAAAAATTATGAAAAGTGTCTATTTGGAAAAAATTAAATTAAATCTGGGGAAATTTACGACAAATTAGCTAGAACGACAACATTGACCATATCCGATGCGGATCGAGGCGGACTCAATTAATAATAATTATGTCCGCCGGACTGCTCTACAGACGGTAAGATTTGGTCGGGCGGCCAATCAAATCCGCTGTCTGGTCGGATCAAATCCGGTCGTGTGTTAAAGCCATAATAGCGTTAACACACGTTCAGATTTGGTCTGCCGGACCTCGACAGATCTGATCCGCCGAGTCCGCCGACCAAATCTGTTGTCGCAACAGACGACCGGATCAGACCGCACCGGATGACCAGACGACCAGACAGGGTGTTCAGATTAGGGGCTTTTTCCCTATTCTAGGGTAACTTTTTTTTTAAGGAACTTTTGTGGAAATGAATAGTTTCTAATAAAGTATATTATTTTATATGCATTTAGTGAAAAGCTGCAAATTTAAAATTACACACACACTCATTTCAATTTTACTTATCTATGTAGATAACTGGTATGCATAGTATTCCTCTACATAGAGTAAATAAACACTACGTTATGTATTAACGTAGCTCTTTTTTCTTTCTGCCAAAAAATGTATAAAAAGTAATTTTTGGGGCAAGGTAAAATCGGTACTGGGGACATTTTTGACAAAGTAACTAAGATGGCAACATTGGGAAAAAAATTATGAATAAGTGTCTATTTGGAGAAAAATTAAATTAAATCTGGGGAAATTTACGACACAGTAGCTAGAACGACAACATTGATCATATCCGATGCGGATCTAGGCGGACTCAATTAATAATAATTATGTCCGCCGGACTGCTCTACAGACGGTAAGATTTGGTCGGGCGGCCAATCAAATCCGCTGTCTGGTCGGATCAAATCCGGTCGTGTGTTAAAGCCATAATAGCGTTAACACACGTTCAGATTTGGTCTGCCGGACCTCGACAGATCTGATCCGCCGAGTCCGCCGACCAAATCTGTTGTCGCAACAGACGACCGGATCAGACCGCACCGGACGACCAGACGACCAGACAGGGTGTTCAGATTAGGGGCTTTTTCCCTATTCTAGGGTAAAATTTTTTTTTAAGGAACTTTTCTGGAAATGAATAGTTTCTAATAAAGTATATTATTTTATATGCATTTAGTGAAAAGCTGCAAATTTAAAATTACACACACACTCATTTCAATTTTACTTATCTATGTAGATAACTGGTATGCATAGTATTCCTCTACATAGAGTAAATAAACACTACGTTATGTATTAACGTAGCTCTTTTTTCTTTCTGGCAAAAAATGTATGAAAAAGTAATTTTTGGGGAAAGGTAAAATCGGTACTGTATCGGTAAGATGGCAACATTGGGAAAAAAATTATGAAAAGTGTCTTTAAATTAAATCTGGGGAAATTTACGACAAAGTAGCTAGAACGACAACATTGATCATATCCGATGCGGATCGAGGCGGACTCAATTAATAATAATTATGTCCGCCGGACAGCTGTACACACGGTAAGATTTGGTCGGGTGGCAAATCAAATCTGCGGTCTGGCCGGATCAAATCCGGTCGTGTGTTAGGGCTTTAATAGAGCTAACACACGACCAAATTTGGTCTGCCGGACTTCGACAGATTTGATCCGCCGAGTCTGCCGACCAAATCTGTTGTCGCAACAGACGACCGGATCAGACCGCGCCGGACGACCAGACGACCAGACAGGATGTTCAGATTAGGGGCTTTTTCCCTATTCTAGGGTAAAATTACTTTTTTTAAGGAACTTTTGTGGAACTGAAAAGTTTCTATTAAAGTATGTTATTTTATATGCATTTAGTGAAAAGCTGCAAATTTGAAATTACACACACACTCATTTCAATTTTACTTATCTATGTAGATAACTGATATGCATAGTATTCCTTTACATAGAGTAAATAAACACTACGTTATGTATTAACGTAGCCCTTTTATTTCTGGCAAAAAATATATTAAAAAGTAATTTTTGGGGAAAGGTAAAATCGATACTGGGGTCATTTTTGACAAACTAACTAAGATGGCAACATTGGGAAAAAAATTATGAAAAAGTGTCCATTTGGAGAAAAAATAAATTAAATCTGGGGAAATTTACGACAAAGCAGCTAGAACGACAACATTGATCATATCCGATGCGGATCGAGGCGGACTCAATTAATAATAATTATGTCCGCCGGACTGCTCTACAGACGGTAAGATTTGGTCGGGCGGCCAATCAAATCCGCTGTCTGGTCGGATCAAATCCGGACGTGTGTTAATGGCTAATAGGGAGCTAACACACGATCAAATTTGGTCTGCCGGACCTCGACAGATTTGATCCGCCGAATCTGCCGACCAAATCTGTTGTCGCAACAGACGACCGGATCAGACCGCTCCGGACGACCAGACGACCAGTCAGGGTGTTCAGATTAGGGGCTTTTTCCCTATTCTAGGGTAAAATTATTTTTTTAAGGAACTTTTGTGGAAATGAAAAGTTTCTAATAAAGTATATAATTTTATATGCATTTAGTGAAAAGCTGCAAATTTGAAATTACACACACACACACACACACACACACACACACACACATTTTAATTTTACTTATCTATGTAGATAACTGGTATGCAGTATTCCTCTACATAGAGTAAATAAACACTACGTTATGTATTAACGTAGCTCTTTTTTCTTTCTGGCAAAAAATGTATGAAATAGTAATTTTTTCGGGAAAGGTAAAATCGGTACTGGGAACATTTTTGACAAAGTAACTAAGATGGGAACATTGGGAAAAAAATTATGAAAAAGTGTCTAATTGGAGAAGAAATAAATTAAATCTGGGGAAATTTACGACAAAGTAGCTAGAACGACAACATTGATCATATCCGATGCGGATCGAGGCGGACTCAATTAATAATAATTATGTCCGCCGGACTGCTCTACAGACGGTAAGATTTGGTCGGGCGGCCAATCAAATCTGCTGTCTGGTCGGATCAAATCCGGTCGTGTGTTAGCTCTTTAAAGCCCTAATACACGACAGGATTTGGTCTGCCGGACCTCGACAGATTTGATCCGCCGAGTCTGCCGACCAAATCTGTTGTCGCAACAGACGACCGAATCAGACCGCACCGGACGACCAGACGACCAGATGTGGGTGTGGAGGGTGTTCAGATTAGGGGCTTTTTCCCTATTCTAGGGTAATTTTTTTTTAAGGAGCTTTTGTGGTAATGAAAAGTTTCTAATAAAGTATATTATTTAATATGCATTTAGTAAAAAGCTGCAAATTTAAAAGTACACACACACTCATTTCAATTTTACTTATCTATGTAGATAACTGGTATGCATATTATTCCTCTACATAGAGTAAATAAACACTAGAAAATGTATAGATAATATATTCTGCAACTGTGCAACAACAGCAAGGGAGATACTAAGTAACTTTCCATCAGATGATCTTGGTCAAAAAGCAGCGTTTCCTATTAATGTCACTTCCAAAGGAAATAAAATTGTAAATGTATGCCAATGAGTGCATATCGACTTAAACAATTTAATGTTAATGTTTCAGCAAAAGTCACTAATATTGATTTTAATCAGGAAGATCCAAACGGCTTATATAACTTCTTATTTAATACAATTAAAGCTGAGTACAACAATATATTTAAATCAAAAACATTTTATAATAACAAAAACCTGCAATTTTGTGAGTGGGCAACTACAGGTATTTACAAAAGTAGGGCTAAGTTGAACGAACTATATGGTATGAAGCAATTTAATTTTGATCCTGCAATTTAATTTTGATTCAATTTGTAAAAAAATATTCCAAGACCTTCAAAAAGACCTGTGCTGCTGCCAAGTCGTTACATATCAGTAATAAGATTAAAGATTCAAAAAATAAGGTAAAAATGACTTGGAATGTAATCAATACTGAAACCGATCGATTACTACCCCGTGGTAATAACTTTGAGTTAATTATAAATAACAAGGTGATTAATAATAAATTAGATGTAGCACAAACTTTTAACAACTATTTTATAGACATACCCGCGAAAACAACTAGCTCCTTAAATTCTTGTCCAATCAAAGCTCAACGCATACTTGGGGGCAGCGTAGATCAGTGCAATGACTTATTTAGTTTTAAATGTGTTAACCCCAACGATATCATTAAAGTATTCAAGTCGCTTAACTCAAAAAAGACAGCTGACTTGTGGGGTATTTCTGTGAAATTGATAGTCTATTATTGTTAATTTATCTCCACATCTAGCTGAAATATTTAATAAATGTATCGATAAAGGAGTGTTTCCGGATTTAATGAAACACAGTAAGGTAATACCTCTATTTAAGTCTGGATCCAAAACCGACCCTGGTAATTTCAGACCTATTTCAATATTACCTGCAATTAGCAAAATTTTTGAAAAAATATATTGCAACAACTACAAGCTCATTTTAATTCAAATATGCTACTACATAAAGAGCAGTATGGGTTCACAAGGGGTCGTTCTACCATTCATGCAGGTGTGACACTTCTGAATCATATATATGACGCCTGGGAGAATAGACAAGATGCTATTGGTGTATTCTGCGATCTCTCCAAAGCATTTGATTGCGTTGAACATAAAACACTATTGCGAAAACTCTTTTATTATGGTATCAAAGACTCTGCACTGGATCTTGTTGCCTCCTACTTAAATGGTCGGATACAACATGTTGATGTTAATGAAATTCGCTCCTCTGGAGCATCTGTAGCTATGGGCGTACCGCAGGGGTCAATTCTAGGTCCGTTTCTATTTTTAATTTATATTAACGATCTGCCATTCTATATACTGAACTTGTGCGACATTGTTCTATTTGCTGATGATACGTCATTTATTTTTAAAGTAGATCGTACGCTTACTGATTTTAACGGCGTTAATAGTTCACTTGCCCAAGTTGTAGATTGGTTTACGACCAATAATTTGCTACTAAACGCTAAGAAGACAAAATGTATCAGATTTAGCATACCTAATGTCAGGAATTGCGGTACAAATAAACATTGAACGGTGATACCCTTAATATTGTAGAATCAACTATATTTTTGGGGATCACTTTAGATAGCAAACTGCAGTGGAACGCCCAAATAACGTGTCTTGCAGGTAAACTGAGCTCGGCAGCCTTTGCCGTTAGTAAAGTCAGGCAGCTCACTGATGTAGAAACTGCCAGGCTAGTATACTTTAGTTATTTTCATAGTGTCATGTCTTACGGCATTTTGCTGTGGGGTAAAGCAGCTGATCTACAAGTAATTTTTGTACTCCAGAAGAGAGCTATACGTGCAATATATAAATTGAGTGCTAGAGTGTCTCTTAGAGAGAAATTTAAAGAAATTGGCATTTTAACGGTTGCAACACAGTATATATTTGCAAATATCATGTTAGTTAAACAGAACATACATTTATACAGTAGACACAGTGACATACATTCGATAAATACTAGAAATAAGCATAAATTAATTGGAACGCATCATCGTTTACAAAAGGTTCACGACTCTTTTGCAGGAATTGGCGTACGCCTATATAATAAAATTCCTTTAGACATTATTAACCTGCCGTTACATAAATTGAAGGCGGAAATTAAGACGCACCTCTTGAAAAGGGCTTATTACACAATTAATGATTATTTGAATGATAAAAATAAATGAAAATGAGTTGCTTGCTCTTCGCTCGAGCTATTTAGGATTCGAATGAATCTTGTGTTATATTATCTACTTATCTTGAATCTGCATATATATGTTGTATTTTTTTTACATTATTTTTATTTACATTCTCCAGTATAAATAATTTGAAACGCCAGGCAACTAAAGGTATGGCTGCGTTTAGTCCCGGTAATAACTAATATACATAATTATATGTAATTTGACTTTGTTATTGTGTGAGCACTATGTAGACTTATTTATAATTTTAAAATTGACATGATAGTTGCTGTGTAGTTTTTGGGTATGTTATGCTCTCCTAAGTGTCCTGGCAGTGGTGGCGTATGTATCGAGTCGCCTTGTTCCCTACAATACGGTTGAATAGGGCGATGGCTGATATATGCGTCATACCCGTGAACGGGTGCCGTCTGTTGGGACTGGTCAGCTCATAGCTGTTACTACAAATATTGTTATTTAAATTTAAGGCAAACTAAGTTTAGTCGACTGTTCTCACATAAATTCAAAGGAACTATGTAAGTGTAATTTTAATGAACACAACATTTTTTTTAGTAAAATATCTTTACTGTATAATTGGTCAAATATCATGTTAATCAAACTGTGTCAAATGGCGGTTAGAAAAGAGTGGCCATGAGTTTTATTGCCAGGTTCTTCCTCTGGCTCTACCTATTGCTTTGCCAATCTGGCAGTAAATGTAAATGTAGAAGCAGTAATCTTGACGTTCATAAGTGTTACTTTGTGACCTACATGAATAAAGATTTTTGATTTTTTTTATTGATTTTGACTACGTTATGTATTAACGTAGCTCTTTTTTCTTTCTAGCAAAAAAATTATGAATAAGTATTTTTTTGGGGAAAGTTAAAATCGGTACTGGGGACATTTTTGACAAACTAACTAAGA
The DNA here is from genome assembly GCA_948477245.1 of Thumatha senex. Classification (NCBI taxonomy): domain Eukaryota; kingdom Metazoa; phylum Arthropoda; class Insecta; order Lepidoptera; family Erebidae; genus Thumatha; species Thumatha senex. The sequence continues at coordinate 9,205,387 of OX419726.1, read as the reverse complement.
TGGCAACATTAGGAAAAAAAATGAAAAAATGTCTATTTGGAGAAAAATTAAATTAAATCTGGGAAAAATTTACGACAAATTAGCTAGAACGACAACATTGATCATATCCGATGGGGATCGAGGTGGACTCAATTAATAATAATTATGTCCGCCGGACTGCTCTACAGACGGATAAAGAGCTAACACACGACCAAATTTGGTCTGCCGGACCGCGACAGATTTGATCCGCCGAGTCTGCCGACCAAATCTGTTGTCGCAACAGACGACCGGATCAGACCGCAGGGTGTTCAGATTAGGGGCTTTTTCCCTATTCTAGGGTAAAGTTATTTTTTTTAAGGAACTTTTGTGGAAATGAAAAGTTTCTAATAAAGTATATTATTTTATATAATGCATATTATATAAAATACATAAAATACAATAGTGTCTATTTGGAGAAAAATTAAATTAAATCTGGGAAAATTTACGAAAAAGTAGCTAGAACATTGATCATATCCAATGCGGATCGAGGCGGACTCAATTAATAATAATTATGTCCGCCGGACTGCTCTACAGACGGAAAGATTTGGTCGGGCGGCCAATCAATTCCGCTGTCTGGTCGGATCAAATCCGGTCGTGTGTTAGGGCTTTAAAACAACCCGGCGGACGGTGGCGGCCATACGTAGCTCACTTCATGAGCATGACTTCTCAACACACGATTTTAAGTTGGTGTTTATAACGGTATGGCGACTACGGAAGTTACAAGATCAACTACCTTATGCTTAATATAATTTTCTATTGTAAGTGAAATGTAAATTCCCAAATACGCCATTAATCAATTCACTGATAGAAGGATTTTTTTATTGTATTCATCTAAAATAAAACTTTTAATGAGACTAAAATAGTTGTTAATTTGAATAACTCAAATCAGCCGTAACAAGCAACTCAAACACATCAAAGCAGCCGGCCGCCATGAGCTAGAGCGGCCTTGTTCAAAAAGTATCGACGTATCGAAACAAAATATTAATTTTTTAGTCTTTTAGCAGAATATTAAACCAAATTTATAGTAATTGTATTTTATCTGATTGGTATGGTATGTTTTATTTGTGTTGCGTGTATGTGGCGACCATTGTTAATTTTATTTCACTTTACCCAATGTGGGTTCTTTTTGCATAAGATAGATAATCCTATACTCATTATTTAATAACATAATTATAATATTCTTTAAAAACTATAAATTTTAGAGATTACAATGACAGTCTTATCGCTAAGAGTGATCGCTTTCTAAAACACAACCTGAATATGGAAAGAGAAGGTCAAGAAAGTAATTAAAAATTGCGATCTTGAAATAAAACACTTGTACTGTTCCATTTATTTATTACTCAAACCTGACCGGTTTCGCATTACGGTATTTTCAAAGGTTAGCACATATTATTTGTATTTTGGATGTCATTGAGTACAATATGGTAACTTATCTTATCAATGACATCCGAAATACAAATAATATGTGCTAACGGTCAGGTTTAAATAATAAATAAGTGAACAGTACAAGTGTTTTAGTTCAAGATGTGTAGCAAGTTCTACCAAGTGCCATCAATCACCAATGTAAACAGTCTGTAAAAATTACGAATTTATAATACGTACATAGTAGTTAATTTTACGTGCCGTGATGATTAAACTGTAGAAATGGCGGATTTATCTGTAACCCGTACGAATTATTAATACATTATTATTTTAAAACCATAATCTCTTGCTATGTGACTTTTGTATCGATATTTTATGCCTAAGGTAGAGATTTTATTAGACGATGAAATTTTAATAAATATCCAAATATCGATATTTGTTTCACTGCTGAACTCCCTAGCTATGCGGCTAGATCAGATAGAGAAAAAAAAATATTTTTTCCTTTTCGCTCTCTCTAACGAACGACTGAGAATTGTCAACTTTATTTCATTGAAATGTGGTTGAATTTTATTTAAAAATATCTTAGTAAGAGCGGCAACGTGTCAGGTCGATGTCCGAGGTACTGACCTAGGCAATGTAGCAATGCCTAGGTCAGTTATTAATGTGATATCCTCGGCGCCACTCGGTATATACATTACATACACATACATACGTATATAGTATAGCCATATATACCTTACATACTCGTAAATTTAACTTGAGCCTAATATATTTTGCAAATTAGTCCTCCAGATAGTGTTCGTACACCATTTTTTTAAAGGACACGACTGTTTGAAATCGACCAATGGAAACTAGTAGAGCATTCCACAGAGTTGTTGCTTCTACTGCAAAGGATTTCTCTGCAAAATTTGTAGAATCCGCTGGTATTTGCAGTGTTACGTTCTCCGTGACTCTCGTACGGGTATTAGGGACTTAAAACGTTATTTGAGATACGAGGGAGTAAGGGGGTTGAATAAGATGTTATAAAGTAAAGAAAGGATGTGAGTATTCTGCGAAGACGAATTGGGAGCCACTTGAGCCTTTTGCGGTATTGAGGTACGTGATCATATAAACCGAAAATATACAGGCATTTAGAAGGCGCTCAAGCTTATGGAGTCGCTCACACGTTTGCTTAGATTATGGAATCAGCTCTTTAATGAATAAGATTTTATTCGTTTGACAGATATTTCACCCTAATCCTTCGTTTTATATGTTGGTTACTACTACTGACTTCTTCACAATCAAGAACCAATCTTTATTTGACTTCCAATTACTACATATTGCATACTCACCAATACAAACTCTTGGACCTTCTCCGAATGTTAGGAATGTAAAGTTGTTATTGTCGTTGTCGCTTGAACCCTCGAACCTCTCAGGTATCCACTTTTCAGGCTCTGAATAGTACTCCTCATTAAGATGTATACCCGCCACATTAACGAAAATAGGTGTACCCTTCTCGATTATGCAGTCTTCAGTCAACTGATACGTCTTACTGCATACCCGGTCTAGAAATCCCATCGCAGGATACTTTCGAAGTGTTTCTGAAAAGTTCGAATAGACAAATTGAACTATTATTCTTTTCTTTGTCGTAGTAGCGCCATTGCGGTATTTAAAACATATCAACTCTCCTCTTTTATTATTCCTCTCTTACTAATATTTTGACAAATATTTCGATTCGTCGCCTCTGTCAATGTGTCCTTTATAACAAGGTATCTGTAAAATGAATTGTTAGATTTTTTTATGTTGTGTGTTAGTGTGTGTGTGTGTGAATTCTATCTCCTCTCTAATTATCTCAGTGTATTTCCAGTTGCTTCCAAACCCTACCTGGATTTGTCCACTTATATTTGACTACTAGTAGCTATCGTTGCCTTTTGTTATCGATATTACTAGAAGCGACTACCGTATGACCTCCCAACCCCAATAGGGCCTGAGTCGTTGCTTAACAGGAGTACTTTCAGCAGGTGAAAGCCCTTAGGCACCGCAGATCTTTGTGGGGCGCCTACAAATCTGCCGCTTTTCTTGCCTTCCGTAAAAATAATAAACGAAAATGTATCATGTGAAATGAGCAACATGAAAAAGGAGTCGTCTACTCCTTTTTCATGTTGCTCGTTTACAACCAATTCATTTGCCAAAATTTACGAAAAAATTGAAGTTTTCAAACCAACTTTAACCTTTCGACAAGGTCAACTATCAGCAATGAAGTCAATTGGTAGCTTTTTTTGTAAAAAGATATCTACAAATCGTCGTTGATAGAAGCAACTGCCCTCTGATCTGAGAGAGACAGCTATAGCACCTGAAGAAAGTGGGTGCCTGTGCCAGAACCTCGTCTGTCCAACACCTTACAAGTTACTCAGTCACATATTCATTTTTGGAATTAGGATTAACTGATTTACTTAAACGTATATAACGTTGTTACCCAACCTTTAATACAAGCTGTGAGGTAGGTCAGTTCCATTAGGTCATTGTAGTCTAACACGGTTTTTCCCTTTGTCTTTAAAGCTGTGCTAATCTCCTTGTATAACTTTTCCTAGAACAAATTGTTAGTTTAATTAGGTGTATAGTAGTATAAGTACTTATTTTATCATTTGAAATGCTTGATCTTCCATACATAATTAATCATAAAATCTTTTTTTATTGTATAAATGGATAGATTTATATTTTGAATAAAAATAAAAATTTTGTCATCATGATATTGCAAAATATTTATGTGTAATTGTAAAAAGCCAGATTATTGATATTGCACGTTAATATTATCTATACCAATATATAAAGCTGAGGAGTTTGTTCGTTTGTTTGTATGTTTGTTTGTTTGGTTGAATGCGCTAATCTCAGGAACTACTGGTTCGTTTTCAAAAGCTCCCAACTACATCGACCGTGGGTGGTGGATCGCAATATCCGTTGCCCATCTAGGGGCAAATGGCGAAGGACATACGGTCCCACCTGTTCGAGAGTGGATTTCATTTGAATTCTTACCTGCTTATCAGGATGGTGTGCTAACTCGTGAAAACAATAAATCAGTGCACTTGCAGATGTTTCAATTGCTCCGATGATAAATATTGCACTTTGAGCTATTATTAAATTGTCTATATCCACTAAAAAAAAAATTTGGGAAGTTAGTTTAAGATTAATATGAGAATTATTTAAAGAGAGAACAAACCGCTGAACTAAGTATAATTACGAGTAAATTTAGAAAGTAGATTATAATACCAAGAAATGATATTGAGTAATTGTACCCCCAAGTGTGTTAAATAAAGATAAAAATTATGTACATCTAGTTTATAATCGATTAATATGAAGTTTGCTTAAAACGTTTTGCAAGCGCAATGATCACTAACTTTCCAAACAAATTTCCACGTTGAATATTAATAAGTATATCATAATTTAATCATCCAGAAATACAAAAATAAAGTTATCACAGTTCAAGGCCAACGACTTATTAAGAGAACTTTAAAATCAACGCATGTTTATAAAAACAATCCAATGAGTGCCGTTATCTAATCTGGCATTATTATTAGACGAACATTATCTTTATCCGTGTACACGATGTTTAACAGCTCGCCCTACCAGGTCTTCAGGTTGTAAGATGACTGAAGCATACTTTCAGCTTATTGGAGCAATATCATTGCATTGCAATACCTTAATTTTCTATCTAGACTAATATTATAAAGCTGCAGGGAACAAAAAAAAAATTGGTAGGTAATTCTGTTCTATTCGAGAGCAAAATTCCATACGATCTTGTTCAGGACTCCAACTTCGGATTCTGGCTATCACGTGCAATATATTCAGTTCTGATCACAGAAATCATAAAGACTATTTTTACGATTTTCATAAATTCTATACAAGGGATGCTAAGCCATTTGAACCATTACGCTTTTTACCTTGTCACACACTTTGTTACACAGTATATGTAGCTAACGATAAACCTGCTTCTTACAATTGATTATAAGTATACGCTTGTATACTATACTAGAAATTAATAACAGTAGTTATTAATTTCTAGTACAGTTTTTTTTTATTTTTTTTATTTTACATCGCCAAATTGACGTCGCCCGCCTGATGGAAAGCCAAAGCGACATCTAGCGAATTGAAAGCCACTGTCGCAGTCCAAAACAGGACTAATAACAGTGGCTCTCAAGTTGGCGGCCCAATGATGTGCCTCTTCACGCTCCGCTTGAAGAACCCGGGAGAAAGTGAAACTTGAAGAGGGGAGAAACACGTGCACTGGCAAAGCATTCCAAATTTTTATTGTGCGACAGAAAAACGATCTTTTAAACCGCTAAGTTCTGGCGAAAATTCTTTCCACTGTATGCGAGTGGCACCTCTGCCCGGCACGCGTTGTTCGGGATCGAAAAGGAGAGGGTGGGATTAGGTTGAAAAGCTCTTCAGAACACTCGCCGTGGTATATACGGTAAAACGCAGCCAGTGAAGCTATCATTCTACGCTGCGCCAGCGGTTCAAGGGTTCTTGTTACCTCAGGACAATCTATTATACGAATAGCACGTCTCTGCATAGCGTCAAGTGCGTCCAACATGTACCTCGCGGAATCATCCCAAAGGTGAGAGCAGTATTCAACGCATGGACGAATCTGCGTCTTGTACAGAAGACATCTCTGGTGCGGTGTGAAAAACCGCCTCACCTTATTTAATATTCCGAGCTTCCGCGAGGCCAGCCCAATACAACTCTCAATATACGTTTTATGATTGAGCTCTCGACGGACGTCTATGCCGAGGATATCTAGATTGTCCTTCATTGGTATTGAAGCGTTCTGAAGAGAGGGTAGAGGAAGGGGGATTTTTTAGCGGTAAACGCACATGCCTGTGTTTTGCGAGCATTGAAATCGACCAGGTTTTCAGAACCTCATTGAGATATGCGGTTAAGGTCCCGGTCGAGATCAGCCACAAGTTGTCGTCTCTCTCCCTCGATGTCGGTTCGCCTCGCCCCTGGGCGGGGAGAATAACTCCTATGTAAAGTGCTATCATCTGCATAGCAATGAATGTTCCCGAGGGCCAGCATGTCATTGATATGCAGAAGAAAGAGAGTTGGCGACAGCACGGACCCCTGTGGTACTCCGGCATTAACCTGCAAAAAGCACGAAGCCTGGCCATCACAGAGGACCCGTATACGTCGCCCCTGCAGGAAGCTGGCCATCCAGCTGCACAATTGAGGCGGTAGACCGTATGCCGGGAGCTTGGAAAGAAGCGACGCATGCCAAACTCTATCGAATGCTTTGGCAATATCCAGGCTAATAGCCAAGGACTCGCCGTGCACTTCCATAGCCTCACCCTAAACATGTGTTACGTACGCTAAAAGATCACCCGTAGATCGTTTCGGCCTAAAGCCATATTGCCGATCATTGATTAGCGAGTGATCCTCTAGGTAACGCATGAGCTGCTTGTTGATGATGAGCTCAAACACCTTGCTTATAACTGAGGTGATGGCTATGGGGCGATAGTTGGCCGGATCTGACCGATCCCCTTTCTTGGGGATGGGTTGCACGTTCGCCTCTTTCCAAGCCTCCGGCACGTCCCCCGATGAGTACGACAGACGGTACAGGCGCGTTAGCGCTGGAGACAGTTCAGCTGCACATTTTTTCAGCACCACCGCCGAAATGCCGTCAGGGCCACCAGCTTTCCGTGTGTCGAGTGATCGTAGCACTGCCCGAACATCACATTGCCTGACAACTATGTCAGGCATAGTGTTACCACAGTTGGTGATAGTAGGAGGCTGTGTGCCACAGTCGTCGACCCGGGAATTAGCCGCAAAGAGGTTAGCAAGCAAATCCGCTTTCTCTTGGGCTTTATGAGCTAGTGACCCATCTGAGTAACGCAGTGGTGGCAGCGACGTTTGGCAGAAGTTGGCCTGCACGGCTTTGGCCAGTTGCCAGTATCCACGGCTACCCGTTGGATGTGACGCAAGCTTTTGGCCAAGCCGTGCGATGCGCCGGGCATCCGCTCACTTAAAGGCGCTCTTGCTGGCCCTGGTGGCTTTATTGTATGCCGCCTTGAAGTGGCGCACGTTCGGACTGCGCACAGCCCGCGCCCTGATCCAGGTGCGATACGCTGACTGTTTCTGTTGAACAGCCTCAGCGCACTCACGTCCAAACCAGGGGCGAGCTTTGCGGATGTTGGCGACATCAGTGTAAGGAATGTGGTATTCCATACCTAAACTGATCTCGCCAACAATGGCAGAAGCGCTGCCCGAAGGAGCCTTATCTGCAAAGCAGCGCTGGCTCCATGGGACGGACGCAAAATAGTTGCGAAGACCATCCCAGTCTGCCGACGTGTAATGCCATAGTCGCCGTGTCATTTCTACTGCACGTGCAGGAGGTGGCACCTGCATGTTGTCATGTACCATACAGTGATCGGAAGTACCCAGTGGGGCGCCCACCGACACACTATACAGGGCTGGGCGATTCGTCAGCAGTAGGTCCAACAGAGCGGGAGTATGATCTGACCGGTCTGATATCCGCGTTATCTCGCGTACCATCTGGGTCAGACCATGAGAGAGAGAGCGAATGTGTGGGCTGTTCGACCTGCGTGATCGGTTTGAGGGACCCCAACCACTCAGTATGGTGGCCATTGAAGTCCCCCAGAAACACCAGATCAGCTTTCGGGAATCGCACCTGCGCATCATTGGCACCCTCGCTGAGGTACTGAAATGGCCTTACTGTCTCAGCATCCCCAGTGTGGGAACGGTAAACGCACACGTAGATCTGACTCGTGGAGCCATGATCCACGTGCAGCTAGAGGACAGAATAGGAGGGGTTCTCAAGGCAGCGCAACCGGCGACAGCAAACATCCGCCCTAACGAAAACGCACACCCCGGCTTTATCTCGAAAGTGCTCTTCGATGATATAGCCAGGGTAACACAGATAATACGAATCGTCAGGGCGGCGTATTTGTGTCTCCGTGAGGAACATCACAGCTGGCCGAGCCGTCTCGAGGTGGTGGTGGACGGCATCGAGGTTTGCATGGAGTCCACGAATGTTTGTGAACTCCACCTCGAATGTAGATTTTGCGGGGTTTTGGACGGCCGCTGTGACTCTCTTTCTTATTTTATGCGCTGCCATGATTTGAAAGAAGGGGAAAGCGTGAAGACGAGGCCACATTCGTTGCAGCAGTGAGTGACAAAGCGCAGGAGCTGGCTTTGTCTTGGGCTGTGTGGATTAGACGGAAGCCGACCCGCCGGACGGAAGGGCCCCCGTACCCCCCCGAGTGTGGTCGCCATGACCCGCGCCGGTCACCATCCGGCATGACGATCCACATCGGGATTATGCGCGACCTGGTGGGGCAGCCTCCTGAGGTGGTTAATCCCAGTTGGGCCCCTGTACTATGCCGCGGGCGGCCAGTGGCACCACCGTTTCTACAGGTTCTTCCTGGCCGGCGGGTCGACCCACGTCCCCCACACTAGACTCCACTAAACACTTGCTGGTCCCTCGCCTGCTGCATCGAGCATCACCTCGGGCCCGGCTTTGCAGCTGCTGAACCCCTAACGCAACCCAAGCGGGGTTGGGTTACTTGGGGGGCCCTTCACAGCTGCACGGTGGTACCCCCCCGGACCAACACATTGTACCACCTGGCACCCACATGGGAGTCATATCACCACGTGAATACCTTAATGCGTCGTAGCCTCGTCCGTTGGTCAGCAGGTGCGCCGCTTGCAGGTGAGATCGCTTGGGCCCCAAAGATTTTGGTGGGACCCCTTGCACCCGACCATTGTCACCATCAACGCGACGTTCATTTTAAATGGGCTGTTTCCGCACTTAGTCACTTGATTGAACCATTGTATCATTTTTTCTCTTTGTCTTCTTATTCCAACCCATTATTCCAAACCAAAAAAGTAATCATATCATCATCATCATCCGAGCGCTTGTCCCGACGCCCGGGGTCCGCCTACCTACTATTCTCCTCCACTTCGCACGGTCGTCGGCATCCCCTGTAGTGAGACGCATGTCATTCCCTTACGACCTCAAGCCAGCACTACTTCCCCTCTTACCCGACTTAGGGACCCGGCGGGGCTGACATAGACATTTGTTTCTCACGTAGCTTGGTGGTAGCCGCAAGACAGGACCATACCAACGATGGTGACTCTCTTGCAATTTATCTGCAATGTCACAGACGTGACAGCTGCCTAGGATGCGAGAGTTCCTCACGCGGTCCATCCGCGTGATTCCACACATCCATCGCAGCATCTTCATTTCCGTGACACACAGTTCCTACTTGTGTCGCTCCAATATTGGCCACGTCTTACTGCCATGTAAAAGGACAGGTCTAATGATGGTTTTGTAGACCTGTCCCTTCAACCGGATCGGAATTTTTGGGTCTCACGGAAATCGATGTTACTGGACGTGTGAAAAACAGATCCCAGGTATTTAACCTGATCCGTGCGCTCGACCAAATCACCGCCTATGCGGACGAATGTGGGATCTGTCGAGTTTATTGCCAAGTACTCTGTCTTCGCCACATTAAGTTTAAGATCACCGTTCTCAAACGTCTCCTTCCACGCATTCACACGTCGCACCAATCTGCCCTGTCTGCGTCTACCAGCGCGATATCATCAGCATACATGAGCAACCATGAAGGCCGCTCATGCGAGTCCATGATGCTGTCCGACAATACGCCTAACACCACACTGAACAGAAGCGGACTAAGGACCGAACCCTGGTGTACCCCGACGGTGATGGAGAAAGGTTTCGTGTCGCCAACAGCAGTCCGAACCATGGAATCGGAGTCGCGGTACATGTCCCGGACAGTGTCAATGTAAACCTCTGGTACCTCTTTGGACCGCAGTGCCCATCTGTCCTTAACCAGGAGGTCTTGGCATAGCAGGTTGCTTTCAGGATCTTTTACACAACGGCACTTGGAAATATCCTGTACCGCTTTGACCCTGGAGCGCGCCAACTTATAGATAAGCTTATCTTATGCCCTCAGACGATTCCAACTTCTCATATTGAGATTGTAAGTGGTCACGCCTGGCCCTGGCTACATCTCTCTTAGTGGCGCGCTTGGCAGCCCTGTTTGCGTCGCGATAGACTCCTGGGACCGAGCTTCATCAAGCAGCCACCATCTGATACGGCGCTGGCAACGTTCGGTGCGGTTGCCTTTGGGCTTCACGCAGAGGTCCATGACAAGGAGACGGTGTTGTGCAGTGATACTCTTTCCGGGTATGACATCAGACCTCCCAAACCCAGAGGGGAAAGCCGGCGCCAGAGCCTCATCCGTTAATCAGCAGGTGCACGCACTAGCACGTGACGTGGGCCCCGAAGGTTTTAATGGGGCCCCCTACACCAAGAGGGGTAATCATAGTAATAACCAAAAGCCTCTTTTTGGAGTCGGAAGTCTGTTTTAATAAATTTACTTACCTGTTTCACCATTTGGTAGTGTATCGGGAATTTTAAAGTTGTCTTTTAGTTTCATTAAATGGTTCAGGAAATCCTTGTCGTTCGGTGTCATTATTTTCTTGCGCTGCTCCACTACTTCTGCAAATAATCTCCTGATATACTCTGTCGCTGGGGCCGAAAAGAACTGCAATCTGAAAATGTATTCTTTATTGTTTTAGTTTGCGTGCTTGCCTACTGATAGCTTTATTTTTTGTTTTTACATGATACTATAACATTTTCAAATCTCAGTTACTAGTTTTATGGTTCAGATCAGGTTCATTGACTGTAAGGAGTGTAAGGTATCATATTTCTAAATTAGATGTTTTAAGTTTCCATTATACATGTCCATTGAATTATGTTGTGCATTAATATTTACAAATAGAAAATTATATATATATATATATATATATATATATATATATATATATATATATATATATACTATAGGATATAATATATATACTTACAGGTGATAGGGTAAGGATCACAGGATAATGGTGATTATAGATCTATTAGTCAAATTACTAACTTAAAGGGGTTCAAATACACCCCAGAAACTACATCTTAGACATATAAAAAATATGTCTAAGATGTAGTTTCTGTAGTACGAGTACAGTAGTGTGCAAGTACGTATATAAGCAACACGGTTGTCTGAAGTTTCCTTACAAACGTACGAAACGGCCTACTCACACATACGCACACATCTATAGGCAACTGGAACGGACATCGCAGTGCAGCGTAAGTTTGCAAATCGTGGTTATCTATCACAGTGTTCACGTTATATTTATTGAGTATTCTTGAATTAGTCTCGTTATATATTGAGTGACCATCGTAACCCTAATTTAAATCTAAACTATAACTATTATGGTGCCAGTGCTATATATAAACTACCCAGATAACTGTAACGCTTCAGTGGAGTATAGGATAGGAACGTAATTTTAGATTGAGGCCCGGTTTCAGGCTAGAGACGGTCGGCAGCGCAAGGGTGTTGCATTAGTCCATAGACTACGGTGACTGCTTTCTATCAGAGGGGCTGTATGGCTATCTACCACCTTAGGATTATAATAAGAAAAGTCTTTACCTACCTTAATAGCTTAGCCAAAACAGGTGCAAGAAATATAATTGTAAATTCAAGCCCTCTTCGAAAAGTCCAATCCACCATTTGTTGCGTCATGAACCAAATTGGGGACGTCAGGTCTTTTAGAGCGCTTACTTTTAACCCAAACACCGTGTATCCAATTGTATCAGAAGTGTACATTGAAAATAATTGCTGTGAAAGAAATATGCTGATTAAAATAAAATACATATCATATGTACCCTACCCGAATTGAAAAAAATATTTGACATATTCAATAGACTATTTCTTTTTTATGCCTAAGCTAACACAGCGTTCTGAGACCAATCACTGTGTTAAGTATCTTATGATATGGCTAGCCCTGTGATGGGTGACAGTTCCGTTGCATTGCTATTTAATTTCCGTAATTCGTAAGGCACCTTAAGTCTAACAAGGCAGTAGTTTAGCTCTACGAGCTGCTTAAAATTTTAAATTTTCAATATCACGTAGCCACAACCTGCGTCTTTCCATTTGAGCACGACAATGGGCTCACCACTTGTTACATGGGGCAAAACTAGCTACAATTGTTCTACGTTTGAGAAAATATAGGTTAAGTCAACAGTTTGCTGTGCTTGTAAAAAGAAGCATGTTGCAGATCTTGCTTTAGCGCAACCAATTAGGTATTTAAATAGGCGCAGAACTTTGATATAAGAATCTAAGTCCCATCGGACATCAAGGACATAATGTCTACACATATTCAACACTAGCCAGGATTTATATTTCGACTTTTTAAAATAAAGTAAAATGAGAAAAAACGAGCCAATTAAATTAAGATAAAAACTATATTACTGTTGAAGCATTAAATCTCAAATTTTTTTGCTACCTTAAGCCGGATTTAGTTTTAAATTTTTTGTTTTAGTCCAAAGTATTTATTTATAGATCAACTAGCTTTTGCCTGTAATCAACTATGGCCATAGAACGATGTGGTTTTGGGGTATTATTAATGTTTGTTTGTTTATCAATCATGTCTTATCACTTATCACTTTTCACCGTGCGTATTTTTATGCGTGTTGAAGTAGACAGAAGCCGCCAATAAGGCCTTGAATTTCAATTTGGCTAAGCGACTACCATGTTACTGGCAACCGGGGCCGACGGCTTAACGTAACTTCTGAAGCACGGAAGCGCTCGCAAATGTAAATGCCATAAAATAGTCACCCATCCGTGACCAGCCATAGCGAAAGTTGCTTAACACACTGATCGTTTATAGAACACTGAGTCAGCAAGACCATAAGCACTTCAAATAAAATTATTAGAGACAGAGTCTGATCCACACAAGCTTTTCATAGAATCTTGATAATGAATTTGCTCACCTCTCTACAATTTACGAATGAAATTGAAGTAAAGGTTGCCACTAATATTTTATTGGGAACATGTGTTCAGTACAGTGATACTTTTAGATCTAGAAAGTAGACAAGACCAACACCATATAATTCTCAAGGGAAACATATTTCTGAGGTGACCAAATTAGAGGAGAGCGTAGCCGCTGGCGTCCCCTAGTTAGAATACAAAATTACCTTCACATCAACAGGTTTCTTATTATCTAAACAGTCAGTCTGAACTCTTTTCACTAACTGAGCTGAATTCTCGTTCATCAGTTCTGTAGCTTGCTTTAAACGTAGTGTAGTAAACATTGGTAAGAGTTCCTGTTTCATTGCACTCCATATTGGGTTCTGGAAAACATAATTCATTTTGTCAGCTGGAATTTCAGCGTCATCCAATATCAAGATTAGAATAATAACTTACGTGAGCGTTGTTCAGTATTCGGACTATCCCGAAATTTACACGCGAGTAAAACTGTTTAGTTAGTAATTTCATGATTTAGTACTTAGTCAATTTATTTTACGATTATGAGGACGCCCATTAAAGGTCGTCTACTGCATCCTGTATTTAATATACCTTTATACTTGTACAGAATGTAAAAGAATTGAGTATGCAGATCGGATTTCTATAGTGTTTCTAAGTTTTATCTTACATTTAAATCAATACTTTTGTCCTTATCTGAACTTGTCTCCAAATTCACATAAGTCATAAAAAGGACAAAAACTAAATCTTACAACAATACTTATAAAACAATGCCGGGTTTGTTCCAACTCAACACTTTATATTTAAATTTAGTAACTAGCAGTCCAAATGTAGAATTCAACCGGCAAGACTCTAAGATAATAATACATAACAATTCTATTATAGACGTAATAAATAACATTAAGCATGAAATTTCACAGCAAATGTACCTATTGATTTATTTCGATTTCTAGGGCGATATGATATCTTTTATCCACATTTTACGTACCACAGTTTTTAAATTTAAGTCGTAAGACGTAGCCAATGTGTTTACTCCAGTTAAAAAATAAATAGTTTAAAATCTTTTTAAAATTTTAACTCTCGCCTTATCCTACGTTTGTAGAAAAACCTAAAATGTTGACTATAGCTAACTTCAGGGTGTTTGAAAACTACTTTGAATGTAGTTATACGTTGTCATAGAAACACTTATCGGCTAACTTCAGGGTGTCGGTTTTTTGTGACGGTGTGCAAAGTATAACTTAAAAAATAATACGAAATTAAGGTAATGTTCTTGTGCTGTTTTTGAAGTTATACATTTTCTGGCGCGTTAGGGAAAATGATTAAAGTAAATTTTTACGATGCGCGCGTTAGACCGTCACTAAAAACGGACCCCATGAAGTTAGCTGATAAGAGTTTCCATGAAAACTTATAAACACCCTGAAGTTAGCTGATAAGTGTTTCCATAACAACTTATAACATTTAAAATAGTTTTAATTTTTCTATGTTTTTTTCTTACTAATTTATCATTCCTGTTACAAACAAAAAATTGTGGTATATGTGATGAAATCTTATTAGACTAAAGCAGTATAACTTCTAACGTGCGTACATACGTACACACAATAATTATTTATCTATTACAGTTTATCAAATATATATCTATGTACTTCTTTGCTACCTCAGTATCACCTTATTAGATTAAATAATTAAAAATGTATACTTACTCTTACAGAGAACAAATTTAATGAACCTATCGGATCATATTTATCACCTCCATAACTGTATCTGTTTTGAAAACAGTCAAAATCTTTGACAAGCACTTTCTTTGCGAGTTCTTTTGAATTTATAACGAGTGTTGGTTGCTGCCCTATAAATATTCCGAAATAATCTTCGTTCTTGTGCTTCTTTGACAAGTCCACCATGAAATCGTACATACTGATTCTCATTATATGCCTAAGATTCCCAATAAACACAGTTGGTTTTTCGTAGGGAATTCCACGTTTTTTCCAATAATCATAATTGCGAGTAAAATAGAAATAAAATATAGTTAAACAGGACACAACCAAAGCTAATAGCGCACTCGTAAACATAGTTACGTCTGTTTTGGTCGCGATTTAGAACCAAATAACTTGAGATCGTTCGCCAAATATGTTATCAAATTGCGTAGTTAATTTCCGACAGCAAGAAAAGATATAAAACTTGAAGCTGATACGCCACTTCATTTACCTCTGATTTCATATCGGTTATATAATATTATAATATGTAATGTTATTATCTACATATATATTTATACTAATATATAAAGCTAAAAAGTTTGTATGTTTAATGGAACGCGATAATCTCAGGAACTTACTGGTTAGAATTGACAAAATATTTATGTGTTGGATAGCCCATAAGTATATCGAGAAAGGCTATAAAGCATTATTGCGCTACTACCCTGGAGAGCAGAGCTGTAATCATAAATGTCGACCAATCGGGCAAATTTTAACACGACATTATTGTAACATATATAAACGTCGGGATTAAATAGGTGCGACGGGAGTTCAAGTACGTCATGGGCGAAGCCGTGGAGGTCAGTTAGTCGGTTATATAATAGTATCGATTTTAGGTAGATAAAAACTATTAAAGTAAACAAGTGCGATTTGGGACGTTGTTATTGAAGTGAAACTTCTTTATCGACGTTGAGAGAAATTTTATAGCTGTAAAAAAACGCCACGTGTTTCGGTTACGCGCTATGTTGTTTTGAAGTGAAACTTCTTTATCATAAGTGAAACTTCTTTATCGACGTATGAGTTTAGGAGAAATTTTATAGCTTTAAAAAATCATCACGTTTTTTCTTAAGGCTTAAGCCAATAACCAACCAACCAATAACTAAATAAATAATAGAAAAAAATATATGTAAATAGTAGAAAAAGTATATGTCGTAAAGAAGTTTCACTTCTTACCTGTGTACTCTGGTATACACACATATTTTTTATTATTCTAAGCTTTTCTCATGATATTATTTTAATGGCAAGTTGCTTCCAAGCCTTACCTAGATTTGGAGTATAATACTAAAAATAATTTTGATGAATGCATTTTAAAGGTAAGGAATAGTGTTATATTAATTAATATCATACTAATATTATAAACGCAAAAGTTTATAAGATGGACGTTTGACTCTTTGACGCAAAATCTACTGAATGGGTTTGATGAATACACACAGGCTATATACACAATACACATAGGCTACTTTTTTATCTATTTAACAAGTTCCTTTGGGAAACAGAATCGGGAAAAACAAAATCACGCGTGCGGAGCTGCGGGCGTCAACTAGTTGGTTATAAAAGTGGAATGTTTTTTGAGCGAAATATTTCTTTTCTCTCTTTTTTTCGTGTGGATATCCTCTTGGATACTATGCCAGACTCCTACCGACTAAAACCACGAGACCTTATGTTGCCCTTCCATCCGGCATGGCCAGGAGTCCCGGGTAAGCCCTCGGAAGAGTAACCCCAGGGCTCCCGACAGACTTTGTACGCTACCGCGGCCTCGTCTCTGTATCTGATTCTGATGGTATTCCACCGCCTTTGGGGGTTCGAGTATTCTCTTGCTCCATTGGGGGGTTCGGGTATTATCCCACTTCCTCGAGTGGGTGAAGGCCGTGCCTGTAACTCTCACAGCACGCCATCTAGGTCCTGCTTCTGTAAAAACGGTGAGCAGCCCAGACACCGTCCTCAGAATCCAAGATATGTCCTTTAAATTAAAAATTGTCATATCTATCTTTGGTCTCCCCTATATATCTTTTGCCCAATACATTTCGTTAACAAGGATTATTCAAACTAAGCTTGAAAAATAAAATTCAGCTATTGAGACACTCAAAATGTGATTTCTTAAAATGCTCTATAGCCATTTTAAGAATTTTGAAGTTTTTTTAGAGGACTTGATTAGCAGGTTAAGTTATATTACCATCCTGTAACAAAAATAACGTACAATGATATTTTTTTTAGTTTCAAAACTCTGTTAAAATTAAATAACCTTCGGCAGTTTTTTACTTTGCAATTTTCGACCGTCATGCTGGTAGTTAATATTCTACCTACTAAATCATTGCAAAATTTATTCTCGATATAATCTCTATGTGGATACAAAAACTACATCGTAGGTACATTTTATATACTATTTGAAACGTAACGCAAAGTGATATTTACTTAGGTACATAATATTTTTTTGAAGTGAAGTCATAAGTATATAAAGTTCTAGTTGACTCCTGCGTTTTCGTCCGTGACATAATTTGAGCCATGTTTATTCTCTTCGATGATGATGATGATTAATTTACGGTTTTGATTGCTTCGGAAGGCCCGTTAAGCCGTTGGTCCCAGTTGCCAGTAACATGGCAGTCGTTAAGCCCGGTTGAAGGACTCATGGGCGGCTTAAAAATTTCAACAGCAGGTCGCCAGAGCCTGCGCCTGTCCATTTCAACACAGTAATGGGCTCACTACCTATCTATGCTCACCAGCTATCATCGCACCGCTCGCCATGGACAGGGTGTTTAACTTCACACTTTGCGTCCGGAGCATAGATTAGAATACGTACCTTCTACGTACAGTCCGGAGCGCTCGCACACAGTTAGGTCCGTATTCCAGAACGTTTATGAACACTCAAGAAACACTTGAGTGTAGATTTTATATGGCAAAATCAAGTCTCAAGCGTTGATCGAGTATTGAGAAACGTTCTGGAATACGGACCTTCAATCCGATAGATGCTTTATTCCGCGTACGCTTATATTGTGAAATGAGCTCCCTGCTTGGGTTTTCCCAAACGTTTATAGTATGGGGTTCTTCGAAAGGAAACTTAGAAGATTTTTAAAGGGTCGGCAGCGCGAGTGCTGCACCTCTGGTGTTGCAAACGTCCATAGCAAAGATATCTTAACCAAAGAGATATGAAACGAGCGCGCCGCGCTGTCTCCCTTTGTTGAACAAGCGTTCTTAGTTTCTCAGTCGCATTGCTATATTCACCGCGGTAACAACAGTCCTAACTAATCAAAAAGCCAACCTATGCAATAATTACTTGTAGAAATAGTTGTGTTAAAGAGAATTTCGCCAAAACGTGTATAACTTATCACTACTTTCATACAATATTTCAATTATTCCATACCATTTTCACAATATTGAAAATGGTATTTTAATGGTAATTTAATGGTAATGTTAATTACATATTAATGTTATGGTAAGTAAATGGTAATTTAATGGTATTTTAAATAACTAAACTATCTTCACGCTGTATTCCTGACGGGGTAGTCAGAGAGGACAGATCGCCAGGCTTCGCGATCCATGCATTCTTATTTTGCTTCTTCTAGATTCATCAATCGCTTCATACACGCACGTCTGGGTATCAGAGTACTTTTGACTTTTCCGTTTTTGAGCAATCTGCTCACGTGGTCTTCATATGTAATTCTCGGCCTACCCTGACTCCTTCTTGGACCGTGCGATAGACAGTATTCTTAAATGCGATGTCTAGATGCGGCCGCGTCTTCCCTTCGCAACACAGGTAGCTCGTAGTGTTGGGACCATTCTAATATTTTATCGATGTCCAAAATGTGGACTAAACGTAAGGTCTATTTTACAAATAATATATAATATACCTACGGACTTCTTTTGACAAGTTTGGAAAAATATAATTATCAGGGTAACATTTGAGCGCAGCGAAAGAGAATCAAAATAGCGACAAGATAAGGTTAGCTGAATCTATACTAATATTATAAAGCTGAAGAGTTTGTTTGTTTGTTTGTTTGGTTGAACGCGCTAATCTCAGGAACTACTGATTGAGGAAGGCTATATATCATTACGCTACTACACTGGGGAGCAGAGCAGTAGTCATAAATGTCGACAAATCGGGCAAATTTTTATGCATCATTGTAGATTTTATAAGCGACGGGATTAAATAGGTGCGACGGGAGGTCGAAATATTCCACGGGCGAAGCTGTGGGGGTCATCTAGTAATATTATAAAAAGAAGTTTGTTGTTAACGGTTATTCATTGAAAACCAATAACTACGAGTATATTCAAAGTAGTTTCTCAAATATAAATAAGTATTCAACACGTAGTTTATATCGGTAGAGAAAAAAAAACATACGTGTATTTGATATTATGTAATAAGCTGTGTCGCATAATAGAATCGTAAAAATCCTTACTAATATTATAAATGCGAAATTAACTATGTCTGTCTGTTGTGCTTTTACACCTAAGCTACTGAACTGATTTTGATTAAATTTGATACAGAGATAGTGTAGAGGCCGAGAATGACCATGGGTTACTTATTGTCTCTACTTTCGCGCAATCTATATCCTTCGTCAATCGTTCCTCATTCATTCGTTTCTCAGTCATTCAAACTAAAGGAGCACGCCCTTTTCCAGCTTAACGCTGACACTTTCATTCACACCTGCTTTATTGCGTATCGCTTCGTAACGTATTCAGTCGGTCTAGGTTACGCCGCACAATTTCTTGAAGTAATCGCATCTCCACAGCTTTTAACTTGTGTACTTTCATGCATCTTCTGACATACCCAGGTTTCACTGCTGAAAAGCTACGTTGGCACTATCACGGGTTCAGGACGGGCTTGAACCCGTGATCGTTACCTAATCAAGACAATAATCTAAGCCATTGAGCTCCTCCGTGGTGACACCGACATGATTGGAAGCAGCCTTTACACGGAGCAGATGAGCAGCAAAATCGCAACCGTTACAGCACTCCAGCATTAGGGTAATTAAGCCTCAGCCACAGCCAACATCTCCGGCTGCATGAGGGATATCGCTAGCTAGAAGCGAGCGCATCAGCCTGATTACCTCTGCGGCCACACCAGCGTCTAGGCAGGCACACTGCAGCTACGGTCAATGTTAAAAGAGCATATCTCTCCCGCTTACCACAAACAGACGTTGCACGTAGATAAATAAAATCAAGTAACAAAAATAAACGTTGTAATTTCGAGAGACAATTTTATCGAGGTACAAACTTAACCAAGTTGCCACACAAAGGCGTCAATGCTATGCTGTAAGGATCGCTTGTTATAGCGTATGGTGCAGTTGGCTCCAATCTGAAGTTCATCAACAAGTGGGCGATTGCAGTGCGCACCTGCATACATCCGTAGCGTTTACCTGGAAAAACACGTATTAGTCTAGTCATTTAGGCATTTTACCTCGGTGTAACGAAATATTTGATTTGTAGATAATTTTTTTTAAGCCTTTGAAGCGCTCGTGGCCCCGTTGACTCAGTGTTCTGTAAACGATCACTGCGTTAAAGAACTTTCGCTATAGCTGGTCACGGATGGGTGATCACTTTATAGGTTTACATTTGCGAGCGTTTCCGTGCTTCGAAAGGCACGTTAAGCTGTTAGTCTCTGTTGCCAGAAACATGGCAGTCGTTAGTTAAGTTGAAGGCCTTGAAAATTTTCAACAACAGATAGCCACAACCTGTTTCTGTCTATTTCAATACGGCAATGTTCTCACCACCTATTATGTGGGACAGGAATGCACACGGTGATAATATCCCTCTGCCACTCCTTCGAGGATAAGGGGTGGCTGATAAACAAACCTTTATTATTTTAATATAAAGGTTAATGGAAAAGCATTACACATGTTTTATCAAAAGTCACATATGACAACGTGGGTCACAAATCGACATAATTTAATTTTTGGAATGCTAAAATAAAGGTCTATACAAACATCTTACTTATTTCATTCCATCCCGACTTTGATCCCTTTTTGTACGATATTATGTTTGGCTTATAAAATTAAAACGCTTATCCAATTCATACACATAAAATGTATAAATGATAGTAGGTGTCGTGTTGTGTTGTATTTCTAAATGAAATCTAAACTAATATACGAGTAAACATAAATTTAGCGTCGTCTTATATTAGTTTTAGATTTCGAATTTTAATATTTTATTTCTGCAATTTTTTTTTATATCTACAATGTATTAGCAGATATTATATTTGTATGAGACTTTGTCAAAATAGTGTTGCAGGTTCAGGCAGTGGCCTCATAAATCTTGATAAAAATAATAAAATTGCCACTCTTTTAAAAATGCAATTTCCTTATATCAATTATTATTCATTACACAGATACTCGTATAAGTACCATTGAAATATTGCGAAGTGAAAATATATATTTTGATAAATCATAAAAATAAGTTGAAGCTACAAAACTAGTGTGGTCTTGCTCTTACCAATACAACCTCGAGGGCCTTCTCCGAAAGACAAGAACGAGAAGTTATTATTGTCGTTGTCAGACAAACCCTCGAACCTCTCAGGTCGCCAGCCTTCTGGGTCCGGATAGTACTCCTCATTAAGATGTATGCCTACAATATTGACTAGAACAGGTGTACCCTTCTCAACTGTGCAGTCTTCAGTCAACTTAAACGTTTTATTACACTGTCTGTCAAGGAAGGATAGCGCAGGATACTTTCTAAGTGTTTCTGAAACATTGATATCACTTTTCTTTTATGAAACGTTTATTTAATAGACGTTAGTAGATTCACATCATGAAAAAAACATTAGTACATAAAGAGCTTGTAGAGCCACTGTACTGTTTATATACCTAATAAACATACAACCACGCTTATATCGGGAGAGAAGGCACATTTAATTCATTAAACACACGTAGGTGGACAACAAACACACATAAAGGACTTTGCGAATATTTTTTTGATTCAACGTAAAGAAAGAAAACCGATTGTTGCCAGCTTACGAGCCCTTATTTTTCTATCAAGTACGTTATATTTAGCTCGTATACAAAATCAATCAATACAATTCAGGAACAGAACTTTTTTACCAACTGTACATGAGACATTTTTAAGCTACCTTTTAAGCAAGCAGTGAGATATATTAGTTCCAATAAGTCGTTGTATTCTAATACACTTTTTCCCTTTTCTTCCACAGCTCTACTAATTTCTTTGTATAGCATTTCCTGAAACATATAATTAAGAGTGCAATACCTCAGTACCTAGGTACACCACATTCATCTTTATCTTATTGTACTTCCAAACAATTCTTGGAAATGGAACCTGAATTTAGTGACTGCTAGCAGAAGCTAAATTTAATTACGGTTATTAATTACATTTTACTTTTATATTTTTCTATGTTTTTAATTATATTTTTATTATCAGATCTGTTATACATAATTACATAGTAGAAGGTATATTAACGCCTATATTATAGTAGGTAGGTAGTATATTTCTTAAGAGTAGGCAAATGTAAAATACAAGTTTTATAACTAATTTGTTTTTTGTTTCTATATTTAATTTTTATACAAATTTTGTTTTATTACATGCGGAAGATAAATTTAGCAATGTATAGGTTTCAGCTCCTATAAAACATAAGCAAAAAACCGCCGACATCGTTGTAATTTGTCTTCGCCCATTTTGGGCAAAAAACTCAGTCTTAAGCCTTGTCAATAGTATTTAAATATTTCTTATTATTCATCATATACAGATTTTTCGATGTCAAGTCAGTTCTTAGTCGCGTGTCGTTGCTCCAGTAAAGCAGTTGCTCTTTTACTAAAGCTTTCTTTGGAGATTTATAAATAACAAAATGATCGATGCGATTCACTGCAACATTTTACTTTCCTTCACTCATATACATTTTCGGACTCTTTATGTCTAAGACTCCACCATTTTTAAATACAAAAAACACAAATTATACCTACAATAGTTTTATAATACAATATACAGTAACCGACCACCATGTTCAATACGTCTATAGTATGGGGTTCTTCAAAAGGGGTCTTAGAAGGTTTATAAAGGGTTGGCAGCGCAAGTGCTGCACCTCTGGTGTTGCAAACGTCCATAGGCTTTCGGTGACCACTTTCCATCAGGTGGGCAAGCATACGACTTGTCTGTCACCTCAGTGCTATAAAAAGAAATAGTTGGACCAAACTCCCCTCCATCATCGATAAAATACTCCCAAATTTATTTTACCTGTTTATCAGGATTATGTGCCAACTCATGAAGGAAGAATGTCAGTGTACTCGCAGATGTTTCAATCGCCCCAATAATGAAGATTGCCGCTTGCGCTAATATTAAATCATCTGCCTGTACTAAAAAGAAAACAGTACATTTGAATCATAACTCTATAGTAAGTCCCCAGAACAGATGTTACACAACCACAAATACGGGTACAATATCTGCGTTCCGAGCATTAATCATCACTGTAAAATAACTTTAAACTCACTGGACTCGCCATCTGGTAGCTTTTCCGGGAGTTTGAAATTTTCTTTAAGTTTCATTAAGTGGTTAAGCAAATCCTTATCATTGGGATGTATTAATTTCTTACGTTGCTCCACCACTTCTGAAAATAATCGCCTAAGATACTCTGTAGCTGGAGCCGAAAAGAATTGCAGCCTGAAAAAAGGTAACGAACATTTCTTATTCTGCGATACATGATATTTTTCTGCTCAATTAATGGTACTGTAAATTTCTTAGAGACGAATTGAGCTTCTTTTGTTACGTGATACAAAGAAGTAATGAGTCGTCGATTCATATTTTTATCGCGATTAAGTAATTTTCATTAAAACAACTTAAATCATCATTCCTTTGGACGTAGGTAACTTAATCTGAGCTACACATAAGCTTCATAAATTCACATTATAATAGAATACATTATATATTCATATTCTACGAGTAACTTATAGTTTCTACATTACGATTGATGTTCGATTATAAGTACCTCAGAAGTTTAGCCATTGCAGGAGCAAGAAAGATGACTATAAATTCCAGCCCTCTTCGAAAAGTCCAGTGTACCATATGGCGAGTTATGTACCACAGTGGAGATGTCAGATCCTTTAGAACGCTTACTTTCAAGCCAAATACTGTGTATCCAATTGTATCAGAAGTGTACATTAAAAAGAGTTCCTGTAATACGCGTAGGACAGTTATAATACTGCATTTAACATTTACAGCGTCTGTTACACAGTTGTAGTTATTACAACCATGTTTGCACAACTGATTTACAAACAAACTGACGAGTTTTCACATTTGTTTGTTACATAGTTGAACAGTACGAACTTTCACATCTATATAATTAGTTGGATATTTTATCTTTATCAGTTACATTAACGTTGGCATTGGCACTCGGTTGTAACTCTGTTAGTTTATACTTATTGCCCGGAGTATTGACTAGATTAGTTTTTGGGAGAGCGTTTGTATTATTCAGTATAGCAACTACTTAATCTGGTCATTATGTTATTTATATATATAATATTACTAGCTGTACCCCGCTTCGCTTTGCCCGTCACATACTTAGAACTCCCGTAGCACCATTTAACCCGTACATCCAGTAATTTATTACTTTACAAATATGTTTCCGTGCTTCGGAAGGCACGTTAAGCCGTTGGTCCCGGTTGCCAGTAACATGGCAGTCGTTAAGTCAAGTTGAAGGCCTTATGGGCGACTTGTAAAATTTCAACAGCAGGTAGCCAAAACCTGCGTCTATCTATTTCAACACGGCAATGGGCTCACCACCTGTTACGTGGGACAGGAATACATATGGTGAAATGTAAGCATATAATATAACTCTGCCGCCCCTTCGGGGATAAGGTATATATAGGTGAAAAAAAAATAGATGTAAATTAGCTCGCTTTGTCGACAGTTATGTATGATTATTGTTTCGTTCTCCTGGGTAGTAGCCTGATGATATAAAACCTAAATCCTTTCTCGACAAATTTACTATTCAACACAAAAATATTTTTTTCAGTTCGAATAATTAGTTTCCGATAGTAGCGCGTTCAAACAAACAAATAAACTCTTCAGTTTTATGTATAATTTTAGTAAAAATAACTTTTGTGTGTATTGTTCATAATTACTAGCCAATAAAACGGCATTGGCGGTTTCTGACCGTCATTGAAAAAGGTCCTTATTAAGGTCTGAAATAACTAATCTATTTAGCTAAATATACCTACACGCCAATTCAACCGTTTTTCTTTTGTATTTCTAAAGTGTTATTTAGATATATTTGCGAATAAAATATGAATTTATCTGTAGAAAAATAGCACTCGTTGCTGTGGTAAGCATTTTACGACAAGGTTAGTTATGAGATTTTAAACCTTTTGTGTCATTTCGATTTACGAGCGTTTTCGTGCTCAGATAGGCATATTAAGCTTTGTGGTAATCGTTAAGTCAAGTTGAAGACTTTATGTTCAGTTTGGTAAATTTAAACAGCAGGTAGCCTTCTCCTGTCCATTTAACGACAACAGGCTTATCATGAATTACGTAGGACGATATAGAACTGGTGAAATGTAAAAGTATAATATGCCTCTTTCTATCCCTAAATATATAAATATTTATGTAAAATTGTTTTTAATACCCTGAATATATTAATATTTATAAAATAATAAAATTCATTTTGAATATTAAACAAAGGCCGACCATAGTAATAAGTAAATAAAAACACCATCAAAAAAATAAAAAATGAACACCTTCACATCCACAGGCTTCTTATTTTCAATATGGTCTATTTGAATCCTTCTCACTAATTCGGCAGAGTTTAGATTCATCAATTCCGTAACGTGTTTTATACGTAGAGTTGTGAACATCGGCGCTAATTCATGTTTCATTGCACTCCATAAAGGATTCTGTAAAAAGTTGAGATGTTTTTAATTTCGTAATATACATTGACCAAAGCGTTTCTGGGCCTCTGGAGAGTATTACGTATTATTCCTGTCCAATTGCAAAACACTCAACACCTCGTTGATAAAACAATGGACGGGATTCCACGCACTCTTTCTGATGACTATAGTCATCATCATCATCCACACGTCGGTCCCGCTTGCGTCTCGCGACGCCCGAGGTCCGCTTTACAACTTTTTCTCCGTCATTTCGCACGGTCGTCGGCATCCCCTATAGTGAGACCATTGGCACGCGTGTCATCAGTTACGACGCCCAAGTTAGCACTTCTTGGGTCTTCCCCTCTTACCGGGGCCCGGCGGGACTGACATGGCCACGTCTCACTGCCATGTAAAAGGATATGTGTAATGAAGACTTTATAGACTTCACTATTTCTATGACTATAGCCAAAGCCATAGTTTTCTTATTCATTCATATGACCACCACGAGGCCATCACCACCCCTTTGAGTTTTGGGCCACACTTCAATGCACTCTAATGTCTCATTGCTACTTGAATTCTAGGCCCAGATATTTTAACGTGTGAAATGATTCTCCATAAATTTTATATATTGAGAATCACTTCAAATCACAGCCACCAGATATGTTCATGGTCTTTGGTCGTCCTTTCTGCAGCAACTTTTTTATATTTATAACAACACATTCGGCAAACAAAATCAAAAATGGGTTAGGTATGTATAGCTGGTTAGCTATGACAAAGGTAGTGATGATAATGAATTTCGTTAATTAAGAATTATTTTACTAACCTTTACAGAAAACAAATTTAGCGCACTCAATGGATCAGATGTATCACCTGCATAGCTGTATCGGTTTTGAAAATGATCAAAATTCTGAACCAACGCTTTCTTTGCCAGTTCCTTTGAATTTATTACGAGAGCTGGTTGCTGCCCTAAATATATTCCAAAATAGTCATTTTTCTTGTATTTCTTCGACAAATTTATCATGTAATCGTGCATGCTGGTTCTCATAATATGTCCAAGATTTCCGACAAATACAGAAGGCTTTTCATAAGGAATGCCACGTTTTTTCCAATATCCATAGTTTCTACTGAAATATAAATAAAATATAGTTAGACAGGACAAAATAAAAATCAATATCGCGCTCGTCAACATAGTAACGTCCATTTTATTTGCGTTTCTAACTCGTAAAATATAAACCATTGTACTGCAATCATATTATCTGTATTACAGATTAGTGGGTATTAGGTAAGTGATGTGCTAACTACAGTTAATGAAGAGATTAAAACGCCGGTTAAGTAATGTCGGATTACTCGCAATATAGGGTTCAGTAGCCCCAATTGACATAAAGTACACCTGATACCACATATATTTCCACTATCGCCTTCAAAAATATGTTACAAGAATCTTTATGACAAAAAATCTGTCTATCAACAACTGTCATGATGAGAAAAGCATAACTTTTTATTTTAATACCATATAATTTTATAAATTAAGAATTTTGTTGTATCTAACAACAAAATTCATTGAACGTAATCACGGATGGACGAGACGGAAATAATAAAGGTTTGTAGTACTTCGAAACCCTACAAGTCATACTAAGATCCCACCATAATTTTGCTCAATAACGATTTTTAATAGTCTCTTTACAGATAACTGTTATTCCTGTCC
This sequence comes from Thumatha senex, assembly GCA_948477245.1. Classification (NCBI taxonomy): domain Eukaryota; kingdom Metazoa; phylum Arthropoda; class Insecta; order Lepidoptera; family Erebidae; genus Thumatha; species Thumatha senex. The sequence continues at coordinate 9,177,921 of OX419726.1, read as the reverse complement.
GGTGAATGTCGTACCCCCTTAGAATCCCGCTCCATAGAAAATGTGTAAGAAAATTTACCCTTACCACAAATTAATAGTTGTACTATTTACTTGAACCCTTACCCTTTAATTTTAATGGTATGTTCAATATTACGTTTTAGAACGTATTCCGCCTTCACACGAGGCATCCTTGGCTTGCAAAAAATGAAATATTGGGCAAAATATGACTCAAAAAATATCCCTACCAATAAAATCCCTACTTCCCTACTATCCCTACTAATATTAAAAATGCGAAAGTAACTCTGTCTGTCTGTCTGTTACGCTTTCACGCCTAAACCACTGAACCAATTTGGCTGAAAATTGGTGGAGAGGTAGCTTAGAGCCAGGAGACGGACGGCTACTTTTTATCCCGGGAACAAGTTCCTGTGGGAAACGTTAACTAGTGGTTCATAAAAGAACTCTATAATTATAACGATTTAGCGGTGGGATATTTTATTATAAATTGGTAGGTATACCAAATTTATGTTACTTATCTTTTGTTGCACAATAATATTGACACAAACAAATTACGACTTCATGACAGCTCTGATAAGCGAACATAAGGAGGACTCAATGAAGGTCATGTATTCTAATTTTATTTTATTTTATAAATACTATGCGGCTAATTTACTGGAAAAAATTGAACCATCCGTAACCCAGGCATGTTTGCAACGGTGACAGTAGCGTTCATTGTTAAATCGCTCGTAGTCCCGCTGACTCAGTGTTTTGTAAACGATCACTGCGTTAAGCAACTTTCGCTATGGCTGGTTACGGATGGGTGACCGCTTTGTGGTATTTCCATTTACGAGCGTTTCCGTGCTGACAGTAACATGGCAGTCGTTAAGTCAAGTTAAAGGCATTATGGGCGGTTTAAACATATTCAACAGTAGGTAGCCACAACTTACGTCTGTCTATTTCAACACGGCAATGGGGTGAGCCCATTGCCGTGTTGATTACGTGGGACAGGAATACACATGGTGAAAAGTGGGCATATCATATGCCTCTGCCACTCCTTCGAGGATAAGGCGTGATAGATAAATATGAATAAATAAAAATGCTGCCGAAATTTACTATTCCATGGAATAAAGTCACGAAAGAGAAGTAGGTAGTTAGACGTAAATAAAAGAAAAACAAATGTGAAAGAAACGTCTTTATAAATAATCTTGTTTCAGTTGTCGTCGTCTGGTGATCCGGGTGCATTGGATGCAGTTGCGAGGCGTTACCGGCTCGAAAACGGCAACTCTCTAGGGGAGAAAGATGAGGTAAGAATAGACTAATGAGAAATGTAGTATTATCAGAGGCCGCGTAAAAGTAACTAACTTATATAACTAGGTACAAACATGACATGTACAGAGATCCCACCTCACTGTGCGTTTGCCTATCTGTCCATTAGATGATAAGTCTTTCATATCAATATTGAAGTGAAATTTATTTATCGACGTTGAGAGTAATATTATAGCGGTAAAAAAAGAATCGTCACGTTTCGATCGGTTCTTTATCATAAGTGAAACTGACTTTTTTGACGTACAGGAGAAATTTTATAGCTGTAAAAAAATGTCGTATAGAAGTTTCACTTCTAACCTGTGTACTCTGTTTAAAACCTTTTTTGGTCCCTGATATTTCACGATAAGTTGTTTAACCTCCAAATTATTAACATTATACGTTTTTTGTTTAATATTTAGTATGTTAATATCTTAATATTTTGATATTTAATATCTTTCTATTTTAATATCTTTGGTAGAAACTACAGGCCTTTTATAAAAAAAAAAAAAAGATTTTTGTACTTTCTTAAATAAGTATTGTACAAATTTTGTCACAATAACCACAGTCTCATCTCGTACTTTTTAGATCTGAAGTCTAAATATTTCAATCGAAATTTCAGAAACTTGAGCTTCAACTGATTCAATTGAATACAATAACTTCAAGATCATTAAACGCAGTTGTATAAAACGACACTTTAATGGCAAGACGGCGGCTGTCAAAGATTGCTCAAATACGAGTTTGGATTTAAAGTCTTCTATTAAAATTTTAGTTGTTTAGATACTTGATTTTCTTCTAATTATTTTATTAGCAAAGATTTTTAATAATAATTTTATTTTATTAAAATTTGTATAGATATATACAAACAATATAATCTATGGATATTTTTTTTAAAGCAATTATGTTGCTAACTTTCTCATAATTTTATTTTTTTTAATAAAGAGGATAAAGACAATTCGATTCGAGACGGGGATTGAACCCGTGACCTTTGCCTAACCAGGGCAGTGTTCTAGCCACCTGAACTACCTGAAGTCATTTTAGGAGTATGACCAGAGCCATCTATCTAGCTAATGAACAACTTATCTACACATGAAACTCAAGAAAAGCTTATCCTAGTACACTGATGGACCGATAGCCATAGCACATTAACGAAGGCTCTTTGTTTCTTCAACTAATAAAGATCTTAATCTAATGTGTTACCATACTTGAGGACTAAAGTCTACTCGTCAATCAATCTAAATTCAGCATTGTGTATCGCGTTAGCATTATGTACCTCAAAAATGTACTTACTTTTATATCTTTAACCAATCCATATCTTCATATAATATGTTAAATGAGAGACTACGCTTATAGCGTAACATGAAAACAAAACAACGAAGACTATTTTCTAGAACTGTTTGTAATTGATAAAATCCAGCAAATGTCATGCACGTTACGTAAGAGACTACTGTCTAACGTGTAGTCTAAGACTCTTATTTCTACAACCAGTTGTAATATCAGCCGAATGTAATCGTTACCTTATAAAACTATGTCTATAGCCTAGCATGACAATGAAGACTGGTTACTTCAACCGATTGAAATCTATTGAGTGAAAAGACTTCTACGTCTCAGGTTTATCACAATTTAGTGAACAATAATATAACTTCGAATAAACTTGTTATTTATAAAATAAACTATAACATTATAATAATAGAAGTAGTAAATAACATAATATAATAACGAAACTACAATAAAATATCTAAGCTAGTAAATAATACTTTCTTTTCACAGTTGTTTGGGCCACCGAGTGCTCCGGTCCTCGAGAATCCCGAGTTTCAGACGAGATGGTACTTCAAATATTTCCTCGGAAAAAGTAAGTATCTATTCATCTCAGTTAACTTTTAAGAAGAAACAAAAAGAGGAGTGCTTTCAGTTTGAGTCATTAATCTGTGTGTCTATCTGTAGCATCATTGCAGTGCAGGTTTTAGAAAACAAAAGCTTTATCAAAATCGTTTCATCCATATGAACAATATTAAAGCGGTTTTCGTTTATAAAAGTTTTTATTTATTACCCTACGTGAAAGTTATATAAAAGTTGGCAGTAAGTGGCTACATCAAGATTTCCGGGGCCCAAACTACCACTAGTGGTGCACCAGCTGACACCGCAGATTTGGGTTCTGGGTATCTCAGCAGTCTTCACGGCGCCCCGTCGAATCATTATTGCTACAGTAGTTTACAGCAAAATTCCAAAAGATTGCTGAATTTTTTAATATAAACTAAAAGTGTGTTAATGTGTATGATTAACGGTATTCATTTTTATTATTCTTACTGTATCGCTGATAACTTTAAGTATGAATCGATAAATAGGGTGGAACGTTCGTATTCAATCGAGAACAGATTAAGCAAACAAATCACTGTAACTATAGCACTGGAATTTCCTGTACCTCTACACGTGGAAATCTCGTTTACGACATGGAATAGAAGACGGAAATAGGTTTTGCTGTTGTTTATACGCTATTAGGTACCCTTTTTTTTATAACGCTTTGAAACTAGTTTTCGTGTGTCTTTAAATACTATTTAAATTAAAATGAGAAACTTGGAGGTGTAGGTATAATAAAACAGTCAAAGAATATCAATTCTAAAAGTTTCTATGTTAAAAGTTTTTCTCTAGATTTAACTTTCACGAACGGATTGAACGTAAGTTTTTAAAAACGGATTATCTATTAGTTTGAAAGTCAGTCACGTATACTATTATCTCTTATACATTAAACAAAGTTGCGTTAGTAACACTATTTATAACTCCACGAACGATCGAGCCGATTTTTTAATACCACTGAGGTGGCAGAGACCCATGGACATATGCAACACCAGAGGTGCGACACTATTTGCGAATTTTGAGGTCCTTGTTTGTTATATCAGAATAATTAAAAACAAGAATCACACATTTTCTATGCGAGCACTCTAGACGCAGTGTGAGGGTGAACACCCTGTCTATGGCGAGTGGTGCGATGAAGGAAAGTAGCAGTATCAATCATATCTAACAATTATAGCAAGCATAACAATTATAGAGCACAGACTGTTATAGTAGGCGATAGAATATGCGAAAGGAGGCGAAGTCTCTCCTGTCACGAAAGGGCTTGACACCGCCCACTAAATGTATTAATATTACCTAGGTATACGTTCTGAAGATACATGTACTATGTATGAACTATTACTATGTATAATATATTATGTATTTAGAAATACCTATATATGTTCATCAGTTGCCTTAATCCCATAGCACATGCTTAAGGCTTAATTTGGGCTAGATGGCGTTGTGTGAAAAGTGTACCACAATATTTATTTATTTATTTACATCAAAAAATTCAAAGTACTTTCGTAATTTTACGTTATAAAGGTAGTTTGGTGAAACTTTAGTATGGGAATCCTCAGTCAAAATCCTCCTCAATGTCAGTCGAATCTGTGGTAACTAAATCTGCATACTTTAACTAAGTAAGGCAAATGAATGGATGTTCTGCTGTACAGAGGTACGAATCAATTTTGAGGCACCGACAGTTTGAGTCATGAACAATGCGCAACTTGGAGATGAGAGGTACTTACAACATTTAATTGTTAAAGTTCAACTGGTGACCTAATATTGTTATGGGGTGCACAAAGATACGAATATGGTTTAAGATGCTACGAACACTTGAACACTGTCAGTGTTCATTCTGCTCAGAATTCCAAATTCAAATTAATTTCATAATATAACCTATGTACGTTCTTACTATGTAGGTACCTTATGTAGGATGTACCGCGTGGCTACATTTCCTAAAACCCGTTTTCCCGCAGGAGCATGTTCGCGGGACAAAAAGTAGTCCCTAGCACTCAGAGATCTATCAGAGATCATCTTTCTAACAACAGTGAAAAAAAAAACATAATCAGTAGATCCCTACAACCTTTTTATAACATTAGTATAAGTAATATGATATTAGTATAAGTATAAATTTAATGTATGAAATTGAATCTTACACGTGTGGTAACCCCACACTTGTTACATCTATTGTTTATACTATCTATTCATATCTTCATTGGATATCTGTGCTTGACATGGGCCAAATGACGTTACACAATAGCTACAACGACGTCGCCGTATCGTATACCTATACTACTACTATCGTATACTATACTATAAGAATTACATTTTATATGTGTGACTACTACACTCTGTACCTACAACCAATATTACAAAACTCAGCTACTATAATATATGATACTAGGCGACCCCCCGGCTTCGTGGGTGACATACTTCGAACTCCCGTCGCACCTATTTAATCCCGTCGCTTATGAATTTTACAATAATGTATTAAATTTGTCCGATTTGTCGACATTTACTACTGCTCCGCTCTCCGAGGAAGTAGCGTGATGATATATATAGCCTAGCCTTCCTCGATAAACACAAAAAATATTTTTTTCATATCCGACCTTAATTTCCTGAAATTAGAGCATTCAACCTAAGAAACAAACAAACTTTCAGCTTTATAATTTTAGCAGAGATTTTACACAATTGTTAATGGTAAATATTATCTATAACAAATAGTACCTACTTATTACGAGTATATCAAAGAAGGATCTATCTATATATCTTGCAGTAGGTTCAAAACAAATGGTTTTCAAGGAAAACGAGAACTTACTTTTAACGCGAGTCTACAAAAATGAAATGCTCATTTTTTTAAATTTAACTGTTGTAATTTTAACTCATAACATGATATAATTTGGTGTTCAGAAAAATACCATTAACGACTAGGTGAATTGTAAAATCTTTATGTATATTTGACGTACCACACCGAAGGGCTCTAGCCCAGATAATATTATATAATTCTTATAGCTCTAGGGTTCATTCCATCACTGATTAACATGTTCTCAAAAGACCTATTCATTCCACATTGTTCCAGTGCATCAGAACTACATTGGAGTGGATGGCTGCAGAGAGCCTTATCTTCTGAGCGTCGTACAGGAAGGTGGAGCTGGACTTCTACGAGCCATACTCTTCAATAAAATGGTGATCAATGCACCCAACAGCTTAGTTTTTTAAAATTATTACTAAATACCACTACACAGTACCTTTATCACTTTCATTATTTTACAGGGTGCACATAAAATTTATCTTCCACCAAGCGCCTGGACGAGTGGTGGCGGACAGGCCCCATCGAGACCAACTGTCAAGCAAATTCTAGGACAATTTTCCGCAATGGAACGTGTAGATAAAGTCCCGCGAGAGGTAAGATATAATATCACATTAGTTCGTTTGTAATATTTCTGAGAACAAGCTGTAACTGTAACCGGAGAATCAACTGTACCATTCACTTTTGCAGATAACTTGTGCAGAGTTACAGAAAGACGTTTTATTGCTAGAAGAACAGGAGGGTTCGGTAAATTTTAAGATAGGAGTAATGCTAATGAAACCTGGTCAAAAGACTGATGACGAAATGCTTTCAAATGGTACGTATTAGTTATATTTACGCACTCATTATATCCACTGTCAAATTATTTAAACATGCCAGTTCACAGACCACCTTACATAAATTACTACCACTAACTACTTCAACTGAACTGCTCCATACTTAAACATTACTCGAAAAGTCAAAACAAAATAAGGCCCAAATACTAATTTATATTTAATTGTATTTCAGTGGACTGAAATTTGTGATTTGTAACAAACTCTTTGGTGTCTGATCTCTGTCATGCTGGTAATTTGAAAAATTGAATATTTGTTTTAATTTTTTATTTTTGGCGGGAATTAAGAAAGATTCGGATGCACTTCGTTATACTTCTAATTTTTCAAAACTATTGTATTTTCGAGTGTTTATGTGAGAAAAAATGGTGGATTCTTAAAATATCGACTATGTGCACAAGTTTCGGGAAGCGAATAACGCAGTGAAACGCGTTTTTTTTTAACTTTTCAAACTCTACAGATAGCCAGTAAAGATTCTACGTTTTACTGTATTACAATTTTTATCAAAAATGGACATGAATACGCTACTATATAAACAAAGAATGTGCCTCTTATTAAAGGAGAAGAATCATATTTTCGCCTCAAAACAAACTACAAATAACAAGGACGATCCAAATTACTTGACTATGGCATTGCTTGATAAAGCCCAAGATGAAATGAAAAATGTTCTATTCAATTTCATTCTAATTTGTTTTCTTTTTGTTTAAGGAATGAAGTACGTTTTTTTTATTTTAATTTATTAATCACGTCAGAATAATGGCAACAATTTAAAAAGGAACTTCGGGTTACGATGATGACTTCCCTACATTTGTGAAAGAAATGTTTCGGGTAAAGTTCGTATGACATCGATTCGATACGTTCCAAGATCGTACAGTAATGGCACAAGTTGTCATCTTATTATTCTGACTGCGCGAAGAACAACAAATGTCGAGACAAGACAAGAAACGACCAAAGTTATTGACCTTTATTTTGTTTTTAGTGGTATATAAAACTATTTAAAAACAATTTTATACTTGATAAGTACACATAAGACCAAACTTATCTACAGTTTAAGTGAGCTAAAATCATACCATTACATTAAAGACCTCTGCTGCTTTCCTAAAAATAGAAATTTAGTTATTTCCTGTTCCCTAAAGAAGAGAGTGAAAAGCAACAAATTGAATATACGCCGTTTACTGTGTAAAGAATATTTAGTACTTAATTTTGAAGTTATTTCAGAGGAAGGAGATGAAAAATATGCCAGATTTATTTCGCTTTTGGGAGAAAAAATTCGATTACGGGGATGGAACCGCTTTCGAGGTGGACTTGACGTTAAAGGTATGTTAAACTTGTTTTTTTATTAGCTTTTAAGTAAAATGCATATTATGATTAGTTCAAAGGAAAATATATCATAAATACTCGACTTTAATTGATTTGATATTTATTGATCATACTTAGTCAATATCTAAAGAGATTTTAGAATTTGGTGATAGTCAATAATATTAAATGTATTAAATAGGATACTCAATTTGAGAAATAATGACTTCAATAACAACACCAAGTTGTATGGGAATGCTAGTCTATTCAACGCTTTGCAATCTCTTTATAAAGGTCCCCACACTGAGGGGGACTGCGGCCGCGCTCTCGCAACTGTTGCCTATTTTAAGGGGAACCAACGCTCTCAGCAGGAGACTCTACCTCGGGATCGTGCCTATACGGCACGTCGTGATGGCCCTATACGGGGCTCCCGTATAGGCGGAGAGCCTGACGGCCGCCATAGTGGCTATTTTACATAGCCCACTGAAGACGATGGCCCTCAGGGTGAGTAGAGGGTACCGCACGATCTCCGTCGAGACTTCATGTCTCCTAGCCGGGACCCCTCCATTGGACCTGGAAGTGAGGGCCGTTGCGTCGTTGTATCAATGACGCAAAGAGGCGCTGGAGCGGGCCTACAGACCTGTGCCCAGAGAAGTCGACGCTCAGCTCCCTGCTCCACCAAGAGCTCATGGAGATATGGAAGGTGCGCCTTGAGCAACCTATGTGGCGACACACCACTATTGAGGAGGTGAAACCAGTAATGGAGCAGTGACTTGAGAGGCAACGTGGAAACCTCACCTACCGGATGTCACAGTTCCTTACTGGACACGGGTGCTTCTGTAATTTTCTGTGGCGTATAAACCGGGAGGTAACACCAGAGTGCCAGCACTGCGGGGACTGCAGCGAGGATACGGCGCCGCATCACTGGCGAAGTGCTCAGAGTGGGAACTCGTTGCGTGTCTGGGCGCTGACATTCTCACGCTGGAGACTATGGTGAGTGCCATAGTGTCCAGCGGAAACACGTGGGAGGCCACTGCGTCTTTTTGCGAGCAAGACATGCTCGCGAAAGAGGCGGCGTAGAGGGAGCGGGAGAGAACTCTCCATGACCGGGGACCTGAGGACGGTGGGTTGGCTGCTCGCCGTTCTTATAGAAGCAGGCCCTAGACGGTGGCATGACGTGATAGCTACACGCACGCCCTTTACCCCCTTCAACGAAGTGGGACGGCACCCGAACCCTCTCCAAAGAAGCGGGATACAACCTGAACCCTCCAAAGAAGCAGTATAAAACTCGATCCCCCGGAAATAAGGCCGTGGTGGCGGATAAAGTTTGCCAGGAGCCCTGGGGCTATCCTTCCGAGGGCTCACCCGGGACTCCTGGCCATAGGCAGATGGAAGGGCACCGAGTGGTTTTAGATGGTAGGAGCCGGCGTAGCATCCATGAGGTCGTTCTGGGTCACGACTAATGTTTATTAAACGCTTTGCAATTTCTTTAAAAAGATATAAGCCATGGATGTTAGAACTGTGACAATAAGATCTCTATTTTTACAAATATTGAAAAAGTAGCCTCATAAACCTCGCCAGTGGATAGTTCACAAGCAATCAGTCAAAATTTCTGCACACGCATTATCAAGCTCAATGCGTTTTCAAATCTAGGTGTAAGGGTTGTAAGGGGCTCCAACAATATCTACGGGGCCCAAGCCTTCCACCGTTAGCACGGTGCACCTGCTGCTCAATGGACGAGGTCACTCCCAATAATGCCAAAATAAAAAGTCAAACCAAAGCTGATCCTAGCAGCCTATAATATTATTACGGAAATATGGTTATACGAGTACGTAAAGATGGTTATGTTTTAAATCTTTTTTTAAATTCTTAGCTGCACACAGTTGATAGCCAACTTAGTTTTTTCTAAAACCTTTGATAAAGTTAAGTCCAAAAAATAAATGTGCATTGTGGCCTCTTAATCTCAATGGATCTCGTTTTCATTAAACAGGTGACATGACGGGCAGCCATTCCATTTATACAATGCATCAGGGTCATGAAATTATGTTTCATGTGTCAACAATGTTGCCGTTTTCTAAGGATAATAAACAACAGGTACTATTAATTGCATACAAACCTCTTTATGATATTAAAGTATTGCAAGTCAAAATGCATGTCTCTGCCACTTCGGGGACAAAGGCGTGACTGATAAGAATTGCAGGAAGCGAAAGAAGAATGCATAGATCGTGAAGCCTGTAAATTTTTCCTCTCTCAGTACCCCGTTAGGGATACAGCGAGAAGTTAGTTAATATTATATTCAAAGCAATTTAACATAGGTACTTGTAAATCCGGCAAACATTGATTGCCACATAAATGGTTACCCTTATCACCTAATAGTCATACAAAGATAGTCTACGACCTATTTATCAAAATCACACAAACATTTTAATAAAAATGTTAACTATAGCAAGCTTCTTAATATCTTCAGAGTTATAAATACAAGTTAATGTCTAATCGTCAGAATATATGTTTTTCAAGACTAAACGCAGTTTAGATATGAAAAACCTTTTGTTGCCTGGCGTTACGAGCAGTTTAACACGAACGTATTAAGATTAAAAAGCAAATATACATAAAGTATGCAACGCTATAATTTAAAAATTAACATGTATAGAGTATTAATGGACTTATTTTTGGTGTCAGACGATTAGCACTATAGAAACTATACTATACTTTCTTTAAGCACCTACCTTCACTAACATATACCTACTTATAATTTACAGCTGGAGAGGAAGAGGCACATTGGCAACGATATAGTCAACATTGTATTCACTGATGATTCCGTTCACAATACATTTAATCCACTGTTGGTCAAAAGTCACTTCACACGTATCCTTTACAAATTACACGGCAATAGACGTGATTAACTAGATAGTTAAGAAAATATACACCTATAAAAATGAATTACTTAAGCCTCTATATGTCAACATCAGCATCCGACCCTCAACGTGCCAACCTTTTTTTCGTTCTCCAATTTCCTTGTCTAAGCAAAAGTTTTGGCTTCGCATCTGTACAGGGGGTATCTGTATCGGTCAACCGATAGAAGTCTATTGGAGTACGATTGTAATAGTACACTATAAAAAACTGTCAAAACTGTACCGGTGACTTTCTATTGAGCGACAATTTCGATTCTATTTCGACACGATTAAAATAGCAGACTTGGCCCCCAGAAGGATAGACCATGATAAAGTTACAGTCACATAAAAATCACACGACTTTGTTGTTATTCCATGCTATAATTCGCCACAAACTCTACGCGGTGCTCAATAATTCGCGATTATATCCAACGACATCTGCATTACTAATATACTTAAGAGTTCGTTTTATGGTGCACTCTCTCGTATTGATCATTAAACCTCTGGTGTTATCCAGTTTATATAACCTGATAATATCTCACATTTCTATATGAGTTACATTTGAATCAATTAGTACATTTTTAGACAGATTTGAAAATGAAAACAACCAAAAAAAAAGAAAATCAATGTTGTGTTCATTAAAATTACACTTATATAGTTCCTTTGAGTTTATGTGAGAACAGTCGACTAAACTTAGTTTGCCTTAAATTTAAATAATATTATTTGTAATAATTGCTATAACAGCTATGAGCTGATTAGTCCCAACAGACGGCACCTGTTTACGGGTATGACGCATATATCAGCCATCGCCTTACTCAACCGTATTATAGGGATCAATGCGACCCGATACTTGATTTCCTTAAAAGCAAAACAGATATATTTGCAGTAGTATCAGAAGTGGAAGGAGAGGGATACAAGCTCAGTGTCTACAGCGATGACACTGTGCCACCTTTTGGACCATCACTACCTTGTCCACCGGTGTTCAATGATCCGCAATTGTTTAGAGACTTTTTATTGGTAAGTTTACATTACACAACAATTTCTATGATAAATTTTGCCATTACAAACTTCTAATTACCTTTACGACCTCACCGATCTATTCGATTTAGCTAAAACCTAACTAACTAACATGGCATGTTTTAATTTTAAGGTTGCGATATTTCATTTCAGCGCGATACGCACTTCCCTCCTTGTAAACTCCAATAGGGACTAATAAGAACTCTAGATCTCTATCTCTATCTAGAATATATAGATAGAAGATCTAGTAACATATCAAGATAGCCTGTAGATTTTAACCCTGACCTTTTCAGGATAAACTTCCGAAAAGCGCATACCGCCGATCAATCTGAAATTTTGTGTAATGACGTATTTTGACCTCCTAATCACGAAAATTGGCGCAAACGCAATTTTGAATAAGAAAAACGGAGAAGAACCTCTTTTTGTTCGGTGTGCTTTTTCGCGCATTCCTAACCGATTTAGACATTTTTTTTTAGCTTTACCCACAAAGGGGGTGGTGTGTGTGTGTGTGTGTAGGCGTGTTGTTGTTAATCAACATTTCTGACGCTTCGGCGGCCGCTGCCGCGGCATTCTCGCTACGCTCGTTAGCCTCGCGCGTTTGTGGTCACTACTCAAACCTAACCTAACCAACTGATTTCGATCTGGCTAAGTAAGTTACATCACGAGAACAATTATTATGTCCATGTGAGATTCAACATTTTTAACAGGGTTGGTTGACAAGGGTCGAAAAGGGCGTTTTTCTTATTCAAAATAGCGTTTGCGCTAATTTTCGTTATGATATTCGTGATGGAGGTCAAAATACGTTAGTATACCAAATGTTAGGTCGATCGGCGGTATGCGCTTTTCGGAAGTACACCCAAATAGCCAATTTAAATCGATTAGATTTTATTTTAAATCGTGAAACACATCTTCCAAATCGCAGGTAAAGTTAATGAACGGAGAAAAGGCAGCATTTCAGACACCAACGTTTGCTTTGAAGCGACAACGAACCCTTGACTCACTGATACGGGACATCTACGCAGAGCATTGCTCAGATCACAAAGTGGTGAGTTCCAGCTTTTAGTCGCATGATATAACTACGAGTATTAACACGTGGTTCAATAAGTCCCGAGACTAAGTACTAAAACAAAGTTTTGTTTATAAAATTATTTTTAATTCATCAACGTAGTCTCCTCCAAGAGCGATACAGTCTCACAGACTTGTGACAAGGCGCATTGTCCTGGTGAAACACCACTTTCTTTTTGTTCATTTGAGGCCGTTTATCCGCAATTTCGTACTTCAATCGCTCCAATAAGCACATGTAATAGTCACTATTTATATTTTACCCCTTTTCAAGGTAGTCGATGAAAAGTATTCCATGCGCATCCCAAAATATAGACGCCATAACCCTACCGGCCGATTTCTGAGTCTATGGCCGCTTCGGGCTGCTTTCACCAGCCGCTCTCCACTCCGCTGGCATTGAATCGGCAGGATTGGATTCCGGAGTAAAATGGTGTATCCATGTTTCATCCATTGTCACATACCGACGTAAAAAAATCTTTTTATTACGATTCATCAGCGCCAAGCATCGCTCTGAATCATTAATACGTTGTTCCTTTTGATCAGTTGTAAGCAAACGCGGCACCCACTTGGAAAAAAGCTTTTTAATGGCCAAATTTTTATGTAAAATAGTAAAAACACTACCAGCTGAAAGCCTGAGAGAAAACTAGAAATTCCGTCAAATTGAGTATTGATTAACAAACATCTTCACAAACTTTCTACCTTATAATATTAATTTCTATCATCCAACCTAAAACTGTATTGTAAAATTACCTGACAAAAATCGTAAAAAACGATTTCTTACTACGTCCCGAGTTCCGAAAATACGCCATCAGGTTAGCAAAGATTGTCCATACCTGGTCTAAATTGACAACAAGTTCTGGTATAACTCTGAAATAACCGTTTCCAACTAATTCTTTTATAATATTGTACCAAAAATACCCAACTTTTTCAGCCAATGTTATCTCGCCGAGCGTTATCAGACGTGTGGTCCGGCAGCGCTGGCACAAGCGGCGCGGGTGCAGTTCGCACAGAACATTTCCTACACATAGGACAAACGTTGAAGCTCGATGCCGTATTACGCGGTGATGCCCCAACCAGCTTTGCTTCCACAGGTAATTATAATTATCTTGCTTGTACCTATTTCTTCACTAAGCACTAATCAAAATTTGATACAAATATAATCCTACTATATTATAAACGCAAAAGCTTGTAAGTATGGATGTTTGTTACTCTTTCACGCAAAATCTACTGAATTAACTTTACAATAATATAGCTTATACACGTCAGAATATATAATAATACAAAAAAAAAACACATAGGGTACTTTTATCCCGGGAACAAGTTCCTGTGGGAAACCGGACATTTCCACCACGCGTGCGGAGCCGCGGGCGTCAACTAGTTTAATATAAATACATAATATCCATAGTTCCCTTTTTTATCTCGAACCGATAAGTCCCTACATATTTATTAAGTGTCAGGCACCTGCTTCTCGGAAAGATGACTCTGGATTCCTGACAGACTTTGGTTACCAACGCGGCCTTGTCTAATGGTTCGGGTGTTATCCTGCTTCTTGGGGTGTAAGGCGTGCGTGAAAATCTCACATCAAGCGACCGTACTGGGCCTCCTTCCCTGATTCTTGAAAAACACTGAAATTAATTATTGGTTTCTCGGTGTTTCTTCCGATAGGGTGTGGCGGTTCGCGTCGAGCACCTTGGGAAGGTCGCGTGTGGAGAGCCGCTCCGTTGCCGGCGACTCCTATTTGTGCAGAGCAGTTGTCGGAAGGAAGGCTTTTGTTGTCTACAACCTCTAATACCTACATATTGGAAGGTAATTTTTTAATTTTATTCGAGCTTAATTATAAAAAGGAGGATTTTTTTAGCAAACGAGTTATTTCTGTCCTATTTCTACCTCATCAAGCGCTCGTGGCCCCGCTGACTCAGTGTTCTGTAAACGATCACTGCGTTAAGCAACATTCACTATAGGTGGACCTTGGATGGGTGACCACTTTGTGGAATTTACATTTGCGAGCGTTTCTGTTTTTGGAAGGCACGTTAAGCCGTTGGTCCCGGTTGCCAGTAAAATGGCAGTCGTTAAGCCTGGTTGAAGGCCTTATGGGTGGCTTGATAAATATCAACAGTAGGTCGCCACAGCCTGCGCCTGTTACGTGGGACAAAAATGCATACAGTCAAATGTGGGCGTAAAGTATACCTCTGCCTACCCCTTTGCGGATATAGGCGTGACAATATGTATGTATGTACCTCATCTTAGTATATTTCTAATCGCTTCCAAACCTCACCTGAATTTGGGGCTATGTCAACTTTTATTTAGCTGCTAGGAGTAGTTATCGTTTGGCTTTTCGTTTTTGGCATTGTTGGGAGCGACAGCCGTCTGACCTCCCAACCCCGTGAGAGCGCCTACGTAGATGCCTCGTCCGTAAATCAGCATACACTAGCTAGTAGGTGAGGTCGCTTCATGCTTGGGCCAGGAATAATGTAATGGAGCCCTTTACACACTTTTTCTGTCTCAGTAATCCTTAAAAGGAAATACATACATATTAACACGCCTTTATCCCCGAAGGGTTAGGCAGGGAAGTAGTATACGCCCACATTTCACCGTATGCATTTTTGTCTCACGTGGTGGTGAGCCCATTGCCGTGTTGAAATTGACAGGCGCAGGCAGTGGTAACCTGCTGTTGAAATTATTATTTTTTTTTAAATTTCACAAGTTGGTCTTAATATTTTATCCAAACTTTATACCGCGGTAGCTCCCGCACTCCTGCACTGACCCCTTTGAAGACTGGAGTAATAATACTCAGTCTCCATTGGTTTGGTATCTGCCCGCTAAGGAGTACGTGGTTGAAAAGGGTTACTAAGATGCCCACACCGCGAGGACCCATCGCCTTCCAGGCTTCCATGGGGACTCCATCGGCTCCGACAGCTTTCCGATTCATCATGCGGCGAAGAGCAATCTGGACTTCTGCAGGCGTGACCGATGGCACTAGTCCCTGACTCGTAGGGAGGTTCGGAGGCTGCACCTTTATGCTGCTTATTCAGCAGCTCGTGGAAGTACGAGCGCCATCTCTCCTTCACCGCGAAGTCTTCGCATAGCAGGGTGCTTTCAGTATCTTTTATACAGCGGCACTTGGAGATACCCTGTACCGCTTAGATTAATCCTGGACCGCGCCAACTTATAGATAAACTTATGCCCCTCAGACGATTCCAACTTCTCATATAGAGGTTGTAATAAATAATAATACTACTACAGCCAAAGTCAAATTCAGCAGCAATTAACTGCCTTTTAGTAAAATTGGTAAATAAATTAGTAAATTTAATGAGATGCTTACTGTGCAACAATTCAATGCTGATTTCGGATCAGATAGTGCGTGTTGGGCCTCCTATTGTATAAGTATTGGTTTTAGCCAGAACAGGTTTTAGGCTTAATAATATATATATCCATCACGCCTTATCCCCGAAGGGGTGGCAGAGGCATATTATATGCCCACTTCTCACCGGATGGATTCCTGTCCCACGTAATAGGTGGTGAGCCCATTGCCGTGTTGAAATAGACAGCCGCAGATTGTGGCTACCTGCTGTTGAAAATTTTCAAGCCGCCCTTAAGGCATTCAACCAGGCATAACGACTGCCATATCTGGCAACCGGGACCAACGGCTTAACGTGCCTTCCGAAGCACGGAAACGCTCGCAAATGTAAATGCCACAAAGTGGTCACCCATCCGAGGACCAGCCATAGTGAAAGTTGCGTAACTCAGTGATCGTTTACAGAACACTAAGACCGCGGGGCCACGAGCGCTTCAATATACTTATTATTCATAATATACTTATTAAGTAATTCAAGTTATCATAACGTATTTCTATAATTCACAGAAAGTGGAACCACGCGGGTAGTTTTAAGGTGGGAAGGGTGTGTTCGAAGAGCGAGGGTGTCAGAGCGAGCGGGTTTGTTCCGTGTCGGAGCCAAGGTGTTCGCGGGGAGCGGCTCCACCACGGGCGGGGCGGGCGGCGCAGGCCTCTACGCGTTACCTGTCCAAGAGCTATGCGCAGGAGCGTGGGCGATGCGACCGCTGCAAGATTGTAAACATGCACGACTTCCAAGAACGAAAACTGCTCATTACTTTGACTTACTCGAAATGGGTACGTTAATTTCATAAAATTCATACCCTAAAAATATTTTTTTTGTTTCATTGTTGTATAATCATGAATATGTCATTCAATGTATAATTATGATGTAATATTTATTATATTACAACATATTTAGTAAAAAAAAAGTTCCTAAACCGACTTTATTACTGATGAAGTAATTAAAATACGCATTATTAAGGATAACTCCTTTTGGGAAATGGCAGGTCATAAGTCTACGAGGGTGTATAAACACTTATGAAAGTAGAAGAAGCAAAGATTGAACCAGAATCGTAGCAAATGAAAAGCCATCGTTTCTGCCTGCTCCGATGGGAGACAGGCGTGATGATATGTAACCCAAAAACTACGAGTCAGATTTTGATAAAATTTTAATGGGACCACACGATATACTTTTGCTTTAAAATATAAAAGAAATCATCTAAATCGGTTCACCAAGAAAAAAGGGCTCCGTAAACTTGATTCACCTGGGTCAATTCAATTAGGCGGTAACACACATAAAATAAATACCTACAGGTGAATAGATTAGCCTCCTCCTTTTTAAATCGGTAATAATATGTATCTTTTTTGCAATAAATTTATAGCCTGGTTACTAAGAACTGTTAGCCAAATCTTATTTCATATTTCTTCAATCTTATTCTTATTATCTAAAATGTCCGCGTCCACTATGTCTTAGTCAAGTCTAGTCTTAAGTCAAGGTCAGTCTCACCCCCATATAATAATGGTTGTTTTACAGAGGTTTTCAGTGGATTTTATGCAGCAAGATTGAAAATCGCATTTCACTGCATATAAATACAACTGTCTTTCACTATGGCATGATAACACAACTTTTATGTCCAAAACCGACCATTTCCGCACATGAAACCAAAAAAAAGTACTAGTTTTAGAAAATAATATACAGCAAGCGTCTGCTCTTGTCATTTTTCCCGCGTTGAATCTAATATGTATGTCTATCGGGAGCTTTGATGTCATTCTATATTCCAGGCGAAGGAGGTAAAACGACGTTAGCTGTAGCAATCGGTAAGAGAGTTATGATTTTGATTGAAGAAGCAAAGACTGATAATGAAATGGGGTTTGAATACGTACATATAAAAGTAAGTTCTATTCTAACGAACTTCATTAGTTATTAATGTTCAATTTTGCTATTGAACACTTTGTTTGATAAGGAAATTGTTTTTTTTTTTAAGTGAAACCTTTTAATCGACGTTGAGAGAAATTTTATAGCTGTAAAAAAAATGTCGTATAAAAGTTTCACTGCTTACTTACCTGTGTACTCTGGTACACACACATATTTTTTATTCCTTTTTATACTACTTTGTAGGAACGGGATGACACCTATGGAGGATCCTCCAACCGAACCTCACCCTAGTAAGGTGATCACGCATGGCGAACCGCGGCCCAACGGTTAATTTGTGCAGTTGTTACTATATATCAGTCTTTAGCGCGAGAACTCTTATAGCTCAATACAGTATATATTAGTAGTGAGAACTTTCATATCGTTGTGCAGGATTTAGTCCTATTACTCTTCACTGTATGATGCTATTCGCCACTAGACTAAAGTGTAGGACAATGGGCTCCACCTGTTACGTGAGACAAACTTAAATAAATATTGTGGGACACTTTTTATTCAGCGCCATCTAGCCCAAACTAAGTTACAAGCTTGTACTATGGGATCTAGACAACTGATATACATACTTATATATTTCTCAATAATAATATTTGTACCAACCCGGAAATCGAACTTAGTACCCCATGCGCGGGAGTCGCATACACTACCACCGCGCCACCGAGGCAGTCTAAATGCATACGGTGAAATGTGGGGGTATAGTAAATAATAAAGGCGTGACAATATGTATGTATGAACTAAGGTGTAGGGACAATCTTATAGCAACGCAACAAGGTGTTCACTGAGTGTATAATAAAGACGTGACGTGACCAAGATGACGGTTAATCTGTTTCCAGGATATCCAGCTAAGTGAAACTCCTATACTCATTAAACTCATGGATGGCGAAGTAGGAACAATGGTGGTTGGATATAAACATCACTGGGAAGTTCTAGAATCCAGTACTGGACAGGTAACGAACGTTCCAATTATGATTAATACCGTATTTTCAAATATTTTTTCAAGTATAAATTTTTTCTGTTTATTTCCAGTCAGTGAAACGAGCTGAAAATTCGGAAGACAGTGGATCTCGTCGCGGTACACTGGTCAATGCGTTACGTATTGGAGATGAGAGAGACGGTCAAATAGTTTTATGTTACAATCGTAAGGATAATTTACGTATTTTACCTATCCTTTAACCTAGAGGCCCGGCTGGCTTAGGCTTACCTGTAAGTGGTGCAACGGACGAGATCATGGCGAGGAGAACGAAAACTCGAATCAACAATCATATGACCAGCGTGGCAAATTACGGTTGAGGTACATCTAAGCGCACCTTTCTGTGCTTCTATCCTTTTCTGTTACTTAGAACCGTCATAAACTAGAATGAGACAGAGGACGAGAGAAATAACGCGCAGCGGCGACGTGGCCCGCTCTCTTTCTCAGAAAAGGATAGAAACTTAAGAAAATGCGACTTAGTGCGGATGGATGTTGTTCAACCCCATTGCTTAAAGATTGGGAGAGCCTTATGCCCCGTAGTGGACTATGATAGGATTGATTGACTTATCCCTAGCATTTGCTTTCGTTTTTGTAATTGCAGATACGTGTCATTTCGAAAGATTAACAAGTAAAGGTCTGGAGAGTGATGGAGAATATGATTTTCATTGGACAACGGTACCCGCAGCAGTAGGTTCGTCTTTATTTTGAATTACCAATACTAATGAAAAAGTAAATCACAAACATGTCCATGATCTGAAGTCTACACTATTTTGCGGTACTAAGACAAATTTGCTGCAGTTTTTTAGTGTACTGCAATTCTGAGATCTTGGGTTCGAATCCCGTGTTACAAATATTTTTATAACAAACTAGTTGGCGCCCGCAGCTTCGCCCGCGTATAGAAGTTTTCCCGTTACCGTTTCCCAGAAGAACTTGTTCCTGGGATAAAAAGTAGCCTATGTGTTATTCTGATGTATAAGCTATATTATTGTAATGTCTCATTAAAATCCATTCAGTAGTTTGTACGTGAAAGAGTAACAAACATCCATACAAACTTGCACATTAATAATATTATTAAGATATTTTTAGGATGCTAATATTTTTTCGAGTTTCAGTATTTTCTATGTAATAAATAAATATAAATGTATGTTTATCAGTTGCCTAAATTCCATATCACAAGCTTATAATATCTTCATTCGGCATGTGAAAATGTCAAAAAGTAAAGAAAAGTAACCAGTACCGTACCGAATTAATACACTATTACATTTTCTGATACGAATGATATCATCTATATTTTGGTATTTGTTCATGAATATCTATTTACAGTCACACTTTACATATATGACAGTAATGTGGAAAGAATAATAAATTTTGTAAAATCAAAATAATAATCATTTCAGTGTGTGCGTTCCCCTACATTATGGCGTTTGCGGAAGATTTATTAGAGATACGATTAGTCGCTAACGGATCCTTAGTACATGCAGCCTGCATCCCTGGACTGAAATTGCTTTGCGGGCGAAAAGTAAGTATACCTTTGACCCTTAACCCTGTAACACGCGTGCCGTATGCCTATCAGCATACTGTATTTTAGATCTTCTCTTTGTTGGTCAGTCGTTTCGTGTCTAGATTTGAAGCCCGGGGTCCGCTTTTATCGGCTGCTATGAGTAGATAAGTTTGGCTTTTTACTTTCGGCATTATTGGGGGCGCAGGGCCTGATTAACCCTTAGGCTAATTAGGCTGCAGCCTAGGGCGCGAGGGTCAGCAGGGCGCGCTAATCGTGACTATGCATGCACTATTAATGTAGCATCATTGCATCTACTCTACATATTTGAACTAGACCGAAACAAATAAAGTTAAATGCGCTGTCAACTGAAAAAGCTTAGGACTCCCTTATTATAACAATAAACTATAAGTAGTAATTATAAAAGCGCGCGTAAGGGCACGCCTGCCTACGTGTTTTCGTGTTAATAAAATTAACACACTAACACGTTTCATTCACACGAAAGGGTCGGGGATAACATCTCCCGCGTTCGCCTGCGGAGAGAGGTTTTTATGATAGCACTCACTCGCATCGTATTAACGTACTAAGCACCGAGCACTCTGAATTATTTTTTGTAGATGTGCGGCTTTGACTTATTCACGAGCGACGGAGCGCTCTGTTTGGTGGTGAAGATCTGTACAAGACTACAAGTGTACACTCTCGTGAACGAAACATTATTCTATTACTACGAGAGACTTAAATATAAGATAATAGTAATGATTAAAATATAAAAAAAATATTACGTACTAGCTTTTGCCCGTGTGGTGTTTTGTAAGTGTTAGTCACTTGGTTACCAAAGTTCACATGGTCACCCATCCAAAATTTAATCTCATTAAGATAGCTTAACTTTACTTATCGGTTAGTCATCAGTGAAGGCAACTCGATATAAGTATTTTCATAACTGAAAACCAATAGGCATTGAAATGTTGTCTTAATGAAATTATAACTAAAAAACCAAAATACTTTGACCTCTCCAATGTATAGGGCGTCTAGTAATATGTAATTCAAGCTGCATCATTATATCTGATTAAACCGATTTTGATGAAAATAGCGCAGTATTTTAGCTGGAAAAGTATCCACAATACTCTTAATTAGACATTGTTTGTTTATACAAATAAACAAACAAACAAACACGAAGAAAAAAATTACATTTTCGGACTCAGAATCCCTAAATTAGTCGTAGTTTTTATAATAGTATAGTAGACCTCCAAATTGTATGAACGCCCATTTAACTCAGAGGTCAATGTTAAATTGTGGTACTATGTATGTATTGGGACATCCTTTTTAATTAATATTTTTTCTTTACAACAAGGCGACCGTGTTCCATGCCCTCTTACAGCTATTTTTTTTTTGTATAATTATGTGCTGTATTAGCGCATCATATAAATTACAATCTAGCCATAAGACTAATAAGTAATTACACTTTAACCTAAACTGCTAATGTAGAGTAAAATTATAAGAATGTGTCCATTAATGCGTTTCTTAATGTCTCTATTAAGGGGAAGTCACTTTGTTCATGTGTTCTTTAAAAGTTGCACTTATTGCACTATGTTACACTGACACTTCACTAAACTAATTCAAAGGGTTTTGTCCTTTTTAGTCTTCTCACTAAATCTGTATGGTCAAGGAGTTCTATAGCCTCGACATTTACATGATGATGAAGTCGTTTTTGATGAGCTTCGGCATACTTTTGTACTACATTAGCTACGAGATCCACTTTCACGGTCTCTGTGAAGGTCGTCATTTCTAATGTACCAAGGAGCTTTAACGATGCCCCTAAGTACCTTGTTCTGAAATTTTTGTATCACTTGGATGTTACCTGATTTGGTACAGCCCCACAGTTGTATACCATAAGTCCACACTGGCATTAGGACTTGTTTGTACAATAATAATTTGTCACTGACTGTGAGGAATGTTTGCCTAACAGCCATTGCAAATTTTTGTAGCGAAAATTAAGCTGCGTTTCTTTTTTACGTGGACCTTCCATCTAAGTTTTGCATCTAGTGTCATCCCTAGATATTTTGCTGAATTCTCATATGGAATGGTTTTGCCATTTATATACAGTGCATGATAATTGGCACTTTTATTTGTGAAGTCTATGTAAACTGATTTAGCCTCATTCAGTTTTATTTTACATTTTTTTGTCCTGTCATATATGATAATGACAGCTGTTTGAACCTTTGCCACTGCATCCGCATGAGTGACCCCTGTAGCCATAATGGCTGTGTTATCTGCAAATGTTGCTATGGTGTGGTTTTCTAAAATCGGGATATCGCAGGTGTACAATGGGTACAGGACGGGACCTAATACACTACCCTGGGGTACTCCAGCTTTTATTTCCTTTAAGTCTGAGTATGCATCGTCTTGTCTTATTCTGAACATTCTTTGGGTCAAGTAAGACTTTAAGATATCTGCAAACTGTTTTGGAAGCATATTTTGAAGTTTATGTATAAGACCTTCATGCCATACTTTGTCAAAAGCTTGAGCTACGTCTAGGAAAACTGTTGAACAGACTTTCTTATGTTCTAATGCTTTTTCTATGATGTTAGTGATACGATGTACTTGATCTATGGTAGAATGATTTTCTCTAAACCCAAATTGATAGCTTGGGATTAGGTTGCGTTCTTCTATAATGGGCTTCAATCGTTTTAGAAGCAGCTTTTCAAATAGTTTTGATACAATGGGTAGTAAAGAAATTGGTCTATATGAAGCTGTTTTTATGGGCTGGTTTGCCGGGTTTGAGAATCATAATAACTTCAGCTGCTTTCCACAGGTCAGGTATATGTTTTAATCTAAATGAAGCATTAATAAGGTTAGTGAGTTTAACAATCGCTTTACGTGGTAAGTTGAGCAATACTTCTGCCGTAATTAGGTCATAACCTAGTGATTTCTTTGGGTTTAAACGTTTTATTTCATTGAATACCTCTTTTGGAGTAACAAATCTTATTTCTAATTCGTCACACGATGCTTCACTTACGGGTAGATCCTCAGAGGTTTCCTCATTTGGTTGGAAAATTTGCTCTAGGTGTTGCGCAAATGTAGCTGCTTTTTGTTCATTATTTATCGCCCAGCCGCTATTTGTATCTTTAATTGATCTGCGTAGTCGGCTTTTTGGAACTCTTTATACATTTCCATAAAGAGTAATTTGTCGTCTGGTCACTTGTTAGTTGACTTAGGTAACCGTGTCGTTATTAAAATTCACCGTGTCGTTATTAAAATTCGCCGTGTCGTTATTAAAATTTTGAATTTCTCTCCTCAGACTTTTGGTGATATTATTGAGTCGAGTTTTATCTGGTGGGAATCTATTTCTTTGCCATTTTCGTCTCAATGCCCGTTTTTCGGCTAAAATATTTCTGATATGTATAGGGTAACAGTTACTATTAACTTTTCGTTTTAATTCTGGCGTATTACGCCACGCGCATTGTTGTAAATCCGTTACAAATTTCAACACGTCACAATCTAATTGCTGCGGGCTTTTTAATGCTACCTTTAGGCTGATAACTGCTTCCAATTCATACTTGAAGCTTTCCCAATCTGTATATTTATTTATTAAAAATGGTTTACTCTCTTTTTTGGTAAGAGTTTCACCCAACATCAATAATATCGGTGAATGGTCCGAACTCATGTCAAATCCTTCCTCAATTTGTAGAAAATCGGAAGACAAGTTTGCCTTTAGAGTTAATCTCGATCCCCAGTGAGTATTTTTAGCATTAATATCGCCACCTAAGATAAAACTATTACCAAGATTTGTAAGAAGTGTTTTGTACTGCTCTGCTTTTAAATTATGTTTTGGCGGACAGTATATGGCAGAAACTGTAATTGGGTATTTTTTAGTCTTGATAGTAACGCTATCGCCTGAATAAATTGTTCTTCACACTTATGTTGTACATAATGAATGATAGTATCCTTAATAATTATGGTACTACCACCTCTCGCAGTGTTATTGGGATGTAACGAATGGTAACAATTATAACCCTTGATTCTAATAAATGATTCTCTAGTGAAATGTGATTCTGAAATAAGACAAATATCTATATTTTCTGTATTTAGGACTACTTGTAATTCATCTTGATGTTTTAGGAGTCCATTTGCATTCCATGCCATAATATTTATTGAAAAGACCATGATTATTTTCTGTAGGTATTAAATTCAAGTTTCTTTAGCCTTTTATCAAATGATGTCATTTAGCTAAGAATTTGGTTAATCTTATCGTCGTTATTAGAATTTGCTGGTTGTTGACTTGGTTGTGGTTTCAACTGAATTCCCTTTGTTACTTGAGCAAACGATATGCCCTTTGTCACACGCCTTTCGACGTTCGGTCTCCCGACAGCACATTTACATTTTAATGATTTATTTTTAATTTTTTGGAGCTCTTTAGCTACTATGCACCCTCTGTAATTAGATGGATGAGGTTCGCCACAATGTACGCATTTCGGCTTTACTTCTGCTGGTTTTTGGCAATCTTTCGTGAGGTGTTTACCTGTACATTTTACGCATTTCGGTTCTCTAGAGCAATATTTTTGGGTGTGTCCATATGCTTGACATCGTTTACACTGTGGTATTAGTTTTGAAGTTTTCAAGGGTTGTATGTCCACTTTACAACCAAGTACGGACTTGATTCCATATATTTTTTCGATGCTTTCTTCTTTATCAAATGAAAAAATAAAGATATTAAGAGGTACTTTAGTACTTCAACTTAGCTTATTAACCGCATCCAGGATTTTAAACCTTTCAGATCTGCGATAATTCTGTCAGGTAGGCATGACGAATGTAATTTTTTTTGCTACCACTCTTATAGGTCTGTCCTGTTTATTTTCATAGGAGTACCAGAGGCAGTTGTTTTGGAGTAGGATCTTAGTAATAGACCTATAAGTCCTCGTCCATGGCGTTTATTTTAACGTTCTCGCCATTCATCATTTTCACGATGAACGAGTCGTTTGCAATTGATGCAGAGATCAAATCGTAAAAATGTTGATAATTTTCAACATTTTCTACAACAATGGGTGGTATTTGTGGAGGTTTTTTGACCTTCATTGTTTTTTCGCTAGAGCTAGTTCCATGATGTTGCGGTGGGGATTGTGTCAAGTTTAATTTCCTTTTTTTCCTATTCTTTTGACGCACCCACTTGGTTTCTTTGGCAAGTTCTTCTTCGTCAGTCTCATATTGGACCGCTTGAGTGGAACTCTCGTTATTTACACCTGTTTTGTTATTAGAGGTTGTATAATTTGGCTCGTGAACTTAGTTCATTTGACTCTGGAGGCGCTCTATTTTGCCTTTCAGTTCTAGTACTAATTTTTGCAGGTTTTCTCTTTCTGCTTTCTCTTTGACATAGTGATCGTATAAAATACGTTCTGTCTCGGTTTTGATGTTAATTTTAGTAGTCGAAGTCATTATTAAATGTTAAAGATAGCTGCGCCTTAATTAATATTTACTTACATGTTAAATGTTTGATTTAACGATAACTGGGTCATCGCTTCGGACGGACGACTCAACGTGACGGAATCAATGGCTGCATCAGCACTTTACTCGAACACAAATAATTATGCGCGAGGCAGCGGTGACGCGACCGTTCGCTGCGGAATTCGAACATACTATCAGAGGTCAATGTTAAATGGTGTTACTATGTATGTATTGGGACACCCTTTTTAATTAATATTTTTTCTTTACTACAAGGCGACCGTGTTCCATGCCCTCTTACTGCTATGCGGCTGCCAGAACCATGGTCTGCAGCGTTACATTTTCCACTCCTGTGGCCACTAAGTGACCACGCCGCTACTCCATCCATTCAGGGCAATTTGCCTGCGTGTGAAGCACTGTATCCTCTGAACAGCCTAAACAGTGGTGGCACTCAGGCATTGGCTCACGCCGTATACGATGCAGGAACACACCGCAGCAACCGCGCCCGGTGAGCACCTGCGTCAGCCGGTAGGAGAGACAACCGTGGCGACTCTCTAGCCAATCCTTCATCAAAGGTCTTAGCGCCTCAACTATGTCGCCCAGCAGTTGGCCTCCCGAGTAGCGCTTTCCACTCGTCCACGACCACCTGGTGGAGCTGGGATCGCTGTTCCTCGATTTCTCATGGAGTAGAATTCTGATCCCGCTCCATCGCTTCTTAAAACGACGGGTAGAGTGATGCAAGAGCTCTCGCCTCCAGGCTCCATGGAGGAGTACCAGCTAAGAGACTCGCAGCTGCTTAAGAAACTGTGCGGTATCCTCTTATAATCTTAACGGTCAGCAGCCGCAATGGACGTCTTAGTGTTGCTTCATTACTGGCCGTTAAATTCCCCGCCCGTACTAGGGCCCAAGACGTAAAGCCATAGACCGCACGATCCCCGCGTAGAGACATAGACCGCACGATCCCCGCGTAAAGCCTCCTGCAGCAGCAGGACTTGTCGGGCCCCTTCTAGTTAGGCAGTAGTCGTGAGAGCGGCTTGGGATTTCGAAATGCGCCCCAAATTTCCGCCGGTTATCGAGCCAAAGCCCCAAGTACTTAATGGAGGGCACGACTCCGATGCGTACACCTCCCACAATAAGACGGGATCCCTCAGGTGGTTGTATATTGGAACACGCCTTAATTTTCAACTTTCTTTTATTTCTACTGTAACACCTAACTTTTCGCCTTCGTGATTCTAGGTTAACGGGAACTACCATATAGGTTTTTTACTCAAAACCTATAGGGTACTTCCGGTTGACCTAGATTGTTAATTTTAGTTATATATTTAGGTCTTATAGCACAAGTAAGAGATAATACCGAAACATATAAAAGTTGAAAATGAAGGTAAATTCAGGTACTTACAACTTCGCGAAATTCTTTTGAATTCTCTACCTGCGCACGTGTTTCTTCCATCTTACAACATGGGTTCCTTGAAAATGCGTCTAGTTTGCCGGCAAGTGGCGGGCAGGTAGGATAGTGGTCGTCACATCACTGCTCTATCTATCATCTCATTTGGACCTCCTTCACCGCGTTAGATCAGGCGGGAGGAGGTCATATTCTCCATAAAAAAAAACTAACATACTACTTTTTAGGCTGACAGGGGCACGACCGTACAATTAGCCTAGAGCGGTCGGAACTCTTGATTAGTCGCTGTGGGGGCGACTACCGTCTTATCTCCCTATTTCATTAGGATCCTGTGCCGTTGCCTCATGCGTTATTCTACAGGTGCACCGCTAGCAGATGAGGTCGCTTGAGCCCACATAGCTTGTTATAAGTCTGACTAATTTCACACAGTCAATTCAAGCGACATTTCAGACAAGAGTGAGTCGAGTCGGTTCGATAAAAATCATGGAAGCATGGGTGCATTTCTTATACGCTTACACAAAGAAAGCCCTTATCATTACTTATTTCCTGATTTTGTATTATACTTTCAGGATATTTTCTATGTGGCATGCGCACCCGAATACGTACCACTAAGCCGCGAGTTCAACCCTTGCCTCAGCTTACACGACGAGTTAGTCAAACAAATGGGTAAACAAGGTAGCCCCTATTCTGTAGACGAAGACGAAAATCATGATAGGTGAGCACATTGTTCATATTTTTTCAAACTATTGCCATTTTTTTAAAAATACGTCGCAACATATCATATGTACTTATTGATAAGAAAAGTATTCGCCGGTTCGCGTTTGATCTGAAAGTTGTTGAGTGAATTAAGTTTCGCTGTAAATTTTAAAATGACCTGCACCGCCAAGGGATATGTATAAATACCTACTGTAAACATAAATCGTAGCAGGTAGATTGTAGCACTGTAGCAGTATATCGCTACGATATTACAAAACTCGTAAAAGATAATTACAATAATGAAAATATTCTATTCTAATAATTTAATCCGTTTGCAGAGATAACTGCAATCCAAATAATCGTACTGCTCCATCGGAGAACAATTCTGCGTCGAGTAGAAGCAGCTCGATATCTTCTGAGCAAGAAAATATAAGGCCTCCTCTACAACGAATGGCACCGATCTCACCTCCTACTTCACCTCAAGGTACGTGTACGATGCGAGCAAATAATTCTTAAATAGTAATTTTATCCGA
Organism: Thumatha senex; assembly: GCA_948477245.1. Taxonomy (NCBI): domain Eukaryota; kingdom Metazoa; phylum Arthropoda; class Insecta; order Lepidoptera; family Erebidae; genus Thumatha; species Thumatha senex. Next base: position 9,149,109 of record OX419726.1, on the reverse strand, counting down.
TGCACTTCTTTGCTCGAAGAATATCCATCACGCCTTATCCCCGAAGGGGTGGCAGAGGCATATTATATGCCCACTTTTCACCGTATGGATTCCTGTCCCACATAATAGGTGGTGAGCCCATTGCCGTGTTGAAATGGACAGATGCAGGTTGTGGCTACATGCTGTTGAAATTTTTCAAGCCGCCCATAAGGCCTTCAACCAGGCTTAACGACTGCCATTTTACTGGCAACCAGGACCAACGGCTTAACGTGCCTTCCGAAGCACGGAAACGCTCGCAAATGTAAATGCCACAAAGTGGTCACCCATCTGAGGACCAGCCATAGTGAAAGTTGCGTAACTCAGTGATCGTTTACAGAACACTGAGACCGCGGGGCCACGAGCGCTTCCTTGCTTGCTCGAAGAAACTAACTATTTATTTGTCACAAAACTGCCGTTCTGTTAATTTGCTTATTTCCATAACAATAACAATTACATACGACTCAACTTATTAAACCTGTAAAGGTAACATTTCAAACTAGCATTTCATTTTATAAATAACTTATAAACAATCCCAATACCGTTCGGGTCCTTCGAGCGGGATATGAATTAAAGAACAATAAAGTTACCAGATAATAAATACATAGAAATACTCACAAATATATACAAATGTAGTACCGCCTATGTGCGAATGGAACGTACGGGAAAACCATTTAAAATAGGACGAGGTGTAAAACTAGGGGATCCAATCTCTCCAAATCTTTTCACAGCTCTATTGGAATATATCTTCAGTCAACTTTACATGGACTGGAAAGCAAGGGGTATAAACATCAACGGAGAAATGCTAAACCACCTTCGTTTTGCCGATGACATACTTATATTAAGTGAAAGTCATAGTGAACTTACGTACATGATCGAGACGTTGGATTCAGCCAGTGTGGGCTACAAATGAATACACAATAAACTTGCATATTAACAAATAGTACTATGACACCTACACAAGTAAATGGTCAAAACATAAAATATGTAAACGAATATACTCGTATTTACTTGGGACAAAGGATATGTTTTCAAAATCAAACACTTGCAGAAGAAGAATAAACCTTGCCTGGAATAAGTACTGGTCCTTAAAACAAATATTCAAAGCTAATATTCCACTAGCGATTAAGAAAACAGCAATGGAAAAATCCGTTATACCAACTCTACTTTATGGCTGCCAAAATTGGACACTATCAAAGAAAATAATTAACAAACTACAGGTATTTCAAAGAGCCACAGAAAGGAGTATGCTAAACATTAAACTGAAAGATCGCATCAAAAACTCAGAGCTCTGAGACAGAACGAAACTCGTAGACGCAGCTACATTAGCTTGCAAGCTAAAGTGGCGATGGGCGGGCCACGTGGCGCGCACATCCGATGGCAGATGGACGGAGCGCGTGCTGCACTGGTACCCGCGCGACGCCGGGGCGCGGCGCGCTCGCGGGCGTCCCCGCCTCCGCTGGAGAGACGACATCGAAAACGTTGCCGGTGGCACATGGACACGACATGCTGCTGACAGGACTACGTGGAGATGGATGGAGGAGGCTTATGCCCTATATATAACAATGAGTATCCAAGTAATCCAAATGTAAAATACAAAATATTATTTTTACCTTAACCTTTTAACAGTACTTGCATGCTACTATAATTATACTTCTATTATATGATTATTATTCTCTTTATTTACAATACAAACATATAAATTACATTTTTAAATATATCTATAAAAACAAATACATTTAAAAATATAAAAAATAGTAGCCCACCGGTATCGGGTACAGGGACCAAGCTACCGGTGGTTATGGTTCCAGAGACAGGAACCTCCTCACAATGCGTGTCGTATCGAGGAGAACTGCAGCTGCCTAACGCGAGCCTCGTAAGATGTTAATCGAGGCTCTTGGCAATCAACCCATGTGCTGATACGACTATCAGGACAATGATTGCTGAATCCACATCCCACACGTCGACAACCTCGTGAACCAAGTCCAAATATTTTAATTGTTTCTCTTTTTCTGCTTTCACGAGATTTTCGTCATGTGGAATGGTAATATCAACAATCATTGCGCGACGCTCTAATCGATCTATCACTACTTTATCAGATTTATTGGCAACAATAGTACTGTCAGATAGATCGATCCCAGTACAAAGTGATTCGACCATTCTCAAGAACTGGGTCGGGTACATACCTGTAATAGGGCACCTCCAATTCCACAAGTTTATATTTAAGATCTAGTTGCTGATGGACAATCCTGGCTACTTGATTGTGTCTATGCAAATACTCCCCGTTAGCAAGACGAGAACAACCAAAAATAATGTCTAATTCAATTCAATTTTTTGGGTATGGCACTCGTCGAACGAACTCAACGATTCAGCCAAAAACAGACATGCGATGGAGATTTTTGTAAATGTGAAATTGTAGGAATAACAATTTAGCAATTTTGGTTTTGGTCCATATGTGAAAAATTCTTGAATAAACATAATAAGAAAAAAAAACACTAATATAAAAACAAATAAATACGAATAATATAGATAATAATAATTTTATAATAGGGAGAAGGATCAGAGTCTGATGGAGTTACACTGAATAAAGGAAATTAAAAGTTTAAACAATTCAGGAGAAGAATAGGTTAGTAAGGAGGAGAAGTTAATGGGTAAAGGGATATCAAGTTCATTTAAGCAGGAATACAAGTTGGGAAATACATTATTTCTAGGGCAACTAAAAAAAATGTGGTCTAATGAACCTTCGTCCAAGCCACATTCACACAATGAAGAGTCACGAACGCGTATTTTATGAAGAAAGACTGGTGTGCAGCAAAAACCTAACCGCAATCTACAGATTACCGATATGATGCTTTTTGAAACTTTTTTAAAACGATAAAACCATGGTTTTAAAATGACTTCGGGCTGAATGGCATGGAAATGTTTCCCTTTCCTTCTGCTACTAATATTCCAGTGGGCCTGCCATGAGGACTGGAGATCCCCTTGGGGAAGGCTTAGCAAGTCATATCCTTGGTATGCTAGGTGTTTGAGGTCTGATGTTGACGACACTATAGCACTTTTGGCAAGAGTGTCTGCACACTCGTTGCCCTTAATACCACAGTGACTAGGAATCCAGACTAACTGTACTGTCTTTTGCTTGTTGGCACAGGAAAAAAGTACTTGTTTTATCTCCAAGATGAGAGCACTATGGAGTTTACTCTTAAGTGGGTTCTGTTCAAGAGCCTGAAGACAGCTTAGAGACTCAGTGAAAATAACAGCATTGCTGATATCATGGGACTCTATAAAGAGGCATGCTTCCAAAACTGCCACGCATTCTCCTGTCAATACAGAAGATTCCTTGGGGCACCTGAATTGCAGAACGATTTTTGAGTTCTGGTAATAGACAGCAGCTCCTGTATAACTATCATTATTCAGTTTTGAGGCATCTGTGAAGAACCGTTGGGAACCACACCAACGGTTATTTAGTAATACTTTGAAGACAGAATCCGCCGAGGGGGTATTTTTGTATATTCCAGCGTCCAGACATATATCAGGTTTAAAATACAACACATCGAAGTCATGTCTGAACACTGGCAGTCTCTTAGATTTAATTATGGGGTGCTCTAATGTTTGGAAGGAACGAAAGGTCTTAATAATAAGTGGTATGTCTTTACGCAGCCAAAAGCTGGAGTTATAGCATAACTCACTCAATAGACTTAATTTTGGAAGAAGAGGATGAAAAGATTTACTAATTAAACGATATATAAATCGTGAGGCTAAGTATTGGCGTCTTAAGGTTAAAGGAGGTTCGGCGAATTCGACCTGCAAAGCATTGACCGGAGTGGATTTTATACAGCCTGAGATGAACCTTAGGCAGCTAGCCTGGGTCCTATCTAGTCTTGCTAGCGCCCCTTTATTACATGGAATGAGCAGAAAAGAACCATAGTCCATGATGCTGCGAACTAGTGCATTATAAACTAACTTCATGGTGTATGGATGCGCACCCCACCAAACACCAGAGAGAGCTTTCAGAATTGGAATAATTCTCTCACACCGCTTCACCTGATAGTTTATATGTGTTAGGCCAGACAGTTTAGCATCCAGATAGACCCCAAGGAATTTAACAACAGTGGCGTTTGGAATATGGAAGTCGTCGATAGTCACTTGAACATGAGGGAGCACACGTTTCCGAGTGAAAGTAAGTATAGAGCTTTTAGATGGAGCCAACCTTAAACCATGGTCTAGCAGCCACTGACTCAATGAGTTCAGAGAAACTGTTAGTGATGTAGCTGCATCACTGATGGAATAATCTGTAACATACAAGGCGAGATCGTCAGCATACTGTAAAATTTGACAATTGCTGTTTAGTGCTGAGCCAATGTTAGCAGAGTACAGGTTATATAGCAGGGGACTGAGGACTGATCCCTGAGGCAGCCCAGTCCACACCTTTCTCAGCCCCATCTCCTCTCCCTGAACTCTAAGCATCAGCGAACGAGACATAAGTAACTGGCATATGCATTGAATTATCCTTACCGGAAAATTCAGGTGTAGCAGTTTCTGCCTGAGAATTGGGAGAAGAACGCTGTCATATGCAGAACTTATGTCCAGGAATGCTGCTACAACAGATTAACCCTGAGATAAAGCAATACGGATATCAGCTATAAGTACTCCTACACTGTCCATAGTTCCAAGTCCCTTTCTAAATCCAAACTGAAATTTTGGTAGTAAACATTTTGATTCCACCATCCATTCTAACCGATTTTTTATTAAGTATTCCAATATTTTTAACATTACCGATGATAAAGCAATTGGTCTAAAACTGTTTGGATCCTCAGGGTGCTTCCCTGGTTTCAAAATCGGGATAATGACCTGGATTTTCCATTGGTCTGGGATCCAACTATTTAAAAAAAAAAATAAAAAAAAAATATCTATTACGCCTTATCCCCGAAGAGGTGGCAGAGGCATATTATATGCCCACTTTTCACCGTGTGGATTCCTGTCCCACGTAATAGGTAGTGAGCCCATTGCCGTGTTGAAATAGACAGACGCAGGTTGTGGCTACCTGCTGTTGTAATTTTTTAAGCCGCCTATAAGGCTTTCAACCAGGCTTTACGACTGCCATTTTACTGGCAACCGGGACCAACGGCTTAACGTGCCTTCCGAAGCACGGAAACGCTCGCAAATGTAAATGCCACAAAGTGGTCACCCATCCGACGACCAGCCGTAGTGAAAGTTGCGTACCTCAGTGATCGTTTACCGAACACTGAGACCGCGGGGCCACGAGCGCTTCCAACTATTTATAAAGCAATAATTTAGAATGACCAACAGATATTCTTTAGCAGAGGAGCCAGCGTGAGCAATGAAAGAATATGGGATACCATCTATTCCTGGGGTGGAATCATGAACGTATTTTAATACCATATCATATGCATATCATGTGGTCCGTGGATACCTCTGCAATTGATAACTGACTTTCGGCCAGAGAGGGAGCATAGCGGGGAGCTATTTTTGCAAAAAACAGTTCAGCAGTCTTGGCCGACATTGGAGACGATGAAACAGGGGCACATCCTGAACGGTACCTGTTAATATGTTTCCATACTACTGAGGATGGAGTTGAAGGGGAGAGAGAAGAGCAGAAGGATGCCCATCCTGTGCGCTTCTTATGTCGGAATGCCCTCCTACATTTAGCCTCAATATGTTTAAAGTTCAATAAATTAGATGTACTCATGTCAGCATTGTATTTTCTTTCAGCCTCTTTTCTCTGTTTGACCAAACCCGTGCACTCCTGGTCCCACCAAGGGGGTGATGGTATCTTCCCTTGAGCGCTGTTTTTTAAAGGGAACGATAACTCCGCACATGCATTGATATCACTCATAAATTTGTCTAAGCAGTCTTGAATATGGCAGTGCTCACGGTTTTATAAATTTTGAGTGGTGATATTTGGGAGGGTTTTAATTTTTTGTTCTAAAAGGGAAGAATACAATGACCAATCAGGATAAGAAATATTAAATTTTAGGAGGGGAGGAGGACTTTTTTCTAGATAAGTTCTATCAGTGAGTGTGACACAGATAGGGTAATGGTCACTGCCATATGATAAGTCTGCACATTGCCAACAGGCAGATGAGGCAATATCAATGGTGCAGAATGACAGATCAACGCAACTTTTACGTTGACCTTGAACTGGCCTGCGGGTAGAGCAACCATTGTTGAGGATGCACAGATCAAGATCATCCAAGATTGACACTAAGCCTTGCCCAAATGACTCACAGTGGTCTGAACCCCATCTGAAATGATGCCCATTAAAATCACCCATAACTAAAAATGGCGTCTCGGAATTCCCAAATATATTTCTAAGGACTGGTAGATAGGCTTGCTGAGGGTGGGCAATGTAAATAGAATAAATAATGAGACCTTCAACTCTAACAGCAACAATATTAATTTCATCCAAAGGTGCAACAACTCGCAGGGGAACAAAGGGTACCCTACTATTAATTAGGAGGGCAGACCCTCCATGACCATCAGACCTGTCACACCGTAGTAAGTTGTAGTGTGGAACACGGAAACTCAAACTTGACTTGAGCCAAGTTTCAGAGATACTACAAACAAGTGGTTTATGCTTATTCAGTAGGAATGTAAGGTCGTGCTTTTTATGAGCCACGCTCCTCACATTCCATTGGAGGAATACTTGACAGGGAGCCATTATTAATTTTGAAAATTAGATTTATAAGTTGGTCGGCAACGTTGGACGGTAAATTAATATTAGTGGAAACAAGAGATTTTATGACTTGTAAAATAAGTTCTAAAACTGATGATGATTTTGAAGAATATGATGTGGGGGAACTATTAAGAGCACAGCCATCTGAATAATGTCTAATAGAATAAAAAATATAAATAAAATAATAATAAAAATAAATAAATAATAATAAAATAAATAATAGAATAAAAATAATGTCTAATAGATTCTTCCGGAGGATGACATGCCCGACAAATGTCAATCGTCCCATCCTTCAGAATATACTTCCGATAATTATTCGTCATTACTACTTCGTCTGTAATTGCACAGACAAAACCTTCAGTTTCTCCAAAGAGGTCACCAAACCGTAGCCAGGAAACAGATGCTGTTAAATCTACGTCGGACCCATATAGGTTAAAATCGTCCATGCAGCTCCTTGCTCCTCCATATCTCCCTGCGATCATCAGTAGTGAGTATCACAGGTTTGCACCAGTTCTTTTTAGCCAGATTAAGCGGGGTAAGTCCATTGTCTACTGCTACTACATCCCGATGCATACTAACGTCCGCTGAAAGAAAATATTCTCTAAGGTTGCATATCTCGCGGTTGTGGAGAGTCTAACATTTAAGAAGCCTCGACCCCCAAACTTCCGCGGGATATACAACCTCATGACAGACGAACGTGGGTGATGTATTCGGTATGCAGTAAACAGAGTACGAACTTTTCTATCCAGGGTGTCCAGCTCTGTTTGAGTCCATCTGAGTATGCCAAAGGAGTAGGTTAACAATGGTATGACCCAATCGTTATAAGCGCGCACCTTGTTTCCGCCTAATAAAAGACTTTTCAGTACCTTTTTCAGGCGGCCCAGGAAACGCTCCATTAACGATTGTTTCATACTCTTGTCATCAATTCCTAATGCCTGTGTCATACCCAAATATTTGTAGGTTTCATTTGCAGAAACGGATCTAATTTTGTGGAATCTGAAAGTTCCATGCCTTCAGATTCCACAATCTTACCTTTTTTAATATACATGGTTGCACATTTGTCTACACCAAACTCCATCTTGATAGAATTACTAAAGTTTTCAGTTGCCTTTAGTAAATCTTTCAATTGGATATCGTTGGAGGCAAAGAGTTTCAAATCATCCATGTAAAAGAGGTGGGATATAACTTGACCACTTCTCTGCAAATGATAGCCCAGCCCTAAACCCTCTAATATAGTACTGAGAGGATTAAGTGCTAGACAAAACCACAAAGGACTCAAACTGTCACCCTGGAAAATACCCCTCTTTATCTTTATAGGTTCATCGTCACTAAGAATTTCTCGAAATCCCGGATAGCGAAGGACCGTACACCAATTATTATTATTATTATTCTCTTTATTTATTTATACAACATATCAATTACATTTTTAAATATATCTATAAAATAAAAAATACATTTAAAAATATAAAAAATAGTGACCCACCGGTATCGGGTACAGGGACCAAGCTACCGGTGGTTAGGGCTCCAGAGAAAGGAATTTCCTCACAATACGTACCGTGTCGAGAAGAACTGCTTTCTGTATCAGGCCCTTGATCCAGCTGTTTAATGCGAGCCTTTGTAGGTGTTGGTCAAGGCTCTTGGCTATAAGTCCATGGACAGATATGACTATCGGTACAATGATCGCTGAATCCACACCCCACACGTCGACAACCTCATGAGTCAAGTCTAAATATTTCTTTTGTTTGTCTACCTCGGCTTTCATGAGGTTTTCGTCGTGAGGTATGGTGATGTCAACAATAATTGCACGGCGTTCTAATCGATCTATTATCACTATGTCAGGCTTATTGGCGACAATAGTCCTGTCCGTGATAATAGATCGATCCCAGTATAATGTGACATGACCATTTCCGAGAACTGGGTCGGGCACATATCTATAGTATGGTACCTCTAAATCAACAAGATTGTACTTAAGAGCAAGTTGCTGGTGAATGATCTTGGCTACTTAGTTGTGTCGATGCAAATACTCACCGTTTGCAAGACTCGAACAACCAGAAATAATATGCCTAAGGGATTCTCCGGGACGATGACATGCCCGACAGATGTCCACCGTACCATCCTTCAGGATATACTTCCTGTAGTTCTTTGTCATTACAACTTCGTCAGTAATTGCAAAAACAAACCCTTCAGTCTCTCCAAAGAGATCACCAAATCGTAGCCAAGATACTGATGCATTAAAGTCTATATCAGGCCTGTGTATGGCCTGATAAAAACGACCATGCAGCTCCTTACTCTTCCATACCTCCTTGCGATCAGTAACACCAAGTACTATAGGTTTATGCCAATTCTCTTTAGCCAACGTGAGCGGGGTATGTCCATTATCCACTGCAACCACATCGCGATGTAACCTCGTGTCAGCATTGAGAAAATATTCTCTGAGGTTGCATATCTCACGGTTATGGAGGGTCTTGACATTTAAAAAGCCTCGCCACATATTCTTGAGGCGTGATGTTAGTGCCTGAAAACGCCTGCTTCACAAAGCGCATGACCCTCGGACGAGTGTTTCCCGATCTAAAGCAGATTAGCTTCCCAATGAGTGCCCTAGCCCGAGCGATACGACGCTCAATTCTACACTGCCAAGCTGGTACAGCAAGTTTAGGAGAAGAAGCAAGTTTCTTTTCAAAAAACTTTACTTCAGCTACTCTACATGCTGCAACGGCCGCACAGTATAGGATCGAGTGCGTATCACCAAGGTCTTCACTATTATCCAAATAATCAGGTAATAGCGAATCTAGAGCACACACCAAGGGCATATTCCGTTTATGCATAGGCAAACGCGGTAGGCTAGGTCTACAGCCTGGACTCATAGATCGATATTCCAGAATCGCATCCTCCAATGCACTCCTTAAGTTATTATTACACTGGATACTTACGGATATAGCCTCAACTGCAACAACTTCATCATTGTGTGTTGTGTTTGTTACCGATGAATTTGTAACCTGTGATGAAGTTGGACAGTCAAGGCTATTTCGTACCTCAGAACGTAGCCGCTCAAGTACAGCACTATCCAACATGTTACAACGTTTAATAGCCCGCACCTGATCCGATAATCGTTGTGCCGAGACGTTAACAGCTGGTTCAAGACCCTGAAACACAGTTAACAGCCGATCACGGTATGCAGTAAGGTTAATTCCCCCCTTTGTAGCCACAAAATATGCCCGCATGACGTTCTCATTCATAGAATCAGTCCATCGCATGCGGCGCACATTACCACCGGTAGCGGGAGCCCTATTCGAAGCCGGTGGGCCTCGGGACTCCAAGCGTGTCGGTGGCCGGCCTCTTCCACGCCGCCGCGCTGGTGGTGGTGACGACGGCGGGGAGAAATATTCGCCGCTTGAGCTCGAGCTCAATGCCTCAACTGCAGTCGATGTAGCGGATATGCTCACCGTGGACTGCGAGGCGGAGCAATGCGGCGAATCCGGAGATGGATCTTGTGCATTCCTTTTAGCCCTGGATCTTGTAAGCATTTAGCAAAGATATCGTTCATGTTTCATGTTTGTGAAATTAATTCTGATATGTCACATGACATCTAATGTCACGCATATCCATAATTATAGTATCTTGTATATTTCCGTATATAAGGTTTTATTTGTTATTTCTTGATTTTCATATTTTATATTCATTTTTCCTTTACTGGAAATACGGTTTATAAGCTTTCCGGCTATGGTAATATTATTTTAAATATTTTAAGATTATATAAACGACATTTGCTATGTAGTGTTGCCAGGTGTTATTATTATGTCTCTTCTTTTCTCGGGCATCTTCTTTTTTTTTTCTTGAAGATACCCGGGCTTTTGGTAGGCTTACATGGAGACATAGGTCCAACACGCAGAGGCCCTTTGAGAATTTTAATCTAATAGGGAATGGGACCCTCACTGCAGATAGTCCACGCCCGCCTTATGTAGAAGAACGGTAATGGATCACCTCCAATGGGAGTTAAACTATTGTGAAATGTGCTAACTATGAAATGGGCTATTGGGTTGGGTGTTAAATGGATTGGGTGATTTAAGCTATTGATGAAAACGGCGTCTGCCTTTTTAATATATTATTATTAAACTATTGGCAGACGGTGACTCGCCAACTCACTAGATGGGCCCCCTATACAATCACCATAGGCATGATAAGCCTGTAAGGCGACAGAGGGCAACACCGGTGTGAGCGGCTTGGGGTGTCGAGCGGTGCGGCGCCGGTTTCACCTTCGCGGGACAGGCCCGGAGCGGGCTTCCCCGTAGTTATGCCCTTGAAAATGACACTTCCACCCCCGAGTATATAGCTCTGGCTCCCTCCCTCAGACCGGCCAATCAAGGCAAGCCAGAGTTGAGATTTGCTGCACTCCCGGGAGAAGCACTCTCACTGCTCTCCCGTTAGGCCATTAAATCCTAACCGGTGCAGAAGGGCAACAAAACTCTGAGGAATCGGGACCGATGTGTAGCCACGCACATTCAGCTCGCCACAAGCTGCCCTGCGGATGTGAGCTTTTCAATAACTTTCTGATACACTTTTTGTTGATATCAGAAAGTGGATGACTCAAAAAGCGAATCTACTATGCCCTCTAAGGTTTGCGTTAATCCTATAAAAGATAACGACTGTCCTCGAGGGATTTATTTATTATTATTATTATTATACTACTATTATTGTGTGAATAAATCAAATCTAATGTCAATGAAATCTATTTTTTATATTTATTTATTATGCCGTACTATTTATTTAATAATTTGTTGTAATAATTGTAATTCATCTAGTGTAGAATTTATTACTTGGAAATAAATGGCTTATTATTATTATTATGTCTCTTCTTTACACTTCTTCTTCTTTTTTTTCTCATGAAGATACCCGTACTTTTGATAGGCTTACATGAGGACATAGGTCCAACACGCAGAGGCCCTTTGAGAATTTTAATCTAATGGGGAATGGGACCCCCACTGCAGATAGTCCACGCCCGCCTTATGTAGAAGAACGGTAATAGATCACCTCAAATGGGAGTTAAACTATTGTAAAATGTGCTAACTATGAAATGGGCTGTTGGGTTGGGGGTTAAATGGATCGGATGAATTAAGCTATTGATGAAAACGGCGTCTGCCATTTTAATATATTATTATTAAACTACTGGCAGACGGTGATTCGCCAACTCACTAGATGGGCCCCCTATACAATCGCCATAGGCATGATAAGCCTGTAAGGCGACAGAGGGCAACACCGGTGTGAGCGGCTTGGGGTGTCGAGCGGTGCGGCGCCGGTTTCACCTTCGCGGGGCAGGCCCGGAGCGGGCTTCCCCGTAGTTATGCCCTTGAAAATTACACTTCCACCCCCGAGCATAGAGCTCTGGCTCCCTCCCTCTGACCGGCCAAATAAGGCAAGCCAGAGTTGAGATTTGCTGCACTCCCGGGAGTAGCACTCTCACTGCTCTCCCGTTAGGCCATTAAATCCTAACCGGTGCAGAAGAGCAACAAAACTCTGAGGAATCGGGACCGATGTGTAGCCACACACATTCAGCTCGCCACAAGCTGCCCTGCGGATGTGAGCTTTTTAATAACTTTCTGATACATTTTTTTGTTGATATCAGAAAGTGGATGACTCAAAAAGCGAATCTACTATGCCCTCATAGGGTTGCGTTAATCCTATAAAAGATAACGACTGTCCTCGGGGGTATATTATTATTATTATTATTATTATTATTATTATTATTAAAGTTACCAGCTTATTGGATCGATCGTTCAAACTTTCAAGGAGTTACAATTTAAAATTTAGTTACATGGGAACGACGACCATAAGCGTCGTCTATACCTTTCATCTGTCTATCAGCAGATATCCAAGCGAGTAACAAGCTGGCTTTGAACTTCAGCCTAACAAACCAAGTTATGGGATTATGGGATATTTTATTACACACCGCCGTCTAGCCCAAAGTAAGCTAATATAAGCTTTATGTTATGGGATCTAGATGACTGATAAACATACTCAAATATTTCTAAATACATACATAGCAAACACTCAAACTCCGAAACAAACATTTGTGGATTACACAAATGTTTTTTTCGACCCGGGAATCGAACCCCGAGACCTCAGTCGCGGCAGTCGCATACACTACCACTGCGCCACCGAGACAGTCAGTTCTCAGGCAGCCATCATAAAATGCGAAAAACCCGAAGCTTTCCGCTGTCGGTTCTGAATGGCCGCATTTTTTTTAATGGCTAGGTCCAAACGCAAATTTTCACCCGGCATAAACCGAGCTCATTTTGTTTACTTTACAGTGTTACCAGAGAACAGTGGACGATGTGTACGCATCTACAAGATTCCTCAGAGCAATCTCAGTGCAGGCGCATACCAACGACAATCTGTATCCGCCGACCAAGTCGTTACGTCTTATTTTTCAGACAGGTGCCGACGGTATTTATGCACTTCCTCTTATTCAATTTTATCTTCGCTTTTTAGTAGTTGGTGCTTTTGTCTTAAAATACTATTTGGTCAAGCACATTTAAAGCTTTAGACATCGCCTAGTTGCGAGCGTGGTTGCTTATCATGATTACGAGGATCTCGTCCGTCATCGATTAGGCAAAAGTTGGGACGAAAATACGTCGCCAAGAATGAAGATCGGAAAAAAATACTAAGACACAGTCCTAAGTTACTGTATTGGAGTTTTTCCGACTCAAGGGGAGAACGTCAGTAGCACTAATGACTCAGTAACCTATGAATGTACAGACAGCCCAATCAGGGAGCCGAGTCTACTATTGACAAGCCGTAGAATAGAACCAGAATTGCTGTTAGTTTTTAGCTGTCAAAATGTTAGTAGACTATCAAAAATGCAACTGACTAGCGGCTACTGGCGCGGTACGTGTTAGTAGAACTCATCAGCCGACCGATAGAAGTCTATTGGAATACAATTGTAATAGTATACTACGAAAAAAAGTCAAAATTGTACCGGTGGCTTTCTATTGAGCGACGATTACGATTCTTTTCTGACACGATTGTAATAAAATAAGTGTAAAATACATTTACGAAGGTAAATCCAAAAGTTCGTAACCTAACCATGAAAATCAAAGAAACGTGGGTGTAAATTATTTTTTATTTTTCTACGTAGTCACCATCTAGTTCAATGCACTTTTTCCATCTGAACTGCAACTTGTTTATACCTTCAAAAAAAAAAATTCCGGAAGGTCGTTAAAATAACCATTTACTGCATCTATGACCTCTTCTTTGGTTGAAAATTTCGAACCACCTAAATGTTTCTTTAAATTCGGAAATAAATGATAATCCGAGGAGGCTAAATTCGGCGAATAAGGTGGGTGAGGCAATAATTCGTAACCACAATTATTGATCTCAGCCATTGATTCGGCAGAAGTGTGAACCCGCGCGTTGTCTTGATGGAACAAAACTTTCTTACGCAACATACCCGGCCGTTTTTCTTTGATTTCTTCGCGAAGCCGTCGTAAAAGGTAAATCTCTCTCGAAATTGTGAAGCTAACGCGTTTTTGTTCGACTGAAAGCAACCTAGGCACCCAACGAGCAGAAACCTTATGGAACCCCAGTTCTTGAGTTATGATGTTTTGAACCCGACCATAACCGATGCCTGTGATCTCAGCTATCTTATTGATGGTCAATCTTCGGTCATTTAGTATAACATCACATATTTTATCGATGTTTTCCTTGGTGGTAGACGTTAAAGGCATTCCACACCTAGGATCATCTTCAACGCTCTCCCGACCTCGCTTAAACTCAGCTACCCATTATTTTACACCGGAATAGGATGGAGCAGATTCTCTAATGTGCTCACCATATCTTCATGAATATGTTTTGGTGATAGACCTTTTTTATGCAGGTACTTAATCACTGCGCGATGTTCGATTTTGTTCATTCTTGAAAATCTTTTCCGATACTCTTAAACAAATATCCACAAAAAAAAACCTAACCACTCCGGGAGTGCCGACAGAAGTGAAAACTCAATTTATTAATAATTTATTTATCTAGTCGCGTTGGTACATGCATATATGCACACACTATAGCTGCGTATCGTAACGGGGAGTAGCGAGTCCAAATTTATCTCATCTAAAAAATTGCGTACCGCGCTAAAAGAAGTTTTTCCTTCAAAAATTGACCGGGATCGACGTAAAGATGATGATGATGAAAAATAAATCTACACTGAAAGAGTCCTAATTGATTACACAGCATTATTTAATAAGACCTGTAGATGACCGGAAACAACGTTTGATGATGATGATGATTATGGTCGCGAGTCCAGAGATTTTATCTCATCTAAAAATATGCGTACCGCGCTAAAAGAAGTTTTTCCTTCAGAAATTGACCGGGATCGACGTAAAGATGATGATGATAAAAATAATTCTACACTGAAAGAGTCCTAATTGATTACACAGCATTATTTAATAAGACCTGTAGATGACCGGAATCAACGTTTGATGATGATGATGATTATGGTCGCGAGTCCAGAGATTTTATCTCATCTAAAAATATGCGTACCAAAGATGCGAAGAACGTAAAGATGATGATGATAAAAAATCTTACGCTTTTTCGATCGAACACGTGACCCTGACGGACACGTGACCCTGACGCGAGTTTAAGATTTTATACCCATTACAGAAAGTGCTCAACGCCGCTAAAGAAGTTTTCACTTCAAAATTCGCGCGCCCTAACTGAACCAAACTTTGCTCACTTGCTACTGAATAACCATAGTACAGATAGAGGGTAGATTTTAAAAAAATGCATTGCTTTGTCTATGTTAGGCCACGAGCTTTTGGATCCACCCTCGTATTAACGCGATCATGCTTATTTACCTTAAAGAGCTTGACGTTTCGACTGGGTTGCACCAGCCGTGGTCACAAGCAGACTCTGCTTGTGACCACGGCTGGTGCAACCCAGTTAATACCTGTATTTTACACTTATTTTAATCATGCAACGCGAAAGTTTAAAAGTTACGATTGTAATAGTAGACTTAGCCCCCCTGGTCTCGAAATATTACTTACCTACCTACCTGGCTACAGCATTAAATCGAGTAGTTACTGTTCTTAAAAAGCAAATTATATTATTGAAATGAAAACATTTTTGTAATCTTTTTTCAGACCCAACAGCATGCGGCAAAGGCTAGCAGAATTGAGGTTAGATAGCAAGTCGAGGGGTGGCGGTGATGACTAGACCTTATAAAGTGCGACGAGATAAAATGCGTAAAGATATCGAATATGGAAATCAGTGCACAATTTTAAAGTATAGATATCGAAAGTGTATACGTAATATGAAGCTAACGAGATTTGTGGCCACTTTAAAAATTGACCATATTTAGGTACTTGGAAATAGAATATCATAATGTCAGAGCGTTTATTATTTAAAATATTGTCTATGAGACTGTCCTGGGACATTTTGTAGTTGGTAAGTTTTATAGTGTAGGTACATAATAGGAATATATAAAAATACAATTTTTTGTAATAGGTAATGTACTTAGATATGATAAATAAAAAAAATACTATCAATAAAATTATAAAATTAAATGTGTGAGAACCATATAATATTTATTAAAATTTGATTTCATAACAATATTTGAAAGACGTAGGTATAATGTTGGTAGATATTTGAATGATAAAGATGTGATACAAATAATATGGGTGATGTACACAAGTGTATATTGCAGTAGAATGTATATTGAATACAATATATAATTAAAGTAGTTCGGAGTTTAAATATTCTATTATTGTTGCAATATTATAGGTTTATGAAGAAACTTATCATTTACAATAAGTAGGTAGAGTCAGCAAGAGAAGTCGCTAAGCATAGCAAGTTTAATTTCAGCATAAAATGATGATGTACCATTCTTTACAAGTATCTATAGTAATATTTTATAGAAGAAATATTTGTAATTTGTTTGTAATGACTAGGCTCAGAAACTACTGGGCCGATTTTAAAACTTCTTTCACCATTATAAAGCTACACTCTTAGTGAGTAACATAGGCTATATTGGATTTTCAAAAAGTATTGGGTTCCGTACGAAATCTAGAATAGGAATACTTTACCACGCGGGCTGCGAGTATCAGCTAGTACTCTATAAGTATAATATTTTTTACAAGGATAAATTTGGTAATTTTAAGGTTCCATATCTTATAGTTATCTTATGTGACTACTGCAGGTAGAACCTGGCCGATAAGTAAGGTAACAAAAAGGTAGGTATGTCTGTATTCATAAAATAACCGCTTTTCATAAAATAGTTACAAACAAGTATTGACGCGCAAGTCATTCATATATTTATTCTGTGACTTTGGGACTGTGTTAATCTACTTCTGAGGCTGACTGTACTGTTATACTTTTTATGTACTCACCATGTAGTTAAGGATTGAGACGTGTAAAATGTATATGGTTTGCAGTGCACAAAATTTACGCTCAAATTTTAGTAAAAAACATATTTAAATAATGCAAATAATATAACGACGATTCGGTGTATAAAAATTATCCTGGATAAGACCGGTTAAAGATATTTTTATAATATAAAATGTACAGCGAACCTACATACCTTTAGGCATTGAATTCACACTATGTAATTTAATTAAATATTGAAACTCATATAATTGTAATATTCTAGACACGTGACTAGATCAACATGTAAGACAAAAGGTGATTCAGAATAGTTTCTCTTTAGGATTACATATTAAAATAATAAAATGAATTCATATTATATGTATTATCAGATCTCACGACATTCAACAGCTCCTATTTTCGTCGCCTCGTATTGGCGTATATTATTATTTACACCCGCTTTTTGCCAGAGCGTTACCTATTTCGTTTATTCAATACTGCTCTCCTCAATTTGGACCCGTTCGTATTTTGTACAGTTATAGACGTAAATATTTCTAGTGGCACATTGAACGGTAGACCTTGCAAGTACTGTAATAATTTAATTGATAAACCTACCCTGACCAGCCACCTCTACCCGATTTTCCCAGACGTTCGTGAACGCCTGGGAATGTCCTGGCTGGAGGTGGATCACTGTGTTGCTCAATTTCTTACGGGATATGGTAACTTTAGGAGCAAATTACATTCGTTTAAGCTGGTTGAGTCAGCGTTCTGTCAGTGTTCAACTGCTGACTCCAAATATGATCAGACCGCCCATCATATACTTTGGGAGTGTAGCATTTGGCAAAATGAGCGATATAATATGCTTATTGTTTACAAGTAACGTCGGGAGTAGTTTACTATTCGGATCTCGTGATCGCATCGAGGGTGAATTTTCGTGCTTTTAAACGTTTCTGCCATACATATTACTGGAATCAAACATAGCTCACATAGGACCCGTAATATACTATTACCGTGGTGCTTCCCTATTTCTATAGGATTTACACCTAGTTGCTTTCCAGGTCTCCCGCTTTGCAAAGGAGGGAAGAGGCATTACGTTCTTTTCTTACTTCCTCACATTATCTTCTGATTAATTTCGTTGCGGGTTCCAAGACATGCTAACTTCTCCTGGGACATCACCGAGATCGAGCTCGGTGTAACTTTTCTGGTGCTTTGGTCATTGCTGTAGATCCTGGTTTACAGAAGTCACAGTAATGGGAATGTGGGTGGGATTAGTCCCAATTAAATACCTACCCTGAAAAGTATTATAAAGAAAATGAACGATTACATATTTTGTATTCAAATTTACACTATTTGTATTTATGAAGTTATTATACATACTTATCTGAAGTTGTATGTTTATTAGCTATATTAAGATAAAAGCTGAGGAGTTTGTTTTTTGTCTGTTTCTTTTTGTGTTGTATAGCCCATTTATTAAGGAAGGCTATAGGCTATATTTCATCACGCTACTATCGAGGAGATCGGATCATTTATTATAAATGTCAACAAATCGGGCATATTTTCATACATATTTAAATGTAATAAACTTATCAAGAAATGACACTGATCACGAATACTTATTAAAAAACTTATACGCCAGGAGTCTGACGAATACCAAATATGACGAATGAAGACTTGTTAGGTCAGATCCCCTGGTCTAACTAATCAATATAGGTTTTTGACCAATTATAAAAATTTCGAAGAAAATAGGCTCTGAGGAAAACAGAATCTGTCGAACGTCTTAAGATACGTATTATCTGTTGAAAGTCTATTTGAAACCAGAAAAGAAGTGCCATCCATTTATTTGGTTATCTTTGTAGTAGGTACTTAGTATAAAACTGTAAATTTTTGCGATGCAAGTGAATTGAAACCTTAAATGTTAGTACTATATTTATTATCAATGTATATATAGAGGATTATTCTAGTGTTAAATATAAAAATAGGTCCTTAAGTCATTGATATGATATATTCAAAATTAGTGTTTATTGTATGAAGCAAAAGCTACACTCTCAATGCATTTAGGGATTATGTAGCCTTTGCCTTACTGAATTCAAGTAGTCAGTTGTACGTTTCAATGTTGTGCAGTAACTATAATACCAAAGAAAAGAACCAAACTGATAGTTGTAAGTTTATTGGTGTAAGAACTGTTTTCAAATATTAAATCCGTCAAATTTGAAAATACATGTGAATGAATATGTATCTAATTGAGAAAACTATATTATGTATATATACTAGATAGGTAGGTACGTCAGCATCGTTCTATAATATTATCAGTTTCATTCCAATAACAGTGGCGCATCTCTCCAAGCATTGTCGAGAACACCTAGTAATAGCCTTAAGAATGCGAGAATAATTAATGCAGCTTGACAAACATTTTGAAATTGACCTATATATATACGAGAATACTGTCAAAAGGGCACTAATCATTTAATAAATGAAGCAAGAATTCTCAGAAAATTTCATCATAATACAACTAGTACTTACTTTCTATCGGTTGCCACATGACCAAACATAATGGCATTGTTTATTTTTGTGGTAGTGATTTTGGGAAAGGCTCGGAAATGTGTCAGGAAACCGGGGAAGCGCACGCATTTGATTTGACCAATGAGCGCGCGTGGTGACGGAGTGATAAAATGTTAGATGTTAGGTACAGGTCATATCCTCCTTTTGCAAAGCTGTACTGCGATTAACATTAGTCGACTAAGAAGGACAGTTGGGCTAGCTGTTTTAATCACGTAATTACAAAAGTTGACAACAAAAGTTTACATGGTTCAGTTCTGACAGGTTTAAGGCTATCGATTCGTCGAGGTATAAGCAAAGTCGAACGATAGAAGTCGTCAAAACTCTTTTGGACTCAGAGCGCCCTGTAACGTACCTACATTCACACCTTACAGGGCACACTGGGTCTGGGTCAGGCGCATTGAAGAGAAAATTATAAGGTACGTATGGACCAAATTTACACTAATAGTAATTTTATACGTTGATGTAATTTGTGTAGGAAAGCAAATGGTGATGGTGACCTTGTAGATCATCATCATCCTCTTGCCCTTGTCCCAATTTACTTGGGGTCGGCGCAATATGACTAAATTCCATACTGCAAAATGTTTTGGCTTGGTTTTTATGGTCGGCCGCCAGCCTGACACCAACCCTCCTTGGGAATACCTTGTGGATCGCGTGTGACAAATATAAAAGGAGAGATCTAAACATGAGGGTCTCAAATAATGATTGCTGTACTTCGACGATTGTGAAAGGATTTTAATAGTTGTTGAAATATGAATAAATATTTGCATATTGATTCATATTTCAACAACTATTATTACAAGTTATTACCTACTTTGTTCAAAACCTTTACGGTCATATTTTTGTGAAACTCGATTCATGAAGATTAAGGTAAATCGAGTAACGCAGTCTCATCATATCTAGCCATAAAATTGACAACATTTTTTAGATCTCCTTTCGTCAAATAAGTTTTTCAGCTTGTGTTTTAAAGATCACGAAAGACCATTGCGCAAATTGCATCGAATCTATGTAGACATGTAAACAAATGTCATGATGTTGTCCAATTGAATTTGAAATTATGTTATTCTACTGGCAAATATATTAAATGATAGCTGTTCTGTGCGTGTAGTTTATTAGAATATGTGTAGGTATATACTAATTCGTAAATAGAATATGGATTGTCTAATTACTATTGTTAAATATATAAAATATAAATCTGAAAGATAATTAAAATTGTATATAGACCCGGTGCCTGTTTCAATGTGTGTAATAGACCGTCGAAAATTAACACCAAAATATGCAATAGCGAAAGAAGCAAAATTGGTTACTTATAGTTAAAAGTTTATTTATTTTTCATCATTATAGAAGTACAATTGCCTGTGAGAATAAATCGAATACCTCGGTAATAAAAATATAATATATGAAGATGTTTATCTAGTTTACATGTTTGTTAAATTATATAGTTTATTTATATATAATATTTATTATTGTATAAATTGTATACCTACTGCCGAAAAAATAATGTCACGAAACTAATGTGTTGAGAAAGTAAAGAAAATTTTTGACATAAATTCTGCCCTAACACAAACTCTTTGGATGTGCTGGTGGCAGTTCTCACATAAACACATTTTGAATGGTGGTATCGTTTAAATTGTGTTTATGTAAGTGCAGAACTGGGGGCCGAGTCTACTATTGACAAGCCGTAGAATAGAACCAGAATCGCGGATTTTAGCTGTCTAAATGTCAGTAGACTATCAAAAATGCAACTGACTAGCGGCCACTGGCGCGGTACGTGTTAGTAGAATTCTATCGGCCGACCGAAAGAAGTCTATTGGAGTACGATTGTAATAGTACACTACGAAAAACTGTCAAAATTGTACCGGTGGCTTTCTATTGAGCAACGATTCCGATTCTATTTCGACAAGATTGAAATAGCAGACTTGGTCCCCTAAGGGTGTAAAAGATACTGTGAAAATAACCATATAAACTAAATCTTTCACTCAAAATATTAAGGTTACAAATACCATGTCAAAAATAAATTCATCTCACGGTTCTTCAGGAATATGTAGAAACCTATGGTATTTCCAACCTTATTTTTTTAGTCATAAGAATTAGTTTCAAATATTACCAGCCCAGTAGGTACTTGCTATTTGAACTGGGACTAAGTTAGCTTAATGCTAAATATTATCTCATTTGAACAGTCACGTTCGTCGAACTAAAGGTAGGGAACATTAAACGAAAATATTAAGTACATAAAATTATATTTATTATTCATATTTATAGATACAATTATTAAATTATATGTATATTACAATAACTAATCGTAAAGCCAGAGAAACGGATCAAATACGACATGTAATATATAAAAAAAAAGTTCCATAACATACTTATATGTATTATTGTATACCTAATGTAGTGGTTGTTTACTATGTTATTTTCTCTGAAGTTTAAATAAATGTCTGTTAAGAATGATCGAATTATTATTTCAACATTTGAATGTATAATCTATAAATGTATTATCATAATGACTAAAAAAACTTTTTTTCCGAGATACAGAATTTATTTTTACCACTGACCTGGCAGACAAGCATACGGCCCACCCGATGAAAGGTGGTCACCGTAACCTATGGATGTTTGCAACACCAGAGGTGCCGCATTCGCGCTACCGACTGTTTGAAAATATTTCAACATTTTGCATTTTAAGGTTCTTGGTAGGGTATCTAATTTGTCGGGAACCTGGGACATTTTTTCGAGGAGTGTTATCCACGGAGCCCGGCGCTACACGGACAAGTAGGCCCTCTGTGTTTCTAGTCAATTAGTTTGTTGATGAAGAGTCAAAATTTTATTAAAAATCCATCACGCCTTATCCCCGAAGGGGTTGCAGAGGCATATTATATGCCCACTTTTCACCGTGTGGATTCCTGTCCCACGTAATAGGTGGTGAGCCCATTGCCGTGTTGAAATAGACAGACGCAGGTTGAGGCCACCTGCTGTTTAAAATTTTCAAGCCGCCCATAAGGCCTTCAACCAGGCTTAACGACTGCCATTTTGGCAACCAGGACCAACGGTTTAACGTGCCTTCCGAAGCACGGTAACGCTCGCAAATGCAAATGCCACAAAGTGGTCACCCATCCGAGGACCAGCCATAGTGAAAGTTGCGTGACTCAGTGATCGTTTACAGAACACAGAGACCGCGGGGCCGCGAGCGCATCTTATAAAAAATATTTAATAAATAATTATAAAAAATTGCCAAGCTGTGCACGATTTTCTTACATACAAATTACATTACATTATATTGCTAAATAATGGTAGCAAATATTCTTCAACAACATTTTCCTAACAAATTAATCTAAATAAATCCAAAATAAAGCATTTATCTCTAAATTCCATTAACTTTATAAATTATTTCATTCATAAATCTATCTAAAGTAATCTGCTTCATTGAGTCATATACAAAATATCTAAAGATATGTAAGTGACTGTGAAGTCGAAAGTAACGAGTGAAATGTGGTACAAAACTACCTTACATTACATAATAACTTCAAAGAAATTGAAACTAACTAATACAAATAACACTCACCAAACCACTGTTAAAAGAGGCAGGGTTTTAAAAGTCTGTGCCACTATGATTACTCACTCACGTCACACTACAGCAAATAGACAATATTAAAAAAAAAATTCGGCGACGAAGCCCTTGGTTATTGGGTGTGCGTCACGAGTATCAGTACTGTAACGTCATACACGATCACTCTACATAATAAACCATGTGAACATATTCTTAAGGTTCAATTTCAAACTAGACAATGGGACAACGTTATACTTCTTTTGGCACATAGGGAAAAATGATGAGAGTAAATTTTTACGAAGAGCGCGGAGACCGTAACGAAAAACCGACACCATTTAGTTAGCTGATAAGTATTTCCATGTCAATTTATAAACACCTTGAAGTTAGCTGATAAGTGTTTTCATGACTACTTATAACATTCAAAGTAGTTTTCATTCTTTGATGTTTTTTTCTTCATTCCTGTTACAAACAAAGAGTTGTGGTATATGTGATAAAATCTTATTAGACTAAAGCAGTATAACTTCTAACGCGTGTACATAAGTACACTCCCAGTTTTTTTACAAAGTTATGCTTTCATTTGTTCCAATTTCCTTGTATAACTTATAAAATAAAAATATTACCTAATAATATCAGAGATCATAATAACTTTGGTTGTTGTTTCAAGGCAGTTATATCTAGAAATCTTGGCATTTCATTCTGCAAAGGTGACTTGGATGAAGCTGGTATACCTGAAATATGAAAAGGGTCATAATGTCAATTGAAATTGGTATTTACTAAAAAAAAATATTATCTTTGGGAAAGGACGCATTGATTAGATATTGAAGGCATGGTTGGAATGATATGATTACTAAAGGAAAAAGAGTTGGCATGTTGGACAGCAATCGTTTCCAATAACTGTGGCTTCTAAGCAGTCTTGCAGACACGCAATATAAACCTTCATAATAATCAGACTTATGATATTATAAATAATGTTACTTTAACACATGTATAACTGAAATTCCTAAATCAATCAAATCGACCCTATTGAAGTCCAATGCTGGGCAAAGGTCTCTCCAAATTTAATTTTTTTGTGATTATGACTGAGTTAGAAGTGTTGTGTCTTTTAAAGTTTTTTTTTTTTGCCCTAACCTCATTTATAAATCAGCTGGTGCAGCACTTGCAGGTAAGGCTGGATTGGCCCCTGAAGATCTTAGCATCATCCAACATCACTTCATTTATTGCACTCTTCGTAGGAATTCTTACCTTGTAGCAACTTATGCTTCTCCATATAATTTCTAGTCGCGAACGACATGTCAATAGGCGCAGTTGTGGGCCTCTGAGTCTGTCGTGATGGCGCCGGTACAGGAGCCGCGCTTTTCAAGTACTTAGCAGCCAACTGATTCATTTTCAGACTTGTGTCAGTGGTACCTGAATAGATATGAGGCCGATGGAGTCCTAGTGGATCGTCACCGAATTTTACTCTGGAAATTGAATTAATATTGAATTGACTTCTATTATCTTCTACATGTGAGCTGTCAGACATATGAGACAGTGCTGTTTCAATAGCAAAAACCCTCTATGATTGTATAATCCTACTAATATTATAAACGCGAAAGTTTGTAAGTATGGATGTTTGTCTTTCACGCAATATCTACTGAATGCATTTTGATGAAACTTTACAATAATATCATAATAATAATAACACAATCTCGTGAAAGCAGAAAAAGAAAAACAATTGAAATATTTGGACTTGGCTCACGAGATTGTTGACATGTGGGATGTGGATTCGGCAATCATTGTCCCGATAGTCGTATCAGCACATGGGTTGATTGCCAAGAGCCTCGACCAATATCTTATGAGGCTCGCGTTAGGCAGTTGGATCGGGAGTTTGATGCAGAAGGCAGTTCTCCTCGACACAGCACGCATTGTCAGGAGGTTCCTATCTCTGGAGCCCTAACCACCGGTTGCTTGATCCCTGTACCCGATACCGGTGGGCCACTACTTTTTATATTTTTAAATGTATTTACTTTAGATATATTTAAAAATTTAATTTGTATGTCTGTATTGTAAATAAAGAGAATAACACATCATAATAACACATAGGCTATTTTTATCCCGGGATCAAGTTACTGTGGGAAACGGGAACGAGAAAACTGTAACACCTATAATGTGAAGTAAATGTAATAGAAAAAGTATGACATTACCTTTTTGTGACACTAACATTAGTCTTGTCAATTTGCATTTGTACTTGCATTTGATGTCTTGTATTTCTATATAGAGCACTGGCTGATGAAGGCATGTCTGAGTCTTGCAACATACCATTAACATGCGTCTGAAAATAGTATTAAAATTGGCAAAATAGCATTTTCTTACTGTGTAGAATGTACATGGTCACACACACAATAAGATCTGTAATAATCATTCTTATTATTCACGCCTTTATTCCGGTCTTTATTTCCAGTAGCATATTATACGCCCACATTTCACCGCAAGAATTTTTGACTTAAGTAACCAACACGACAATGAGTGATGAGCCCATTGCCGTGTTGCAATGATGCAGTTTTTAGCGACCTGCTGTTGAAATTTTCAAGCCGCTATTAAGCGGCTTAATGTCTGTAATGATGCTGGCAACCAGGATCAACGGCTTAGCGTCTTTTTTGAAGCACGAAAACGCTCTTGAATAGAAATGCTATAAAACGGTCACTTATCCGAGGACCAGCCATAGCGAAAGTTTCTTAATGCAGTGATTGTTTACAGAAACTGAGTAAGAACTGAGCTGGAGGGGGCTACGAGCGCTACAAGTCTCTAACAATGTGCATAATTTGTAACAACTCTGGTGTTGCAAACATCCATAGGCTACGATGACCACTTTCGATCAGGTGGACAGTCGGCTACCTAAGTAGTTTAAAAAATCGAGTGTGCTTTTAACTACACGTCTGAAGTAAAACATCCCTCTCCCGATCACACTTTTCGTAACACTCTCGTCTCGCATTCTCCAGCTCTCTCCAGTCACTCCCACTCGTCTGTCAGAGCACCAAATTGGTGGACATAGTTCATCAGGTATGTCAAAGTAACAATGTCCGATGGACAAGACAAAGTCCTGAGTGAAGATTACGACTAGTCTGTAATAAACTAATGTAAGGTTGTGCGCTTAGGTTAGACAGACCAACAAATAACTAATTGAATCGAGCGTTACATGGCGGAAATCCATCGTAGAACGATAATAAAGGAGGGGAGGAGGATCCCACCACACACCCTCGATTCGTCTATCCTAACGCACAAAGGTCGAGGATAACCTCTACTAATTGTAACGGAGGAATGACGAACCGAACTCCTCAAGGAAAGGGATGTAGGATAGGTAAAAGGAAGAAGGCGGCACTTAGTCGACAAGTCGACACGTGTTTCGCCTACACACGAGGCACCCTTAAGACTTTGCTGTCAAGCAGTCTTGAGGGTGCCTCGTGTGAAGTGGAGTTTTGCACAATTTTGACAAGCACTCACGGGGTGGGTCTAAAGCGCCGAATAAATTTAATAATTGTGTAAATTTTAGATGTTAAATTTGAACCTTTTGCCTTTTTAGTGAGGTGGTAACAAAAAGGCTAAAAGGTCTTATGTGCTAGACACTAATTAGCACGACCAATTAAAGTGCTGGTAGTCTCTCTAGAGATAAAAGAATCTGAAAATTAGTTCTATTATCAAATTATATTCGGGACAATGGTGTTGCAAACATTCCTAAAGAGAGCAAACATCTGGCCAAGCTAAGAACCACAAATGATCCTGGGTTCAAATAAAGAAACCAAGCTGAATGCCCAGAATAAGACGGTGCCATCCTCTCAATGGTGATTGTTAATATCATTATCATCGTCCGAGTTTCCGTCCTAGCTGCGTCTTGCGGTGCCTGGGGTCCGCTTAATCAATAGTGATTGTTATAAAGCATAATAAATTGTAAAATATGTATAATTACCATAACTTTATTATAATATGTCCATCCAACATTGGACTGGTCATTACTCTCTGCTTCAGACCTGCATCAAAAAAAAACATAATTTTTTATTTACATCCAAGCATTCCAGTTACATGCCAGGTGTGAGTGAGAGACCTCAAAAAGTAGTAGCTTGATGTCGTAAAAGATGACATTTTTGTCAATGACCTTGCAGTCTGTGATGCTGAAGATCATTAGAAGTGGAAATATATCAGGAAAGCAAACCCCAGACTTAGAAGTGACAACTTTGAATCTTTAAATGCAACCAAGATTAATGCTTGGCTAGTTAGTTAATGATTATGAGGATGATGATGATCATCATACACGCATTACAAGATTAAATAGTCCATCTGACTGCAATCGTCCAAGAAAGAAATTGTATTTAGTATAATATCTGCTAGGGTAGAGATAATATTATAAAAAAATCTAAGATTGATTTTTTTTGAAACCACTGAAGAGGCAGTCCATTTTGGTTGTGATTACATTTTAGAGAGAGAGTAAAGGTGTGATTATAAAATTTTATAGCGGTAATCGATGCATGTAAACTTACCCGCTGTAGTCTTGTATATCCAAATACAAACTCTGTTCAGGGGACATTAAAGGTGTTATAGCATTTTCCACCTGCACATTATACAAACTCAATTCATTCAGAGTTTTTTCCTCATTGGCATTAAGGGTATCAATATCATGCTGCTCTGGAGGTATACCTTTATCTACTGGAGCTATACCATCCAAAAAATTCAAATTTGGAGAATGAAAATTGGATACAACATCTTTTATGCTTATTTGAGATTGTGCAGCTTGTATTTGAGATATTTCCTTTGTCTTTACTGCCTCTTTATTAATTATAGTTGAAGTTCTAACCATTTCAAAACTAGTCATAACCCCTATAGATATTTTATGATGTTGGTCACTATGGCCTTCAATAGCTACTTGCTCTGATATACAATTTTGAACAGGTATTGTATGCATTTGCTGACTATTAGATATGAATTTATCTACTTTTTCTTGAAGTAATTGTAATTGCTCATTTTGTAACTTTATTATTTTAAACAGGTCTGCAACAGTTGGCTCACGTTTCTCTTTGGTAATATTTGTCTGCTTTTCTACTTCCATAGAATCAGTGCTTTTGCTCTGTTCATATTTATTTATAGCCCAGTTCTTTTTGTCTACTGCATTCATTGGTGTCTTTGTGGACTGTTCAAGACTACAAGTGCTAAATGTACATCTAGGATGTGCGTTGTGCTCGCAGCAAGAACATCTAGTTGGCACTGGTGGTGGAACACCACAAATGCAGTTCATGTGTCTGGGAGTATTTTGAGTATAATTATTTTGGGTTGTACAGCTGAATTTTCTTGAATGCTGATCAAATATTTGAGGATTATGTCTGTTTACAACATGAGTTTTGATATTTTTAATACAATGATGACACATGCAGTCCCTATTTGTTTGATTACTTAATGATGTTTCTTCTTGCTGATTAATTTCTAATTGATGTACTGCTGATTGTTGAATAACCTGTAATTTTGCTGCATGTGGATTGTTTTCTTTGTCTATACTCATTCTATTAAATTTTTGATGTACAGGATTTACATCAAAATTTGCCTTGACCAAATTTTGTCTCCTTAAGAAAAAATCATCTTTTAATAATATATTAGGTGGTGCCATAGTATTACAATGTTGTTTCATTTGATTAATGGTTCCAGTTATATTCGTTTCTCTGTTTATATTGCTGAATACTGATGGTTTTAGAATAGATGCAGGCTTTCGAGGTTCATGCATCAATGCATCAAGCATGCTTAGTTCTAAATCATTGCAAGGTGAACACTGTGAATGGGATTCTTGATTCTTTAAATTTGTTTTGTTCGTTAATGGGTATGGGGAACTATTACTATTCTCAAATAACTGCACTGGATCAGTACTGTATTGCAGCACTTTAGGGTAATTGTAAATATCAGGGCAACTGGTATAAATTTGCTTTTCAGTGAAAGGGCGTGGCGAGTGACACTCGCGCTCCTCCATTTTAGGAAATGGAGGAAGGCTTTCAATATAAGTTTCAAAGCGAACTTTCTTCATAAGTCCTCAATTTAATAATTAACATAAAATAGCGGTTATGATTCATGTACAAAGCCAAGTAACAGCAACTACCAAATGTCTGTGTGAGCAGTGAGACTAATATATTTATATAATACTACACTATATTATAGTTAATATGTGCTATATAACTTGGGTTAATTTTTAATAATAGTAATTTAATTTTACATAAAAATTAGCTTCCTTTTTTCGAAAATTTCAAAAGATAAACGGTAAATACGGAAACGACAGTGACACATGACACTGACATTGTGATATTTCATTTAGTCGCCCCTACTTTGCATAGGCAAGGGAAACTCATAGTACAGCCACGTCCTGTTTATTACATATTTCTTCTTACTGTTCTTATTAGGTAATAATCGTCGTCTTCTACGTCTTAGTTAAGTAGGTACAGTCTTAAGTCAAGCCAATCTTGTCTAAGTAACGTTATAAAAGGGTTACTGCAGCTTTCAGTGGAATTTGCGTGCCAAGATGTATAATAGCAGTTCACTGCGACTTCTCAGTCTTTCATTATATCATGGTGATACAACGTATCAAGCAAACGTGGATATGACTGTTTTTTGACATATTTTTCCATTTTTTTTTAAATAATAACGCAGATTTAAATTACTTGCTTTGGCATTGCTCAAGCCGAGATAGCCCACCCAAGCAATGAGTAAAGAATAGAATTTTTCTTCGTCATTGCACCCAAGTAAAGAAAAAACTATTTGTCTAAGCTGTCACCTGTCATTTTTTTTTGGTTGTCTTCACCCAAATAGGGCAGGCAAAGGAAACTTTGTCCATACAGCCTAGTCTTCGGTAATTATATTTTCTTAGTATTTAGTCCTGTCCAGTCTTTGTCGATGTCGAGTCCTCAGTCCTAGGTCCTTGTCCTTGCCCTCAGTATAATGGTGATTCTTATACTGAGGTTTTCAGTGGACTTTTCGCGTCAAGAGAGAAAATAGCATTTTACTGCATATATATCATTGTCTATCACTATAGCACGTTAACACAACTTTTATGTCCAAGAAACCACCACTCCCACACATAAAACAAGATAAATGCACTAGTTTTAGAAAATAATATTCAGCAAGCGACCACACTGTCACTCTCCGGCCAAAAGTCTCTGTCACCTGTCATGTCAAATTATAGAGGTTATGTTATGCCTGCTATGTATATTTTAGTCTAAGGCTATACTGGAGCAATAGTATCGCCACAAGAACAAAAAAAAAAAAAAAAAGGCTATACTGTAATTATCGAATATAAATCCATAATATTATGAAAAATGAATATGGCACTCTTAAAAGTATTTAACCCGTTAGTCGCTAGTATTAGATCAAAGGGATATAAAGCTCCTGGAGGTATTAAGTATCCAGGCGGCATATTGTATTACCCAAGGTAACTAATAATCAGATCACGAACATTCAATTATTTTATTTAAAATAAAACTATCATTTATTTTTTGCTAAATCTATTTCAGATATCCAGATGACAAAGATCCTGAGTACACGCCATCCAAGTTGTTTAGGGTTGAAAGAATAAAGCCTTCTAAACATCAACCATATTGGCTAAAAAGAATATTAAATGACTTGAACATTCTTGAAGGAGTAAGTATATATGCAAGATACGTTTAGTACTAAGTACAAGTTTAGTCGACTGTTCTCACATAAATCCAAAGGAACAATGTAAGTGTAAGTGTAATTTTAATGTTGCAAGCCATTCCTACATTTTAAAATGGCATCCATTGACTTTCTTGCCAGATTCTTCTTCTTCAAGGGTAGGCTGCCCTTAGAACCGGCAACTATAATCGCTCTAATTTTGATATGATTTTAAACACAACATTGATTTTGTTTTTTTGTTTGTATAAATTCATTACTATTTATTTGTCATATTTTTTTATTGGTCAAATATCATGTTAATCAAACTAATGTAATTACTGGCGTTTATAAAAGAGTGGCCATGAATTTTATTGCCAGGTTCTTCCTCAGGCTCTACCTATTGCTTTGTGAATCTGGCAGTAAATGTAGAAGCAATATTCTTGACGTTCATAAGTGTTACTTTGTGATCTAAATGAATAAAGATTTCTTATTATTATTACTATTTGATGCTTTAATGCATACATATTGTCACGCCTTTATCGCCGAAGGGGTAGGCAGAGGCATTCTGTACACCCATATGTCACCGTATGTTTTTTTGTCCCACATAACAGCTTGTGAGCCCATTGCTGTGTTGAAATGGACTAGCGCATGCATGTTAAATCGTTACATGTATGCGTTTGATGCATGCATGAAACAATTAATGAATCTGCAGGAAGCTAGAAAAGTATGCATGGATTGCAGTCTCCTATAAAAGATGCATTACTAAACTATGGCCATTTTATACCTTCAGCATAGTTACTTTTAACTTGTTGATAGCCCTATTATTAATTTGCAGAGGTTATTAATATTTTTTATACTACTTCTGAAGAACACAAAATAACACATTGCTTTTTCTGTTCTTCAAAGTAGTCAACTTTGATGTGGTATATGGCATAACCACAAAAAAAAATTAACAACTGATACTGATATTGGATATATTAACATTTTATGACAGACAAATTTATTTATTTTGTGTCTGGTCTATAGGATCTGCTCATACTAAATTGATTATTGATTGATTAATTGATTTATCTCTTTATTGTACACCAGAAATGTAACAGTATTGGATTACAATTAAAAAAACTTATCGGTAATACAATTATTATGCCTTATCGCACAAGGCAATCTCTTACAGGCAACCTTTGGATGGAAACCAAGATGAAAAAATGATTTGGGGCAGTATGGTGTACCTTCAACGTAACACTAGGTACAAGAGTACTAAAGAATTATGCGCTAAAATTAATTTACATAAACACTACATATATACATACACATAAAGTATACATATCTATAATATATACATATCTGTAACATATACACATTTATAATATATACATATATATAATAAATAAACATAAACATTATTATATTAATAAGGCATTGCAGTTTAGGCAGAGTCAGCAACACGCAGATAATAATAATTAACAACCACTTTAAAGGTGTTCAAAGTTTGTGTATGTCTGATTGACACTGGCAGTGCATTCCACAAACGAACCGCCTGAACAGTGAACGATTTGTCCATGAAATCAGTGGAGTGTCCAGGCATTTTCAATCTCAAATTCTCCGAGGATCGCAGAGATCTAGAATGGGTGTCACTTAAAAATTCAAAGCGCTGTTTTAGATAGGAAGGAGTGAAAGGATTAAAGAGGATAATATATAGCAAGGATAGGATATGTGTATTCCGGCGAAGACGAATAGGCAACCACTTGAGCTTTTTGCGATATTCAGAGATGTGATCATATTTGCGCAAACCAAATGTGAATCTAATAAAATAATTCTGGAGTCTCTCAAGTTTATTTAGTTGCTCTTCGGTGAGATTTAGATAGCTGGTATCGGCATAATCAAGAATAGGAAAAAGAAGTGATTGAACAAGGGCAGTTTTAGTTTCAACAGGTAAAAATGTTTTTAATCGGCACAGTGTCCTGAGGCTGCATATATTTTGCGGCTCAGCTCCTGCATCTGAGGACCCCAGGATGTACATTAGTCTATGTGAATCCCTAAATTTTTTACCGAACTACTATACAAAATGTCAGTCCCACCACAGGTCACTGCTGTGAGCTGTGTCCAGTCGATTTTAGAGATTGACCTGGGGCTGCCAACAACAATGGCCTGAGTCTTGCCAGGATTATATGATATAAAAAGAATCTTCATTTATATAATGCATGCTTTTCTTATTTTCAGAGTGGCACAACAGTATCTATTGTTAAAAATATTCCTGAAAATAATGCTAGGCTATGGAAAGTGAAGCATTTAGTTAAAATAACACCAATAGTCTTTCCTTATGGGGAGCCAACTGCAGATGATGTTAATTACACCATATTAAAAGAAAATGGTGAATGTTATGTAACAAAAAGATTAGAAACAAAAGAGGACCAAATTGAAGCTTTACAAAAAATTGACAAGGATGCCAAAAGAATGGATTCTACTACTTTAAAGAAAGATAGTAGATATAAATGGAATAATGCATTTACTGGGGGTTTTTAATTATGCAAGTTGTATTTTTTAGTGTAGATACATAAATATTGATAATACCTTGTAGTATTTTATTTACTATAATTATTATCCCAATGTCAAAAGTAGTAATATATTCTAATGCACATTTTAAATAATGCAGTCCAGCCATGACCACAGAGTGGGGCTGCAAATGATTCAATATGTTGGTGTGTAAGTAATATTATTTCATGTAAAGTCATGAATAGTACATAACATTTAAATTATATAAATTAAAATCACTATTAAATCTAAAATTCTTTATTTAGCTATTTCCTCTTGTTTTCTTTCATTCCTGTACAGTATATTTATTCAGAGTATTAGATAAATCAGGGACATAATTCACTCTTCTTCCTCTTGGGATGCATTCTTTTTATTCAACAAATCGTTGTAATGTTCCGGAGTCTTGAAATAATTCTCCATTATAATACCTTTTTTACTACCTAAACTATAACTTGACTCGCTCCATGGCAATATAACAGTTGTAGTCAACTTTTTAAAATCTTTTACGTTAAACTTATGTTTACTAACAGAATTGAAAAAATGACCTCTATATATAGCAACATATTCATCACCATGTTTATATAGTCTTAGTACATACTTTGCCAATACTAATTTAATTGCTGCATGCAATGCTAGAAATGTTCCAAGATAAACAAGGCATTCGATTGCACTACTGGCTACAACAATCCCTTCACCAAACATTACTGGCTTGTTAATGTCGGCAACATCGTAAACAAATGCTCCATAGTATAATCCCCCGACACCAATTATTCCACTTGTAACAGTCAAGTACGTCGTTGCATACTTGAGAGCTGTGTCCATAGGCGCCTTATATATTAGCTGCCAACGTTGGGATACTCCATCTCTTTGTCTCCACATGTTCTGTGTTTCATGAAAACGCATAGGATATTGTGAAAGATATCTTGCAGAAGTTATTTTGCATATGTTTGAAGTGAGGTTATCTGCCAATCGATAAAGCCGTAAGTACTGCATTTTTGTACTCTTAATACATTAAAGTGATTCTTAATCAAACAAGAATGTACTTTCACAGTAATTGGTAAACAAAATGCATAACATTATAATATTCTCAATATTATTATTATTGAAATTTTAATTTGTCATCTCAGTAATGTGTCAAGTGTTTGCTGCTATTGCTGTCAGATATGACATATGTTAGGATACAAGAGTATAATAAATTATGGGAAAGAGAGCCCTCTATTGGCTTTTCAAAGCCAACCTTAGTAACGCCATCTGATTTTTGCCTCTGACATTAGTTATATACATAAATATATACGTATACCTATTGTATAGCTGTGCAGGCAGACGTAATGAATTCAAAGTTGTGGTAGAGCCTTGAGTAAAGAATACAGTTGTTTTAAAAAGTCAAACTGATTTTGATAAATATGTGAAATACTTTTTAACACAGGATGTAGTATTTTTAATAACCTAAATATTTCACATTTAAATCAATAAGACCTTTCAAAAAAACTGTATTCTTAACCCAAGACCCTACGTACACCTCAGGTAGGACTTAACCACGACGCAGTAAAAGGTTAGGAAGCGGTTAATATATAAAAAGGATTACGGAATTTCGGGAAAGGATCAAAATGGTTTGAAACAATACATTCTTAAAGTAATATTTAGTTTTTTAAATGATTAACATTTATAAATAAAGATATGGTTTTATAAATATTAATATCAAGATTATGTAATAGGGTGTTAATACAAGATGGAAGAGGAACATGGAGGGATATTAAGGATTCGAAAAATTCTGTATGGTTATATAGAGGCCAAGCGAAAAAAATATGGTTTATGTCGCCTATATCTGAACCACATTCACAAATGTCACTGTTAATAATTCTAAATTTAGCAAGGTGCACTGGAGCACATGTGTGACCTAATCTCATTCTAGTTATTATTGAAGTTGTCGTTTTACCAAATTTGAATTTTGAAAACAAAGGTTTAACAGGTATTGTAGGCTGAATTTGACTGAAACGTTTACCTTTCACTTGGCTGCTAGTGTGCCAGTCTTTTCCCCAGGATTCAAGTAGATCCTTTTTAGAAAGAGACATTAAGTCAGAGCAGTAGTTTTTATACGGGAACAAATCCCCACATGAAACTGCCTCATTAGCAAGTCTATCCACATAGTCGTTGCCAAAAATACCTTGATGACTACCTAGTCATCAAGGTATTTGATCTGTTACAGAAATGTTTATCTCACGGTTTAGACAAAGTGTTTATGGATAGGTATCCATAAAAACTTTGTCTAAACCGTTAGATAGATAGATAGATTTTTCGACATTCAAAAACAACAGTCAAATGTTTGTTTTAAATGGGAATCGCTTTAGAGCTTGTAAAGCACTTTTGGAGTCTGTGATGATTGCGGTCTTTGAGAGTTTTAATAATAATATGTATTCCAAAGACTTCAGAAATCCGAAGCATTCACCGGTAAATACTGATGTCTCTGGTGGGAGTCTAACTCATACTCCTATTCCGACACAATGCAAATTACTATGCTTAGAAGCATCACTGTATATATGATGCCAATCTGGAAATTCGTGATTGAGATAGTTGTTGAAGTTGGAATTAGCATTAATGTCATTTTGAAGATCACAGTTTAGAATAATACAAGGTGAAATAGTTAAGGAATCATAAGATGTAGAAAAAAGGGGGAGACGAGAAGATCTGTGAGTAGGGGATTGTAGAGATAAAAATTTACGAAAGCTGCTAATAAGGCAAGGAACCTTTTTGTGAGACTAGTAACTGGAGGTTTTTATTATGTCTGAGAGTAATTGGAGTTTATGATGTAAGGGGTGGTTCGTGATTTGTAAAGATTGAAACACAAATCGGTCACAAAGATATTGTCTACGATGTATCAGTGGAGGTTCAACACATTCAACTTGAAGAGCGTTGATGGGGCTGGATTTCATACAACCTGATATAATTCGAAGAGCTTTATATTGAACACTGTCAAGTTTATTTAGGCCAACTATACCACAGGGTTCTAAAAGAAATGACCCGTAATCTAGAAGACTTCTAATCAAAGCGTTATAAAGAAGTTTTTGGGAAGTTGGATGAGCTCCCCACCAAACACCCGACAAGCATCTCAAGATATTTAAATTACGTTCACATTTTGCAGTAATATGGTAACAATGTTGGAGCCCAGAGTCCGGAAGGATAACCTTAACACATCTCTCAGACAGAAAATTTAGTAATAATATAGGGACATCCAATTTAAAAAGCTTTTTTTGCAGTATATGTAGCTGGACACTATCGTACGCAGCAGCTATGTCTAGAAAACAGGCCAGAAGTGAGTGATTATTTGAAAAAGCTAGACGAATATCAGTGGTAAATATGGCTACACTATCTATGGTACTTTTACACTTTCTAAATCCATACTGTCTATTGGATAATAGACCTTTATTTTCAATAAACCATTCTAGTCTATTTTTGACGAGGTGTTCAGCCAGTTTAGCAACCACAGGGGAAAGGGCTATTGGACGGTAAGATGAGCAGAAGGTTTGTTAGTTTTACGAATTGGAATCACTTCTTGCACTTTCCAAGCTGTGGGGATGTTGCCTGATAGCATTACAGAATTAATTAAAGATAAATAATAAGAAAGACTAGTATCATCCATGTGAGCGTAAAATGAATAGGGGATATTATCCAAGCCAGGGCTTGAATCTTTAACATAAGTTAGAATGCCTTTTAATTCATTAAGAGTAAAAGGCTTGTTGAGACTCGAAGACTGCATTTCCAATTTACACTGGGTTTGCAAGGGACAAGGAGTAATATTAAGAGGAACAAAAGGAGGAATCAGGGAATCCAGAAAATTTTCAACAACAGTTCTGTGTAGAAGTGGAGGGTTTGATTCTTTAAAAGCAGATCTGTAGCGTTTGATATTTTTCCAAACAAAATTTGGGTGAACATTAGGGGATACAGAATTACAGAATGTTTGCCAGCTTTCCCATTTCTTTCGCTTAAATAATTTACGGGTGCTAGTTATAATTTCCGAAAGAGAATTAAAATTTTCCATCGAAGAATAATGTTTATAAATATTTTCTGCTGTTTTTCTTTTTTTAATCTGTTCCCGACATTCTGAATCCCACCAAGGAGGAGCGGGGATCTTCGCTACTTTTGTTTGACGTTTACTTGGAAACAATGAATCAGCTGTTTCAATTAAAACCTTACTAATTAAATTATTACATTCTAGACCTGTGTCAATCGATCATTTGTCATGACCCGGGTCGATCACGACCCACTTGGGTGGTGATCGAATTAAAATGATTCGATCATTTGGGTCACACACAGAATGTTTGTTTTGTTCGTACGACAGAGTGACGTATGCAGAGCAGGTTATTGCTAGATAGAATCATGACATAACTATTACCTAATTTCGATACCAGAGAGGAATACTAGAGGAATACTATGCATACCAGTTATCTACATAGATAAGTAAAATTGAAATGTGTGTAATTTCCAATTTGCAGCTTTTCACTAAATGCATATAAAATAATATAGTTTATTAGAAACTTTTCATTTCCACAAAAGTTCCTTAAAAAAAATAATTTTACCCTAGAATAGGGAAAAAGCCCCTAATCTGAACACCCTGTCTGGTCGTCCGGTGCGGTCTGATCCGGTCGTCTGTTGCGACAACAGATTTGGTCGGCAGACTCGGCGGATCAAATCTGTCAAGGTCGGGCAGACCAAATCCGGTCGTGTGTTAGCTCTTTATAGGGCTAACAGACGACCGGATTTGATCCGACCCGACCGCGGATTTGATGTGCACCCGACCAAA
Source organism: Thumatha senex (assembly GCA_948477245.1). Lineage (NCBI taxonomy): Eukaryota > Metazoa > Arthropoda > Insecta > Lepidoptera > Erebidae > Thumatha > Thumatha senex. Next base: position 9,110,994 of record OX419726.1, on the reverse strand, counting down.
TCTTACCGTGTGTCAGCAGTCCGGCGGACATAATTATTATTAATTGAGTCCGCTTCAATCCGAATCGGATATGATCAATGTTGCCGTTCTAGCTACTTTGACATAAATTTTCCCAGATTTAATTTAATTTTTTTCCAATAAGACACTTTTTCATAATTTTTTCCCAATGTTGCCATCATAGTTAGTTTGTCAAAAATGTCCCCAGAACCGATTTTACTTTTCCCCAAAAATTTACATTTTCTTACATTTTTACCCAGAAAGAAAAAAGAGCTACGTTAATACATAACGTAGTGCTTATTTACTCTATGGAGAGGAACACTATGCATACCAGTTATCTACACAGATAAATAAAATTGAAATGCGTGTGTGTGTGATTTCAATTTAGCAGCTTTTTACTAAATGCATATAAAAGTATATACCTTATTAGAAACTTTTCATTTCCCCAAAAGTTCCTTACATATTTAATTATTATTATCTGAGTCTGCCTCGATCCGGATCAATGTTGCCGTTCTAGCTACTTTGTCGTAAATTTCCCCAGATCTAATTTAATTTTTCCTCAAAAATACTTTTTATACATTTTTTCCCAATGTTGCAGTCTTAGTTAGTTCGTCGTAAATATTCCCAGAACTGATTTTACTTTGTCTAAAAATATACTTTTTTTGTACATTTTTCCCCATAAAGGAAAAAGAACTACGTTAATACATAGCGTATTTGCTATATGGAAAGGAATACTTCGCAATCCAGTTATCTACACAGATAAATAAAATTGAAATGTCAGTTTGTAATTTCAAATTAACACTTTTTCACTAAATGCATATAAAAGTATGTACCTTATTACGTAATTTTCCTTTCCCCAAAAGTTCCCTAAAATTTTCATTTTACCCCAGAATAGGGAAAAAAGCCCCCAATCTGGATACCCTGTCTGGTCATATGCCGTCCGGTGCGGTCTGATCCGGTCGTCAACCTATGAAAAATAGATGCACATATAATAAAAATATAATAATAAAGTTGGGACAACTCACACAAGGCCATCTGATTCCCAACTAAGCAGAGCTTGTACTATGGTAACCAGATACTGATAAACATTCTTATATTTTTGTAAATACATACATATTATAGAGAAATAGACCTAGTCAGGTCATATGTATTGTCACACAGTAAAAACTTTTCTTTTAGAATGCTGGCCACAAAAAAGTTTATTGAATTCGAATTTCGAATTGTTCATGAAAATAAAAATGTATACTTTTTAGAATTTTACTCATTTTTAAATATGGAGTGGACGCTTAAAGAAGACCGTGTTGCAGTTATTGCGTTGCATCGTTGCGGTTACGCGCCAATTCAATTTTTTGACGTACTGAAAAATTTTAATATAACCAAAAGATTCGTTTATCGTACCATCAAACGATACAATGAAGACTCTAGTGTAGATGACAGGTCAAGAAGTGGTCGCCCTCGGTCTGTTAGGACTCCAGCAGTGATAAAAGCTGTGAAGGTGCGAATTCAAAGAAATCCCAAACGTAAGCAGAAACTGTTGGCCCTTCAGATGGGGTTAAGCAGAACCACGGTGAAAATGATATTAAATGAAGACTTAGGGCTTCGGTCACATCGAAGAAAAACAGGACATCGTTTAAATGCTCGTCTAATGGAACTGAGACTGAAGAGATGCCGCGATTTGTTGAAGCGGTACGCGGGAAAAAAATATCGGGATTTTCTTTTTTCGGATGAAAAAAATTTTACCGTAGAAGATAGCTACAACAAACAAAATGATAAGGTGTACGTGTAGTGAAGAAGCGAGCAACCGTATTCCGCGTGTCCAACGAGGTAATTTTCCACCCTCGCTCATGGTATGGTTGGGAGTTTCTTATTGGGGCTTAACAGAGGTACATTTTTGTGAGAAAAGTGTAAAAACGAATGCAGTTGTGTATCCAAATACAGTCCTGACGAACCTTGTGGAACCTGTTTCTCATACCATGTTCAATAACAGGCACTGGGTATTCCAACAAGATTCGGCGCCAGCTCATAGAGCGAAGAGTACACAAGACTGGCTGGCGGCGCGTGAAATCGACTTTATCCGGCACGAAGACTGGCCCTCCTCCAGTCCAGATTTGAGTCCGTTAGATTACAAGATATGGCAACACTTGGAGGAAAAGGCGTGCTCAAAGCCTCATCCCAATTTGGAGTCACTCAAGACATCCTTGATTAAGGCAGCCGCCGATATTGACATGGACCTCGTTCGTGCTGGGTCTCGTGCGTATTGGGTTGCATAAATTTTTGAGGCGTAAATTAAAACTGCATGACGTTTTTTGGCATACTCTTCGTTTCGCATAACGTTCAAACAGAATAAATCATTAGGCATACTTTATTTTCCCATAACTTTTTTCAAATAATGATATATCAGCATAAAATGTTTACGCATAATTTTTTTACAATAACGATTACTAATCATAACATTTATTGGCATCTCACTCACTCTCGCATAAAGATTACAAGTCATACATATAGAATACCATAATGTTAACGAGTACATATTTTTATATCTAAGCTTGGACTGTCTGTGATTGAAATGCCCACTAATTATAAATGTCGATAGTCACTATACTGAAGTTTAAAATGTCAACACTTATATATAAAATAAATAAATATTGTGGGACACTTTTCACGTGGCTGGTCAAACGTGGCTATGAGTGACATGATTATTTACAATTGGGTCTCATGATTTCTTAAATATTCTTAGTCATATTTATTATTATACGGTTATCCATACCTCCATTATGCGTTTTGTATTTTATGATAAATTATCTTTAGGCGTATAACAATTATGCCCTTTACATGTATGCTAATTAAATTTATTGTAAAAAAATTAGAGTAAGTTAAAGTTATGCCAATAAAACCATTATGCGTTTATAACAATCTGCTTATCATAATTTATGCGAGAAAACTTTATGCTGAAACTGTTATGCCAAACTACACTATGCTGAAAAAAATTATGCGATCGAAAGGGCTTCCGTTCGGGGTCCGTATTGGGTTGCATAAATTTAAAAGGCATAACTTAAAACTGCATAACTTTTTTTGCATACTCTTCGTTTCGCATAACGTTCAAACAGAATAAATCACTTGGCATACTTTATTTTCCCATAATTTCTTTATAATAATGATATGCTCGCATAAAATGTTTACGCATAATTTTTTTTACAATAACGATTACTAATCATAACATTTATTGGCATCACACTCTATGGCATAAAGATGACAGGTCATATATATACAGGCGCGTGCGCTTCATACGTGCAAATAAGCACTGCATACCCTAGCCCAATCTACATAATCTAAATCTATTATTTAAAAACAACAAGTTGTATAATAAAAATACGCAATAAAATTATCAGATGTGTGTATTGTGCCCCTGCCATCTATGAGTCCTTCAGCGAACTTAACAAACAACTAGTACATATACGTCACGCGTCTGAATGTATGTCCGAATGTAATCTTGCCTACTCAGGAGTCGTATGAATACAGTAGATACTTTGTTTGTGTGAGTAAATCGTACGATTGTGTGAGTAATTATTACACATTATTTAAGCAGTGCTTCTTTGACAAAGCGACCGAGTAACTATCAAAAACAGAATAATTGATGGATGTGTTAAGCCTATTTAATTTACTTGCATAATATTGTCGTAATATTGTTTCACTTCACATATCTTTCGAGTGATTTTGAGCGCATCTAATTAATTTGCTAACTTACTAGAATTACTGTAAAATATTTAAAATTATAGCTGTGAGATCTGTGTTGGTGATGTGTGTTTAATAAATGAATCCAAAACTCGTGTTTGATAAAAAAAAATGTTAAAGGACGTTAGTTTACGATTTGGATCTAAAGGGTAATACCACTAGGTACGTTCTTTTAATAGCACGTAAATCTCACTGGGAAGCTGTGTCTACAAATAAATTATTTTAAAAATTATATTAAACAAGATCAAAATAAAGTTTGGACCTTTAACGGATATTCAGATTTAAATAATTTTCAAGTATGTAAGTAATGTAATTTATTTATTTTTGCTTATTTCGCAAATAACGCGTTACTAGTATGGTGGACGTTACGCCAAGTTAGAAGCCAAGGATTGAATAATTTCAATAGCAGGTCGCCACAACCTGCGCCTGTCCATTTCAACACGGCAATAGACTCACCACCTGTTACGTGTATATGTATAAGCCTCTACCACCCCTTCAGAGATAACTCATTAATGATAAGTATAAATAGATAAATATTTGTAGATTGTTTTTTTTTTTTGGAATGTATATACGCTAGCTTATCTCATTGAGATCACTTTCTTGCAGGGTTTTCGGGTAAGTGCATACCCTATCCGACATCCTTGTGCACGTCACTGTATATATATAGAGTATCATAATGTTAAGAAGTACATATTTTTATATCTATGCTTGAACTGTCTAAGATTGAAATGCCCACTGATTAAAAATGTCGATAGTCACTATACTGTAGTTCAAAATGTCAAAACTTATATAAAATAAATAAAATACAAAAAGAAGTAGGTAGATTAAAACGAGCAATTCACGTCTGGCGCACACAAACGGAAGATGTGATTCAGATGTAGAACGGCGAGTAGCTGCCGGAAACAAAGTAAGCGGTGCGTTGTATTGGTAAAGCGATAAAGCATCTTAAAAGAAGCACGACTCGCGATTCGCAGTGCTAGTGCCAACGTTGCTTTACGGCAGCGAAACCTGGGTATGTCAGCAGATGCATGAAGTAAATTGAATGCTGTGGAGATGCGAATAAATAATTATAAATGTGAATATTGTGTGTAAACATCATATAATTTTGGTAACAAAAAATATGTTCGAAAATGAACTTTAGTAAAATTAACAATTTGAAAGAAGTTTTTGAGCAATAATATATCATAGATTTCAAAACCAACCACCATTGTGATTATTTATACAAAAATATGTAATAAAATAGAATACTAGCGCAATCCTTACTATAATTATAAATGCGAAAGTAACTGTCTGTCGAGCTTTCACGCCAAAATTAAACTGAAACGATTTTAATGAAATTTGGTACAAATATAGTGTTGAGCCCGAGAAAGGACATATGACTTTTGTCCCGGAAACAAGTTCCAGGAGGAAACGAGAACGAGAAAGCTTCATTACGCAGGCAAAGCCGCGGGCATCAATTAATGATTATATACATACAAATTTATAACTTTATACATAGAATTGTTGATAATTACTATCATATTTAAAGGTCGATTCAAACTAAAGGTGTATTGAAGCAAATCGAATTTTTAAACCGTTGCAGTTAACCATTAATAGAATACGATTGAACAAACTTTAATGCACACAAATATAAAACACTCATATAAAGAGATTACAGTATCATGAATGTACAAAGGGCGGCCTTATCGATAAGGAGCAATCTCCTACAATAATTGCACTGTTGTAAATAAGGTTATATTGTTAGGTATATATTTACTTTTCGATTGAAAATTCTTTACGTTTTGATTCGCTTCGATGCTGCTTTGCTTGAATCGACCGTGAATCTCATACTTATAAAAACCTAATGTATTTAATTAAAGAACACATTTCCTTAAGATATTATGAAATAAAATGTATGTCGTGCTACGGTACCTGCAGCTTGGCAAAATATGGAATATAATAATGGTCACTGTGCTATTCATTTGGCGTAAGAAAGTTTTCGGTAAAATTGTTAAGCATTTATTGACGTATTTCATTCATTCATACATAGTTTCCATTTCAAATTGTTGTATAGCTTCCTAAACAAGTAAAGCAATAGTTGTCAATACAACTATTGCTTGAACTAAAATTGTTATGCTCTAAGTACTTACTTAACTCTAAACTAAAAGTCATGCTAACTATAGACGGCTAGTTTTTATCCCATTTTCGCTATACGTTTTAAAAACAGAACATTTTGTAATCACTATTGGCGAATGTCATGGTACACGACCCTTTTATTGCTCCTTCAGAGTTCTTTGTAGTCAGGTAACCCGGTATATCTTCGAGAGTAAAACCCCTGGAATCCAGCCGCCCCAGTCGCGAAACATGGCGACCAAACTGGTACAATTAATCAATCAAATCAGCCTATAACAATCCACTGCTGGACGTAGGCTTCTACCTATTTACGCCACAACATACGGTCCTTCGCCTTCCGCATCCAGTCCCTCCCTCCAAACTGGTACGTAATGCCCAATATTTTGTAACTAAACCACTTTCTATCAGGTTGGCCGTATGCTTGTCTGCCACCTCGGTGGTAAAATATAAAATATAAGTAATATCGTGTTTTTATGATTTTTTAATTAAAATGTAGCCCCAAGTGCCAATCTAAGTATTACAATACTTAGATTTACTAATCAACGCATTCGCCTTATGTTGATGATATAAAGCCCAAATAGGTATGATCAACATTTTTTACTTTAAATCTACAAAAGCATTTTTTACGTTAAATCTACAAAATAATACAAGAAAAACGCTGATTTTTTTATTTAATTTAAAAAAATGGCTGAAATATTAGTGCCTATAAAGCGGGTGACCGCATACGTCACAACCATGCTCATTCAACAGTCGTTTGCACCCGAACGCCGCACCGCACATAGTCGCAGTCTGTGCGAGGCTGGGTGCGCCTAATCTCAGAAATTCAAAAAAGGACAAAATCATCCCGTCGATATTACTTCAGACATACTGCATGTATTGAAGTGTAATAAAAACAAATGTAATGTACATGAGCTACGCTCCAATTTTAGCTGAATTGGACAGTAATATTTTGACCGTTTTGTGTTTTCCATTGCTCAAGTCACGTCCCCAGAATGTATTTGTTGAAAAGTCTGTATCCCACGCATCACACAACCCACATTGCAAGAGCGAGAACATCAATTGCCAGTTAAGCTGAAGGCGTAAGATATTACAAATAGACAGCTCTGCTCTAGTATAATCTATATTTTATGGCTTTCATATTATAGACGCGTTGAATAATTATAAGAGAAAAGTAGACCACCTGATGTAGCTATTAGTTTATGTGATATTACAATAATTTCCAATACAGAGATACAAAAATGTGTGCATAGAAGTTTCTATTATACTTATATCTCGTTATCATCCTCTGAATTGCATATGACCTCTTTTTTAAATATAATTTTGTAGAAATAAACTATAAAATAATAAATTTAATTCTTACTCAATAAATATTATATGAAATACTTGAGATCTGTTAAACACTTTAGGTACTTACTTAATCTGTGTAAATAATTTTAGGACGAATGGAAAACATAATTAGATTTAACATAAAAAAGCTAATAACTAACTAACTATCTTCACGCTGAATCCTTGACTGTAGATTTAAAATAACTTACATAAAAATAAATTTATATTATTGTAAATAAACAAATATTGTAGGACACCTTTCAAACAGCGCCATCTAGCCTAAAAAGCCTAAGCACTAAGCTTTGGCTGTATAAGTTATAACTGTGTGGGGTAAATATATTTCACTTTCTAGAAATAAAAGATTGACATAAACATTTCCATATAACCACGAAGACCTTGGTCATCCGAAGGTCTGACTATTAAGTTTTCAAATGGTAGATAATTAAATGTACAATGACGGATTTTAATACTCTAGGCTTTGACGTACTATTGCTACTAAAGTGTTTCAAGGCCAGGCAGTAAAATGGACAATTAACTTCATGTTTGCGTCGATAGTAAACGAAAAGATAAGATACAAATGATGTCAAACAATATGATGTGAAACAACACAAAAAAACACCATGGGTACATGCGCTAGCCTTTGTCATAAAAAATCAACTATAAATATATACACTAGATCTAAAGTTCTGTGTTGTTTTAATGTAAAGGATTCATTAATAAATACTCAGTATACTGTACTAATCCACAAAAAAATAAATAAAGGATACGAAATTCAATTACCTACTCACCATTGATAGTGGTAACTGACTGGTGTTTAGGTGGTTAAATTTCAAAATTAATGTCTTAACATAAGTTAGTGTAATGGCCAGAACAAAATGTCTAAATATTACTAATACATTTAAAAACTACATAGGACTTAAAGTGTCGTTCCTTATATGTTTATCTGATATTTTTTTAAAGTCTTTTCTTGATTTTTTATCAATATCTTTAGAATGATCATATTTTGAAAATAAAAAGTGAGCGAATTGATCTTCTTTAGCGATATCTATATCTTTGTGAGATAAATTTTGATTCTTTGAATAATTATTTATACTGGAGTTGTGTAAAGCACTACTTGCATCTATTTTTTCTGTGTTGCTTCTATTATTTCTATTTGTGTTTTCTGATTTAAGTGCAGTAGCAGTTTCCGTGGCAATATTAGTGTTATGTTTCCGAAAACTTTCAGGTAGAGTATCGGATTTTAGTTTAACTAGGGATGTATTGATAACGGAGCAATCGATTTGCATAAGGGTCACGTGGTCATTCATTATAGAATCTGAAAAAAGAAAAGAAATTAACTTAGTGACCATGACAATATTTATGACTTGTTGTTTTATATAGAGATCAACTGTATGATTCCAAACTATATTTTATTTCAAATCCCAGCTAATAGGGTACCTACATACCTATGTATATATTGCAACAGTTATTGAACTTACCATTGCCACTCCTTGCTGGTAGAATTAGTGCCATTTTAGGTGGCCTGGTGACATTATGCGATACAGCTGGTAATAGCAAATGCTCTCCTTTTCCGACTCCCACTACATAAAACGTATCATCCCTCCTATGCAGCGCTTGTAGAAGAGCAGCCCATTCCCCTAAGTCTTCTATACTAAAATCATCAACAGATTTTCTAATAGGCCTCCGATATAAAGTTTCATAGTCAATAATGGCATTATCTGAGAAGTCGATTTCTTTACTCTTTCTAAGCCGACGCAATCGTGACTTATATTTTCCTGTTTTTCCTTGACTTCTAATAGTGGGAAAATCCATAATGTTGCTATCCAGATTCAGTTTACTAAATAATCTGTAGGTTTCTAGAAGACTTCCTGTGAATAAAAGAATGGTGAATATAACTACGCTGTACGATCGTCATGCGTTACGTTTTACAATATTTTATGATCGATATATCATTCAATGTTATACATATACACTGATAAAACATCAGATAAAAACACTATGAAAAGTTTAAGCGACTGAATCGCCGGTTCATTGCTTTTTGAACAAGTTAAAAATATTATTTAAATGTGTACATTTTCATGTAACTAATATTATAAATGGAACTTGTCTGTTTCTCCTTCTTTCGCCTGTCATGGAATCAATTGCTGACATGATTGATGCTGATTTGAAGTTAAATAAGCTACTTAATAAACTTTTGGGAAACACATTTGGGGGATAACAAACTTGACAGTTCAAAATTTTCAATTGGCCCACTATTTTTTTTAAAGAATACTATTTTCTGTAATGATTAATACATTATTTCCGTTAATTACCCATCCCAAAACTAAATTATCCACTTCTAACACTTCACGTCGGTAGTGTAATGTCCGGGGATTGAACACAAGGCCAATACCCTTATTCCAGTATATCTTATTTCTCATTTAAAACGGCTAAATCACAGTAAAAATTTGCTATGTATATTACCCTGAATCTTCTCTTCGCTAAGGAATGCCTGCCGTTTCGACCTCAGCACATCATTGGTCCGGTTAAGTGTTTTACCGCCACCGATCCAGCGGTTCAAATCCCCGGCTATCCGTATGCTTTCAGTTTGATTTATGAAGTCTGATACTTTCAATGTCGCGTTCTGGCAATCCGTCGAATATGTAGAGTTGTTTATGTCATCTGAAATTGTAAATTATTCTTATGGCGGAAGGTTAGAGAAGGGTGAGCCTGGTAGGGGTGTTGGGTAGGACAACCTCCACGTGGTACACCCTGGTAACGCGGACGACGATGTGCGCTTTATTGGAGGCGCACGTCGTCGCCCACGGCCAATAGTCCACCAAGGAGGGGGCCGTATTGGCCACTTCGGGTTGCTCCGTCTACACTCTGCTTCAGGCAGAGCGTATTGAGCGGAGAACCGCAGGACGTGTAGGCTCTCTGCTCACGCAGGGGCTTACAGGCATTCGTGCCAGCGTCGGTGTTGGGGAGGTATAGCCATCCCCCCGCGTCTCGTAACCCCTAAGATTATCCGCAGCGACCCAACTGGTGGCACCAGTTGGTACGCGGTGGTCCTGGGGGCCGAGGGGCTTGCCTTAATTGGCCGGCTCGCGACAAGGACAAGTCTCTAAAACCCGACAGCGAAGTCGTTAAAACCTGTGGGGCACCTGGAGCACCCCACAGTATACATCCCACTCCCCGGAATGAGCGTCACCCGGGGAGTTGTCGTCTGTTCGTCTCCACTCGTGGGATCAATTATGAACAATTTTTGCCAAAGCCCAAAAGGCCCGGAGGTGTGCCTCAAAACCACCCCCCAAACTGACGCAGAGGTTGCGTCAATCCCGGCTGAGACTGACGCCGAGTCAGTTCTCAGCATAGACACTGAGACAGAGGGCCTCCGTAGGAAGAGGCCACGATCCTCTGAATCAGGCAAAAGCCTGTTTCGTCGGCCGGGGACAATATCCTCCAGTGAGGATGACGTACCCGCCAAGGTGATAGCTACCACCGCGGGTAGAGGTCGAAAAGCCGACCTCCACAATTTGAAGGGGCGGGTTCCAAATCCGCCGATACATGCCTCTCTGCTGCCCAGCGGCAAGGCCACGGATGTGCCGGCGGCGAGAGAGCTCCTAACGGCTCTTGCTCGCATTTCTGACGCCGTAAAGGGCGCCAAAAATGTACAGGGCAGGAAGAAGATAGTGGCCGAAGCCGTCACAGGCGCCACTAAGGCCCTAGAGGAGCTCCTCGACAGGAGCGTCTCCGAAGAGGAGGAAAAACTCCGGGCTCGGGTTGCGAGCCTGGAGGTCGAGCTTGCTGACTCCCGCAAGCAACTCCTGGAGATGCGGGAGGAAATGGGCAAGCTGACACAGCTGGTTCAAGGGACCGGGGACGCTCAAGGGGTGAAGAACCTCCCTCCCCAAAAGGCCCTCGAAACTCAAGCTCGTGTGCAGCCAAAGGTAGGGCCTGCTCCTAAGCCCTCCAAGGTGACACCGAGCTTGACCCAGCTGCTGGAGGCCATAGAAAGACGCCTAGGCGTCCTTGAGAACCGGGCATACCGCCCACCGCTGACGACCCCTATGTCGTATGCGGCGGTGACTGCCACCAAAGGGGCTCCCGGTTCCAAGCGGAAGGCCTCCGCTCCCCCCGCCCCTGCGAAGTCAGCACCCGGGAAGAGCGGCATTCCGGCACCCCCTGATACAGCCGCCCCCTCCGTTGCACCCCTGAATCCCTCCAGAGAGGGGAGCTGGGAGGTAGCGGGAGGGAAAAAGAAGGCGAAAGCCGCCAAAAAAGCGGCTAATAAGGCGGCAAAGGCCGCCGCGACGAAGGCGCCGAATGCGCCGAAGAGGCTTCGCGCACCGCGCTCCACTGCCGTCGTTCTAACAGTGACGACACAAGGCTTGGAGCGGGGCGTGGGGTACGCCGAGGTCCTGAGGCAGGTGAAGGCCTCAGTTGACCTAAAGGCCCTCGAGATAGAGGGGGGACTCCGGTGCAAAACGACGCGCACCGGAGCACGCCTACTCGAGGTCTCCGGCGCCACCAGCGGCCCCAAGGCTGATGCTCTAGCGGCTAAGCTAAGGGTGTCGCTGGACACGGACGCTGTCCGTGTCACCAGACCCAACAAATGTGCTGGTATACGCATTTCGGGTCTGGATTACGCGGCCACGACGGAGGAGATAATCTCTGCCGTTGTGGAAGCAAGCGACTGCCCCCGGGATCAGATAAGGTCAGGCGAAATTCGCTTTGGGCCAACTGGTCACGGGTCAGTAGCCGTGAGCTGTCCCGTCGCGGCAGCTCAGAAGATTGCGGATGGACGGAGCCTACTCATTGGGGGCTTCCTCAAGGCGCAGGTGCATCTCCTGCAGCCTCGCGAGTCCCGGTGCTACAGGTGCCTGGTCGCGGGGCATGTGGGGGTGCAGTGCACAGCGGAAGTCGACGTAGGTGATAGGTGCTTCCGCTGCAGCCAACCCGGACACAAGGCCATTGCCTGTAACGCTCCACCACGCTGTTTTAGATGCGTGGCGGAGGACAAGACGGCTGAGCACCGGGTGGACAGCAAGACCTGCGCCGCCTCAAGGCCAAAGCCCCGTTCATCCCTAGGGGGGAATAAGAGTGCCGCTCAAGAGCGCCCACGTTCGCGGCGGGATGCGGATATGGATGTTCATTAATGAATGCACATATCCGCATCTTGCAGATCAATCTGAACCACTGCTCCGATGCTCAGGATCTTCTGTACCAGAGCATCGCGCAGTGGTCCGTCAACGTGGTCGCAGTCGCCGAGCCGTACTGGGTTCATCCCGGAAGCCCGGTGGCCCTGGATCGCAAAGCGACTATCTTTGGGGGGTCCGGCGCAGATACCTCGCGCCTTGCAATAATTGCAAGGGGCCCAGGCTGCGTCGCGGCGGACTATGAGGGAGTGGCGGTCGTGGCCGTTTACATCTCGCCGAACCGCGACCAGCATCAGTTTGAGCTATGGCTCTCTGAACTGGACGTCGTTCTCACTGCATGCCGTCCTCGCCCTGTCCTGGTCCTGGGAGATTTTAACGCCTGGTCGATGACTTGGGGCTCCCGCGAGACCAATGGCAGGGGGAGAATTCTAGAGGATTGGGTCACTACCCGTGGCCTAGAAGTCCTCAACCGGGGGAATGTCGCCACCTGGGAGCGAGGGGGACTCAGTTCAGTCGTGGACGTATCGTTCGCGACCCCTGATCTCACTCGCCGTGTCCAGAACTGGCGCGTGGTGGTGGAGGAGGAGACGAGGACAGATATATTCGGTTTGACGTCTCCCCTCCGCCTAATGTACCGCCAGTAATTGCGAATCCCCCGGAACCGCGTTGGGCGCTAAAACGGCTAAATCGGGAGGCTCTCCAGGAAGCGGCCATCGTGCAGGCCTGGACTCCAGCACCGGAGAGGCCTGCCGATGTGAATACCGAGGCAGAGTGGTTCCGGAGAGCCATGTCGCAAATATGCGATGCGGCGATGCCTAGGGTCAAGCCCGGGCCGGTAAGGAGACAGGTGTACTGGTGGTCGCCGGAGATTGGACAGCTGCGAACAGCTTGCCTGACCGCGCGCCGCCAGTACACCAGGTTCCGCCGAAGGCGTCGCCGCCCCGAGGAAATCCGAGAGGAGGAGCTATATGAGGGGTACAAGAGAGCCAAGAGGGCCCTCCAAACAGCCATAAAGCGGGCCAAAAGGCTGGCCCGCGAAGAGCTGCTGGAGACCCTGGAGCAGAACCCCTGGGGGCGCCCGTACCTTATGGTTAGGGGCAAACTTCGCCCTAGGGCGCCTCCGCTGACCCAGAGCCTCCAGCCAGACCAGCTCGAGAGGGTCCTGGGTGCTCTGTTCCCTGCGGGAGCACAGGAGCACACTGCCCCATGTATGGCTCCACCTCAGACGTCCAACGCGGATCCCAGTGAGGATGACGTGCCCGAAGTCACCGAAAGTGAGCTAGGGGCGGCGGTATTGCGGCTCAAAGCCCGCAAGAACACCGCCCCCGGACCCGACGGCATACCAGGCCGAGCATGGGTCCTGGCCCTTGAGGAACTAGGGCCTCGACTGGCAGGGCTCTTCAGCGCATGCCTTGAAAGGGGCCAGTTTCCCAAGGAGTGGAAGACGGGGAAACTGGTCTTAATCCGTAAAGCGGGGCGGCCGGCGGACCATCCGTCCGGTTACCGGCCGATCGTGTTGCTCGACGAGGTATGTAAGCTTTTTGAGCGCATTATAGCGGAACGCCTCGTCGAGCATCTCACGGACGTCGGGCCAAACCTGGCGGATAACCAGTTCGGTTTCCGCCAGGGGCGCTCCACCGTGGATGCGATCATGCGAGTGAAGAGCCTGACAGAGGAAGCTATTTCAAGGGATGAGGTGGTGGTGGCGGTGTCTCTTGACATCGCCAACGCCTTTAACACCCTACCCTGGAGTTGCGTCAGGGAGGCACTTAGCTATCATAGAGTGCCTTCCTACCTCTGTCGTATTGTCGGGGCATACCTATCCGAAAGGGCGGTGGCTTACCCGAGTTGGCTAGGGCTAGGTCGGCGAGATGTGTCGTGCGGTGTTCCACAGGGGTCAGTCCTAGGACCGCTCCTGTGGAATATTGGCTACGATTGGGTGCTGCGTGGACCGTTGCTCGAAGGTGTCGGCGTGACGTGCTACGCCGACGATACCCTCGTTACGGCGCGAGGAGTAACGCACCGACACGCAGCCCTAAAGGCCACGGCAGGTGTTGCTCAAGTCGTGGGACGAATTCGGCAGCTGGGCCTGGAGGTTGCCCTGCACAAATCCGAGGCTCTGTGTTTTCACGGGCCTAGGAAGCAGCCTCCTCCAGGATCCAGCATAACAGTGGGGGGCGTTAGCATCGGCATCGAGCCCTCGATGAAGTATCTGGGGCTCGTACTCGATAGCCGATGGAACTTCGGACATCATTTCCGAAGTTTAGTCCCAAAACTGAGGGGGGCCACAGCTGCATTATCGCGGTTGTTGCCCAACATAAGGGGACCTAACGCTCCCTGCAGGAGACTGTACCTCGGGATCGTGCGGAGTATGGCCCTATACGGGGCCCCCATATGGGCGGAGACCCTGACGGCCCGCAATGCGTCGATATTACATAGCCCGCTAAAGGCGATGGCCGTCAGGGTGATAAGAGGGTACCGCACGATCTCCGTTGAGGCGGCATGTCTCCTTGCCGGGACCCCTCCATGGGACCTGGAAGCGAGAGCCCTTGCGTCATTGTTTAAATGGCGCAAGGAGGCGCGGGAGCAGGGCCATGGGCCTACGCCTCGAGAAATCGAGGCTCAGCGGTCCCAGCTCCGACAGGAACTCATGGAGACATGGAAGGTGCGACTTGAGCATCCAAGGTGGGGAAACGCCACAATCGGGGCGGTCAGACCGGTCATGGATGAGTGGTTGGAGAGGAGCCATGGCAACCTCTCCTACCGGTTGTCACAGATACTTACCGGGCACGGGTGCTTCGGTAAGTATCTGTGGCGTATACACCGGGAGACCACAGCCGAGTGCCAGCACTGCGTAGAACGCAGCGAGGACACAGCGCTCCACACATTGGTGGAGTGCTCAGCGTGGGCGCAGCAGCGCCAAGACCTCGTGGCGAGTCTGGGCGTAGACATTCTCTCGCTGGAAACTATGGTGCAAGCCATGGTCTCCGGCGGGAGCAAGTGGGACGCCGCTGCGTCTTTCTGCGAGCAGGTCATGCTCGCGAAAGAGGCGGCGGAGACGGTACGGGAGAGGACTCTCCCGCCCGAGTTCCGCAGTCTGCGGCGACAACGCCGCAGACTTATCTTCGCCCAAGACTACCGGCCTCCATGACCGGGGGCCTGAGGACGGCGGGTGGGCTGCTCGTCGTCCTTACAGAAGCAGGCCCAAGACGTAGGCATGACATGAAAATGTCACGCACGCCTCATGCCCCAAGAAGCGGGATAGTACCCGAACCAACCCCCCAAAGAAGCGGGATAACACCCGAACCCCAGGTGAGGCCGCGGTGGTAGCCAAAGTCTGCCGGGAGCTCTGGGACATCTTTCCGAGGAGTTACCCGGGGCGTCCGGCAATAGACAGCTAGGCGGGGACTGTGTGGTTTTAGCCGGTTCGAGTCCGGCATGACATCCGAGGGGATTTCCACAAGTTAAAAAAAAAAAAAAAAAAAAAGTGTGAGCCTGGTATCAGAATTTGAACCGACATCCTAATGTATGTGCAACCTAGCGGTGATTGCGAATTTTCGACTATATTTAATGACAAAAAGTGTATTTGTACTTAGCTATTATATGGCCCGCTGCTTTGCTAGCAACATAATTACTTTAAAATCCTATTACAATGCTTGAAAGGAAGATTATTCAAAATCTTTTAATAGTGAATGCCTACATCGAAAGTAGCAACTACTTGAGTCTAATCTCTAAGCAGTTTGAGCTGTGTTCTATTTCGAATCCATGTTAGTTGTAATATAATGATAGAATAATGGTATTTAATGGTAAAAGAAGTACTTATAGCTTTCGTTGTTTATAGCAAACAACGAACGCTATACTTTCTTGATATATATAAAATTATCTTTTGTTAAACACTTGTGTTGTAGTCGAATTCTAATGAAGATTCTCACCTCAAATTATCGTGAACCTCAAATTATCGTAAACCGGTTAGTTCACGATAATTTGAGGTTTCTGGCATTGTACAACAAGTTTGTAAATTTCAAGGTCAAAATGTGTTTAACTAATAATATAAATATTGTGGGACATTTTTACACAGCGTCATCTAGCACAAAGTAAGCTAATATAATCTTGTGGTATGGGATCTAGCTGATAAACAAACTTATATATTTCTAAATACATACATATTATACATATGAAACAACTAAACTGCGAAACAAACATTTGTGGATCAAACAAATATTTGTTCCGACCCGGGAATCGAACTTAGGACCTCTGCGCGTCATACGCATACTCTACCACTGCGCCACCGAGGCAGTCAAAGTCAAGGTTATTGCTTTTGTTTATAACACTACGAATGTCAGCGCAAGATACGCCGCGTGCATTTCATTTAACCCTAAAGGCGTTGCATTAATAAAGCGGCTATTTTTACGAATGATTTAACATAATATTATATAATTTACAAATAACACGGGTGTTACTGATATAAAAACTGTAAGTAGAAGCTGTAGTGCTCTCGGAACTGCTAAATACAATATTAAAAGATGTTCGACCGGATAAGGTCATTATAAGAGCTTTCATCGAAGGTGGGATAGTCACCCTCAACACCTGGTGCTTCAGTGCGGTAGCTCTGTCAAGGCGACGCCGAAATAGTATTGCTAACGCTTTAACTGGAAAACTGTGGTAGTCTTGGACATAGTTTACATAACCCAGCGGACTATTCAATATGTGGAATGCAGAGACCTGTGATTGGGGTCCGCTATCATGGACAGCAGAGCAGCAGTTCAGAAAAGTGTATTTTTACAAAAGCCCGGACTACAACTACTGAACCCCAAACATAAGCCAAGGGTTACTTGGGAGGCTTTCCATGGCTGCCTTGACATTCCAAGTGCCTTCGTCGTTTCCATGCCCGTTAATCAGCAGCTGCACCACGTGCAGGTGAGTTTTATTCAGTGGAATAAGAAGCCCGCATTGTCCAAGTGAAAATGTATTAAAAAAACATTGAAAACATGTCACCTAATAAGGCGAGGAGGATTGTAAGTGTCTAGTCATCGGAGTAAACACCCCTTAGTAGGCGTAGTGACAGGCATGTGCCATTAGGTATTCAGAAAACCACCGGCTGCGTCTCTGAGAAGATCCTTTCAACAAGCTCTGATGTTTCTTGGATTGTAACGGTCTTTGTTTTTCTGATACCACTTATCAGTATTTAATGTAATAGAATAAAGTAAGTATTTACATACCATTAGACATATCAATAGCGTTGTCGTCAGACCATAGCAGATGTCGTGTGCTTTGATGTGACGAGGTCGGGCCGACAAAAGGCTTGGAGTTCCACCTGCAAAGGGTAGAAACAAT
Source organism: Thumatha senex (assembly GCA_948477245.1). Lineage (NCBI taxonomy): Eukaryota > Metazoa > Arthropoda > Insecta > Lepidoptera > Erebidae > Thumatha > Thumatha senex. The sequence goes on along the minus strand of OX419726.1, from coordinate 9,093,355 downwards.
AAACTAATACACTAAGATACCATTACTATCTAATAGTATGACTCAGTCTAAAATAAAGATAATATGATTATTATAAAAGACTAGCTGACCCGCCCGGATTCGCCCGTGACATACTTTGAACCCTGTGGCATCTATTAATGTTATATCGTGTAGTGGCGTTTATAAATTTCACAATAATGTATTGCACAAAAATAATTTCTTTGCACATTATTTTGATTTTGCTATATCTCCTAAGATATTCATAAACTGCAAGATATAAAGGGACAATATAATCTTTATGAAATGCTGATGCCCACTAACATATTAAAAATGATAAAGATTAATAACGTGAAAACTAACGTTATTATTACACATTATTATATTTAAATAATTAACGGGATTACTCACTCATAACTGGTCGCTAAACGTGAGTAATCCCGTTTACTTATTTATAATGATTAATAACGTATTTGTTTAAACAGCCTTCAAGTTACCGCTTCATATATATATATATATATATATATATATATATATGCTGGTTTTTTAAAGTATTAAAATGGATATAGTATGTTATTTTTAAGAGATAGACATATACCGTCGCGAACTTTTTTGTAGGCCTATATTAGATACATAATTCCACCATACACTATTTTGTTATATCTCAAAGCAATAAATTGCTATTTATTGTAGAGGTATTACTAGAAAATTATTTTTTTTATGTGAAGTCGCAGTCTTTTCAGTCCACCCTCATATATAAAAATTCAACAAGTGCGTGAATAGCGACTTATTTAGTGTAAAATGATATTCTATTATTTCTGTCTCTTTATAGCCTACAACACAACAGCAGGTCGCTACAGCCTGCGCCTGTCCATTTTCAACACTCATTACCTGTTACGTTGGACAAAACATGTATACAGTGAAATGTGGGCGTATGGTATGCCTACCTCTTCGGGGATACTTTATCGCGTGACAAAATGTATGTAATAGCCTAAGTTTGGATGTGGGATGTTGTTACTTACCCGAGAACATTCCAATTTAATGAGACCATGAAGACCATAGCGAATATAACGGCTATGTTCTTCTTAGGTATCAACACAGATGAGTCGAGCCTCGGCATCTGTGACAACACGTGGCGGATGTTTATATACTATTTATTCATATGAACATGCATACATTATGTTATGACTCCATAATATGTTGTATAAATATGTTATCAGTGTTATTATTTTATTTATATATTGATTAATTTATTTATTTATTTATAGGAGGAAAGTATAGAAAATAATAAGTGTGTGTGCCATTAATTTTGTGGCTCTGAAGTGGCTATTTTTGCCAAGTTGTTCATTAATAATTATAACAATAAATAGATTTGTTTTATATAATGCATTTAAAAATGTAATTTATATGTGTATTTATTTAATAAAGGAAATAATAATAATAAATCTTTATTCATTTAGGTCACAAAGTAACACTTACGTCAAGAATATTGCTTCTACATTAAAATTTTTTTTTTGGTTCATTATGCTGGGTGGTCGATGCAATGCGATTTTTTTTGAAATATTTTTTTTTTATTTATTTATCACGCCTTATCCCCGAAGGGGGTGGCACAGGCATACATATTGTATGCCCACTTTTCACCATGTGTATTCCTGTGATCACCCAAACGAGGACCAGCCGTAAAAGTTGCGTAACTCACTAATTGTTTACAGAACACTGAGCATGCGAGGCCCCGAGTGCTTCTTGAAATATGAAGTTTCATTAAAGTCGCATTGCATCGACCACAGCAGAATACATCATTTTAACAGTTATCACAGGAACTGCGGTCTATATCAAAGATAATTGGTAAACAATGCAATAGGATAACTCGGCATAAAATCAGCTTTACCTTTCGCCCTCTGCCCTTGCCTTCAAGTTGGTCTCTAAGGACCTTGTTCTCTAGTCGTAACCTGGCAATTTCCTGCTGTGCTTCAAGTAACTGTTGCTCTAACGCTGAAACATATTCTTTCTTTTTCTGGCGCGACTGACAGGCAGATTCACTGCGAAAGACATAGGGACAACACTTAGAGCAAGGTCGAGTCAGAGGTGCAAAGACATGGTACGAAAATGGCAAAAGGATCCGTCATGCACAAATGGCAGGAGACAGTCACGGTAGCACTTTGTATACAAAAAAGTAACTATAGTAATAAAGCAAGTGATATATGCAATCTTACCGGTTTTTAATCATTCTTTGTTGCTTCTTAATGGCTCTTATTTCTTCTTCACTGAAGTTAGAATGGTCTAATGTGTTTGGACTGCTTGGAGCATCACTCTCTATTGGAGACATTAAAGGGTTTTGTACCACTTGTGCAGTACCACCATTATAGGGTGTAACAGATTTAGGATTAAGTACTATATTGTTGCTAGGTGCCATTACCTTGAATTGTAAATAGAAAAATATAATTTATTGTGTCTTTAACTTGGGACAAAAAGCAAAAAGCATACGGTGAAAGGTGGGCGTATAGTACGCCTCTGCCTACGCCTTCGGGGATAAAGGCGTGAAAGGATATATGTTTTTTTTTATGTCTTTAACTTCAGCAGAAGTTTATTTATGTTCACACATACCATAGATAGAGCAAGGATTCAATGTCACTCATTGGTCTTACTTTCGTCTCTATTAGGGCGCGAGTGACGATCTGTGATAATTACATACAGTCACACCTTATCTCCTAAGGAGTAGGCGGAGGAATATTCCCATTGTTCACTAAGTAGTTGTATTTTGTCCCACATACAATAGGTTGTGAGCCTATAACTTATGTTAATTTATGACATATTTTGAGCAGAATAAAGGGTACACCGCTTTATATTTACAAAAATTTGGAGCAATACTGCAATTTTTTTAACTGAATTGGTATACATACTGTGATTTTTAATTTGGTAAATGATATATTTCACAAAACCTTAGTTTTTTTTCAAGTTAAGGTTGAATTTATATTGTTATAAAATAAAAATTAAAAATAAAAGAAAAAAGTCTAATCATTGGCATATGATGAATGGTAAGATATTTTATTTAAAACATACCTTAACTTGGACATCTTTCACATCATTGTATTTTGTTTGTGGTAGTGGTGATATTGTGATTTTCCCACCATTTGTACTCTTTGCTGGAATCACAATAGTAGGCGGTTTGATAACACTCGAGGTTCTCTTTAAGATACATGGCAATTTTTTTTGTTCCACTAAAAGTCTAATTTGTCCATTAACAATTATCTGCTTGTCACTTGGGGGGCTACCATTACTATTTTCATTTACCACCTTATAATATGAATTTTGTGGGTAACCATTTTCTGAAAGCAAACAAGCTTATATTAATTAAAATTTTTACCTTGTTTTTATAATGGAATAAAACGTTTTTCTTCTTTTTATTAAATTTTCTTTCTTAATATTCACTACTAATACTATTTTGTACGGTACTACGCAAGTAATATTAAAGTGTTTACAGTTAATTGTTGGGATAAAAACTGTATACAATGGGTCTCTGTGCAAAGTGTAGTGATGAGGTATCTGATGGAGTCTTGTGTGGTCAGTGTAGTGCCTACCTACACTTCGGTTGTTCCGGTCTTTCGGAAACGACATACCGTAGGATGACTTTAGAAAAAAAGGAGAATTGGCGTTGCATTGGTTGCCGTAATTCAATGGGTTCACAGAATGTACCTAATTTGGTTGATGTTCTAAGGAATTTCATAAGGATTTTGATGAAATGAAATCCGACGTTAATCGGATGAATGTTACGATTCAAGATCTAGCTACTCACTGGAAGGACGTAAATACACGTTTGGAGACAATGAAGGGACGTCTAGATGGTTTGGAACTGGTTACATCCCAAATAAGCTCATTATAAAAAGATCTTAGTGTCGCTAATGATAATATTAAGGAATTCCGTAGCATAAATATTCAATTGAGAAAGGAAAACGATATACGAGATCAACAATCTAGAATAAATAATTTAGAAATTTCGGGAGTACCATTTAATAAGAGTGAGAACCATTCAGGTTATATTATCCCACATTATTTACACCAAAGTGGGATTATCGTTGGAGGTAACCGATATAAATTGCATTCACCGTGTTCGACGTTTCGAGCAAAAAGATGTGTCAAACAGACCACCGGCTATTATTGTTCGCTATACTAGACAACGTAGTAAGGATCAGCTGTTGGCTGCAATACGTGCGCGCCGCGGTATCACTACCGCTGACATTGGAATGTTAGGTCCAGCTGCAAATGTCTATATAAGTGACCATCTAACACCGGCCAATAAACTTTTACTGAAGCGTGCACGAGAGATCAGGGAGCAGCACGGTTATAAATACCTATGGGTCCGTGATTGTAAAATATATATGAGAAAAGCTGATACATCAAAGATTATTCGTATTTCTAATAATGACGACTTCATGAATGTAGTTTGACTATGTAGTGATATTACATTGAGTTAATATTGTACTACGTACATGGAGCAGACATCGCGAACAAAATCTGTGCGCCACGCGGGGTGGTGCGGTGTTTGGGGGAGGAGGCGCCCGAGCAGGCCCGAGCCATACGACTTACGCGCTCAAGAGCCAGAAAGCAACAGTGAACTGTGGCTCATGCACCACAGTTGAACGGAGGTATTATGTATGGCAGGTAGTTATAAGCGTTTTATGAGGTTGTTGCATATCGTGATTTTGTATTTTCTTTTTTTATTTATAAGTAATTGTGCGCTAATAACCCTATTAAACTTCCTCCGACAACTATCGTAGTAATAACAGTGCACTTTAGACCCCTAAAGTGCACTGTTATTACTACGATAGTTGTCGGAGGAAGTTTTTTGGGGCATATTTGTATTTCCAGGGCCATGTAAATAATATATTTACTAAATTATATTTTCAATTTATACATTCTCTTCCTTAATTAGCTTATATTATCAAAATGTGAGGGGACTGCAAACCAATTCTGATCATTTTTTAAATAAAATTCTGTTTAATAATTATGACATTTATTGTATAACCGAATCATGGCTGAATATTAATTTCTACAGTTCAGAATACTTTGATGACAGAATACTTTGTCTTTCGGTGTGATAGGGATGCTTCTGTTGTGGGTGCGGAAAGGGCTGGTGTCATTGTCACAGTACGTAGAGAAAAAAACCCTGTTCTGCATGAGGAATGGAAAGCGACTATGTAAACAGATCACTTTTGGGTAAGTATTCCTATAACTCAGTCTACAAATATGAACTCCACTTCTGTTCCCATGTTTTTACACATCTGCTGCGTATACATACCTAATAGAGAACTTGATTTTTGAAACCGTTGTTGGTAATTTCATGGAACAGTATCCAAATGATATATTTTTTGTTATTGGGGATTTTAATGTGACTTATGCGAAATGGTACTATGATAATGACTCGGGCTCAATGATAATGCATTCAGATAGTGATCCACTGGTGAAATTGACATCGGAATTTATGAGATTTACTCACTTAAAGCAATTTAACGCCTCTTTCAATGTTAAGCACAGATTGTTAGACCTAATTCTTTGTAATAAAGACTGTACCGCTAAGACATGTGAGGATCCAATAACCAAAGAAGACGAACATCACAAATCTTTAATAATCGAACTAGTACTCAACACATTTCACCCGTTACCTCAAAATTCGACTGTTAGGAAACTCTTTCACCGTGCTGATTTTGATGAGATTCGAGGTGAGATGGCAACGGTTGAATGGCACTCAAAACTATCGAGTTCTAGTGTTGATGGCTTGGATTCTATGGTACAAGTTTTTTTATGATACTAATACATTATTGATACCCATGTTGCCAAACGTAAAGTATTAAATACAAATCGCTATCAGTCTTGGTATACAATCCCGCTTATTAAATTAGGTAAAGAAAAAAGAAAATATCATACTAGATGGAAACGATACAGAAACCCTTTAGACTACCAAACGTTTTCGACACTGCGTAAAAGAGAGTCCGACCTTCAAAAAGTCGAGTATCAAAATGATATTACATATAGCGAGGAAAACATAAATAAATGTCCCAAACTGTTCTGGCGATATGTAAAGTCAAAATTACCATCTTGTCATATTCCTCAGAAGATGAAATTTAATTACCGTTTTTCTAACAGTGGAGAAGACAGCTGTAATTTTTTTAATGAATATTTCAACTTGGTTTTCGTTCAAAGCGTTCCACGTCCAATTACTTACGACCTCGACTGCCCACCTTTAAACTCTCCTGTAACTCTTAATTCTATAGCCATCACCAAGGACACTATTCATAAAGAATTAAAAAATATTGACATAAATAAAGGAGCTGGACTTGATGGTATACAGCCTATATTTATTCGTACCTGCGCTGATCAATTAACATTACCATTACATATTATTTATAATAAGTCATTGGCAACGGGTATATTTCCATCGATCTAGAAACAGGCTATCATAACTCCTATTTCAAAGAATGAAATAAGGAACGATGTGTCTCAGTATCGACCTATATCGAAAACTAACTTATTCGGAAAGGTTTTCGAAAAAATTGTAACCTGCGCTTTAGTTAACGTATTAAAGAATCATATTTCTGTCAACCAGCATGGTTTCTGTAGAGGACGCTCTGTTGAATCCAACATGCTTACTTTTACCAACTTTTTAGTGGATGCCATGGAGAAGAAGCTTCAGGTGGACGTTGTGTATACCGACTTTTCTAAAGCTTTTGATAAAATAAATTATGATCTACTTATAGAGAAGTTGTGGGCTATTGGAATACATGGTGATCTATTGCGATGGATAAATTTTTATGTTCGGAACCGATCCCAAGCAGTATCTGTAGAGGGGTATGTCTCAAGGTTCCTGGAAATTCTTTCAGGAATTCCTCAGGGATCCCATGCCGGGCCATTATTTTTTATTTTATATATTAATGACATAGGTAATGTTTTACATAATTCAAAATTTTTGATGTATGCTGATGACGCTAAAATTTTTAAAATAATAGCAAATCCTGATGATTGCTCACTTTTGCAATCAGATTTGGAACGCCTGGTTGAATATTGCTCCTTAAATCAACTGTATTTTAATGTGTACGAATATGAGTCAGAAAGCGAGAGGTTAGTAAGAGAACGTACAAGACGTAAAGACCTTCACACTTACCGTGACTTACCGTGGTTGAACATAGTACTTACCACATGTCAGTAAAGTTATTTAATAGACTGCCTACAGAAATAAAAGTATTATTGTATAAGGGCGAATTTTTATCCAAACTGAATTTTATCCAGATTTCTTGATGGAAGGGTGCTTTTACTCCGTAGATGATATTGGTTGACTCCTCTCTTTTTTTAAATCATAAATTACAGTTGATTATTATTAGTTGATTATTTTTAATTTTACTATCTGAATTATTATTATACAATCTAAGACATTACTGTTCTGTTATTTTATATCAATAAATTTATGTAATTTTAATGCATAATGACTTCTATGTAGTTTTACGCCCAAATATTATTAGTTTTAGGATTTTGTGTTATTGACATTTTATTTTCTTTTCATTAATTGTACTATGTGTTTGTTTCATTGTGTTTGTACATTTGCTTTGTTGATTATCTGCTGGTTTTGTTTTTCTGTGCCTATATCCAACACAATGTAATATTTGTTTGTGATGATAATAATATAAAATAAATAAATATCCATCACGCCTTATCCCCGAAGGGGTGGCAGAGGCATATTATATGCCCACTTTTCACCGTGTGGATTCCTGTCCCACGTAATAGGTGGTGAGCCCATTGCCGTGTTGAAATAGACAGACGCAGGTTGTGGCTACCTGCTGTTAAAATTAATATATATATATATATATATATATATATATATATATATATATATATGTGTGATGATAATAATAATAAATAAATATATAAATAAATAACTAGTAGACAAATGTTCTATTATCTCATATACTCGTAAACTTAACCCACTTAACTTTCGATTACCACATCAATAATAACATTTTAAATAGGGTTACATCAGTGCGGGATTTAGGTATAGTGATGGATTGTGAATTGTCTTTTAGTTTACATATAGATTATATTGCTAATAAAGCTTTTCGTCAACTTGGATTTCTACTAAGGATCTCTAAACCCTTCAAGAAAGCTCAGACTTTAAAAATACTATACTTTAGCTTTGTTCTGTCGCTCTTGGATTTCGCTTGCATTATTTGGAATCCATATTATACTTGTCATATCAATCGCATAGAAAAAATTCATAAAAAGTTTGTAAAATCATTGGATTATCGCAGTAATTACGAATACATTACATATAAAGACTCACTTAGCCGCCATTTCCTGTCCTGCCCTTACTAATCGACGGATAATATTTGACCAAGTCTTTCTTTTTAAAATATTAAATATGTGGACACCCCTCACATACTGGAAAAGATAGCTTTTAGAGTGCCCAGACCTGGTTCTCGTTTGGTGAATTTATTTTCAGTGCCTTTTTATAAAACAATTTATACTGGTAATAACTTCTTCCGACGAAGTGTTGACACATACAATGATAAATTTATTTACCTTGATATATTTAACAATAATTTGGCTACTTATAAATTAGAATTACGAAAAGAACTCTTAAAATAACTATTTAAAGGATTATGTTTGTTTGTACTGATAGAAGTAGCTCGTGAAAGGTGCAGAATGAAAGCGGATGAAAGGTTGTCGTCCAATTTCCGGGATAATGCCAAGCTCTTCTGGAAAGAGGTAGGCAAGACCCGGAGTTGTTCGGCAATCTGCAGTATGAATAAAGTGCTTAGTGTTAACAATGACGTCCTAACAGACCAAAGTGACGTCCTGCAGAGATGGAGTGAATATTATGGAAAGATGTATGCAAGAAAAGACAGAGATGCCACGTCGGGAAGTGGAGCTCACTTCGATGCTCCGGATCCCGATGTCATTGAAGTCATTAGTATGAAAGAAATAGAACAAGCGATAAGAAGTATGAAATGTGGTAAGGCTGCGGGAAAAGACAGAGTTACTGCTGAGATGATCAAGTACGGTGGGTCGCGTGTCTGGGACACACTATGTCTGTTATGCAACTTGTGCTGGCGGACGGGTGAGGTCCCAGATGACTGGCGAGTAGCAGTTGTAGTACCTATTTACAAAGGGAAAGGCTCGCGCCTAAACTGCTCCAGCTACAGGGCGATCAGCTTGGTCAGCTTAACTAGTAAGGTGTATGCAAAGGTTATAACGGCACGAATGCAAGAAAAGTCTGAAAGGTATTTATGGGAGGCTCAATGCGGATTCCGACGTGGAAGAGGTTGCATGGATCAAGTGTTTTCTCTCCGCATGATCGCGGAAAAGTTTCTGGCTCTTAGCCAGAAGGTTTTCTGCGCTTTTCTGGATCTAGAGAAAGCATTTGATAACGTTGTGAGAGAAACGCTGTGGGACTTGCTGCCAGGATATGGTGTGGACGGCTCGCTACTGCGGGCAATACAGTCGCTTTATAGGGACTGTAAGGCTTGCGTGCGAGTAGGGGGGGATGTGTCACCTCTTTTTGATGTCTGTACAGGCGTCAAACAGGGATGTGTCATGTCCGCCTGGCTGTTCATAGTGTATCTGGACAGCTGCCTACAGAAGTTGAAAGATTTTAATATGGGTGTGAATTTGGGTGACTTTACAGTAAACTGTCTGCTGTACGCTGATGATGCGGTGCTCATGGCCTCATCAGAAGCCGACCTACAGGCATTAGTCACTAATATGAAAGAGGGGTGTGAAATTAAGGGTCTCCGCTTGAATGCAAGTAAAACTAAGGTTCTAGTATTTGAAAGAGGTGACGTAAGAACTAAATGCGAGATTAGAGCAAACCAGGAACGTCTAGAGCAAGTGAATGAAATTGTGTATTTAGGAAGTATGTTTAGCGCGGATGGAAGATGTGATTCGGATGTAGAACGGCGAGTAGCTGCCGGAAACAAAGTTAACGGTGCTTTGTCCCAGTTAGTAAAGCGACAAAGCATCGTAAAAGAAGCACGAATGGCGATTCATAACGCAGTGCTAGTGCCAACTTTGCTTTAGGGTAGTGAAACCTGGGTATGTCAGCAGATGCATGAAAGTAAATTGAATGCTGTGGAGATGCGATCACTTCGAAAATTGTGCGGCGTTACCTTGGCCGACCGAATACGTAACGAAGTGTTACGCAATATGGCAGGTTTGAATGAAAGTGTCAGCGTTAAGCTTGAAAAGGGCGTGCTCCGTTGGTTTGGACACGTCCAACGAATGAGTGAGGAACGATTGACGAAGAATATATATTGTTCAAAAGTAGAGGGTAGAAGGAGTCAGGGAAGGCCGAGACTTTCATATGAAGACCACGTGAGCAGATTGCTCAAAAACGGAAAGGTCAAAAGTACTCGGATACCCAGACGTGCGTGTATGAAGCGATTGATGAATCTCGAAGAAGCGAAAGAAGTATGCATGGATCGCGAAGCCTGGCGATCTGTCCTCTCTGACTACCCCGTCAGGGATACAGCGTGAAGATAGTTAGTTAGTTATGTTTGTTTGTATTGTTATTGCATTGTAATGATTATTTTCAACTGATGCTTGACTGTATGCTCTTTTAAACTGATATGTTGTACCTACCTATACCTACTATTGTTATGTACCGTATTTATAAAACTATGGAACTCTAAGTCTATAAGAACCATTAATTTTGTGAATCACAAATGTATGTGACTGTCTGTTTCCTAAATAAAATAAAATAAAAATAAATTATACATCTCTGAGATAGTTTCTAAGGTGTAAGAGGCTCACCACGATCTCCGGGGCCCAAGCGACCTCACCTGCCAGCCTGCTGATTAACGGACAAGCCAACAATGCAGGCTTAGTTGATTATTACCTTATAAGGGTATAAGGTTAGAAGGCCACATGGTATTCATTCCCAACAATAGGCCATTAATTTTGAGCCTTAGTATAAAACGCAACCCTGGCTATTCATAGATTTTTGGACGTTAAATATATAGACCGGGAATTTCTCTTATCATAGCATTTTGCTTAGCTTATTTTGCCCATCTAAGCGAATTCTGACTAATAGGGCAATTACCCATTGGGCACAATCATGTAAATAATTACAAATATAATTAATATCAATGTTAAGTATGCAACCACCATACAGTTTGTGACAAAGTCAGAACTTTATTAAAAGAGTCAATAAATGTTATTTATTTATTCTTATATTTTTAATATTAATTCTATTTTATAGAAGACAAGAGGTTATAAAATATTCTTACCTTTACTTTTTATACTATATTCCTTGCTTATATCACTATCACAGACTTCAACCTCCATCTTAATACCCTATTAAAAAAGTAATGTTAATTTACAGTATAATTAAATTTGTTTGATGAATCATACTTACAGACTAATAATTGTAATATAAAAGGGAGTTTGCAGGTTTGTATGTTTGTTACTTAAAAATGCTCAAAACAACAGGGCCTATCTGGATAACATTAGGTGTGGAGGTAGCTGAAAACCTGTATTAACATTTAGGCTGTGGGAAACAAGTATGGGAAAAACTTACCATGCAGATGTCATCTAGTAAATAATAAATAAGGTATTGCCAATTGGTAACATATTTGTTGCTTTAAAACTTTTAATGCCTGAAGCACATTATTTTTCAGTCAATCACAGAGATGTTACAGAGATATAGTTAGCTGACAAAAATATTGTTGTTTACTAAAATATTGGGGAAGTAAGGTTGGTAGTTAAGCTTTCAGTCTGCCATGTTCATGTTAATCCATTTTGATTTCTTTTAGGGAAGTTTTATGTACCTGACAACATTATTTATTTTCTTACCTTAATAACACCATTCTCAATAGCCATAACAGGTCCATGTCTTTCTGTAGATTTCCCATTTTGTTTATATGAATTTGCTAAAGTTGTTTTTATGGGATCAGGGGCTGTGTGGAATATAGCAGTATTTAGATTAACAACACTTTAGTATTTTCTCCATAGATAATGGAAGTGAATCTCACTATATTATAGGAATGTAATAACATATTTTTTAAGGTTATAACTTTCAGTTTCAAAATACATTGAAAACTTTTAAATAAAGTTCATTAGGTAGGTATATTTGATATGATATTCTTACATAGTTCATACCTGGTTTTTGTAGAAAGAGTTCCACATCTTCAAGGTTTAAGTTATTAGTTGGTTCATCAATTAAATTTAATGTCCAATCTATAGGTGATTGTGATGATTGCCTTGCAGATGCACTGCTGGAGCTGCTGAAATGTTGAGTAGTCTATGTCAAACATTTACAGAGAAACATTGAAATAGGAATTGAATTAATAAAAAATTCTAGGCAACCTAATCTTTAAAGGAGAAAGCTGGTAAGTCTTACAGTAGTATGTATATTCATTTGAGTGAAAGTGTGTTTCAGCTATAATATACAGACTTACCAACAATATTATATAAACTTACAGATTTCAAGTGAATTAAACTTACTTTTTCGAGTCATCTTCACTACCAGAATCTGAATTACTACTGCTATTTGATGATTTTATACTTAGTATTGGTGATATAGGAGGTACTAATGTGGGTGCAGCATCAGCTAATATCTCACTTGGTGTTGCATCAGTAGCATCTAATAATGATGACCATTTGTAATCATTCAGCAGTAATTGGTCAAGGAATTCTTCACCTAAAATGTTTAAATCACTTAAAATGATGACTGAAAACTTAGTGTAGTCAATATCGTTAAAATGTCGTATTGAAATACTGATTGTACAAAAAAAAAAACAAATAATATTTGAGTAGTAATTTTGAAAAGGTCGCAACAGAAAACAATATTGTGTAGGTACTAATCATGTATGTCGATTAAATGCAATGTAAAATGATGAAAATGAAATGAGACACATTCTTGTTGACAATAGCCGGAGTCAACAATGTAAAAAATGTACCTAATTACCATATAAACAATCCTTATTGTCAATCAAAATATCAGTATCCATCAGGTTGCGTTTTACTAATTCATCAAAAGTGAATTGACTTCATTAAGAAATGTAAGTATTTAATTATTTATGTATCTTTCAGTTTATAAAACATCACAACACGAACATGACATGACCACGAACGCGATGAATGAAAGTAATAATAAGGCATGGATGGAGGTTATTTTTATCTGTCATCTGTCATGACATGAGCCTATCATGTCTAAGGTGTATTTAAATACCACAACAAAAATAGAATTATATTTTGTGCTCTGTTTCATTGTATTTTACTTCTAAAATTATAACTTAGAATTCGAAGTATGAGAAAACATTATTATCAGTGTAAGCGTGGCACGGATTTATAATAAATAATCTATGAGTCAGTGTACTTTGTGCTAAGAGCGTAGTTCTCGGTCTTTGCTCATAGCGTCATAGCATACCTACTACCTACGTACAGTTACGTAGCTTGTTTCAAGCTTAAATGCACGTAGTTCCGTAGTAACTTGTAGTACGTATTCTAATCTATGCTTGAATGTTTTTGTCGTAGACAGAGAAAATCTGTCTACGGTTTTTGTTGACCCCTTTATTTATTCATAATATGTTCCAAATTTACTTAATGTTTCAGTATAATTAGATAGGTGCGTAGATTAGAACACATACTACTTACACCGAATAGGTGTTTAGATTTAATCATAGATTAGAGTCTATTATAAATATTTATTCTTTTTCGTATACATTGGTTATACTTAAATTTTAATTTCAACAATACTTATTTTAAATGTAATACAGTATACTGAAGCAAAAAAAATTCCAGCTGATTCATCTGAAATGAAATGAAACGTAATATTTTTGACAGCTGCTACCAATCCTTGGTTCGCGTTCGGTTCTGGCTATAATAAATTGATTTGTCGATTTTATTTGGAGTTTTGTGACAATGTATTTTTGCTATATTGTAGTAATTATAAGAATGAACACGTAAAGTCTGTAAAGGGTGATATTAAAATACTGGATGTTATTTATAATGGACGTATGAGTAGCACCGGTTGCGAAAATGTCCGATACTGGCCCTGAGGATCACGACGATTTCATATTTCGTCCGCAACAGCATTTAGATGCAAAATGGTTGAATCCTGATCTTCAGGAAGCTCTACACAATCCTGATGGTTTAAGTATTCTCTTCAACAGTCTATTGCAGGATAGAGAAATATATTTCGAGACGGAAAATGGTCTCGTAAATAGTGCTGGAGTAACTGCAAAACTTGGTGACAATGGAAAATATTATTGTGGTCTTAGGGTGAGTTGTTATTAATCAACAGTAATAACAAGTTTATTAAGTACTCTAATAATTTTAATTCTCTTACAATATATACTTATTTTAAAATATTTACATTATTTATTCATTTGAATAAAATCTGACAATACTATTTTTGTCACACCTAGATTTTGACCTGTACATGCTGTGATGGATTATGTGGGCCTCATTCTGGGTGTGCATGCCCACCTTGTGCTGCTCTCTCAACTGATGAGGAGCTCAGAACCTCTATCCAGCCAAAGACAGCACCACCACCACCTTCTATTCAGATAATAGATGACCTTAAGTGGAAACTAGAGCCAGGTATTAAATTTATAGAAATTAAATTTTAAAATGTATGTTGTTCAATTTACATACATTTTGTGAATGTTTACTTAAATGTTGTGTTTACATAATGCATTTCCTTATGCAGGTCCAGAATGCCTCCAAAGTCTTATGGAGTCATTACTTTGTGAGCAGCGAGTTCGTGCTATTACTGCAGCAGTGACATGCCCATATATATCTCAAATTCGCCGATTAATTATGTTATGCAACAGACATCTTGTAGCTGTTATTAGGTAAATAATTTATATAGTATGCTTGCCCATCAATATTGAATTAAATAAATGCATAATAACAATAACTTCCGATGTTCTTTACTGATGTAAAATAAATAATATGGACTTTATAAAAATTAAAATCCATTGTGGCAACAATACAAGCACTTTCACAGGGTCTACTATGTCAGAGAGCAGTAGCTCCCTATAAAACCCATAAGGCTTTTTTGGTATAATAATAAAATGTCAGTACAAGGTTTGTTTCACAGGATATTTTTTTTATATTGTATTCTAGCATGCGATCAGTCCAAAGACTTTAAGCAGCTGCTAGAGTTAAAATTTCTTATGTTAGACATGCCTCTCATCTGACAGGCTTTCGATGATATTACTTAGATTCGATCCTATGTGTGAGCTCTTTTCAGCCTTCTCATTGTCAGAGGGTCTTTTCCTTATAAGATTTGCAGGATATTAGAAAATTCATATTGAAAATCAGTGTTAGAAACTGCATGTAGCATATAATTGTTGAATATGTGATAAATTTACAGGGATCAAAATCAGAACAAGGAATTTAAAAAAGTAAGATTAGATAAAAGGCCTGTGCTTGGAATAAGTAACAGAGCCTTAAGCAATGTTGTGAATACTGTTAATAAATCTATTGATGCCTCTGCTGAGGGGCAGGAGGAAAATGAAGAGCAAGGTGAAGATTCAGAAAGGTATTTATTAAGATTTTATTAAAAAATATTCGATTGATTTCTGTTTTGTTCATTGTGCTTTATATTTTTTGTAGATGCATATTATGTTACCTTTGCATGTTTGTGTTTTGCAGTTAATTTGTATGTTATTAAAACTAATAATTTCTTTTCAAGGCCTCTAGACTTTCTCGACTAACTCTTACTGATTCTAAAGTTATGAAAACAATCAAGTAATATCATACTAAAGGAGTAAACTAAATATAAAAAAAATAGATAAAATAACAAACATGTTTTCTTACTACAGGTTCTTATCACATGTAAACCATGTTTATTCATGAGGGCTATAAGCTGTGATTGAAAATATTTTAATTACAGACATATAAATAAGACAAAACATAAAAGTATTCTTAGAAAATGCTTAAAATTACACACATACACATATAATTACTTTTTTTGTCCCTAAGGAGCAGGCAGAGGCCGTGATATACCCCTACATTTATTTATTTCTTTATTGAATACTTTATTGTACACCAAGAAAAGATACAAAAAATTTGGAAGTGCTCGACCCGCACGCTTATATTATATTATAAAAAAAATAAAGTAAAGATAATAACAATTAAACCACTTCGAATTAGACTGTGAAAATTGAAAGGGTTCTATTCCTAATTATACTGAAGCTTAAGAGAAAAAAATATTAGCGCCATCTGTAACATAAAAAAGTACCTCTGTTGACAGTTCATTACAAGCAACATGGAACACTTTGATTATAACAATCATAGATTATCTCAAATTCCATTATTAAATATTGAAAAAAAAGATAATAACAATTAAACCACATTGAATCAGACCGTGAAAATTGAAAGGGTTCTATTCCTAATTATACTGAAGCGTAAAAGAAAAAAAAACTCGATTAGTAAAGTATTTCGGTCGTTATCGCGTTAACAAGAAAATAATACGCACATACAGACACACGGACGTCCAAGACAAAACTTTCTTAAATCAGTTTTTTAACTAGTTTAAATAACAAAAATTGCATTAATTGCACAATTGCAATAGTGTTTTTTCTTAATATGTGTGTGTATATATAATTTTACAAGTGCAATATATGATAAATAGAGACATTTTAAGTTTGAAAAATCAGATGTTTTGTGCGAAGTGACAGTAGTACCCACCTCAACGCTTCGCTTATAAGGCGTACAATAACATAGTTAATAAATATTGTTACAATCAAAGCAGTACAATGAGTGGCTTTATCACATAAAGCTATTTCTGCCAGGCAACATCTTATTGCATCATGATGTTTTGGCTTTTATTTTTATTACTCCCACCTGTGTATCCTTGAAGAGAAAGCAGAGTCCAAATATGTTTTCGATCCTATATAATAGGGAGCAAGTCGATTGTTGTGACGAGGAAAAGGCCTGCCTGGAATCTGATCCTGAATTTTCTTGCACCACAATCACATTTGCTACTGCTGCATCTCTGAGGTGAGGAGGTGAGGAGGGAAGAAAACTTTCTTCTAAATCTAATTCTAAATTTGTAAAAACTACCTTATTAATATTTTCTTTTCAATTACTCACATACCATTACTAAGTAATTGTATTGTTTTTGTTGCTTGCATGTGTTGAATGATTAATTTTTAGTTCTTAATGCATTTTTCACTAGATTTAACCATTAAAATATTTTTTTGTTAAAATTACAAATTTTGAAGACAATATTATCTAAGTATTTGGACCATTAAAACATCTGAATTATTTTCAGCACTCTTGGTTTAGAACGTGTAGGTGCACGTGCAGCTCTCCGTCTCGCTCTATCGTTAGTACGCCGCGCGTGGAGGTGCGGTGAAGATGCTGATGTTTGTTCTGCGTTGCTGCGTGATGCTCTTGACGCAGTTCGCGCTTTGCCTGATGCGGCACTTTTCGCGGGAGGCGTGACCCAAAATGCACCTCGATCTCAGAGAATATGGGCAGAAGTTGTAGATAGTGCTGCAAAGTTCCTACATCAGGTTGTGATTGGGTATGTTTACATTTTATTTGAATTATTGTACAAAATACTGAGATGTGTCTAATTTATCTGAGTGGTAAGCTCTGATTGCATTGAACATCTCAGCCTTAGTGCTCAGGGTCAGATGTGCTGCTTTGATTTACTCTAGAACATTTGAAACTTATTTCACTATCATATTTGTTGAATTAGTTCAATAAACAGTTTTTGGGTATTGTTTGCATTTCAATAATAAATGAAATAATTTATTTTGTCTTCACAGTGAAGTAGGGTGTAATGTTCCATTGGGTGATTGGCGAACATCTCTATGTGTGTGGGTGGAGTCATGTGCAAGAAGAGCTGAATTACCTGCGTTATTAAAGGCAGCAGACATTCTAGTCACTTTACCGCCTAAACAGAAACGGCAACCAGACAATAGGTATGTTTTCTTTACTAGCTATTTGTATATTATTTACTTTGTTATAACCTTGATTTCCACTTTTTCCTTTTTGACTGTTATAAAAGTTACAATAGAAAACGATATTGAATTCATATCTTATGAAGTTGTTGTTCTACATTGTTAAAGTAGCCAAGTTTGTTAATCAATTGCGATAGTAAGTATTTCCTTCCTCTTTTTCATAACTGGCTAAACGAGGTTTCGTAACTTGCAGCTCCATAGAAACGGTCATGTTTCTACATGCAAAATAGTTCATACGGCCGAATACTGAAACGTCACTTAAATACAACGCACAGTGGAAGGGCTCTCAGATTTCAGTATCTCTCAAAATTTAAGTGGTATACACAAAGGCTACTTAAACGATTTGCAGGCATAATCAGGCAACATTCACGATGCCTCATTTTACGCAACAGTTTTGGACTAAATAATATTTACTATGCTACTTAATTTAGTTAAAATAATAGAAAATAATAATAGTTTTATTTGGTACACAATGTAATTTCTATAATGTTCTGATAGCTAGGTTTTTATGTTATGTATCAGAATAAATAACTTAAAAACTATTTCGAAATTGAACGTAAACATTTGCTGACCTAATTGTCGTAGAACGAAACGTTCAATTTGATTGAAACCAGTGACATTAGCGTGACTTGTAAACATTTTTCAAAAATAAATTAGGGATATGGAAGAAAAACATTGGAATGTACTTCTTCAGCAGGCTTCTGTATGTAGCAATGGAGTCAGCAAATAGGGCCGACATGAATAGCCGCTATCTCCAAGAATGACCATATTGGCAAAATCACTATCATCAAATTGCATTGATAGTTACTGTTTTTCTCCACTTGCTTTTACAAAGCGTTTCAAGACTTCTACTAAAACTTAATGTAGAAAAGGAAAGATGAGAAGGAATATTGTCATAAGATATGTATCTTTCTTGTGTGGTGTGAGGAACACTGTTTAGTCAGTATATATTTTTCATCTTTGATGTTTTTTTGGTCTGTTCTATAATAATCACAAGTGTTCTACTAAATTACTCCGTGATCATGGCGCTTGTAACAGTGCCGAAATATCGAATGCTCGCGCGTGAAAGTGTACATGGTAACTGGTTTACTTTAATAAATCTGAAGAGTTTGTTTTTTGGTTGAACGCGCTAATCTCAGAAACTACTGGTCGGATTTAAAAAATCTTTTTGTATTGGATAGCCCATTTATCGAGGAAGGTTATAGACTCTGTATCATCAGGCTACTGACTTGGAGAGCGGAGCAGTAATCATGTCAATCAATCATCTCAAGATGACGGCTTTACTTAAGAATTTCACGCACAAAATACGTAATATGAACCAGGCAATACATTTGTACATTGAGACTGAGAGCTGTGGAAAAAGTACAACGGGCCTTATCATATAAAGCGATTTCTACCAGTCAAAATTTTAAAGACAAGTAGGAGTCCTAAACCATGTCCGAAAGGGGGCAGCTACCCCTTCTACCCCCCTTTCTTCCCCTGGGTACGCCCATGGAATAAATTATCCAAATATAAAACTGTCTCATTGGAGATACGGAACCGAGCGGGAAACTCCGCATCGTTGCATTTTTCGAATGTATTTAGCGTCTCTTGGTTACGTCGACAGATGGTCGGTCTTTCATGGTCAGAGAGTGAAGATAGCAAAGATAGAGACATTATTTTAACGCTTCAATATATTTAATTCCAGATTTAGGAGACATCTCAAACACTCTTACATTTAGGTGACGTTCAAATCAGATTGACAGGTCATTTGACAGCTAAAATAAATTAAGTGGCATTCCAGTATACGAATTTTACATTGAGTGGCATCTGATTGCAACTCACCTGAGTTCATCATAAATTTAACACATACTCAAATTTGATGTTTGAGAACACGAAATTTGTATTTAAGAGCTGCTCAAACATTTAAGTTGCCCATCTTGAACTAAAACACTTGTCCTGTCCACTTATTTATTACCTAAACCTGACCGGTTTCGCCTTACGGCATTTGCAAAGGTTAGCACATATTGTATGTATTTCGGATGTCATTGAGTATAATACTCAATGACATCTTAAATACATACAATATGTGCTAACCTTTAGTTCAAGATGTGTAGCAAGTTCCACCAAGTGCCATCAATCAACAGTGTAAACAGATTTAAGTTGCCGTTAGATATTTGAGTGACCTTTCAGTATTCGGCCGATAGTCTTTTAAATGACTTTCAATCTAATTTCTTTTCTAATAAGATATTTTTTAAACATGTATTTATTATTTTGAGACGTGTGTATAATTTTTAAATACCTTATTAACGTTGTGTTTTTCATATTACAGAATAACACTAGAAGAATGTACAGCTCCATTGGGACCTTTTTTACGGCGTATGGCTAAAGTGGCCGCACCTAATCCTATAGTAAGCAGTGAACCCATCACCGAGCCTAATCCTGCTGAAAACTATCTCAGGTAAGTTATTAAATGTTATGATTAGTATGTGTTGTTGACAAATGTGCGAGTAATGTTTAATGCAACAATTTCGCACATATAACGAAGACACTTTTATTTTTACCGTCCATTAGGAAATTCTAACATTGTTCATTACTTCTAAATTCACAGTAGCAGTAGTAGCCTTATGTTTTTACGTTTGAAAGTCCTCACGGATGTTATGTTGTACTCGAATCAAATAAAAACCACACGGTTCCTACCTTCCCATCTATCTCCAGGTTAATCCTTGGAAGAAAGTGCTAGGGTTCCCCGACTGACTACATCCGCTGCCTCGCGTAAAGCGTGCGTAAAGCTATCGCGTTACACCCTATTAGGTCTGCTTTTGTAAAAAACGGCGAGCAACCCACTCCCCATCCTCAGGCCCCCGGTTTTGGAGGCCCTAGTATTTGGCAAAGATAAGCCTGCGGCGCACTTGCCTCGCGCCAATTGCTTCTTTTGCGAATATGACCTGTTTTAGAAAGAGAATGTCTGTGCCCAGATTTGCCATGTAACCCTGACTGCTGCGCCGTTCTTCTGGCACTGCGAAGAACGCAGCGAGCTGTGGTCTCCAGGTGTAGACGTCAAAGATCATTACCATATCATTCGTCCCCTAATCATCTGTAACATCCGGTAGGAGATTTTGCCATGACTATAAAATAATTTTCTTTTTGTTTGTCAGGGAACTAAGCATTCCTAGTGGGGATGGACTAATGAGCGTCAGAAAAGCTGGTATTGCATTACTGTGTCATCTAGACAGGCTTGGAGCACCGCTTCTGCCTCCCATGAAAGGTTTTGTTACTGTAAGTATGAATAAATCATCATAGATCTTACATATGTGTAACAGTTAGGGCCTATTGCACCAATTGTCCATAAAATAATAATTTACCAGAGCCTTTATATTATGTTTTATCTACAACTGTTATTTTTATTGCAGTGTATGGAATCAGCTCAAGAAGTAGTGTCAGTGGGCGTAGGACCTGTACATTTGGGAGTGTTAAGGATCCAGCAAATAGCTTGTGCTGAGAAACTTGCATTGCTTTTAACTCACGACGGTGCTGTATACTTTTTACCGTATGACACGATGACACCTCAACTTGTGCCCGGTAAGTATTTTGAATGATGGCACAAAAGGGTCAAAATATTACTGTCAAATATAGCTAAAATTGGAGCGTAGCTCATGTGCATTACATTAGTTTTTATTTCACTTCAATACATGCAGTATTTCCGAAGTTATAACGATGAGAAGTTTTAGTCCTTTTTTGAATTTCCGAGATTAAGTGCGCCCATTATGACGTCACAGCGCTGCATAGACTGAGACAAGGCGCGGCGCGGTGTTCAGATGCGAACGAGAGAGCAACTGTCGAATAAGCAGAGTTGCGACTTATGTGATCACCCGCGTTACTTTGATCGCAAATATTTCAGGCATTTTTTAAAATAAAAAAGTAAAAACACCGTTTTTCTTATTTTTTTGTAGAATTCTTTGGCATTTAAAGTTAATAATCCCAATTATATATAAACCCATTATTATAGTTAACTAGTTGACGCCCGCGGCTTTGCCCCCGTAGAGAAGTTTTCTTGTTCCCGTTTCCCTCAGGAACTTGTTCCCGGGATAAAAAGTAACCCATGTCTTATTTTGATGTAAAAGCTATATTATTGTAAAGTTTCATTAAAATCCATTCAGTAGTTTTAACGTGACAGAGTAACAAACATCCATACAAACGTTCTCGTTTATAATTTTACTAGATGACCCCCACAGCTTCGCCCGTGAAACATTTCGACCTCCCGTCGCACCTATTTAATCCCGTCGCTTATAAATTCTACAATGATGCATAAAAATTTGCCCGATTTGTCGACATTTATGTCTACTGCTCTGCTCCCCAGTGTAGTAGCGTAACGATATAAAGCCTTAAGCCTTCCTCGATAAATGGACTATTTAACACAAAAAGAATTTTTCAAATCCGTCTAAATTCCCATCCAGCACGCGCACCTCCGCCTTGGTGACGCCCACTTCGCAACGTGATGAAATAATTTATTTTAAAAAGGATTGCATGAGTAAAATAAAAGCGTTTAAATGTAGTCCAAAAAAAAATTCAAGATTTTTAAATAAAAAATGGTGGTTGTGCCTCACTCGACATAGATAAATATAGTGTGCTTCTGTAATTAATAAACTACTAGTTGACCCACGCGGCTTTGCTCGTGACATACTTCGAACCCCGTGGCACTTATTAAATCCCGTCGTTTCTTATTTTTAACAATAATTTATGACAATTAAAAATGTTAAAGGTGCTTTGTCCCAATTAGTAAAGCGATAAAGCATCGTAAAAGAAGCATGACTCGCGATTCATAACGCAGTGCTAGTACCAACGTTGCTTTACGGTAGCGAAACCTGGATGTGTCAGCAGATGTTAGTTTTTATGTATGAGAATTTTCCTAATTTGTTATAGCTGTAAATGTATAATTATCCCTAAGAGATAGACATATGCTATATCGGACTTTTCTAGAAGACTTCGTTAGCGCTACATAAGAGAGAGAAACACACACACACACAGAGAGAGAGAGAGATAGAGCCGGGTGTATCGAAAGGATCTGTTATACTTGACAACCACATTCAGAATATTAGTAGGAATACATTCCCGTGGGAATACCGGACATTCCTTCCTTGGTGCTTATCTAAGATACCTAAAGAATACGTTCACTAAATTTCAGGCGACCATGTCTAATAATTCCTGTTCCCATGACGATTGCGGCAATTCCTTTGTTAGTAGTCATCTAAAGTACTTAAAGAATACATTTACCATCTTACTAATATTATAAACGTCAGTTTATAAGTATGGACGTTTGTTACTCTTTCACGCGAAATGTACTGAATGCATTTTGATGAAACTTTACAATAATATAGCTTACATATCAGAATTATACATATATATAGGCTACTTTTTATCCTTGGAACCAGTTCCCGTGAGAAACAGGAACAGAAAAACATCACCAGGCATAAGACCACAGCATTTAGAGGTGGATTTCGTTATAGTGCTACAAAGTGCTAGAATAACATACCTCCGCCATTGCGAGAGCTAATGTCTTTATACACATTTAAAAAGCAATTGAAAATTGCCCTTCTTAATAGACAAAAATCCAGTTCTTAATGTAGCTTTGGATCTATTCAAAATCTATGCTATTTGTGTGTATTAGTAAGTATAATTATCCACATAATTGGATTATTTTTTTTTTATTTTGTTTTCATTTTTATTGTTGTTATTGTATGTGCCTAATAAATGTGTTTCTTTCTTTCTTTCTTTCACCACGCGTGTGGAGCCGCGGGCGTTAACTAGTATTTCATATTTCTATGTTGAGTAATCTCGGCCGTTTGTGGTTTCATCTGCAAGAGTCTTCCCATGGGAATGTCTGGAATTCATTTCTTAGTACTTATTTATGGTACTACCTATGGAATACTGTCACCATATTTCACGTTTCTATGTTTAATAGTTTAGGCTGTGTGTGATTTATCTGCATACGGGAACTATGCGTTTCCATAGAAATGTAAAATTTTGAGATAGTATTGTTTAGGCTATACAAGCGCTAATATACTTAGCAAAAGAAAATCCTGACATTCCCAAGGGAAAGGGTAGTTCCCGTTCCCTCGCAGGTGAAACCAAAACAGTCTAAACCTATTAGACCTAGTTGCCTGAATTAGATGAATAAAAAAAGCACCAAGAAAGGAATTACCAGTATTTCCACGGCAACGTAATACTACTAATATTATAAATGTGCAAGCTTGTGAAGATTTTTATACATTTGAATGTTTTTACTTATCACATAAAGATAGAAATCGGAAAATAGATAGAACATTTCCTGGATTAATAGTGAGGGAACTTATTATATCGGGAAACATCTTATTGCCACTTGAAACACTTTTGTGAAGTAACCAATAAATTTCATGCTATTAGAGCCGCGGGCATCAGCTAGTTAATAATAAATTTACTTGATAATATAATTAAAACAAAATTAGTGTAGGGAGTAAGAAGGCTTTTTGTGTAAGTAAACAGCATGGAGTAGGGTGAGACACTTATGTATTAAGAAGCGACTTTGTTTTATATTAAGTAGTGATAAGTACAAATAACTCTAGTGCTTCCACTATAAATGTACCGGGTCTCTGAAATAAAAAAAAGAATGTATGTTAGTGATACGAATATTTGATTTGCAGGTTTGGAGAATCAAATAATAAGTCAAGTATCCTGCCATCCTGCTGGTCGGCACTATCTATGTTGTTCCACTTGTGGTGGAGCCTGGTCGTGGGGTGCAGGAGAGGATGGTCGACTGGGCCATGGCGATACCGCGCCTCGAGATGCACCTTCTCATCTACACCACTTGTCCCATCATGAAGTCGTGAGAGTAGCAGCCGGTGCCGCCTGCAGGTAATATACTATAGGATCGAAATTACTAAATCGGTCAATTATATTTGCCTTTCTTTAAGATAAAGCTTGTTTTAAAACTATCGCATAAATCGCATTGCTGAAATGTGTACATATATTTAAAGTTAAATAATAGACAAGATAGATCGACAACACAATTTTATTAGGTACAGAATTAACAGTCAAAGACTAAAGTTACATAGACCTTTGATACAGTGATATATTAAAATATCCAAAAAAACTATATCATACCAGATCAATACAGAAATCTGGACAGGACGGTTTAGAAAAAAGAATTCTATGAATAATATAGCAAGTTCACTGGGTCATTTGGTTTTAATTATGCAACATGAATAAAGCATCAGTAATTACACACCCGACACACATAGTGAAATAATTTGCGTGGGAATTAAAAACATTACACCGGTGTGTATTGTGTGACCGTGACTTGTTCATTAAGATAAAACTTTGTTTTAAGAATAATTATCTTTCATCATACAACTATTACAATGAAATTATTTAGTAGTGTGTGTTTCAAACAGAACATAGAGGATTATCACATTTTACTATATAGCCCAGAGCATCTAGTTAAGCATGAAATGTATCAATTTGTAGTTTTCATTTCATAACTGATTAATTTAACTCTTATGTTGTGGTCTACAGTTACCTTTTCTTCTTCTTCGTCTTTGTTTATTCCTAGTCGCTTCTACACAGAAGCGCTCGTGGCCTCGCTAACTCAGTGTTCTGTAAACGATCACTGCGTTAAGAAACTTACGCTATGGCTGGTCTTCGGATGGGTGACCAGTCAGTTAAGTCGTTAAGACTAGTAGAAGGCTTTATGGGTGGCATAAAAAATTTCTACAGCAGGTCGCCACATCCTGCACATTTATTTGACTGCTAGTAGTAGTTATCGTTTGGTCTTTCGTTTGCGCCATTGTTGGGAGCGACTATCGCCTGACCTTTCAAACCCTTAAGAGCGCTTGCGTCGGCGCCTATTTCGCCGTTATTTTAATGTTATTTAATCAATTTTGTCCACAGCGCCGTGATTACATCTAGAGGTGCATTGTACACTTGGGGGAAAGGTGCCCAGGGTCGCCTTGGTCATGGCACTATAGAGAACTGCTTGACTCCACAGCCTGTCTCCTTCAACGCGCATAATATTGAAAGGGTCATCGATATCGCACTTGGTAATGTAGCATTTTCATATATAAGTGTAAAACTGATCTAGTGGGAAAAAGTTCCAGTTATCTATACTAATATTATAAAGAGAAAAGATTTGTAAGTTTGTTTGTTTTTAATAGACTCAAAAAATACTGCACCGATATTAAAAATTCTTTCACCTTTAGCAAGCTAAATTCTTCGTGAGTAACATAGGCTATATTGTATTTTCCAAAAGTTTAGGATTCCGTACGAAATTTCAAATAGGAGAACTTCAACGCGCGGGCGAAGCTGCGGGCATCAGCTAGTTGTTTAGTAATAATAAAATATGAACCTTAAAGTTCCTTAAATAAAATCGTAAATGATATGTTCAAATGCCTGCATTTAGTCATACTAGAGGTTGTGTTGAACATTTTGTCTAGATTAAAAATAATTGTAAATTTGAATGAAAAGTATATTTTTATACATCCTATCAATATTTGAATCAAACAGGCCAATAAGCTTAACTTCAGTCTGTAAAATGACTTGTATTTTAAGATGGTTACAGTTTAAACTTGCTTCCGAGGCACATATTTCTTGAATATTTTATTTATTTCAGGCTGGGGTGAAGCTCAAACATTGTGTTGCACATGGGAAGGTGCAGTTCAAATATTTGGGGACAACGAAGGAGGTGTCCCAAGAACACTTACCTCGCTTTCAGTGTTGAGGATATCTCGAGTATTCACTGGTGAACATTGGCATGCTGCATTGACGGACGCGTAAGTGATATCAATATTTGTCTTCTGTATTGGTCATATAAAAACAACCAGTCTTGTAAAAGAGTTGTTTTTTTTTTTCAGGGGGCAGGTATATACTTGGGGTAAAGGCGATGGTTTCCGATTAGGACATGGCAATTTGGAAAGTTTGAAAATTCCAAAACTTATAGATGTGTTCCAAGGTAAAAGAAATGCTCCATAAATAGTTTTAAGGTATTTCAATGTTAATATTGTACTTTTTAAATACTATATTTTGGTCATAGAAATGAAAGTGGTGGATATGGCTCTCGGCGCGTCCCATGGAATTGCTCTGACATCGAACGGAGCATTGTATGCTTGGGGTACGCATGAAAGAGCGCAAATAACACGGCCGGTGCCACAACTGTTGCAAGTCCTCAATCCGTCTTTTAAAGTTCATGGTAAGTTTTTATTAATATCTGACACTTGACAAGTTTTCATATATTTTCATAGCCCACGTAATTGGACTGAATGTATTACGCTAAATGTTGAAAATGTTCGATTTACAGGTGTTGTGAATGGACCCAATCAAATATTTGTGTGGAGTGAAGAAACTCCTAGAGATCTGCCGTCTTCCATGCCATTTGTTATAGATTTATCTGAAAACACTTTCAAGTGAGTATTTTCATTTGACTAGACTCTGTGCTCCAAAAAGGGTATAGTCCTTTGAGTGGTATCGTCACGTGGATGTACGGATTGTCGTAGTTCGTTCATTCGTACCTTCGCATTTTATACCGACACATATGTTTCCAAGCCCAATTTGTTATAACTACCATAAACTACACAATTTATTTTACACATTTATTTTTTGCAGACTTCTAGAGAGGCTTCTGAGATTAATAGTCGAACAAAGTAGTACTGGTTCTATAAAAGAAGTGGAATCTATGGCTGTAGCTTGTCTGAATTTACTGAGGTTGCAAGTGAGTATAAGTTTATCTTCTCTATTATTTTCTGGGTTATTTGAGAAGAGTTGTTAAACAATATTCTTGGGAAATAAATTGATTTTGAACACAGGTACAAGCGTGGCAATGTTCGCGTGGAAGCGAGACAGAAGATACATCGGGCGAGCCTCGGTCGTGGTGCAATGGTGTTCATACAGCGCTCGTAGCTTTAGTAGAGGGTCGGGCAGGAGTAGCCGCTGCTACCGCGGCTAGACGTGCGTTGTCTGCCGCGTGGCCCCTGTTACTGCCCACTCCGCATATCAGAGCGCACCATCTTATCACGTTGCTGCCCCAAGGTATTAAGCCGTTTCTAATAAGAGCTAATCTATACAGCTAAAGAGTTTGTTGTTTTGTTTGTTTGGTTTAACGCGCTAATCTCAGGAACTATTAGTTAGAATTTAAAAATTCATATGTTGGACAGCCCATTTATGTAGTGTTCTCAGTCGCATTCATGCGGTCGAATAAAGCTCCCACGCTCTTTCTCACAGGCGAAACTTCAAGGCCTCAGGGACAATGATTGACCCATTGGATTGGTTTGGCTGCTTACAAAGGGTCTTGAAATAGTACCATCAGTAATATATGTAAAATGTAGGCTTGCTAGTATAACGTAGTTTACCTAAATTTAAAATAATCTTTATAACTTCTGGTGGAAGTAATGGCCCACGGAAATGGTCTGGCAATAATAAATATCAATTTTTGATAATTTTCTTCAAAACACTGAAATTAAAGCGCTCGTGGCCTCGCGGTCTCAGTGTTCTGTAAACGATCACTGAGTTACGCAACTTTCACTATGGCTGGTCCTCGGATGGGTGACCACTTTGTGGCATTTACATTTGCGAGCGTTTCCGTGCTTCGAAAGGCACGTTAAGCCGTTGGTCCCGGTTGCCAGTAAAGTAGCAGTCGTTAAGCCTGGTTGAAGGCCTTATGGGCGGCTTGAAAATTTCAACAGCAGGTAGCCACAACCTGCGTCTGTCTATTTCAACACGGCAATGGGCTCACCACCTATTACGTGGGACAGGAATCCACACGGTGAAAAGTGGGCATATAATATGCCACTGCCACCCCTTCGGGGATAAGGCGTGATGGATGTTTATTTATTTATTTATTCTTCAAAACATATTTAAATATGAGCGTTTCTACTTTAACGTATATGAGTAAGGCTTATGAACAAAAGGTGTATACCTTTTGTTCGCGCTACCTGTGAAAAAGGTAGTAAGTTTTGAGCTAGTAAGTACGCATACTGTCTTAACTACATAGTAGACCAGAAATACTCAAAATTTCAGCTTTGCCAAAATGACGTAGGTTTGTGGGCTCTGGGATCTTAAACTTTTAAGAGTAAAGGATAAAATTGTTAATTTTATTGTATTTGACGATTTTTGAATTTCCCATACTGCTGTTAGCCTTCATATTTAATCATCCTAACTTTCCCTGGGATTTTTTTACTGAGCAGCAAAATATAGTGTTTCCAATATTTATTAGACAACTAACGTAACTTTTTTGGATGCGTGTCTTATCTTATCTTCTCTGGTGCCATTACAATTTCTTAACTAACTATCTTTTCTTTTTCAATTTAACTACCTTCACGCTGTGTCTCTGACGGGGTAGTCAGAGGACGGATCGCCAGGCTTTGCGATCCATGCATACTTCTTTCGCTTCCTGTAGATTCATTAATCGCTTTATAGATGCACGTTTGAGTATCCGAGTACATTAGACTTTTCCGTTTTTGAACAATCTGCTCACGCGGTCTTCATATTTAAGTCTCGGCCTACCCTGACCCTGACTGATTAATAAATGTTATTTTTACAGGGTCTGTGCCAGCTAGTGCGGGAGCCCGTTTCATGACAGAACTCCTTGTGTGGTCACTGCTAGGGGCTGGAGGACTCCGGGACGCATTGAGAAACGCACTTCAAACTCATTCTACTGATGCTTACAGTCATTTGCAACTTGATACGTAAGAATGTTAATATGTAATACACTACTGATAAAACGATTTAACGATGTATAGGAATACATATATCCAATTGATCTCTGTTTGTGGTAGTAGGTTTGGAATACAAATAGTCTAAGGTAGAATGCTATTTATTATTAACTATGTCCTGATATATCTAATTTGTAATAAAAAAAACCTATACGAGTCGAACTCGTGTGCCGAGGGCTCCGTAAAAATTAGTACCTTATTTAAGTTAAGCCAAGTTGAAGGTCATATGGGCCTTTACGCCACAACATGTGCCTATCCATTTCAACACGGCAACACGGCTCACCACCTGTTACGTGCGGCAAAAATGCTTAACGAGAAATGTGAGCGCATAGTATGTCTCTGCCACCCTTCGAGGTTAAAGGCGTGAATGATACGATAGTGATAAAAACATTGTATTAATTAAAGGCCTATCCGCACCCAACAGTGCCGACACGTGCCGATCAGTAACGTATACAGTTCTTCTGCCGCACTCAACGTCACTGTCACTGACGAGTGCGGATAGCGTCGTACAAAATGTATGCAACAATATAATTTTTCACTGACACTGATGTTTACGTTACTGATCGGCACGTGTCGGCACTGTGCCGGCACTGTTGTGTGTGGATAGACCTTTACTTATTGTGTACTATCTTTTCTAAACATTCTAGCGATTACGACCAAATTGACATTGTGACCGGACAACGTACCCCACCACCAACCGCAACAAGCGATGAAACTGCTGAAGTTTCAGGTATTATATGTATTGTGTAATATTTTCATTCTATACTAAGTACATGCATCCAATACTTATTACTATCTGTATTACAGCTGCAGCGTGTGTTGAGGAGTATCAACTCAACAACAACACTTCGTCTTCTGATAATGTGGCATCTTTACCTTTAATGCATTTGGTAAGCCTTTTTATATTATTACTACTATTAAATTAACTAAGTATATGGCTTCATCCATTTGCCAGTTTTCATTGTGATATAAATTTATTTAATTTAATCTTGTATGTTTATAACAGGTAAAACATCTCATACGGAATACCTCGTGCCAAACTCAGATGCACATAACTGCTATTCTACAAGGAGATACGAGCAAAACTAGTGATCCAAAGAACCAAAACATAGTGAGCCCCAGCTGTGATTTACTTATAAGATTTCAAAGGTAATTTATTTTGAAAATAATAATAAGTCCCCCAAAGCTCTACCTTACGAGTCCCCTAAAGCCCTACCTTACGTCCAAACCGAACACTTGGTTACTTGGGGGACGGACACGCATACCTACTAATGAAACTCATGCGGCTAACAAGGCAAAGGTAACACAGTAAAATGGAGACAAGAAGAAGTAAATTACGTATAGGACCACTGCCCGAGGGTGATAACTCGGGCACGTCTGGTCACTGACGTGACAGCACCCTAGCTATTGACTCTCTGCTGGGCGGCTGGCAGAGAGTCGGGGACGCGGGGGGTAGGAAAATGTCCTCAAGGACTACAGCCAAGAGTAGAACTAGAATAGAATGATGGTGTTTCGCAGGTGACAAATGTCAACCAACCTATGACCACTAAAGCTGGGAAACCCAGAGTACGCATAAAATGGGATGATGAAATTAATAAATTTATCATGCGTACAAATTTTCAAGTAACTAAATTAGATACAGATAGGACTATGTAATGGTCTAAACTATATTAAAAATGCTTAAACACTCAGTAACCAAAGTGCTAGATTAGTTATACAATATATATAAAAACATATTTTTACTATAGTTGTAGACAAGCATACATACATATATATAGGTCACCCATCACAGGACACACGCCCCGGGCATCGACTGGTATTACATGCTAGGTACTCGTGTGATTCGTTTATTTCAGTTCATAATCACCTCAACCTCTGCAAAATGTTTTGTCTACAGATTATTATTTTGTGAGGCCATGTGGTCTCGAGGTGGCAGAAGCACTAGAGGTGGAGTGCGGGCTATCTTTGCACAATATACGACCCTACTAGCTGACCATGTTCAGGCTATCTCCACCTCATTCGTAAAATCAATTCGAAGGGGCAACAATTCTCAAATGATGGCGCTATGTGATCTCATTACATCGGATATCGTTGGTAAGATTTATTATAAATCTTTATTGGTTAGGTTTTAGAGTTCAATATTAAATTCACAAAGGAAAGAGATTGGTAATACTTTACAAAAAATACTTGAATCGTACGCCGACTCCGACGCTTTTGTTCGGCACAAAAACAACTATAATTTCTTAGGGAGTTTGCTATTCCGTGTATACGTAAACTTTGATTGTGCACACAGCACTTTAGTGCTGTGTCTCATTAGTTAGTTGAATAGTACTGTCCTGAAAGGGCCTGGAGATAAATTGTAATATCACCTGCATAAACATTATAGTGTCAAGCAAATATAAATTTTCAAAATTATATTGTGTGTCATTTTACTGCCATAGTCTAACAAATAAACTCCACAATTCATTCTTTATGTAGGTCGCGTGGTAAGCGAGCTCGGTGCTTGGTTATGCGCTAGCGCGGCTCGTTCACCGTTCGCTGTGGCTGAGTGCACAAACTCTCTAGTCAAGATAGTCAGATCCTGTGATGATGCCGCCAAGTGTTTGCCTAATGCGGCCAGACTTGACGCTGACCTACTCGGCTGGCCCGGACTCGTTGCCAAGAAACATCAGCTTAATAAGACTATAATTCGCAAGTATGACATTAATTCTATCTATTTTGTTTTGTATCTATCATTTAGGTCCACCTAAGGTGTATTCATCCATATTTGTTGAACTTAAGTCCGGACACTTACGTTAAGCTGATTTGGTTATGAATTACCATCAATTTATCTCTTGCCTTTCACGCAGCAGCTCATGCCTATCATATGCAGTTTTCTAGATTTGCTATCATTACCATTAATCGGTTTATATAATTATCCTGTAAAAATAAATTGTATTTTATCTAGATGCGACATCCAGAACCACACGAAGGAAGGCGGTTCGTGGATAATCATAGCCGGTTACGTGTTCGATGTTGACAACTTTGATTGTGCAAACGCTAGCACGACGGAACTCGTGGGCAAGCTCAAAGGCAGTGACGCAACCGCAGCTCTGAGCGTAGAGCCGCATGCGGCGTATTTGTCGTTGATCACAGAAAAGTGTGTCGGCATGTTCGCTGATCAGATTTATAGTTTTAAATGTCAAGTGAGTATAAAGAATGTTATTTTCTTCCACTTTGTTGTTTATGACTGGGTATTGTTTGAGACCTGTATTTTTATTAACTTCACATTATTTAAATCCGTGAATGTGGAATTAGGTCTTGTTCATTTTCAATTTATAATGTCTTAGATCTGACTAAAATATGTATGTGTAAGAAATAGGTTCGATTGCGTCAGACTTGTATCAAAATCGTAGTTATTTGTTGCCAAACACTACATACATTTATTGGATTTAAACTTTACAAATAAAGAACAAATTTTATTTACTGGTACTATAGTATAAGAGGTAGAAAATTTGTTGATTTATCAATTATAATTAACAGAAATTGGTATAAAATATTAAACGACTGTAAAACAGGAGAGTACGTCGAGTGTTCGAGCGTATCACATACTATCGACCTGCGCGTTCAACATATCGATAGGGTTGTCACAATGTGGCGTACGTCTGGCGCGATCTTTACCCGTGCAACAGGCTGAACGAGATGCGCCGTACGCCGCCGCTATTTTCCTCAGGGGTGGACTACAAGTAAGTACATATCCTAGTTCATGAACTAGTATTGGATATTTTTGTGTATACTGTTGATTGAAGACACTAGTTGGAACATGCTTCAAATCTTGAAGGTACGGATTTAAAAACACAATTCCACACTATTTACTTTGAGTTCGACATTATTTACTTTTGAGCCTGAGCGGTTTCGCCTCACGGCAATTTCAAAGGTTAACATTGTATGAATTCCAGATTTTATATCAGTTTGCATATTTCATGAATTCATTAACATGCGGAATTTATAGAATATGTGTTAACTTTTAAAAATGCAGTAAGATGAAACCAGTTAGATTCAAAATTAAATGATGTGGAATAGTACAAGGGGTTTTCATTCAATATTTAAAGATTGATATCATTAGACTATTTGATACATTTTTTTATGACTAAAGTACATAATCTTTCTGTTAATTATCAAATTATACCACCTCCCAGATATCTCGACTGTCAAATCCTTTCGAGGAGGAGAAAGCGGAAGCCAGAAGCGGCTCTTCCACTGGTGGCAATAGTCCTGCGGGAGACATGCCTTTACAGCCACGTGAATGTAGGCCTACAAGACCCCCACCTCGTGCCTTAGGAGCTGCGACTGATTCCAGGGCGGATGCTCTGCTGAACGCTCTTGCTGAACCGAAATTGCATGTAAGAAATTGATTATTACCAGAATCTTTTTACTCTCTAAGTACAACTTACATTTTCAAAACAGTATCATAAGACATTTTAATAGAATAGTTGAAAATCGTGGCTTTACTAATTAGTGGGTTATCTATTCAAAATAAATTATTATAATCCTGTTAGGCATTGAACCGCTAACTTGACGGCTACTGTTATTAGGCTTGTGGACTGTGACAGTGGCTCTCAATTCGCTAGATGTTGCGAAGGCATTCCATCGGGTGTATTTTGGTGAAATATGCATTTTTTCGTTTCATTCATTCGTATTGAAAATCTCAACATAGTAATAATAACGGGGTGGTTTTAGGACCCGTTAGCATTACACCTGTGGTCAGCATGCGAAAGACGCGAAGGTTGCGGGCCACACTTCCCACCGGAACACCCGCTTGAGGAGTTGCGGCGTGCCTTGTTAGCCGCTCTGCTCTACCATGCTGGTTTAAAGGAACACGCTTTGGTAACTGCTACAGCTGGTAAGTTTAATTTGTAGCGTATTCCATGTTATAAATGTGGGAGAACTCAATGGAAAGTCAGTAATCTTCTTTAAAACAAACTTTTATTTCTTGGCACAACTTATCGCATATGTATTATGATCGCTCAATTACTCTCGTCGTTATATCTTCTTATATATAAAATCAATTGATGTTCGTTAGTCTCGCTAAAACTTGAGTATAGCTCGATCGATGGATCGATTTGGTTAATTTTGGTCTTAAAATGTTGGTAAAGGTTCAGGGTAGGTTTAAACGGTGAGAAAAATACATAATAAATAAAGGAAAATACTAAATATAACCATATTGTTCATAACTGTGAAATTTGGATGAACGTTTACTCTTTTGTTTTTTTTAGTAATTTAAAAATAGATCGAATCACTTGGTTGTCAAATATTTATTGATGTATTTCATAGCTATAGTATGAGGTCCCGATCTCTTTGGTCTGTTTCGTTGGAAAACGAAATAGTTCTGTTTTAGATATAAAAAGTTTAAATAAATAAAAAAATACAGAGATAAGTGATTGCAGAAAAACGAAAATCTTAATTTATAATGCTATTGTTCGTGTGTTTGTCACCTAACTTCTAACCGACGGGACCGTTTTAAATGAAATTGTGTATGTTATATTTTAATAGGTTACTGTATTGTTAGAATAAATAAATAAATAAATATCCATCACGCCTTATCCCCGAAGGGGTGGCAGAGGCATATTATATGCCCACTTTTCACCGTGTGGATTTCTGTCCCACGTAATAGGTGGTGAGCCCAATGCCGTGTTGAAATAGACAGACGTAGGTTGTGGCTACCTGCTGTTGAAATTTATTAAGCCGCCTATAAGGCCTTCAACCAGACTTAACGACTGCCATTTTACTGGCAACCGGGACCAACGGCTTAACGTGCTTTCCGAAGCACGGAAACGCTCGCAAATGTAAATGCCACAAAGTGGTCACCCATCCGACGACCAGCCATAGTGCAAGTTGCATACCTCAGTGATCGTTTACCGAACACAGACCGCGGGGCCAGTACTCTGCTAAAAGGTACCTTTCAATTCGGGTAGCTCCTACTTTGTTTCGAAAATATCGTTGTTACAATAAATATGAGGTAAAGAAGATCCTACAATATGATTTTGTGTATTGTGAGCTCTCGTCTGAAGCTATATATATATGAATATTAGGGTTGAATCTGGATTTCTCGCTTTGATTATAAAATAAATACAATACCAAAATTTACAGGCTTATACCTCGTACGCGAATAAGGGGCCAATTTCACTTGGGGGCAAAAAATAAAACACCTGACTCAGTCTGATAACACTGGCGTCAAAGCCTCGTTAGTTAGTCGGCAAGTATATCAGCTTGCATCTGCAAGATATGCCTGGAAAACTTGTTTGGACCATCTCAAAATGTTGCCTATTAGTATACTATGTTCTCATTGTAGAAATGGAAAAAGGTGAAATAAAATTATCGCCAGCGATGTCAGAAATTATGAAAGCAGTTCAACAAAGCAAATGGACGTTGATGAGAGCAAGGCAACAACTTGCTAGAGGTTACAAAGAGGTAATATTTAATTTCAAAATCTATTAGATATTAGATTTTTTTTGCAAGAATCAAAACTTAGTAAACTTCTTTAATACATCAGGTATGCGCCGCCCCTTTAGAAAGAGCACGGTTTCTCCTTCATGAAGTTCGCGCCGCGATATCGCCAGCGGTCACTGCAATACAATCTCGTCCACCTACCCATCGTAGTCCCTCAGCCAGGAGAATGTTTCAAAAAGTTATGAAAGCAGCTAAAACCCCTGGATTCAGCAAATGGTAAAAACACTAATTGTATTTATAGATGCTTATACGTCGATTCTGTCCTTTATAAGTGCATACTCGTAGATATCGTAGTAAGTAAAATATACTTATTGTATATATCACAAAGATACAATGTTAATTGAATAAATAAATGACTAAAATTATCACTTATTTTTTCAGTTTTGAAACGACAAAAGATCTCAGAAACAGACAAAATAGTCTAAGTAAAAGTATGCTCAAAGCGACTGGCAGTCTTTTACAAGGTGACGCTCTCCTCATAAAATCATCAATCGCACACAATTCTAATAAACCTCCCGACGATGCACCGAGCATTGTAATTGAACATTCTAAAACACATCTAGAAATTAATGCTCCTACCAAAGAAGTTCTCAATAGGTCGAAAGTTACTATAAAAGTTAAAGATAAACTTTTAGAAAAAGACTTGAAAAACGCTTCTAACTACGGCGATATGAAGAATGAAGGACGTGGGGATAAATTGCTTGAAAGAGATGATGTGTTAGATGATAAGACTCCAACGAACGAAAGATCGATTAGTTCGATAAACGATATAACCGATAACTCTATACTGAAGGAATCAATTGAGAGTGAGAAGCAAGTCCTATTATTAGCGGATGAGATCAAGACTGATTTAATAATGGCAGATGAAGAGAAGGATGATGATAATTCAGAGAGAAATAAGTTTGTAAATGCGTGGGTTTCGAGACTCGCTTGTGATGAAAAAGGTATGTTTTCACGTGTTTAACAGAAATTATATTTTCTAATGCATTTGTGAAGAATAGTGACTTGACCATCACCACCATCAACCTCACCACCTCTTTGAACTATAAATATTAATTAAAACTTATAAAGCTTAACTAATTACTTTCATTTCATATAAATGAGTGTTTTATTTTATAAATTATTGCTTATTAAATGTTTATTTTAGACAACAATTAATATATAGTACATACTAGTTGATGCCCGCGGAATAACAGCGAGTATTCGCAGCACATCTAGTTTAAATATCAATACAATACTAGCATATAGTTGTTTATCACT
Source organism: Thumatha senex (assembly GCA_948477245.1). NCBI lineage: Eukaryota > Metazoa > Arthropoda > Insecta > Lepidoptera > Erebidae > Thumatha > Thumatha senex. Next base: position 9,055,947 of record OX419726.1, on the reverse strand, counting down.
ACTGCTATAACTGTCATTACAACTTTGTACAATTTGTTATAACTTGTTACGAAATGTCTAAAATGTAGTTTTAAATTTATTTTCATATATTGTCTGTACCTTTTTCTTTGTTATTATAGACCTATATTGGTTGTTAGAAGAAGTAACTGTGGAGCAACAAAGAATGACTGTAGCTATTATAAAATTCGTAATGTCTGAAGAAACCTGTGATATAGATATACTTAGAAGAGCGTTGTATTGTCAGGTACCTTTTTTTTTTTTCAAATTATCGTTAGTTCGTATATTTATTTGAAATAGATATTTTATTGTACAATTTATTTAAGAACACTTACTGTCGCGGTGTACATGTTTCTCATTTTAACATAATATGTAGCAATAATTGACGTTGAATTTTCAGGTACAAAGAGCAGAAATAAGAAAAAATGGATACAATATGATCAACAGTATTTTACATTCTACTCAAACAATGTCCGAAAGCATTAAATATGGCGCTCTCTCCGGTTTACTTGGTGGTTGTATGGCAGACTCTGTCCCATACGTTTCAATTAAACCAACGATTCCTTTAAATCCACCATTAATTGGAATAGAATCAGTTATTCCGTACACAAAATATATGGTGCTATTAGAAAGGTCGAAGTTGATGGATTTTATATTGATAGAGTTAAAAGCGCGGGTGTTGGAAGGCGAACAGAGTCAAGTACTGCCATTGAAAATGAGTGCTAATGTTGGCGCGCATGCTTTGTTGAACAGACCTTCTCGGGCTAGGTTAGTAATCATTATTTACTATGTTATTTGATAGCTTATAATCTTCGTTAACACAAGGTAGTATATTGGTTACTGAAACTTTTGACCAAGTTATATCTTAATCTATAGGACAGATTTGATGAGAAATGCATTCAGACGTCTATACTTATAAATAAAATTTTCTCATTGAATAATATGCGATGGCCGATGCAGCAGCTAAGTTTTAGAGTAGAGCCAATACCTCTGCAAAATTCAGCTAGGATATTTTCCAGCTAAATGAACTAACAATCTCGCGATGGTCGTAAAATTATACTGGATGTGAAACTTAGAGGACCAAATGCTATTTGGGAGGCCTATCTCCGTCAATTTAAATCTCGATTTCATAAAGTAACAATGATTTCTTTATTCCAGGTTCCTTATAACATTACTGTCACTACTCGTAGAAGGATGCCAAGGTCCTGAATTGGAACAGATGATTAATGGAGGCGCTTTGAGCACTTGTCTTACTTTGCTAAAACAAATTGGAGGCGATTCAACACAGCTGACCTCCGTTATTACTAATAGCATGAAATCTAAGTGTAAGTCTAATAACATTATACCGTTTTAAAGTATATTGGAAATTACTAATATGAATTTACTTATTTCATTAATGTAATGAAAAGACCACGGAGTTGGGCGTGATTCTTTGGACTGGAGATAACCAAAATGAGTTCCGTTTCAAATTATCCTATAATAGTTATTTAAAAACATTATATTTTTTAATAAATATATGGACTTATTTTACTATTTGGTGGGGAGTAAAGGGAATCGGGATCTTAATCAATCTCAGCTGCATATTAGTGATCCTACTATTTCATGAACGAACTCCTTACTCAGACATAAGCGCCGTGCGGGCAGATCCCCTGTGAGGCAATCAAAATGACTGATGGGTTTTGTAGAAAAGGCGACAATTATTCTAATATAATACGCTAGACTTCTAACTGATGTGTTCCGGTGAATAATCTTTGGAAGCAACTGGACAGCGGTAAATCAATACACTCCTTTTTAATTCTACAATATGTTAACTTTGTGTTACAGCTGACTGTTTGATGATATTCGAAGATGAACGACTGGGCGCCCGCGCCCGTGGTACGTCGTTATCCGGTCCGGAACTGGCTTCGCTTATGAAGATTGGTACAAAAGTTGTTCGGGGCAAGGATTGGAAATGGGGCGATCAGGTATAGTAATAGGTGTTCACATTTTATTAGCCTATTGACTACTATGTTCGCTGTATTGCATAAACCCCCTGAAGTAAAGGGATTACTAGCAATTCAAAGTCAAGTAATTTTAAAAGTAATATTGATTATTTTTGCTATTTAATCGCTTGAGTTCTGTTCAAACGTGGGCGATGAAAATATGAGACGTCCTAGTATAACTTTCATGACAAAAGTAAAGTCTCATTACTCACAACAGGAGACTACCGCTTTGCGGAACAAATTATAATTACACTATCGGCAATAAGTGGACATTTTGTTCTATGAACTATGGAGCCTTTTTGTTGCACATAAACAAGTTATAGTTGAAGCCGACGGTGGCGTTTTCAATTATTACTTGTTTATGCTCAATATAGTAAATTTATGGTGTACATAACTTTCAGCGTATGCGCTTGCAGTGCTGGTGTAAGCAAGAAATTGCACGCGACTACGCACTATATCCAACATAACTCAGCTCGAGCTGAAACTAAAGCTACTATAGTTGAGTCATTATAATAGGCCACATTTGACAAATGTCAGATTTTGCTTCATAGTCAGATGACATGATTAAAAATATCGATTAATGTGAATGAACCGATACGGACTTCAAACATATGTGAATGGAATCATTTATTTTGAAAAAGTAAGCTATCAAGAAGAAAGTAGTAAAGTGTTTTACTAGAATTCCTGTTCAATTATTGTTATACTTTTTCTATCGTAAATTTAGGAACAATATCTGAAAACTAAACGAATAAAAAATATATTAAATATATAATTATCAATTAAAAATATTGTTATAAGTTTATAATTGTTATTTTCTTCGAGTACTAATAAAAGTATGTGGGTATTAATTTATAGTGACATATTCCTGCACAAAAACAGAAAAAGAATAAATGCCAGGTAATTTATTTTTCTAGTAATGAAATAAATAAATAAATAAGATGCGACAGTACCATATTATGTTTAGTTGCACAACAATAATAAAAAAAAAAACAAAAAAGTACTGGAGTAGGTATGTAGATATTTAGACAAAAAACGATTGTTTGGTACGGACCTTCATACGTCGGAGCTCTAGAGCACTAGATCTGGGACAGCGGGATGTGAATAGCCAGCTGATTTTCTAGACGGCTAAAAAACACTACCTAAATTATGTTAATAGAACTGTGTTAGGATCATACTTTAAGTGATCAGGAAAAATTATGTTGAAGGGGCATTGTTGTAAGCAGTTTAGACCTTAACATGTTAAGCAACCAAATATCGAAATAAAATCAGCAAACATACATACATACATACATATTGTCACGCCTTTATCCCCAAAGGGGTAGGCAGAGGCATACTATACACCCAAATTTCACTGTATGCATTTTTATCCCGCTTAACAGGGGGTGAGCTCATTGCCGTGTTGAAATGGACAGGCGCAGGTTGTGGCGATCTCCTGTTGAAATTTTTCAAGCCGCCATAAGGCCTTTAACTGAGCTTAACGACTGCCATGTTACTGGCAAAAATCAGTAAACCTGTCAAAATAAGAGAAATATTTATGTCCAAGAAAAGTATGTTAAAGAAACATAAAAATAATGAATAAATCCTACTAATATTATAAACGCGAAAGTTTGTACGTATGGATTTTTGTTACTCTTTAACGTAAAAGCTACTGAATGTTTATTTGTTTTGTGTTCTAATTTTAATAAAACTGTATAATAATATAGCTTATATATCAGAATAACACATATGCTACTTTTTATCCCAGGAACAAATTCCTGTAGGTAACGGGAACTTCTCTACGCGGGCAAAGCCTCTACTACTACTAAAAATGAGTAGGTATGATTAAAACCAAACATTAAAAGTGGTGGACTATTTCGAATAAGTCTCATTACATTCGATTCTGCTAATAAACTTTCGATTTTCTTGGTAACCTCCCTAGTGTTTAAAAAGGAAAAGGGTCCACTGCCGCAACGTTGTAACGACATGCAGTTCTTTGGAACATACATTGTTTATTTTCTTTTCAATGGTTTATTCGTGAAAGTAGACAGTAAATAGCCTTCTTTGGGCATTTAGACAATAAAATATGTATGTATGTAACTGAGAAAAGTTCAGCAATTGTGTAGTTCTAACTTCTAAAAAATAAATAATATTTTATACCCGCCGTTACAAGGATACGCTGGGGATTTTTGATGGAGTGTCAAATGTGGCTTCTTAAAATGACTCAACTATACTTAAATAATAATAAATGGGTACCCATCTATATTACTTCAGCGCCACTTAAAAGTTCTGCAGGCGGGCGACTAAAAACCCTATATCTGAAAGCGCCCTTAGACTAAATTCTATCCAATAACTGAAACAGATTTCTGTGGTTTCATTTTTTGTAAATAGGATGGCGTCCCTGGTGGCGAAGGTCGCGTTATAGGTGATCTAGGTGAAGACGGTTGGGTACGTGTGGCGTGGGATTCTGGAGGGACTAACTCGTATCGTATGGGGAAGGAAGGCAAATACGACCTCAAGTTGGCCCGTACACCCTCACCGCCGCCTTCTGTGGATGAAACTGTACATGCTCCTGGTAAGATATACCTCCAGAATGACATTGACTGCACACATTTTCATTACACGTAAATAGCTTAAACAATTTATCTTTTAATGTCTCCAGTGCACTTATTCTTCAGTGTGCCTTTAAAAATGACTAATCCAAGTTTTTATATCGACCGAGTCACAGTATAGCCTAAATTAAGGTTTAGCGCGATAATCCATTAACTGTATTAAGTCTAGATTTGGGTTTTTTTTTTGCCATTTTCTTGTTCAAAATTATTAATAGTAAAAAAACGAAGTATAACTTTATATTTTGACACGTTTACCAGTGATTTGTAATATACAGTTACAATTTTTTAGTGAATATTGTAAATTACATAATTTCTTTTTGCAAATAATAAGTAGAAGGGTGCCAAAATAGGAACGTTTTACGTTTTGTTCATTTAAACTGAACCGTGTTTACTTTTCAGTGGTTATGGAACAAAACGTGGAATGGTGGCCGGTAAGCGAAGTACGGTGGGCGTGTACGGGTGCCATACGTGTGTTATGTGCCGGCGTGGGTACGGTTGGTTCTCAAACGGGCGTTGGTAGCGTGGTCCATCGTAATGTAACCGCGCTTCAACGACGACTGCTCACACTGGCACACGCTCATGCGGCACCGCCACCTACTGCATTCGCTGCGCATTACCACACTGCTCTAGCGCTTGCGAGAGGTATGTGTTAGTTCGTAATTTTGTGACGTATTTGTTTACCGTACATAATTACATTCAAAAATGTTAAACGCTATTTAAATAATAAAGAAATTGTGTGTAAATTATTTGTATATAAAATAAATTTATTCTATGGAATATCCAAAACTGAGAAACATACATCTTTATCACTAAATAGAAAACACTTAAACTTCGAAAGAAATATTTCCCCATTATACAAAAGCTTTTTCAGACCCTAGATTCTAGTTCGATAACTCACTATCAATATCAATGTCAATCAACAATGTTGATCCGATTGGAAATTGATAAACAATACAGATATGCATATTTAATTTGCTTCAAAGTATATATTTTTCTTACAGCGACTGCACAGAGTCCAGAAATATGTAAATCCTTATGCACGGACTCATGGTTTGAACTATGCTACAGTATTATTTCAACTGCTGATAAACCCATCACACAAGATCTCATATATTTACAAGTTAGTACATAAAATGATTTGTTTTAATTTAGTATAAAAAATAGCTTACATCATGCTCTTAAAATATATTATATTAAAACTAACTAACTATCTTCACGCTGTATCCCTGACGGGGTAGTCAGATAAGACAGATCGCCAGGCTTCGCGATCCATGCATACTTCTTTCGCTTCTTGTAGATTCATCAATCGCTTCATACACGCACGTCTGGGTGTCCGAGTACGTTTGACTTTTCCGTTTTTGACCAATCTACTCACGTGGTCTTCATATGTAAGTCTAGGCCTATCCTTCTACCCTCTACTTTCGCACAAAATAATATTTATTCTTCGTCAATCGTTCCTCATTTATTCGCTATACGTATCCAAACCAACGGAACACGCCGATTTCCAGCTCAACGCTGACACTTTCATTCAAACCTGCCATATTGCGTATCACTTCGTTAAGTATTAAGTTGGCCAAAAAAAAATTTTTCGAAGTGATCGCATCTACACAGCATTCAATTTACTTTCATGCATCTGCTGATATACCCAGGTTTCGCTACCGTAAAGCAACGTTGGCACTAGCACTGCGTTATGAATCGCCAGTCGTGCTTCTTTTACGATGCCTTGTTGCTTTACTAATTGGGACAAAGCACCGTTAACTTTGTTTCCGGCAGCTACTCGCCGTTCTACATCCGAATCACATCTTCCATCCGCGCTAAACATACGTCTAAATACACAATTTAATTGCCCATCTTATACCGATTAAAACTCAGTACTGTTCGTATAAATTTGTCACTTATGCACTAGTACTGCTCAGTCAATCAGTGGTCATAAGTGTACTAATATGTTTTGTAACGACCCTTTTTAATGGATTTCATTAAGGGCCCATCTTTTATTTAAGTTACAATCGCTATGGCTACTTCGCCGAGTCCTTGTAGAACACAATGGTGCTGCCGAATGGCGTCAAACTGTGGGCGCTCAATTACTGGCGCTCATCGGACGTCTATGGCTTGAGACGCATGCCTGGGATCCTGCTTTTAAGCTCAACCACCACGCTATTACTGTCAACACTGAAGAAGAGGAAGTCGGTAAGGGAATCCAATCATTTAGTTTTAGATACTTATCAATCTCACCTGATTATCATCGAAAGTGTGGCAGAGGCATATACCTACATTTCACCATATCAATTTTTGTCCCATGTAACAGGTAGTGAGTATATTGCCGTGTTGAAATGGGCAAGCGCAAGTTGTGGCGACCTGCTATTGAACTCTTAACGTGAAGTGACTTAACGTGTCTTAAAAACACTTGTAAATGGAAATAGCGAAATTCAGTCATAGCGAAAGATAATCAACGCAGTGAGCGTTTACAGAACTCTGACTTAGCGGGGCTACGATCGCTTCTCAGATAGTAACAAAATGTTTGAGTAATACGAATATTCTATGTAACGTTTAAAAAATTGCTAGCTTTCCCATTTTTATCCATAAGTGATTAATAAACACCATAAGGTGGTAAAGACTACCTACGCCATTAAGCCCGTCTTGAAAATTCAAGTGCGAAAGGTAAAGGTTAAATTTAATAGGCCATTAAGTCCGATTTCATATCAAAATTTTCATTATTCACTATGCATATTATGCGGAATGGGTAGCAGAGACTTATTACACGCCCACATATTTCAATGTTTGAATTTTTAACTAATTTATCGCTAGAGGTACAAAACAGTATTGTTGATCAAATGTTAATAGAAAGAGTTATGTATGACATAAATAACCGATACCTGGTGACCTTCTCTTCACGACAAATTGACTAGCTATCTATTATGTGAAAGCAAATACAGCTGAAAGTGGTTGCTTCCTAGTAATTACTAGGAAGCAACCACTTTCAGCTGTATTTGCTTTTACTTGCGAATTCGCTCAAGTACTAATAGATGGCAGTGGCACAAGTTTTTCATCTGGTTAATTTTAAAAGGGAATTATACAACTTGTAGTACTTAAATAATGTATTTAGATTATACTGATTGGGCTAGGGTATGTAGTGCTTATTTGCTTTTATGAAGCGCACGCGCCTGAGTGGAAGCATGACATATCTCTGCCTACTAAAAATATAACAGAGCATATTAATATGTGCAGACAACCGATGGCGCGCTCCGGCGAGTGCTAGCTACACGGGCGCTACATGTGCCGCGCTCGTATGGCTAGTCCGAACTCTCCACGGAACTCCGCATTGGCATTCGCCACTAAACACGCTTTTGCTTGACAAGTTACAGCTTGCCGCGCAAATGGTGAGTTACTTTACTTTGTTATTATTCTTCCTTAGCCCTTGTCCCAATTTATTAGGCGTCGGCGCAGTACATATCTTATTCCATTCATCCCTGAATATTATAATTTACTTTTATTATATTCATATCTTTCTTTACACGATACATTATTTTTTTTAGCCTTCTTTTGGCTCTCTATCCTACAACATTCATATTCATCGTTCTTTTAGTTACACAACGTTTCATCTTTTCTCATCATAGGCCTATACCAAGATAAAGGGTTACCTCTATATTTTTCAGTTACAGGTGCCACTCTCAAACTTCTTTTGATATTTCACATATCCACCTTATTATTCTCATTTCAGCTACATGCTACACTCTTCTTTCATCCATCTTATTAATAGCCTTTCTATATCCATTAGAATATTATCGACCTTCATTATTTTCACTTTAAATCAATCAATGAATAACTCTACATACTATTATTATTATTGTTACTTATACTATAGCCTTCCTCCATAAATAAGCTATCCAAAACAAAAAGATTTTTTCAAATCCGATCATAAGTTCTTGAGATTAGCGCGTTCAACCAAACAAACAAACAAACTCTTCAGCTTATATATTAGTGTAGATGTAAAGTTCGCAATATAAATTTTTCACTACCGCAAACTTCTGAGCGTTTATATTGTCATACCTTTTTCAGGTCACGAGCGATTGGCATTGGTGGCCGCATACTAGTCAACAAGATATGACACAGACTATGAAACCAACTCCGCCGAGTCTTGAGAGTTGTCTTATAGGTAAGACCTATTAAAGTTAGTGAAATCTATGTACACGCAGGTCCGCTCCGCTGAACCATCACTTAGGTCTTAAATTAGAAATTTATGCAATAATTGTAGAATATTTGAGCGACGGGATTAAAAAGGTGCGACGGTAGTTCGAACCGGGCGAAGCCGTAGAAGGTCAGTTATCATTTTATTTCACTCGATATTTCTCATCTACCAGGCTCATCGTCTCGTCACGTCTCATTTTTTTGATAGATATCTTGATCATCATCATCATCCGAGTCCCAGTTGCGTCTCGCGACGCCCGGGGTCTGTTTTCCTACGTATCGCCTTACTTTGCTACTAATACGCATCCCCTGTAGTGAGACCATTGGCACGCATGTCATCCCTTACGACGTCAAGCCAGCACTTCTTGGGTCTTCCCCTCTTACCGGGATACGGTGGGGCTGACATGGCCAGACATTTGTTTCTCACGTAGCCCGGCGGTTGCCGCAAGACGTGACCATACCAACGAAGGCGACACTCTTGCAACTTATTTGCAATGTCGCGGACGTTAAGGGTGCCGCGGATGCGAGAGTTCCTCCGTGTGACTCCACACATATACCGCAGCATCTTCATTTCCGTGACACGCAGCTCCTGCTTGTGTCGCTCCAATATTGGCCACGTCTCACTGCCATGTAAAAGTCCAGTTGAAGTTGAAGAAGTTGTTTGTCTATTTAAAGAGTAGTGACCATTTGTGCAAGGAACGATGTGTTTTAAATTGATTGTGATTCACTGGGTTTCATAGAAGTTACTTCCAAAAATGGTGAGGGTAAAAATATTATGGGACACCTTTTATACAGCGCCATCTAGCCCAAACTAAGCTACTTAGAAACTTTTCGTTTTATAATATCTGATTATTACCCGATTATTAAATCTGCCGCATAATATTTACCCCGCTGCCGTATCATCACTACATATTACAAAAAAAAGTCGCTTTTCGCAGTCTGTCCATATGTATGCTTAGATCTTTAAAACTACGCAACGGTTTACGCTACGGTTTTTTTGTAATAGTTAGAGTGATTCAAATAGAAGGTTTTTATGTATAATTTGTTAAGTTTTTGTATATATTGACCAAATTATACATAAAAACCTTCTATTTGAATCACTCTAACTATTACAAAAAAACCGTAGCGTAAACCGTTGCGTAGTTTTAAAGATCTAAGCATACATATGGACAGACTGCGAAAAGCGACTTTTTTTGTCATATGTCATCCCTTACGACGTCAAGCCAGCACTTCTTGGGTCTTCCCCTCTTACCGGGATACGGTGGGGCTGACATGGCCAGACATTTGTTTCTCACGTAGCCCGGCGGTTGCCGCAAGACGTGACCATACCAACGAAGGCGACACTCTTGCAACTTATTTGCAATGTCGCGGACGTTAAGGGTGCCGCGGATGCGAGAGTTCCTCCGTGTGACTCCACACATACACCGCAGCATCTTCATTTCCGTGACACGCAGCTCCTGCTTGTGTCGCTCCAATATTGGCCACGTCTCACTGCCATGTAAAAGTCCAGTTGAAGTTGAAGAAGTTGTTTGTCTATTTAAAGAGTAGTGACCATTTGTGCAAGGAACGATGTGTTTTAAATTGATTGTGATTCAGTGGGTTTCATAGAAGTTACTTCCAAAAATGGTGAGGGTAAAAATATTATGGGACACCTTTTATACAGCGCCATCTAGCCCAAACTAAGCTAACTTAGAAACTTTTCGTTTTATAATATCTGATTATTACCCGATTATTAAATCTGCCGCATAATATTTACCCCGCTGCCGTATCATCACTACATATTACAAAAAAAAGTCGCTTTTCGCAGTCTGTCCATATGTATGCTTAGATCTTTAAAACTACGCAACGGTTTACGCTACGGTTTTTTTGTAATAGTTAGAGTGATTCAAATAGAAGGTTTTTATGTATAATTTGTTAAGTTTTTGTATATATTGACCAAATTATAACGATATTTGTTGGGAATGTTGGAAAAAATAAGCCTTCTGGGAGCTTTCAACATAAACGCTGCCTAAACCCTTTGTGATATAACAAAATAATGTATGGTGCAATTGTGTATCTAATAAAGGTCTACAAAAAAGTCCGCGACGACATATATCTATCTCTTGAGAGTAACATACTATATCCATTTTAATACTTTAAACAAAACAGCAATTATAAAGTGGTAATTTGAAGGCCATGCTATTAATCCTTATCATTTTTACTACGTCAGTTGGCTTCAGCATTTCATGAAGATTATTTTGTCCCTTTATACCTTGCAAATTAAATGAATATCTTACGAGTTATCGCAAATTCAAAATAAAGCGCAAAGAAATTAATTTAATTCGACCTGGCCGTGCGGGTGTAGTAGTACCTAGGTACTGGAGAGCGGAGAGAAGTAATCAATGAATTTGGAAAATGTTTATGCATTATTGTGAATGTGAAATTATTAAACAACAGGATTAAATGGGTGCCCCGGGGTTCGAAGTATGTCACGGGCGAAGCCGGGCGGAACAGCTAGTTATCTATATACCTTTGAACCACTATATATTTAAACCGGTGTGCACTGGCTGTATTGGCTAACACCTTAAAAATATCAAATAAGACACTGTAGTACTCAAATGGAGCGGATATTATAATGAATATTGTAACTAAACAGCGGGAGCACTAGGCGTAGTGGGCGGTGTGGAATGGCGTGTGAGGTTGGGACAGCGGGTGTCTACCGGATCTCCCGCACGGAACGCAATTGTGACGCAATTCTCATCCAGAGCCAAAGTAACAGTTGTTCATGAAGATAATACGACTACAAAGGTAAGTTTTTTTTAACTGGAACAGGGAACATGAAATATAGCTACCTCGTTCGGTATAGATATATATATGGCCAAACTAAAGTTTGACTAGAAACACACTCATCTTTTTAATGCATTAACTAAAGAGATATGGCGAACGCAGCATTTACTACGCGAACCAGTGTCGACAACTTTATCGGCCTTCTACAACATGTGGACGCACTTAAACATCGCAATAATTTGACTGTTTGATAAGCAAATGATATCTTGAAAGCATACAAAAAGTGCTATTGTTTATAGTGTGTAAATAGTGAACGTTCGTTCTGAAAAGGGAGACAACGCCGCGCGCTTGTTTCATTTCTCTTTAGTTAAGATATCTATGATTGCAACCTAACCCTACCCGGGTTTTAGGGCTCGGTTTCCTTTTTTTGCTTTGCCTCTCTTCTTTATTTTGAGTGTTTTCCCAGTTGCTTTCAAACCCTACCTGTGTTTTAAGCAGGTCCGTATTGGGTTGCATAAATTAAAGAGGCATAATTTAAAACTGCATAACGTTTTTTGCCATACTCTTCGTTTCGCATAACGTTCAAACAGAATAAATCTTTAGGCATACTTTATTTTCCTATAACTTCCTTTATAATAATGATATACCCGCATAAAATGTTCACGCATAATATTTTTTACAATAACGATTACTAGTCTTAACATTTATTGGCATCTTACTCTATGGCATAAAGTTGAATATAAGTAAAATACAAAAAAAAGTAGGTAACTAGATTAAAAAGAGCGATTCAGTTCTAAACTTTATGCTGAAACTGTTATGCCAAACTACATTATGCTGAAAAAACTTATGCGATCGAAAGGGCTCCCGTTTTAAGCCTGTGGTTCACTTTTATGGTGCTACTAAGATCATCTATCGTTTAACTCTTAAGTTTCGGCATTGTTGAGAGCGACTGCCCTTTGACCTCCCTAGCACCGCTATCAGGTGAGGACGCTTAGACCCAAGAGATCTTGGACCTCTGGTTACCCTTATACCTCTCAAACTTACAGCTATTGCCTTAAATGAAAAAAAATACTAACCCAAGTTTAGCAGACTTAAGTTTATAGTCACACATGCCTTTAGCCGTAACATCCGTAAAAAGATGACCCTCTTCTATCGCAGTTGTCATTGGTTACTGGTGAGAGGCATATGTTGAATTCAATTCCTCATAACGATGCCTATTGGTTTTATTATAATTTCAGTGCGAGTTAGGCAGCATACAGAGCGTGGAATCTGAACGACTGGTAAATCCTCTTACGGGAGGAGAGACCGCCTTACGAATCACTGCCGCGTTGTTAGGCGCTGGTCCTCAGGCGTCTCCTATGCACCCTCATCATTTACCTGGTAGGTTGTAAATATGGTTCACATTAATTTAGTTGTTAGTCTGCTTTTGGGATAAGACCATCAGTAAGACGCATTCAATATTGCGGCTATTTTAGAATCCTCGAATGAATGAATAAAACATGTCTTCTCTTCATTTTTTAGCCGAAATTGACGTGTATGGTTTGAGAAAGCAGCAAATGGAACTTTTAACGCTTTCTGCTGTACGTGGGTTGTTGACCAATCGGACGCGGCTCAGGAAAGTTATGATGCAACCACCAGATAGCGCAGGTAAACACTAGTCAAATAAATATTAGTACAAAACAAGAAAGTAGGTATTTCATATTCAAGTGAAGTTTGAATGAAATAATCAATTTAAGTGATATTGCCATAGCTAGATTTTTTATCTCCATTTAAATTCCATCATATTCGTTTTCCTTTCCTTTAAGAATAAATCTCGAAACTAATATATTATAAATAGATATATTTTGTATTACCCGGCGGAAGATAAAACATCTCCTTTGGTATCATCCAGGGACTTCAGACAGGGGCATCATATTGGGTACTGAAGGCACACTGCTCCGACGTCTACTAGCACTAGCCACTCGCCCGAGTCCATTGGCCGCTCCGTACACACCTCGGGAACTAGAAGCAGCCGCAATCACTATAGTGCAACAATTAGCTGCACATGTTCATGGTAAGGATTTAGAATTGTTTACTACTGGTTTTTTGTCGAACGGGATTTCGTTTGGTACTCTGTTTACTGAATAATTTTTTTTGTACCTTTTACTCGACGTTATGAGTTAATGATTTGTCATTCGTCAAACAGCTACTTCCTGGCTACCTCTAAGAATATTTATTCAATAGTCATTAAAATCTGTCTGAAAAAATATCATATAGGTACGCGTAATATTATAGATGATATTTATTAAAAATTACTATTGTCAATAAGGTATCTTACCGTTTGGCAAAAAGGTCTTGGAACGAAACCACGACTGACGTTGTAGAGTAAATGAACTAAGACAATAAACTTTAGAACATGTTACTGAAAAAATTAAGATACTCTCTAGTAGGTTGCTACATGAACAGCTAAATGGCGCCCGCTTTATTTTCTACTTATTTGTCAAGCTTTTTTGTAACTTATGAATGTTCAATAATGCTTATTTTGAATACTTCAGGAGACGACAGAGATTATGAGACGCTACCAGAAATGCCAATTATAGACAAAAGCAATCTTATGCAAACATCCATTGGGCCATCCACTAGCACAACATCTGCGTCCCTGTGTAAGTATACAGCAAAACTGTTTTACGGAGACTTTTTATCTATATGTTGATTCGTGTAACAGTTTACTAGTTTTCGTATTTTTTAAATAATGGTAAAACGGTCGAATAGCAGCCTGTGACATCATATGTTTTTAATATCGAATCATGTATTGTGCTATTGTTTCTTAAATGTTTGCGGTTACGCTATATATTAAATCAGGAAAATCAGAAAACAACAATTTTCTCACTAAATTGGGTCGAATGAGAAAAAAAAAATCTGTCACCGTTTAAAATTACCCCCAATTTTACATTGTTATGAATTCTCTTTATCCCATACCCATATAATAATGTGTCTATCTAGTTGTCGAATTACAACCATTGTCCATTCTTATTTCTTTTCAGCAAGAAAAGATCTAAACACTTGGGCAAACTCTTCACAAGTTCAACAAGTTATTGAAATGGGTTTTTCTAGACACGCTGTGTATGCTGCAATACAAGCTTTAGGTAAGAATCTTCTCGTTTGTTTCAAGAAACTTTGGCAACCTCTATTTACAGTCTTCAAAAAAGGGGGGGAATCTAAGTACGAGAAGAGTTTGGAAAGACGGCTTTCTTTATACGTTCATGAATACGTACTTAGAACCATTGGTGGTTGAAGTATTGAACTTGCATTTAGGTTAATCAGAGATTTAATTAGCTTAGTCGGAGGGGTTTACGGGATTATTAGGGATTGCGATTGTAATTTATTTTAATTTACTTTCTACTTTAAGCCGCTTTCTTTGAACGTTAATTATCGTTACAGGTGGCACTAGCTTACCGTCAGTGGAATCGCTAATAGCTTATTTACTTGAACTACCGCATCAAGGAATGGATGCATCTGTGTTTGAAATTAGGCCTCATAGCTCTAAACTGGAGAAAAAGCAAACACCATATAGATGGCGCAGCTGCTTTGCTTCTGAAGAGGAGTACGGACAGTATTTATCTGACGTTATAACTCCAGGGATGACCGTACGCTGTTGTAAGGCGATTGAACCTGTGAGTGTGAAATATGTTTAATACTTGATCTTTTTCTTAAAATGTCTTTTCATGAGTCTAGAACTTTTAATTTATTTTTCAGGTTGCATTAGGGGATGTAGGACAAGTACAGAAAGTTGAACGTGATATAAAGCAAAATGTGTTTGTGCATGTAAGATTTTTGAGTTATTGTATAAATAGCACGCGTCCCGATGGAGCGCTCCTGGAGTATTATGCCAAAATGCGAGCGCCTTGCAACTGCGGGTGTGAGCTGAGTCCAAACTTATTAGTGTAGAGCGCGCATAGTGCGATATGGAAACAGATGGTTACGTAGATATATAGAAAAAATAAATTAACTCGAGCTGGATTCGAATAAGCGTGTTCTGGATTTATGCGCGTGTAACTTTGCAAAGTGCCAGTAGATTCCAAAACTGTTTTTTATATTGATTTATCACGTATGTGTTCGATCATTGTCCATATCCTACTAATATTATAAACGCGAAAGTTTGTAAGAATGGATGTTTGTTACTCTTTCACGCCAAATCTACTGAATAGATTGTAATGAATCTTTATAATAATGTAGCTTATACATCAGAATAACACAGGCTACTTTTTATTCCGGGAACAAGTTTCTGTGGGAAATGGGAACAGGATAACTTCACCACGCGTGCGGAGCCGCGGACGTCAACTAGTATGCTATAATTCTCATTTATTAGCATAAGTTTGACAAAGAGGTCTTGAAACTGAACTAGTGTATTGCTTCGATAAAACGGTAGATTTTATTCTAAAATCCAATGCGCAGGTGGAGTGGAGAGGGCTAGGAAGAGTCGTTGGCGTACGAGCAATGCATGCTGAAGTAGTATCGGGTACACCGCCCTTCGCCGTGGGTGACCGTGTCAGAGTCCGTGCAGCAGTAACACAACCTCGGTACAAGTGGGGATGTATCGACCACACCAGCGTTGGTACTGTTACATGTATGTATCAGGAACTATTTCAGAAAATTTTATACTTTATGTATTTTTTCCAAAACCTCGATATTTATAGAAAAATGTGTTAAATAAAAGTTCATTAAATGGAATTAATTTTGACATATTGATGGGTAATAATTACATTAAAAAATATTTTTCTTCCTAAACACAGAATAGAGAAAAAATTTACAAAAGTAAACATATGAGGTTGATATTTATTGAATTGTATGTTTACAGCAATATCGAGCAACGGCCGTGATCTGACGGTAGATTTCCCTCAACAACCAGGGTGGACAGGACAAGTCAGTGAAATGGAACTTGTCACTGATCAATGTAAGTGACATACATAATTGTCTCTTAATTTATAATTCATACGTTACAGTGATGTATGTTTACAGAGACCCTACAACAATTCTTTTACAAAAATTGTAAGTCATCGATTTAATTTTAGAGAAAAGGGAACTTTTCTAAACCTTAATTAGATATAACCTAGTCCTAGCAGGTTGCTGGTATCTTACAAATGAACCTTTTTATATGTTTAAAAATGAATTGTTTACAGTGAAACTCATAATGTCATTGTATTTTATTTAGTGTCTCACGTTTATAACACTTGTGTAGCGGACTGGGGTGAAAGTGCAGGCGGTACTGCAGTCGGGTGGCGCGGAGCTGTACGAGCCGTCCGCGTGTCGTCATGTCGCCCTGGAGCAGGCGCTAGACGTCTTCTCGATTCGCAGCCTCATACTTACTGGCAGAGTTCTAGCGGAAACGGACAGGTATGTTCTAAGCACCAACAGAAATAAAATGAGTTGAATAAACTTTACACCATCTCTCATTTGAACACCCTTTGTACAAAATTGTATGATTTGCTGATAGGTCGATGTTATGGTAAGGGATGTTGATACTGGCGTGATAAATAAAATATCGTGAATTCCTTCATGTATTGAGCAAATTAAAGAAAAAGGGAGCAAATTACAGTGTTGCCACAATAAACTAATTATTGTTTAACAGCCTATTGAGACAATTAGATATTAATGTTAGTGTTTCCAACACCTATGTTGGCCGACAAACTGTCAGACCTTGATAATATGAAAGTATTTTTGATAGACTTTGTATGTTATGTTATTTAACAATGTAAGTAACAATCTTCACGCTCACAGAGTAGTCAAAGAGGACAGATCCCCAGACCTCGCGATCCTTGCAAACTTCTTTAATCATTTCAAGCATGCAAGTCATGGTATCTGAGTACCTGAACCTTGCCCTTTCCTAAAGTATTCATAGCTTATCTGCTTAGTTTAAATCTAAGGGTCATCGCAGACTAGCTACTTTTAGCATCGGCGACCGGCGATTTAGTTACTTTTTAGATGTTAAATAGTAAGGATATGACTAGTCTTTGGTGACCCTTACACAGACTAGCTACTTTTAGCATTCCCAACCGGTGCTTTTAAAACTGGTTTCAACTATTTAGCTTCTAAAAAGTGACCATGGGCCATTGCAGACTACCTACTAGACCAGAGGTTCCTAAACTTATTTTGTCTACTGCCCACTTTGAGACTAAATAAATTTTTAGCGCCCCCTATTTTTTCACCTACTTAAAAAACCACTATAACTTCAAATTAAATTAATTAATTGTTGTGGGCTATATTAGCGGAGATTAAACATTCATTCTAAGATAGACTTTTACTATAATCCGCAAGAGTTAACTTGAGACCTGAGCACAGTAGGTAGTACATAACGACGCTCAGGTCTCAAGTTAACTCTTACGGGCTACATCTGCCAATGAGAATGATTATTGAAACGCAACTTTATAGTATTCAGACAGAGTATCTTTTATTAAAAATAAAACAAACATAATCGATTCTTATATAAAAACTAATGTGAAGGATGAATCTGACGCTGTTTAATAAGTTTGTTGATATCAGGTTCCAATTTACTCAAGAACAGCCGCAAGTCGCCACATTCGGTAACATGCAAACGATTTCTCTTTTTAGTAAGCAGCGTTGCCACAGCACTAAATCCACGTTTACACAAATATGACGATGCTATCAAGAATCGTTGAACGATTGACCACAATCCAGGGCACAATTGCGGGATCGGTTTATGTAACCGAAATTCTTGATAGCCATTTATGAACTTGATTTTTATTTCCTCGTTTGTTGTCAGTTCTATAATTTTTTCTTCCAGCTGAGGTGAGATTGTTGTGTTGACATTTGAAAACGGATTTAACACCCAGCCTGGTATTTCCAAGTTCAAAATGTCCTGGTATCGTTCGGTGAAGTCAATGTGGAGGTTTTCCAAATGTTACCAGTAGGCAAACAAGTCGTCGTTACTGCAGGATACTGATAGATTCGGAAAATTGTGAAACTCAAGTCTGCCCATATTCTTTTTGTTTAGAAGCAGTTTGGCTACGAAAGCAGCAACGACATTTTTTGTTTTAATTAAATTTAGTTCATCGCCTTGCAGTTGGAGATTCATGTCGTTGAACAATTTATACAGGTCTGTCATGTAAGCTACTTGTATATAATTTTTTGATGTAATGAGCTTGTTGCGCAGTTCTAATCTTTAGTTTCCAAGAACTCTATCACAGAGTCAAACAGGTTGTAAAATCGAGTCAGACAATTGCCTCTTGATAGCCAACGAACCTAAGTATGAAGCAACAAACGGTTGGAATCTTCGTCATTAGTAACACAAAGCTGATGAAATAATCTAGCATTTAAAGAGCTGGTACGGATTTTATTCACTGCTTTGATTACATATTGCAATGATTGAAATAGTCGTTCACTTAAGTTTCTAGCAACCAAATGTAGTCTATGAATAACGCAATGTACAGCAAGTACATTTGGAATTTTATTTTTTAAGTACGCTATGAAGTCTTTATGGCACCCTGTCATAGCCGGAGCGCCATCCGTAGCAACTAATATAATATTTTTCAAGGGAATCTCTTTCTTATCACAAAACTTTTCCAATGTATTGAATATGGTTTCGCCTTTTGTATCGGTCTCTAAATTTCTAGCAAACAATAGTTCTTCACATATTTTCTCATGTTTAATAAACCTCACGTAATCACTCACTCAGCAACAATACTTCATTAGTAGGTAAAGTGGACTCATCGAGCTGAATTGACTAGTCTTCAGATGATTGCACAATGATCCTTCAATGTTTTCAGCCATTTCATCAATTCGTCTTTGCACAGAATTATTACTCAAAGGAATTTTTCGGATAATATCTGCGGCCGGTTTATGAAGCACAGTAGTTATTACTTCCTTTATTGCTGGCAAAATTAACTCTTCTCAAATGTTGTGTGGTTTGCCTTTTTGAGCAATTAACAAAGAGATATTGTACGAAGCTCGAAATCCGTCGTCATCTTGCTTAGCAGCTGCCGAAAATAGTTTTGCTACACTTGGCTGAGTATTATGCTTCATCTCTAGGTCTTGAAAATATGCTACATTCTCGTCTTTCTTATCTGGATGCATTTTATTCAAATGATCTTGCAGTCTTTAAGGCTTCATTGCTTCATTCGAAAATGTTTTTAGACATAGAAGGCACTCAGGCGACGATGGGATTGTGGGATTTTCAATGAATTCGAATTTAATATATTCCACAGAGTATTGCCGTCTCTTCTTTTTTACTTCCGACATTGTTTTATTTTAAGAAATACGTAAGTAAGTGTTGAATTTCTATCTATTACGCGCGAAACCGCAAATGAAAATAAAATAAATATTCCGTTGTTTATATAGGATTGCATAAGCAGCACGCACCGACAGGAATAAGACAAACATGCTTTAACTCGTTTATCTCATTCGACGCTCAATTGTACTCAACAAGTAAGTACAAGTATTCTGTGAATCAGCCGATTGATACAGGAATGCACAAATCGGGTTATTTAACAAGAACTTGTTAAAACATGATTGCCCGCGGTCATCGACGCTCATTCGACGCTCAATTGTACTCAACAAGTAAGAACAAGTATTCTATGAATCAGCCGATTGATACAGGAATGCGCAAATCGGGTTATTTAACAAAAACTTGTTAAAACATGATTGCCCGCGGTCTATTATCTACGAAAATTACCTATCTAGGAATACTAATAACTATTAAAATGCGAAAGTGTGTCAATTGCCTTTTTATTTGTTTGTTTGTGTCTACTTTCATTTCGAAACGGTGTTACCGATTGACATGATTTTTCTTCTATTAATTGAATAAAACAGGATAGATACATGAACTACGCGGAGAGAAAAATCAAACCGGGTTTGAGCAATCTCTTAATTAATATTAGTTGATGTTCACAAGTTGTAGCCGAGAGTCGAGAGCTCTGTCGGTGTCTAAGAGTCCTCCTAGCTAGATGAAATTACAAATCGCCCCCGAAGCCTACAAAACGCCCCCATTTTTTTTCTGGGTCTCTTACCGCCCCCCTTAAGGCCTGCAGCGCCCACAAGGGGGCGTTATCGCCCACTTTGGGAAACGTACTAGACCAATGTGACTAATGGGAAACCCCCGAATATAACGAGACTTGACTTTCAACGTAGCTAAATATGCAGGTTTTGATGTGGATGTTAGTTAATTCACCGTAACTTCTTCGAGTTTATTAGTATCTGTAACCGAGGAATATCAGCTATGACGCATAGTGTTGACAACAGAGTAATCTAACAAATCGACCTAGATTAATCGACTAAAACAACGTTACACGGTCGCTGTTTAGAAACATAAATGATTAGTAGATTTTACCACAAGTGCACAAAACGAACCATTTTTATCCGAGATTTTCAGCTGATAGTAATGTCGAGGTTAAACAATTTTGTGCTGACTATATTCTGCACAAATAAGCACTTTCAGAGCATGAGAAGTGAAAAATTTATTTATTTATTAACCTACAGTAGCTAACTTTTCATTTTTACGTACGCGTAGCACTGGATACGCTTAGAAATGCGCAGTGGCGTGCGCGTACGCCGGCTGGGACTTGGCGTGAGCGGAGGCGCGCACGGCCCCACGGCACTATCGGTACGGGCAGGGCCCACATTCGACGAGGCGGCGCTGGTGCCGCTGGCCGCTGTGCCGTGCGCGCCTCCGCCACCACCTCGCGAACGACCCCCACCTCACCTGCAGCAGATACAGTTGCTTGCTGATTGTAAGCAGGTGAGTGAACTAATTTCCGCTCCTCCTCATATCACCATTATAGGCCTTCGCAAACTATACTTATACTAGCGGCACACTATGATGGCCGTTTTGACTTTTCATGAAGTTTCGTATTAATTTTAATTACATTTTATTTGTACAAATATGTGAATAGTTATATATATATAGGCGACTGAATCACTTTTCAAATATTTAATGATATCGACTATTGGTAAAGAAAAATATTTTGATTTGAATGACATCTGAGATATAAAAATAAAGTGTCAACCTTTGAAAATGCCGTAAGGCGAATCCGGTCAGGTTAAAAAGTAAATAATGTGGAATAGTACGAGTGTTGTCATTCAATATGTGTAGCAAGTTCCACCAAGTGCCATCAATCCACAGTATGAACACTTTCACTTCAAATCGCGAAACAATATCCGCCAAGACGCAGGATACCGATGCCGTGCTCGGATGCCAGAGAGTCACCTCAAAGCATCGACACGGTCTCATAATCGCCGGTTCATATTAATAAAAGAAGCTAGTGATCGGTGGCTTTAATTTAGTACCTAATCTGAATATCAACGCTGTCAAACGTGTTAGTTGGTTTAATAGCCTGTATTCTGTATTAGTGCGTGTCGAATAAATAGTTCATTCATTTATTTTCTTCCTGGGTCTAAGGGGACCTCACCTGCTAGCGATTTACCTGTTGACTAACAGAAGAGACAACGACGCGTTATTTCCTGGATATTGCGAATAAGCATAACAACTTATTTCCATCCTGGTTGCTCGACCGCCATTATGGGTGTTCGAAAATGTTCCTAGTTGATGGATTTCAATATTTAATAATATTCTTTGTTACAGTATTATCCCTGCATTGAAATTGGTATAAAACAAAACCGCAACGTGAATGCCGACTGCCGCGTCCACGGCCTCTACATTACAGGATTCAGGCCGAATCCACTATACACAGAAATATTACAGGTAACTTCCATTTACAAAAAGTTTTTATCCTATTTCGTTCATTTATTTCATTTTGTATGATCAATTTCAGAGTATGAACTTTGTGGCAGAAGACTGGATGGACAAAGATAATCTATCAGGAGTTGTGTCTGCAGAAACGAATCCACCAGTGTTGGCATGTGACGGTCCTAAAGTATGTATACTTTTAGATACATATATTACTAACTGCTCTCGTATTATAATCATATAACTAGTGCGGTGGCTTAATATATATGTGGGATTGGTTCGAAAAATGAAGCAGTTAAATTTGTTTTAACCTTTAATATGTACACAATCACAACACCTTGAAAATACTTTTACTACTTTTTATAATTTTACTCGTCTTCGTCTTGCCACCGCTATTTACGTTACACCTTCAAAAGCGATCTCCTCCCTATATCATTCATCCATCTCGGCCACTCCTCTTACTCACATACTCAGTACTACATTCAAACATTTCGTTGCATGCATCACGCTTACAATCATTCCCACATTCGGCCGTCCTGACACATATGACTGTCCTCAGGCATAACACAACAGTTTACAACTTAAGACATAAGCAACTTACCTACTACTTACAGTTTAAATCTTTAAATTATAATAATTGCAGAACTTAAATACTAATACTACATTAGCCAAAGATGCAACTGGGACTACCACATTGATGTTCATCATTATAAGTATACATACATGTAAATATATAAGATCACTACCCAGGTAAGTATCCATATAGGTTAACTTTTATCCTTCCCTTGCATACCACACGTTAATTACATTTGGTTCCTTACTCACCTGAAGCTAGAAGTCAGATGGCCATGGTTTCATGAAATCAACTGATGTAGAAGTTTTATGTGGACCTTCTGCAAAAGGATCAGCCTTTTCTACATCATAACTATCGTTCCTCTTCACTTTAGATATACGATAAGGGCCCAAAAACTTAGGTTTTAATTTCATACAAGTCCCATATTGTGTGCGTTTGATTGCTACTAAATCATTTACTTTATATTTAATACCATCTTTTCTTCCTCTATTAAAGTTTTTACAATTTTCTGCTTGAACCTGCAGAATTTGTTGCTTAGCTTTTCTCCTAAGCTCTTCTCTTTCCTCTGTGAAGCTCTCTATCTCTTCTTTTTGTATTAAATCATAGATTTCCTTATCTCCATTTTTCATTCTTACACCAAGCAAGAGTTCAAATGGTGTGGTACTTATGCTTCTATTTTAAGTGCTGTTGAGGGCACGCTGCACAGCACTAACATGTCTATACCATAAAGATGGAGTCTCAATGCACATCTTGGTGAGTACAGCAATAATTGTCCGGTGCATTCACTCTACCTGGCCCTTGCCACGTGGAACTCCTGTTGTAATCTTGATATGTTCTATATCTCTCTCCTGACAGTAACCACTGAAATCTTGACTTGTGAATGCTGTACCCCTATCAGTTATGAACCTCATTGGATAACCAAATGTTTGTTGGTGTATAATAATCTTATCTATAACTTCTTTAGTTGTCAAACCCTTTGTTGGAAATAACCAGACAAACTTTGTGAAACCATCCACAACTGTAAGTATGTAGTTATATTGTTTTTTTTTGTTTCAGACATCGGTCCTACATGATCTAAGTGTATTGTATGAAGGGGTGCATCTCCCTTATCAATGGGATGCAAGTATCCTTCTCTTTCCAGATTTGTTTATTGCTAGAAGGCATGGTATACATGCTGAAATGTACTCTTGCACCTTTTTCTCTGCATTCTTTATGTAATAATTCTTACTAATTGATTCTAATGTCTTTTTTATAGAAAAATGACCATTTGAATGAGCATTTCCAATAATCGCTAATTCCATACTCTTTGGAACTACCAAAAGCTTGTCATTGCCTTTGTAAAGCAATCCATTATCCATCCAAAAGTCCTCATAGGGCTTTTCTCTAACAATGGCAGCTATAGCTCTTAAAGCATCATCATTCAGACAGGTTTGTAAATTACCATGTATTGTTATCACCAGTCCAGTATATGCATGGCGGCTTAATGCATCAACATGTCTCATCTGCGTTCCTGCTCGATGCAGATGTTCAAACTCTTGAAGCAGCATAGCCCTTCGTGCTACTTTAGGTGTTAGATCTTTCTTCTTAAGTGTCAACTCGAATGCCCTGCAATCAGTTACAATCTTAAATCGTGAACCAAATAAATAATGCCTAAACTTCTTGACAGCTAATATAACTGCCATGGCCTCTAATACATAGCTTGAAAGTCTGCTTTCGGTCTCACTGGTTTTATGGCTCATGAAGTAAACAGGATGTAACTCTTCATTTTCATGTTTCTGCATAAGTATTGCAGCTAATGCATGGCTTGATGAATCCGTGTGCAGTTCAGTTTGTAATCTTGGGTTGAATATTTTCAGCACAGGATGGCTACTTAATCTGTGTTTCAAAATTTGAAAAGCATCACTCTCTTTCTGTCCAAACACAAAGGGAACATCTTTTTTTAATAGGTATGTTAGCGGACTAGCAATGAGGGCCAAATTCTGTATGTATTTCCTAAAATATGAGGCCAAACCTAAAAAACTCTGTACCTGTTTAGTTGTACGAGGCACAGGATATTTCATAACTGCATCTATATTCTCTTCGGAGGGACCTAATTCACCATTTTGAATTTCGTGACCTAGGAATGTTACACTCTTCATTATTAGTTCAGCTTTATTCCAGTTAATCTGAAGACCATACTGGGAAGCAATGTATGTAACCTCTTTCAGTCTTTCTAAAGCTTCATATTCACTTCCTGCTGTGATTAAAATATCGTCTATAAATATCAAAAGCCAACCTTTTGCTATTAAATCTCAGAAAATTATAGTGATAAACCTCATAAAATAACTTGGACAGATAGACATACCAAATGGTGCACGAAGAAATTGGAATTGGAAACTCATCTTAGATTTTTTTTTGATTTAACTTTCTATAGTCTAGGCAAATTCTTAAAGAACCATTATTTTTACGCACAAGAACCAAAGGACTAGAATACTCAGAATAACTAACCGGTATGATTCCTTTCTTTAACCACTTATCTATTTGTTTTTCAACTTCATATTGTTCCATTTGTGAGATTCGCCTTGGGTCCTCACAGGCAAATCATCCTTTTATTTTTATATTTTTTATTGAGATTGGTTCTTTGATCTGTTGAGGATCATAGTTGCTTACCAGTTGCTGCACATCTTGTCGTATTTTGGAATCCTGTATATGATTAAAGCATGTAGAATCATTAATCACATCACAGTTAGACATCAAACATCTGAACCATTCCTCATCTTTAGGCACAAACTATACGAAACAATCTTTCATAAACATAACAGTTTTACAAATAAATTCACCACTTAAAATCACATCGAATGGCATAGTGTCTTTAGGTATAATGTGAAACGTTACGCCAATGTACTCACAATTATCAACTAAAATATTCAATGATATGGCGCCGTACGATTGCACCTTGGTGAAGCCAAAACCGGTAAGTGTTATATTAATGTTTTTATCACAACTATTCACTCGAAGTTCATCGTAAACCTTGTCCGACATTAGATTAACATCGCAACTTGAATCTATAAGTGCACTAATTGTCATTTTATCAAAGATTCTTATCAATTTTAGTGGTATTTTCGGCTTCAATAGACATTGTTCTTGTTTGTTTACATCGTAAACGTCAAAGTCGCTGACCGAAATGGGTGATTCGCCGCCATGATTGAATGAGTCCAGGGTCCGGCCAATAGCAGCTTCGCATTCAGTGCTGCCAACATTAGGACTTCGCTACGGTCGCAACGTATGCGTCACCTTCAAACTGAGTGCTTGTGGCGCCACCTTCAGCCGAGTTGTAATAAACTTGCCTCTGGTGAATCGGATTTCCGGTAGTAGGCGCTTTCCGCTGTGGTTCGGGCTTGCCGAATGAACCCGATGTCTCCCGATTCACAAACTTTTTCGCATCAGCGCCGGCGACTTCTTGACCGCCATCTTGAGTACAATGCCGTCCAATATGACCATACTGATTGCATTTGAAACACTTCAAGCCGTTAGTACAATAAGAGGCTACGTGATTAGCCTCACCACAGTTGTAGCACCGCTTGCTAATTCTCGCTTCGGGCTTTTGGAGTGTATTTAATGGTCTTGATGATTTTTCCACAACATGCATCTTTTTCATGCTTTCGTTAATTAACAATTTTTCTTTTAACGAAGCGTACGATGTAACACCGAACAAAATAGTCTTATTCACGGGACTATCCACTATCCCATCAATTATATATTGAATAGCGACGTAGTCAGGAAATTTAGCACGCTTACCTAACTCTTTCCTTGTTAACCTGAGTACGTTTCGTCGCATCTTTTCTTACGTGCCGACATAGTTTCGTGCATTTCTTTGACGTTGATTGCTTCATGGAACTCCTTCAGCACCGCCGCCTTCAGTTCGTCGTACGTCTTATGAGGCTTTTCAGTGCGTAACCATAATGCCGCTGTGCCCGTAAGCGATCTACGCGCCATGATTAATCGCTGCTGGTCCGTCCATCCGAATATTTCAACATTTTCTTCGATGTCCAGCGCCCATTTCATCGACGAATATGTTTTGTCATCGGCACTGAACTTTGTAATACTGCCTTCTACGAGTCAAAATATGGTGCCCGCAGAAGATTGCGCCTTCGCATCAGTCATCTTCAGCGTCTTTTATTCTTCTTAAATAGATAATCTTATAAGACAAAGACGCGCGTGGCAGGTACATACCACGGAGGTACCTACCATCAAACCCTTTGTTAAAAAATTTACCCACTTCTGTGATTTGATTTTTCGAGCAATCCGACGAGCCCCCAAATTTGTGGGATTGGTTCGAAAAATGAAGCAGTTAAATTTGTTTTAACCTTTAATATGTACACAATCACAACACCTTGAAAATACTTTTACTACTTTTTATAATTTTACGCGTCTTCGTCTTGCCACCGTTATCTACGTTACACCTTCAAAAGCGATCTCCTCCCTATATCATTCATCCATCTCGGTCACTCATCTTACTCACATACTCAGTACTACATTCCAACATTTCGTTGCATGCATCACGCTTACAATCATTCCCACATATATATATACATATATAAACTGCTTTTACACTAAACTATTTTCACATAAAACTCATTGTAATATCCAATACCTACCAGTCAGTAGTGTTGCAACTTTCACTATGGCTGGTCCTCGAATTGGGTGACCACTTTGTGGCATTTACATTTGCGAGCGTTTCCGTGCTTCGGAAGGCACGTTAAGCCGTTGGTCCCGGTTGCCAGTAACGTGGCAGTCGTTAAGTCAAGATGAAGGCCTTATAGGCGACTTAAAAATTTTAACAGCAGATAGCTACAATCTGTGTCTGTCTATTTCAACACGGCAATGGGCTCACCACCTATTACGTGAGACCAGAAAACACATGACGAAAAGTGGGCATGTAATATGCCTCTGCCACCCCTTCGGGGATAAGGCGTGATAGATAAAATACTATTACTGATATGAAATACAAAATTGTCAGTCTGTATACTTTTCCATTTCACATCATCGAAGTATACAAAAAACGGTTTGGTGAATGCCATATTTTTAACGGGTTCAAAATGGTCCAATTTCTTTTCATGAGAACCTAGAAATATAATAACTAATGTAAATTTGAAACTTGTTATGCAGGTATATGTTTGGGGATTAAACGACAAGGATCAATTGGGTGGAGTGAAAGGGTCCAAAGTGAAAGTACCTGTCTTCTCGCCTAGTCTTAGCGCACTGAAGCCAGTCCACATCGCAGGTGGCTCCAAGACACTCTTCATTGTATCGCATGATGGCAAGGTTAGTTTCACGACATTTACTCGTAGATACTAGACTCATAGCGACATTATATCTCCTATTTTATTTATTTTATTCACGACTCCCAGAAGGGTCTGGGAGTCGTGAAATCTGATCGCTTGCCAAAGCTGCCGAGGGAAACTTTTGTTGGTTTACCACCCCTACTTAAACCTAACGTTAGTTTGACTCAGAGTGCCAAGGAGAAATTCGACCTTCTGGGTTATCTCTTTACCTCTAACTCTATCTTCACGCTGTATCCCGGACGGGGTAGTCAGAGAGGACAGATCGCCAGGCTTCGCGATCCATGCATACTTCTTTCGCTTCTTCAAGATTCATCAATCGCTTCATACACGCACGTCTGGGTATCCGAGTACTTTTGACCTTTCCGTTTTTGAGCAATCTGCTCACGTGGTCTTCATATGTCAGTCTCGGCCTACCCTGACCTCTTCTACCCTCTGCTTTCGCACAATTTATATTGTTCTTCAATCGTTCCTCACTCATTCGTTGGACGTGTCCAAACCAACGGAGCACGCCCTTTTCCAGCTTAACGCTGACACTTTCATTCAAACCTGCCATATTACGTATCACTTCGTTACGTATTCGGTCGGCCAAGGTAACGCCGCACAATTTTCGAAGTGATCGCATCTCCACAGCATTCAATTTAATTTCATGCATCTTTTGACATACCCAGGTTTCGCTACCGTAAAGCAAAGTTGGCACTAGCACTGCGTTATGAATCGCCAGTCATGCTTCTTTTACGATGCTTTGTCGCTTTACTAATTGGGACAAAGCACCGTTAACTCTGTTTCCGGCAGCTACTCGCCGTTCTGCATCCGAATCACATCTTCCATCCGCGCTAAATATACTCCCTAAATACACAATTTCATTCACTTGCTCTAGACGTTCCTGGTTTACCCTAATCTCGCATTTAGTTCTTACGTCATCTCTTTCAAATACTAGAACCTTAGTCTTACTTGCATTCAAGCGAAGACCCTTACTTTCACACTCCTCTTTCATATTAGTGACTAATGCCTGAAGGTCGGCTTCTGATGAGGCCATGAGCACCGCTTCATCAGCGTACAGCAGACAGTTTACTGAAAAGTCACCCAAATTCACACCCATATCACAATCTTTCAACTTCTGCAGGCAACTGTCCAGATACACTATGAACAGCCATGCGGACATGACACAACCCTGTTTGACGCCTGTATAGACATCAAAATCATCACATCCCCCCCTACTCGCACGCAAGCCTTACAGTCCTTATAAAGCGACTCTATTGCCCGCAGCAGCGAGCCGTCCACACCATATCGAGCAGCAAATCCCACAGAGTTTCCCTCACAACGTTATCAAATGCTTTCTCCAGATCCACCTCTAACTCGCCTATGGAATATGGGGGTGCTTCGCCGCCTGACATCCTGTGGTGTGGAACCTTCATGCCAGAAATTCAATTCACACACCGGTCTTCTTGTGTACATCACGCACCTCTGGGTGACGGCTATCGAGAGTAAGGGAGAGGCTCTAGTAGCAGGCTCTAGTAATCTCTACGGCCTTTTACCGGGTCTGGCACCGTGGTCTTCTATCAAAATTGCCCTGCTATGGACTGCCCGGGACTTGGGAATTGGGAATGGGTATACAGCTTTTTGGCCGATAGAACTATTATAGCCGTCGCTGACGGCCTCTGTTCGGACTACATGGCCATAAATGGTGGGGACTCAGTGATGTCACCCACCCTGTTTTTGCTGCATTTATTGTTATGCGGATGATAGAACTTATTACACGGGTCGCTCCAATATCCCCCGGTCTGCAGTGGAAGAAAGTCGTAAACAAATTGTGTTTAAAATCGAGGCTACTCTTGCAAGAGTGTCCGATTGGGGAAGACAAAATTTTGTCCAATTTAACCCTACCAAGACTCAAGTTTTTGCATTCACCGCTAAAAAAGCCCTATTTACTGTAGCGCCACAATTAGGGCACACCTCTTTCCATCTCCAATAATATTGGGATCCCTGGTGTTGAGATCTCTAGTAACGTCCAATACCGTAATCATTTTGAGTACAAGGCTAAACATGCGTCCAAAAAGCTTGGAGTGCACAGGGCGCGGCAGAGGAGCAGTTTTTGCTTTGCGGCCACACATGGAGTACTGCTGTTACCTTTGGGCTGGTGCACCTCAATACCAGCTACCAGGTAGAAGGGTGTGCTATAAGGAATGTCAACGATCCTCTACTAGCTGGCGGTGTCGAACCCCTCGCGACAGTAGAGACTTTGCCTCCTTATGCGTGTTCTATCGCCTGTACAACGGTCTGTGCTGTGAGGATTTTTTTGAAATGATGCCTACGGCTACCTTCTATAATCGCACCGCTTCAAAAGGGGTCTTAGAAGGTTTATAAAGGGTTGGCAGCGCAAGTGCTGCACCTCTGGAGTTGCAAATGTCCATAGGCTACAGTGACCACTTTCTATCAGGTGGGCCGTAAGATCGTCTGCCATTTCCACCTCTGACAATAAAAATAATTTATCATTTATAAGCGTCCGTTTTTGTTGGTTGGACAAGCGTTTAATTGAAAACTAGTTTTTCGGGTACGAAGTCAATCTCACTAATGAAGTTAGACGAAGTATGATGTTAAAATTTGAGAGTCCGACGTAATTTGATAATGTCTAAAATAGTTGTCATGACGGTGACGAAAATTAGACGGAGTTTCTAAGCAAAATGAAGCAATTAATTAAAATGTAATTGAATATGATAAATGACCTTATTATTCAATATTTTACCACTTTATTTATGTCAATTCTAGTTATATGCTTGCGGCGAGGGTACGAACGGCCGCCTCGGCTTGGGCCATAGCAACAACGTATCCAGCCCGCGTGCGAACCCGTACCTCGCGCACGTGTTAGTACGTCGAGTGGCCGTGCACTCTGGCGGCAAGCATGCACTCGCCCTCACTGCTGATGGCAAGGTGATACTATTTATATTTCTATACTAATATTTTAAAGTGGTAAAGTTTATGAGATTGTAGGGAATAAAAATAAAATAAAACCGACGTGGAAGAGGTTGCATGGATCAAGTGTTTTCTCTCCGCATGATCGCGGAAAAGTTTCTGGCTCTTAGCCAGAAGGTTTTCTGCGCTTTTGTGGATCTAGAGAAAGCATTTGATAACGTTGTGAGAGAAACGCTGTGGGACTTGCTGCCAGGATATGGTGTGGACGGCTCGCTACTGCGGGCAATACAGTCGCTTTATAGGGACTGTAAGGCTTGCGTGCGAGTAGGGGGGGATGTGTCACCTCTTTTTGATGTCTGTACAGGCGTCAAACAGGGATGTGTCATGTCCGCCTGGCTGTTCATAGTGTATCTGGACAGTTGCCTGCAGAAGTTGAAAGATTTTAATATGGGTGTGAATTTGGGTGACTTTACAGTAAACTGTCTGCTGTACGCTGATGATGCGGTGCTCATGGCCTCATCAGAAGCCGACCTTCAGGCATTAGTCACTAATATGAAAGAGGGGTGTGAAAGTAAGGGTCTCCGCTTGAATGCAAGTAAAACTAAGGTTCTAGTATTTGAAAGAGGTGACGTAAGAACTAAATGCGAGATTAGGGTAAACCAGGAACGTCTAGAGCAAGTGAATGAAATTGTGTAATTAGGAAGTATGTTTAGCGCGGATGGAAGATGTGATTCGGATGTGGAACGGCGAGTAGCTGCCGGAAACAAAGTTAACGGTGCTTTGTCCCAGTTAGTAAAGCGACAAAGCATCGTAAAAGAAGCACGACTGGCGATTCATAACGCAGTGCTAGTGCCAACTTTGCTTTACGGTAGTGAAACCTGGGTATGTCAGCAGATGCATGAAAGTAAATTGAATGCTGTGGAGATGCGATCACTTCGAAAGTTGTGCGGCGTTACCTTGGCTGGCCGAATACGTAACGAAGTGATACGCAATTTGGCAGGTTTGAATGAAAGTGTCAGCGTTAAGCTGGAAAAGGGCGTGCTCCGTTGGTTTGGACACGTCCAACGAATGAGTGAGGAACGATTGACGAAGAATATATATTGTTCAAAAGTAGAGGGTAGAAGGAGTCAGGGTAGGCCGAGACTTACATATGAAGACCACGTGAGCAGATTGCTCAAAAACGGAAAGGTCAAAAGTACTCGGATACCCAGACGTGCGTGTATGAAGCGATTGATGAATCTCGAAGAAGCGAAAGAAGTATGCATGGATCGCGAAGCCTGGCGATCTGTCCTCTCTGACTACCCCGTCAGGGATACAGCGTGAAGATAGTTAGTTAGTTAAAAATTCTAATACTGTTATAAAGGTATATCATCATTATCGCTCGTGGCCCCGCGGTCTCAGTTTTCTGTAAACGATCACTGAATTACGCAACTTTCACTATGTCTGGTCCTCGGATGGGTGACCACTTTGTGACATTTACATTTGCGAGCGTTTCCGTGCTTCGGAAGGCACGTTAAGCCGTTGGTCCCGGTTGCCAGTAAAATGGCAGTCGTTAAGCCTGGTTGAAGGCCTTATGGGCGGCTTGAAAAATTTCAACAGCAGGTAGCCACAACCTGCGTCTGTCCATTTCAACACGGCAATGGGCTCACCACCTATTACGTGGGACAGGAATCCACACGGTGAAAAGTGGGCATATAATATGCCTCTGCCACCCCTTCGGGGATAAGGCGTGTTAGATATTTATCATTTTTAGCCCAGGAATATGTCCCTGTGGAGTACTAGAAATCTTAGCTATGGGCATTAGCTAACTATAAATAGATTGATTATGTCTACAGGCCCTTTAGAAGAGGTAAAAAGTAGCCTACATAGTTCTCCAGAACTACAACCACTGGCAAAATACTTGTTAATTCTGATGGATTTTCCTATGTAACAAAGGGCAAAGAAACGACATTCTCACTACACTTGATTTAAAAATGTTATTACATTGTTAATTTGACATTTTTATAAATCCTAAGGCCAGATATGGGCAAAATTTTTAAGAAATTGTTCCAAATGGTTTCATATCAGTTGTTATTTTAAATGTGATTGAATAGATCCATTAATATTATAAACTAATAGCACTCCATTAATATCCATTAATATTATAAACTAATAGCACTCGTCCCGCTTGCAAAGTATTCTGTAAACAAACCTACCTCGGAAGGCACATTAAATCGTGACTGTATGTATATGTATATTTATACAGGTGTATTCATGGGGTGAGGGAGAAGACGGCAAGCTAGGTCAAGGTAATCGCATCACGTTAGAAGCGCCTCGATTAATCGATTCGCTCTCAGGAGAACGTGTCATTAGCATTGCTTGCGGATCTGCGCATAGTGCATGTGTGACTGCTCGAGGTCATTTGTACACCTGGGGGTTGGGAGAGTACGGCAGACTTGGACATGGAGATGATATGACACAGCTAGTTCCTAAAATGGTAAGTCACTAGTTAAGGACTAATTTTACTGTTACTTACCTTTTCTTTAGAAGTTCGATTCGTCATTCTTCCGTTGTTGGGGTAATCTTCGACACTACTGTGTTACGTTAACAGATCGCATGTGTAAGTTGGTTCTTCATCCCCCTCCCATCACTAAGTCAAGTATTATCAAATTATACACAATGTTAAAGAAATATGAGTTAGACTTTACTTTATAAAACTGCTCTCAAGTGTTTTTTGAGAATTACGTTCTGTAGCACAACCCTCAGATAGCTTGTATTAAATTTAATAAGCAGTATACTGAGGCTAGCGCTGCAAATTGGAAGACGATATTAAACCAATGGAGGGTAATACATGGAGAAGACACGCGCAGAACCGCTCTTTGTGGCAAGCTATAAGGGAAGCCTATGTTGTAAAGAAAGACATTTTCACGTACGGTATTTTTAATATAACTGAAACTGAGGCTATGTTAAAATTACTTCATTGTTTTTAATTGTTAACTGATTGTCTCTATTGTTCTGATTACATTATGTTTAGGTGGAAGCTTTATCCAACTTCAGAGTAATTCAAGTAGCATGCGGCTCACGTGATGCACAAACGCTGGCATTAACTGCATGCGGCAAAGTATTTTCGTGGGGGGATGGAGATTTTGGCAAGTTGGGTATGTATAACTTATGTATAATATTGTTTATATCAATAGCAGCATACATTGGTGGTGGGTTGATTTTCTTTGCAAACTATTGAACAAGACTCTAGAACAAGTTGTGCAATGAAGCACAACTTGTTCTAGAGTCTTATACGGATAAGAAAGTATACAGAACTGAATTTATTTAAGTACTAACCTTTACAATTACCTATATCTGCATCTCCCTAAGGCTGATAGGCAGAAAATGCCTACGTCATTAGGTACACCTCTGTACATATTGGTGGATAAAGTTTTTTAAATAAATAAAAAAATAAAAAATCATAAATTGTCCAAAACTTAACGCCGAGTTTTTTTTTTAATGAGCCCCTGCGTATGTAATAATACTCTAAATACATATCAAATTTCTATTTATTGCTATTATTCATAACAAGCAACAAACGCTGTGGTTGAACTGATCTTAATCTAAACTTTATTGTGGAAAGGATATAGGGTTGTCCAAAATAATCACATGCTTTTGTCTCTATGCGTATAAGTAGTTTATCATTTTATTCTTAAGTGAATTATGTTTCATAAAATATCTGTTTATATCAGCCTACTTGTACATGTTATGTTCACGGAATGCATGCGCTATCTAGCCTCTATTCGTGTAGATGTATAAATGTATAGTTGTGAAGCGAACACGCTGTCTTTGGCTTTAATGTCGACAATAATCACCCCCATGCTCCTTGCTTTATAATCATTAGTCGGAATATAGATACGACTATGACAGTAATACCAGCTTGCGATGAACCAGGTCGGGGCGGATCCGATGGTTGCGCGGTACCTATGAACATCGAAAGACTGAACAGCTTAGGGGTTATTCAAGTGGAATGTGGTGCACAATTCAGTTTAGCTCTGACGAGGGATGGAGAGGTGCGTATGTCTACAATTATCTACTTTCAATAACGTTTTAGAATTTTTTATAATGTTCTGCATTCTGTACAGTACAATTTGACGATCTTGCAACAGCTAATTAAATACATTTCCTATCAAAATTTCGTTTGTTTAGGTTTTGAATAACTGCGAATACCTATATCTATAAATTGATTAAGATGTTTGTGTTCTAATTGTATTTTTTCTCTATGTTCGTAATACTGAACCGACTGTGATGCAATATCATTTTATTAGTGTCTTAAATTTTTTCCAGATATAATAATAGGTTCCTATGGAATGAAGTTCCCTAAACGTAAATTAAAGCATACGTAAGGTTTAGTAAACTTTGGTAGTAATGTAGGTTACTAATGTTAAATAAGGATCCTGGACTATCAGAGAGAAAATAGATATAAATATATATATATATATATATATATATATATATATCGGGCTACGTACATCACTATATTTTGTAAAAAATTCTTAGGTGTGGACTTGGGGCAAAGGAGACTACTTCCGCCTAGGTCACGGATGTGACGCTCACGTTCGTAGGCCGACGATAGTGGAAGCTCTGCGCGGGCGTCGAGTTATACACGTAGCCGTTGGCGCGTTACACTGTCTGGCTGTTACTAGCGATTATCAGGTATTTATCGAGTATGTAAGTTTTTTTTCGTCCCTGAGTTCCGAAGTCTACTAAGAACCCTCGTTATTTTGCTATACCCATCCGCCCTTCTATTTGCAGGTTAGAGAGTACTAGGAAGTTTGGCATAGATATATATCTTGTTATATTCGTAATTTTCACGTATTATTATAGAAATACAAATTATGATTGAAAATACTGTTTAAAGATTTATACTTTGCGGTGATGAAGGATTTTTAAAAGCTACTTGTATTCTAAATATTAAGTCATAAAGTCTCTGAATCTCGCTTCTATCTATTTCTATCAATACCAGGTATGGGCATGGGGCGACAATGACCACGGACAACAAGGCAACGGCACCACTTGCGTGAACCGTCGTCCTGCGATAGTCGCGGGCGTAGAAGGCGTTCAACGCGCGGCCGCCGGCTCTTCACACTCGGCGGCTTGGTCTTTACGACCCACGGCACTACAAACAGATAACCAGTCGCCACAAATTTCGTCGCTGTCGTTCCCTTGTCTTAAAGATCCTTTAGGAGCACAGAACCTTGGTAAGTAATAACGTTTCGTAAATGATATAGTTAAGTATATAAACGTAACAGGCCAATAAATGTAAAAAAATGTATGTCAGCTTACATGTCAGCGGAATGCAGGTGCAATAGAAGATGGGTGCATGCTACTAAACATTTCGTACCATTGTATTATAGATAAATATTTAACGTGATTCGGTAAATAGGTATACTATAAAAAAAAATATTTTTGCCCCATAATGCTCATTTTGTTTGGACACTTCCAAGTAATCAGTGAGAAATTGTTAATGAAGAATATTTATTGTCCGAAAGTAGAGGATTTCTGAAGGAGAAGGTGTCATGATAGACTTAGATACGAGCATGTATGAAACTATTAATGAATCTGCAGGAAGCGATAGAAGTATTCGTAGATCGCGCAGCCTGGCGTTCTATCCGCTCTGACTATGCCGTCAGGAATACAACGTATTGATAGACGTCCCCACTGTAAATTGACCTCCCGAAAATCGCAACAATGTTCTATTATTAAAGTTTTAGCATGTAACTGATTACATATGCCCCACAATATATTAAATATTGTTACAGGTTTATATTCAGAGGAGCCTGTGACCGAAGATCGTCAAACGCCATGGCCGTCTCTAGCCGTCGCAGCTTTGGCCTTAGAACCGCCTGTAGCCGTCCAGCACGCGTTGTCACTTATATTACTGGCATTGCATATAGCGCAGGTGAGGCAATGTTACTAGTTTTTGTTAAGACATATCTGTTTTCTTTTTGTGATATTGCTTTTTTCGTGATATTTTTTAGACCTTATATATTTAGCAAGTAAAGATTTTAAGAGTGTGTCTGAAATTAGTAAGCACTGAGAAAATTTAAAATTGTGTTTGTGATAAATTCGTAAATATCATCATTCCTACATTTTACTCACCATTTTAAACGATTTTCGGTAACTCTGTTTAATGAGCCTATTGGGAAACATATCGTCTCTCACGACGCCTACACTTCTTGGGTCTTCTGCTTTTACTGGGATCTGGCAGGAACGGCACGGCTAGACATTAGTTTATTCCCCACGTAGCCCGGCGGTTGCCGCAAGATATGACCATATCATCGAAGACGATACTCTGGACTTTACTGACTGACTGATTTCAAGAATATAACGGCCGTTTTGTAAAGTGTAGCAGCACATGATCAAATCGAGCCGTTTCGATATGAATATGTGGTGCCACGTTTTCTATTTTCTTTGTGAATGTATTTGTAAACTCACGGGTCTGTGATTGACTAATTCCCTGTTTCGAACATGAAATAAAGCATAAAAATGTTGTGGGACCCTTTTCACACAGCGCCATCTAGCCTAAACTAAGGTTTCAGCTTGTGCTATGGGATCTAGACAACTGATAGACATACTTATATATTTCGAAATACATACATAGTATAGAGTCAGATCATCGTGGCCAATGGATAAAGTTTCCTAAAATTAGTAATAAAGTCTGCAAAAAACTAATTAAATATGTACCAATTAACCAAAGTCGTTTGAGTATTTTTAAAGAAAATATAGTAATGAGATTGCCATATCTACCTGACTTTACTGGTGTAGACCAGTCATATACAAACTTATTTAATTTGATTAATGATGAGTTTGGCAAAGTTTTTACCTCAAAAACTTCTGTAGGATCCATGGTTACAATGGGTGTGCCACAAGGCTCGATACTTGGGCCATTCTTGTTCCTCATTTATATTAATGATTTACCATTTTATGTAGGGGACAGGAATAGGATTGTTTTGTTTGCAGATGATACCTCATTGATTTTTAAAATAAGTAGACAATTAGATAATTATGACGATGTAAACAATGCAATCACGAGAGTAGTTCATTGGTTCAGCTCAAATAATCTTTGCTAAATGAAAACAAAACTAAATGTATTAAATTTACTCTACCAAATGTAAAACAAGTTACGGCCAATGTTCAACTTAATGGACAAGTGTTAGAGTTTGTGGAATCAACTGTGTTCCTTGGTATAAATATTGATGCCAATTTGCAGTGGGGCCCGCACATATCGGCTGCATACGCTGTAAAAAAGATCAGGACTCTAACAGATGTAGATACGGCTTGAATGGTTTACTTCAGCTATTTTCTTAGTATTATGTCTTACGGTATTCTCCTTTGGGGGAGTGCTGCAGATGTAAATAACATTTTTGTTCTTCAAAAGCTGGCTGTACGCGCTATATATAATTTGGGCCCCAGAGTCTCCCTCCGAGAAAAATTCAAAGAAGTAAATATTCTAACCGTAGCATCACAATATATTTTTGCCAATCTTATGTATGTCCAGAAAAATCTATCACAGTTTACTAAACTCTGTGATATACATAATATAAACACTAGACATAAAAACAATCTTTTAGTTCACCACAGTCGGCTGCATAAGATTGGCGATTCTTTATCTTCGCATATCTAGTATATATTCTATATTCTAATATATATTCTTAATCGCTTTTACAACAAGCTTCCCTGTGACCTGAGAAATTTACCATTAAATAAATTTAAAAAGTTTATTAAAAGAAAGCTTTGTGAAAAAGGTTATTACTCTATTCAAGACTATTTACAGGACAGGGATGCCTGGAAATGATCTGCTG
This sequence comes from Thumatha senex, assembly GCA_948477245.1. Lineage (NCBI taxonomy): Eukaryota > Metazoa > Arthropoda > Insecta > Lepidoptera > Erebidae > Thumatha > Thumatha senex. The sequence continues at coordinate 9,017,117 of OX419726.1, read as the reverse complement.
GCAAATAAAATATTATAGTCATAATATATTAAATTGTAAATAGGCCATCAAAAAAAAAGCCTTCCTAAGTTTCTTGCCGGTTCTTCTCAGGTGGGCCGCGTTCCGAACCGGTGGTCACTTTAAATATACAATTTTTTTCTTTAGTTTTAGTGTATGACATTTTGTAAGCGCCGTTGAAATGGTCTGCAAAATAAAGACATTTTTATTTTTTCATTTTATTTTTAATATAGATAGGAAACACCCAAACTCCGAAACAACATTTGTGAATCAAACAAATATTTATTCCGACCCGGGAATCTAAATCGGGACCTTAGTGCGGCAGTCGCATACACTACCACTGTGAGTCCTATATGCTGTGATTTTGTATGACATATAACATGCGCTCGAAAATGAATTTTCTTTACCAGGCAAGAACCTTACTGGTGGAAGCACTACGGACGCATGAAGCAGGATCTTCAACGACCCCAGTTTTGCCCAATGTGGACACGGAAGACGAAGACGCCGAGGGTGACGCTCGCACCGGAGGGGGCGAAGCACCCGCTGATAGAGTGATGCCGGTTAGCAGACATTATTAGTAGACTATTTTATTACTGTTAACCATTCCATCGTGTGTAAAATCATGTGCTAAACTTAATAGAAGATCTGTGTTAGACAAGAAACTAATTAATAATGAGGAATTTATAAAATAGGATACTGGCCAGTAGTGATAACAGGTCGCTACCCTCGAAATCAGTTCTACCACTGCTTTGGAGATTAATGGAAACACAGAGAAAGATAGATAAGATCTATAATCCACCAAAATACATTAAATACACAGGCCTGTATTAAAACGAAGCTTTTGTATTTAATGTATAATATATGACTAATAATTCTTAACAGTTGCGTGATATAACTTATTTAACATAGGTTGTGTTATGAGATTGGTATTCCTAAATGCGTACATTATACACAGAAAACACTCGCACTGTAAACAAATATTTGCTGCCCGCACAAATATTTATCCCGACCTGAGACATCAGCAATGGCTGCGCCATTTGAGAGATTAAGAGAGAACAGAAATAGTAGAGAGTAGTTCATAAGTTGTTCTTACTTAAGTGACTTTAACTCTCACTTACTAGCTATATTCTAAACAGAGTGGTACCAGCAGCCCACTAAGCGGGTCGATATCGTCTCGTCACTCCGCCGTAATGTCATCAAGTGCCGTTTCAGTAGCCGCCGCAACTATGACTGTACAACAAGCTGAGGCTCCGAAGGTAACTTCCTCAATTATTGAGTTGCCAACAAAGAGTTCTACACAAGCATTTACACGATCACTTCATCTCCTCTCATCTTATCATTATATTCCTCAATTCACTGTTGATGATGAGTTTAGCAACACTGAGCTGACTCTAAGGGCCGTATTATAGAACGTTTCTCAATACTCAAAAAACGCTTAAGGCTTGTTTTTTGAGAAACGTTCTGTAATACGGCCCTTATTCTTATTGCATTGGTTTTATTTTTATTTTATGTCGCTTTTGCTAATCCATACGTTCTCGACCGCTCACGAATATGGGAACAAGCACTCTATGTATGGCTAGCTTCAACGTCTTCGATACGATATGGCTGTTCATAAAGCTATGCAAATTCTATCAAAGTTCAAAATTTGTCGTTCACATTGACGTCACGCTTTCTATCTCCCATGTTTGTTTGTTTGGTAATAATATTCTCAACGTGTTGAATGTAGCGAACAATGTCTTTAATTTGGTATTCTATAATAGATAGATCTCTGCATTTTATTAAATGTTTTAGATATTTGAGTAAATGCTAATATATATACTATACATTGTGTGGATACTAACATAAATATAGTAGGAAATGAAAAAGTAAACCTTCACCTACTTTATATTGTGCCAATTAGCATTAGATCGATTAATTAATGTTTGAACCTAGATCTAAAATTACCTATAAAAATTTACATTTGGGCCCAATAACCAAATAAAAAAAATTGCTATTACGTTCATTAAAAAAATAAATGTGCGTGATAGACTAGATAGATGGAAAGATAGAGAAAGAAATGTCAAATAATAGTTTTTTTTTCAAATTACTGTTTTATTTTGTGTATTGTATTAAATGCTTGGGACCCAATTATCGATCATACGACTTAAAGGCGTAGACAGAAATTAACTGGTGAAATGTTATTTGTTTTATACTTAGAATTATGAAATATTAAATCAGCCTATATACCAGTCCACTACTGGACGTAGGCCTTTCCCAATTTACGCTACAATTCACGGTCCTGCGCCTTCCGCATCCAGTCCCTTCCTGCGACCTTTTCCAGGTCGTCGGTTCATCTGGCAGAATTAGACATAGCAATACATAAAAAAAAGAATGTTATACCAGTAAATTTTCGTCTACACTCTCTAGAATACCTGCTTTGTAATACATACTGTAATATTTTAGGTGCTGCTCGATGAGTTCTCATCACAACTGGGGGAGTCTGATGCTAGAGCACTAGTAGACTTGTTAAAGTTAGCTGCAGCTGGGAGAATGCCATTTGCGAACAATGCTGTCAAAACTATTACCGATGTTCTTATGGGTAAGTCGTAATAGAAATAGTGTCGCCTAGAAATAACTTTCTTCAGAATATATATTTAAACATGTTCAACAGGCTCATTTATTAGGCACTAGATGATGCTCGCGGCTTTGCCCGCGTGGAGAACTTTTTATTCCCGTTCTCGACAGGAACTTTTTCCCAGGATAAAAAGTAGTCAATGTGTATAAACAAACAGAAAATCTTCTATTTCCTGTTACATAGTGCATTCTGTACATAATGTAACTTATAAAGATGCAAATAAAAATTAAAAAAAGGTATTATAATTCATAATAATTATTAAATCTCACAAATGATTTGTTGATCATCATCATACTTTCGCAAGTACTATAATATTAATTGGATTTTGTTATTTGTGATTATTTTCTGCCGCAATAACTTTAGAAACGAAATTTGAAGTATGCATATAATTAATCGTTAATGTTTTGCACGGGTGCGTAGGCAGGCAATAACCTGATCTTACCAATATATGCTTTCACTAGCTCTCTGCGCAAGGAAGCCAGCTGTAGCGGACATGGTAGTCGAAGTATGCGTGTGTGAACTAGAAGAAGCGGCGGCCAGCGGTGGTGGACTCAATCCGCAGCCTGTCACCGTTGACAGTCCACACCCTTATGCGGATGATAGTGATATATCAGGTTGGTGGGCACAAGTCACAATATGTAATTTTACAATGAAATGTTATATTATTTAGGATTGTACTATATCATGTGAAGCTTTATTAATGTTTCTTATAGGCACTTCTTCTACTTTATCTTAGTGTATTCCCAATGCTTCCAAACTCTACCATGATTTAGAGCTTGGGGTCCACATTTTTTGTTTAGTCGGTAGGAACAAATTATTGTTTAGCTTTTAATTTTAGTTTGGTGCGACTGCTGTGTGACCTTCTAACTCCGTAGTTTGCCTACATAGTAATAAATAAATAAATATCGTTGGGACAACTCACACAACGCCATCTGATTCCAAACTAAGCAGAGCTTGGACTATGGTAACCAGATAACTGATAAACATACTTATATATTTCTAAATACATACATATTATAGATAAATAACACCCAGACACAGAATAAACCATTGTACTCATCACAGAAAGTTTAATCCTGGGTGGGAATCGAACCCACGACCTCTTGCGTAGCAGTCGGATGCACTCCCACCGCGCCACAGAGGCAGTCAGATAGTTAATCAGCACGTACACCGTTAGCAGATGACGTCGCTTGATCCCGGAGATTTTGATCCTTACACCCACTTGCTTGTAGGTACTATCGTTAGTATTGAATTAGCATCCTCATTACTATGTTAGACCTGTATGCATACTGCTTAGTTTGAAACTAAGTGACGTTGTGTATGTATCATAATTAATTGTATTCCTGAAATGTATTTATGTACGACAGGTGTAGTCAAAATTCCCGGCGCGTCTTCACTTCGCGTGGTGTTCGACCAGGGATGTTCGACGGAGAAGCGTAACGACCCGTTGACGATATCAGACGGTTCCGGCCGTGTGCTTACCACTCGCTCTGGACGCGAAACTGGTGATTGGGCGCATGAGGTCATTGTTTCGGGTAAGTGTAGCTGACATACATACATATTATCACGCCTGTCTCCCATAGTTTTCCACTTGCTACGATCCTGACATACCACTTTCGCTTCTTCTACTTTCATAAGTGTTTTCATACACGCTCGCCAGTTAAGGGTACTCTTGACCTGGTCTTTTTCTAAAAGGTCTTCGATTTGATTGACATACGTACGCCGAGGTCTACCCCTACCAGTTTGCCCATTCCCTCTCGCCACAAAAATCTGCTTCGTCACTACTACTTTCATCCATCCTCTTCACGTGTCCGCACCATCTAAGCATCCCTTTTTCTATCTTAGTCACTACATCTTCTGTCATACCGCAATGTTCCCTTATCGCGCTGTTCCTTTCTTTATCCATCAAATTCACTCCAGCTATACTTCGCAGACTTCTCATTTCCACTGCATTTATTTTACTTTTATGCGTTTTCTGCCATACCCAACTTTCACTGCCATACATAAGTGTGGGGACCAGCATACCTCTATGTACAGCCAGTCGTGCCTTCTTCGACACGTTCTGACTGCTCATAAAGGCGTAAATGACTCCATTAACTTTATTTCCCAGGTGTTATAAACGATCACTTTCCATACTCATAAAAATATATTTATATCCAATGTGCTATGCACGCGTGGGTTTGTATCCAATCCTCGTCGCCAATTATTGTATTTTTAGATTCACAAGTAAAACACTGTAGTATATGTTATACGTTTAATGCTTTAACACAGACTAAGCTTATAGGTGTCATGTGACTAGACTACTCACTCCTACAGTACAATAATAAATTCGTCGCCCTAAGATATGAAAGTCAATTTCATTAATTTCGATCGGTAGCTTAGTGGATTAAAGTTGTGACCCCGGATTGGGCAAGTACGCGGGGTCAAATCCCACTCTTACAAATTTTTCTTTACAAATTGTATGTTATAAAGCTTGGATTTTTTTTAATAAAATATTGAACTTATATTTACTGCTTAAGAAGAGAAAATATGGTAACAAATTTCACATCTTTATAGTACGATTTAAAAAAGATCTCGACTTTTAAAACCTTGATATGGTGTAATACTGAATTGTATTTTCTAGGTGATGAACTGCGTTGGAGATTCACAAGTGATGGCTCAGTAAATGGCTGGGGTTGGAGATTCACGGTTCATCCTATCGTCCCAGTTTCCACTCTCACCGTATGTATTATTGATTTACTTTGAGCTACATAGCAAACTACCATATACCTGATATCGAAACTACGTTCCATAATGCTATTGTGGAAAATAAATATAGTATAATGCCTTTTTTATTAATTATGAACATGTTTATAGGAGAACGGGTCTGACAGATATGTTCTATCATATCCGTCCGTTGAGCTGGCGTGGCGTTTGCTTGACGGCCCGTTACTGGTAGCTATGTCGACGGACCATCAGTTGGCGCCAAGGTTGGCCCAAGCATTGGCTATATGTGCACAGATGCCTGCTCTTGGTAAGTACATGTTGTTTCGTATGTTCAAATTATTTTCTAGTTCACATTTCTCCTAGTAGATTAATTTTATTTTAAAGCAATAGTGTGCAATTTTTAAGCTATTGCATAGCTTATATCGCGGGCTTTGAGCGCGGCGAACGAATCAAGAAATTCCGTAACGAAAAAACCCTAACTAAGTATAAATAATATTAATTATATTATATATTTATATTATATATATACCTACCTGTTAATAATAGGTACAGTATAAATTAATAATAATAATTGCATAAGTTGATATAAAATGCTATGCAATAGCTTTACCGCGGCAGTCCCCGAGTGAGTCCAAACCTCATGGTTTGGAGTCTGCTTCTAAATTTTTTTGGTATTATTTGAAGCAACAGTCTTCCCAGAGATTGATTCCTGTCCATCCGTTAGTCAGCAAGTGCACAAACTTCTAAAAAGTTAATCATGGTTAACACTATTCCACCACCAGCGTGGCGAGCTCGGGTCTGGTGTGTTCGACGTCTCCGCGGCGTAGTATGTGGAGGCAGTGGATGCGGAGGTGTGGGGTCCAACGACCCCAGTACCTGGACCCCTCCAGCATTACAGAATTTACCGCTGCTGCTGCAAGCGCAATACGAACTTGAAGAACCAGCGCTAAGGACGCCTACACAACTCATGCATACTCATTATTTCAAGGTTACTATTAACTACTTCCATTCTCTTTCTGCTGCCTCTTTTGTGTATCACCTGACAGAATAAGCGTGAGTGCAAAACAAGACCGTGAGTGGTTCTAATCGTAAGCCGATGACGAAATCATAATTAGCGACAAAATCATTATCTCATAGTCAGCCGCTTCTTTACCCAGCTGGTTACATGTGGTGCACTATAGCCATCGTAAACTTTCAATAAATTAAATGATGTTAGTGATTGTGATATTTGAATGCAAGAATACAAATATTTCGGATTTCTCCAAAGGAATGTCTAAAGAATTAGATATTGTAGGCCTCCGCCATTATTCTCACAATAAGTAGAGCACGTACATTAGAATCAGATAACCAAAAGTATACTTATATTACAGAGTAAGGAATGTTGCTCGCTCGCTCGCTCGCGCTCTAGTAGAGAGGAAAATAATCATTAAACCTCGCCAAGTTTACGTGGGTAGCGGTAGTTGCATACGCAGCCCGTCAGTTGTCTGCCATTCGACTGTAGTAATTAGTTTAATCGTATAACGGTGCCGCTCTCTTGATACGCATGTTTTTTATGAAATATATAGAGGAAGGAGTCTCTAGTAGGGTGCGAGAGACATTGATTCTTTGCTCTGTGACTTATATACTAACTTTTTTTTACAACTGCATATACAACAATTTGTTATTTATTACAAACTGAACGGTTATACTCACGTGTGAATTTTGGACGGAGGTCCTCTTTCAAGAGGAGCGTCAAGCTACGTCGGAAGCTGCGCTGGCACTTCCGCACGCACGCACGCAGCTTCCGATGTAGCCTGACGCTCCTCTTGAAAAGGGACCTCCGTTAGGTCCGAAACTCACACGTGAGTATAACCGTTTAGTTTGTAATAATCAACAGTATGGGGTTCTTCAAAAGGGGTCTTAGAAGGTTTATAAAGGGCCGGCAGCGCGAGTGCTGCACCTATGGTGTTGCAAACGTCCATAGGCTACGGTGACCACTTTCCATCAGGTACGCTTGTCTGCCACCACAGTTGTATAAAAAAAGAACAACATCGCTCACGAAAGTTATTATTCTATTTATTGTTCTAACAGGAACTAGCTTGGTTAGCATGTGGTCTTCGTTTGGACACTCGTTTATGCAATGGTCCCGACGCATCGCGGTGGACTTGGTTCCGACGGTATTGCCTCTGCATGCGGACGGCCGACGCGCTCATACGTCGTGTAGTTATGCCGATGTCGTTCTTAACCGACGTGAGGAAACGTCTGACAGATCTAGGCGTCTACAACAGTGACGAGGGAACCAGCGATGCTTATTGTCCGTGGGAAGATAATAAACGATTTACAAGACTGCACGATGAACAGTTATTACATTGGGTCAATAAGTAAGTATTATATTAATGTGTTATTGTAGACTAGTTAACGCCGGCTGCTCCGCCCGTGTGGTGAAGTTTTCCCGTTTCCTACAGGAACTTTACCCATGATAAAAATTAGCCTACGTGTTATTCTGATGTGTAAGCTATGTGATTGTAAAGTTTCATCAAAATCTATTCAGTAGGTTTTACGTGAAAGAGTAACAAACGTACATCCATACATTCTTACAAACTTTTGTGTTTATAATAATAGTAGGATTTTTTATTAAAGTGAAAAAAGATAACTTGGTACGAGACGGGGATTGAACCCGTGACCTTTGCCTAACCAGGACAATGTTCTAGCCACTTTCAGTTTTGGCATTGTTAGAAGCGACTACCATCTAACCCGTTGGTCAATCGCTACCAGGTAAAGCTGCTTGGATTCAGGCCCTGGAGGTAAACTTAACTGTAAATTAAATTCACAGTAAAGATGAAAGAAATTCCATTTTGTTTGTTCGTTGGTCTGATTTAGGTAAATGATGATGGTGAGAAATGAAGATAATCTTTATTTTATTAAAGAAAAATAACCATCTTCACGCTACGGGACGGGGTAGTCAGAGAGGACAGATCGCCAGGCTTTTCGATCCATGTATACTTCTTTCGCTTCATGTAGATTCATTAATCGCTTCATACACGCACGTCTGGGTATCCGAGAACTTATGACTTTTCTGTTTTTGAGCAATCTGCTCACGTGGTCTTCACATGTAAGTCTCGGCCTACCCTGACTCCTTCTACCCTCTACTTTCGCACAATATATATTCTTTGTCAATAGTTCCTCGTTCATTCGTTGGACGTGTCCAAAGCAACGGAGGATGCCCTTTTCCAGCTTAACGGTTTATTTTCCTCTTTGGAAACCTTCCAAAGGTAAGTTATATTTGACTCGTGTATCAGGCGCCCAGAAGATTGGAGCGGATGGTGGAATGGTGCCTCTCGTGGGTGTGCAGTGTATGGATGGGGACATAACCACCGGGGTCAGCTAGGCGGTGTAGAAGGCGCTAAAGTACGGACCCCTACGCCTTGCCACGCGCTTGCAGCTCTTAACCCCGTACAACTAGTAGGGGGCGAACAGACTCTTTTTGCTGTCACACCGGATGGCAAGGTTTATGCGACAGGTAAGAGTTTTATTTGATTAACAAGTTGTGTGAATTTCCTTTTAGTTTGTACAGTGTGTTATTCGACTTTAATCCAAGAAATTGAATAGGTATCATTTAATATCTTTTAATCTCATTTACATATCGTATATCATATACGCTATAAAGAGAACTCTACTTACCTGTACCTATTAAATTTGTTGAACAATAGTAAAATAAAACAACAGTTTTCTTTTTATGCGGTGAACGGTCAAATAGTATAATGTTAATTATTTACAATTCCACAATTTCTAAACTGAATATGTGCAGGTTATGGAGCAGGAGGTCGTTTGGGAATCGGCGGCATTGATTCTGTGTCTCAACCAACTCTAGTGTCATCCCTTCAACATGTTTTCATTACAAAGGTAAATATTTGACATTGCCACCGATTTAAACATTGTTTTAACATTTTTATCCATATGCTTATTTCTAGAACTATATTTTACAGTCCAGAGAGAGATTAAAAATGTTATGAAAACTTAATTTTTTGTTTGAAGCGCTCGTGGCCACGCGCACGTAGTGTTCTGCAAACGATTACTGCGTTAAGTTAACTTTCACTATGGCTCATCATCCTCGGATGGGTGACCACTTTGTGGCATTTATATTTGCGAGCGTTTCCGTGCTTCGGAAGGCACGTTAAGCCGTTGGTCCCGGTTGCCAGTAAAATGGCAGTCGTTAAGCCTGGTTGAAGGCCTTATGGCTTGAAAAATTTCATTTCAATTTACAAAAGTTTACACGCTGCGTGTAAACTTTTGTATCAAATAATCATTTTTTTTATTAGTGGTATAAAACAAAATCTTAAAAAAATAAATAAATAAATATCCATCTCACCTTATCCCCAAAGGGGTGGCAGAGGCATATTATATGCCCACTTTTCACCGTGTGGATCCTGTCCCACGTAATAGGTGGTGAGCCCATAGCCGTGTTGAAATAGACAGACGCAGGTTGTGGCTACCTGCTGTTGAAATTTTTCAAGCCATAAGGCCTTCAACCAGGCTTAACGACTGCCATTTTACTGGTAACCGGTACCAACGGCTTAACGTGCCTTCCGAAGCACGGAAACGCTCGCAAATATAAATGCCACAAAGTGGTCACCCATCCGAGGATGATGAGCCATAGTGAAAGTTAACTTAACGCAGTAATCGTTTGCAGAACACTACGTGCGCGTGGCCACGAGCGCTTAAATTTTAAATACAATTTTAAGCAGTTACAATCATAGTTTTCTAAACTATGCTGAGCCTGTAGGCATGACTAAATGGCAGACAAGCATAGTATTCCTGTATACACCTGATCGAAAGAGGTCCGTTGTACGTTTTTAACAGCAGAGGTGCAATATGAAATTGTGAATCGCACCCGCGAAAAAATCATAATAACAAGAACATAGACAAATATTGATGTAACATTAAACGTTTGTTTAGGTCGCGTGTAACTCAGGAGGCAAACACTGTTTGGCACTTTCGGTCGATGGCGATGTATACAGTTGGGGTGAGGGTGAAGACGGTAAATTAGGACATGGCAATAGAGTGTAAGTATAGCGACTCATTGTACATCTATTTTGTACTGATGGAAATAATTTAAAAGTATAAAATGTTTCCCACAGGAGCTACGACAGACCAAAAATGATATCCGCCCTATCAGGCCTTGAAGTAGTGGCTATAGCATGTGGAGGCGCTCATTCAGCTTGTCTGACCGCACGTGGACGTATATATACGTGGGGCAAAGGGCGATACGGACGCTTAGGACATGGCGATTCGGAAGATCAGCTTCTGCCTAAATTGGTAAATATTGCTTAGACATAATGTGATATACGTATCCATAGTAGTATTTAATTTACTCGTAAATGTGTTTGTTCGAACGTCTTTTACTTTGCAAGGATGACATCTACTGACGTAATTTTAATGGGATAGTTGAATATTTAGAGAGATTTTACCTGTGCGAAGTGGAGAACGAGCAGGAAAGCGGACCCCAGGCGTCGCGAGACGCAACTGAGATAGACGCTCGAAAGATCTACTACTCATCTTGAGAGTGAAATATACTTGTAATTTTAATTCCGGTTTAAATCCTGGAATTATTCCGGGAAAATGCTTTATGGGTTCTCTTCTACTAGTAATATCACCATATAAAACAGTTTTAATTCTGTTTTAGGTCGAAGCATTAACACCGTATCGCGTGATGGATGTCGCTTGCGGTTCAGGGGACGCTCAAACTTTATGCATCACTGATGACGACAATGTTTGGTCTTGGGGTGACGGTGATTATGGAAAGCTAGGTATTGTATTGTGTTTTTATTTTGTATTGGCAAGTGCTGTTCCTATGGACGGACGCTTGTACCCGTGGACACAATAGATTCCGACGAAACTAGCAACCCTAAAATTATAATTTAAACGCTACCATAAAGCTTAGTGTATGGTTGACAGGCTTAAATAAAATTAATAAAATTAATACTGATTCAAATATATAAATGTATTATTCTAAATTCTAGAAAGTGTCCACATGTTCCGCACTTGCCCCTACTTATTGTATTTTTTATATACATCTACTTCGTATTATTAAAAAAATACGAATCGTATCGTACACGACATCATTCTAACTAAAAAAAAGGTTAAACATTATAATTGAGTAGGATTCACAACTTGCCATTTCAAAATGAAAACTATGGTCAATGACGAAAAGTCTATTAAATTAGTCCAAAAATTCTAACATTGCCTACTAGATTAAATTTAAACCTAAAGCTTTAACATAATGTCACTGACACCGGTTATTATGAAGCTATCCTAATTAAATTATCTGTAGCTACTACAAATTATATAAATGTATTATTATATTCCTTTAGTATTTTTTTTATCATTTTGTCATGATGAAATAAATAATGATTTGCCAACATAATGTACTTCAAGTGTTGTAACCCTGCAAATACTGCTTTCATCTCAACACTATAATTTCTAGTTCGTTACAAATCATCTTTTATTTTAAACTTGACGTTTATTATTTTAACAACTTTATGTCAGATCTTCGTAATAAAGTACATGAATCAGGCAGAATATCGCAACCTAAGACACACACAATCACAGTCCAATAAAGCTTTGTCAAACAGTTTTCAACAATGAATCCTAATAATAATTTTGAAGAAATGTATCTGGTATTTTATGGAGCTAGTCAGTGCAATGGCGAACATGGTGCTAAATATGACGTCATAAAGTGTTGGTTCCAAGAATGTCTTATCATTGACGACAAAGTTATCACTGACAGTTATTTTGAAACAAGCTACGACAGGGTGAGACCTAATAAAGAAGATTTGACCTTGGCGCAGTTCGTGAGTTTTGTTTGCCTTTTGGCGAGGGAAACCCATAAGGATATAGATGAATTTTTCCAAAAGTTTCAACGTGTTAAAGAAAGAATTATTGAGGAGATTAGAAAAACCCCTCCTAATAACAGCGGCAATTAAAGCTTCTATTGAACATAATTAAAATATTATCTTGACAAGCTTCAACTATACTTCAGTTTCTTTTAATATTTTGCTCAAACCATAGACTATATAACCAAATAGACACAACATATAACATTTTACGATTAATTTTTCGTGAAATTGCGTCAGTCGTGAACGCATCTTGACTAAAGGACATTTTTCTCATCTCATGCATTGCGAGAAATAAGTTGCCTGTATCCAGTCTACTGGCTGTGTGGTTGATGGTTTAGACACCTGTATCGTATATTTTCGGATTCGGTGGGTTTAAAATAGGTATATGCAATAAATATGTTTTATTCTTTAACAAACAAACTTGTTGTAATTTCAATATTTAATTTAGAACCCATTTCAAAAATCGTAAATGTTCTCTAAGGAGTATATAGGGTTTGTTCGAAGATTACCATTGGCCATAACCTGTCCCCGCTACTATTTTATATCTTTAGGCTAGACAATAAGACGTTGTAAAACTGGTTGATGTCATTCTCATTATAATAATATGTTCGCCACATTACATGGTAACTGTAACGGCGGTATAAGTTTATTTCTTAGTTATAAAGCTTACTAGCGGAAAATATGTAATGCGGTGATAAAAATTTACCTATGATACTCTACAGACCTAAATATATATATACGGTTTAGTTACGGTCTTGCCTGAAACCGATATTTTTGATATTTTGAGCTATAAACACTATTCATTTCTAAATTATTATGTTAATCTTGTGTATAAACTACATACGTGATTATTAAGTTCGTAAAATTTTCCATATAATATTTGAAGAATTTCTCAAAGTCAAAAGCCGAAAGTGGAACCAATGTTATATTTATGTTATTTCGGGTCTTATTCACGATAAATATTATTTGGTAGGCTGGTGTAATCCGGTCCAAACGTCGGGAAGTATAAGGTAGGCTTTGTACCTAATAATATACGTCGCGAATAAGACCCGAAATAACATAAATATGAGTGACAATCGCGAAAGTTATATGTTATATTTCAAGAATTACTAATAGATTGAATAACATATGAAGCGCTCGTGGCCCCGCGGACGTAGTGTTCTGTAAACGATCACTGCGTTAAGCAACTTTCACTATGGCTGGTCCTCGGATGGGTGACCACTTTGTGGCATTTATATTTGCGAGCGTTTCCGTGCTTCGGAATGCACGTTAAGCCGTTGGTCCCGGTTGCCAGTAACATGGCAGTCGTTAAGCCAGTTAAGGGCCTTGAAAATTTTCAACAGCATGTCGCCACAACCTGCACCTGTCCATTTCAACACGGCAATGGGCTCACCACATACGGTGAAACGTGGGCGTATAGTACGCCTCTGCCTACCCCTTCGGGTATATAGGCGTGACAGTATGTTTATGTATATATGAATAACATATCTGATTTTAGGCCGAGGCGGATCAGAAGGGTGCAAGTTACCAATGAGAATAGATTGTTTGAAAGGACTGCGGGTCGTCATAGTAGAATGTGGATCTCAGTTCTCAGTGGCGTTGTGTCAGTGTGGGAGCGTTTATACTTGGTAAACAACTATTCTGTATTTAGCTTTTCTACCATAAGTTACTATTAATTTATCAGTAAAAGTTTTTTGCATCAAATTTGATAATTGTAATCAATTTTTATTTTTTAGAATTATTTAATGATATTTTCTTTATTGAGTTGAATAAATGACATAGTTTTTTATACTGTATAGGGGTAAAGGCGATTATCACAGACTAGGTCATGGCAGCTATGAGCACGTTCGACGTCCCATGCGAGTCACTGGCATGCAAGGGAAGACCATCGTCTCTATAGCGACAGGTAAATTTTAACAACTGTTCTGATAAATTAGCTTGGAGACATTTTGCCTGTTTTTTGATGAGATGAGAAACATGTTGCCACATATTTTAATTTGTAATGTTTTTAAACTCACACGACTTATACTATGCATTTTCAGTTATTCGGGTGTTTTTAGTAGTATTTTAACTTTTTCTCACTTCTCGACGTTTCAACTATATTGCAATAGCCGTGGTCACGAGTAGACTGAAAATATTACGTAAAAAAGACCCGAATAACATAAAATGCATATTTAATTTGTATTCTAGGCAAAGGCATAGCAGGTACTTAGTAGGAACTTGTTATTTTAGATATTTTTAACAGTAATTTGTATGCTAACTGTTAAATATAAAATTTATTAAAGTAAGAAAGATCTACCACGATCATCAATTCACTTTCTTGTCCGTCTGTCCGTGTTTCACCATCGATTTTCTTAATAACAGGTGGACCTAGTAATTGAAATTTATGTCAAATACTGAGGTCTATAGTCGCTATTAGGTGTATAAATATCAAAGTCCTGAGTCAATACGATAAAAAGATATGGGCAATTTTTGATTTTGCTTTGCTTGATTTAAAAGTTAAAAAAAGTTGAAAATAAAGGGGTGTTCCAATACATACTGAGTTAAAACCAATTATCATAGACCTCTGAGTTGTATGGGCGCTCTTACAATTTAGAGGTGTAGCTTAATTGTTCCTTCTCTATCTCTACTATTTTTTTTACGGAACCCTCGGCGCACGAGTTCGACTAGACCGGTTTTTTTTATTTTAATAAAATTTTCTTCACAAATATTTATTCCGACCCTGGACCTCAGCGCGACATTCGCATACACTACCACTTATGCCACCAACGCAGTGATTATTGATGATATTTCTATCTAGCAATCTAGTAAAGTATTTTTGTATTTAAAACATATTAGGTAGCCTTCACTGCGTGGCGTGCACTGACAACGGGGAGGTGTATACTTGGGGAGACAACGATGAGGGACAACTTGGAGATGGAACCACTCTCGCCGCACAAAGGCCGAGGTTACTCGTGGCCTTACAGGTAAACCTTGCGTTGGCAGTAGAAAGGACATGTATTTTGTTTCTGGTATATTCTTCTTTAGAGTCCCTCCTAGAATATAACAAAAATGTTATCCCAGAATTAAAATAACTTTTTTGGTGATTTGTACATTTATTTTGGTACAAACACTCATTGATTAATGAAATGTATAGCGTGTTACTGCCAGGCCTGCCTATGTATTTACCTAAGTCACATTCTTGTATTCCTATAGAGCTTCTTGCTTTTGGAAAAATTGGACGCGGGTTTTTTCCATAATGCGCTTTAGAAGGTCCCTACTAACTTAGGTATTCATATAGAAGATTTCGTGGTTGAAGCTCCAAAGGTCCATGACTTCTTAGTTGCTTGTCAAACAGAGTTTCTCGTGATGTTACACCGCTTTAAACGTTCTCATAAGTCTTTCGTTCGCCTTTTTTGAAAATACCAACAAATATACAAAAAAAAGACGACCTAACTCAAAAAAAAATTGCATAACATAGCTTGTCACAAAAAATAGATATCCGAGTTACTGAATTATTACTACTACTGCTGGGCGTAGGCCTCTCCCAATTCACGTCACACACACGGCCCTGCGCCTTCCATAAGGCTTTATTATTAGTTACTAATTATTTTATTGAATTTGTTGTGAAAACAAGTTATTACTGTTATACTACTTTGGTGATTAGAATTTTCTTCAAATGGTTTTATATCACCAAATAAAATTGGTCATCAGGGTAAACGCGTAACCAAAGTGGCTTGTGGGAGCGCTCACACTGTTGCATTATGTGTAGAAGCGCCCCGCGCGCCAAGGTTTCCGCCATCGCCTCCAGTCGAATGCCACCTGCTCAAAGAACTGTCGCCACAGCTCATTTGTAATCGACTGGTAAGTGTATAAGAAACAAACAAGTTTAGAAATAGTTTGCAAGGTTGAAAGCGTTCATTTTTTAAAATTTTACCTGTGGATGAATCTGACTATTTTTCTTGCTGTAACTTTTCTGGTCTTAGTCATTTCTGGTTTACAAAAGTCACAGGAAAGGGAATGCGGGTGGTATTAGTTCTTATAATGTTTTCGTTATAGTTTCACCATTTATCGGGTTTCTGTCAACGAATGACTATAAATCGTAATTTGCCATGGTTATACATAATCTATCACATACTTAATATATAACGGTGTTCTTTAAATCCATAATTTGCGGGACGTCTAAATTATAACGTTTTAACGCAGTTAATCTTTTAACGAAGTTGCCAATCTTAACATTGATACTTAGCCTAGATACAATATTTTTCAACCATTGTCTAGAATAGATTTTATTAACCTACTTATTTGAGTTTAATTGATATCGTAACTATACCTTACTTCCAATCTTTCCAAAGGTTTTACTTCATCATTTCTCCGAGTTGGTGTGTCCAAACTTGCCGATGTTGATACTGGATTCAGCGCCCCTAGACAATTTGAGGACTTTGCTATTCTACAGTGTAAAAGAAGCCGCATTTAGAAAGGTAAGACACACAAACCTACACTTATTTTTAATGTTATTTACCTTATCTAAATGCTCAATAAAGAAAGAGAAAACGTCATTTCAAGACTTCACTGTTATGGAACTTACCTATAAGCAGCGCAATCAATCATTATTCAATAATTATAATTAGGTGAGCGAGGTTCACTTTACATTTAACCTAAAAAAGCTGAACTATAATTTAATATCTGATCATCTTTGTTCTCAATAAAGTAATAAATTGTATATTTAAGGCAGTAAAGTAATATATTAATGGCAAGGGCGATGTTTTGAAACTAGAGCAGACTGAAGGATTTTAGGATAAAATCGAAACATAGAATCTTGAACTTAGCAAGACGCAGAGAAGTAATGAACGTATCACGTTTCAACGTATCAGCCGTAGGATGGCCGTAGAACATTTTACATGTATTCTAATTTCTAATTATTATTTTTTCTAATTATTAAACATTACGCCTTGTGCGATGGAAATCATACAAACGAGATTGGCGGTTTACCTTGATTTTTGTTTCTCTTAAATCTGTAGGCTATAATGGCGACGATGGTCCGCGAGCGTCAGCACGGGCCAATAGTAGAGCTTTCAAGAGTGGCAGCTAGAAGATCCCGTCGTGGAGGCACGGGCCTGGCTGGTCCCTCCGGCATGAGATCCGTGTTCGGGCAGATGGTAGCGCGGCTGCCTGCGTTCACGCCAGACATACTTGCATTACCGCACCGTGTGTGGAAAGTTAAATTCGTCGGTGAGTATTTATTAATACGATACTCTACTGAATATATTACAAACGCGATGTCTGTCAGGTCTAAATAGTTTAACCGGTTTTGACCGAGGAGCAAAAAGGCGCTGCAACCTGGCATACATTTCATACCGGGTTACCGTAGATGAGAGAATAAAACTTTTTTCTTATTTCAAGGGTAGCGCACTCTGGTCGATGTAGTCATGGAAAATTGGCCATAGAGATGTCACAACTTTCTTTTCCTAAATGTCTGACGCAGATATTCACCAAGTATGACTGCTTCGGTGTGAATGATGTCTCTCAGAGTGCTTAGCGTGGATTAAGTAACGACTTAGCTTGTCACCGAAATCATACTTCAGATCATTAATATGATAATATTCAGCCAGTGAGAGAGCGTGGAATTCTTTTACCTATTTTTATGACAAAGCGATGTCTGCAAAAGAGGAGCGTATAATGTACGGCCGCAGACGACGCACTTGTTGCTGGATATACCATAACGATCTCCATCCTCAAAGAGCGTACTTACATATTGTCACGCCTTTATCCCCAAATGTGGAAGGCAAAGGCATACTACACGCCCACATTTCACCTATGTGAAATGTGGGCGTATAGTACCGTATGCATTTTTGTCCCACGAAACAGGTGGTTTGTCAATTGCCGTGTTGAAATGGACAGGCGTAGGCGTGGCGACCTGCTGTTGAAATTTTTCAAGCCGCCCATATGGTATCCACCAGGTTTAACGACTGCCATTTTGCTGGCAACCGAGACCAACGGCTTAACGTTAATCCGAAGCGCGGAAACGCTCGCAAATGTTAATTCCACAAAGTGGTCACCCATCCAAGGACTGAGAATTGCTACGCGTGTTGCTACGCGCGCCTGATAAGAATGTAAAGAGGATATTAACCGCGAAACAACAAGCAGGGGTCGCCAGAATTGGCAACTAAAGCTGGTCAGAGTTCTTAGGATTTTGTTTCAAAGGTTTACCCCGGTTCCCTTGCCATGACTCACTATATGGTTTTAGTGTTCGAGTCTGACATAACCCTGACTGTCAATTCCGGTGGAGGGGATATAATATGGTCTGTTTCAATGTCTATTTCATACTCTTTTTAATCGCAAAATGTAATCGATGGCCAGGTGAGAGCGTTGATGACTGCGGCGGCGGTTACAGCGATAGTATAGCGGAGATGTGTGAAGAGCTACACAACGGGTCACTGCCGCTACTAATGGCGACACCCAATGGCAGAGGGGACGCCGGTGCTTCGCGAGATGCCTTTCTACTTAACCCTACGGCAAATACGCCGCTGAATCTCAACTGTTTTAGATTTCTAGGTAAAGTATAGTGAATATTTTAGTTTTCATTGTCAGTAAGCATACTAATTTACTAACTTGGTTAAATACTATGTAGATCTATTTACTTATTAAGGTAAGGTACCGACTGAAAATCGAAATAAACAGTATAATAAAATCATTTCTTTACTAGTATTAACAGGAGCAAAAGTCATACAAGACATTCCTAAGAATATTACGTACATAAAGTACTAATTAGTAACCAGATATGGTTTATTTTGTTAGATTCCATTATATTATCATGGTGGGAAGGGGAAAATAAAAGTTCGCCTTATAATTTTGGTATAGATATATTCGTACCATAGAGAATTTTCCTAAAGTATCATAAAGTATTTGTTTTTATCTAAAGGGATGATTTTAGTTGTATAACTTTCCTAAAACTCACAGAGTCTGTAAATCTTGGAAGATTCAGCCTTGTCCTAATTAATAAGCTTGATTTTAATTTTAATGTATTAATCTTTCACTCTACGTTGTCTATAAATATATATAAAAATCAATGCCACTTTTCGTTGTAATTTTATAACTCAAGAACGGGCTCACCTATCCAAACCAAATGTTTAGGCTTTGTTCGGACTATATAGTAGATGGTTTATGTGAAGTTTGCACAAAATCGGTCGAGCGGTTCTTCATTTATCACGTTTTTGGTAGCGCTAACGAAGTTGCGCGGGTCAGCTAGTTTGTTAATCTCATTAAGCTCCCCATCGATATCATTAAAGTATTCAAGTCGCTTAACTCAAAAAAGACAGCTGACTTGTGGGGTATTTCTGTGAAATTGATACAGTATATTATTGTTAATTTATCTCCACATCTAGCTGAAATATTTCATAAATGTATCGATAAAGGAGTGTTTCCGGATTTAATGAAACACAGCAAGGTAATACCTCTATTTAAGTCTGGATCCAAAACCGACCCCGGTAATTTCAGACCTATTTCAATATTACTACACAAGACAAGATGCTATTGGTGTATTCTGCGATCTCTCCAAAGCATTTGATTGCGTTGAATATAAAACACTATTGCGAAAACTCTTTTATTATGGTATCAAAGACTCTGCACTAGACCTTGTTGCCTCCTACTTAAATGATCGGATACAACATGTTGATGTCAATGAAATTCGCTCCTCTGGAGCATCTGTAGCTATGGTCGTACCGCAGGGATCAATTCTAGGTCCGTTTCTATTTTTAATTTATATTAACGATCTCTATATACAGAACTTGTGCGACATTGTTCTAGTTGCTGATGATACGTCATTTATTTTTAAAGTAGATCGTACGCTTACTGATTTTAACGGCGTTAATAGTTCACTTGCCCAAGTTGTAGATAGGTTACGACCAATAATTTGCTACTAAACGCTAAGAAGACAAAATGTATCAGATTTAGCATGCCTAATGTCAGAAATTGCGGTACAAATATAACATTGAACGGTGATACCCTTAATATTGTAGAATCAACTGTATTT
Source organism: Thumatha senex (assembly GCA_948477245.1). Classification (NCBI taxonomy): domain Eukaryota; kingdom Metazoa; phylum Arthropoda; class Insecta; order Lepidoptera; family Erebidae; genus Thumatha; species Thumatha senex. Next base: position 8,996,914 of record OX419726.1, on the reverse strand, counting down.
TTGGGGATCACTTTAGATAGCAAACTGCAGTGGAACGCCCAAATAACGTGTCTTGCAGGTAAACTCAGCTCGGCAGCCTTTGCCGTTGGTAAAGTCAGGCAGCTCACTGATGTAGAAACTGCCAGGCTAGTATACTTTAGTTATTTTCATAGTGTCATGTCTTACGGCATTTTGCTGTGGGGTAAAGCAGCTGATCTACAAGTAATTTTTGTACTCCAGAATACTATACTATACAATAGCTATACGTGCAATATATAAATTGAGTGCTAGAGTGTCTCTTAGAGAGAAATTTAAAGAAATTGGCATTTTAACGGTTGCATCACAGTATATATTTGCAAATATCATGTTAGTTAAAAAGAACATACATTTATACAATAGACACAGTGACATACATTCGATAAATACTAGAAATAAGCATAAATTAATTGGGACGCATCATCGTTTACAAAAGGTTCACGACTCTTTTGCAGGAATTGGCGTACGCCTATATAATAAAATTCCTTTAGACATTATGAACCTGCCGTTACATAAATTTAAGGCGGAAATTAAGACGCACCTCTTGAAAAGGGCTTATTACACAACTAATGATTATTTGAATGATAAAAATAAATGGAAATGAGTTGCTTGCTCTTCGCTCGAGCTATTTAGGATTCGAATGAATCTTGTGTTATATTATCTACTTGTCTTGAATCTGCATATAATAATAATAATAATAACGTTTATTTTCCTCTCTCACACAGTAACAATTACATTATAGATCTTAAGCTAGGTTACACTTTTATTACATTAAATTCTGTGTAAGAGACTGGTATCTGTAGTAGGTAAAGGATACCTGTGTGACAGATTACCAGCCTCTCCTAACTCTGGGCATAGGTACAGTGATAATCGTGTAGTGCATTTATTAATGGTTTGAATGTGAGGGGAGTCAGTAACCGTGTATATATGTATGTGATTGTGTGTGTGTGTGTGTGTGTGTGTGTGTGTGTGTGTGTTAGTTAGCGTGCGTGCATGCGTGTGGGCCTGCGGAGGGAATTTTTTCTATGAGGGAACATGAAGCAGATTTTCAGTTTGGTCATAGCTAAGGGACTTAAGCCAACGAGAAACAATGGTTTTACATTTATATTTTGTAAGCTGGTAAATATACAGGTTCTCATTTACTTTATTGTATAAGTACACTCCTAAAAAGCCAAAGAACCTTCCTGAAAATGCCGTCGACCACCGATTTTCATTTTGACAGACCTTGTGCTTTCTGCGTTTATGTAAAACAAGATTTGACGAGTTATACGGGAGTAGTGAGTGCTGTTTTAGGACAGTGTTTAGTATATATATTTGGCGCACCGTTAGGACATCCGAGACTTGGTAGAGATCCCTAGTAGGGTATAGAAAAGGCAAGAAGAAGCTAACCTGTAGGACAGCCCTCTGAGCTCTTTCCACTTTTATTAAACTGGATTTGCACGTACCTCCCCATACTGTAATACAGTATGATAAAATAGGTTGACATAGGGACATATAAACCATTCTTATGACCTTTCTGTTAGCGCAATGTCTTAGATTTTTAAAGATGCAAATGAGTTTGCGAGTCCTAGATGAAAATGTTTCTAAGTGGTGATTGAAGTTCAGAGTAGAATCGATCATGACGCCCAGATACTTTATATGAGAGGCTCTCTCTAAAACATTACAAGTACAGGATTGGTATGATAAACAGGAATGGGCTTTAATATTGAAGTAGTTTAGTATCCCATCTGGAATATTTTTTAATGAGAAAGATATATATTTGGTTTTATCTACATTAAGTGTTAGTCCATTGCACCTAAGCCACATAGATACTGCGTTGAAACCATTTTGTGCGGAGACATAGGTAGCTTCCCAAGTGTCTCCATGAAAAACCAATGCTGTGTCATCAGCGAAGGTCACAATTTTGGCGTTTATCAGCTTGAGACTACACACTTGTGCAGTCTCAAGCTGATAAACGCCATACATACATCAATGACTTCATTGATGTAGGTAAGGAAGAGCGTGGGGCCTAGAACGCTACCCTACGGTACACCAAAATCACACTGTAGGTCATCGCTAGTAAATTTACCGATTCTTACTCTTTGGCATCTATCTGTAATATGTTGTATTTTATTTTACATTTTTTTTTTTTACATTCTCCAGTATAAATAATTTGAAACACCAGGCAACTAAAGATATGGCTGCGTTTAGTCCCGGTAATAACTAATATACATAATTATATGTAATTTGACTTTGTTATTGTGTGAGCACTATGTAGACTTATTTATAATTTTGAAATTGACATGATAGTTGCTGTGTAGTTTTTGGGTATGTCGTGCTCGCCTAAGTGTCCTGGCAGTGGTGGCGTATGTATCGGGTCGCCTTGTTCGCTACAATACGGTTGAGTAAGGCGATGGCTGATATATGCGTCACCGTGAACGGGTGCCGTCTGTTGGGACTGGTCAGCTCATAGCTGTTATAGCAATTGTTACAAATAATATTATTTAAATTTAAGGCAAACTAAGTTTAGTCGACTGTTCTCACATAAATTCAAAGGAACTATGTAAGTGTAATTTTAATGAACACAACATTTATTTTGTTCTTTTTTTTTTGTATAATTTCATTACTGTATAATTGGTCAAATATCATGTTAATCAAACTGTGTCAAATGGCGGTTAGAAAAGATGAGTTTTATTGCCAGGTTCTTCCTCTGGCTCTACCTATTACTTTGCGAAGCTGGCAGTTAATGTAAATGTAGAAGCAGTAATCTTGACGTTCATAAGTGTTACTTTGTGACCTACATGAATAAAGATTTTTGATTTTGATTTTGTTATATTTGTAATCTGCGGTAATCACCGAGGCATTTATTGTACGTTACATTCAATTCTCTAGCTAGATATAACAATGAACGACAATTGTTATTTAAGCATAACGTTTTAGTAAATTAATATTAGAACACAAACTTTCAATATATTATATTTCATCAGGTGTATTAATGGGAATCGCCATTCGTACGGGATCTCCTCTCTCGTTGTCACTGGCGGAAGGAGTTTGGCGGCAGCTGGCGGGACTGCCCCTAAGGCCACAGGACTTGGCAGAAGTCGACAAAGACTTCCTGCCTGCTTTATTGTGCATAAAGCAGTTCTCGCATGTTACTAATAAGGTATTATGATATTTTAACTGATAAGTAGTAGTACAGTCGGCCAAGAATGCGGTGTACCACCCTAAGGCTAAATGTCGCTTGCAGTTTACAGAACAATAAAGATTTGTTTTGCTTGCCCCTTGATCTGACAACATTGCTATCTTATGATATTGACGTTTGTCACAGTTGACACCTTATGCATAGATATTATTTCAGCTAAGTCTAATATGAACCTTGTTGTAATTTTCGATGACTAGCAAACCAAACCAAAAGTGCTATACCACTTTCTTGGCCGACCGTACATACATTTTAAGAGAAACCCGTCGAAATATTTCAACAACAGTGCAACGCTTTGGCTTTGTCAATGATAATGTAATTGTTGGCGGGAGGAAGGGGGTGTCATGCCATAAAAATACTAACATTTTCTTTCACTGCCTCAGTGGCGTAAGTGGAGTGTATGCGACTGCCACGCTGAGTTTCCGTGTTCGATTCCCGGGTCGGAATCAATATTTGTGAGATCCACAAATGTTTATTTCGGAGTTTGGGTGTTTTCTATGTATAATATATGTATGTATTTGGAAATATATAAGTATGTTTATCAGTCGTCAAGATCTTTAGCCTAGCTTTGTGCTATACAAGCTTAAAGCTAAATTTGGGCTAAATAGCGCTGTGCTAAAAGTATCCCAGAATATTTATTTATTTTATAAACATATGCGTTATAATGCACACGATGAAAACATACGGGCGGGTTAGATTGTACCCCTACCGTCTGTCATATTGTTGAAAGAGAATCCCCTCAAATTCACTCTTTACAGGTATGAGCATTTATGTAGGAAAAATGATTCTCACAGTTGATAGCTAATACTTTTGATCTTAAAATATAATGTTTCGCTTATTGCTGGGTCGGCACCGTAAATACTTTGTTTTATAAATAAGATTTATTCTTGTAGTATCTTCTAAACATGGAGCTCTCTACTTTATCATAACATTTATTCTTGTAGGATTTACTAAACATGGAGCTTCCATTTTCAATACCATCGTCGGCTGGTCACGAGGTGCCGTTATCAACGAAACACAAACGAGTAACGTATGAGAATAAAGAAGAATACGTACAGTTAGCGTTGCATTACAGGTAAAATAATTAAAATATTTTACTTTCTACTAACTTGAGTAATTTTTAGCGGATAATAGGTTCAATGACCCTGTGTTTTGGTGAGTTTAACAGGTCCCAAAACACCTCCATTAGGGCAGAAAGGTAGCTAAAGAGTTTTAGTGGGTATTCCCAGTACCACCAAATCAGGAGCTGAGCGACCCCCCATTGCTAGCCAGCAGTCCTGTAAGCGGATCTCCGTCTAAAAAAAGGTTTAATGACCCTAACAGATGCCTCACTTGTCAGCGCTTTAGATCTCTGAGAAGGTCGTAATTAGTATAAATTGTACTTAATATAAGAATGTATGTTTGTTACTCTTTCACGTATAAAAACTCTATCCCGGGAACAAGTTCTTGAAGGGAAATCGGATAACTTCACCACGCGACTGAAACCGCGGTCGTCAACTAGTCCTACTAATATTATAAACGCGAAATTTTAAGTATGGATGTTTGTAACTCTTTCACGCAAAATCTACTAAATGGATTTTGATGAAACTTTACAATAATATAGCTTACACATCAGAATAACACATAGGCTACTTTTTATCCCGGGAACAAGTTCCTGTGAGAAACGGTAACTGGAAAACTTAACCACGCGTGCGGGTAACCACATGTTGGTTACTTCGGAAACTGACCTATTGTTTTGTTTTGCATATAAGTATTTTTATCAGTTATCTGGTTACCATAGTATGAATGAATGAATGAATATCTTTATTTGCTGGAAATATGGTATACAAGATGTTGTTATTTATCACATTTCGTCCAGATGAGAGATGCAAATGTTTCCATTATTATTAAAGCACATTAAAATTATTTTCTGAATAGAATTTATATTACTTAATTATTATACACTATCACATCCATAGTTCGTAATTAATTCATATTTTATAATTTTTATACTAATTAAATCTGAATTTTAAAAATATATCTATACTAATCGTTATCATATTACATCATTATAATCAATATCATGTCAGTCTTAGATAAATAGGTAAATGCCAATCTTATAGAATCGATTAATATTATTGTTCCAAGAATTCTCTCACATCATAAAAACACTTCTCTACCAACCATGCATACAAGTTTCTTTTAAATAACGATAGTGGCTTTTTCTTTAAGGCTTCCGGTATCTTATTAAATATCCTTATTGTCATAGGATACCAACTTTCATGATAGTATGTGGTAGAAATACTTGGTAAGTCTTAATAAGCCTTAATACGTGGTAGAAATACTTTGTACTTGGTAAGTCAGTAAGTGGTATCTGGGTAACGTGTGTTAAATTTACAATAATCACTATATCTCTCGTATAGATGAGGATATTTTTTTACAAATATACAACACTCAAAAATATATATTGATGGCACAGTTAGTAACTGAAGCCTATGGAATAAAGGCTTACAGGAAGTTGTGGGCTTAGCATTTTACAGAGCGCGAATGCACCGTTTTTGCGAAATGTATACCCTATTAACATTAACGGCGTTTTGCATTGAGATTGCAGACCTTGGAAAGGCGCCATAGTGCATACGTAAATTTATTAATTTTTGTGCTCACTTTATCAATATGCAAATCCCAAGAGCATTGTTTTCCACATTAAGTCCTAAGAAAGTAATATCTTTAGTATCGTTTAACTGTCTACCTTTATAGTTTATTTCCAAATTACTCTTAAACTGGTTTCTGTTGTAAAATTCAATATATTTGGTTATACCTATATTTGCTTTTAGATTGTTATCTTCCATCCAGTTTATAGTTTGGGGAAGTACTAAATATATTTCGCTATTAAAATTGTTTTTTTTTCTTTTTCGTTATAACTACAGATATGTCATCTGCAAATAGGCTACATGGATATTTTTAGATCATTTATATAAATAATAAACAACAGTGGCCCCAAGATAGTTCCTTGCGGAACACCTACTCTGTCTACACCTAGGTCTGATTTGTAACTTATGTCTTCATTATTACCCTGAACACTTTTTATTTCTACATACTGTTGTCTATTACTTAAGTAACTAAACAGCCATTTTTCGGCTATTCCGCGAATGCCATAAGCTGCACATTTTCTAAGCAAAATGTTATGGTCAACAAAATCGAACGCCTCGCTCATATCAAAGAAAATCCCTACAGTTGTATGTAAAAAGTAAAAGCTCTGCTTAGTTTGAAATCAGATGGCGTTGTGTGAGTTGTCCCAACGATATTTATTTTTATTTGTCATAGGTTACACGAGTTCGACGAGCAAGTGCGAGCGGTCCGCGACGGAATATCCCGTGTAATCCCTGCGCCTCTACTGGCCTTGTTCAGTGCGAGCGAGATCGAGACGCTCGTATGCGGCTCACCCGACATACCCGTCAATGCTCTTAGAGCATCCGCCACATACAAAGGTATCTTCTTCTTTGTATATTCCCAGTTGCTTCCATACCCTACCTGGATTTGTAGCCTTGGGTACAATATATTTGGTCGCTAGGAGCAGCATCAACGGACTTTTAATTTTCTGCATTATTCAAGTTCTTTTGTGTTAGATAGCCCATTTATCGAGGAATGCTATGGACTATATATCATCACGCTTGGAGAACAGAGCAGTAGTCATAAATGTCGAGAAATCGGGCAAATTTTAATTCATTATTGTAGAATTTATAAGCAACGGGATTAAGAAGTTAGAATTCGAAGTATCTCACGGGCGAAGCCGGGGGGTCACCTAGTCGTCAATAATTTACTAAAAATCGGCAATGATTTAATTTTGCTAGGTTTCTTGCCTTATGTAACCTAATAATTAAATTTACCTAAGGTTAACCTATATTTGGGTACGGGAAATATGTAAAAAAGCATTTTGTATTTTCTTAATGTGTATATAAATTGAGTCTTTGTTAGCAATACTTATTTCAAACAAGTAGGTAGACTATTTTTTTTACTGAAGTTTATCCTTATTTAAATAAAAACTCTGTACATTTGCGATTTCTGAAAGTATGCAAAACATAATAATAACTTTTCTTATACAATATAATATCGTTGTAGGTGTGGAACCGAACTCGCCTCTTGTACTATGGTTCTGGGAGGTGATGGAGGAGCTATCAGATATAGAACGCGCGTTGTTCCTGCGATTTGTGTGGGGCCGGACCCGCCTGCCTAGAGGACCGCAAGATCCTCGACAGAGGGACTTTGTTCTACAGGTATCATAAACAATATACTGAACACTATTACAGACACAATGTGTTTGAGAACAATGACTATGACAAATTTTTGACGTATACTTCTTTTGGCGCGTTAGGGAAAAATTATGAGTGTGATTTTTTACGATGCGCGCGCAGACCGAAATCCGACACCATGGAGTTAGCTGATAAATGTCTTCTTGACAACTTATAACTACATTCAAAGTAGTTTTCAAACACCCTGAAGTTAGCTATAGTCAACATTTTAGTTTTTTCTACAAACGTAGGATAAGGCAAAAGATAAAAATTTTGACAAGATTTTTATCTTGTTACGCCAAAGAATAATAACTTCTAACGCATGTACATAAGTACACACACACTTTTTTTGCGTAAGTCTTGCGTAAAGATTGAATTTACTTTAATGTGTTTAAGATTAAATAACGTCAAAAAACAAATTAACGATTGACCGTTAAATCGTGACGTATTTGGTCAAAATGAACATGGTATTAGGCAAGGATTACACCGTCAATAAATATCGCGATACTTGCGATCTCGCGATATTTATTGATGTGTAAACGGAATCTGAAACTTTGTTGACGACATTGACAAGAAATCTGGATTTTTTGTGATCCATCAATAATAGTCAATATTTATTGACTATGTGAGCGCTCGTGGATCGTGATACTGTCAGTACCCGCCCGACCTGCGCACTGTGAACATGTCGGAGAATGTATTAATTGAGGATTGGGGGGCTTCGTCTTGTTCGGTGGACGAAGCAGAAGTAGAATGTAACAATATTGTTCTTAAACAATTTATAGAGACTTTTGAAACGCTTCCTAAGCTGTGAATGGTTAGAAATACAGTTTTTGAGTGAAGCCTGGGACAAAATGCTGGTATAACTCAAATCTATGAGCGATCTTCCTGTAGCAAAGTAACGCAAAGCCACTGCTAATATCTCTCTCATACCTATAGCACTTCTCAAATGAGTATCTTATTTGGTAACAAATGGCGGTATGCGGTCTAATCAATTCTCAAAAATAGATTATAAATAATTTATTCATACGAAAGTAATTTCTATAATCTTCAGAGTCCGATATTTTCATTTCATTTAATAAATTTAAATATGTATATTTACAACGCTTGGACATCCACATTTCTGTTTCCCTACATTTAATGCTAACATAATGGCGATACAAGCTTTTGCTTTAAAATCCATAATGTAATTGTAGGTAAACCTATTGTAAACACGTCTACACGGAATGGTGAACCAATGAATACTGACAAATTTGTAGTCAATATTTATTGAAAATGTAATACGCTATGAGATTCAATATTTACTGAGACCGGTATCACGATATTGGATTGCGATATTTATTGACTGTCTAATCCTTGCCTTAGCTCCCACTTAGGACGATTTAACCACTGGACGCGTAATCGTACTCAATAAAGTATGAAATCACGTTCAATCAACTTTCGTGTGGGGGGAAACTACACACATATTGTTTTGTTACTCTTGTATGAAGTGTTGTCACTGTCTTAAACCAATAAATATACAACACAAAAAATGTGTATGCAATACGAATTTGACACAATGTTATTCGGCTAATTTGAGATGGTAATTCGTTTTATGATGTTTATAGAGAATGGACGTATATTAATTATAGGCCGAATAAGTTGTTGGTATGTTTCAATAATTAATGTTTTTTGGTAAAATTTGTTATGTAAATGATATAAAATTTTACTTACAAGTGAAAAGAAACATTAGTTTTTCGACCGCTATAACTTTTACACCATTTCACAGCACATTTCGTCATTTTTTCTTTATAAATTACCCTCCAAACGTGTACGATAGACTGAGTCCGCGGAACAGCGTCCTAGTTAAAAGATACTTGCCAAATGGCAAGCGGGGTATAGGAGCAAACGGAAAGATAGCGCGTCCATTGATTAAATCGTCCTAGGCCCCTACACACTCGATCAGTAACAGTCTATTTGTAATAAATATAAAATCGTTACACCACTGTTTCCCCCAATATTGTTCAGCTTCTTAATTGCTTGCCGCCACGAAATCAAAGACAAATATGTAAAAAGGGAAAATATTAGATAAGCTAATATTTTGCTATCGATACACTGTAAACCGATCGCCGCGCCACCTACCTGATACAGCTTTATTTCTTAACTCTCTTAACTTATGTATGTATGTATGTATGTATGTGTGTATGTATGTATGTATACCCTCTCGGATACACACAAAGTTTAACTAAATTAGTACAGGAGTCATTCATTAACACACGCGGATAGAAAAATCAAAGTCTATCTTGTTAAATTGTTTATTTATACTATATATTAATGAGTGTGCTTCATATAGGTGTTAGATAAATACAACCCGCCAGACGAGTTTCTGCCAGAGAGTTATACCTGCTTCTTCCTTCTCAAGATGCCAAGATATTCGTCCAAGGCTGTTCTGCAAGAGAAACTTAGGTACCAAGTGCTACAGTTGTCTTTTCTATTTTATCTATAATCAACGTAGGTGAAACAAGCATACTGTCCCAGACACCCCAGACGACGACGACCCTAAGATATGTCATTTCAGGATTCGCCTATACTTGTAGGAGGTGGGGATGACGTGCGCTGGTAAAGAGTTCCGAATGTCTATAGTTCGCCAGAGATAAGAGAAAATATTTATTTACTTGCTTAGTATGGTTTGGAACACTTGAAAGAAGTATGCAATGATCGAAAAATGGAGAACTGTACTCTCTGACCAATCGGTCAGAAACGTAGAGTGAACATATGTTTTTGTGTATATTTCGCTATAGCATGTGACTTTAAGGCATATAAGTTTTTTTTAACAAATTTATATTTAATATACAGGTACGCCATACACTTCTGCAAGAGCATAGACACGGACGAATATGCCCGAGTAGCGTTAAGCGCTGCAGAACGTGGATCATCCGAAGAGTCAGATTCGGAGTACGAACCTCCCCCTGCTATTTTGACCAATGACCCACCTTCATACAGTTTTCCACCACCCCCATGGCTAAATGAACACATATAGAGTAGCTATACAATGAATTATATAATGAGTGATAATATAATTACTCGCTAAGAGCTACTGCACATTGGCTTCTATTAGTATCCGCATACGGATTTTGAAACTGTGTCGATGCTGCGTCGCGTTTGGGCGACTCTCTGGCATCCGATATCCCGCATCTTGACGGCTGCTCGGATACTGTTTCGCGACTTGAAAATAGATTCAGTCGCCGCTTATCGCATTTTTAAGTGTGTGTTGGTGCTCGGTTGCTGCATTTGTCTTTGAAAAAGCTACTAAGTCAACAGATGCGGATACTAAAAGAAGCTAGTCTGCGCGGGCACTAATAAGTACGTACGTGCATGAGTACGTAATATAAACTGTAACCTTCGAATCTCGCCCAAGAGATGGCGCTTTATTTATTTGTTATGTTTATAAAAATGATATTAGTAATTTGAATACTCTACAATTGATTAAATAATAATCATGATATTTTATCTTTTTAATCCAAAGTTCACTGTTGGAGTTCCTTATATTGTGCGTGCAATATAAGTTAACGTGATGTACGATTTGATGACGCGATTATTCAATTACAGCATTCCATCCATAACTTAGATCGAAACTCGATCAATGTCTAATGAACGTGCGAATATATGTAATAACAGTGTGATGATATACAACGATAGGCAACACTGCCACATTCCATTTTGAAGTAATATGTAATATTTGGAACGCTGCTTGTATAATCATATAGTTTAATTAGGTTTACAATTGAGTCACAACACTATCATGTGCGTGCGCTGAAGGCTTTGCGTTTAAATTTTTACCGTCTTTTTGTATGTTAGGAAACACATTGTAGAAACTTCAGTAAACAATATCAAATATTTTGCGAATGTCTAAAGTTCTCATTTATATTAAATCTTTACTTAATATACTTTTTGGGACCTACTCGCTTTTTTGGATGACACATACTTGTATCGATATTTCGATGTATCCTAAACGGAAGAATATTAAGTAAGAGTAATGACCGCGAAAGAAAAAATGTAATTCCCTCTGCCCTCCTTAACCGTCTTTGCTATTTGTGAGTTTATAAATACTCTGACTACTGAGTTAGTAAATACTAATAATGTAAGATTGTTATATTATGAGCTATTCTGTTAAGAATCAAGTACTGAATGAGAGAAGCTTGTAACTGTGATGCTATTGGAATAAAATGGTGGAGCATTTGTAAAAGATAGAATATATAAGAGATGCGTTTTGTGGATTGAGCGCTAGTCAATGTTGATAATGTTTGTATGTAGGACGCAGACATGATATTTATTTACGACTTATATATATTTTACGTAAATATACCTATTATTTAGTTTGAAATTAAATCAGTGAACAACAAAATAGAAAAAGTATAAATAAATAGTAATTAAATAGCAACACTACAACATATCGTAAACTGGCAACTTTTCTCTTAAAAAATGACATACTTTTATTGTAAAGGTTCATTGCAAATTGAAATTCTCCACTCAGGTGAAAATCATTTTCAAAAAGTCGAGAAGCCCAGATCATATAGAAATAGTCGAAAAAAATATGTAACATTATTAGGCCTTCCGAAATTATTTTGTGATAATGAGGCCCAATATTATTGATATCAATTTTTAATCTCATTAACTAGGTATCTATTATTATATCTGATACTTATTATTTACTGAATAGTTGCTTCGCTAGTGTTTACTAATCTGTAGGCTTTTGGTGCTAGCGTTTCACGACTAGGGTTAAATTTTGATACTGAAAACAATGTAGTGTGCACAAATGACATTATACTTAAATAAATATATACAAATTGTGTTTGTCCTACAAAATATAGTTTATAATTAATTTGTTTAGTATTTAATTACTATGTGAAAAGTCAAAAAAAACGGAAAGGTCAAAAGTACTCGGATACCCAGACGTGCGTGTATGAAGCGATTGATGAATCTCGAAGAAGCGAAAGAAGTATGCATGGATCGCGAAGCCTGGCGATCTGTCCTCTCTGACTACCCCGTCAGGGATACAGCGTGAAGATAGTTAATTACTATGTATTTTAGTTTGCTATGTAAATATAATATTTATGTTGCAATTTATCTATATCGAGAAAAGAGCCAAGAAAACGTGTTTGTATTTTAATTGCTTGAATTTAGAGATTGACAAAAAAGAAATTAAAATGTCATGGTCGATCACAGAGCTAAAATAATAAATTATAGGGAATTCGATAGTATCTCATATCGGCACTTTTTATAACGCCATCATCACGAAGTAACTGTTACTCGTACTGAGTCGAAAAATCGGATACTTCTTTAGAGTTTTTACAAGACTAAGCTGAAAACTGGGAAGTAAAAACACGTTTCCTTGGCACTCCCGCTATGTCAACAGTAGACAGGTAAATATTTCTTTACCACCAAAGAGAATACTGCAAAGAACTATTTATTCTTCAGATCTGAAACTGTAAAATTTACTTTGTGGTCTTTCCTGTGCAGCATTATTATACATACAATTATATACATACAGCAGATTTTATCGTACTTGTTTAATTACCAATATTCCTCTATATGTCAGTAAGTTGCGACGGATGTATCTTTTTTTCCCAGTGGATGCAGTCGTTTAGGAGAAACATTTATAATTTAACAAATTTTATATGATACTATACTAATTGACAAGGTTAAAATTAAGTAGATGAGATGCATACGCAAAGTGAGCGACGTACGATCTTAACTGATAGGTCAATCTGAAGTCCCGCTGTTGTTGACGATTGACATACTATGGCAGACTCTTGGGCTACGGGGGTGAGCTACACTACAGTAATGCCATCGGCCGTTCTATATATTAGATCTGTGCCATATCTATAACATCATTATATAGATTTCGCTCGGCACAGTTGGGTCATAGCGCCTTTCTACTATTGCTACTTTCCCCCCAAATTTACAAAGAACAAGACATTGCCCACAAGACGCACTGTACCTTCTCTGTTAAGTTTTAGGGTCATCAGGGTATATAGTATGTGGTACTTAACCGAGGACATGTTAAAATGGTAGCTGGCCTACGAAATTTTCACTCCTTCAAACGTTGTAACTTCGATAGGTGACTCTTAAGGCTTCTTTTATGACTGTCTGAGGAGCTGAGAGGCGATAAGTACTTCGTAGTATGTTAAAATGGTAGACGGCGACACAGTCCTCCACCCGGCGAGTAAAGGTACACAACACATGTATAGCATGATTCCATAGAATTTTCGGCTAAATGTCATTTTTGAAGAGTTGTTTCTGTTAAATGTCTTTATAGCTAGAACTCTTTTCGGTAGTGTTTCGCGAAAATGTTTTTCGATAGTGTTTCGCGAAAATGATTTTCGATGAAACATTTTTTCGGCGAGAAATATTTGCGGTAGTATTTTCAGTACAATTGCCATTTCGACGAACTTTTTGTCGTAGAAATTGTCGTTCGGCGATATGCTGTGTAATGATACGAATGTGAATTACGTTTTTGAGCTATCATTTTGACCTAGCTTGCTGTCGTTAGCTGATTTTTTATTGCGGTCGTGGTCAAACTATATTGTGATAATCAATTAATATACGGCCGAAACACGATAATTGGGGGCGTTAGTAAAGTCTTCTAGTAGTGTATGAATAAGTATTTGATGTTTCAAATATTCATACCAGAGGTGTGTCGCTCTTTAAAGAAACGACTCACTGAGTCGTTTCAGTAGTGATTCACTGATTCGAATCTCTTACACCGCTTCAAATGAATCAGTGGCTCAATTGCATCTCGGTTTCAGACGGTTCAATCGGCACGCAGGGCTCGCCGACACGATTGAGTGAGATAGACTGGTCAGAGCGCTTGGAGTCGCGTACCTAGTCGCGGTCGCGTCGGAGAGCGCCGACAGCCGTCTCTCTCACTAATTCGCTACTAGTGGGTGCTTGAGAGAGACAGCAACACTAGCTCACCTACGCACGAATTAGGTACGCGTTGTTATTATTTGTTTTAATTGAGAGTGTAAATAGAAAAAAAAAAGAATAATGGCGGTAAAGTTTTAAATAATGTACAGTGTAAAAAGTGTAAATAGTAAAAAAATGCATTAAAAAAAACAAAAATACGGTTGTAAATAACTGTAAATAATGAATGAAATCACTGTTTATAGAATCGATTTTTAAATACGCCAGTTAGAACTAAAAATCTGTCAGTCCTAAGCCTGAAGAAAGTATGAAGGAAAATCTTTTAAGATAAGAAAGTTATTATTATTTATTTATGTAAACCCACTAACTTTTTCATTTAAAAAAATATTTATACTGTAGTAGGCTTTATCTGCTAGAAAACTATGCATCTTTTTTTTTAAATAAAAATAATGGCAGTTCCTTACATCGTATTTTCGAGGCAATTTATTATAATAAAAATAATTGTCAATAAAAACGATTCATTTTAATTTATTTGCGCTAATAAATCGAGCAGCGATTTTTAGGTGAGTCACTGATGTAAATGCAGCACTTTAAAGATAAGAATCTTTGAACTGATCCAGATACAAATGATCCATTCTCAACAAAGATACGTTTTGCCACCTAATTCATACCCTGCAAAAACCTATGAACCTTTTTGAAAAGATATGAAGAACCCTATACTATTGACGTTCAGGACGTATTAAAATTATATGAGCGCTGAGTAGCAGTGTGATGCTAGAAAGCTGTAGCCATCATTTCGTATCATTCCTCAAAGTACGAACCATTGCATAATCTGCATTTCCATGACTGTGACGTCTGTAACCAGAATTTAGATTCTAGAGCAATGACCAAGAGCAGAGAAGTTATACTGAATTCCAATTATTTAAAATACGTTTAGAACCATAATGTCTACTTTTTAAAATGTCCATTTCCCAAAAGGACCACATCCCAGTGCGGCCACTCCCAAAACGACCACTTCCCGTAATGAAACACTCATTACTACCACCTTAGATTGTCTACTTCCCAATATGTCCGCCATTTACCAAAAACGTCTACTTTTAAGCTATTTAGAAAACAAATGAATATGGCGGAAAGCAAATGAACATCGGTGAAAACAAATGAACAGAAAACAAAAATAAATAATAAATAAATAAATATCCATCACGCCTTATCCCCCAAGGGGTGGCAGAGGCATATTATATGCCCACTTTTCACCGTGTGGATTCCTGTCCCACGTAATAGGTGGGGAGCCCATTGCCGTGTTGAAATAGACACGCAGGTTGTGGCTACCTGCTGTTGAATTTTTTTAAGCCGCCCCGTAAGGCCTTCAACCAGGCTTAACGACTGCCATTTTACTGGCAACCGGGACCAACGGCTTAACGTGCCTTCCGAAGCACGGAAACGCTCGCAAACGTAAATGCCACAAAGTGGTCACCCATCCGACGACCAGCCATAGTGAAAGTTGCGTACCTCAGTGATCGTTTACCGAACACTAAGGCCGCGGGGCCACGAGCGCTTCTGCGCAAAAATAAATGAACATCAGTAACGCAAATGAACGTAACAAGAGTAATTTATAGAAAGCATAGCAATTGATATGGCGAGAACACAGAATGAACCAGCGAAATGTCGTTCTGAAACACTTCTAATTATATTTTTTAGGTTTATGATAGTTAAGAAAAATAATTTAATTTTGAACGGAGATTTTTTTTTAAATTTTACCGTGAGTTTAACGCAACAGAAGTGGAGAATGTTAAACACCCAGTAATCATAAAAAGTGCATGCCTTATACTATTGTTACCTGCAAAGCTTGAAATGATATAGTCTACATGGCTATTAATCATGGAAGCTATTTGGGAAGAAGTCCATCTGAGAAGAGTCGTTTTGGGAGTGGTTATTCTGGGATGTGGTCCAATTGGGAAGTGGATGTTATGGTACTAAACATTAAAATCTCAGGAGAATTCAGAACAAGTGGCCAAGTCTCTGAAGTGAAAGTGCTCAGCAGTCAAGAATTGTTGATAATCCTCTATGATTTTTGTTCGCCTAGAAAAATTGGTAAAGTTGATATTCAGGTGTATCAGCTCAAAGATGACTGTGATTACAATGTTGTCTAAGGTGGTAAATCAAAGTAAATAATGACACACTGCATGTTCTTTACATGATTTTATTCACTAAATAACTTAGACACTGTCCTTATTGAAATTAAGCAAGACGCTAAAATAATTACAAAACAACAGAATATACACAAGGTGGAAAGATTACTTCTTTGACTTAGGCTTTAGTGTAAAATATAAAATCAGGGCACCCATGACTGCGTATGTTGCTTTAGCAGTCTGTAACAAAATAAATTCACATGTTAGTATTCCATTTCTTTTCAATTCAAAGGAACCTCAACAATCAAATCAACATAACACAAATGTTATATTGCTTTGATCATTCATAGGTTCTTTCTTTAGTAGTTTGAAAGTACCTATGAAAATGCCAGCCCCTGCTAACTTGTATGAAACAGTTACTTTGAAAGTGCATTGTCTTAATTGGTTGTTGGGTTGGGTTCATTTTAAATTTGGTGGATGTCCTATTACCAAGATTTTTTTCATTGTCACTATCTATGTTATTATTTAGCTTACAAAAATCTGAAGTTTATTGCTCCACAAACTGATTTTCTAATCTAAAATGGATTTTATTCACTGTGACACTAAACCTATCCAAGATACTCCACACAATGGGACTGATGAGAAAGAAAATAGCATCTGCAAAATTAACAGTAGGAGAGGAACATTTTGTAAAGTTTTTTACAACTTCTTCAGTGGCCAATATGTATACCCATGTCAAATTACAGCTAGTGACTAAAGGGTTTCCGAGACGGCTGGTATGTATGACAGACAGACATAGAGAAAATCTTGCCGAACTTCCCATTTTGTCCTCAATTCCAATCATCAAACAAAAAAAACTATTTACTATAGAAGATTTTAGCTGAAATCGGGTCATCCAGAGAAATTAGAAAAAAAAATTATAAATCCATTCTTACTCAATACTTTGCTACTCTTTTGTTTGACAAATATTTAATATTAAAATTAATATTAACATACACATTTTGGTGTAGGTACAGGTTGAAATGCTTATAAACCAACCTATTTGCAGATTGCAGCATGAATGAAATTATAATTTATTCTTTCAATTCTTCTGACTGTCATGACTTTCATCATCTCATTTTGCCAAATACAAGACTGCTCTTAACAATAGTCTAAAATTTTATAGAACAATTTTATTGGGATTACAGACTTGAGGTACTAGCCGTTTTATTCCATAACATAACAATTCCATAACATTTATGTACTTATTACTTACGTTAGCTCTACCCCTGTTTGTTTGGCTGTTGAAATATTTGGAGAGGCCCTTCAGTTGGGATTCATCGACAGCGCTATCGCCAGCCATTCTACAATCAGAATATAAAATTGGTATTTATTTCAATGTATCCATAAGTTTAGTTTTCATATGAAAGAATGCAGGAATATAAACATTGCTATAATTATAGATAGATAAAAGTAAATATTTAAAAATTACCTGATATAATAATATAATCTAGCCTTATGTAATAACGCAAAGTAGATTTTATCCAAATCGTGTCTTGCTTTTTTTTAAAATTGTTTTCGCCCATCTTGGGCAGGCAAAGGAAACTTAGTCCATACAGCCTAGTCGTCAGTATTTTTTTTTTCTTGTTATTATGTTTTAGTCCTGTCTAGTCGTTTGTAGATGTCAAGTCCTCAGTCCTAGGTCCTAGTCCGTGCCCCAATAAGGCAGTGGATCCCTTATTGCGGCTCTCTATGGAAATTTGGCACTAATACAAACAACACCGCTATTCATTGCAATATATCACTTTCTTTAACTAATGCACTTCCGAACTCTTTATGTATAATATTCCACCATTATTAAACACAAAAACACTACACTTTTACACTAGTTTTTGAAAATAATATACGACAAACGTGCGTCACTGCTCATCTGCGCGCCAAAAGTCCCTCGTGTCTTGCTTGTCAGAGTTGTCTGTCAATAGTGTCAATTCTGTCATCAATGAAATGATCAACAACATCGAAATGGAATAAGCATTTTTAGCCTAAAGTCTGTGAAAGTAGGATAGCAAAGTATATACTTTTATTAAATTGAAAGAGGTAAAAAATCAACAAAGCTACTTTACCAAACAACTTTACAAAAAATACTGACAATATTACTGTACAAGTTGGTAGATATTTTTTTGTAATTATTTTATGGCCTGGTTAAGAAGACCATATCTTAATTCATATTTCTTCAATCTAATTTCTTACTATCTAAAATGTCCCCGTTCTCTACGTGTTAGAAAAGTTTAGTCTTAAGTCAAGGTCAGTCACACCTCAATGGTGAAAAAATGGTGGTTGTTATACTGAGGTTTTCAGTGGATTTTACGCGGAAAGATAGAAAATAGCATTTCACTGCATATATATATCATTGTCTTTCACTATAGCACTTAAGTTTTTATTTCACTTTTTTAGGCGCGCCCATTATGACGTCAAAGCCTCGCACAGACTACGACAAGGCGTGGCGCGGCGTTCGTTCGTAACGTCTTAGATAAAGAATAACGTTACTATTTACTACGACGAATGAATAATGATAGATACTCGAAACCTCTTCAAAATCATAACAACTAAATTTGATACATACCAATAGTAGAAAATATTAGGATAAGTGGTTTTGTTTAATAGGTAGATATGTATATCAAGATTTACTCAATGCCAATAATTAATAATAGGTATGTAGGTACTTACTGTTACTAGTAATCCCCCCATTCTGATATTTTTAAGAACGTTTTAAGAACCTGCGGTAGACATAATATAGAGCTATTAGACCTATCGTCGCTTTTGCTGTCTGTAACATAATTAAGAAGTTATAAGTATGAAAGCGTACGAAAGTAGGAAAGAACCTGAACTCGTCAAAATTACCTATAATCAACGGCAGATAGCAGATATGAAGGTACTACTAAATGATAATCTATATGACTCAGTGTTCTGGTACCACTTACATTGGCCCTTCCTCTATTTGTTTGACTATTAAAATAGCGGCTAAGACCTTTCAGACTTGGGTCATCGTCTACCCCATGCCCCGCCATTTTGTTAGGATATAAATACCTACTTAAACAAATTTATTTACTAAATCTATGAAAACCAAAATCTGATGTAGTCGTTGTTATGCCATTACGACAGTTATTTTTCTTCATAAATTTCATAGATTAGCCAGTATTGGCTATATAAGGAGTGTAACTAAAGCAAAAGGTCGAATATAATGACGTCGTGAATAAATAACATTATAGTAAGACGAGTAAGTAGGTAAGGGTCCGTATCAAGATTTTCGGGACCAGAGAAGCTCCTCTGAAGGATGACTCCCGGCAGATAAATGCGGGCTTGGGTCGGGCTAGAATTCAGCCTAGCAACAGCAAACCCGTAGGACGGGATTGGGCATCGTGCACGCCTCCCTAAGTCGCTACATCGAAAGACGAATTAAGCCAAATGAAATGACACCTAACCGATAAACAGGACCTTAGAATAAACTAAAAGAACACAGTGATCGCCAGAACCCGTCCAGTCTAGGTGCACCTAGAGAATATAGAAGTAGAGTATAGGTCGGTACCTATACATATTGAGTCCATATGTACTATTTTTTATACCACTGAAGTGTCAAGACGTGTTGAAGGTACGTATATTTCTTAAGTAAGAGATACCCGCGGCTCCACCCGCGTAATGCATCATTCCAGTTTCCCACAGGAACTTTAATACAACAAGTGAGTTATTTTATTTTAAGTAGCCTAAGTATGTCCTTTCTCGGGCTTTACACTATCGCTGTATCGAATTTCATTTAAATCGGTTGAGTAGTTTTTGCGTGAAAGCGCAACAGACAGACAAAGTTACATTCGCATTTATAATATTAGTAAGGTTAAAAAAGGAAAACAAGAAAATTATCCGTTTGTAAGGAACTTGAATCGGTTGAGATGAGATCAGTCAATTTGTTTCCTTAACAAATTTGTTGGCGTCGTTAAAGTTATTCCCTTCTAAAGTAGCTTGACTAAAGTTATTCTCATCCAGAGTAATGATTTTCGCCCAGTGTTAACATGTCATTGATATCCTGAAGACAGACGTTCGGGGATATTGTTGCCAGGCGTAACGGTAGTGCATGTAGTTGTGATGGCCCTCTGCGCGGTGTACCTATTGTCGTGTTTGAGGGGCTAGTCTCGATTCGTCGTTTGAAGTTCTTCGCGATACACTTTAGCAGGAAATAACCGGCGCGGTGGCAAAGTGGTAAATGTATGCTACAATATCAAGTCTAATTGTACAGAGGTCTCGGAGTCGAATTCCGGTTCGGAATACCATAAGGAAATTATAGAGCCACATGAGATATGCAATTTGGTGTCGGTAGGTATACTTAATATCAGATAAATCAGGTTGGGCTAAAAATTGAAGAGGTCTCGATTTTGTACATACAGTACAATATTGTACCTAGTATATCTATAGTAGACAATAAATTTAATAATAAAAATAAATGAAAAAATGTTGTGGGACATTTTTTTTACACACCCCCGCCGCCGTCTAGTCCAAATTCTTATATGTCATCAGTTAGTGATGCAACTGTCACATGCAACTTACGTGTGTGTAAAGAAAACAATATCAAAGTGATTAAACTGCTTAAATACTAATAAAATTGTCTGCAAAGTTGAACTCAAGTAAAAATATAACTGTGATAGTGTTATCTCAGTGTTATACACTTGTTTTATTAGTAAAAACAGTGATCTAAAATAGACTCCAGTGAAGTAAAATACCATCTACCCACTTTTGTAGTTGTTGTGAATCTTGACATTTGCACATCAAATTGATTTTGACACCTTAAAGCTGTCAAGCTGCAATAGTATGCGTTTCGTTTTATGCATTTAAATATCTTGATATCGTTGATAGTGCACAAAATACGTACGGTCGTGAACTAGCGAGTAAAGCGGACATATATGTTCACTGGCCTTTCACACAAGAGTATTTGAGGACATATCAAAATAAAGTCTAAGGCAATGCAGAACTGCGGCGGATGCGGTAAGTTCATTTCTGCGCAAGATGGCGCTAAATGTTCTAAATGTCCATGTATTTACCACAAAGCCTGTGTGAATATTCCGGCCAAGGCCACCCTGTCTTCTATGTGGTTGTGTCCTGTTTGCAGAAGCCCTATACCACGAGACAACAATCCTTCTACTCCAGTGCGAGGCGTTATGGGACAATACGTTGAGGAGGGGGCAGTGACAGGAGAACCTACACGCAAGATTGAAAGGCCGGTTACTGCTGTTGCTGCGGGTACGTACAACCAGGAGTTGGTACAGCTGATGGAAACAGTTATTCTAGAACTGAGAAGTGAGGTTGGCGACTTGCGTACAGAATTGCGGAGCAGTCGCGAGCAGCTTGAAAGCTTGAGAGAGGAGATGAAGGTTCTGCGAGAGGAACTGCGGTCAAGCCGCTACGTTAATCCCTCCTTGTTAAAGGCCCGTAGTAATCCTCTTGAATGTGGCCTAGATGTTTTGCCGGAGCATGTGCAGTTTGAACAAGAATTTGCGGGACCGACAGCTGAAATAATATCCGACATGGAACGAGAACCATTGCTGCGCCCGGTGGAGGAGATCACCGCCGGCACTTGTTCTGAGAACTGGACGACCGTGCGACTACGCTTCGTTCATGATTGGGGTTCCGGAATCAACATTTGATAAACTAAACAGTGGTGACAGTTGGCCAATGAATACCCGCTTTAATGAATGGGTGTGGTTTCGAAACTCCAATAAGGCAACATCGACCCATTAGTAATACATACAATCAGATCCAAGTTTACTATCAAAATGTTCGCGGTCTCCGTACAAAGTTAGATAAATTTCACTCTAACATATTAGCATCATCCTACGACTTATTTGCTGTTACGGAATCAAGCCTAAATGGTTCGATACGAGACGGTGAGGTTGTCCCAATGGACTTTCAAATACTACGATGTGATCGGGATGACGGTCGGAAGCTCGGGGGAGTCTTTCTGGCGGCGCGGACGCAGGCGTCATTGGAACTGCGACAAATTCAAGTAGACAATGTAGACGATGCGTCCTTTGAGATTATATGCGCAACGGTGCACAGGCGCCATCTATTTCTATTTTTATGTTGTGTGGTATATATTCCACCGGGTGCTGGTAGTAGTGAATATATGCGACTATTTAATATTATTGAAAGTATTTGTGTTAAATATGATAGTGTTATACTGTTTGGTGACTTTAATATGTACTCAGCACCATTGGAAATACATACATATTAAGAATACGTAAACACTTATTGTGGATTCTGCCAGGTTAATAATATTAGTAATATTAATAATCGAACTTTGGATTTGGTATTGACAACGTTTTTATCAACTGACATAGAGATTGAATTATCTGATGAGCCGCTGGTTGTTATCGACAAACAACATCCACCGCTGGTAGCTCGTGTATCGGTGAAGCGACCGCCTACGACCACCTCATCGGCGGGGGCATCTTGTGCACACACTAACCAAAATAACGCGGCACAGGAAATACAGCGCTGGAACTTCAAAAAAGCCAATTTTCCACTCTTGTACCATAATTTGCAACAGGTATGTTGGGACGGCCTTTATGACATTAAAAATCCAGAGGAAGCCTTAAATTATGTGTATTATTTATTGTATGAAGCTATTAATTTGTGTGTACCTAAAAAGATTAAAAATACTAAAAAACATAATTCTAGGTATATTTATCCTGATTGGTATACGGCTGATTTAATTAGTGATATTAAGGCTAAATGGAAATACCACAAGTTATTTAAATTGACGGGGGTGCGGGATAATTATGAAACGTTTTCCCGCCTTCGTTCGTCAGTAAAAAATAAAATAAAAGTGTGTTATGCAGCGTATCAAGATAGGCTACAGCTTAATTTTAAAAAGGATCCCCAATCCTTTTGGAGTTACGTAAGAGATAAACAATCCAGACGCGGCTCTACTCGTATCACGGAAAATGGGAGAGAGTTAGATGAACAGGAATGCGCGGATCGATTTGCATGCTATTTTCACTCAGTGTATTCGGGCGTTCGGCCGACTCTGGATGCTGGTGCGGCAGAGCACACGGCAGGCGGGCGCGCAGGCGCTGCACGAGTGCACGTTGAGCGTCTGAGCGAGAGCGACGTGGAGGGCGCGCTTGACCGCCTCCAGCCCAAGCGCTCCGTGGGCCTGGACGGCATACCGCCATATCTAGTTAAAGACTGTCGTGCAGTCTTCAAGAAGCCTCTGCATCATGTGTTTAATGCGTGTCTCAGGGAGGCCCGATACCCAGACAAGTGGAAGGTTACCAGGGTGATCCCGGTTCCTAAGAGGGGTTTGGGTTCGGATGTAACGGAATATCGCCCGATTGCGGTCCTGTCGGCGTTCGCCAAGGTATTTGAATCCGCCTTACATAAACAAATATACAATCAAGTTAGCTCGCATATGGCGGACGAACAGCATGACTTCCGGCAGGGTCGGAGTACAGGCAGCAACCTGCTCTCGTTCTTGAGCTATGTGATGCCAGCGGTGAATGCGGGTGGCCAGGTGGACGCCGTGTACTTTGACTTCCGGAAGGCGTTTGACGTCGTCGATAACGACATCTTGTTGGAGAAACTTGCAGCAGTGGGCTTTACTCCGCAACTGTTGCAATATTTTTCCAGTTACCTTGGCGAACGCCGGCAGTATGTGGAATGCGCCGGACATGAGTCTGACCCATATTTTACATTTTCGGGTGTGAGCCAGGGCAGTAATCTAAGGCCTCTGGAGTTTATCTTGATGATAAACGATCTTCCAAAGGTGGTCCGGAATGCGAGATGCCTACTGTTCGCGGACGATCTCAAACTGTTCTTAACAGTGAATGATAGATCCGATTGTGATCGTCTACAGCAAGATATTGATGCGGTGGTGCAGTGGGGCACTAACAATAAACTGTACTTTAACTCAGCTAAGTGTAAAACTATGAGTTATAGGCGTAAACGGAATCTGATGAAATACTCGTATCGTGTAGGTGATGCGATAGTGGCGCGTTCGGGTAGCCTAATAGACCTGGGCGTTCGAATGGTACCGGATTTAGCGTTTCGGGATCACATCGTTGACATCTGCGGAAGGGCTTTCAGGAGCCTGGGATTTATTTTAAGGCAATGTAAGGGTTTCCGTGGTACTGAAGTCACCAGAATACTATATAACGCACTCGTTAGGAGTAGACTCGAAACGAGTGGCATAATATGGAATCCGCTCGAGACTAAATATATTCTTATGTTGGAAAAAATACAGAATAAATTTGCACGGTTTTTGTATCTGAAAGAGTATGGCGTTTACCCCTTTTACCCACTGAGGTACCCGACCCTGTTTGTACTCGGCATGGTGGGGTACAACAGGCTAGCAGTGAGGCGCAATGTCGGGCTTTGCAAGTACGTGTGGCGCGTACTGCGCGGACACACGCACCACCCCGAGCTGTTGGCGGCGCTGGGACTGTGCGCGCCGGACAGCGCCGCCACCAGGAGGCGTGGATTCCCCACCTTCAGTGTTCCCGTCAGCAGGACGAACCTTCTCGAGGGTGCCCCTGTATCACATGCACTAAGACTACTGAACCAAATAGCTGAAAAAGTAGATATTTTTCAATGTAGCTTGGCAGAGTTCACAAGAGTTGCGTGTGATATTTGTGAACATTTTTAATTTTGATAATTTAATGTTTAATTTTACTTTCTTTTAATTTTAATTTTGTTGAATAATAAATTCTAAATAGTAATTTCATAATTTTAATTATGAAATAGATTCTGAATTGTAATTTCCTAATTTTAATATGAAATTTTTATGTTTTTTATTTTTTAAATTAATAAACAATGTTTTTTATTATATTCAGTTATTATTAATTATTTATATTATTTGGAATTTATTTTTATTAATAGGATTACTTATGTTTTAATTTTTTTAATTTTTATGTATACTATAGCATTAAATTCTAAATTGCAATTTCTGAATTATGTTATTTAATTGAATTCTAAGTTGTAATTTCATCATTTTAATTTTTAAATGAGTTAAATTATGAAATGTAATTTCTTCATTTTAATGTATAATATTTATCTTTTACATTTTTAAATTAATAATAATAATGTATAATATTTATCTTTTACATTTTTAAATTATAAAATAAAAAACTTGAAGCAGGCACTAATCATTGGATTGAATTTCATCACACGCAAGTCCTCTCTACTGAACGGCACTATTATGCAAGAGTTGTACGTGAAGCGATTGAGATTAAAAAACATGAAACATTCAATCGGTAAGAGGGGTTTAAATTATCAGGAGCGTGGAATCCAGTGATTAGTAACATAAAATCTCGCTTTTGTGCACAGTCGGGTAAACATCAGAATAGGCGCGCGTCGGTTAGCTTACAGAATAGGGACACCGTGAGTGTAGTGTGTGACGGTACGTGGAGAAAAAGTAACATCAAGAATAACGAAGATGTGCGGGTGGATGGAGAAACTTCTACCACGCGTACTCGACGACGGAGGGCGTGCGCCGCTGAGCCAGTCAGCCTGTGACCACGGCCGGTGCAACCTGGTCGAAACGTCAGGCACCAAAGGTATGTGGAATAACCGCGTTTAGCCCCGTTATTAACAAATATACTGATAATAATTAATTATTTTTTATTATATTCTTTTTTTATTAATTATTCATATTATTTAGAATTTCCTCTTTTATTAAGATTTAATGTTTTAAATTTTAAAATGTATATGTATCTTATCCTATTGCATTACATTGGCATAAAGCTGTAATTAATGTTATAGATGTATGTTAAATAAATAAATAAATATATAACCTATGGC
Organism: Thumatha senex; assembly: GCA_948477245.1. Lineage (NCBI taxonomy): Eukaryota > Metazoa > Arthropoda > Insecta > Lepidoptera > Erebidae > Thumatha > Thumatha senex. The sequence continues at coordinate 8,970,599 of OX419726.1, read as the reverse complement.
CTTCCTCGTTACATGATTAACAAAAAAAAAAATGCTAATATAAGCATGTGTTATGGGATCTAGATGACTGATAAACATACTTATATATTTCTTAATACATACATATGTATTATACATAGGAAACATCAAAACTCCGAGACAAACATTTGAGGATTACACATATATTTTTTCTGACCTGGGAATCGAACTCAGAAAAAAGGGACCAAGAAATGATCCTTGTGGCAGGCAGATAAACACTAGTTGACATGACGTCACCCATCTGAGGACCAGCTATAGCGAAAGATGCTGAACGCAGTAATCGTTTACAAAACACTGAGTTTGCAGGGCTAAGGGCACTTCCAACACAACAACAAACTTATAATACAACTAGCTGACCCTGCGGACTTCGCATCGCCTTTAAATTTATAAATATTATTTTTAGTTAGTAGCCGAGTTATATAACATAAAAGAAAGTCATGATATTAAGAGACAAATACCCGGTAAAACAGCTTCACGTTGAATATTAACACCTCTCTCCATCCCAAACAGTATTGATGTCCCTGGTGTTGAGATCTCTACTGACGTTCGATACCGTAGTCATTAAGATGATAAGGCCAAACTGACTTCATAAAAACTCGAAGTGCCCAACAAGGCATTACATTACTTTACTGCGGTGCAATCATTGCCTCTCTATAAGTTGAAAGTGCGACTACAGATGGAGTACTGCTATCAACTTTAGGCTAGTGCACCATATGAAGCTTCGACCTATTCACTCGAAACTAAAAGGAGCTGAGGGCTATTAACAATCCTTTACCTACGGGTGGAGTTAGGTCCTTCGCGACAGGTGAGACTTCGCTTCTTTATGTGTGTTATATAGCATGTACAATGGTTTGTGCTTTGAGAAATACTTGACATGATGCCATATAGGCTATATTCTATAATCGCACCGCTCGCCACAGACAGGGTGTTCATCCAAACACTTTGAGTACCTACCTACGGAGCGCTCACATACAGTATGGTCTGATAGGGCGTTTTTTAGAGTACTCTTGGATCGTGCAATAAACTCCCTGCTATTTTCCCGTTCAGGGATCTTCAAAAGAGATCTTTTGCCCGGTTGGCAGTGCAAGTGCTGTACATTGGTCGTTAGAAACGTCCAATAGGCAGAATTACCTGCTAGGTAATTCTGCCGGTATTTACAAACAATCCAGTAACCCTTTGAAATTATATACATAGAAAATTTCATCCCATCGGTCCCGCTGTTTAGGAAGAGTTCGGTGACAGACACACGTACAGGAGAATAAAATATAATGTTTTCGTTTTTCGACAACCAACTGATACTTATTTTTTATTTCTGAAACAGACCTGTTTTATATTCCAACAAAACAGACCAAGTTATCGGACCTCATACTACAGCTATGAAACAAACGAATACGCGCACATAAATGTTTGACAACCAAGTGACTGTTTTCAAATTTCTAAAACGACTAAAGAGAAAATTAAATTATTGTTAGTATTCTTCTTTAATTATCATTCATGTTTCTCACCGTTTAAATCTACCCTGAATTTTTCACCAATATTTAAGACCAAAATTAGCCAAAACAGTCCAGCCATTCCCGAGTTGTAACGAGACTAACGAACAGCAATAAATTTATTTATATATATATAATATTGGTGCCTCTTAACTGTTGCCTCATCCTGTTGCCATACCTACATTTTTAAAGTCAGGCCTAACTTGCATTGGGATACCGGTACAGGCAGGGTATACTTAATAAAACAATGCAATAAAAAACACATCGTCAATTTGCATTTAATAAATGCGATAATTATATATCTAGTATGACTGTATTTCGTATAAAACACTTCACAAAGACTTAATGGCTTTTTAACCAATTCCATTTCATTCGCTTAAAGTACATTAATGATAACAATATTCTCAGTCATAAAATCTTTGGACAAGACTGTCAGTTATACAAAATTTTATGAAAACAATTTAAGTATTTCGCGATTTCGTTATAGTAACAATAATTATAGAAATAAAATACTCTCTAATATGTACCATTTCAAATTACAAATTTATCGTTAAAGTACTTAATATCAATAATTATAAACAGTAAAATTTTATTCCTGGCGGAATTGAAAAGCTTAACTAATGATGGACTAGTATTCAATACAGTGAGATATATCAACATAATACTATCCAATCAATCACCTTACATATCAAAAATACACAAAACGCTGTAAAATTCGTTATGTTGCTTTACTTTCATTGAACGCCATATTATTATTAAGTAGCTTCAAACACATCACACTTACAATTATGCTTTTGAGCACGTCAAACATATTAAAATATTTAATCTCTTGAAAATCCCAATCGATTTATAACTAAAATATTTATAGCATATAATTATCTACTATCAAATCATTTTGTCCTCTTTTCAGAGAAGATCACAGTTAAATTAGGGCCTCATTATGTAATATTTCAGTCATATTGCACGAACCCGTTGTCACGCTGAACACACTGTTGGAAATTATTATAAAGCTGGGTGGACTCCATCATCTCCAATACAACCTGACATAGCTTTGTTTGAGGATAAAATTCAGACTATTTTTATAAATGAATCTTATGTGAAAGCTATAGTACTACATACTTATATAGAAATATAAAGTAAAACTTAGAACAGTACTAAATATTATTATAGCATTTCATATAAATTATTGTAGCTGCTCTTACAGTACATACAATGAAGAATAATAAGATTGTTAAATGTTTATTCCTAATGGGTGTTTTAGCAATAGACCTAAACTCCATGTGAAATCCTGGCCCAGAATGATTAAATCCACAGATAAGGCACTCTCTCATAGCATAAGATCTTCTTCCCAGTCTTCCTTCTGTCTCTCGGAGACTGTGATTGAAGGCCGTGTTAACTGTTTGAGTTCGTCGTACATCATGGGAGGAATAGGATTATCACTGAGATCCACGTATTCGAGGGCGCGAGACCGTGCTAATCTGTCCACATCAATCTCTGTAAAATACAAATATTTTGACATTTAGTCATGAACCGATCAAACTAGATGAACAATAGATTGATATAACTGGATTCAATGGGCCCCTACCAAGACTTTCGGGCACCCAAGCCAGGCTCACATTTAAGGGTGCGACTGCTAACTACCCGACGAGGTCATGGCGAAGAGAAGGAACACTCAAAACAAAACTTTGTACCCACACGTGACGAGCTTGGGCGGGCTTAGTAGCAAGATCAATCACCCTTCCAAAAATCGTTGACAGATACCTACTAAGTGCAGCAGTGGACTGCTACAGCTGAATTGAATGATCGATCAAACTGATTGTTAAGTGTTCCATCCAGTTCGATTGTTCATTCAAATTGCTCTTAAATGTTGATATAGTAGGCATAGCTGGGCTGGTTGTGATTATCATCATCTCATTTTGACATAAAAGTAAAGAATCATTTAATGCACCATGCACATTTACATAAAAAGAATTTTGATAGAGTGTGTGCGCATTTCGCATCTGTGTCTTACATATGGAGTTGTTAAGCTGCTGGGTTTGTCTAGCAACAACTGAAGCCTATCAGGGTATGAAGTCGTATGAAGAAAACGGATGTTACTCAGGCTGAAACATCACCTTTTTGGGTTTGATATCAAAATTCCAATTGGATCTGTTGAACCATATCAATATCACACTCAACTCACAACCATATTATACATTATATTTTGTCTAATGATGGCTCTTTATCTATGTATTGTCTAATAAGATTTCTCATACCTATGATTTGATTGTGATGGGCCAGCAACGTGTGGAGGCTGGGACACTGAAATGTGATGTGTGGCAGTGCTACAAATGTGTTGTGCGAGATATCTAACCGCTCCAGGGATGCCAATGTGCACAGTTCATCGGGTAGTTTCGCCAGTTGGTTATTTGACAGATTTAAATCTGAAACAATGTGTTTTTATTTTATTTCATAACTAGTAATAGTATAGAAAATAAATAAGAAATTATCAGTAAACTGAATGTTGACAATACTGATTAAAGCTCTGGAGCATTACCATGCCACCAATATAAGATTTGGAGATTTAAGATTTTGGTTTACATTTGATAATAATCATTCATGTTATTACATCAGAATGACTGAACAAAATATTTTTTTTTTACAATAAGATATATATTTCGAACCAGTATGAAGTTGCTATGGACAACTAGTGGTTTTATGAAAATACAGGGATTATAATAAATGAAGTCTCACCTGTTATTAGACTAAACTTGACAGTAAATTTTGGAGGTATCTTTGTGATAACATTGCCACTGAGATCACAACTCTTGAGCTCTGTGTGCCGCATTAAGTGGTATACAGCATCAGGTACTTGCATTAATTGGCATTCTGATAAATCTGTAAACAAATATAAAGTTTACATTAACAGAATTGTTACAGTCAAAAGAGTAATGACACTTTTTTCTTAGGTATTACTACACAATTGCAGCCGCAGTGTAAACTATCAACTCTGGAAGTCTTTATTCTATTATGTATCCACTTTTTAATTTTATATATTCTGCTACACTTGTAGGAAACGAAGGGTCAACACTAGAAATGTATTTTTATGTAACTTATCAATATATACTATATTAATAGAATGGGTGTCTGGCTTTAAAACTATGATATTGATAGAATTATGATTTTCAGTAAAATTGAGGCAATGGCAAGTGAATAGAATTTGTGATCACAAAGTTTTTTTAAAATTCTGTTTATCATAAAGTTGTTGTTGTAATTTGTCAATCACATCACATCTTTTGAGGTGGGTATTAGGTATACAAAAATAATGAAAGGTTTGACAAAGGGGTGACTTTCCTATGGGTACCTATTTCTGGACTTCTGGATTTCATAAGCAGTTAGAAAAAAAAATCCTAACTACATCTTACCATATTCTATATTATTTTCTTTATCTGATTACATTAAAATAAGTTTGATACATCATTTAGAAATTAAATAGTACTTTTTTTTCTGTATATGATAATTTGAAGTTATCTAGTGAGAGTTCTAGATGTTTTGAAAATAGTGAGTAAACTATCATAATTAGTTGATTTACAAGAGATAAATGTCTATATTGCAAGTCAGCAGTCATGTTACGTCACCTAGTATAAAATAAATAAATATTAGTAGGTAATGATTAATCCCTATTACAACAGTCTTTTTCTTAATCATCTTACCTAAAACTTGTGTATTTTGTGCGTCCTCGCACTTTAGTACCACTCGAGTCACAGCTAAAGCCATTGTTTAGTTTAACTATCAGTTAGCACTGTCGTACTGTAGCGTCTACACTTCAGCTAATACGTAGGAATCGCGAAAAGAAATACGAGAACGTGATGAAGTTATTTTTAAATTAAAATCTACCACGAGTTTGCACTCGATCCGTCATAAAGTTAGTTCAGTCTCGTTGTTAAGAAAGGATCTCAGTGTAAAAGAACGTCTATTAAACATATAAGAAATAAAAAAAAAGTAATACAATACTTTTAGACCTAATTTAATGATATAAATTTAAATAAAATGCTAATGTAAACAATAACACACGTCTATACGTGTTGTAAGCTGTCAAGCTGACACTTGACTTGACAGTTGACGTATGATTCAGTGTGACCAATTTAAATTTTATTATTATTTTTTCATTATTTTATTTTATTATTTTATTTTTTCTTTTTATAAATAAATGCGACTTAAATTTTAATGACGTTGAACAAAAATTTAATATTTTGGCTCCAAATATTAAAATAGTTAACAGTAATTCCCTTTACCTTTTAGGTTCTCCAATTTTGATGGATCTATTTCTGAATATATTAATAATTAAATAACTAAACTTCAAAATACTGCTGACCGTCTCCTTGAAATTAGTCCACATTATGCACTCTGCATCTTAAAATTCTGTCTTTTCGTCCCAAAATTTACATATGTGCTCCGTTGCTGCTCTTTTTGGAATCACCCAGATCTTTTGACACAAGTAGACGACATAATCAAAATTAGCTTAGAATCGATTCTCAATATGCAGCTAAACGAGCTTTCTTGGACCCAAGCATCCCTACCTATCCGTTATGGTGGTTTAGGGATTCGCAAAATTTCCAGAGTCGCTTTACCAGCGTTCCTATCTTCTGTCCATAGTTCAGCAAATCTCATAAGTAAAATTTTAAGGGCATCCCCTTCAAACTTTGAGATTGCTGGCTTGGAAGAAGCTAGAAACGCGTTCTTAATTACATGCCCAGGTCAAAATTTTCCAGATTCTCCAAATTTACAGAGGAGCTGGGACGACATACATTGTAAATTGATTTATAACAATCTTTTGAGCTGTAGTACAGGTTCGGCGCGTGCTAGGCTTTTGGCTGTGGGTGCGCATGAGGCCGGCTACTGGCTTCACGCGTACCCTTCGTCAAATACAGGAACATTTCTTGAGCCTGACACGCTTCGAATCGCAACCTGTCTACGGCTTGGGGTTCCGGTCTGCGTTCCTCATAAATGTCCCTGTGGCAGTGATGTCGACAAGCTTGGACATCACGGACTGTCATGCCAAAAAAGTGCAGGCCGCTTCTCGAGACATGCCGCACTAAACGATATCATTCGCCGGTCTCTTGCCACTGTCAACGTGCCAAGTCTACTTGAGCCGACTGGTATTGCAAGAGACGATGGCAAGAGACCGGACGGTATGAGTTTGATTCCATGGAAGATGGGCCGGGTGCTGGTATGGGATGCAACCTGTTCAGACACGCTGGCCCCTTCCCATCTACATGGAACCAACAACAGAGCTGGTGCTGCTTGTGAAGCGGCTGAAAAAGCTAAAGCATGCAAATACAGGGATCTAGGCTCCGAATATGATTTTGTCCCATTCGGTGTCGAGACCCTTGGTCCGTGGGGTCCTAGGGCTACAAGGCTTTTTAAAGAAATAGCGAAAAGGTTAGTCGACATTACAGGAGACCGAAGAGCTGGCAGCTACCTCGGCCAAAGAATTAGTTTAGCTATTCAAAGGGGGAACGCTGCCAGTATCTTCGGAACCTTGCCTAAAGGGACTCCTTATTTTAATATATTTTAAATTATCATATTGTAAGGTTATTTAATATTTTTTTTTATGTAAAACATTAAATAGTTGTACATTAAAAAAAAAAAATTTTTTTTTACAAAAATACTGAAACACCTTGAACAAAATACTGAAATATACCAACTTGCTTATGGAAAAAATACCAATAAAAATACTGATTTTCAAATCATGTTCTTTTTATTATTCGTCATTACAATAAATGTTAGTTATTTAAAATAAAACAGCCTTCTTTAGCTTTTACAACTGGCTTTGTTTTTGAAGTTGTGTGATATCGTAAACTAAAAAGAAAAGATCAAGCACGAGTCGAACTCGTGCGTCGAGGGTCCCGCACCTAACCATTAAACCGCCATAATAAAATTAGTACCTTATTTGAGGGTTTATTAATTGAACCCAATTAGGCAAGACCTCCAAATTGTATGGCATCCAACTCAGAGTTCAATGTTAATTGATGTTGACTATGTACATATGTATGTGGTCGTCCCCTAATTATCTACTTTTTATTTATTTTTGTAATGTTTACTATATTTGTGCTATAAGACCTTGCTTTTCTTGGTCAACGAGAACTACCACAAATTCCCGAATTGTTCAAACCAAACCTGAAATTAATTAACGAAGTGTTTAACAAAAAAACATTATCCAAATTAATTACGTAATTCTACTATGGGGGCCTCCTGTCATGTTTTATCTATAACTTATTACTGATCTTTGCTCCTGAATGACATATAGACTAAATGACATTTGGCGGGAAGAGTGACAAGTGCGGACTCTTTCTTTATATTATTTTCTAAAACTAGTGCATTTATCTTGTTTTATGTGCGGGAGTGGTGGTTTCTTGGACATAAAAGTTGTGTTAACGTGCTATAGTGAAAGACAATGATATATATGCAGTGAAATGCTATTTTCTCTCTTGCCGCGAAACGTCCACTGACAACCTTAGTATAAGAATCGCCATTATACTGAGGGCAAGGACCAGGACATAGCCTGAGGACATGACATCGACTGGAAAAGACTAATTAGAAGATAAGATTGAAGAAATATGATATAAAAAATAAGATTTGGCTAAAAGGTCTTAGAAACCAGGCCATTAAATAATTATTAAAAAAAAAAAGACTAAATCAGGGTAATCCCTCAACACTCAACATGTATGTTTCTTGGAAACGATCACCATAATCGCGTGTTGCCATAGCATTTATCCAAAATATACTGAAAAATACCGAAAAAGTATTAAAATACTGAATCTGGTCACACTGGTATGATTATTGGTTGTTTTTTATTTGTTGAAATAATGTTAAAGTGGTTAAAACCATACAGTTAACTATTTTGTACTTTATATCTTCTTAATATTTATACATTTAAAAAGTTCTGAATAAATAAAATAAATAAATAAAATTGTTGGGACAAACTCACACAACGCCATCTGATTCCAAACTAAGCAAAGCTTGTACTATGGTAACCAGATAACTGATAAACATACTTATATATTTCTAAATACATACATATTATAGATAAATAACACCCAGACACAGAATAAACCATCGTGTATAGCCCTCAGGCCTAACCTGCAACGCAGTTGGGAAGAAGGCGGAACACTGCGTAGTTTAGTGGGTAGGACGGTCCCCCAAAGGTTAGGATTCCCATTCAGGATCCTTGTGTAGTATTTACTTTTGCGAGCGTTTTCGTGCTTCGGAAGGCACGTTAAACCGTTGGTCCCGGTTGCCAGTAATATGGCAGTCATTAAGATAACATTGGAGCCCTTAGTGGCGGCTTGAATAATTTAACCACAACCTGCATCTGTCTATTTCACCACGGCAATGTGCTCACCACCTATTACGTGGGACAGAAATACACACGGTGAAAAGTGTACGTGTAATATGCCTCTGCCACTCCTCCATGAATAAGACGTGATTGATAAAAATAATTAATTAACTTTAATCCAAACATCAAAAATTACATGGATTGAGTATACTGTTATAATGAAGTTGAATAGATTTCTATCGGCAGACAAGTGTTGATTAACTAGAATTAATTATTATTCTACTTATTGGGCAAGTTCAATGGACTTGAACTGTCTTAATAATCTATGATTCACGCAGGTACAATAATTATCTATCGTACAAGGAAGTACGTTTAACGAGCAGTTCTCTACCAGTCCTTAAGCCTGTATAAGGTATAAAATGAACAGCTAAGGCCAACATGTTGTTTGATGTCGGTACGTACAGTCGGTTTGCTTTTTTATACACGCGCACGAGTATATCAGATGTTCTAAATCGGTTCTTCAATATGGCACAGAATCGTATAGGTACATACATGTGTATGTACACGTCTTCCGCATGTATGTGCGCATTCTTTGTTGTATTAAGTTTTCCGGGATCCATTTCGATTACGTGCATTGGTAATTAAATACCACGTAACAATACGTCTACTATTATCATAATTATAGCACAACCTGTAGGTACCTAACGTTCCCTTTTCTATGGCACAAAGGTGAACTGAAGGATTATAAACAAATAATTTGGTATAAAATAAAATGTCAAAGGTAAAAACCTACCTATAAAAATCACGTATTCTAATTAGTTCTTTCTTAATCATGCCTTACGAAACGGTGAGCAAACGTGTTATTATAGGGACCTGCGACTATTCACTCCTCTCCCATCCCATTACTAGGTATTTCTAAGAATTAATCTTATAATCTGTGATATTACCATTCAGAGGATGGTATATCCCTCTAACGCAATAGTCGAACTAAAATCGTAATACGCGGAGGTTCTTATTTAAGTATTTATTCCGTGCTTGCGAAGAATTACGTCGTACTTAGATATAAATACTTAAGTAGTTGTAGGAGCAATTAGGCAATTCTAATTAGAAATTCGTCAATTTATAACGATCCTATTCTTAATTACAATCACGCACAAAATAATTCGTGTTTAATATGCCGAACGTTAGTTCGCATGTGGTTAACTGCGCAAAATTTTACCTGCTTATTTTGTTTCTCCAAAATAACTGGACTATTATTAGGTTATTGCGACTTTGTACGGCAGCCAGAATAATTTTAAAGATTCTACTATATACTCTACAAAGTCAACTGCTTTTTACACTTTGTTTCAACAATACAACCGACCTACTTTCATTCTTTGTTTTTTTTACAAGGATGTTGATTTAATCACGACACTGGGTTCCTCACGATTAGTCACGATGCGAGAGTTTTTTTACGACAGGATATGTGACTATTGGTGAATCATTAACTATTAAATCAATCTGAACCTTGGGAAAAATATTCTAACTGGGCAGATCAATCTAGTCATCGATCTGACCAACGGCAAACACGAAACCATTGAAATTATAAATGCAAAATCCTAATTTATGTTTTACGACTTCAAACACAACCTCTTACATGAGTAAAAATGTAGAACCTAATACCTAAGTACAGTCCTATCACAATTTTATTTGTGCTTCTTCTTTCGTATTTGCACCAAAATGGGTATCTAACTCCTTCACGATGAATTCTTTCTTTAAACACCTAGTTACTTTTTTTACTCATCTTTACTTACTCAGATAAATATATTTCTTCTTGTGAAGGTATTATCATGGAGACAATGGTAAGACATTTTCTACAACTCGCACAACGAGCGATTTCGTTAACGTACCGAAAAGTGATTTTAAGAGAAACAAATTTAATTAAACAACGCAAATATGTGTAACAAAAACTTTACTGTTATAAGTAAGTTGGACCTTGGGTAAGTTTCACAACTTTTACACGATATCTTCGTTTACGAAAGACATATGCAAGAACATTATTTGAGGTACCAACCAAAGTTGCGTTTCGCAAAAACATATTTCGTGTAATTATTCATTCGAGATACTGCACGGCATTCTCTACGTTATTTTGCAAGAAATACGGTTTTATTTCATAAAATCAAATAAATGAATCATTAGAGTGGAATTGACGTCTTGTGGTTGCTTGATGATGCCTTGGATGTTAAAAACTAACGTAATAATGTGACAAAACGTAAAGCGGTTACATCGCTGTTATGTGGGAAATAATAGTACGTTTAGTTAATTTAGTAGATTTCCGCTTAAAGCTATGTTTTTCAATTGTGTAATTTTTCCACTTAGAACGATATCCCTATTGCCCCATTTACAGGTGCTAATTCTGTTTGAAAACCGTAATGCAGATAACAGGAAGTCAAAAAATCCATTCACGCTTTCATTGATAATAGGGACGGGACAACAAGAATATCTAGTTTCCGTGCTTCGAAAGGCACCTTATGCCGTTGCCAGTAATATGGCAGTCGTTAAGTCAAGTTGAAGGCCTTTAAAAACTTTAACAGCAGGTTGCCACATCCTGCGCTTATCTATTTCAACACGGCTTAGGGCTCACCACTTATAACGTGGGACAAAACTGCATACGGTGAAATGTGTGTGTATGTATCTATGTAAGAATATCTAGTCCCTTAGTAGAACCTCTACTAATTGGTTCAAATTGTTAATAAGCTGGCTGTACCTACCTGTAACTTTATTATTAATACTCCTACATTATATATTTTTTATCTAACATATTATATTAAACGTAACTAACATCAAAATTGGTCCACGCAGTAGAGACATTGCTCGATATTAAAAAGGTAGAGAAACGAAAAGATATACAATTGCTTTATACCTTAGTATTAGTACTTGAAATAAGTAAATTCACATTGTATTTAATAAAAAAAGACTATACAACAAAAAAAACTCGTAGATACTTTCTTGCATCATATGCAACTCCTTCGGGTGTGGAGTGGTAATCAAAAATAATCAAGGAAAAATACCAAGGTCGGTAGTACATAACTGCTTATCTTAGTTTCATGTTTGCATTTTTGTTTCTAAAGAGTCGAAATTTACTTCCAATTGAAACTTCTTAGTTTAATACGCTAACTTACAGTAGTAGTTTTTCATTTGTATTACACCTTATACCTACCATGTACTTAATTCCTAGCTCACAGATGCGGATACTTCGCTTTCCTACATCTGTGATCTATTTATTAATTTTAGTTATTATCGATATTAAGATTATTGAAAGAGCTATAATACTGTAACCACTTTCTTCAACCATGAGTCAGTGTTAACTGCAAGGTCAATGAATCTACCTATTACGTCATTGCGTGCGCCTGCAGAAGAAATCGCTACACTCGTCATTCGGTTAGTAATAATCCTATTGACCTCAGATTATGAACTCAAAGAGGGAAACGACTGGTAGCTACTTAGGATTGAGATATCTGTTGAAATAAAATTTATTCTTTGATTGCGTTGAATTGTGTATAAAGAGAGTGTGCCGTAATATTAAGTAATGTAAACTGTAGATTGGACAAGGTCACAACAAGCGTAATATGTTTATAACTGGGCTAGTTTAGGTGGGAAACGGAAAACGCATATTTAATTAAGTTTGCGTGTCTTACTAAATAATCCTTCTTAGTAGCGTTTTCACAAATATATCCACGCCATACCTCTGGATTTAGAAGGAGATTTAGGAGTTTGCATTTATTGATTGCTAGAAGCAGAATGATTTGGTTTCTTATTTACAATACTATCGGGTGCGGCTGCCTTTTGACCTCCTAACTCCAAAAGAACGCCAGCGCCAAAGTCTCGTCCGTAAGTCAGCAGATGCACCACTCGTTGCACTAAGACCCCAGTCTACGAATATAGCATGGCACTGTCAGAATTTTTCCGGGCCTTGTACTGTGGTTGTCTCTTCACCTAAGAGGAGATCGAAGCCTCTTAGCTTGTAGCACCTAATTATAGACATAGTAATGTATCCAGACTGTCTCTGCTCATAAAACGCGTAATGTGGATAACATAGTTTATTTTCCTCAATTTTGTTATTTATTTGTAAAAGTCTAGTATTTCCAGTGACAGTTCTGGGGATAAAAACAAGGTGTATTGATCCGCGACAGGGTAATATCCAATATAGTAATGCTTATATTACAAGATCTAGAGCTTAAACAATAAGGTGCAAGAGGTAATCAGCCTCTCGAAGATCTTTTTTAACTTTCGTCAGCTTTGTTCACTACTACTAAAGAAAGGTTCTTTTTCAAGAGAAGAGTCTGAAGCACTGCCAAAATTACTCTGCCTCGGACCTCCGTTAGGGCCGAAACTAGTCGAGCTATCCCGAAAGTGTAAATTTCGGGATAGCTCATTAAATACAGTTAAGTTAGTAATAGCGTTTGGGAGATCCACAAGAATTATGCCATTAAAGCTAACGATGAGATTAACGAACTCACACCTACTAAAACTACACAACACTATACACATTCACGGTTGTACGTGATTAGGAAAAAAATCCTAATTTACTCTTGATAGGAAAATCCTGGGACTCTGATCTGCCTTGGTCGTCAATTGTGACGATCCCTACTGTCTGATTATTTGGGGGTAAATTCACATCCCATATACCTAGAAAGGCGCGCACAGTACCACGTGCGTCTCTTTCTCTTTTGCATCCTCTTTAAAAGCTTTAGTATTCGTATTAGAGTATAATAATAAGCGGAGCGCTCGCCCACGGAATGGTGCGACAGGGGTTTTGTTCCGCGTACGCTTAGATTGTGGAATGATCTCCTAACATGGATTTTCCCGAACGTCACAATTCGAATACGGCCCTAGAAGGTCTTTTTACAGTGCCGCACCACTGGTGTTACAAACGTCCATATGCTACGGTGACCACTTTCCCTCCGTGTCGTGTGCTTGTCTGCCAACTCAATGGTATAAAAAAGTGTTAAAATTAATATCAGTCGTCATTAATTTGGTTTCTGATCCATAGAGACGTATGCTCACATCACGAATGTGTATTGATTATACGGCCTCAAGGGGGTCAATAGGCCGCCATTGGCTTGTACCAATGCATAGTTTTTAAATTTCGCATGAAGCAAAGAGCAACGGTTTACCAGTGGCACTAGTCCTTAATTATTCCTCTTCCTAGTATCTATATATTTATAACCTTGAAAATTTACATATTAATTAGCTGGATTTGTCATATCGATCTATCACAAATCATTAGAATGTCAGCGAGGATTTGAATTATTTATCGTTATATGTATTGGGAAATATCTGAACAAGTTTCAATAGATAAATATTGTGGGTTACTTTCATACAGCGCTATCTAGCCCAAACTAAGCTATTAAGATTATGCTATAGGATCTAGACAACTGATAAACAGACAACCATTACTAAGTTTGTGTGTGGTGTTTTCTATGTATAATACATAGAAAACACCCAAACTCCGAAACAAACCTTTGTAGATCACGCAAATATTTGTTCCGACCCGAGAATCGAAACCGGTTCTTTAGCGCGTCAGTCGCATATGACTACCACTTACCACTTACCCTTCGCGGACAAGGCGTGATAGATATATAAATTCTTTGGTGATCCCACAAGAGTTGTGTTTTGTTGGGAGCCACATACGTCTTGTAGATCATCTCACTTAGAAATGAACGCTTACAGATGACATTGGTTCAAGACTAGAAGATCGAAGAGAGGCTATATAATAGGTACCTATTGTTATACAGTTTATAATAGTTATAAATTAGGTTTTCAAGGTAAATTAACTGCCATCTTACGATCTTGACTTTTTCGTGGCCTTTAAATTTTGAAAGGCGACGAAAGTGAATGAGTAATTCACGATAGAAACTTGTTTATAGAGGTCAAAGCAGAATTAAGTTTTACTACAAATTATAAATCTAAATTATTTCAATAAATATTACGATACATTAATCTTTTTATCACCGTGTTATTATTGACAGTATTGCGTGAAGGTGGTAGAAGCAACGATAACGATTAAATTAATAACAAAGAAGCATTGTTTGTTGTGAAGAATATTAATCATAAATCAGCTGAAGCGGAGTTTCGCAAACATTACACTATATTTAAAGTATGGTAAAAACTTTGCCAAAGTGCTAATAGTGGTAATGTTGTAAGCACTGAGACGAATGTATTATGATTTTGCATATCACAACAATTATTGTTTCGAATTTGATTATTATAAATATATAATTCCAATATTCTTAAGTTCATGGGCTATTTACATTAAATCTTTTCTGTCTTCCAATAAATCATTTAGGCTTCTCTTCCATCTGCCAAATAATTATCCAGTAGTACATCTGTGAATATTAGGTATCTTGCCCGCAAACGCAATCTGGCTGGTTGAGAAAGTAAGTGACATGAAGGAAATAATCTATTTTAAAATTTCTATTTCCATAATTACCTTGACCGTGATAACCTATATTCTCAGTTTTAGTACTTCAATACATAACATATTAAAATTTAACAAATTCGCATAAAAGTGTAATTTAAATTTTAGCAAATTGATAAAATCTATTACTCACGCATGTACACATTATTATCTATCAATAAATTACGAAGGAGCTGACAGCGTAATTGAGGTTTCCGAACTAGTTCATAACCACTATTCTTTGTTTACATGCTATTTCTATGACTCAAGTATCTATTCATTCTGTGTAACGGTTTTGCTAATTAGACCATCTGTAGTTTTATCACAGTATAATGATATATCTACATCTAACTATTGTGGTTTAAGTGTGCCATTTATTACCTCAATTCATTAGCACGGTACCTACCTGATTCCGGAGATATGGGCCTATAACTTTACACCAGTTAAGGTAGGTACTTCTTCTAGTGGTACATACCTAGTTGACTATTTTCCTGTGCATCTTCACATCGGCCCACCACTCGTATAATGGCTCGTCCGGCTAGCCTAGCACAGATCATCATTGCTGGTGCGCGAGCGTTGGGTTCATCCGCCTCAGTGGGCATCCTCGCACCACCATCATATTCCGTTGGAGGCCTCATCACTGCACTTGAATATCAATAGTCACTGCACAATCCCTTAGTAAAGGTCACTATAAAAATTTCCAATGAAAGTCTTTCACGAGCTGAAAGAATTGCGTGTCATCTACCACCGCAGCGAAACGCGATGCGCCTAGGTCCGCGGTAGCACTCTGGTAAAATTCGAGCGCCGCGTTCGCAGCTTGCCTTTATATCTTTGCCAAAACAAAGAAGCGTGGTGCACGAGTGAGAGCGCAATAACAACAAACGCTTATCTCGCTCACACTGTCTGCTGCGCAGTTGACGCAAACTGCCGCTGACGGAAACTTGCACAGGAAAATATATGAGAACACGCGTTGTCATATTGTCATGGGTCCTGTCTGACACAAAGGAATTAAAGTTTTCCCCTTGGATAAATAATGCTGACTCATTAAGCTTTGTAATGTAGCATTGACAATGCGAACCCAATTTTATTATGGTCACAGAGTTCGTTATCTGATCTTATTGTATAAAAGAATAATTGGTGTTTGAATAGGTAGGTACATAATATGTTGTTGATCAGTTCAATGTGAAAGGCTGGGCTGACGGCGGCGGTCGAACATGATTTTCCAGCCTAATTCACAAAGTGCCATCACTGGAGGGTGTTGCAATTTATTGCGGACACATTCGATGCGCTAACTTAATTGCGACGAAATAATAACTGAGCTAAGAAACAAGTACCTACATTTATTAACATTCATTTCCTACAATTGCATAATTTCTAATTATAATATTTAATTGTACGTTTAAAACATCAATTTCACATTGATTTAACATCAAAAATTTATTTATCTATTGTTTAATAATGGTTGCAATTTTATAATGTTTAACTGTAGGTTTGTTTAAAATTCGTTTTGTGCAATTTCAGGTGATCTTTTTTTAAATTTCATGAGGGGTTTCTGTTCTTTTTATGAAGTTTAAATGTTTAAAATTCATGTCTGTCACAAATTGTAGGTACATTTAAACGTCAATATAATCCGTTTCGTTCAATTTCATGATGGCCTTGGTTTATTAGTAGATTTTGTTTCTGTTTATAGCTCCACAGATCGCGATGAGGAAATCGTTAGGAAAGTGGAAAATTTACGTTTTCAAGGGCTATAAATATTGTGAAATATATTTGATGTAAGTAACCTAATAAATAACAAACTTAAGTATCTGTAACTTTAACTAGACTACCCCGTCAGGGAAACAGCGTGAAAAGAAAAAAAATAAGTGTGTGTACCAGAGTACACCCCAACTAACAAAATATTTCCTTATAGTGGCTAATAAAGCCAAAAATAATACTCTTTTAAGAGCCGTATTATCGCTAATAAGAGTGCGTTTGGCCACAATTTATAAGCACAGTTAGTAAAGAAGTTTCACTATACAGGTAAGAAGTGAAACTTCTTTACTAATTTTTTTTTACAGCTATAAAATTTCTCTCGTTCGTCGATAAAGAAGTTTTACTTCAAAACTTTGTTTATTTTAATCTAAAACGACATATCCACACGGTTGATTCAACCATAGCCTGAACCGAGTCGGGCACTCTTGAAAGAAATTACCACTTTAATTAACTCGTATCCAAGTTGTTCTATCATTTAACTGACTGTCGTCCAAAGTATTTAATAGTGGTAAGAAATGATAAGGGGGAATGGCTATAAAGAAAGAAAGACAACATGATAGCTTCCACTCCACTGCCTTTATTGCTTATACGCCTTATAAGTTACAATCTGTAAAGCATTATGGCGGAACTTACGACTTGATGGTACCATTAGAAGTGCAGTTCCGAGAACATGACTCTACATAGGTACATTTATTTTGGAGAGTGTGTTGAAGGTTCACCAAGTGCCATCAATCAACAGTATAAATAATCTATCCAACTATTCCAGATATTGATAGGCGAGCATTCATAACAAACGGAGTGTATGTGTATACAATGTCTTTAATTAAATAGTTGACGTCTGTATGTCGTCCGTTCAACGCACTTACCTTGATGTTTCGGCCAAAGAGAGTCGTAGATTTTCGCCAGTAACAACCTTGAACACATGCCAGAAACTATATTCCTGACTACTGAACTCCGTATAATATTTGTACTAAACTATATTTTAGGAAAACAAACATGGAACTACGAAACATTGCGTATGATAAACACGTGAACTAATGGCGGAAATCTTAGCTATATAGGCATTCGTTATATCACAGGGTAGGCATAGGTCATACTGCTTTCATTAATAGGTGACTAATGCACTATTTTATTTGATTTAAAGAGTCTGGTGAAAAAGCGACGGCTGCCGGAAGGCGTATACATTTAAAAAATAGAGTTACTATTTGAGCAAAGAAATCATTTGAGCTATATAATACACAAACAAACAATAGCTAAGATATTAAACAGTTACCGACATTAACTTCTTCTTTTCCTTCTATCATCGCACCGCTCGCCATAGGCAGGGTGTTCACCCTCACACTTTGCATCCGACGTATGCGGTGCGATACGGTTAGGTCCGATAAAAGGCTTTATTTCGCGTATGCTAAGATTGTGGTATGAACTCCCTGTCTGGGTTTTCTCGAATGTCTACAGAATAGGGTTCTTTAAAAGGGGTCTTAGAAGGTTTATAAAGGGTCGGCAGCGCGAGTGCTGCAAACGTCGCAGTGGTGTGGTGCAGTGGTGTTGCAAACGTCCATAGGCTACGGTGACCACTTTCCATCAGGTGGGCCGTACGCTTGTCTGCCACCACAGTGGTATATAAAAAAGCTTTACAATAACACTAGTTATTGGTATTAGTGTGAATTGGAGTAATATTATTGTGTGATGCTATTCTTGTACAAATAAACATTCAATAAGCACCGTTTGTAAACGGATCACAACGAATTTGATATCAAATCCAATATTAATTTAGAAATTTTGGAATTCTTCGACGCCTAGACAAGATTTCGACAGTCTCTCCAACTCCCTTTTTCTTTTTCAAATATTTCTCAGAATTTTAGACAATGCGTAGTATGATTACTGTAGCATAAATATATTTTTTCTTTATTTCACGAACCTTAAATTTTATATACCTATAGTCAGTGCCGTTTTGAACTGTTTTGGAACAATTTCAAGACCTCTGTTTTACGATGATCTCAGCCCGTATTCATATTTCTTATCACTGCTTACGTACATTTTTAAAATTTACGATAAAGTGCATGACATTTTCCCTGTTATCTAGGCGTTCACTCGGAGCTTTCCCTGTAATTCACGATGGATGATCTTGTACCTACCAACTGAACGATAGGCAATTTCTTTTTATCCCTACTGGCTACAGTTTGCAGTAGTAAGTCTTATATTTTCATTGATATAGGTGGAGGAAGGTAGAGGTTTCACATGCCGACCAATTAAGTGGACCAACTGAAAGTGCGGAATGAAATTTGCTAAGAGCATCTATACTAATTTAAAGTTGTATTTTTAAGAAAACATCAACAATTTTTTAAACAATCGATTGAAACAATCCTAATACGACACTTTCTTATTCTATATATATATATCACGAAATAATCTGACTGAGCTGAACCGTAATATAAAATTTATGTGCCGAAATATTTACTCACAAATATCAACTTATTCCTATACAAAGAGCTACTATTTTCTAATGCACACTTTAATTCTCAGATTCCCTTTTTCATATTAGCGGACATTATTTTTACTTCAAGTTGTACCGAAGCGCATGCAGCCCCACTAACTCAGTGTTCTGTAAACGATCACCGCGTGTTAAGCTTCCTTTACTATGGCTGGTCCTCAGATAGGTGACCGCTTTGTGGCATTTCCATTTACGAGTGTTTCCATGCTTCAGAAGGCACTTCAACCTGTTGGTCCAGGTTGCCAGTAAAATAGCAGTCGTCAAACCAAGTTGAAGGCCATATAGCTGGCTTGAAAATTTTAATATCAGGTAGCTAACTAACCACCATCTGTTACATGGGATAAAAATTCATATGATGAAATGTGGGCGTATAATCTGCCTACCCTTCAGGGCCAAAGTTGTGACTTATAAATTAAACAATACCAGCTAAATAAAAAATATTGACGTTTTACAATATTAGTTCAGCTATGCAATTCACAAATCTCGGATCCAAATCCGCTACTGCGCAAATGTCAGTAAGCGCAGTAGCGGATTTAGATCCGAGATTTGAGAATTGCATACCAGATCAGCCATATGCTAATGTTTACCACCTTGGTTGGAAAAAAAATAGTTTGTCATAACAACGGCATAGATTTGTTGAAAATTTGTAATAAAAACGGCATAGATTTTGTTGAAATTTCACAGATGATCTCACTTGGGGTTAAACATCCTAGGTTATGTACCTCAATCAATAAAAGCATTTTCTTAACACCTTTCTCTTTCTCACTTCTTTCTGTATTTTCATTTTCCAACACTTCTACAATTTTGTGTGAATTTGCAATAAATAATAGAAGTATAGAAGTATCTACAGAGAATTATAGGCTCTTTACTACGGTTTAGTTCACATTAGTATATTTTAACGTTATCTACCTACTGGAAATAATCATCAACATCAGTATAATGATACGCAATTTGTGCAATCCTCTCGCATACGTGAATTCGTTTTCAACACAGCCAGCACGTCGGCTAATGTCGGCAATATTCATTTTATCTAGAGCACAAGCGCACGCGCCAGTGACGCACGAAATTTTCCGCAGCGCACCGACCGCTGACATTTCGCAGAAGTTTTTCAGCGAAAGTTGAGGTCGATCCTTTGTGCTATTTCAGGCACTTTTGGACGAGAGCCAGTTCCCTGTTCGGACATCATTCGGCGTAGTTACATCGCACACGGTTCTTTGCTCCCTATGTCCTTCCAGACCAAATTCATCTTTATTACACTGAAATACAGAGTATATTTCCTCAAAATGTTTAAAGATTGTTACATTTCCCATTTGCTTACAGATTTTCTTTGTTTATAGGCATTTTGAATGCGAACATTGCCTGCTTACAGTTCTGTGTGTATATTTATTAGATTTATTCCTGGCAATTGACCCTGTTATTTCACACATAAATCTTTAAGTTTATCAAAATACGATAATGCCCTTTTGTTTAAGATGACTGATGAAACCTGTCCGCGAAACATGAATATTCCAATAGGCTGGGCTTGGAGTCCTGTACCAAGCCTGGTGTTCCCAATTTCCATAGGTTAATAGTGTCTAGTTTCGACCAGGTGGGCCATATGCTTGTCTACCATCTTAGCTCTCTATTTCATATAACATATAAAACAAAATTACCAAAAAATTAAATAAAGGTTACTGAGGCGTGTGCTCGGAAAACGTTTCATTCTTACTGAAAGATATTTGTGGGGGTGACCTTTAGTAGCATAATAACTATATCGATAAAAATCCTGATAGTTATGGCACTGGGAATACCATACTATAACTCCTCAACTACCATTCTGTCTCGTAGAGTGGTTTTAAAATCTTGGTAAGTCCACTAAAGCAACTAGAATATCCTATAATGTATTTTTTTGTCCACTGTGGTGGCAGACAGGTATACAGCCCACCTGATAGACAATGTTCTCCGTAGCTTGAGTTTGAATGATGCCAAACGGAAAAAGCATTATTCCAATTATAGTTCTAACTACTTTTCAATAAAGACATAATACCTTTAGAACTTATTATATTTTACTTTACTTTATTACTTTATATAAATTATTGACGCCTTTATCCCCGAAAGCAGAGGCATATTATACGCCCATATGCACTTTTGTCCCACGTAACAGGTGGTGAGCCCATTTTCAATAAAGGAATAAAATAAAAATCTTTTAATACTGAACAATTACATTTAATATGATCAAGATGGTGCCGGATCAGCGCGCTGCTGCGCTAGTTGTGCTGCCGCACAGCAGTGCAGCATGAGCGCCGTCAGCGCGTAGGCACGACTCTCTCCTCCACCCGCGTCATTACTCACGTCCTCGGCTGATAACTCCTCGCGGACGGCTTGTAACTACAACAATAGAACCTGGTCAGTAGTTGCAAGTTTCACTCTAAAACCCTGAAGAGGATATTAAAATATCCAACAGACACTGCACGCAAGGCTACAAGATATTCAATACCGTCGTAGATGATAAATCCTGAAGGGGAATAATGAAGAAAGTTCCAGAAACAGGAGGAGTCGGATCAAGAAGGAAATGGAACTATCTACCACACTCTTACTTACCATCGATGTTAGATTCGTGATATGGCGGTGATTTCCGAGTTAGAAGCTTCTCTTCCATTGCCATTGCCACTCTTCTCCTCTATAAGTGGTAATAATGTACAAAGTAAAACCTCAGGGTTCATTCGGGAACAAAAACTATAGTAACTGCTGACTATTAAGTTTGAACTTTCATAAATTGAAGGTAATTTACAGATCTCATGTGTAAAATGCAGCGGGTTGTAGATAATCGAATCTATGTTCTCATAGATCTATCCTATTAATATTATAATCGCTAACATTTGTAAGAATGGATGTTTGTTACACTTTCACGCAAAATCTACTAAATGGATTTTGATGAAACTTTACAATAATATAGCTTACATACCAGAATAGCACTACATAGGCTACTTTTTATCTCGGGAACAAGTTCCTGTGGGAAACGGAAACGAGAAAACATCACCATCAATTCCTTGTGAAAATTAACGGTACCTCCCCTACTATTAGGTAAGTGATAGTTCTCACCATGTCATCTATTTGTTGTGCTGTGAGCTTCGACGCTAGTTCAGGGGCGGAATCCCGCGCGGCTGCGAGCAGCACGTCCGGAGGGAGCGCGCTGTGAAGCGCCGGCGCCAGCAAAGCGCTCACGTCGCCCTTCGACAGCCAAATCCCGCCGCACGCGCCGAACGGGTTGCACGCCTCCAGCGACTGCTTCCTTTACGTCACAGCTGCTCGTCAACAAAGTGTACCGACTCTTTCTTTCTTTACCACAAGTTGTACGTGAGAAAGAATGATAGAAGATGAATCTAATACGAAAGAGTAAAACGAGAATTGGATTCTATAAAATGTTTCCAGGATGGCAAGGGTAGAAACGAAATCAATACCT
Organism: Thumatha senex; assembly: GCA_948477245.1. Lineage (NCBI taxonomy): Eukaryota > Metazoa > Arthropoda > Insecta > Lepidoptera > Erebidae > Thumatha > Thumatha senex. The sequence continues at coordinate 8,947,646 of OX419726.1, read as the reverse complement.
AAATTATAAAAACGGATACGGATGTTTAAATGGACATCATTGTAGCTCTTATATTAGCTTAAAGAAAGAGAAAAGAATTGAAAGTACTACTCTTTCTTTGGGATTAATGTAAATTTGGACCTTCACATTAGAACGTACGTCTGTTCACATAATTGTGACATACAGACGACGTGACAGGACATGATATCCATATCTGTACATCTGGCCTTTACCAAGGTTTAAACAAGTACAGTTTACAAGTTATGAATAAATAGGAGGGTCATAAATATCCTTATAGGAGAAACATTATATCTAACGTATAATGTTTTTTTGGTATTTGTGACTATTGACATATACTTAACATTTCACCTTCTTTAATCATTTATATTAATTCATTTAAAATAGGTCGAGTCTTTATCATTAACACGTTCAGATTTGATAAAGGTTTTAATAAATATTAGTATATAAGTAACTAATAGGCTAATATATAAGCCACCTACTGCGAAAATACAATAAGCCACCTGAAGACCTAATTGATTAAAACAAATCGAATAATGACAGAAATAGCTATCAGTTCCATTTATCAGAAATTAATCACATTACGTTTATTATGTAAGAAGAGGGCTATGGTTGATGACGGGTAGATAAAACCTGGTCTCAGAGCTGATTATATTGTTATTTCCGCATATATGTCGAAAATGGTAAATACTACAACAAAAAAGAAAAATAAAAAAGAAAAATTATGCGCTCGTGGCCCCGCGGTCTCAGTGCAACTTTCACTATGGCTGGTCCTCGGATGGGTGACCACTTTGTGGCATTTACATTTGCAAGCGTTTCCGTGCTTCGGAAGGCACGTTAAGCCGTTGGTCACGGTTGCCAGTAAAATGGCAGTCGTTAAGCCTGGTTGATGGCCTTATCGGCGGCTTACAGGCGGCTTGAAAATTTCAACAGCAGGTAGCCACAACCTGCGTCTGTCTATTTCAACACGGCAATGGGCTCACCACCTATTACGTGGGACAGGAATCCACACGGTGAAAAGTGGGCATATAATATGCCTCTGCCACCCCTTCGGGGATAAGGCGTGATGGATATTTATTTTAAAATTGTAATTGGTTAAAAATAAAAAAGAAGTGGAAAAAAAAACAAACAATGTTGCATTTAGGGATCCAATTTTTACAAGAATATATACGAGTATATCTACTACACACATTGACTAAGGAGGCGCACGTATAACTGGAAACGTATTTATAAACGAAATTGTTATACATCAAGCGACATTGGATAGAATAGCTGACAACAACAGAATATTGATTATTTACAGGGATGCAAATGTCTCGATTACAATAATGATTTCTATCAAGTATTGTCTAGCTAGAGGCGTTTTAAAGATAGCTCGGTTCTTCTATTATAAAAGCTAGATCGACGACTATGAAGTTTTCAATCACAGTGCTAATAGAGTAGACTCGCATTATGAAAAGCACCCTAGCTTCGGCCAGAGTTCAAGTCGGCAACTGCCACGAGATTTTGGATACCTTCCCAAAAAACTTGGTGTTAGTGTTATATCCAAAACTTAGCAGATGACAATGTTTTTATTAATATTTTAGTTATTGTATTAAATCAGTCAAGTTTGAAAAGGATCTATAATTAAGCCTTGTCGGACACCGAATGCTATCTTTTGTAGAATATAAAAAGTTGGAATCTGCTATTTACAACACTGTTCCATATAATACTTGCATTTCACAGATAAGTTTAAAATAAAGGGTCCTTCAGGAAAAAAAACTAATGTCTGTCCTTGTTACCGTCAGTATTTACAAATTAAAAAGGTTTTATTTATTATCTCTATCAGTTTTAGCTATTTATTTTGTTAATTCTCTATAACTAAATAAATTAAATAAATTTAGACCAGCGTTATTTAAGACAGCCTCTAAAATTTCTGTTGAAATCAAATTATTATCGAAACTTGTGCAATCTCGCCATGCACTATGTAGTATCTTTGTTTTGTTTTTTACTATTCCTAAGAAACATCGATATAAGTTTAGAACACTCTTTTAGTACCTTAAGCGACGTTCAGCTTCAGTGGAATGCGGACAAATTATATTTATAAGAATTAAAAGTAACTGGTATGATACTACAGTGGAAATTAATATAAAAGACTATGATATCAACCAAGAAAAAAAGATATATTGAGCATTATTCCTGTTCGCCAAATTATTACAATCAATGGTTTGTCTTCAAATTTATAACATGATAGGTATGTTGTTTCCTCTATGATTTTTATAATTGAGTTTATCAGTTAGGCATAGATCACTAGTTAATTAGCACAAGGCCCGCCTGAGATCAGAGGCTAATATTTCTTTATCATTATCGTAATATGCTTCTTATGTTACAACATACGTTGGTATTGCATAAAAATATTAATTTCCTTTTTAATATAAAAAACTAAAATTATTTTTGTTTTTAAATGTTATTTTTGCAATATTCCGCTTTTTTAGAATGTCGTACGATGTCGACACGTGTTTCGCCTACACACGAGGCATTATCAAGACTGTTTGGCAGCCAAACAGTCTTGATAATGCCTAATTGCAAAAATAACATTATATTTTTTTTAAAATGGATTTCCGCCATGTTACGCCTGATTCAATTAGTTATTCCTTTTTAATATTTCGCATGTCCACGAATGCTTGGTATAGGCTATGCTTAGGTCATCATAATGTTTAATTCATTTTTCGATTTCGATTTTATGAAAATTGTACACTTCTATCGCACCCTTCACAAAGAACATGCTAGTAAGGTACAAACCTGGGTGTGTGACTGGGTGAGGGGGGTAGGGATCTCGAAGAGGCGTTGGTTTTAGGCGCTGAGAGGGAATGTGCGGAGCCAGCACGCCGAAGACCAGCTACCAGCGCGCTCATTGCCCCACCTCCTGAACAATAAGTAATGATTTAAGCTACTCATATTTTGAGTGTATTTGGTAGGTATACAATAAAACTATGATCATGGTGTCTTTGAAGTTACTGACAAAGCTCAACAAGGGTATCGAGAAGCGTTAACAATGGAGGATCCGCATGTGCAGTGGATATTAAATCACTTTGGATACAATATAGTTTTGTACAACGCCTTCGTTACACACACACCTATGTTTTCTGATTCAAATGACGAACATAGTAGAGAGCGAATTCTAAATGTAATTGTTGGTGAATGTTATGATATAGAGAAGAATGAGAGAGAATAATGGAACTTCTGCCGAACAAATTGACTTAGGACAGCTTAGGGTTTGCTGTTGGACAATCTGTAAACCCTGTTAAAGAACTTGCGCCATTGTAATTTATGGGGAATATGACATAACGTGCTAGTGGGTTTTATATTTAACGTTTGATATCAAACAGAAAGGTAGCTAGAAATAACTGGTTGGTGTGATGCTACTAAGCGCACAAAAAGTCACAGGAATTTAAATGAATAAACGTTGAAGTCCCTTAGTACCTAGGAATCTACAGAGACTCTGCAAAAAACATCGCAATCCTAATAGTGTAATCTTTTAAACTATATAAAACTTAAATTTATAGTATTTCTTAAATAAAAGTTTGATACAAATATGTCTCTGGTTGAGCTTTATCAGTGAATTGTAGTTGCAATTTGTGTAGAGGTGAGGAAAGCCGATAGCGAGTAAAATGATGCTAAAACAGGAGTAACAGAGGAAAAAATTACTGCAATCATGGTTTATTTTTTAGTATGAAATGTGATACAGCACTTGACAAGTTTGTATCGTCTTGTAAGATACTATGCAGATAAGTAAAATACAAAAACGGGACTACAAACAATATACACTCGTGTACTGACGCACGAGTAATAGAAGTTTTAATTTGGTCTTTTGAAATTCATGTTACACTAGTTTGTGTAAAGTATTGTATTCATAGATTCATAGTATTAGTAATTTAACCAAGATACCAACAAAATTATGTTGCAAGAATGCAATAATAACGAATACAGAAGATATAATAAAAGTTAATGAGTTATTTCACGTTGTTTTAAAATCATTTGAGTATTGCCTACGTACACTAGACAATAAATATGAAATCCTTGGTAACAAACTTAACCAGAGCGTTAAAGGACAAGTGAAAAAATTGCTTCATTCACAAGGAATTGAAAATACTTGTGTAGCTAGTGTGTGAGTAAAGTAATAGGCGGATATTCAAATACAACAATTCGGTTGGGTTAATACAATTCTGTAAACATTTTTTGTTAATTTTATAATTTTGTAACTCTTATAAAAAATATGATTGGCAATCACAAACATAATAATTAATTTACAATACACATATACTTATTTTATTCTTTGTACATCTAATATGCATTATTATATCAGTCATATGCTTGTAATGAAATTTCGTTATAATTGGCGTCGGTATGCATAAATTATTGATCACCAGACATTAACTCATGTGTACTTTGAATGGAATGGTATTTAAAACCACTTTTGTGCGATGAGGATTTTACATTTAGGGTGTGTATAGCTACGGAGCCTTAGTGCTAAGGATTTCAGGAATATGTGAGATTTTTCATATTGATTATATTTGTGCTAAAATTAATAAAGAGTTTATAAATATGCGTTATAATTATACAAACATTGTTACTGGACAATTCACAGTCTAAGTTACATGTATATAAAACAAAATATAGAAATAAAACCTGTGTGTGGAATGTGGAGTACGTGTCGGGTGAAGCCAGAGGTACTAATACAGCAAAAAGTTCCACTTTCGTCAGCATTCGTATAATTCGTCTGTGCAGAAATAAAAATAAAATATTTCTTGTGCCACAAGAATTCTAAAACACTCTAGAAACTTAGAAAATGTGGTTTAATTACTATTTTATCGAGTTTTATAATTTCTTGAGTAGATTAAGACTACTTTGAACTCTAAAAGAACTTTAGAACTTTTAATAAGTCCTTGAAGTTGAATAGTTGAAAGTTTCCATAAGTAAAGATATTTTATCAATTGTGTAAAATGAATTTTATCATTTCTAACTTTTTGTTATTACATGAGACTTATTTTTTTCAACACACTTGCTCGTAATGTGGATCTTGTTTCATCGGTTTTAGATACATAGAGCAGCTCATAAAACACGCGTGCTTTATGAACCCAAATAGTGAAGGAATATTCTATAGCAGCACTATTTGCTTTTTTTAATCAGCAAAGGGTGTGTCATAGAAACATTATGTACTTATTTTTGATAATAAATAAACTTTATTACTTAAAATATAACAAATAAACGTTTAGGTTCATACTGTTATTTAGTTCTGTCTACAAATTAACTGTTATTAGTGTCATTTAATAGAAAACAATATTTATTGAGTAAGTATATTAAAAACGAGGCTACATGTAGTAACTTTAGCGTACGCGCGCCATATTTCTCTATATATTTTTTCATTTGGATATCTAAAAATATCAAGCTCCAATAATATAGGCGCGTGTTTTTATTACTTTTTATAGTATTACTCGTGTGTTTTCTTTCTCTTGTGAAAATAACGTGTTTCTGTTTTGATGTTATAGGTGGGTTATACCTTTACCTATATTGCTTAAGTGGAAAAAAAATATGTTGATTGATTGTTATGTATATTATGTATGTACGTGCGTCTGCGTATATTGGTTAAACACACTCGACTCTATTACGCCTTCGCCTTGTGCGATATAAAAACCATAACGCACTTATTTCGTAATGTACTATTTATTAACATACCTTCTTCGTGTACTTCTAGGGAATCTTTCCTCTCGGGCTCATCATCTGATTCTGGATCAATGATGGAGTCGGCTTCCGTCATGATTAACTCTGGCGGTGAGGAATTAAGTTTTCTCGAAGGCCCTGAATAATGAATAATTTCATTATAAGTTTATTAACTGTGTGGTGTAGATTTGGCTTAATCATTTCTAAACTAATATTATAAAGCTGAAGAGTTTGTTTGTTTGTTTGGTTGCACGCGCTAATCTCAGGAACTACTGGTCGGGTTTGAAAAATTATTTTTGTATTAGATAGCCCATTTATCGAGAAAGGCTATAGGCTATGGGCTATATATCATTACGCTACTACCCTGTAGAGCAGAACAGTGGCCATAAATGTCGACTTAACAGGCAAATTTTATCTAATATTGTAGAATTTATAAGCGACGGGATTAAATAGGTGCGACGGGAGTTCGACGTATGTCACGGGCGAAGCCAGGGGGATCACCTAGTAGATAAATAAAATTGCAGTGTCTGTTTGTAATACCAATTGACTGCCTCTGTGGCGCGGTGGGAATAATGCATCCGACTGCTACGCAAGAGGTCGTGGGTTCGATTTCCACCCAGGATAAAACTTTGTGTGATGAGCACGATGGTTTATTCTGTGTCTGGGTGTTATTTATTTATAATATGTATGTATTTAGAAATATATAAGTATGTTTATCAGTTATCTAGATCCCATAACACAAGCTAATATTAGCTTACTTTTGGCTAGATGGCGCTGTGTGAAAAGTGTCCCACAATATTTATATTTATTTATTTAATTTAACAGCTTTTCACTTAACGTACCTATGTGAAAGTATATACAGTACTTTTAAGAAAATATATTTTTTATTATTTTCTCTGTCTGTCGGTCTGTCTGCCTGCTTGTTTGTTGCGGCTGATCTCTAAAACAGCTACACTCATTTTAACAGGACTTTTACTGGCAGCTGATGTTATAAGGAGTAACTTAGGCTACATTTAATCCCAGTGTTCCCATGAGAATATGCGGGGGAACAACGCGGGTGAAACCGCGGAGCATTTGTAAGTCAAAAAATATTAAAAAACAACAATAAATGAATTACATACAATTAACCCGCTACGCCCACAATAATTGTTAGGTTGTAATTGTGTGTACAAAACTAAATTACAAGTCAGAAGCCAATCTTTTAATTTTGAATTAAATCACTTGCTTGCACATTTACGTAATGTGATCGGTTTTGCTCTAAGGCAAAGGTTATCTGCCGCCAATCAACAATTAAAGCACCTCTGATAAACTCCTTATAATAGTGTACATAGGAAGCCTAGCGATCTGTCCTCTCTGACTACTCTTTCCTACTCTTTCAGGAATACAGCGTAAAGATAGTTAGCTAGTTAACTTAGTAGGAAGCCGAGACTCTCACTATGTTCCCTCAGCAAATGAAGCTCACATTCATAATGACATGACATGACCTTGAAAAAGAGACATGAACTGGAAACTCCTAAATAATTCTAAAATAGCCAAATAAACTAGAATTACCTACACCATTATGAAATGAAATAAAGGGTTATTATGTGTGGATAGGTAACAATATCTTATAGATAATAGTAACTCCGCAGCTCATTGCAGAACCGATGTGGAACATAAATATTCTTCCGTGTAATACGCAATCAGAAATGATTGTGTATGAGTGCCATGTTGTAAATCTTTGTTATAACACTTATTTTTTATTATATTTATGTACATTGGTGTGTATTATATACGTGTATTCGCAAGTGATAATGTAATTTATGAAGTAATTAGGTATAAGTGTTTCAATTGTTTGTACATAAACTGCTTACACGATTTGATTATCACAGTTAGATCTAAAGCTGATTTATTTATTTTAAATTCGACCGGGATTTAGGCCTGTATTTCAGAACATTTATCAATACTCAACCGACGCTTGAGAGTATATTTTAAAAGGCAAAATCTAGCCTCAAGCGTTGATTCAGCATTGAGTAACGTTCTGGAATACGGACCTTAGACTCTAGTTTAGTAACTACCTATAATATAAATTTATCGCAGCGGAGCTCCCATGGAGCAAGAAGACTGAATGTTTGACGTTGAACCTCCAAAACGACTTGACCGATTTTATAAATAAAAAAACATGGAAATAAGCATAATGAGGAGTATTTTTTACGTTGAGAAATTGTAATCAAAATTAGTTAAAAAGTAACGGTGAAAAATGTTTATTTAATTAATTTGAATCAGTTAAATGCTCGGCTCCAATTATATTCTGCAAGCGATGCAGTACTGCAAGCGTTTACAGACTTTGCAAGTTTATAGACACAAAAAATGAATAGGTACAATAAAAGAATGTGGCACCTGAAATTATAATGCCTTCACGAGTAAACACAGCATGAGCAAATTATCAATAAATAGCTTTTAACACTAAAATAACGAAATATCAATATTTTTTTATAATATTGCCCAAATACATGTCCCTTTATGCTGATGACACATTTGAACAATGGAGACAGGGCTAAGTCAAGTCCACTCGGTGGTAATTATACATTGACACATGTATAATTTGTGATAATGGATGATAAAAATATGGATACGAAAGTCAAATGAACAATATGGTTTAGTATGTAGGGTTGTATGAATATAATACCTTTTAAATTAATTAGGATACCATTCTTAATGGAGCAATAACAATTTTATGATACGAGTAAGTACCTATAAATTAAATCAAAAATACTTTCATTGTTATTCATCCTTTTTTATTGATTGACTTGAAACAAGTGTAACATTGAAGGTTTCAACTTAAGTCATAACATTTGGGAAGATTCCCTTCCCTTAGAATTTGCGGATCTGGTAAAACTGACCATCTCTAGCCTTCTTTTATCTCTCCTTTCTCTCTCTTATCTTTTTATGGGACACAATGAGGTCGACTGAAGTGCTTACCCATTAATAAAATAATACTGCATGGTATGAACAAGGAAAAAGATGATTCAAAACTCACGGAACGGGTATCGATGAGTCACGCTTCAAGTAGCGAAAGTCTAAGTTGGCCATGATTCATCTTTTTTGAGACCTTCTATCTCATTTTTTTATCCTTATCTTTTATTTGAATTATGGTGCCTCTGCTTAACAACATTACTTGTCGAATAAAAACGATTTTCAATAATCGCTACCTATATTTATTTTAAAACAAATGTGTAATTATTTTTCAGTAACGATTACGATATATTTACATTGTATAATTACGTTATTTCAATTGTTATTATGATGACAAACATAGAGTAATGATTTTGTTAAAATGCTATTGCAACTAAATCTTGCAAGTTACTCCAGATTAGTAATTATTTACCAATTAAATTTGTATGTATCAACAATATCTTGTCAAGTCACGGAATATAAGGTTTATAGATTACTAGCTGACCCGCGCAACTACGTTAGCGCCATGTAAGAGAAACAGACAAACAAAGAGAGATTAGGTAAAGAGAGTGGCGCGTAGGCATTTATATTCATAAGAAACAATTTAGGGAGTATCCCCTTCGCGCAGTATTATTTTATGTTGATTCATTAGGCTTGATGGTCCATTATTGAATGTCCTAAAAACAATTTTCAATATACCTATGTAATAGTTAAACATTGAAGCGCTCGTGGTCCCGCGGTCTCAGTGTTCTGTAAACGATCACTGAGTTACGCAACTTTCACTATGGCTGGTCCTCGGATGGGTGACCACTTTGTGGCATTTACATTTGCGAGCGTTTCCGTGCTTCGGAAGGCACGTTAAGACGGTGGTCCCGGTTGCCAGTAAAATGGCAGTCGTTAAGCCTGGTTGAAGGCCTTATGGGCGACTTGAAAATTTCAACAAATTTCTAATTTCTAAACGGCAATGGGCTCACCACCTATTACGTGGGACAGTAATCCACACGGTGAAAAGTGAGCATATAATATGCTTCTGCCACCCCTTCGGGGATAAGGCGTAATGGATATTTATTTATTTATTTATTTTAGTTAAACATGTATCTCCAATAGTTGATGCCCGCCGCTCACTTGAAATTAGGTTAGTGCCAAAAAAGGTTTACAGGTGAGAAAAATATGTTTTCCCGTAATAAAAAGTATATCTATCCTATGTATTAATTTAAGAAATGTTCTATCTATATGCCGATTTTCATAATAATTTTCTAAATGTGATTAAACAACAAACGTCCAAATAATATTCACAAACTTTCACACATAATATTAGTAGGATTATAGTCCCCGTGGTGACATACTTGGTGCTCATTTTACTAAGATACGTAAAGAATGCGTTTAAAAACCGTCTTAGGGAACACCTACGTGTTAAAAGGAATTCCCATGCGAAGTTTGAGCTTCGTAGTTTCGGTACCTAGGTACGTTATCTAATAGGTAACTAGTAGTAGTAGAACGTAAACTAGTTTCAGAGATTACGTGATCAATTAGTCAGTGAGTGATTTTCCCTTTTATATATGTAGTGGAGGATGGAGTGCAGGGTAGCTGCGTGGAATGTTAGGGGAGGAATGACAGATAAGATGAATGAGCTGATGGATGTTATGAATGAGAGAAAGTTAGATGCAGTGTGCTTGACAGAGACCAAGCGCAAGGGCAGCGAAGTCTTGGAGCTCCCGGGTGGGATGCTCGCGCTTTGGTCTGGAGTACCAGCGAGCATGGCAGTCGGGGGGTTGGAATTTTGCTGTCCTCGCGATTGGCCTCCGGTATGTATGAGTACAAACTGATAGGTCCTAGAATCCTCTGGATCCGTGTAAAACTTGGTTTGACGAAGATTTTCCTGGTAGCTGCTTACGCGCCAGTATCTTCGTCGAACGCGAGTGAGCTAGAGGACTTCTGGAAGAGTATGAGAGAAGCTCTAAATGTGATAGAAGGAAATGAAAGACTTATAGTATGTGGAGACTTGAATGGATGGGTGGGTACCGCTCGCGATGGTTTTGAGTCGGTACTCGGGAAGTATGGGGATAAAAGGGTGAACGACGCTGGCAAGCTAATACTGGCATTTTGTAAGGAAAAGGATTTGTTTGTGGCGAACACAATGTTCAACCACAAACAAATTCATATGTATACGAGGAGATGTAAGTCAAAGAGAAGCATGATAGATCTATTCCTAATGGATAGTCGGCTCCGTAAACAGGTGATGGACACAAGGGTTTATCGAGGCGCTGAGCTGGGATCAGACCACTACCTAGTCATAACTAGGATTAGAGGTCTGTTCGCGGGTTGGCGTCATCGTACCGAGTGTCCTGAACCTGAGCCGACTTATAGCATCAAAAGCTGGAAGCTGCAGGATGCATCCATTAGGGATAAATATAATGAAAGGGTAGCCGAAAAGCTTGGCGATGTCAATGTAAGCAGTGAGAATGTGGAAAGTGTATGGCAGAACCTTAGGGATAGTATGATAAATGCCGCTGTGGAAGTGTGTGGAGAAACGAAAAGAGGCAGTAGTAATAAGCGTGATGCATGGTGGAATGAGGAAGTGAAAGAAGCAGTTCGAATGAAGAAGAAAGCATGGCTAGACTACTTAGCCTCGCGGAATGATTTTAATATGAAAGAGAGATACAAGCTGCAGAAAGTTAATACGAAGGCACTTATAGAAGAAGCTCGTGAAAGGTGCAGAATGAAAGCGGATGAAAGGTTGTCGTCCAATTTCCGGGATAATGCCAAGCTCTTCTGGAAAGAGGTAGGCAAGACCCGGAGTTGTTCGGCAATCTGCAGTATGAATAAAGTGCTTAGTGTTAACAATGACGTCCTAACAGACCAAAGTGACGTCCTGCAGAGATGGAGTGAATATTATGGAAAGATGTATGCAAGAAAAGACAGAGATGCCACATCGGGAAGGGGAGCTCACTTCGATGCTCCGGATCCCGATGTCATTGAAGTCATTAGTATGAAAGAAATAGAACAAGCGATAAGAAGTATGAAATGTGGTAAGGCTGCGGAAAAAGACAGAGTCACTGCTGAGATGATCAAGTACGGTGGGTCGCGTGTCTGGGACACACTATGTCTGTTATGCAACTTGTGCTGGCGGACGGGTGAGGTCCCAGATGACTGGCGAGTAGCAGTTGTAGTACCTATTTACAAAGGGAAAGGCTCGCGCCTAAACTGCTCCAGCTACAGGGCGATCAGCTTGGTCAGCTTAGCTAGTAAGGTGTATGCAAAGGTTATAACGGCACGAATGCAAGAAAAGTCTGAAAGGTATTTATGGGAGGCTCAATGCGGATTCCGACGTGGAAGAGGTTGCATGGATCAAGTGTTTTCTCTCCGCATGATCGCGGAAAAGTTTCTGGCTCTTAGCCAGAAGGTTTTCTGCGCTTTTGTGGATCTAGAGAAAGCATTTGATAACGTTGTGAGAGAAACGCTGTGGGACTTGCTGCCAGGATATGGTGTGGACGGCTCGCTACTGCGGGCAATACAGTCGCTTTATAGGGACTGTAAGGCTTGCGTGCGAGTAGGGGGGGATGTGTCACCTCTTTTTGATGTCTGTACAGGCGTCAAACAGGGATGTGTCATGTCCGCCTGGCTGTTCATAGTGTATCTGGACAGTTGCCTGCAGAAGTTGAAAGATTTTAATATGGGTGTGAATTTGGGTGACTTTACAGTAAACTGTCTGCTGTACGCTGATGATGCGGTGCTCATGGCCTCATCAGAAGCCGACCTTCAGGCATTAGTCACTAATATGAAAGAGGGGTGTGAAAGTAAGGGTCTCCGCTTGAATGCAAGTAAAACTAAGGTTCTAGTATTTGAAAGAGGTGACGTAAGAACTAAATGCGAGATTAGGGTAAACCAGGAACGTCTAGAGCAAGTGAATGAAATTGTGTATTTAGGAAGTATGTTTAGCGCGGATGGAAGATGTGATTCGGATGTGGAACGGCGAGTAGCTGCCGGAAACAAAGTTAACGGTGCTTTGTCCCAGTTAGTAAAGCGACAAAGCATCGTAAAAGAAGCACGACTGGCGATTCATAACGCAGTGCTAGTGCCAACTTTGCTTTACGGTAGTGAAACCTGGGTATGTCAGCAGATGCATGAAAGTAAATTGAATGCTGTGGAGATGCGATCACTTCGAAAGTTGTGCGGCGTTACCTTGGCTGGCCGAATACGTAACGAAGTGATACGCAATTTGGCAGGTTTGAATGAAAGTGTCAGCGTTAAGCTGGAAAAGGGCGTGCTCCGTTGGTTTGGACACGTCCAACGAATGAGTGAGGAACGATTGACGAAGAATATATATTGTTCAAAAGTAGAGGGTAGAAGGAGTCAGGGTAGGCCGAGACTTACATATGAAGACCACGTGAGCAGATTGCTCAAAAACGGAAAGGTCAAAAGTACTCGGATACCCAGACGTGCGTATGAAGCGATTGATGAATCTCGAAGAAGCGAAAGAAGTATGCATGGATCGCGAAGCCTGGCGATCTGTCCTCTCTGACTACCCCGTCAGGGATACAGCGTGAAGATAGTTAGTTATATATGTATATAATATAAATATAGATTAAGATAGCTCTCCGGATTTGCCCGTGAGGCAGTACGAACTCGCGTTGTACCTCACACCCATAATCCATACGCCCTTATCAGTTTTCAAATATTTATCCCCTATTACAATCATTTATCCCCTATTTTACACCCTTAAGGTTCGAATTTATAATTTTTAGAATTCATTTCGCTCCGTTCATCAGTTGGCACAAGCGTCAGATGTTTACATCAACATGATTCAATTTCTTAGAACCACTTGTTTGTGATATATGAAATAAACTTTCTAGAGCATAAAACAATCTAATTACTGTGTTTCACAATATTGATGTCGAATTAATTGTTCGCCTTTTGAAATTTTAGTAATGGTGTAGTTGACTTGACCGCCACGCAAAACAATTATTTTTTGATTCTAGCTTGCCTCGGGTGAGTCACGACCACTCGTCACAATGTCAAGAAGTATATCTTGCAAAAGTATTGTTTGTTTCAGATTTTTATCCTTATATAAGTTCGGGCCAATGTATATAATTCAATCTGGTTGTCCCTAGAGGATTGATCTTTTTAAAAAGCCAATCAAAATTGAGCTGTTACCTTGATTTGACTTTTACCGCCTTGGTGGCACAGTGGTAGTGTATGTGACTGCTGCGGATGAGTTTCCGGGTTCGATTCCCGGGTTTGAAGAAATATTTGTGTGACCCACAAATGTTGGTTTTGGATTTTGGGTGTTTCCTATGTAATATATGTATGTATTTAGAAATACATAAGTATGGTATGTAAATCAGTTGTCTAGATCCCATTGTACAAGCTTATAGCTTAGTTTGGGCTAGATAGCGATGTGTAAAAAAATAAGTATCCCACAAAAAGTACCGCTACTTAAACAGGATTTGATTTTCTAATGTATGTATGTAACATGTTATTGAAAAATATAGCCAGGCAAGTATTGACTTGCGGTTTGCTTGTTTAAGAGAGATGTAGAAAAAGACATCGTTACTTTTCCATCCGCTGCTTCTATGTCAGGTGACCCAGTTCGATTACAGTGTTCTGGTCATCATCGATGTAATATATATACCAAATCATAACGGTCCAACTTCAAATTTTAGTTTATCGCATTTGTGAAAAGGCGACCACTATTCACAATAGTCCATTTGGGCTAACAATATGTTCCACGTCAGAAATAAAAAGTGCATAAGTTAAATTGTATACTAAGTCCTGAAACAATCAGACTTACACATTTTGTAACCATGCCAATATTCAGTCGAGTGCCTATAGTTGTGTAGATATGAATACGGATATGGATTCTATAGGTACTAAGACAGAATTAATTTCTAAAATTTATAACGTTCAGGATATTAAAGCATCCAGACATTAAAATAACTGCCGGTCATCGACCGTTTCAACCGTTAACACATTCGGCAGTGACAAAAATATTTTGGCAAGATTTCAAAGATATTGTCCAAACAAATATACCTTCTTTAAATTTAATTCCTTTTTCAGGATAAATTTCGTTATAACTGCAAAAGTCATCATCGCGTGAAAATAGAATCGTTTAATCTTATGAGAAGAGGATTTACTTTGTTTACCTCGTTGAGGAAAAAACGAATACTTGCCTGACCGGTTTTCAAATGAGTGTTTTCCTACGTTTTCAGACTACGGCGTAATATATACGTCTATAAATACTTACAAATTACAGCTAGTTGATCATGTGGTTCATTTTCGCAAACTGCACTAAACGTAGTGAAATATGTATATATGTTTGTGATACGATCACTATCCAGGGCGGCATCGCTTCAGAGAAGTGGACCAGTAGTTCCTGAGATTAGCGCTTTCAACCAAACAAGCTCTTCAGCTTTATATTTTAGTAGGTATAATATAATAAATAAGCTTGTTCGAGTGCTGAAATTTGTCTAAGTATTTAGATATACTACCAATATTTTACAACACGAATAACAACAGAACGACAATTCTCTAAGTATCGGTTGATCGAAACAGGTAGCTTTAAGGAAGTAAGTACAATTATTACGACAATTAGTATAAAAAAGAAATACTATAATATATATTTTAAGGAAGTGTCACATGACCGTATTCGACCTTTAATGAAGGTCAAATGAGAATAAAGATATTTTCATATTTCAGGAAACTCGTTTCATGACGAGCGGTTGGCAGACTACATCACCTATTGATGACAAGTTTAACGGTGATAAATCATTTTCTGTACATAATGTTCATCATCATAGGTTGTTCAATTTACGATTGCATATAGGTATACATTAGGTAGGTTTAGTAGGTATCGTAGGATTTCTATCATTTTTGGTTTTTATTCACATATCGACAACTCCTATTTATAATTTAAAAAAGTAAACAATAATTGTAACAGTAGAAATGAACAGTTTGTCGTCTCAAATGTTTGCATTGTATTATTAATTTGAGTCCAATAATTGTAATGTAAAGAGTCTATGGTTTTTATCAATCACACTTACGTGTATATATTATTCCTGAACGGGTAATTATTATATAGTATTCCTGAAGAGGCATATTATACTCCCACATATTACCGTGTGCGTTTTGTCCCACGTAACAGGTGGTGATGGTGAGCCCATCGCCAACTTGGCCTAACGACTGCCATTTTACAGGCAACCGGGAGCGGGGCCAACGGTTTAACGTGCTTTCCAAAACACGGAAACGCTAGTTAATGGAAATGCCACAAAGCGGTTACCCATCCCTGAACAGCCATAGCGACAATTGTTTAAAGCAGTCATGGTTTACAGAACACTGAGTTAGCGGCGCTACTAGCGCCTCATGAGCCTATCTCAATTATATTATAAATGGTCTATAATTTGCGCTTGGGTGCAAAATTATTGGAGCCTCCAAATAACTTCACGCATCGGTAGGTAGCTTCAAGGAAACATCGACGTTTAGCCACGTACTGTTGCTATGTACATCAACTATATCACTTATTACGTAGCGGATTTCCTAGCAGTTACAACAAGGCTTTACTGGAAGTGCGATCGACTATCCTTCACACTGCTCGGCTCACTAGGAAAATATAGGACAGTCAGACACACGATTGATTGTATTAGGGTTTCGCAGTTTGAGGTTTTGGAACACTAAAAATATTTTATTTAATCTTTTTACACACACAACGCCATCTAGCCCAAATTAAGCTAATATAAGCTTGTGCAAATCTGTGTATATTCTATACTCATCAGTTGTCTAGACGACTGCTAAATATATAATAAGCTGACCCGCCCGTCATCGCCCGTGACATACTTTGAACCCCGTGGCACCCATTTCATCCCGTCTTTTATTAATTTCACAATAATGTACCTATGAACATTTAGAAGGATTAATAACCTATTTGTGTAAATAGCCTTCAAATTAACGCTGGTTTTTTAAAGTATTAAAATGGATATAGTGTGTTGTCCTTAAGAGATTTCCCGTCCTCACCGTCGCGGATTTTTTCATAGACCTATATTATATACACAATTCCACCATACATTATTTTGTTATATCTCAAAGGGTTTAGGCAGCGTTTTCGTTGAAAGCTCCCAGACGGCTTAACTCCTCCTCCTCCCAACAAATATCGTTATAATATAGTTAATGTATACAAAAACTTAACATATACATAAAATAATAATACATAAAAACCTTTCTTATGAATAACACTATCTATTAAAAAAAAACCCGCATCGAAACTCGTTGCGTAGTTTTAAAGATCTAAGCATACATAGGGACAGACATAGGAAACGATTTTGGTTAATAACAATTTTAAATTAAATAACATATTATATTATGTAGTGATGATGATACACACAAAAAACCCAATCTCTGAACCCAACATTTGCGAATTACACATAAATTTATTCTGACCTAGAATTCAAACTCGAAATCTCAGGACGGCAGTCGGATACACTTACTACTGTAAAAAAATGAAAACCATACCGGTGTAAAAAGGAGGAAGGATATCCTAGATATGGTGAAACAGGATTATTTAAATAATATTAAATATCACAAATAATAAAATTAAAAATAAAGAGAACGTAATATTTATTGTTTCTAAATTGTATTCTTAGTTACACATATCATGTATTTTTTATAACGTTTCTTGAGGTTAAAATCTTAAGTATTTGTGCCATCGAGCTGGTACCATCGCTGAACGTACCGATACAAACCATCCATCTAGGTACTTTTTTAAGATGTAGTACTTTACAGAGAACTTAGTAATATCACAGACAATATAATATAATTCTTATAGTAATATACATAGAAGGCTTTGATTTAAAATTGAGTATACCTTGATCTTGCTTGGGGACGCAGGGTGAAGACTCTTGGCATTTGGTGACGCATTTCTTGTGACACGATAAACCGCAATTCCGACATTGCATTGCATCTTTCAGCCAAATCTGTGAAAATGTATTATTAGGTTCGCCTTTTTTATGGGAGGTAGATCAATTGATCTACAATTGCTATAGGAGCTTCGTAAGTAAGATTTAATATTATTATTTAGAGATAGGTTATTATTCTTTAGATATAGGTTAATAGTATGTGCTCTGACCATAGATCCCACAAAAGAAAAAAATCAGTAATAACATCGAAAACGACGAGACTGTTATCAAAAATAATTTTTTTCTTCAATGTTAAGGGTTAAGGGTTAAGTTAAGGTAACAGGTTGGGCCGCTTAATTAATCTGGGTGCATTTGTAATTTAAATACGTATTTATTTAGTAAAACCTACTCGCACTTAATAAATGTATTAATGAAAATCCTTTATCACTGCTGATAAGACTAGAAAAAAAAACATCTTACCTTTTTATTACAGAAATCACATTGCGTCGATCTGTGAAAATGCGTTCGTACGAAGTCATGGGTTGCTCTAACAGGCTTCGGAGGCTTTGGAAGCACAGGGTCTCGAGATGTTCTAGATACTGATCGCGTTGTGCCATGACCTTCCCACTCCCACCAGACGAGCGCATCGCCGAAGCAAAGGCAGGGTTCAAAACCCGCATGGGATGACAGCTTATGACTTTTGCTGAAAGTTTATAACATTTATCAAAAACAGAAATGCTTTGAAATGTTATGTTATATGGTAAGAGTATTCTCAGAAAGCGATTTCAAGTCAGATTTTGTCAGACATTGTTTCATTTTGTTTCACTTAATGGCATCATTTATGATTCAGTTGGTATTATGGACATTGGCTGTAGGTTATGTATAAAAAAATATTTTAAATCATATAATTGTACCTGTATTTGAATTTTACCTAGTTATTATTAAGTTATTATATATGTTGAAATGTGGACAAAAAATAAAAGAAAAAAATTAAATGAAAATATTCATATAAAATGGTCTTATTATAGGAAATTGTAAAAACAGGAAAATTGTAAAACTTACTTGTAATGAATATGAAAGACATGCAAGAAAAAAATTGGGTTTTATTTCGTTTTGTCCTAAAGAAATACTTGGGTAACACAGATCTGTGAAATTAGAAAAGTTGAAAGATATAGCTTGAATCTCTTAACTTTGTACAAGAATAGGATATATGTACAGGTTGGGCAAGTAATGTAGCGAACTCACCTAAACTTGATATCGACATCTGGCGGTAAGCACTGGTACCTCTTCATATGATGCGGAACTGTAGAGTCTTGGCACTCAGCCAATAACGCAGTTAATGGTATATTCAAATATCCAAGCAGAATTTCATCTTTTTCTCCAGCGACTGTAGCCCAAACATTGATATTTAAATATTTGTGGTTTTCGTTTAGTTTAAATTCGGTTTCTTCGTCGAATGATATAATAGGCTTCAATGATGTCGTTTTAGTCCAGAACATTTGACAAATCTCTACGTGTTCAGTCTGTCTTGGGCCGCCGGTTTCAAATATTTGCTCATCATCGTCAAACTGTTCTTTTTCATGAACTTTGCATTCTGAGGAATCAGTTCGTATAATGGGGATATCTGAGTGTTTGATAGTCTTGTTTAATTGAGTCACTTGCCTTAAGGGCGTATTTTCTCCGGAGGCTGGTGGAGTACTTCCAGCGGAGCTATCGGAGGACTTATTTTCAACTGAGCATCGACGTTTCCGAAGGCCTAAGTTAGCTGACGCAGGCTGCTCGGTAGATTTTGATTGTCGCACTGGTTCAATTTTTTGTTTGGCTTGTGTATTAGTCTCGTTTTGAGATTCTGCTGTTTTGGCTGGACTTGATTCAGGGTCCTGAAGAATATAACACAGTTCTCGTATTTATTACTAAGATATGACAAAAACATAGACCCGGACAACAAAAACTATATTTCATACGTACCGATGCTTTGGATGCAGCAGCTCGTATACCTTGTAGGCGAACTCCCTCCATAACTTCAGAGACTCTTCGGAAGGAAAAGTTTGGTTTCATTCTCTTCGGCTCAGAGGAGTCGTCTCTCCGTGCAGCTGCACCACTGCCACCTCTTTTCACGCGAACTGTCACTGCACGACGTTCGACTAGGCGGAGAAGTTTAGCGACCTGATGGTAAACAAAATTATGAAATAAAATATTTAGTGACATTACTAATAAGTAGAGCTGTATTAAAAAACATTACTCACTACTTGAAAAATGCTTGAGGATCGTTTTTGGCCTTATAAAACTACGCTCAAGTTTTTATTGAGTTTTGAGAAACGTTCTGTAATTCGGCTCAAATGTACAGATAATTATTTTCTGCTCAAGTGGAATACAGCTTGAATAATGAAGACAAATTATATTAGATTTAAAATGTGACTTTTAAAAACAAGGACCCTTACCTGTGCAACATTATTGACAGGTTTATTGTCAATAGCGAGCACGACATCATCTCTGCGCAGATCGGCGCGGTACGCCGCAGACATCGGCACCACGGTGTCCACCAGCACGGCGCCCACTCCCTGGCAGCACACCAGTCCTAGGTTGCCCGTAATGGATGGCAGAACTACGTCCAAAACTAAAACGCCACGACGAAGTGATACCTGATCGAAACAAAATAAAGCCTATATTTAATGTTACAATCGATATAGGTACCTACTTATAATTCAATTTATTTTTCTCTTTTTTTAAAGTAATTGTTCTGTGGTTTGAGGTAACATGTAATTAAAAATATTTTAAATATCTTTTCCACTAAATATATATTGAAATTATTATAAATATATTACAATAAATTTAATTGAAATATTACACTAAGACCTGAAAGGGATCTAGAAGGGAAAAAGGAATAGGCCCGATAATAAGTCCCTGTGAGAGCTGCGGTAACTATCCAGTATTTGGGACAGGCCGCGTATCGCCCTTACGGGCCTTGTCGGTATAAATTTGTCGCTGCCGGCTGTGGTGCAAGCCATGGTCGGCAGCCAACACTGTTGGGCAGCCGTCGCCTCGTTTGCTAGCGAGGTGATGGCGGCGAAACGTGAGGAGTTGCGGGTTCGGGAGCGTATGGGACAGACGCTTCCGCCCCGCCGTCCGGTTCGGGGGCGTCGACGTGCTCAATACATGCGCGGCCCCGAATAGTGTCTGGCCGTGGGCGGAAGGTCGGGGGACACCGCCCAACTGGCCACTTGGCGACGGGCACCCTTTCTGTGTTCCAGGGGGTGCCCTCTTTTTGCGCACGCCCGTACCGGCCGCTCTCACCTCCTGTGCTTATAGAGGAGCGCTCGAGAGCGGTGGAGGTGCGGGCTAGTTCATCAGCTCCTTAGGGAGCTCCGGGGTGGTCGCTTATTGACCGCCCCGAGACGGACCCCTCCGTTCTGGGGTGCCCCTTGCCGGCTCGCAGTGATTTAACCTCAGGCCTACCCTGCGAGTCGGTTTTAAGGTGAGGCGGAACACCGCGGGGTTTAGTGGGTAGGACGGCCCTCTCTCTCGGGCCGGGAGAAAAGTTTTTGGCTACATCATTGTTCATGCCAAGTTGCATGCAAATCCGAAGAAAAATGCGACCTGTAGGCTGAATGGACGGACGGACGGTCGGACATCAATAGCATTTTTCCCGCACCAGTGGAGTTAAAATGGAGCAATAACTGCTACTCTAAATAAAACAGATATGCATACCCATCCATGCGAATCTACAGCTAAGGAGGCACGTACACTTGCAGCACCTCCTGACCATTGCAATCTGGAGACCTCCATGAGTCGGACAGTAAGCCTTCCATTGGGAGTCGGTCCATCTTCACCTTCTGTACTCCCCGGGTCTGACTTCGGGAAGAACGGCTTATAACTGTAAAGTGGATCTCATGTTTACTGATCCGGTATATATAGTTAAGTTATCTGATACTATATTTATCATTTGTAAATATGTCTTGATATGCAGTTATCGGTGAGTAAATGTTGTGATAGCCTAAATAAATAACTAGGACATTACAAATTGGATAATATATTAAATTTACACTTTACAAGGTAGATAAGCTCAACTCATCGTTAGATAATTTATAACTTCATTTGTTAGCTTAACTTTGTGCGTTTAGACTTTTTGCAACTAAATAAGTATTTGGAAAAAATTCAGAAAAAAGAATGTTTCTTTATAGGTACTTATTATCTACATGTAAGACGTTTTCTATGTATAATATGATGTATTATTATATAGAAATAAGTATACAAGTATGTTCAGTCGTTTGCTTTTTATATTTACTGCTACGCCACAGAGGCAGACAATACTATACATACATACATACATATTATCACGCCTTTATCCCTGTAGGGGTAGGCAGAGGCATACTATACGCCCAAATTTCATCATATGCATTTTTGTCCCACGTAACAGGTGATGAGCCCATTGCCGTGTTGATATTGACAGGCGCAGGCTGTGGCGACCTGCTGTTGAAAATTTTCAAGCCGCCCATAAGGCCTTCAACCAGGCTTAACGACTGCCATTTTACTGGCAACCGGGACCAACGGCTTAACGTGCTTTCCGAAGCACGGAAACGCTTGCAAATGTAAATACCACAAAGTGGTCACCCATCCAATGACCACCTATAGCGAATGTTGCTTAACACAGTGATCGTTTACAGAACACTTGAGTCCGTGGGGCCATGAGCGCTTCAATAAATATCATCTCACCGTATTTTATAATTGGGCAAAGTATGCCTTTGCGCGACTGCTCTTCTAATATGTGTTGCAACTAAAGATGCCAGCCTAGGCTTGATCTGTCTCCCCTGGAACCTGCCACGTACTCGAAGCTCAAGTTTTGGTGGAGATTCAAAGGCGAGCGCCCAATGCGTGTAGGGTGTACGTCGAAACATCACTCGTACATTGCCGCTTATGCTCTCCACTGGAAGTCAATGTAATAAAATCTACTAAATTGCATTAATATTTGCCCGATTTGTCGACATTTATGACTACTGGTCCGCTACTCAGGGTACTAGCGTGATGATATATAGCCCATAGCCTTCCTCGATAAATAGACTATCCAAATAAAAATATTTTTTTCAAATCCGTCCAGTAGTTTCTGAGATTAGCGCGTCAACCAAACAAACAAACTCCTCAGCTTTATTTAATAGTATAGAAGACTGAATATAGATACCGACTACACGGAGTGGGATGCCGCGGATTTCAAAAAGACATTTCGCAGAACAATTTATTATCACATTAAAGACAACACAAAATTAATGGCCATAAACAGACTAAGGTATAATTAAGGTACTTGCAAAATAAATATTACCTGGAATAGTATTGAACACCTTTGCATTCTTTGCGTTTTTCATAACAGGATATCAATATTACCTATTTTTCGAACATTGTTCCCATTAGATTGTCGATAAATTATGAAATCTATGCCTATTCGCTTATAATAGTACCTAAGCTCAGCCGTATACCATTTTATCGAAGAGATATTGTAGGTATGTCAAAAGTCTAGATGGTGTATCTACATCCCACATTATCAAGTAAGCAGGTGGTTCGGTAAAAAACCAAAAATACATCACGTTCGGTTTTTGATATTCCTTTTTTACAACTACCAACGACAGCTCAATGACATACCTTATGAAAACACTTTGTAACGTACTTTGTAAACATAACCTAAGTTACTAAGGCCCACTTGCATGAATACTGGGGTTAAATAAATAATTATAGAGTTAGTTAACTCGGAATTAAGTAAATAACTTTTTAACCCTAATCATGTCTTGCACCATAGAAAAATATCATCGGGTTAACTAACCCAGTATTTTAGATATGTCATCCAACTAAACATTAATGATTGAACAAAGAATTAAACAGGTATGTATATCTCTTTTACACTACAGTTAGCCACATAAGACTTTTTCAGCCAAGTGCATTTTATTTTTATCGTATTATCTTTGCGCGGCGTGTCACTTTGAGGAGTCCGTGTCACGCATGTGTCACGTGCCACTGCATTGTCTGTCAGCTGCTAACCCAACGTTTGACGAATTAACCCTCAGAAATCGTTGAGTTAAAATTTTAGCGATTTAACCCTAGGTATACCCTTAACTCGGGGTGATGCGAGACAAATTGATGATTTAACTCGGGTTTAGTCCATACCTGCGAGTTATACACATTAACCCAAGATCGTGCAAGTGGGCCTTAAACAACAAAGACCTTATACTTATAACGTTGTAAGTATAAGGTCTTTGTTATATATTAATCAATGAGCGTTCGAATTTCTTATAAAATCGCCACAAAACAAATAGGAATTGGACTGAGGGTAGTTGGAAATAACTACGAAGCTAATAAAACTGTTATTTTACATACTGCTGCGGTACAGCACGTAGACGTAGTATACAGCTGCGATCATAATTACTTTGTTTTTGAAATCCCACTATAAATGAGCGTTAAACTATATTTTCTTTAAACGATTTAAAAGTTATAAGGAAACATTTAAAAGTTATAAGGAAACATTACAATTAAGAAAGTTATTCTATACATTTTTGGGCATTCAAGCATTGCAGAATTAATGTTCCCTGGATCTCATAGGCTTATCAGCAGTCTGTATTCTATAAAACTTCCATATTCTCAAAGTTTGAGATTTAAAGGAGCTCAAAATGAATCACAACCCTAGTTATCTATTTTGTCAGATGGAGACGTCCGAATTGTTGGGCAACCTAACATATTGCATATTCTTACGTGGTTAATTTATTACTCATCATCATCATCCGAGCGTCTGTCCCAGTTGCGTCTCGCGACGCCCGGGGTCCGCTTTCCTACATTTTCTCCTCCACTTCGCACGGTCGTCGGCATCCCCTGTAGTCAGACCATTGGCACGCATGTCATCCCTTACGACGTCAAGCCAGCACTTCTTGGGTCTTCCCCTCTTACCGGGACCCGGCGGGGCTGACATGGCCAGACATTTGTTACCTACGTAGCCCGGCGGATGCCGCAAGACGTGACTATACCAACGAAGGCGACACTCTTGCAACTTGTCTGCAATGTCACGGACGTGAAGGCTGCCGCGGATGCGAGAGTTCCTCACGCGGTCCATCCGCGTGACTCCACACATCCACCGCAGCATCTTCATTTCCGTGACACGCAGCTCCTGCTTGTGTCGCTCCAATATCGGCCACGTCTCACTGCCATGTAAAAGGACAGGTCTAATAATGGTTTTGTAGACCTGTTCCTTCAACCGGATCGGCCAATTTGGGGTCACAAATGACACCGGTCATCTCCCGCCATTTGGCCCACGCGGCAGCAATGCGTGACTTGACATCGCAATCGATGTCACTGGACGTGTGAAAAACAGATCCCAGGTATTTAACCTGGTCCGTGCGCTCGACCAAATCACCGCCTATGCGGACGGATGTGGGATCTGTCGAGTTTAGTGCCAAGTACTCGGTCTTCGCCACATTTAGTTTCAGACCGCCGTTCTCAAGCGTCTCCTTCCCCGCCTTTACACGTCGCACCAATCTGCCCCTGTCCGCGTCTGCTAGCGTAATATCGTCAGCATACATGAGCAACCATGGAGGCTGCTCATGCAGGTTTCTGATGCTGTCCGACAATTCGTCTAATATTACACTGAACAGAAGCGGACTAAGGACAGAACCCTGGTGTACCCCGACGGTGATGGGGAAGGGTTTCGTGTCGCCAACAGCAGTCCGAACCATTGAATCGGAGTCACAGTACATGTCCCGGATAGTGTCAATATAGACCTCTGGAACCCCTTTGGACCGCAGTGCCCACCAGATCATCGCACGAGGAACACAGTCGAAGGCCTTCTGCATGTCTAGAAACAAACAGTGCAGAGTCGTGTTCTGCGACCTGTATTTCTCTGCGACAACCCTCAGGGCAAAAACAGGGTCCGTAGTCCCATGACCAGGGCGAAACCCATATTGACACTCCGAGAGAGTACACTCCTGCCGGATCTGAGAGTCTATAATCCTCTCGAAAATCTTCATGGTGTGGGACATCACCTTTATACCGCGGTAGCTCCCGCACTCCTGCACTGACCCCTTACCTTTGAAGACTGGAGTAATAATACTCAGTCTCCATTGGTTTGGGATCAGCCCGCTGAGGAGTATGCGGTTAAAAAGGTTTACTAAGATGCCCACACCGCGAGGATCCATCGCCTTCCAGGATTCGATGGGGACTCCATCGGGTCCGACAGCTTTCCGATTTTTCATGCGGCGAAGCGCAGTCAGGACTTCTCCAGGCGTTACCGGTGGCACTAGTCCCTGATTCGGAGGGAGGTCCGGAGGCTGCACCTCTTTATGCTGTTTATTAAGCAGCTCGTGGAAGTACGAGCGCCATCTCTCCTTTACCGCGAGGTCTTCGCTTAACAGGTTGCCCTCAGGGTCTTTTACACAGTGACACAGGATATATCCAAATCCTGTGCCACTTTGACCCTGGAGCGCGCCAGCTTATAGATGAGCTTCTGCCCCTCAGACGATTCCAGCTTATCATACAAAGGTTGTAAGTGGTCTTGTCTGGCTCTGGCTACAGCTCTCTTTGTGGCGTGCTTGGCATCCCTGTACGCGTCGCGGTCTTCGGGAGATCCGGTCACTTGCCATTTTTTAAAGAGGGCTTTCTTCTCCCTGGTCTCCCTCAGGACTGCGTCGTTCCACCACCAAGTTTCCTAGTCACATTTGCGTCTACCCTTAGACTCACCGAGCATCACCTTCGCCGCTCCAAGGATGGCCGCCTGAACTTTGTCCCAGTAATCTTGAACTGGTTCGCCTTCAGTGTCGGTGCACTTGTCACCGACAGCTGAGACGAACTCCTGGGACCTAGTTTCATCAAGCAGCCACCATCTGATGCGGCGCTGGCACCGCTCGATGCGTTTGCCTTTAGGCTTCACGCAGAGGTCAATGACAAGGAGAAGGTGTTGTGCAGTAAGACTCTCATCGGGTATGACCTTGCAGTTGGCCACCTTGCCGATGCTGTGTCGCCTAGTGATTAGGAAATCGATCTGAGTTGTACGCCTCCCGCTTTTGTAGGTGATGAGATGTTCGGATTTCTTTTTGAAATACGTGTTCACAATGGCCAGTTCGGCAGCCGCACACGTTCTGCGGATAGTTTCGCCTTCAGCGTTGCGGGTGCCGTATCCAAAACCACCATGAACACGCTCAAACTCCTCACACCTCTCACCCACATGACCGTTTAGGTCGCCGCCCAAAACGATTCCCTGTGACAACGGAATGCTCCGAAGCACTCCCTCGAGTTGGCCCTAAAACGACATCTTATCGGCGTCGCTACAACCGGCCTGTGGCGCGTAGGTAATTATCAGATGGGTAATAATCCCATCGATAAGCACCCTCACGATCATAAGCCGGTCGCTACAGCGTTTCACCTCCAAGATGCCGCTCTGCAGCCCTTCGGAGAGCACCACGTCCACCCTGTTCTCCCCACCAGGCGCACCCGTGTAGTACAGCTTGTAGCCTTTCTGCAAAGGCCGCGCTCTGTTGCCCTTCCACCGAGTCTCCTGCAGGAACGCCACGCCCACCCTCCGTCTGGAGAGTACTTCGGCCAACTCTACCGCACGCCCAGTCAGCGTGCCAATGTTCCAACATGCGAAGCGGATTCGGGTTGGGGCTAACTTCTGTAGCCGTGCTGGCCCGACACACGGCAGCCCTAGCTTACTTGCCACAGGAGTCGGGCAGGGCTCCTGCGCGCCGTTTTGCGGCGGCACCCTATCCCTAGCAGCTTTCCTATTGTACTTTACCATTATGTTTTGGCGGGTGGCTTTTATGGGAGCGACACCCTCAGACCTCCCAACCTCAGAGGGGAAAGCCAGCGCCAGAGCCTCGTCCGTTAATCAGCAGGTGCACGCACTAGCACGGGAGGTTGACTTGGGCCCCGAAGATCTTGGTGGGGCCCCTTACACCCCCATGGTTAATTTATTACTGCCCGTGTATATTTGACTGCCTCTGTGTCGCCGACTGCTACGCAAGAGGTCGTTGGTTCGATTCCCACCCAGTATAAAACTTTGTGTGATGAGCACGATGGTTTTTTCTGTGTCTCGGTGTTGTTTATCTATAATATCTATGTATTTAGAAATATATATGTATGTTTATAAGTTATCTGGTTACCATAGTACAAGTTCTGCTTAGTTTGGAATCAGATGGCGTTGTGATAGTTGTCCCAACGATATTTATTTTTATTTATTTTTTTATTTTCAAAGATATAGTTGTGAAGTTGATACATTTTTTTGACACTCACCAGTAATAGATATGTTCGCGATTTTACCAAGCAACATCACAGCATCCACATCGATGTTGAAGTTGCCATCATACGCCAAGTCGAATTTCAGGTCTAAAGACCTGAGTCTTGCTCCGTCTTGTTCCAATTCACCCGATAGCAGTCGAAGGTTAGAGATGCTGGGGAACTCTGAGCCTACTTCCAAGGAACGAAGCTGTGGAACAAAATTATAATTTTATTTAATAATGTATCTATCTAGTTTTAAAAGTATCAAAGTAAGTATCAAAAGGGCGTGCTCCGTTGGTTTGGACCCGTCCAACGAATGAGTAAGGAACTAGGACGATTTAACTAATGGACGCGCTATCTTACCGTTTACGCCGATACCTCGCTTGCCATTTGCTAAGCATTTTTAGCTAAGCCGCTGTACCGCGGTCTCAGTCTATCGTACACGTTTGGAGGGGAATTTATAAAGATAATATTACGAAATGTGCTGTGAAATGGTGTAAAAGATTTAGAAGTCGAACAATTTACGTTTCTTTTCACTCGTAAGTAAAATTTTATTTCATTCACATAAATATTTTTAATAAAAACCATTAATTATTAAAACATACCAACAACTTAATCGGCCTATATTCAATATACTTTCATCTATACTAATATTATAAAGCTGAAGAGTTTGTTTGTTTGTTTGGTTGAACGCGCTAATCTCAGGAACTACTGGTCGGATTTGAAAAATTCTTTTTGTGTTAGATAGCCCATTTATCGAGAAAGGCTATAGGCTATATATCATTACGCTACTACACCGGGGGGCAGAGCAGTAGTCATAAATGTCGACAAATCTACAATTATGTGCATCATTGTAGAATTTATAAGCGACGGGATTAAATAGGTGCGACGGGAGGTCGAAATATTCCACGGGCGAAGCTGTGGGGGTCATCTAGTTGTCTATAAACATTATACAAATTAGCCGAATAATATTGTGTCAAATTCGTATTGCATACCCACATCTTTCTATTGTCCGTTGTATTTTTATTGGTTGTTAGACAGTGACAACACTTCATGCAAGAGTAAGAAAACAATATGTGTGTGCCCCATGCACGAAAGTTGGTTAAACGTGATTTCATACTTTATTGAGTACATTATGCATCCATTGGTTAAACCGTACTAGGTAAGGAACGATTGACGAAGAATATATACTGTGCAAAAGTAGAAGGTAGAAGGAGTCAGGGTAGACCGAGACTTACATGTAAGGACCACGTACCCGGATACCCAAACGTGCATGTATAGAGCGATTAATTAAACTGCATTAAGCGAAAGAAGTAGGCATGGATCGCGAAGCCTGGTGATCTGTCCTCTCTGACTACCCCGTCAGGGATCAAGCATGAAGATAAGTTAAGATTTTTCTATCAAGTGATGCAGAAAAATCTTCGCAGAAGTCATTCATTCATGTAGTGGATACCATTCTATCGTAAATCAAGGTTTTACATTGTCTCTTCTTCGAGAACTTCGTTCGTGGGACAACTATTCTAGCTTCCGCAGGTAATAAGGATACAGGCATATATACTTCTGGCACCCTGACCAGGCTTAGTAAACAACTTGAAACACACGCGAACACTACATCCGCAGGTGTACTAAGTCCGCTCACAGAATGATGTAACATCATAGGTTTTTCTTAAGACGAAAATCTTCAGTAATATTTGAATGTGAATTAGAGGAGATGCTCAGTAGGGATTGTGCCTACACTTCACCTTTACAAGTACTTATTCAAGTAATAACGCAGCGATCAATAAAACCAATATGGCGGTTTTTTTTTTTTTTATTCCTTGTTGAGAAGGACGTGTATACATCATCGGACACAAATCATATTTTATCCTTTGATCGTGATCAGTGGAGCGTAAAGCCTACAGTAAAATAAATAGTTACCTTATATAGCTGTTATATTATATCATTTAGCGGATAAGAAGTGGTTCAAGATGAGATCGTAATTATAGCACGCCCTTACCCCAAGTCTGGAAACCATGAGTGTATCTCGTGACGTGTATTAACAAGTAAATCAATAAAATTGCAATGATAATTAACAATGACTGATTAAATTAAGGGGTGAAGGCTTGTCGAAGCGTAGGCTTATTTAATACAAAACAAAGCGGTAAACAGTGGTGATAATTGAATGATTCCCCTTTCGACATTTTTGTGGGTTGGGAGTGGTCTTTGTTATAATTGATCAATAATATGTAACTATGTATATGTCTCTTGTTTCCCATATTTTTATTTAGTTTAATATGATTTGATTTGATCGATGTTAATTTTACCCAGAGATAATATAGATACCTTTATGTTTTGCCTGACCAAAGGTGATTACCCTAGCCTTGGGACGTTTTCAATACCGAAGCGACTCTATTGCCCTGTTGAAATAGACAAGTACTACATACTGTGGTGGCTACCTGCTGTGGAATTTTTGTAGCCGCCGATAAGACCTTCGACTTGGCTAAACGACTATTATTGGCAATTAATTATTGAAAAAAGATCACTATTATATGACTGTTATGAGTAGCTGTAATATGTTGGAAGTGACAGCGGTAAGACTTCACAACGCCAGTACGGGTTTAAGCAGGTGCACCACGAGCAGGTGAGGCTCTGGAGATCTTAGTGGAACACTTTACACCCTCGAATCCAGATTCGAGGGTGTAAAGGGTAACCAGATACATTTAAAAAAATACGGGTTGCGCTCCGGGAGTGCCGACAGAAGTGAAAACTAAATTTATTAATAATTTATTTATCTATACGAGTTCGCGGTCTGCTATATGTACATGCATATATGCAAATACTATAGCTGCATCTCGTAACGGTGTCGCGAGTCCAGAGATTTTATGATCTAAAAATATGCTAAAAGAAGTTTTCACTTCAATAAATACTTATTTGAAAAACAATACACATTTTTTTTCATTCTCATAATATTACCGTTAACGATTCAAATATCTTCCCCGAAGAAGTTTTTGCAAGCAGTTCTGCTAGCTCTGTGGCCATGCGTCTGCGCAGCCAACGTGTGTCAGCTGTGCTCTGTTGGAAGATAAACTGCAGCATGGCGTTGAGTGCTCCCTCCGGTGTGCTGCCTGCCCCTCGCGTAAGCTCGTTGAGAATCTCCTGTAGAAGCAAATAATATTATTAAGTTTGTAGAATGGGCAAAACTTTATACCAAATTGTTCAAGTAAGGCTCGATGTCCACGTCGAAGGTACACCCTACATAGTCGCGTATTTGTCGTTTCAGGATTGGTGTATCACATTTCCTCACAGTTTACAATGGAGTTTACAGTTCATACAAAAATGGGCTCCCCACCTATGACGTAGGACAGGAATGCACATCATGATTTCACATTTGCGGGCGTATAATTTGCCTCTGCCACTCCTTCGGGTATAATGTGTGATTCATAAACAAACACACTAAACAAGTACCACACTAAAAGCATATTATACGCCCGGAAGTACAGTTAGTGGATTCACATGTGCATGCAGGACAGCGAAATAATTGTAAACATGCGCTTGTAATACTGCTCGTGGCCAGGGTGCCATATTGTGAACCCAGATTTTGTATTAGTGTTATGTGGTATAGTAAAATCGCGAATATTGTTTAATCTCTATAAACCTTAGTTTTAAAAATCTCTTGATTTCATTAATTTACATAGTAGAAGCGATCGTAGCCTCGCGGACTCAGTGTTCTATAAACGATCACTGCTTTAAGCAACTTTTACTATGGCTGATCCTCGGATGTGTGACCACTTTGTGGCATTTACATTTGCGAGCGTTTCCGTGCTTCGGAAGGTATGTTGAGCCGTTGGTCCCGGTTGCCAGTAACAAGGCAGTCGCTAAGCCCAGTTTTAACAGCAGGTCGCCACAACCTGCATCTGTCCATTTCAAAACGGCAATGGGCTCACCACCTGTTTCGTGGAACAAAAGTGCATAAGGTAAAATCTGGGCGTATAGTATGCCTCTGCCTACCCCTTCGGGGTAAAGGCGTGACAATGTGTATGTATGTATGTATATTTAGGCTATTCAAAAAATAAGAGAAACCTTGAGTGCACAAAGACCATAACAGTAGTAATCTGATTACTTTTCAATCAAATAATGTGTACTAACAGTATAGTGGATACAATTATGTCATTACCAATGGAAAAGGTAAGACTGTCAGTAATATTGATGACATTACTACTTTGGTGGCAAGGTTTGGCCCCCTATAAAAGCGTAGGAGTAGGCGTACTTATCTTCTTGGGCAAGACAAGCGTCCATTGAGGATTTTAGATGTGTAGAACGACAACACTACGACAGGCATATCCCTATAACCCTCGGCTAGACAGCAAAACTTGAAAATCTAATGATGCAACAGACTAACCACTTTATGTGGCATCATTCTCTCGTTGGCATAATGATTTTATCGTCAGAGATCTTGAATCACATCATAATTACATTTTAAAGGTCTATAACCGCGAATGAAGGCCCATCTACACTAATATTATAAAGAGAAAAACTTTGTTTGTTTGTTTGTAATGAATAGGCTCAAAAACTACTGGACCGATTTTAAAAATTCTTTCACCATTTTAAAGCTACATTATCCAAGAGTAACATAGGCTATATTTTATTTAAAAAAAAATAGGGTTCCATAAGATATTTGGGTTTTTTGGACACAAGGTGTAAAAAATCAACCAGAAGCGTTACTTATTTTGCGTTCGCTGCCTAAACTATAAAAGATAGATTCATAAAATGTTCTAATTAATTGTAGATCTTATAAATATCTACAAAAAAGTCCGCGACACACTATACCTATCTATGTCGAATGAGACACAACAACCATTTTTTTATTTAAAAATCATGAATTTTTTTTGGACTACATTTATCGAGTTTTTTTTACTCTTGCTATTAATCCTTATCAAAATAAATTATTTCATCACTAAGTACAGTTTATTTAGATAATATTTACATATTTCGACCAGGCCGTGCGGGCGTAGGTAGGTAGTGGAGAGCGAAGAAGTAATTAACGAATTCGGAAAATCTTCATACATTATTGTGAAATTAATAAACGACGGGATTAAATGGGTGCCATGGGGTTCGAAGTATGTCACGGGCGAATCCGGGCGGGACAGTTAGTTTAAAATAAAGTGGATGCTTACAAAATGTACTAATTGATTTTATTAAGGCTAATGTAAATTTGGTGACAGAAAAAACATGAAAGCAATTATGGATCTCTAATATCATTTTACCCCCATTGTAGCTAATAGGTTAATTAGATTAGATCTGGACTTTTATTGGGGTTTTTACAGAACCACAGAAACAGATAAACACGAAACAGATTAAAACAACATAGCGTGTCGTGTAGTGTCGATTTTTTTACAGCTAGATAGATAGATAAAATTTCTCTCAACGTCGATAAAGAAGTTTCACTTCAAAAATGAAAAGCTTAATTCGGTACAACACATGACCCTCATTCTGAAAATATATTAAACAAATTAATTTTGTATATATGAGTATTTTTGGGCGGTTGTAAACTACAGTATAATTCATGACAAGTAACTTTAAAGTTTTTTTTTCATGAATTATACTTTAAAAAAAGATAGGACATTAAACATTAAAGAAGACGACTGAACTTCGTGTAAGAGTCTGCAGGGCTTTACGATTTGCATAATTCATGATGTAAATCTTACACTTTCCTCATAAAAGATTGTGACTGCCTCAGGGATTTTTAGGGAAAATAGGGATTTATGATGGCTGTCTTTATTAGATTGTAATTTTATTCAGTGGCGAAATACCTACTGTAAATTCATTTCTTTTTGTTCGCAAAATTGTGCTAAGGCTTGTGTGAAATAGCAAGATTTCATGCCGTGTCTTCGTAACATCGAATTGTTGATTAAGAGTACAAAATATTTTTTTTTATACCTCTGAGGTGCCAGACAAGCGTACGGCCCACCTAATGGAAAGCCTTTACTCTTATACAGTGAAGAGAATTATCGCCAGAATGGAACGATATAAAATATAGTATCTTCGTGTGCATTATTTCCTCCTACAATACTGAGTTCTTCAAGCGGAGTGTGAACACATCATCGGGCCGCCAACTTGAGGGACGCTGTCAGTAGTCATGTCGACTATGAGAATTATGTCTTCTTTCGTATTCATGTATTAGTCGAATATGGAGGCAAAATTCGAAGTCGAATAAGGAGCTCAATTCGCTAGATGTCGCGGATTAGGCTTTGCATTAGGCGGGGAGCGTCATTTTGGTGTGCAAACTATAAAAAAAGACTAGATCAACAAAAAATTAATGTCCAGCAGATTCGAAAGCAAAGCAGTGTAAAAAAAGTACACTGCTTTGCTTTCGACTACCTCTGTGGCGCGGCGGGAGTGTATCCGACTGCTACGTAAGAGGTCACGGGTTTGATTCCCGGGTCGGAACAAATATTTGTGTGATCCACAAATGTGTGTTGTGTAAGTATGGGTGTTTCCTATATATAATATGTATGTATTTAGAAATATATAAGTATGTTCATCAGTTATCTAGATCCCATAACACAAGCTAATATTAGCTTACTTTGGGCTAGATGGCGCTGTGTGAAAAGTGTCCCACAATATTTATTTATTTATTTATAAAGTATGTAAATAAAATCACATTCCCCTGTCAGCTAACTATTTTGTACCTTAATTAAAAAAGTATTTATGTATAACCTTTACATAAATACTTTGAGAATACCTAACATACAAAAGCCTAATTATATGAACACCTTGCAAAAAGGAAAACATGCCGGATGAAATAAATAATGAATGTACAACAGATCAACGAAATCAGCCGATCAGACCAATCTATTCCTACCAAATCAAGGTAGCTTGGAAACTAAGGTCCGTATTCCAGAACGTTTATCAACGCTCAAGAAACACTTGAGAGTAGATTTTATAAGGCAAAATCTAATCTCAAGCGTCGATCGAGTATTGAGAAACGTTCTGGAATACGGGCCTAAGTATAATCAATCACGTCAAATTCACCAATATTGTTATGCTACTTAATAATTCTTTTAGTTTTGTGTGTGAAAGTTCTGTAATCTATCAAGCAATTTTGATCTACTCTTTCACCTACATGAGCAACATGGATCAACGACTTTGAAAAGGTTATAGAGAGGGATAGGGCCAACTGCCAACTTGTAATTATGTTATTGATGTACGATTGTTTTGGTAAGTATTTATCCTCTCCAGTTTTTTGTCTACGTCAATTCCAGTTGGAAATAGTACATTATTGCAAAGGCCGGGAAATAGACAATTGCAGGTCGAGTATTGGTGTACTAATACGAGACAGGCAATTGCCATTCCGGCCGAGGCAATATGTAGTGATTTTCTCAAAAGAATGCATGGATATAAAACAAAAGTTTTATACATTTAATTTAATTAATATTAAAAGTCACATTAGCCATATTTGGCATAGGTGAGGCCGCGCTGGTAGCCAAAGTCTGCCGGGAGCTCTGGGACATCTTTACCCTTTAGTTACCCGGTGCGTCTGGCAATAGACAGTCAGGCGGGGACTGTGTGGTTTTAGCCGGTTCGAGTGCGGCATGATTCCGAGGGGATTTCCACACGTTAAATAAAAAAAGTCGTATTGGGCAATTACCTAATAGAAGAAAATATTTTTCATTTTCCTTTAGCAGATTGTACGCGGCAATATAAAAAAATCTAAAAAAATATTGTTCGATTCCCGGGTCAGAACAAATTTTTGTGTGACCCATCAATGTTTGTTTTTGACAGTATTTGTATGCATGTTTGAGAAAAATAATTTACGGCACCAGCCTTTTAGTGTTATGCGCCAGACCCCGGAATTTTATTTTTAATAATTTGGTACAGTACACATATTTTTTATGTATTCTATTTTTAGTTGTTATTTTTGTTTTATTTACAGTATAATCAATATGTTATCTTTAATTGTTGTTATTTTTTTATAATATGTGCGTGATGTCACTAAAATGTGCCATCAGAAAACCAGCGCTGTATGCCATCTGGTGTACAGCATTTATGCTGAGATGGCATCCTTTTGTTTGGGACTGCACAGTTGATATCCTATATACGTAATAAGTAATCACTACATATTTTAAAACAAAGTCGCTTCCCGCTGTCTGCCCTATGTATGCTTATATCTTTAAAACTACGCTACAAATTTCGATGTGGGTTTTTTTAATATAGTGATTCATAAGGAATGTTTTTATGTATAATTTGTTAAGTTTTTCTATGTATTGACTAAATTATAACGGTATTTGTTGGGGGTGTCGGAAAAAAATAAGCCTTCTGGGAGCTTTCAACGAAAACGTTGCCTAAACACTTTAAGATATAAAAACATAATGTATGGTGGAATTGTGTAGGTATCTAAAATAGGTCTACAAAAAGTCCGCGATGGCATATGTCTATCTCTTAAAGGTAACATACTAATCCATTTAATACTTTAAATAACTAGCAAATACAAAGCGGTAATTTGGAGGCTTTTTTGAATGATATTAGTTGAGGAATACTATATATGATGTAAGTGTAAGGGGCTGCCATCTCCATCTCCCAAGCGACCTTGCCTTGCCTTGTGTACCTACTGATCAACGGACCTTTCGGAGTTTGGAGATTAGCCGACCGTCGCTGCTAACAATATCTGGTATTGTTCCAAAGTTGCTCCTAGCAGCTCATAAAGACAGACTCCAGGGCGCCGTCTACTGTTTTTTAAAAGAAAGCCATTCTAGTTCTGTTCTATTGCGGTGCTTGCGATTAGTTTAAAACTAGGTAGTCTACTAAAACTATTATATATTTCACAATCACACTTCTCAAGCTGCAGAATAGAGACAAAATAGCTGTTTTAGCTCTAATAATAAAATATGCTTTTTTGTACACCAAGAATAGTTATAACAGATTAGTTATTATCATATAAAACAAGTACTTTGGGCGGCCTTATTGCAAGCAGCACACTCTTCCAGGAAACCTTTAGATGGACAGGACTGTGTGAAAGCTTAATTTAGGGTTTCAAGTTTGGTGACTAATATAATACTTTATAAATTTCATAAAACATAATATATACACATATACATATTATAAATACGTATATACTTACATACACTTGCCCAATATACATAAGAAAGTCGGTCAGCGTACAAATAGCTTATTATACTTTAAACAATCCCAACGTTTGAGCTCGTCTGATAGTGACTGGTAGTGCATTCCATAGTCGCGCTGTTTCAACAGTAAAAGATTTATCAACAAAGTTTGTTGAATGTACGGTAGTCTCAAGTTGTGCGATGATCTCAGACAGGAACCTTAAGTGCGTGTCACCTAGGAACTTAAAGCGTTCCTTGAACTAAGAGGCAGCCAGTGGGTTAAATAATATATTATATAGCATCTATAGAAAGGATATGAGTATTTCGTCGAAGGAGCCACTTGAGTTGGTTGCGGTATTCAGAAATGTGGTCATATTTGCGTAAACCAAATATAAACCTAATACAGAAATTTTGAAGGCGCTCAAGGTTATTTAGTTGCTACCAAAAACGCAAATTAAGAGCTACTTACAGGCGCTACATGTGTTACTAGTAATAACATTTATCGGCCGGCCGATAGAATACTATTGGAGCGCCATTGTAATAGTAGACTACGAAAACGGACAATTTTTTCTGTCGGTTTGCTATTGAGCGACGATTTCTATTCCCTTCTGACGCGATTGAATTAGTATAGACTTGGTCCCCATACTTGAAACCCAGGTAAGCTCCTCGTAAACATAGGGAGTATCAAAAACCTCCGTAATAATTATCCTTAATGTTACCATTTGAGCACATCCTCTGACCAAATGAAATAAAGACTATTAGCCTCGACAAAACCTAACAAGACCCTGCGATGTTGATCACCGTAAACACCCATAAAGCTCATTTAATGACATGTTTTACACAGCGAGATGTGAGTGAGGGCCTAGTTTATTTTGTATAAAATGTTTTGTGTCGGTATACAAGTCATAAAACATTTAGAGTTGTACTTAATACATTAGGAATCAACTCGTGCCACTAAAATATTTCAATGTGCTATGAAGTATGTATGTAGCTTGGAATTTTATATTCCTTGAACATTTAAACTTCGGTTTTTATAAAGGTGGTAATTTATTTTTTTACAAAACATCTAGGTAATTTGTTCAGAGGTCATTTTATTACAGGTTTACCAGCTGGAGTTGAGGTCAATCGCGCTCTCAAGAGCTGAAGAGCGACATTGCTGCCTCTCTCTTTGATTTTTATTTATTAAATTATGTAATTTGTATTTAAATGTATATCAGTATAATGTATATTTTAAAAAATGAATTAACCTAACATCTGGCAACCTTTATTTATTTTAATATTTGTGTTGGTAAATGAAGAAGTTGTAAATAGTTACTCCACAAAGATTGACTATCAAGACTGACCCTTCTGGAGTTATCACGAATACTTCATCTTAGTTATGAATTCAAAACTTTATAAAGTAGCAGTTAATCATAGTTTCAATAAAATTGATTGAGATTTCCAAACTAACTTGGAATATATAGATACTTCGTGACTAACTACATTATGCCTAACTTGTTTTATGGCACTTTGAGCTTTGTGTCACGTTAGGGGCAAACTTTTGATGTTAATTTAATGTGTAGAACAATGATTTTAAATGGCAATACACACAATCAAATTCAATATGTAATTTATATTTTTATATGCGAATGGTATTAAAAGTATCTAGTACTGCCACATAAAAAAGCAAATTCCTGAAAATTTCTGCAGAACAATTGCCTCCGACGCCGAATTTTACCGAATCTACCACGGCAAGTGTTTTGACACTAACCTCTCCATATCGGTTTCAAACAACGCGAATGGTTTCGAAGCATATACAATGAACAGAACGTCCTCTCGTAGTGAAGATTCAACATATTTCTTGCCTTACCATAAAAATTTGACCTCCTATAAGCACACGTCTTAAAATCAAGGAAACTCAAGCTGAGCGTGATAGGCATTTTTTATACCCCTAAGGTCAATTTATACGGTTCATCTGATCGGAAGTGTTGGTGTCCTTTGGACGTTCGTAAAACCGAAGGTGCTACACTCGTAACCCTACAAAAACCTTCTAAAAATCCTTTTGAAGTACTCCATACTGTAAATGTTCGTGAAAACCGAGGCAGGGGGATTTCTGAAGTCGAAACTTAAGCAGCACTTATGACACGGTTAGCGATTGGCGAACACAGTGAAGCGTGTGACATCGATTGCGATGTCAAGTCACGCATTGCTGCCGCGTGGGCCAAATGGCGGGAGATGACCGGTGTCATTTGTGACCCTAAAATGCCGATCCGGTTGAAGGGACAGGTCTACAAAACCATTATTAGACCTGTCCTTTTACGTGGCAGTGAGACATGGCCGATATTGGAGCGACACAAGCAGGAGCTGCGTGTCACGGAAATGAAGATGCTGCGGTGGATGTGTGGAGTCACGCGGATGGACCGCGTGAGGAACTCTCGCATCCGCGGTAGCCTTCTCGTCCGTGACATTGCAGACAAGTTGCAAGAGTGTCGCATTTGTTGGTATTGTCACGTCTTGCGGCAACAACGGGGTACGTAAGTAACAAATGTCTGGCCATGTCAGCCCCGCCGGGTCCCGGTAAGAGGGGAAGACCCAAGAAGTGCTGGCTTGACGTCATAAGGGATGATATGCGTGCCAATGGTCTCACTATAGGTGATGCCGACGACCGTGCGAAGAGGAGGAGAATATGTAAGAAAGTGGACCCCGGGCGTTACGAGACGCAACTGGGACAGACGCTCGGATGATGAGTGAAGCGTCACTGTGTTAACCAATCGCCTGCATCGCCGTCGCATATAAATATTTTGGCCAACGTCTATAAGCAGTAACGGTATAACAAAACCAACCCTTATTCTAATATTCTTGTTTATATTAAACGACTGTTAGCTAAGTGAGCTGTTTATTTTCCCGCTCAACTTGTAATCAAATAAAGCCTTATACGTGCAATATGGATTTAAACTTGGTTTTTGTGTAGAAATTTTACCTGAGGTTTAGAGTTATATAAAGTTTGGTAATTTCATCCAACCTAACAGATTTGTTAACGTTTATGTGCTTTTGAATAATTAAACTGTTTCGCGAAGAAGCGCTCGTGGCCTCGCGGTCTCAGTGTTCTGTAAGCGATCACTGAGTTACGCAACTTTCACTAGGGATGGTGTTCGGACGGGTGACCACTTTGTGGCATTTACATTAGCGAGCGTTTCCGTGCTTCGGCAGGCACGTTAAGCCGTTGGTCCCGGTTGCCAGTAAAATGGCAGGCATTAAGCCTGGTTGAATGCCTTATGGGCGGCTTGAAAATTTCAATAGCAGGTAGCCACAACCTGCGTCTATCTATTTCAACACGGCAATGGCCTCACCACCTATTACGTGGGACAGGAATCCATACGGTGAAAAATTGGCATATAATATGCCTCTGCCACCCCTTCGGGGATAAGGCGTGATGGATATTTATATTTTTTATTTTATTTATTTTAAACTGTTTCGCCTGCTTCAGCCACTGGTAATCTTGATTCCATTAAAATTCGTCTATATCATCCGAGCGAGGTCCCAGTTGCGTCTCTTCCCCCACTTCGCACGGTAGTGTAATCCCTTACTTACTACGCACGTCAAAACAGCACTTATCGCGTCTTCCCCTTTAACCGGGACATGACCGATATGGGTGACATGGCCGATATGGCTGACATGGCTGATATGGCTGACATGGCCGATATGGGTGACATGGCCGTTATGGGTGACATGCCCGATATGGGTGACATGGCCGATATGGCTGACGTGGCCGATGTGGCTGACATGGCCGATATGGGTGACATGGCCGATATGCGTGACATTGCCGATATGGGTGACATGGCCGATATCGGTGATATGGCCGATATGGGTGATATGGCCGATATGGGTGACATGGCCGATATAGGTGACATGGCCGATATGGCTGACATGGCCGATATGGCTGACATATCACACGCTTCTTTTAACTACGCAACCCATTTCAATGCGGTTTTTCTCAACAGGTAAAGTGATCTACGAGGAAGAAAACATGCATATTAGTATCTACTATCTACCTTGTATCCATTTAAAGTTCAGGCTGAGTCGCTAGTTGTTTATATATCAAAGGTCATCATTTCACTTACTGTGGGCAGAGTGATAGGCAAGCTAAAATCCTCTCGCGTCTGCTGTTTCTTTTCAAAAGGTCGTATGTAGTACATGATAAGCGCCAATGGTACCAACAGCGCAGACAAGGCTCCAAACGCCGCTGCCATCAGGAGCCACGTCCAGTCCGGCATTTTGAAGTAGCGTTATAACTGCAAAATGAAATATATAGTTTTATTTTTGCTAGAGAAAATTCCCGTATAAAGTAAAGATATTCTAGTAAAAGACATAACCTATTTTTTTTATTAGTTTTTCTTTCCAAACCTTTATTTAGAGCCTAGGTCTGCTTTATTGAAAATGAAAATGAAAAGACACTATGCTTAATTTTTACATTTTGTTGTGACATTTCTCAGACTTTACTTTATGAGTAATATTTCGTTTTAAACTAGCCAATGTCCGCAGCTTTACTCACGTGGTAAAGTTTCCCTGTGCCTGTTTCTCACAGGGAATATGTTATCCCTAAAAGATAGACACAACATATCCGCGGACTTATCTGTAGACCAGATACAGGAATAATATACTAGTTAGAGATAATAGAAAAAATTTAATTTGGAAAATAGTATATGTGGAGGTGAAAAATGTACATA
The DNA here is from genome assembly GCA_948477245.1 of Thumatha senex. Taxonomy (NCBI): domain Eukaryota; kingdom Metazoa; phylum Arthropoda; class Insecta; order Lepidoptera; family Erebidae; genus Thumatha; species Thumatha senex. The sequence continues at coordinate 8,906,102 of OX419726.1, read as the reverse complement.
TCAATATCATTTCAACATGACAATGAGTTCTCCACCCGGTACGTGGGACATAAATATTTACGGTGAAATGTGGGCGTATAATATGCCTCTGTATGACATCCATAAAGGCATCATCCGAGCGTATGTCCCAGTTGCGTTTCGCGACGCCCGGGGTCCGCTTTCCTATATTTTCTCCTCCACTTCACACGGTCGTCGGCATCCCCTGTAGTGAGACCATTGGCACGCATGTCATCCCTTATGACGTCAAGCCAGCACTTCTTGAGTCTGCCCCCCTTACAGGGACCCGGCGGGGCAGACATGGCCAGACATTTGTTTCCTACGTAGCCCGGCGGTTACCGCAAGACGTGACCATACCAACGAAGGCGACACTCTTGCAACTTGTCTGCAATGTCACGGACATGAAGGCTGCCACGGATACGAGAGTTCCTCACGCGATTCATCCGCGTGACGCCACACATCCACCGCAGCATCTTCATGTCCGTGACACGCAGCTCCTGCTTGTGTCGGTCCAATATTGGCCACGTCTCACTGCCATGTAAAAGGACAGGTCTAATGATGGTTTTGTAGACCTGTCCCTTCAACCGGATCGGCATTTTAGGATCACAAATGACACTGGTCATCTCCCGCCATTTTGCCCACGCGGCAGCAATGCTTGACTAGACATCGCAATCAATGTCACTGGACGTGTGAAAAACAGATCCCAGGTATTTAACCTGGTCCGTCCGCTCGACCAAATCACTGCCAATGCGGACGGATGTGGGATCTGTCGGGTTTAGTGACTTGGCACTAAACCCGACAGATCCTCGCCGAACTCGGTCTTCGGCACATTTAGTTTCAGACCGCCGTTCTAAAGCGTTTCCTTCCACACCTTCACACGTCGCACCAATCTGCTCCTGTCCGCGTCTGCCAGCGCAATATCGTCAGTAAACATGAGCAACCATGGAGGCTGCTCATGGGAGTTTCTGATGCTACTATATATATATACATGCATAAAGGCGTGAATCTTAATAATATTATAAATATGAAAGTTTGTATGGATGTTTGTTACTCTTTCACGTAAAAACTACTGAACGGATTTTAATGAAACTTTACAACAATGTAGCTTATACATCAGAATAACACATAGGCTACTTTTATTCCGGGAACTAGTTCCTGTGGGAAACGGGAACGGGAAAATTTCTCTACGTGGGTGAAGCCGCGGGCGTCAACTAGTGATACGCCCCAGTTTACTTATAACTTATATCTACATTTGATTGCCTCTGTGGCGCGGTGGGAGTGTAACCGGCTGCTACGCAAGGTCCCGGGTTCGATTCCCGGGTCGGAACAAATATTTGTGTGATCCACAAATGTGTATTTCGGAATTTGGGTGTTTCCTATGTATAATATGTATGTATTTAGAAATATGTAAGTATGTTTATCGGTTATCTAGATCTTATAACACAAGCTAATATTAGCTTACTTTGGGCTAGATGGCGCTGTGTGACAAGTGTCCCACAATATTTATTTATTTATATCAGTAGTGAGATCCACTAAGAATAAATTGCGTGGTTTAGAAGATAACGTCATCTGCATGGCTTAACCTACCCTACTAAGTACAAACAAAACTGTTATCAGTGAATAGGGACAGCCTCAGAAGAGAAAAGAGAGATATATAAGGTACAGATAGAGAAAGACTTAGTATTGGAGGAAGAGAGTGGTATGCCAAAACTTACGTTTGGCAGTAAAATAATGTAATGCAGTGGAATGAGAAGTCTGCGAATTATAGCTGGAGTTAAATTGCTGGAAAAAGAAAGGAACTTCGTAATAATGGAACAATGCAGTATAAGAGAAGATGTAGTGACTCAGATAGAAAAAGGGATGCCTGAATTATTAACACATGGAGAGGATGAATGGAAATAGGCTGATAATACAGATTTAGGTGGCGAGCGTACGGCATACGTATGTCTATTGAATTAAAGACCTTTTAAGAAAAAGTCAGGTCGAAAGTTCCATCATCCGGCGAGCATGTATGAAAATACTTATGAAAATAGTAGAAGCGAAACTTTTGTTTACCAGGATCGTAGCAAATGTGTACGAGACGACTTGAAGATCGCATACCTACGTATCTATAGACTAGTACGTACAGTACTTGTGGTTTCGATTTGTTTTGTTTACATGTTTTATTATATAGTCTTTTTGTTGATTTTATATTTTTTATAGATGTGTAATAACGTAGTAAATAAGAAAATACATAGTTTATATCCTTTTAATTAGATTTTAAGGTAGAAATCGACAAAAATGTGCCGCGGCTCTCGTTACGGTAAAGTTTATAGGTAAAAAAAAAAATTACTATCTACACGCTGTATCCCTAACGGGGTAGTCAGAGAGGACAGATCGCCAGGCTTCGCGATCCATGCATACTTCTTTCGCTTCTTCGAGATTCATCAATCGCTTCATACGCGCACGTCTGGGTATCCGAGTACTTTTGACCTTTCCGTTTTTGAGCAATCTGCTCACGTGGTCTTCATATGTAAGTCTTATAAGTTTCGAGGTATCTTAGTAAAAATTTGTAAATATTGCGTAATTACTATTGGTTAAAATGTAGACATTCTGATTGTACTTGTATTTTTGTCCAATAATAAATAATGCGAAAATTGAATAAATATACGACCCATTTTGGGTACCGACACAGTCAACCGGCAACAACCTTAGGGTGATCCCCAGATGATGACCTCAGCTGCCGCTGGCTAGTAGACCGCCCATCGGAAGTATCCGATGGGGTCAGGGCTCGCTAGCGGCACGCTCCACCACCGGACTTGACGCCCGGATTTGACGCCACGGATTTTCACAAGCCAACTCAACGACCCGCCTGTATCGACAGGCGGCGCTGAAAAACTACTGTAAGAGGCCAATGCCTCGACCAGTCTCCCCCCAACTCCCCTAGGGGAGTTGTGAGATGGCCAGTCAGAACCGGCAACAGTAACCAGGAACAGTCCTCAGGAACAGAACAGTCCACTACAGAAGAAATCCTCAAGAATCCTGAAGAAATCCTGGACCAGAAGAATAGTTGAATGAAGCGCTCGGGGCCCCGCGGTCTCAGTGTTCGGTAAACGATCACTGAGGTACGCAACTTTCACTATGGCTGGTCGTCGGATGGGTGACCACTTTGTGGCATTTACATTTACGAGCGTTTCCGTGCTTCGGAAGGCACGTTAAGCCGTTGGTCCCGGTTGCCAGTAAAATGGCAGTCGTTAAGCCTGGTTGAAGGCCTTATAGGCGGCTTAAAAAATTTCAACAGCAGGTAGCCACAACCTGCGTCTGTCTATTTCAACACGGCAATGGGCTCACCACCTATTACGTGGGACAGGAATCCACACGGTGAAAAGTGGGCATATAATATGCCTCTGCCACCCCTTCGGGGATAAGGCGTGATGGATATTTTTTATTTTAGAAGAATAGTTCTAGCAAGAATTCACTGTGGCAGATTGTGTGGCAAGAATAAACGGTCAAGCACGATCTGGCATTGCGGTTTTCATTTAGAACTTCATCAACCCCAGTCCCACCAAACACTACAGCGGGGTAAATAGTGCTCCTCACGGTGCCCTGCTGTACATTTTGGTCCTGGTCGAGCCGGATTGTGAAGTACTGAAGATTCCAAGATGCCAGTAACCAGATCGGAGGGAAGAAGCCGCAAGCACGTGGAACAGACGCCGTCATCCTCGGGGGACACTGCCGCTTCCTCGAGGACCGGTACAACCGGAGCAACAGTCACAGGGACCACAACCACGGGAGTCACAGAACAGACAAGATTATTAACCCCCATGGCATTGGAGTCCACATCAAGCCCGGTTGAAGCCATCACCACGCCGCCGCCATGCGTCGCTTCGGTCCTCACAGACGCCGCCGCCGCCGCCGCCCGGTCTGCCGCCACTGCCGCCGCCAGAACTATCGCCGCCGTCTCGACTGTCACCGACGCCGCTCTGCTCTCCGCCCATACAGAAGAATCGACTGTGGAAAGGAGGGTGCCGGCAACGTACATAACAGAAGCTCCTTTATATATGGAACAGAATAAAGGAGCACCCGGTCTGCCGGGCCCAAGCAGACAACAGGACAACCTCGCCACCAGCCGAAAAGGGGGTAAGGGGGGGTCAACTCGCAGCAAGAACAAGACTTACAGAATTGCAAAAGCAAAAGAAGAGCTCCTGCGACTACAAGTTGAACTAGCAACAGCGCGGATAGCCACGATGAAAGCCGAGGACTCCGAGGATGAAGAGGACAACGACCTCATCGAGGAGCAGAACAGAAGCCAACGAACGTGTCGACCACTGGTTGAAGACCCATGAACAACCACCCAAGCCTACGGTCACCAACGAAACGGACCACCCAGCCAAGACTCCCGTAGTCTCAAGAAAAGACGCAGAGAAGCAAGAAGAGGAACCGTACTCACAGTCAAGGCATCCGCCGACGGTTGTCCAGCCTGACCTCGCAGGACTAGCCGCAGCAATCACCAGCGCTGTCAAAGCCGCACAGCGCCCGAAGTTTATAGAGCTGCCCTTCTTCAGCGGGTCACATCAAGAGTGGTTACCCTTCCGTGCCGCCTACTACGAGACGGAGCACATGTTCTCAGCGGTCGAGAATACCAACAGACTACGGAGAAACCTTAAAGGGAAGGCAAAGAAGCGGTCGAGGGCCTACTTATCACCATCGCTCACCCATCCGAAATAGTGAAAACCCTTGAGTCAAGATTTGGAAGACCAGAATCCATAGCAGTAATGGAGATGGAAGCACTTCGAGGTCTACCACGATTAACAGAATCAGCACGTGACATTTCATCTTCGCCACGAAGGTCTCCAACATAGTAGCAACATTGAAGACACTGGGCTGCATCAACTACATGTACAACCTGGAAGTCTCGAAGACCGTAGTCGACAAGCTCACACCTACGCTGCGATACAGATTCTACGACTTCGCTACAACTCTGCCAAGGGACGAACCAGATTTAATGAAAATAGAAAAGTTCCTGAAGAAAGAAGCCGAGCTATGCGGACCGTATGCACTACCTGAACAGATAGTACCGCATACTCCACTACAGAAGAGGTCGCAGAAGATACACAATGTTACAGAAAAAACAGGTGATTCAAGATGTCCTATATGCCAAGAAATAGACATGCCTCAACAGACTGCGAACAGTTCAAGTCCGCTGATGAAAACGGAAGATGGGATATAGCAAAGACCAAGCGTCTCTGCTTCCGGTGCCTTCATTACAGAAACAAGACGCATCACTGTCGAGTCAAGCCGTGTGGAGTCAACAGCTGCAAGTACTTTCATCACAAGATGCTGCACTACAACAGAACTACAGATAGGCCGACAATGAACAAACAGAATGAAGACACAACAGAAGCCATCAACTCAGCCTGGACTCATAGAAAGAAACAGTCATTTCTGAAGGTCATACCAATACAGATCGAAGGACCCAAAGAAACAGTCGACACCTTCGCCTTGTTGGTCGATGGGTCAACAGTCACTTTGATAAACAGCAACATCGCCGACCGCATCGGAGCAAGAGGGCCTACGAAAACCCTCAAGATAGAAGCCATCAACGAGTTGAAGACAACAGAAACAGCCTCAAGAAGGGTCAAAGTTTAGCTTAGGGGCCGTAATGGATACGAAGAAAGAATACAAGCACGCACCATCACAAACTTACAAGTCTCGTCTCAGCAAGTTCCAGTGAGTCTGCTCAAAGGATGCCGACACTTAGAAGACATCAGCGGGCAGCTCACCTATGAAGAAGTAAAACCGAGAGTGCTGATAGGTCAAGACAACTGGCATCTCCTACTAACATCGGAAACAAGGAAAGGTGGAAAGGACCAACCAGTGGCTTCACTCACACTACTGGGTTGGGTTCTCCACGGAACCTATAGTAACACCTTTGGGACAACCATGAACGACGTATCGCACATCACAGAAAAAGCTGAAGACAGCCTTGAAGACTTGGTAAGACAGTACTTCGAGATGGACGCGCTGAGTCTGAACCCTAAGAAGCCCAAGTCAGATCCAGAAGTCAAGGCCCTACAAATCCTAGAGAAGACCACGAAGAAAACAGAACCAGGCAAATATGAAACCGGTCTACTCTGGCGTAAAGAAGATATAAACTTTCCCGATAACTACGACAACTCGTTGAAGCGTCTCCTCAGTATAGAAAAGAAAATAGATAGAGAACCCGAGCTCAAGAGAAAATACACAGAATAGATGGAAGCTCTCATCTCTAAAGGATACGCTGAACTCGCTCCGAAGAATACAGTTCCTGGCAAGACATGGTACTTGCCTCACTTCGCCGTCGTGAACCCAATGAAACCGGACAAACTACGAGTAGTCCATGACGCTGCAGCCAAGACAAAGGGCGTATCTCTGAACGATATGCTGCTTAAAGGCCCAGATCTTCTACAGTCGCTACCCGGTGTCATCATGCGTTTTCGTCAACATCCGATCGCCGTGACAGCAGACATCAAAGAAATGTTCATGCAAGTCAAGATACGAAAGGAAAACAGAGACACACTGCGGTACCTATGGCGCGGCAGCCGACGAGATAACCAACCACCAGACGAATATAGAAATACCTCATTGATCTTCAGCGCTTCAAGTTCTCCATCAACAGCGATTTACATCAAGAACCTGAACGCAAAAGAGCATGAGCACAGTCACCCTGAGGCAGCAGCGGCGATCATCGAAAAGCACTACGTCGACGACTACTTGGACAGCTTCAAGACGATACAGGACGCCACACGTATCACGACGGACGTAAGAGAAGTACACACAAAGGCCGGCTTTGAGCTCAAAAAGTGGAAGTCGAACTCGACGGCTCTGCTCGAAGAACTCGACGAATTTCAACATACAGAAGATCTGGAACTTTACAAACCAGACGAACCAACAGAAAGGGTGCTGGGTGTTATTTGGAAGCTCGATACAGATGAACTCAGTTTCAACCTCAGCCTCACCCGCATCCCATCGAAACTTCTCGAAGGAAAAATACCAACGAAAAGAGAAGCTTTGAAGATAGTAATGTCTTTATTCGACCCGCTTGGTCTTGCGTCACCCGTCACCATAAGAGCGAAAAAACTGCTGCAGGAAGTATGGCGCAGAGGGACAGCTTGGGACACCGAGATTGACAACGACTTAGACAGCAAAACAGTGCTCACCTGGATACGAACCGGTTCAAGGTCGTATAAACCCTACGTTGCTCATCGGCTAGCAGCTATAGAAGAGAGCTCCAAAGTCAACGAATGGCGCTGGGTGCCAGAAGAACGTGGCAGATGATGCCACTCGCGACGTCCCAGCTGATTTCGGAAAGAACCATCGTTGGTACAAGGGCCCCGACTTCCTCTACAAGACAGAAGACCTTTGGCCTACTGAACCACAGACAGCGGAGCAACAGATACCTACTGATGAAGAGAAAACTCATCACATCAAACTGAAGACAGCAAAGAAGATCGCAAATAGCCTACCGGATGTCTCTCGTTTCTCGAACTGGGATAGACTTCGGTATACAACAGCAAGAGTCCTACAGTTCATTCGACTTTGCAGACCACATAAACAGGTAGTCTGCTACAAGAGGACCAAGAAAAATACAGAGGAGGATTCAACATGGAAGAAGACAGCCAAACCCTCCGTCACTCAGACTAAATTGAAGAAAACAGCGTCACCACTAAATAAACAGTTCCTCCGAACCTCCGCAGAAGACCTCAGATTGGCCGAAGAATTATTAATGCGTGCCTCACAAGAAGACTCTTTCGGCGTCGAAATAGAAAATCTTAAGAATGAAAAACCGAACGACAAGGACAGTCATCTTCGACAGTTGAGCGTCGTGTATGAAAGCGGAGTCATCAGATTGAGAAGCTGTATCCAAGCCGTTCAAGGCATCACAGAAGAACTTAAAAGCCCTATGATCCTTGACGGTGCACACCCAATAGTCAAACTCTAGGTACAGGCAGTACATCGAGGAGTCAGTACAGGAGTCGAAGCAACAGTGAACGAGTGCAGACAGCAATATTGGGTGCTAAGAATAAGATCCATCACTCGCACTCTACTCCGAAGCTGCCTGTTCTGCCGAATGAAGACTCAAGCACCGCCTCACCCGCGTACAGGAAACCTGCCGGCGTGTCGCCTAGCGAGCGAGCGCCAACAGCGACCCTTCACATACACAGGGGTTGATTACTTTGGTCCCCTCACAGTGACCGTCGGAAGAAGTCACCAGAAAAGATACGTGTCAATATTCACTTGCCTTACCACCCAAGCCATACATTTGGAAGTCGCTGCCTCGCTCAACACGGACTCTGCAGTGATGGCCCTAAGAAGAATGATGGCACGCCGTGGTTGCCCTACAGAAATCTGGTCAGACAACGGCACCAACCTGGAGCGGACAAAGAAATTCGACGTGGCATCGATGAAGCAACGCAGGCAGAAGCAGCCAAGAAGACAATCTCATAGCGCTACATCCCCCCTGGAGCCCCATTTATGGGGGGGGGGGGGGCTTGGGAACGAATGGTCCGCTCAGTGAAGACGGCCTTAACAGCAACATTACATGAACGCTTTCCTACAGAAGAAGTACTCGTCACGCTATTAACAGAAGTCGAGTACACAGTCAACAGTCGCCCACTGACACATGTATCAGTAAACGAAGAGGATCCAGAAGCCCTGACGCCCAATCACTTCCTACTGGGGGGCCAAGGGCGAGTACCGCAGCCTAGGTCATTCACCGATCAAGACACGCCTAGCAGACCTCTTTTGGACACGCTGGTTACGAGAGTATCTCCCTGAGCTTCAACACCGGCGGGAGCCCCACGGACGAGGACAGCCAGTACGGAACAACGATCTCGTGCAGATAGTCGACGCAAACCTTCCTCGCAAAGTGTGGATACGAGGCCGAGTTATCGCCACGTACCCTGGACCGGACAACATCGTGCGGACAGTGGACATCGCGACCAAAGGAGGCGTCCTGCGGCGGCCGGTGAAGAAGCTGATAGTACTACCCGTGTCAACAGACGTCGCGCCCGTACTCGAAGATAATGACGGGAAAATACGGGACGACTTGAAGATCGCATAGTACAATGATACCTACGTATCTATAGACTAGTACGTACAGTACTTGTGGTTTCGATTTGTTTTGTTTACATGTTTTATTATATAGTCTTTTTGTTGATTTTATATTTTTTATAGATGTGTAATAACGTAGTAAATGAGAAAATACATAGTTTATATCCTTTTAATTAGATTTTAAGGTAGAAATCGACAAAAATGTGCCGCGGTTCTCGTTACGGTAAAGTTTCGAAGTAGCTTAGTAAACATTTGTAAATATTGCGTAATTACTATTGGTTAAAATGTAGACATTCTGATTGGACTTGTATTTTTGTCCAATAATAAATAATGCGAAAATTGAATAAATATACGACCCATTTTAGGTACCGACACAGTCAGAAGCCCGAAAGTTATCGACCCATTACGCTGCTGTCGACACTCTCGAAAGTCTTCGAGAAGCTTCTACTCCTGCACCTGACACCACACATCCAGCCACGCGACGAGCAATTCGGCTTCCGAGCCGAACACTCCACCACGCTGCAGCTTGCGAGGGTACTGCACCATCTCACTCAACTCAACAAGAGAGAGCACGGTGTTGCAGTACTCCTCGATATGGAGAAGGCCTTCGATCGCGTCTGGCACGACGGCCTGATCTACAAGCTGGCCACGTCTACTACTCCGCGACGAATAGTCAAGACTGTGGCCACCTTCCTCCAGGACAGACGCTTCCAAGTCATCGTGGACGGCGTCCTGTCCGGAGAGCGCAGCATCAGAGCCGGCGTGCCCCAGGGGAGCTGCCTGTCGCCAGTGTGCTACGCCAAGTACACTGACGACATCCCAGTCCCAGACGGCGCGATGTTGGCACTATACGCCGACGACGCCGCGTATATTACGACCTCCTTGACCGCTACACATGCGGCGGTCAAAATGCAGCGTGCCCTGGATGTGCTCCCGCCTTGGCTGGATGAATGGAGACTGACGGTCAACGTGGCAAAGACCCAAGCGCTTGTTGTAGGGGGTGCGTGGCAACCCGTGCCCCTTACCCTGCTCGGAAAAGCCGTCGACTGGTCCCCGACGGTGAAGTACCTTGGAGTGACCATTGACCGTCGTCTCACCATGCGACACCACGTGCAGAACATTGTTGGACAAGCTCGCGCCGCTCGAGCTCTCCTGCGTCCGGTGATCTCCTCGTGCCTCCCGCTCCGCGCGAAGCTGGGCGTCTACAAAACCTACATTCGCAGCCGCCTAACTTACGCCGCCCCTGCATGGTACGCGCTGGCAGCGGAAACGTACCGTGCACGGTTGCGTGCGCAGCAGTCGCTGTCGCTGCGACACGCCGTAGGCGCCCCCCGGTTCGTGAGGAATGAAACGATCGCCCGAGACCTACGCATGGAGAGCCTCGACGACTACATCGGTCGCTTGAGCGCCAACATGTTCGCACGCGCCGGGGAGTCGAACTTCCGCCACCTGCGGGAGATCGCTCCATACCACCGGCGCCCCCCGGACAGACCTCTGCCGCGGGACTTAATCCCCGCTGCAGCCCGACCGGACCAGACAACGTCACCCTGAGGCCGGCTGATGGGCGCCTGCCGGGAACCCTTCCCGCCAGGCTCGACCTCGCCGACGCCCCCAGGGTGACCCCCCAGATGACGACCTCAGCTGCCGCTGGCTTGTAGACCGCCCATCGGAATCATCCGGTGGGGTCAGGGCTCGCTAGCGGCACGCTTCACTACCGGACTTGACGCCCGGACTTGACTCCACGGCTATTTACTAGCCACTCCAATGACCCGCCTGTATCGACAGGCGGCGCTGACTTTTACTGAAAGAGGCCAATGCCTCGTCCAGTCTCCCCCCAACTCCCCTAGGGGAGTTGTGAGATGACCAGTCGGATACCGACACAGTCAACCGGCAACAGTAACCAGGAACAGTCCTCAGGAACAGAAGAAATCCTGGACCAGAAGAATAGTTCTAGCAAGAATTCACTGTGGCAGATTGTGTGGCAAGAATAAACGGTCAAGCACGATCTGGCATTGCGGTTTTCATTTAGTACTTCACCAACCCCAGTCCCACCAAACACTACAGCGGGGTAAATAGTGCTCCTCACAGTGCCCTGCTGTACAAAATGGACAGCCAAAGGCTCTGCCTACCCCGATGGAAGACAGACGTGATGATATGTAAGTTTGTTATTTAATAATGTTTTCAGAGTTTAGGTAATGAAAGGCGAAACCGTAAGGAACTTTTACCTTTACATTAGTTAGGCAAATCTTTACGTTAGTTAGGTTTGGTTATACAGAGAAATTCAACCTGGGTGTAAACACCCAGTTGCGTGTCCGAAGACTTCATTTTACTACCATTAAAATAAAAAAATAAAATAAAAATATCTTTATTTTGCATAGACCATTTTAACGGCGCTTACAAAATGTCATACACTATTTAAAATATTTAAAGCGACCACCGGTTCGGAACGCGGCCCACCTGAGAAGAACCGGCAAGAAATTTAGGAAGGCTTTTTTTTTTGATGGCCTATTTACAATTTAATATTATTTCACTTTGCCAGCAGATTTCCATGTCTAACTCCATTAGATACTCAACATCTTCGATTATGATTCCACTAGCTAGCATATCCTCATTTGTGCTGTCAAGTATACGATTGAAAGACACTGTTTCTAAGACAATTTCTTTTTTTAAATTTTGCTTTCAAAACTACACTAAAGGTTTATTATTATTTATAATAGATATATTTAAACTCCTTTTAAATTCCGTCCGATACAACAGGATATCTTCAAATCAAAGACGAACATAAGCAAATTTCAGACAGTTAAATTTATAATCATAGTATTGATATTAGAAATAGAAATATATCCCGCCCCTCAGCTCATTACAGTCATTTATCGATAAATCAAATCAGATCCAATCAGAAGAAATTAATTAAAATTATTCTGATTTAAACATCCCTTCCATCAAATATTGCTTAATCAATTTGTTCGGAACCCTGACTAAAAAGAAAGATATTCTAAGATGGTTAAGGCTTTACGTAATAAACGTTACTGTTTGTGACATCAAAGATCATAAACCGTAGATCATATATCGTGACAGATACATTTTGGTATGGCAAAAAACTCATAAAAATAAAAGGTACGTTTATTGTATGGTACTTAAAAGGCTTGACGCTATGTACTTTATATTGATTGTGGAGGTACGGGTGGAGATGTTCCTCCGACACAAAGGGAGGATCCTCCGACCAGGCAAGGTGATCACGCCTGGCGGGCCGCGGCTCAACGGTTGATGTTGGGCTGTTGTATAAAACATTCTTCAGCGTGAGAACTCTCATAGCGCGATGTAGGATTCTTAGTATCGATGAGGTTCGATAGCTTTACGCTAGGTGGCGCTGGTCGCCACATTGATAAAGGGGGACTGCTTTGTGCTGTCAAGTATACGATTGAAAGACACTGTTTCTATGACAATATATTTTTTTTAATTTTGCTTTCAAAACTACACTAAAGGTTTATTATTATTTATAATAGATATATTTAAATTCCGTTTAAATTCCGTCCGATACAACAGGATATCTTCAAATCAAAGACGAACATAAGCAAATTTCAGACAGTTAACTCTATAATCATAGTAATGATAATAGAAAAATAGAAATATATCCCGCCCCTCAGCTCATTACAGTCATTTATCGAGCGACCCGGCGTCCTAAATCAAATCAGATCCAATCAGAAGAAATTAATTAAAATTATTCTGAATTAAACATCCCTTTCATCAAATATTGCTTAATCAATTTGTTCGGAACCCTGACTAAAAAGAAAGATATTCTAAGATGGTTAAGGCTTTACGTAATAAACGTTACTGTTTGTGACATCAAAGATCATAAAGCGTAGATCATATATCGTGACAGATTTTGGTATGCAAAAAAACTCATAAAAATAAAAGGTACGTTTATTGTATGGTACTTAAAAGGCTTGACGCTATGTACTTTATATTGATAAAGCAGGACGGCTTTCTAACATTCGAGCGCTGCCGTGCTTTGGAAGGCACATCATTAAAACAAATTAAAGGTAGCTTGAAAAATTTCAACAGCCGGTCGCCACAACCTATGCTTATCTATTTTTAACACGGCAATGGGCTCACCTACGTGGGATAAAATACATACATACATACATATTGTCCCGCCTTTATTCCTGAAGAGGGTAGGCAGAGGCGTACTATACGCCCACATTTCACCGTATGCAGTTTTATTGGAATTGGGATAAAATGGTTACGGTGAAAAATATAGGTGTGACTGATAATTAATATTAAAAGTTACTTTCGCCATATTGGATAATTACCTACTTAAAGAAAATCTTTTTGATTTCCATTCAGTGGATTATACGCAGCAAGATAGAAAATCAAAAAAATAAGTATATGCGACTGCCGCACCCCAAAGCACACTAGGGTTCGATTCCCAAGTCAGAACAAATTTTTGTGTAATCCATAAATGTTTGTTTCGGCGTTTGGGTGCCTTTACATAAGAAGCACTCAAACGCATATAAATAAATGTATATATTTAAAAATATTTAAGTTTCTTTATCAGTTGTCTAGACCCCATAGTACAAGCTTATAGCTTAGTTAAGGCTATATTGTGCTGTGTGAAAAAGCTTCCCAGAATATTTCTTTATTATTTATAGCACGTTGACACAACTTTTATGTCCCAAAATCTAACTCTCCCACACATAAGACAAGACGTATACACTTATTTAAAAAAAATACTATACTTACAGTAAGCGTCCGCCGAAGAAGAATGATAAAAGAGATTCAATCAAAGAGTATCTAATAGCCTCAGCGCGCCGTTTCATACAATATTGCTGGAGCGTTGTAAGATCGAAATTCAAAAAAACACTCCAGCAATGAATTTCATTTTCTCTGTTCGTAAATGCGGTACTTTGCGTATTCTTTTTTCGAAATAATGACAGTATTTTCATGCATGTTTGAGAAAAATAATATAAAATAAATCCTTATTTGCCTTACCTAGTCTTTATCGCTGACCTTAAAAAAATACGGACAGTGTGACTTGAATTTGTAATCGTGCCGCAATTTCATTTGTCTTACAAGTACAGCACTCTCACAAATAACAAACCGTGCTAAACTGCGGTCATTAAACATCGCGTGAAAATTTTAGAGAAATATAAACCCTTTTTTTCAAGAAATTTGTTTTAACAGTCGATAAAAAAAAACAATAGGGATTTTGAACTTAGCTGAGTCAAAGTTAATTAAAGCAGATTTAACAACAAGTGCGCAAAACGAACCATTTTTATCCGAGACTTTTAGCAGCCCGAGCCGAAAGTGAGGGCGGATAGTAATGTCGAGTATAAAAATGGTTTTGTGGACGAGTTATAAACTCTGCTTTTCACTTCGATTGCGACGAAAGTATTTGTGCAGGATATGGGCTGCACAAAATCGTTATCCGAGACTTTTAGCAGCCCAAGCCGAAGGCGAGGTCTGATATTAAAGTCGAGGATAAAATAATTTTGTGCACTTGTGCAGCCTATATCCTTCACAAATAAGCACTTTCAGAGCATGAGAATTGAAAAAGATTTTATTAACGTGGTTAAAGCTATACATGCTTGTTATGTATATATATGTATATTTACTTAGGTAGGTCAGACAGCAGTCTCTCCTAACAAAGTCTAAAATCAATTCATCCTTAAGTCATTCATCTGTTTAAGTCCGTTTATTCGCAACAACTTTATTAAACTTGAACCGGATAATGTTATTACAACGAGGTTATAGGGCAGTATATAGAACTATGTCAACGTAGATTGTTTATTGCTTGACTTACAACGACAGAATGAACAGAGAAACATGTGCACAAGCTATTTATAACATAATTACAGGTAAATTGCTGAAAGTGTAAACGCAGTTTACCGCGGTTTATTGCTGTTGGATCAACACTACGACGTCTGGCCTCCAAAATTGCTGTTCGATATATTTTACCAAAATTAATTTCGGAATTTGAACCCGTAGTTAGGCTGCGGTGTAAAAGGAGGGTGCGAGGCAGCCGTCCATGCCTTACGCTCTTTTCTAACTTACGGACAGCCTGACGTGTTGCTCAAAATTGATGTCAAAAATGCATTCAATTCATTAAATAGGGATACCCTGCTAATGGAAATAAAACAACATATACCGGAAATTTACAATTATTATTTCTTCTTCTCAGTTACGCTGACCCAACTACATTGTTATATCGTTCTAATGAACTGTCTTCGGAAGTAGGTTGTCAACAGGGTGATCCCCTTGGGCCTGCAATTTTTAGTTTGGCTATAAATCCGATAATCAAAAATTTAAATTCTAAATTCAACGTTTGGTATCTGGATGACGGAACCCTAGGAGGTGATGTGGATACTGTTTTTTGGGACCTTTTTTTAATCAAATATAAATTTGAAGCCATTGGTTTGGAGCTTAATTTTAGCAAATGAACGAACTTTTTATAAATAACTGCGATTTAAATTTTAATTTCGTTGAACAAAAATTTAATATTTTGGCTCCAAATGTTAAAATAGTTAACAGTAATTCCCTTTACCTTTTAGGTTTTCCAATTTTTGATGGATCTATTTCTGAATATATTAATAATTCAATAACTAAATTTCAAAATACTGCTGACCGTCTCCTTGAAATTAGTCCACATTATGCACTCTGCATCTTAAAATTCTGTCTTTTCGTCCCAAAATTTACATATGTGCTCCGTTGCTGCTCTTTTTGGAATCACCCAGATATTTTGACACAAGTAGACGACATAATCAAAATTAGCTTAGAATCGATTCTCAATATGCAGCTAAACGAGCATTCTTGGACCCAAGCATCCCTACCTATCCGTTATGGTGGTTTTGGGATTCGCAAAATTTCCAGTGTCGCTTTACCAGCCTTCCTATCTTCTGTCCATAGTTCAGCAAATCTCATAAGTAAAATTTTAAGGGCATCCCCTTCAAACTTTGAGATTGCTGGCTTGGAAGAAGCTAGAAACGCTTTCTTAATTGCATGCCCAGGTCAAAATTTTCCAAATTCTCCAAATTTACAGAGGAGCTGGGACGACATACATTGTAAATTGATTTATAACAATCTTTTGAGCTGTAGTACAGGTTCGGCGCGTGCTAGGCTTTTGGCTGTGGGTGCGCATGAGGCCGGCTACTGGCTTCACGCGTACCCTTCGTCAAATACAGGAACATTTCTTGAGCCTGACATGCTTCGAATCGCAACCTGTCTACGGCTTGAGGTTCCGGTCTGCGTTCCTCATAAATATCCCTGTGGCAGTGATGTCGACAAGCTAGGACATCACGGACTGTCATGCCAAAAAAGTGCAGGCCGCTTCTCGAGACATGCCGCACTAAACGATATCATTCGCCGGTCTCTTGCCACTGTCAACGTGCCAAGTCTACTTGAGCCGACTGGTATTGCAAGAGACGATGGCAAGAGACCGGACGGTATGAGTTTGATTCCATGGAAAATGGGCCGTGTGCTGGTATGGGATGCAACCTGTTCAGACACGCTGGCCCCTTCCCATCTACATCAAACCAACAACAGAGCTGGTGCGGCTTGTGAAGCGGCTGAAAAAGCTAAAGCATGCAAATACAGGGGTCTAGGCTCCGAATATGATTTTGTCCCATTCGGTGTCGAGACCCTTGGTCCGTGGGGTCCTAGGGCTACAAGGCTTTTTAAAGAAATAGCAAAAAGGTTAGTCGACATCACAGGAGACCGAAGAGCTGGCAGCTACCTCGGACAAAGAATTAGTCTACCTATTCAAAGGGGGAACGCTGCCAGTATCTTCGGAACCTTGCCTAAAGGGAATATTAATATATTTTAAATTATCATATTTTTAAGGTTTTTTATAATTTGTTGTAAATGTATGTTTTATGTAATATTATGTTGAATAAATAGGTGTACATAATTACAGGTAAGCATTACCGCCCAATATGGCGTAGTAGGAAACGACGTCACAACTTGTGTCGACTATTAAACATTTTCTGGCGTGGCGTTACAATATGATTCATTATTTGGTACACTTTCTAAACTTAAGAAAGATCATAACGAGTCCAGCGTTGTAAAGAGTTGCCCCCATTTTTTTTTATTACCTATTAATTGGCACACGCATTTCCATAGCACGTTAAGACATTGGCAGATTGTCGGCATCGGTAAAGTTTGCCATAAGAAAAAATATAATTGAATAGAACGTCGAAAATCAAAAACTCAACAATAGCTGCTCTCAGCAGTTAAATAAATGTGAAACTGCGGCTGCAAAGCCAGCTAAGATTTAAGTGCAGCTGGGAATACACTAAAATGGTTGAAAATCTTAGTATCATCGATCTAACGTTTTAAATTTTTAAAATTTTATTGTTTTTAATCTCTAATAATATTACTAAATAACCGAACCCAAAGTAAGCTAACATTAGTCTGTGGTATAGAATATGGACAACTGTTAAAAAATAAAATAAAATAAATATCCATCACGCCTTATCCCCGAAGGGGTGGCAGAGGCATATTATATGCCCACTTTTCACCGTGTGGATTAAAGATTGTGTGTTAAACATAATTATATGTTTCTAAATACATACATATAGGAAACACCCAAACTCCGAAACAAACATTTGTGGATCACACAAATTTTTATTACGACCCAGTAATTGAACTCTGTACTCTATGTACCTACTTACATTGGCGCTTAAATAAATATCAACATATGCGTCTATGTTTTAGGCAGATAATTTTAACCTAAGTATTTGCGTTTATCCATACGCAAGTTAACCACATGATGTAGTTAATATTTATATGTAGCTTATTTTGCTTTTGTACAACACAAATAGAAAAAAAACCATTTGCAGTGAAATTTAATTTTATTATATCCAGAGCTATCCCCGATCAAAATCATATTAGATTCATATTACGCAGTCACCTAAATATTTCTAAATCGGATTGACGGCTATCTACGGCGTAGAGCCTCTACGAAATGTTTATTTATAGATTGGAGCCGGTGAGAAATGGTGCTATCCGTTCTAACTTTTGAAATAGTTGCAATGGTGCTAATGGTTAGTGTTTTACTTGGGTTGGATATAATTAAGAACAAGTAACACGCCCTTTACTATCGTATCGAAAGAATCAGACGACTACTAAATCTAAACCAGTTTCAAAACCAGAAGTGGAAAAAGCTTCAAAATCGCATAGCACGTATTGTTCGTATAGTGTATGTTGTCTTAAATCGTATGCCGTAAACCGTTTGTCTCTATATCTTATGGTTACTGAGAAATAGATGCGTACAGATGTACGGACAGACTGAGCCGTTTTATAATCCTTTTTTTTAACTTTAGAGTTTAGAAATCTAATAAGTTGTATGAACAATTATGTAACTCAATCAAGTACCAAATGTTTTTAGTGGCAAATATTAGTACATAGATAATGATCATTCAGAATATTTACTGAGAAAAGACACAAATGCAGGATCCTCCGACCAGGCAGGTCCGCGGCCCAACGGTTGATGTTGGGCTGTTATATTATCATTCTTAGAGAATGTCGATATAGGGATACAGGATTCGTATTGAGAACTTTCATAACGCGATGCAGGAATCTTATTGTCGATGTAGGTTGATAGCTCTTCGCAATTTGGATGTGTTCGCCACATCTACAATATTGATTTGTGTATTTCACTTGCAGTAAGATCCATATGTATTTTAATGTTCTGTTCAATACTTCAATAGAAATTCTCAAAATAATATAAAATAAGATTGAAATAAACTACAGTAAATATCTTGATATTAGTTAATAACTGTGCTTTAAGAACCACCATATTATTTGTTGATAGTCAAATAAATCGGGATTCAACTTTATATGGATTTCATTTCTCGGAATCAGTCGCCTTATTAGAATAATAACTTTCGTGAGCGTTGTTTTTCAAAAGGAGCGTCAAACTACGTCGGAAGCTGCGCTGGCACTCCTGGCTTGAAAATGGACCCCCGTTAGGACCGAAACTAGTCGGAAACCGTAGTTTGTAATAATCAGATGCCTTGTTCCATATGCGCATCTGACCAGATGTTCATTATTCTAGTATGTGTATTGCTCTGCACAACAAGGATACTCTGTGGTTTTAGCCGGCAGGAGTCTAGCAAGATGTTCACACACACAACACAACAAACTGAGCTACCACTCATACCCTTTGAGGATATTACTATTATGTGTGAGTGCTTACGCATGTATGAATGTATAATGAACGATCGATAAACCATAACAGGTCGTCACTACCTATTTTCTGTTAAATAATATAAAGCTTTACAACGACAATAGTCATGTCATGTATGTATTTTAGTTATTCGGCAATGAGGCAATGTATTTACATTTATAACGTGGTTATTATTGATTTATTATATCCTTTATTGCTGTGGTATATGACCTTTGTCCTAATAGAGTTATTCCGATTTACAAAAAAGAGCAATGCAAATGCAAATCTGGGTATAAAAAGGGCCTACCAAGATCTTCGGAGCATTAATGAACCTGCTACCGGTGTACTTGGTGATCAACAGATAAAGCAACAAGCGCACTAACGCAATTACCGGAACACAGACGGTAGTTGCTCCTAACAATGCCAAAATTAAAATGCTTTACATAATACTTGCTCTTAGCAGCCAATAAAGCGGACTCCGAATTTCTAAATCCAGGTAGGTCTTGAAAGCAACTGGAAGTACATTAAGACTTACTTAATATGCTGAAGAATTTGTTTGTTTGATTGAACGTGCAAATCTCAGGAACTACTGGTTCAAATTGATTTAGTGTTAGATAGCCCATTTATAGACTATTCATTGTCTCGTTACTGTTAGGAAAGCGGAGCAGTAATCATAAATGTCAACAAATGGGGAAATTTTTCACACATTTTTGTAAAAGTAATAAGCGACGTGAATAAATGGTTGCGACGGGGGTTCGAAGTATGTCTCTGGCGAAGCCGCGGGGGTAAGCTAGTAATTCGATAAAATGATGTTTGATATAGGCGTCTGTCGTAGGTAGGCGACTGTAGACAACATGTGACAACAGCCTGTTGACATCTGTCGAAAGGTCTATCCGTAAATAAAAAAATATTAATTAATTATTATGGGTCCTTTACGCGAGCTAATTCGTTGAAGAAATTCGCCAGATTAATTTAAAGAAGATTCCTGGATTTACACTGTGTAAAAGCGTTTTCGCACAACTCATTGCGAACGAATTTTTACCAAAATCTTGTAAGTACAAATACCATCAAGCAATCGTCTTGATCGAACAATGGCCTTTATAACTGAGGTGGTGACCCTTGACAACTGAGATGGTGACCCTTGACCTTCAACCTGAGACAATTTGCAACACAAGAGGTGCTACACTCGCGCTACCAACCCTGTAATAACCTGTAGTACCTACCTCTCTTCCCAATGGAGATCGTAGTCTTTGATATTCAGAAAAACTATAGTGTAATAGTGATTAGATAAAACTGACTGCGACCAGGCGACCAAATAATAAAGATATTTAAGCGATGCTCGTTAACCTTCTCTGTCTTGTAAGATTCAACGTCTCGATCCACTAGACCAAGTAGAATAGAATAAAACTTTATTTATACACCAAATTAAATCTAGATCACAGATATTTGCAAGATATTGTACAAAGGGCGGCCTTATCGCTTAAAAGTAATTTCTTCAAGTAGAAACCTACTCGGTAGAAACAATTTTGAAAATGAGTATGCTTTTTCTAAATTAAAATTTTAAAGTGGAATAATTTTTCGGTCTCGAGCTGGACTCGGACCAGCGTCTTCTGGTTCAAAGCACCAGACGCGTTTACCAACTACACCACCGAGACCTACTCGAAATGGACGAATTAATCCACCTTTTACGTCCTAAGGCGACGTAAGGCGCCATCGAACGACACTTGCACGGTACGAATGTATAGAATTGCATCTATAATCATTCGATTTGAGATGACACCTGCTTAAACATAACAAACAATTTTGAAAAGCAAACCTAATGTTACTACAGTGACACGCATTTAATGAGTGGCAGAATTAAAAGATTATGAGCCTGTAAAGAGGTTTTCGTTATATGTGCCAGAGCGTATTTAGTTATGAAATATATGAATAAGTTGACATTTCTTGAATAAAAATTTATAATTTAAAAATAGAATTTTTAGTTAATTCGTTAAAATTTTGAACTATGTGTAGAGATCTGTAGAGTTGTTCTGAATCGGTGGGAATTAAATACTCAATGCCTGTAGGTTGTCTCACAATATTAATCATCTCGTCTCAATCATCTCAAAATATTTAATATTTCACTGGAAGCTTTAAAAACTTGTGATTTGTGTTGTGAGTTTTAAGTAATGAATTTAATTTTTAATTTTTTTTATGGCTAGATAATTGCTAAATGTCAAAGATAATAGCTAATGATGTTCGACTCTATCTATTAGATATATTTTTGGTCGACAACTTGCATTGCTTACAGAAAAAAAAACAAATAAATACGATTAAATCGAGGTAACGGTATCGAGGTCTTAAGGTTTGACTTATTATCAAATTAATAACTAGGTATAAATTAATTTAAACTTGGTTCGTGCACTTACCTGTGAATATTTTTAAATAAAAACAACGAGTATTCTCTACGTATAATTGTTTTTCACTATAACAATTGACATAAAACCTTTTATCTTAAGTTCGTAGTTTTCTTTATAAGTATTTCATGTATAGTCTAATTTATCACCACATCTTTAACGCCAGCCGGGCCGCCGGGCGGCGTTGAATCCCTTTACATCACTGACACTTAGTAAAATTATTATTTTCCCCTAAAAGATACCTCCAGGTACCCTGCTGGGCATGCGCGTACCGTAGCCAATAGGACCAGAGCTCTGGTGTTTGGAAAGTATAGAGCCATATTGCTACGCCACTTATAAACATCTTTATTTATTAGTAGAAGCAATTTACCTGCCCATCTACTTTATTTTTATCAATCTAGAATAGATTAATAAAGCGTTTTTTTTCAATCAAGTAATAATTTAGTTTAAGTGCTTTTTTAATAGTAATGTTTTGAATGCAAAGAGACGCTTGCGCGAAGTTGCGATCGATAAACACGATATGTATAATAGCAATAGATCCGGTCACCTTAACACTCTTAATGCATTGCTACAAGGTGTAGATTAGGCTGCACTTGATTTTAAAGAACTACTCATTCATGAAGTACAACAAATTGTTTACGTGGTTTGTGTGAAAATGCCAATGAACTTAGATAATTTCAATTTGAAAATACAATATTCTTTCAACCTAAAATCGTCTTTTCCCCAAAGATGTCCTCAGAAGCAAACACATATAGGAGGACAGCTATATTCTAACTGATAAGGTTGTGAGTTGTGGCTACCGTCAGTTAAAATATTTCAAGCCTGGCACCCGGGATTAACGGTTTAGTTTGTCATCTAAACGATAACCGGAAAAACTCGTTAGGTAAAAGCCACCACGAACCCACTTCAGGACTAACAGTATAGTAAAGTCTCTTTACAGCCTAGCAATGTTGTAAGGTTTGGGCGTAAGGGGGCCCAAGCGACCTCACCTGCAAGCGGCGCACCGGCTTACCAACAGACGAGGCTCTGACACTTTAGGGTACCCGCGTGGTGGTACGAATCCCGTGTGGGCTAGGTGGTACAAAGTGTTGGTAGGGGGGGAGGGGGTACCATCGTGCAGCTGTGTCAGGCCCCCCAAGTAACCCAGCTCCGGTTGGGTTGCGTTAGGGGCTCAGCAGCTGCACAGCCGGGCCTGGGGCAACGCTTGATGCAGAAGGCGAGGGGCCAGTGGGCGCTTAGTGGAGTCTAGTGGGGACCACATTCTTACATGGCCCTTCCGTCCCGCGGGTCCGAGCTAGCGTCAGCGTCTTGTCACTCACTGCTGCAGCAAATGTTGCACCGACTTCAAGTATTCCTTCTTATAACCAGGAACGCTCTGCCAGCGCACGTGTTTCCTTCCTCTTATAATCTTGGGTTCTTCAAGCGGAGCGTGAAGAGGAACATCATTGGGCCGCCAACTAGAGGGACTGTCAGTAGTCATGAAGAGCTAAAAATAAAAATAAACAATAAGTAGTACCGTCGTATACATTGTAATCTGTAATTACAATCCACAATTTGGAATGTGGCCATAAACGCTGTACTACAACAGGTTTAGGAGACCCCCATCCAGTTTTTGCTGCATATCAATGATATGCTGTAAATTTATTGCATCCATTACTATGGTGAAAGTTGGGTATGGCAGAAGACGCATAAAAGTAAAATTAATGCCGTGGAAATGAGAAGTCTGCGAAGTATAGCAGGAGTGAAGTTGATGGATAAAGAAAGGAACAGCGTGATAAGGGAACATTGCGGTATGACAGAAGAGGTAGTGACTAAGATAGAAAAAGGGATGCTTAGATGGTTCGGACACGTGGAGAGGATGGATGAAAATAGACTGACGAAGCAGATATATGTGGCGAGAGTGAATGGGCAAACTGGTAGGGGTCGACCTCGGCGCACGTATGTCAATCAAATCGACGATCTTTTGGAAAAAGGCCAGGTCAAGAGTACCCTTAACCGGCGAGCGTGTAAGAAAACACTCATGAAAGTAGAAGAAGCGAAAGCTGTATGTCAGGATCGTAGCATGTGGAAAGCCATAGTCTCTGCCTACCCCGATGGGAAACAGGCGTGATAATATGTATGTATGTATGCATTACTATGGGATGACAGTACGGCGTATAATAAAGCTAAAAGCATAGTCTTAGAGTCATCAAAAAGATGTATAGATGGGCTCCCTTCTACCAAAATCCAGATTGGCCAGTCAAGTGCTCCTGGAGGTACATCTACTGACAAACGGGCTAAGCTCTGAAGCGTCGGCTCACATAAATCACCAATTATTTCCATGCCCATAAAAGTACACTTCATAATGTCCTTAGCATCCGCTCCAAAGCTAGATTTTGAATGGAATCAATACTTAGCCGACGCGTTATATCGACAGTTTAATCATAGAAGTATTAAGTTGGACGCATTTAGCTTCTTATTAGAATATTCACATTCATGAGCGTCGATTACTGAAAGCACAGCTTGCGACGTGAGAGTCTCATTATTTTTTTCCTTGCCTTTATCGCTTATCATATGGGCAGACTGCTTGTTCGTATTTGCTGACCATAGCTATGGAAAGAGCAAAATATATTTTCTTGTTTCTTCTTAAATCATATAGAAAATCCCACAGCAGTATATTAACAGACAGCCTTTAAAAGTATAAAATAAAATCGCTGAAGTGACCTGACCTGAATAAAAGGTAAAATAAGCTTTGCATATCTCGCAAGAATCCATGAAAATTAAATTGAAACTTGTCATTTTAAGCTCCCTTGGCTATTATGTTTATACATATCCTTGAGTTATGGAACTCCTGAAATTGGAACTTATGGTAAAGTAAGTATCTTTCATTAGATATGTAAAGTTCAATTTTCAGGAGCTTCGTAATTTCATAGTCTTGAGTAGCAGCATTGGAACTTATTTATTACGGATATACCTACTTCGTATTGTACATCTACCTACCTATGCCCAATGTGAGTGCTTGATTAGGTACCCATACTTGCAAGTAGGTACCTACGCTGTGGCTCATAGCGTATTTATCTATTACGTGGGACAGGAAAACGCTCGGTGAAAATTGGGCGTATAATATGCCTCGGTCTCACCTTTTGGGATAAGGCGTGATTGATAAACTAAACTATATAGATGCAGCCTGATGTGCTGTATGGGCAGAACTGGGGTTGTGAGAAATGAGGTAAAAAAGGTACAGGAAAAAAGGGATGTTAGAATAGGATGATGTAGAGAATTTGCGAGCAGAAGTCTTTGTAGATAAATTGTGAAAAAGTGGTGAGTTAGCTAGTATAGGTACAGTATCTTCCTTCATGCTGTATGTATACCATCTATGTGTATACCTGACGGGGTAGACAGCGAGGACAAATCGCCAGGCTTCGCAATCCAAGCATACTTCTTTCGCTTCCTGCAGATTTGTTAATCGTTTCATACGTCTACGTCCGAGTATTAGAGTTCTTTCCGTTTTTGCAATCCGCTCACGTGGTCTTCTTCGTGATTCTGGGTTATTCTAATGATCACCAATATCTACAGCATTTAAGTTACCTCCATCATACTTTTAAAGCATTAAGTGCCAGTAAAAACGACTTGATTTTATCCCATTACTCAAGACCTTAAGAAAAATGGAAGTTGTAATAAATGTTGGCAACCGGGACCAACGCCTTAACGTACCTTCCGAAGCACGGAAATGGGGTGGGTCTAAAGGGTAGAATAAATTTAATAAAATGTGTCTAATTTGGAAGAAATTTTGAACCCGTTGCCTTTTTAGTGGGTTGTAACAAAAAAGCCAAAAAGGTCTTATGTGCTAGACACTAATTAGCACGACCAATTAAAGTCCTGGTAGTCTCGGACGGCAGAAGGCGTACCACTACTGGCCTCGGAAACTTCACAGGAGTTCGAAGTATGTCACGGACGATGGGGGGTTCACCTAGTGGGAAATACATAACTTGGACCGGCAACCATAGGATGGATACTATGTGGTAAAGGATTTAGAGACATACAGATTTAGAGAGCTACAAGTGTCATTATTTTTAATTTCTGTCATAAGATCTGAACCTCTTTAGTTACTTTATTTTTTTAGCATCTAAATCAGTTTATCAGTGACGCCTGTATCCCTAAAGGGGTGGCAGAGGTATACTAATCGCCTACATTTTACTGTAACCATTTTGTTCTACGTAACAGCTGGTGATAGTGAGCCCGTTGCCGTGTTAAAATGGACAGGTGTAGGTTGTAGCAACCTGCTGTTGAATTTTTTCAAGCCGGCCATCAATAAGACCTTTGACTTCGGCTTAACGAACACCTTTCACATTTTATTAGACTAGTTTACGCCTGCGGCTAAGCACGCGTGGTGAAGTTTTGCCGTTCCCGTTGCCCACAGGAACTTGTTCACGAGACAAAAAGTAGCCTATGTGTTATTCTGATGTGTAATCTATGGTAGTATTGTAAAGTTTCATCAAAATCCTTTTAGAAGATTTTGCGTGAAAGAGTAACAAACATCCATACTTACAAACTTTCTCGTTTATAATTGTAGGATAGGTACTTTTATCACAAAAACAAAAATCGTGTAGTGTGGTTATTTTTTTACAGATAATGATAAATCCTTTTTTCCTTATTCTTTATCTTAGTGTATTCTCAGTTGCTTTCTTTCCTCAATATGTGTTTAGTTTTATTTGGCTGCTAGGAGCAACTATCGCTTGGCTTTTGATTTTCATCATCGTTGGGAGTGACTGAAGTTGCGTCGTCCGTCGTTGGTCAGGTGAAGTCGCTTGAGCAACGGAAATCCTAATGGGAAAGTGATAAATCCTTTTTTAAGCGCTCGTGGCCCCGCGTACTCAGTGTTCTGTAAACGATCACTAAGTAACGCACTTTCACTATGGCTGGTCCTCCGATGGGTAACCACTTTGTGGCATTTACATTTGCGAGAGTTTCCGTGCTTCGAAAGTCACGTTAAGCCGTTGGTCCTGGTTGCCAGTAAAATGACAGTCGATAAGCCTGGTTGAAGGCCTTATAAATTTCAACAGCAGGTCGCCACAGCCTGCGCCTGTCCATTTCAACATGGCAATGGGTTCACCACCTGTTACGTCGGACAAAAATGCATACGGTGAAATGTGGGCGTATGGTATGCCTCTGCCTACCCTTTTGGGGATAAAGGCGTGGCAATATGAATGAATGAAAAATAAATCCTTTTATGCTTCGATTTACCTAAGGTATACAGGTTACGCAAACCGAGACAGCATAGTAGGTAATTATGTTACTACTTAGCACAAACTTATTATCGTAACGTAAATCTCCTCCCAAACCACTTAACACTTTTTGATCAATTTGATCCATAATACGACATTTAGCCATAGATGGTTTAGAAAAAATAAATTCGAAAATCGGACATACCATGGAGAAATAATAACGGAAACTTCGTATCCGGAAATGGCAACGGCAAAACGCTTCGCTCTATTTAAACCTACAGGGGACGCCAAGTGCCCCTAGTGAGTTGCAATGCCTAATAGATACTGTGCACTCAACCCAGGTTTTGAAATTATCGCTTCCACAGGACCAGGCGCAAATGTGGTGCATGTTTGCGTGCGCTAGTCATGGAGTAGTGTGAGGAGGCCTTTACTGTCACAATACCAACAATTCAACACTAGCCCCTTTTATTTTAGTTGACACCTGTCTTTTTGAAACGTTTTTAAACTGTCTATGGTTTTAGTTCATAATTTGCACAACAGTCGAATCGTCGATAAAATACCTGTGCAGTAGTAGGCAGGATTTGATATTCAAGTGACTTTTGGCGGGAAGAGTGACAAGTGCGGACGCTTGCTGTATATTGTTTTCTAAAACTAGTGCATTTATCTGGTTTTATTTGCGGGAGTGGTGGTTTCTTGGACGTAAAAGTTGTGTTAACGTGCTATAGTGAAAGACAATGAAATATATGCAGTGAAATGCTATTTTCTCTCATGCCGCAAAAAGTCCACTGAAAACCTCAGTATAAGAATCACCATTATACTGAGGGCAAGGACCAGGACCTAGGACGGAGGACACGACATCGACAAAGACTGGACAGGACTAATTAGAAGATAAGATTGACGAAATATGATAAAAAAATAAGATTTGGCCAAAAGGTATTTGTAACCAGGTCATAAAATAATTATAAAAAAAATTGCACACCAGTCGAATAATCGATAAAATACCTGTGTAGTAGGATTCGATATTCAAATAAAAGGCGGCAAATTTATAAAACAGAACAATGTTTTTAATCAGTTACATACGTAATAATCGTTTTAAAGCTTACAAATCTTAATATACTTGTACCTAGCAACATCTTACTTATAAATTATAATTTTAGTTCTAAGGAACAATATAAATTTCACTTACGAATTATAAATAATCATCACAAAATAACTTTTAAAATGTTTTATGAGCATTAAATATTTTTTAATAAAAAGAATTTACATTTTCTATTGACAATCTATTTTTATTTTATACGAGATAAATACGCTCTGGTTCTAGCAATATAAATATTTATAAATCGGACAAAGCTGCAACGCCTGGCAACACTTTACCTGCAAAGAATAAATGACAATTAAAGGAGCTTATTTCATTCAACAATCATGTTTGAGTTCTTGAACGTACATCGCGGTGTGATGGAGAGTTTATGTCAGTCAATTGATATAAACTCGCCATGTCGCTCGCAATTAACCGACGAGTTGCCCTCAAATTTAATACATTTTATAATAATCGGCAGACGCATTTACACGGCACGTCAAGACATTGGCAGAAATGTCGGCACCAGCAAAGTTTGCCATAACTAAAAATAGAATAGTCGCGGCAAGTTTATAACTAGTTTGATTTTCTGAAATCGCAAACATGCCTGCAAAACTAAGTGGTGTGTCAGGTCAATTGACAAAAATAGAGCAAGTGTGAGTCGGTTTAGCGCACTAAGGAAAAAAAGACACAAAGGAAACGTTTATTTAAAGAAGGGTTTCGTACCATTACTTATAATAACAGCAAAATCGTTTGTTGTATGGGAATTAAATTAAATTTAAACAAATATTTTAGAAGGATATGATAAACATAAGCTCACTATGGAGTTTATGTCAATCTTTTCGATTGCTCTAAAACAGCAAGCACCTCCAATCCCAAAATCAGGTGTTATTGATGTACATCCTTTTTCCTGCGGAGAGCTTGCTATTCTTGTTAGTTTAAAACTGTGTCAAATATTATCACTAATATTGTGAGTTAGTAATGATTGTCATCATCAACCGAGCGTCTGTCCCAGTTGCGTCTCGCGACGCCCGGGGTCGGCTTTCTTTCGCACGGTCGTCGGCATCCTCTGTAGTGAGACCATTGGCACGCATGTCATCCCTTACGACGTCACGCCAGCACTTTTTGGGTCTTCCCCTCTTACCGGGACCCGGCGGGGTCAGTGTATGATGTACTTATAATTTTTTTTAAATTTATTAGAACTTAAGTTAATTTAACTTAATAATTGCTTAAAAAATTATCCATAGACTGAGTGGAGTCTATTACATCAATGTTTAAAAATGGTTGTAACACTGTTCATTGGTATCGAGTTGTTTATTAGCTTGATAGATGGCTCTGGTCACACTCTTTAAATGACGATTAAAATATGGTGGAGAATTTCAACTTGGTTCGATACGGTTTGGGTAGTTCAGGTGGCTAGAACATTGCCCTGGTTAGGCAAAGGTCACGGGTTCAATCCCCGTCTCGAATCGAATAGTTTTTTTTCCACTTTATTAAAAAAAAATGAGAAATTTAGCAAAATAATTGCTTTAAAAATTTATCCACAGTGTACTTATGTTTAAGCTTACCTTCAAGTAACTCTAGGGACGCACCACCGCCGGTAGATACGTGAGAGACTTTGTCTTCTGTGCCCCATTTGGCACAGCAAGTGGCTGTGTCGCCTCCGCCTAAGAAATATATGGTGTCAAACTTAATTTAAAATGCCTGAGTAAAAAAGTATTAGGAAAACAGAAAATTTGATTGGCCCCGCTAGGTCCGTGTTCCGTAAATGATCATTAAGAGTCTTAGGGCCGTATTTTAAAACGTTACTCAATACTCAAGAAACACTTGAGAGTAGTATTTGTATGGAAAAACTAGCCTCAAGCGTTTCTTGAGTATTGAGTAACGTTCTAAAATACGGCCCTTACGCTGTCGGTCCCGAAATGAGTGATCATTTGTGGCTTTTTCATTTACAAGGGTTGACCCGTTAACCAGTTTGCTCCGATTGGATTTGAAGTTAAAAATAGAACGCATTATACGAGTAGCTTGAAAACGTCTCACGGTAGAACGAGAATGTCTTAGCTGTTTAGTAGTTAAGATAGAAAGAGAATTAGTATGTTCTGGGGTATAATACAAATAACAAATCGTTACAAGTTAGTTACAGCCTGCTTCTCATCAATAGGGTCGGTAGCGCGAGTGTAACACCTTTGTTGTTGCAAACGTCCACACGCCTTCGTCGCGAAATGTACCTTTCGCAAAATGTCCTCCAGTCGCTAGATGTTATTTTCGCAGCATTTCCATTATGAATGTAAAATTTGGCTGCCCTTTCGGGGGAATTTTTACACAAATATGAAACAAATAAAAACTGTGTGTGTGTATACCAGGGTACACAGGAAAGAAGTGAAACATCTTTACGACATTTTTTACAGTTATAAAATTCTCTCATACGATTGTATAATATATGATACTCGATAAAGAAGGTTTACTTATGAGAAAGAAGTTTCACTTCAAAACAACATGGCGCGTAACCGAAAAGCGTGACGATTTTTCTTTTAGCTATAAAATCTCTCAAATTCGACAAAGAAGTTTCTCTTCTTAAATATGGTTTGTGTAACAAATTGCATTTTTTGGCTTGAACATTTTGCAACGAAGCTGTCCACACGCGCTACCTATCTTACTTCAATCAAGTCAAAGTTCCATTGCGGTAGCTTAAAAAGCACTCCGCATTTTTCGGTACGCAGGCGTCAAAAATAGACATACATTTACAATACCTAAATTAAAACAAAGTCCCTCACCAATAATAGTGGTGGCTCCATTGGCAGTCGCTTTGACAACACAATCCATCAGAGCCCTGGTGCCACCAGCGAACTTTTCGAATTCGAAAACACCTGCAGGCCTATCAAATAAAAATATTATGTTATAGGAAGTAACTGGCATGTTATACTGAGACAATTTTTTACACAGCGCCATCTAGTTTTAAATTAAGCTAATGTTTTATGGGATATTATGGGCGCGTTCCACTTATCACCCGCAACGCCCGCGACCGCTGAAATGGCTGTTCCACTAATGTAACAAATCCCACGGGCGTTGTGGGCTAAAGTTATAAGTGGAACGCACTTCGTGCGCGAAATCGAAATTAAAAACTGAAACTTAAAAATGAAATTTTTAAAAAATTATTTCAATATGGATTCTCGTAAATTAATTGTTGCATTTTTGACAAAACTGTTGGTTTACAAACAAGTTCCACTGCAACATCACTCTGCACACGGATGCAAAAATGTAATTTGTTTTGTCGCCATGGTTCTTATTTTGAATATTCCCGCTAAGTGTTGGTAAAAGTCCACTCGGACCCACCTATATTTGTGGGCGATGTGGGCGTTATGCGGTCGCAAACAGTGACGTTCCCGCTTGGCATTTCTTCAAACGCAAACATTTCCAATCGTATACACATTTGGAGGATCATCCAACTTCAGACTTCCATTTTAGTATTTCAGTTGGCGTGAAAATACTAAAATGGAATTAAAATATATAAATTGAATATACCAAGCAAAGACAAATTGGTCCCACTGCATTTTAGGATTTTTTTAGAATATTGCCAACTTCAATTCTTAGCTGGTAAGGTTTGATTTTATCTACTCAGTTTTGTTGGTGACCATGTCAGTGCTGACCTAAAGAAGACCACAGACTCACCAAAGCTGATTGCGGCCAGATGACTTCCGTAACAAAGTTTCAAACAGGAATATCACACTAATTAATAAATCACGTAAGTAGGTACTTACCCGTTCCACACAATAACTTTAGCCCTTGCAATAGGCTCAGCAAATAGTTCCTGAGATTTAGGCCCTACATCTAGGCCCAACCAGCCATCGGGTATACCTGACTCCACATCAGCAATGCCGACCTGATATATAAATAGGATTAATGATAATAATCTTCGTAAAGTTTAATGATAAGAAACGCTCGTGGTAATGCGGACTCAGTGTTCATCACTGCGTTAAGCAACTTTCGCTATGGCTGGTCACGGATGGGTGACCACTTTGTGGCTTACATTTGCGAGCTTCGGAAGGCACGTTAAGCCGCTGGTCCGGGTTGCCAGTAACATGGCTGTCGTTAAGTCAAGTTGAAGGCCTAATGGGCGGCTTGCAAAATTTCAACAGCGTCTGTCTATTTCAAAACGACAACAGGCTCACCACCTATCACGGGGGACAGGAATACACATGATGAATAGTGGGCATACAATAATAAGTAATAAAAAAAAAACTAAAGATAAATAAATATACGGGATTATTCACGTTTTACGACCAGGTGTAACCAACCGGTTTATACCTCGGTACTCAAGTGCGCGAAAAGATCCCACGGCGAACGGTTCGCACCTCCGAAAAAGGCTGCCATAAAACAGCTGAAACCAGTCGGTTTATTTATTTATAACTAGTTGACGCCCGCGACTCCGCACTCGTGGTGTAATTTTCCCGTTTCCCAGAGGAACTTGTTTCCAGGATAAAAAGTAGAATATTTGTTATTCTGATGTGTAAGCTATATTTTTGTAGTTTCATCAAAATCAATTCAGAGATTTTGCGTGCAAGAGTAACAAAGATCCATACTTACAAACTTTCGCGTTTATAATATTAGTAGCATGTGAAAATAACGTTAATTTTCTAGGATTAATGATCATAATCTTTGAAACAAGACATCTTCAGTACTGAGAGTGACATACTGACCCCTGTCTGGACGTCAATCATCTTTATTGCAACCGCTCTAAGTCCTGCGCCCGTAGATAGGAGGTCAGACGCGGTCGCTCCCGACAATGCCGAAAATCAATAGCCAGGTTCAAATCCAGGTTTTGAAGCAACTGGAAAACACCAAGACAAAGGAAGGAAGGAACATCTATCCTAACTGTCTATTTCAATCAACATGGCAATGGGCTCACCACCTATAACGTGGAACATGATGAATGTACAAGGTGAAATGTGGGTGATAAAGCAGGATTGATTACCTGAGCATTTTCATCAAACTTGTCTGCAGTGACAAAGTCTACAGGCAGGTGGACCTTCACATTATTCTTGACAGCCTTTTCCAACAACTTGGCGACGATTTTTGCACCCTCAGCATCAAACAAAGAATTCCCAATCTGAAAACATAAATGTCAATCAATATATTTTATAAATATATATAATGTTGTTGGGACAACTCACACAACGCCATCTGATTCCAAACTAAACAGAGCTTGTACTATGTTAACCAGATATCTGAAAACCATACCTATATTTTTCTAAATACATACATATTACAGATAAATACCACGCAGACACAGAATAAACCATCATGCTCATCACACAAAGTTTTATCCTGGGTTTTATTCCTCCCACGACCTCTTGCTCATAGCAGTCGGAAACACTCCCACATATGGTCCAAAAAAATAACTTGAGATTTTACTCTTTGTACAAACCATCACTGGTGTAACAACTAACCATAGCATAAGATGCTTAAGGCGTTGATGGTTTACAGAAAACTGAGCAGCTGGGATACGAGTGAATCCCAATTACCTTCTCAAAAATTTAATTGAATTTTAGTTTAGACCTATGAAGTATAAATCCTTCTTCGACTTATGCAACATGCAAATGTAATCAGAGATGATAGTGGTTTAGGCCAGCCCACTGCCACAACCATTTCCTTCTGTGGCAAAGGGCTTCCCAAAAATTGTTTTGTTTATGCTATATTTTAATGTGAACTGATATTCCTTTGTTACATACACACAAATTGTCACGCCTTTATCCCCGAAGGGGTAGGCAGAGGCATACTATATGCCCACATTTCACCATAGCATTTTTGTCCCACTTAACAGGCATTGAGCCCATTGCCGTAACAGGCTGTGACGACTTGCTGTTGAAATTTTTCAAGCCGCCCATAAAGCCTTCAACCAGGCTTAAGAACTGTCATTTTACTGGCCACCAGGACCTAAGGCTTTATGTGCCTTCCGAAGCATGGAAACGCTCGCAAATTAAAATTCCACAGACTGGTCACCCATCCAAAGACCGCCTCAATTACAGAGAGTTTATCGTTTGGCGGGGCCACAAGCACATTAATCAACTGATATATAATAATCAAAACATGTTACTTACAGCCATACCCTTAATCTCCTTGAGGAATGTGTATGCCATACCACCGGCGATAATCATCTCATTTACTTTATCCAGCAAGTTTTCAATCAGAAGAATCTTGTCAGCTACCTTGGCACCTCCCAGAATTGCAAGGAATGGCCTAAAAATATATGTGTAGCAAACATTATCTGCACTTATTTGATACTAAAATACAATCATTTTTTACATATATAACACTAATTTATGCCCATGGCTAGATATTTTGGAGGACTTTTATAATGCACTTTCTTACTGGATGTTAGCTATATTTCATATGAATAACTAGCTATATGTCAAATTTTAGCTAAACCAATGATGTGGGATGTGTGATGTTGATAGAATCAATCACAGTCTCAATTGTTTATCATTTATATCTTAACTAATATTTAAAGCTGAAGAGTTTGTTTCTTAATTTGTTTGGTTGAATGCGCTTATCTCAAGAACTACTGGTCCGAATAAAAAAATCTATTTCTGTTGGATAATCAATTTTCGATTTAAGCAAAATTTTATACATTTATATAATAGGAATAAGCGATGGGATTAAATGGATGCGACGGGGAGTTAAAGTAAGTCATAGGCAAAGCTGCGGGGGTCGGCTAGGGTATTATATGATGGTAGTAAACTAAGTTATCTTTATTCTTCACCTTTCTGGCTCATGAAGAGCTTTTGCAAAGTACTGTAATTCCTTCTTAAGTAAAAATCCACTAGCACGCTGTCCGAAGCCTTCACCCATCATTGAACTGTGAGACCTGTGTGCCGTACCTGTTGAATAGATGATTCTTTGATTCCAAAAGTGCTCAAAAGCAATATTTTGATTACAAACAAATAGCTTAGTTTATGAGTGATATGTTTAAAGTTTCTTACTGGTGCCGCCTTGCGGTGGTTACCAAATAAAAGGTTGTGGACTGTATTATAAATGGGCTTTAATGCCTTAAATTAATTTATTACAATTGAAACCAAGTAAGTGCCCGAGGTCTAGCGCGTCGTGGAGCGAAGTGAGCGGGTTAGCCGTGGTAAGCCCCCCGGCCCGCCGCACCATTACGTTTCGGTCGCCTGTTGCTAGGCGAGATGCGCCGACATACTCCCCGGGTTGAAGAGTTTCAAGTTTCTTCTACTGGAAGTGGGCAGATGCAGTTGAAGCCGCGGCGAATAGTGCCTTTCCTCGTCTTCATCTCCGCAACCCTGGTGACTCCGTCAACGCCGGGATAGGTCTTAGTGACCCGACCCAGGGACCAGAGCAGTGGTGGCGTCGTCTTGTCCTTGATTAGGACCAGAGACCCTGGCTTTACTTCCCCTCTGGAATGAAACCATTTTGTTTTGGCCTGAAGCAGAGAAGTATACTCGTTATGAAAACGTCCCCAGAAGTGCTGCCTGATATACTGGATCCTCTTCCAGCGATCCAGTCGTGTGATGTTGGCATCGGTCACCTGGGGGCATGGTACTGACAAAAGTGGTTGTCCAATTAGGAAGTGGGAAGGAGTTAGTGCCGAAAAATCGTTAGGGTCAGAAGAGAGAGGTGTAAGAGGGCGCGAATTCAATACCGCCTCTATTTGAGTGAGACAAGTAGACATTTCTTCAAAATTAAAATGAGTAAGATTAAGCAATCTTTTTAAATGATGCTTGCAAGACTTGACAGCACTTTCAGCCAAAGAATTAAAATGAGGGCTATAAGCAGGCGTGAAAATAAATTCAATACCCTCCAGCGCCAATTCAGATGCAACATTTGATGATTTAAGAAAATTATACATTTCATTAGACGCGCCTACGAAGTTTGTCCCGTTATCGGACGAGATGCTTCGGGGCTTGCCTCGACGCGCCACGAAACGATTTAGAGCGGCCATGTAAGCCTCAGAGGTGAGATCTGAGACGAGCTCCAAATGTACTGCTTTCACTGCCGAGCAAACAAAGATGCACATGTAAGCTTTTGTTAGTTTGCAGCCACGCCCTTTGCGGTCGGCTACCAATACTGGCCCGGCATAGTCGACGTAACTATTTAAGAAAGGAAACTCAAGATTAGTCCGTGATGATGGCAGGTGGCCCATTACAGGCTGTACATTTTGAGCCTTATGTCTAAAACATTTGAGACATTTATTCACGATAAATCTTGACAAATTCCTTCCACCTAGCGGCCAATACGTTTGTCGAATGTGCGAGAGTAACAACTGTGGACCGGCATGTACAAGCTTTAAATGTTGCATGTGAAAAATAAGTTTAGTAAGTATGTGCTTACTACATAAAAGAATAGGGTGCCTCACATTGAAGTCATAGGGGGAGTTATCAAGCCTCCCGCCCACGCGGATGAGGTTATAACGATCAATGAAAGGTGTTAAAGGAAGTAATCTACTTTTGCGTGGCAATTTTTGACTACTTTTTAAAAGTTTATATTCCTCAGGGAACATTTCGACTTGTGAGAAATGAATAATTAAATTTATTGAATTTTCTAACTCTATTAATGAAAGATTGCCACACAATTTATTATTTTTATATTTTAAGTTGTAAATAAATCTTTGTACATATGTAAATATTCTTTGAATTTTGGTTAGGCTAGAATACCTTAATAATAAGTAATGAATGACAGATGAATGAGAGGTTACGTCTACATGATGAACGCTACTCGAATGATCGTTACTACTATCGCTACTGAAATGAGTCACCACCTCCGGTAAATCATGTTTCTCCGTGTTTGGCATAGTGGGCCATTGACACTCATTGTGTAATAAAAAGGATGGCCCGGACCACCAAAGGGGTGTGTCCCTGATAATGTCGGCCTGAAGACCACGGGAAACAAGATCCGCCGGGTTGTCCTTCGACGGTACGTAGCTCCAGGTATGACCACATGTGCTCTCCTGTATCTCGTTGACTCTGTTTCTAACAAAAGGCTTTAGCTGATTAGAAGGAGTAGAGAGCCAACCCAAAACTATGGTGGAGTCACACCAGAATCTACACTTGTGGATAGGTATGGTGAGAGATTCCTGAACCTTAGTACACAGCCTTGCACCTAACAAAGCTCCACAAAGTTCAAGCCTCGGAATTGTCGTAGGTTTGATGGGTGCTATACGATTTCTAGAGACTAGAAGATGTACACCGGTGGCTCCAACACTATTACATGATCGAATGTACACACAAGCACCGTATGCCTTTTCGGACGCATCGGTAAAGACGTGTACTTCGTGTATAATAGAGTCTGCGCATAAAACCCAACGAGGAATTTTTAAATAATTCAATGATTTGATTGTATTCTCAAATACCGACCAAGCTTCACTTACCTCGAGCGATACTACGTCATCCCAGTCGTACTTATCCAGCCAAAGACGCTGCATGAGTATTTTGGCTTCGACAACGCACGGACCTACGAGGCCCAATGGGTCAAAAATCTGACTGATAACAGAGAGGACATGACGTTTAGTGACTTTGTTAGTAGACGTAATGTTAATTGTGTAAGTGAGTGAATCAGAGTCACAAACCCAGTTAAGTCCTAGGGTTTTAGCTTGAGAGGTGCCAAGACCTTGCTCAGAAAAATATAAGGTATTATCTGATTCATTGTCACTATTATTAGAGTTTATTTGATTTAAAATTTCCAAATTATTTGACCGCCATTTACGTAAATTAAATTTAGCTGAAGAAAGAACCGATTTTACAATTTTAGTGACTGCTACAGTTTCGGATATGGTGTTCCCTCCGCTGAGATAGTCGTCGACGTAAAAGTCACGCCGTATGGCACATTGTGCACGACTATCCTCAATGTTATCAGCCAGGCTTACCAAACACTTAGTGGCTAAATAGGGAGCAGACGCAGTACCGTAGGTAACTGTATTTAACGTATAAATTTTAAGAGGTTCAAGCTGATCAAATCGGAAAACAATTTTTTGCAGAGTACGCTGGTCTGGGTTCAGCTGAATGGCCCTGTACATTTTTTCCACATCACCTGAGACCACGTATTTATGCTGACGAAAACGTGTTAAAATATAAAACAGTTCGTCTTGCACTACCGGACCGACCATCTGAATGTCGTTGAGAGACACTCCCGTACTAGTAGGGGCTGATGCGTCGAAGACTACGCGTAGTTGAGTAGTGGTACTGGAATTCCGAATGACTCCATGATGTGGAATGAAGTATTTGGTCATAGAATTTACAGGTGAAGGAGTACAGTCAGCATCTAGCGTCATATGACCTAAGCGTTCGTACTCTCGCATAAAATTATAATATTTGCTTTGAAAGGAGGGATCACGCTTAAATCGTCGCTCTAGGGACAAAAAACGGTTCCTAGCATTGATATAGGATTGTCCTAGAGAACTTGGATCCTCCTTCAAGGGCATTTTAACGATAAAAGCACCATCGTCATTACGAACGGTGGTTTGTTTGAAAAGTTTTTCACACATTCTTTCTTCGAGAGAGTGAGAGTGTTTAGGTGAAACGTTGTCAAGCTCCCAAAATTGAGTTAGGTCGGGAGTGACATGGGAATGATGGCAAAAGTGAGTAGAAGCACAAGGAAGTAAGTCAGACTTATGTGAAATACTACCGGATACAAGCCATCCGAATTTAGTCTCGCACAATTTGGGTAAATTTTTTCCTAAGTCTATCGTATTTGTACCTATGACATTCCAGAACACTTCAGCCCCTACCAGGACATCGACGGCCGACGGAACGTTGAAATTCGGGTCCGCCAATGTAAGACCTGAAGGAATAGGGACATGATGAATGGGCACGAACGAGGACGGCAGGACCTTTGTGATCTCAGGTAGAACGTGGCACTCAATTTCTACAGTAAAGGCACAGCATAAGGATTCCATTGAAAGGCGACAAGACTGTGTACTGGTGGAAATATGATTATTAATACCCGTTACCTTGGTGCTCGTACCGCGTTGTGACAAACTCAGTTTTTCCGCTAAGTTCTGCGTAATAAAGTTGGCCGTACTACCGTTGTCCAACAGTAGGCGCGCAGTGTACTTCTTACCCGTTGCGCTGGTCACGTTCACCAATGCTGTGGACAGGAATACATGCGCAGAAGTAGAAAGCTGCATTGAATTGGCCGAAAGCACAACATTTGAAGATTGTGATGCCGAAGGCAGTGCAGAAAGATCAGCAGAAGGCAAATGATTAATTCTTGGCGTAGGTTCGCTAGATTGTAAGTGCAAAAGCGTATTATGTTTTGTCTTGCAATATTTACAGTGTGAAAATTTACATTGCTTAGCAGAATGACCAATGCGTAAGCAGTTAAGACAAACAGTCAAATCTTTTGCCTTTTGAATGCGATTTTCTATTGATAAGCTTCTAAAAGATTCGCATTTGTATAAAGTATGTGCTTGGGAGCAAAGCGGGCATTTATTATTTTTATTAAAATTTTTACTATTATGTTTTTTATCTGGGTTAATATTAGAATCATAATTTTTATTTGTATGTGAATGACTATTGTTTAAGGCAACAATAGTGCTACTCTGTAAGGAATTTGCATTAATATTCGATTCAATAGATTCGAACCAATCAGCTTTCTTATTTAAAAAACAACAAAATTGTGAGGTAGTGGGATAACCTGTAATTTCATTGTTCCTGTAAACCTCCCATTCACGACTAGTAGTTAAATCTAATTTTTTAACCATAACAAAAATAATTATGTCATCCCAATATTGAGTGGGCCTTTTTAAATTTGTTAGTGCCCGAACATTTTTATTAATTGTATCCACTATGTTTCTAATGGAGACACTCGATTCACTAGTCATTGGCTTGACGTCAAACAACAAAGCCTGTAAATGGTTACTCACAAGTATGTAATCATTGTTGTACCGCTCACACAACAAGTCCCATGCAATCTTATAATGATCACTTTTGAAAGTGATATTTTTAATAAGTGATGCTGCGTTTCCCTGGAGAGAAGCACGCAGGTAGTGGAACTTGTTAATGTCACTGATGCTAGCGTTATCGTGAATTAATGACGAAAAGGTATCTCGAAACTCGAGCCAGCACTGGTAGTTTCCATCAAAGTGAGGCAAGTCAATTTTAGGCAAACGAACAAAGTTATTGTGAACATGTACACCTGAGTCAGCATCCTTGAAGCCCGGCTCAGAACCGTCACCGATACTCGAAGAACCGAGCAGGCTGCGTGTAAGTGCCACCAGATTGAAGAACTGGCGGTCGAATTCTTCACGCTCCGTGAAGGCAGTCTCGGCATCGTCGGCAAGCATTTCGATGTCTGTCTGTAAATTATCAAAGTCGCCGTGTAAGGTTTCGAATTTATTATAACGCTCCCGCAGGTCTAATCTTTGCAACTCGGATAATTTAGCACTACTGTTAATTAAATTTAAATAGTTGCTGTAAATTGTAAGCTTGCATTTTATAGAACTACGTTTCTTGGTCAATGATTTAATGTCCGTCATGTTGTAGTACCTACTAGAAAGAAAAATATAAATCTACGTTTATTTACCGTTACACGATAGATAAGGCTAATGAATTACTTATAGAAAAAATCACAAAACAGCTGAGCGCAAACAATAGCACCGGACCGATGCGATGCAAGCAGGTAATAAATTTCACTGTCGCTAAAACCGGTATCGTTCAAGGACGTGATGCGCTCGCGCATAGATTTACGTACGAAATATATTAAATACAAAAAGCATCGAAATAATGACTACGTGAATGCACTATTATAAAATTATTAATTAAAAAATAACTATATGTGAAGGGTAATGTACTTGCTCACTCAATGAAATTTTATCAGGATAAATGATTATTTCGGCAAGAAAAGATAGTGGGAAAATAACTAATTGGAACGAACTCACTCAGATAAGTACTTATACTCCCAGAAAATGACTTCAGCTTCTTCCAAAGCGATGCACGCGCTCCCAGGAACGACTTCTTTGTCTTCAATGTAGGTAGTATGTGGCCGATGTAAAATTCTTTGCTCGGGAGAAGGACCAAATCTTATGGTGCCGCCTTGCGGTGGTTACCAAATAAAAGGTTGTGGACTGTATTATAAATGGGCTTTAATGCCTTAAATTAATTTATTACAATTGAAACCAAGTAAGTGCCCGAGGTCTAGCGCGTCGTGGAGCGAAGTGAGCGGGTTAGTCGTGGTAAGCCCCCCGGCCCGCCGCACCATTACGTTTCGGTCGCCTGTTGCTAGGCGAGATGCGCCGACACTTACCAAAGGCATCATTAATGTAAACATCGCCCAATTTCCTCAAACTCTCCCTAAAGGCCTTTACTTTCTCAGGGTCAGCTTTTACTTTGGCACCAGATGCATCAATGCCCTTTCCTTCCTCTTCAATATGGAACCTAAGATTCTCCAGTAAAATTATTGATCCGGGTGTAGGGTCTGCACATGCACTTTCTACTTCTGCACTCACACAATCAGGAAGAAAAGTAACATCTCTGAAAATGTATTTAAAATTGTAAATGATTGCTGGCCAGTCAAATTCTCTACAAATATTTTTGAAATTGGGAATTACAGAATAATCTTAGCGTATTACAAGATTAAAATCTGTAGCATTTACCTGTTTGTCATAATAAATAAATATTGCAAGATAATTTTGTTAAACACAACCAAATAGCTCAAATTAAGCTAAGCCTGTGTTATTCGTGATAATATTTGTTGCTATACTTATAAATAGAATTCATCTAATTTATAAGTTATAAGCTACATTATGACCCTGAAATGCTGTTATTAGTAAGGGGTTAGGTATAGCTGATTGTACTAATGTATTCAGTATTTGTTAATAACTGGTCACTAATATAATTACCTATTGAGAAGTTTCTTGAGTTCTTCCGCTACGGGCTTCAAGGTGTATTTTAAGTTTGCTTGACCATCCGGCCTGCCTAAATGTGACATAAGGACGACAGACTTAGCACCCTTTTCGAGGGCATATTTAATCGAATCCAAGGCAGCCACAATGCGCTGGTTATTAGTTATAACTCCCTCTTTCAATGGAACATTAAAATCCACCCTGTAATCATTTATTAAAATTATACAATTGGTTAAAGTATCACATAGGACATTCAAGATTTTTAATATCTCTAAAACATACCTCATTAAGACTCGTTTGCCACTTAAGTTCAAAGCATCCATACTGAGTTTATTTAAAGCCATTATGAACGTTTTTTATCAAGTACTTAGTACTTATTATACTCTTTGATTTAATTTTTTTCAATTCGTAGCTGTAAATTACACCGAGAGAAGTGACTTAACTGACCTTGTTAATGGCAAAGA
The DNA here is from genome assembly GCA_948477245.1 of Thumatha senex. Taxonomy (NCBI): domain Eukaryota; kingdom Metazoa; phylum Arthropoda; class Insecta; order Lepidoptera; family Erebidae; genus Thumatha; species Thumatha senex. The sequence continues at coordinate 8,863,877 of OX419726.1, read as the reverse complement.
GGTCAAACATTCTTGCCAGCGTTCTTAATGCTAAATAAAGCCTATCACACACCATAACGGCCCAAGATGAACGATACTATAAAATTAATTCAAATTCCGTGTGGCTGGGCTGGGTCAACGCTCAGCTTATATGTAATGTAGGACTGTAGGGCCAATTGTGCGTTATAATATAAGGAATACGGACCGAGGATGTGTGGTTAGTTCCTCATCCTCCACTCTTTTGTTCCCATTCTACGCTACGATGACGTTTCGCAGTGTAGCGTTATTATTGCAAACTTATTAAATTGAATCTTCATCGTTTACATTATTATTGGTGTAATAAAGAAACACCCCTTTATATTTGTTTAAGTTGGTCGGGCACATACCTAGTATTCATCTGTAGGTGATTTACCTACCTGTTTCTTACGGGCCCCCCTTTTTATACATGGGTGAAATTCCCATTCACTTTTTTGGTGCGGCGGAGATGAAAATCGGGGTGTGATATTAACCTATCGTAGGTAACGTAGATTTTTTAATGTATATAAATTAAACTGTGTTTAACCCACTACAAATTGCTTTAAATGCCTAATAATTTATAGCCATATTAAAAAAAACCCCAGAGTCCTAAATTCTAATTATAGTGGAATTTTCCAAAATTAGTGCAATAACCTTGTTTTATATGTAAAAATGGAAGTTTCATAAAAATAAAAGTTGTGTAAACGGGCTATAGCGAAAGACAGTGATATATTGCAGTGAAAAGCTATTTTACAACGTGTTGTGCAAATTCCACTGAAAGCCTCATTAACGCTCTACCACGTTAAAGGGGAAAGGACACGGGACCTATGACTATACTTGAAATCGACAAAGGAATGGATAGGAGGAAATTAGAAGATAACATTGAAGAAATAATAATAATTACAAAATACATACATAAATGTAATTACAAAAAAAAACTAATTTTGGAGGACTGTCTCTACAACAGACATATAAGACAGTAAACTTGCGATAAATGGCGTAACCTCTATTACCGTACTATTGCACACACATAGACAGGTAGCATAATCTAGGGTCGCATTCATCTATCTTTTAATACGATACCATGGTGATTGATTAATATCTAAGCTTTTTGACAGATTATGATATAGAAATAATCTTACTCTTGTATGTCTGTGGTCCCTACTCTATTTCAAATGTTACTGTATGCCAAAATTGCAATAGGATAAGGTTACCAATATTACCATAATGGAACTTGGAACGCTTTGATTTAAAATGTTACTTGCCCCAGCTTGCCCATTATAAAAACTCCCGATCGAAAGTTTAATAACGGTGGTGCAATTTGAACATTATTTGACTTTCTACAACAAGCACAATTTTAGAGATGCTTTGCTATGCTTATCTGCCCCACACAGTTGTAATTTTGGGAACGTCCTTGGTTGAGCGGGCGAGATAAATAAATTCAAAGTGGACTGTATTTGCGGGGAAAGACAAAAATGAAATTTACACGCGGTTGTCGACGAAAAAGAAATGGAAAACAGGAATGGGCACACTACCTTGCTTTTGCTGCGAGATGCTGAGGTAAAGGCTGCCGGGGACGTCCCTGGACTTGGATCCCTGGTTCCATTGCACGAAAACACTATTTATCCATGGAAAACACAATTATTGCGGAAGTTGGTGTGGGCGCGCGCGCGGTCATTGCAGTACAAACAGAGCGTCTTCAGTCCGTGTGTCGCTGCCTGTGAGCGACGTTTTAGATAGCGCGTAATACAGCTGTCTCGCTCCTCTTTTATGCGAGACAAGGTAGGTGCGAAAGAGAAATGGAATAAAGGGAAGCGGGGGGAGTGTCGACAACTAATTAATTAAAAACAAATGTAGATCGGCGATGCAACATAGAAAAAATAACGCGGCTAATCTTGAATCGTATACCGGCGCAACCATTTCCCCCCCGGCTCGAAGGGTTACCTTCGAAAAAAGAACAACTGACTATACAGTTGCTACTAAGCTTTAGCTGCTAACTAAACAAAATGCTATCGAACTAAACTAAACTAATCCTAATCGAACAAGCTAAATTTGTTATTGAAGTTACTGTTGATTAGGCAAAGGACAAAGAATAATAACTGGTCATGGTCAACAATAAGGCATGACGCGAGAGAAGATGACGTCGATCTTCCTCTATTTCAAAAGCGGGTAAGTATTTTAAAAGTGTAACATTCAAAAAGTGCGCTGGAGTCAGTGCAAACGGCTACGAGGGATCACTAGACAAGGTTCTACAAAGAGGACGCGTATTCATTACGGCCTCGACTTGAGTGAGCACGGTGCTCAGCTCTTCAAACGTAATATGTTTGGAACGCAAAAAATTATGTTGTTCGGAAAGGTTACGACGAGCTCCGATGTAATTCGTACCGTTGTCCGAATACATTCGAGATACGGAACCCCGACGCGACAAAAATCTTTTAAATGCAGCCATAAAGCATGGCGTGCTCAAATCACCAGCTTTATCTATATGAACGGCGCGAGTCGTCATACAAACAAAAAGACGAACATAAGCTTTCGTGGAGCGTTACCACGACCACGAGAAACTGTTACCTTGAAGGGGCCATTTGATCCGTTGTGGTTCCATGGCTCTTCCTGGTGCCAAGCCCCGCCTGATGAATGGCCTGTTAGTCCTTTCAACCCCGCTACTGTGTCCACGCCGCCAGAGGAAAAGAAAACCTCTTTAGTTACTACCGCACCGCTCGAAAAGTCGCCTATCTTAGAGTTGGCTAGCCGTGTCATCGTGGTCGATTCTTTTGCGTAGTATTGTTTTTATTTGTCGATTTTTGAAAATCCTTCCTTGTCGCGAGCACGTTACTGCCTTCGACTTAAACAAGGCTGAGTTAATCGTGCTTCGTGAACTTCAGCGATTTTATTTTTCGTCTGAAATTACAAATTTGGAATTAAATAAACCTTGTAGTCGCGCTTTTCAACATTTGAAACCTTTTTTGAGGGATGGCCTCACTCGAGTTGGTGGTCGTTTGAGCCAGTCCACATTAGAGTACGATCAAATGCATCCTGTAGTTCTCCCGCGCAAGGTTTATATCGTTGATCTTTTAGTTGAATATCACCATAGGGTGAATTGTCACGCTGGTCCAGATTTATATGCGTTTATTCCCTATAGAATAAAAACTATTACCTAATCTATGCGTTTATTCCGAATGGAGTAAAAACTATAACCTAATCTATGCGTTTATTCCGTGGTGGAATAAAAACTATAACCTATACCTATGCGTTTATTCCCTATGGAATAAAAACTATTGCGTTTCTATTGGCAAACTACTAAAGCGAATGGATCAAAAATTCGGATCGTTAGGACCAGAAAATGGTTGAGCAGTAGTTGTCATTATTTTAAAGAAACCTGTAACTTAAATTAAAAAGGATCGTTTAAATAGTTGCATTTGGTAACATTATTTATGCGTTAACATTATGCACAAGTTTATAGAATTTTAAGTATTTTGAAATAATGTCACTTTTTATATTTCTGATGGTGCAATTACAGTGGCTCCGGTGGCAAAATGAGTTACTACTTACTAACTAGGAGACTCAGTATCAGCAAAGTAGCCAATATCTATTGGAGAGAATTTCACTTCACAACGCCGTCTCCTTGTCATGGATCTCTGACCGAAACCTAAAGGCAAATGTGACATGTGGTACCACATTAGATGGTGGCCACTAAGTAAAACTATGTCCCAAGTGTTCACCTCAGCTGGTTGCTTTCAGTGTCAAGTACACTGACACTGAAAGCGACCAGTTAAAAATTACTGAGACTATCTCTGAAGGGGTGATGTTGATGAGTGGCGGGCGAGTCTATAAAGACAAGGAAATTTTGTGGTGGAACAACACCGTTCAGTTGGAGACCACGGAGTAGAAAGCTCTCTTTAGAAAGTAGCAAGCGGAAAGACGTGTATAGAGCTCAACTAAGAAAGCTGTGTTAAGATTCAGAGGGCAATATTCTTTGCGAGAGAAGATGATGATTATTATAAAAGTGTCAGATTCAACCGTGCGTGGAATACTGCTCACATCTCAGGAATGGCTCCGCCAAGTACCTGCTTGAAGGCAAGCTCTTGACGCGTTACAGCGAGGTGCCATCCGATAATCCATTGGGCGCTGGCAGTATTGAACCGTTGGAGCTGCGCAGAATGGTCGCCAGCTTAGCTGCATTTTACCTCATCTACCACGGTGAGTGTCCTGTAGAACTCTTTCACTTGGTCCCACCCTCCCCCTTCCGTTCTCAAACGTGGGGCAAAGATGTCATTCTTACATCGTGGACACAATCGTGCCTAGAACCGAAAGAATCTGCAGGTCTTTCTTAAGAAACATAGCATTCATACTTTCACGAGCTGCTGCGAAAGCAGTTTAAAGCCTTCCTCCGAATCAAGGACTAGTGCGAAGGTGAAGATTGCAGAAGTCTAGACTGCGCTTCGACGAATGATGAGTCGAAAACTTGGCGGAGCCGATGGAGTCCCAATTGAATGTATCTTAGCAAAACCTATTAAACCGTGTACTTTTCTTTGGGCAGATCCGAAACATGAGTATTGTTACTTCAGTCTTTGAAGTGAAACGGTTGGTACAAATTGAAAGATTATGTCCCACATCATGAAATTTTCAAGAGCATTATTGACTATCGAATTTAACAGGAGTGCACTCTTTGGGAATATCAACATGGATTACACGCTGGTTATAAGCCCACGGACTTTGTAATAACAGATCCAACGGATTATCCCGGAAAAAATCAGAACGTAGGACATGCATGTGCACTGCCTATTCCTGGGCACGCAAATGTCATTTGAATGTTCCTCGGGTATTGCACTGCTGGGTTCACATGTTCACATGGGTGCTGACATGTGCCAAAAGTACAATTCCGTGGTTCGTATACCCGTTAGGTTGAATGGTCAGTAGGGCTATTACGTATCTCTACTGACAGATCAAACTGAAGATCACTTACCAGAGTTCACAACGATTTTCTTTTAAACAGCTATATTGGTATTATATAACTACAGTGATTAATGAAGATGACGTCATGCTCACCGAGTGCCATCGATAGTCACCGTAACATACTCGTAATTTAATTTGACATTTGTTTCCGTATCGATATTTTTATTTTGTGATCATGTAAGCTTAGTGGACATCAACTTAATAATCATTTATTATCCGTGAACTGTGTGTTTTTTAGGTTCTAGTGATTAACACTAGCTGATATTTTGTAAATTAAATGAAAGTTACTATCATATTCATTCATTTCATGTAAACTATAAACAGAATAAAATAAAATGTTTTTTTTTAATTTAGTTAAATGTCTGCTTCAAGGTACGATTTAATTTAGTCGTTTAAATAATGGATCAGAAATAGACGTGTCAAGAGGCATGGTGAAGAGCACCGTTTCCGCCTATTAGTCAACTTAACTTGATAATCACTCAATACACACACATGCGATCGTGACCCCGCGGACTCAGGTCCGTATTCCAGAACGTTTCTCAATACTCGATCAACGCTTGAGACTAGATCTTGCCTTATAAAATGTACTCTCAAGTGTTTCTTGAGTGTTGATAAACGTTCTGGAATACGGACCTCAGTGTTCTGTAAACGATCACCGAGTTCCGTATCTTTCACAATTCTGATGAAAATTCCTCGGGACCAGCCACACAATAGCTGGTCCTCGGATGGGTGATTTGTGGCATTTACATTTGCGAGTGTTTCCGTGCTTCGGAAGGCACGTTAAGCCGTTTGTCCCGGTTGCCAATAACATGGTAGTCGTCAAGTCAAGTTGAAGGCCTCATGGGCGGCTTCAAAAATTTCAACAGCAGGTAGCCACAACCTGCAATTTTAACACGGCAGTGGGCTCACCACCTATTACGTGGGACGGGAGTAAACACGGTGTAAAGTGGGCATATAATATGCCTCTGCCACTCCTTCGGGGATAAGGCGTGCGTGATACATAAATATTTTTTTTAAATATAATATGGCCGCCGGCACGTTGTTACAAAATTTCACTTTTGGTATCGTATAAGAGGTTTTTTGATATGCAGAGTGTGGTATGCTGATTAACACGAAATTCGTACTCAGCATATCAAAAAGCCCCTAATACGATACCCAATATGAATTTTTTTATTTAATTAGACACTTTACAATGTTTTAAAAAAGTTTATGAGTATTTGGACCCCAAGGTTTCGACCCAAACGGCCGTTAAGGACATACCGTCCAGTCTCTTGCCGTCATCGCGCGCCAAACGATTCCGTTCAAGTTTAGCTGGCACACCGTAAATAGTAAATTTATTCACTTTTCTTTTGATAATTCTAATTCCAATGGAATTAGTCAATTTCCATAGAACTTTATTCAATTACGGTGGGTAAAAAACAATTTTGGTTGTGTCTGAAATTTTCAAATGTATTTATATTTCAATAACCAATGAATAGTTTTTGATCCCTACTATATAGTGTAGTACATCAAATTAGCTATATTTTATGTATATGAATCCTTAAATAATGTTAAAAATTTTCGCCACTGTAATAACTAAAAAAAGGGGATTTTGGTGAAATTCATCGACTTAACGCGAATAAATAACAACAATAAATTATTTTTGTTGTCGTATGAACATGCGCCATGTACACCTTTATGAGCAGTCAGAACGGGTCTAAGAAAGAACGACTGGCTGTATGGCAGTGTTAGTTGGGTATGGCAGAAAACGCATAAAAGTCAAATAAATGTAGTGGAAATGAGAAGTCTACGAAGTATAGCGAGTGAAGTTGATGGATAAGGAAAAGAACAGCGCGATAAGGGAACATTGCGGTATGACAGTGACTAATTTCGATAAAGGGATGCTTAGATGGTTCGGACACGTTGTGAGGATAGATGAAAATAGACTGACGAAGCCGATTTATGTGGCGAGAGTGAATGGGCAAAACTGGTAGGGGTAGACCTCGGCGTACGTATGTCAATGAAATCGAAGACCTTTTGGAAAAAGGACAGGTCAGCGTGTGTGAAAACACTGATGAAAGTAGAAGAAGTGAAAGTGGTATGTCAGGGTCGTAGCAAGTGGAAAACATAGTCTCTGCCTACCCCGATGGGGAACAGGCGTGATAATAATATGTATATATATCATGTAATAAAGTAGTAAGTAGTCTTATATTTCAACGGGAAAACTTGTTTAATTAAAATGAAATAAACAAACCTTGTATTACCTCAGTCAAGTGTCTCAGGTGGAAATTGAAAATAGCTTTTTTTTTTTATAGTTGTCTTCGCATAGTCCATGCTCCAATAAGGCAGTGGATCCCTTAATGCAGCTCTCTATGGAAATTTGCCACTTACACAAAAAACTCCGCTATTCATTGCAATATATCACTTTCTTTAACTAATGCACTTCCGAACTCTTTATGTATAATATTCCACCACTATTAAAGACAAAAACACGAATTTTACACTAGTTTTTAAAAATAATATACGACAAATTTTATTATTTTCTTGTTATTTTGTTTTAGTCTTGTCTAGTCGTCGTTTGTCGATGTCAAGTCCTCAGTCCTAGGTCCTAGTCCGTGCCCCAATAAGGCAGTGGATCCCTTATTGCGGCTATCTATGGAAATTTGGCACTTACACAAACAACACTGCTATTCTTTGCAATATATCACTTTTGTTCACTAATGCACTTTTCCGAACTCTATGTATAACATTCCACATTATTAAACACAAAAACACGATTTTTACACTAGTTTTTGAAAATAATATCGACAAACGTGCGTCGCCGCTCGTGTTGGCGCCAAATTTGCATTGAAAATAGAAAGTTTTTAGTGTTGCCAGCATTCACTGGAGTAGGTAAGATAATATTTTTAAATTGTTGTTATGTTGGTACCTCTGCTTATTCTTCACGAAATATGCACGCATTGAGACGCCCGGATTTAGAATGTTCTTTGAATGTCTATGTTAATAAAATATACGTAAAAACTGTAGTGTGTTACAAGTTCCGTGTGTTACCTATTCCAAAGTTTAATTTAGTTTATTGTACTTTATATGTTAGTGACTGTATCGGGTGACGAACAAAGTTAAGAAAAGTGCGTCGAAAATAACTGAAACATGGTGCCGCTAGGTCCTGGGCCAGGCCATCCTGCTGCACACCAAACTCATGGAGGGCCCTCCGCCAACCTTTCCGGTCCAAATTCGTTATCACAAAGCTCTCAACAATCGAATAAATCTTCGGTGGCAGTAAGTAACTTTCTATCATTGTATTTCGTCGGTTTGCGTCAGTCAGGCGGGCGGCACATGTTTATGTAACTTCAACTGCTTTGAGCACGTGCGATTTGGCGCTAATTTTGATATCGGTTTTCAGAAACCCAACTACACTCTCAAATTTACACTAGCTGGTCACACAAAAGCTGTGTCGTCGGTAAAATTCAGTCCAAATGGAGAATGGTTGGCTAGTTCGTGTGAGTACAGACTTTTAAATCTCTAGGATTACTTTTTATGCTTTATTTACGTCTATTGAGGCCATATGTTACCCTGTTACCTTTTTTAATCCACCGTCTATATCAAATTACTGACAATTATCAGGTGTAACTCTCATTATACCATCTATTTCTAAGATCACTTGTGAACAGTCTTGTTTTAGACCTTATTTCATTAACATAGTGTCCATTTTATGTACATAGGCTTAGGTAAACTGAGTTGTGTTCTCTGTATGTATTTTTATAAATATAAATAAGGTGTATGATGTGTTGCAATTTATAACTTTCTGTTGACAAGGATCACTTTATCTTAGTTGAGGTATGTGATGCAAATATAGGTAATTACCTATTATGTCATTTTAAACAATACATCAGTTAGAAATATACAACATTAAAATTAAAACTTGACTTTGAAGATAGCTCTCAAATACCTAGTTTTTTTTTTCTTATAGGAATCTAGCAACTGTAGGTCTTTATATTTCTGTTAATCCTTGCAACTAAGTTTAATTGCTGGAATCACAGTTGAACTAAAAATAATGTGTCACAGTGCATTGCTCCTTCTTTGATGCAGTGTTAAATATACCATAACTAAGGCATAAAATATAACAACAAATTATATAAAATAATTTATTCATGATGTGTGTGATTTATGACCAAGATCATGGTATATGTTTGTTTATGCCTTATTAGCACTTAATAAATCACTGGCCAAAGTTGATTTGATGGTTACTTGAAACACATTAAGATACCTACCTAAGATACCTTGTTACAAAATAATATAATTATCACATTATATAAAGTTAAAGTGTACTTAATTATTGGCGTATTGTTTGGTTAACATATGTAACTAAATATTGTAAGCTGTGTCCAAATAAATAAATAAAAAATCACCATCATCAAATGTTGATCCTGCTCGTCTACAGGTCTTAATATAAAATCGTCAATAATATTGTGAAACGAATTAAGACACTTTCAGTGTAGAATTTTTTTTTCATCATCATTAACGTCCAACCCTGTAAATGATTGAAGTAAAAACTTCTTTTAGTGCGGTATGCATATTTTTTACCTTAATTTAGTTTTCACTTTTGTTGGCACTCCCAGAGAGCAATATTTTTTGCTAAATACTATTTCTAGAGAAGTGATTGAAAATGAAAATTGATCAGTTAAATATATAAGTTGGTATCTTAAATGTAAGAATCTATGTTGACATACAAAAGGGTAAATAAAAAGTAACCATCACTTGTATATCATTGTGAAAGAAGTAATTAACTGTAAAAAATCACATACAGAATGTGTACTTTTATCTCTAATAGCTTGGTTATGGCTCACTTTAAATTGCTTTTTCCTGACAAAAAACAAATTAGTGAGATTTTTTGCATTTTGTAGAGTTTAGGGTGTCAATTTTGTAAAGCATGTTAAGCAATTTTAGTTTTTATAACATAAGAAATGCTTCTTGTTATAACTTATAATACAACAATTTATTGTATTTATTACACACTGCACTACATTCCAAAAACCTGTTGTCAAAGTATTTTTACTAGGTATAAAAACTTTCTATAATTTGCAGCTGCTGATAAACTAATCAAAGTGTGGGGTGCTTATGATGGCAAATTTGAGAAAACAATATCTGGACACAAGATGGGCATCAGTGATGTGGCGTGGTCCTCGGACAGCAGATTGATAGTTAGTGCCAGTGATGACAAAACTTTAAAGGTAAGCTTTTGCTGCAGAATTTATTCTATTTAATACAGAATTTACAGTTTATTAAAAGGTATTACACAATTGCAAATGTCACCATGTCACAATTCCATATTTGCCACTATATTTATTGAATAACTAGTTAGTACATCAAAACTAACTACATTAAAAAAATTGTGTAAGTAACTGATTATTGAATTTTACTAACTGATTACCTGTTATTCCCAGCTGTTACCTGATTTTATCAACTGGTTACCTAATTTTACCAACTGGTTACCTGATTTTACCAACTGGTTACCTGATTTTACTAACTGGTTACCTGATTAAACTGACTGATTACCTAATTATGCCAACTGATTAACAATGAATGAAACTTAACAATTTTAAATCAGTTCTGCAAAGTCTGAGCATTTGGAACTTATTCTTTTACCCATATAGACAGGGTCAAAGAAACTACTCTTCAAGGTGTTCATAACTTTGCAATTTTTGCAAGTAGTAGCTTAATTTTTGCTATCCTGAATCGAATGACCACTATAGTCATAATATTCGGAGCCTAAGTAAAAAGTTTGCAAAACACTTAGTCACTTGTCAAATAGACTAAGAGACTGACCAAAAGAACTGACTACTCACAAGGTGAAGGCACCCATAGCAAGAGTCATTGCTTGTTTATTCACAGAGGTCAAATTGCAGACGCTTCCAATAGTAATAAATGTTTAGACATACCATTAGGCTATCTAGTTAGTTATTTACAATGTACATATTTCACTTGTTCCATTATTATTTTACTAGCTGACCCCCGCGGGGCTCATCTTTATATGAAGCACTGGTAGCCCTGCTGACTCAGTGTTCTGTAAACAATCCCTGCGTTAACCTACGCTATGGCTGATCAGTTAGGGTGACCACTTTGTGGCATTTCTATTCACGAGCGTTTTCGTGTTACGGAAGGCACGATCAGCCGTTGGTCCCGGTTGCCAGTAACATAACAGTTATTAAGCTAAGTTGAAAGCCCTATGGGCGACTTGAAACGGCAGGTCGTGACAACCGGCGCCTGTCCATTTCAACACGGCAACACGGCTCTCCACCTGTTACGTGGGACAAAAATGCTTACGATGAAATATGGGCAAGTATGCCTCAGCTACTTCTTCAGGGATAAAGGCGTGAATGACCAGTAATAGTATAGATTTTGACTCGTCAATGATCGTGGCGACAACAAGAAAATTAAAGGCCACTATAACAGTGGGAAAAGCTATATCATAACGTAATTTGGTTCAGGGTAGAATTCTGTCCACTGTATGATAATAGCACATCTATGCCAAATGCGTTATTGGGGATCGAATAGAAGAGATCGAGATTTAGTGGAAGTGCCCTTCATAACACTCCCCGTTGTTGACCCCGCTAAGTTAAGCCAAAGAGTGATGTGAAAAAAGAATTATGAATGCTAGAAAAATGTCAAGAAAACAAATAACGGGTTGCATACTCTGGGAGTGCCGACATAAATGAAATCTGTAACAATGTACATTTTTGAATATTTTGGAATGGGTGAGGAATGATTTCGCACAGATTGCTTAATTATTCTGTATAAAAGTACTATCATTGACGTGGTAAAATACAGTATTAATTTATTTCGCTATCGAACTCAAACATGACAATTCAATTTCCTTATTTTAAACACTTTTACACACGAATTTTACATGTTCACCGCACGGTAGAAAGAGAGGGGAAAAAATATTACTTCCTCTCCTACGCCGCGCGCCGCACCGCGGTCTACTCTCTCTGTGTCTTACGAATTTAGGTCACATCGTGTCCTGACGCGTGATTAACATTTTTTACCCATCCCAAAATTGCTCAATGCAACGCCGTTAAAGAAATTTTCACTTCAAAAATTATCAGTGAGATAAAAAGCGAAACCAGCAGGAGATTGCGTAGATACTATTTCACTGTTAAAAAGCCCAAAATCAAGCACCCTATTCAACCATAAATGCATCTTTTAATACATTCTGAAGTGTCTCGTATGTTATTCTAAGCAGATGCGGATATATTTATGTCATTTGGATTGCCAAAATAAGTATTCTTACGTAAAATGACTATAACACCCGAGATATCTACACGTAAAAAGTAACAATATAATCATCTCTGTACCAGTGGTGGTGGTTACTATTTCAGAATTACACGAGATTAGAAAACAACAAAAATATGCCTATAAACTTAATTAAATTACCAATTTATATTTAAAAATAAAACTGGACTGTGTAAAAAAGTAAAAGGGCAGGTGCAATATTATGCGCGGAGTACCCATCGAGCCGTTCATTGGGACGAGGGGCGTGGTTGGTAGCATGCATCGTGTGGGGGTGTTTTGAACGCGGCTGCGATGACATTTTATAAAAACCGTTGGATCTGATTAACTGCCCTTGATACGCGAAACTCGTGTCAACCGCCATATTATCGCGTGCCAAAGGGTTTTGTTTCGTTCCATTGTTATCTATCTAAACTGTTGTAGTAGGTACATATACGAGCTTTCCCCTAGGTAGGAAATAATATACTCGGCTCTCCGAGCTATAGAATATGTCTGCTTCTTTTTCAATATTTCTGTGTTTTTTACTTACTAGCTGACCCGCCCGGCTTCGCCCGTGACATACTTCGAACCCCATTGCACCCATTTAATCCTGTCGTTTATTAATTTCACAATAATATACCTATGAACATTTTCCAAATTCTCAGCTGTCTAGTACGCCCGCACGGCCCGGCGAATTATGGTTACACGAAATTATTTTATTCCCTGTGTATTTTGATTTTGCTATATCTTTATATATTGATTTAATTCGAAATAAAGGGACTAAATAATCTTCATGAAATGTTAAAGCCAACTAACAAAAAAGGTTAAGGATTAAAAACATATTTATGTATAAAGGTATTTACCTATTAGGCTTCAAATTACCGCTTTAAAATGCTGGTTTTTTAAAGTATTAAAATGAAAATAGTATGTTATCCTTAGGAGATAAACATATACCGTCGCTGACTTTTTTGTAGGCATATAATAGATACACAATTCCACACTACATTATTTTGTTATATCTTAGTGTTTAGGCAGCGTTTTCGTTAAAATCTCCCAGACACATTTTTTTATGACACCCCAACTATTATCGTTATAATTCAGTCAATGTCTTCAAAAACTTAACATATTATTCATGAAAACCTTCCTTATGAATCACTTTATCTATTAAAAAAAGCAGCATCAAAATACGTTGCGTAGTTTTAAATATCTAGGCATACTTAGGGACAGACAGCGGGAAGCGACTTTGCTTCGCCCGTGATATACTTCGAACTCCCGTCGCACCTTTTTAATCCCGTCTTTTATAAGTCTTACAATGAGGTATAAGAATTTGCCCGATTTGTTGACATTTGACATTTATGATCACTGCTCCGCTCTCCTGGGTAGTAGTGTGTTAATATAAAGCCTATAGTCTTCCTTGATAAATGGGATATGTAACACAAAAATAATTATTCGATTCGGACAAACTCTTCAGCCTTACATATTAGTATAGATTAATCTTTACATTTGAAATTAATAAATTCACAATATTTATATCGTGTATACGGGTTCCTAAGGAAGTACGTTAGTTTATACCCTAGTAAGAGCAAAGTAACACAAGTTGTCCTCATTATGAACAATCTCGACGCTTCCTAGTCGAAATAGAATGAAGATAAATGTTGTGACAGGTTACTGAACTGGATCTGAACTGTACTGTTTATCATTCTCAACTGATAACGATGTATTAGCTTGTTTAGATAGTAAGCTATGTTTATCTCGGATTTCTTTGGTGAGACATTTAGATAGTACAGATACCAGGGGGCCGAGTCTACTATTGACAAGCCGTAAAATAGATACAGAATCGCTGTTTTTAGCTGTCAAAATGTTATCATTTGTAGACTATCAAAAATACAACTGACAAGCGGCCACTGGCGCGATAATTATTAGTAGAATTCTATCGGCCGACCGATACAAGTCTATTGGAGTACGATTATACGGAGTAGACTATGAAAATCTGTCAAAATTGTACCGGTGACTTTCTGTTGAGCGACGATTTTGACATGATTGATATAGCAGACTCGGCATTCCCTAAGCACTGAGTAAAAATTCAAGATTATTGGGTTTAGAGCTGAGGTTTGAGATGCGCTGCCATATTGATATGATTAGGTTTTCGAAAGTGAGGTGTTGTCTTTCATTGTGATCCACTAGTTTTATTATTTATAATTATTTTATGGCCTGGTTGCAAAGACCTTTAAGCCAAATCTTATTTTTTATATCGTATTTCTTCAATCTTATCTTCTAATTAGTCCTGTCCATTCTTTGTCGATGTCGTGTCCCTCAGTCCTAGGTCCTAGTCCTTGCCCTCAGTATAATGGTGATTCTTATACTGAGGTTTTCAGTGGACTTTTCGCGACAAGAGAGAAAATAGCATTTCACTGCATATATATCATTGCCTTTCACTATAGCACGTAAACACAACTTTTATGTCCAAGAAACCAACACTCCCGCACATAAAACAAGATAAATGCACTAGTTTTAGAAAATATACAGCAAGCGTCCGCACTTGTCACTCTTCCCGCCAAAAGTCGATCTACTAGTTTCTTTGCCTTCCTATAGTGCTGTAAGTGTTGCACTGTCGTCGAGCAGTCAATAACAGTGGTGGCAACTGTATGTTGTAATTTTCAGGAGTATTTAAATAATTATCAGTATTTTTTTTTACTCAGATAGTAGGATAAACTTACGGTCGGTGTTGATCGATAATAGTTACCATATTTTCAGCACTAGAGGTGTAACACTCGCGCTGAAGACACTGTAACTGTGTTGAATCGAACACTGGGCAGGTGGTAGTTACCTGCTGTTAAAAAAATTTCATGCTCTTTATGCTGTTATGGTCTTTAAATCGTCTTAAATAACACCATAAACGGTCACACATCTAACATTAACCATAGCCTAAGATGCTTAAGATTGAGAAAAGGAATTTTTAAAACGACTTCCAACGTCCCAAACGTTAATATACAGGAACATCTTATACGTGATAAAGCCTTCAGGGAAAATTAAAAGGAATTTGTTTCACAGATATGAACTCAGTCACACGTATTATCGTATTTAAGTTTATTTTAACTTTAATATTTTTTTAGTTTGCGTTTTTTTTTTACCATTATCAGCGTTATGAGTTTTTATACCAATTTGCTAGTAGAACAACAATTATTGCAATATCATTGAGTACAGTGGGTTTTATAAAAACTAAATGTTTCGATGTATCACAAATCCGTCTAATGTGGTCAAGGTCAGCCCTGAATATCCTTTTTTTATGATTATATCATTCGACGGCACGTCCACGATGGTGGATGATAAGCGGTTATCGTGGGGTTCAAATTTGAATCGAATAAAATCATACGGTGGTGTACCGTCACGGATGGGTGCTGTTGACCTCGACTGTGCGGGGCGGGGCGACTATGTCTTCGTTTCCAATGAAAACGTACTAACTTTTGTAAACATTTGCAATATTTCACAATATGGCGTTAATGCATTATTTTGCTTAAATACTTAAGGCCGTATTCCAGAACGTTTCTCAATACTCAATCGACGCTTGAAGCTAGTTTTGCCTTATAAATATTACTCTCAAGTGTTTATTGAGTATTGATAAACGCTCTGGAAAACGGTCCTTAAATGGCGAAGCCCCTTAGCGTAGTGAAGCGTTCGTTGCCTCGCTGACTTGGTGTTCGGTAAACGATCACTTCGTTAGGCAACTTTCGCCATGGCTGGTCCTCGGATAGGTAACCGCTTTGTAGGATTTCTATTCACGAGCGTTTCCGTGCTTTGGAAGGCATGTCAAACCGTTGGACCCGGTTGCCAGTAACATCGCAGTTATTAAGTCAAGTTAGGGCCTTATTGGCTGTTCAAAAAGTTTCAATAACGGGTCGCCACAACCTATGCCTGTCCATTTCAACACGACAAAGAACATCACTGTTAAGTAGGACAAATGCTTACAGTGAAATGTCGGATAGTATACCTCTGTCACCCCTTCGGGGAAATAGGCGTGAATAAATAAAATAGTGGACATTGCAAACCCTTGCAGGGCTTTTTACTTACATTCTTATAAAAATCAGCAAAAGTAGACTTTGCACGTCCGTCTTTGTCTGAACTAAGTCGCGATAGAAAGAAAGAGATGCAACATTTGCGCTCCCTTTCGATGCTAGCGAAAAAGACACGCCGCATTTTTTAAGCGTAGAACTTACCTAAATGTATAATGAGTCTTTGATTTTTATTGCAGGTATGGGAATTGAGCTCGGGCAAATGTTTAAAGACACTAAAGGGACACAGTAATTACGTGTTCTGCTGTAATTTTAACCCACAAAGCAACCTCATTGTATCTGGCAGTTTCGATGAAAGTGTTCGGATATGGGATGTACGAACAGGTAAGACATAACTAATTTGTAATGGTACCTAATATCTAGCCAACGGCCGAATGCTAAGAGTGTAAAAATGCTAAATTGTATTGTCATAGACAAAGACTAAGTTCTAAATTTAAATATTCAGTTTAAAATGCGTAGAATCAAAGATTATCTGGCGGCGCATGGAAAGAGTTGCCATTTAGGAATATTCAGAGTTTCTATCATTCATATCCACTAAGTGTTATTAATTTTGATTAATACTGAATTACTTATATGCAGTGATTTTGTAAATGCTATACTTACCACAGATACAACTCAAAATCTATAATTTCCGGGGAAATTTTTTTACACAGCGCCATTTAGCCCAAATAATTTATAAGCTTCTGGTATAGATCTAGACAACTGATAAACATACTAATATATATTTCTAAACATATACATAAAGCTCCTTTTCTGTGTGATCCACATAAATTTGTTCCGAGGCGGGGTTCGAACACAAGACATGAGCACGACTTTCCACTGAGACACGGCAGTGGAACATAACAGAGGATGAATTAACTACATGCCTTATTTTTGTAGGACACCCTGTCAATATAAAAGAACTTGAACAATATATATTTTCTGGATAAATTTTAAAGCAATTATTATGCTAAATTTCTCATATTTTTTTTTATAAAGTGAAACAGGACAGTTTCATTGGAGATGGGGCTTGAACCCGTGACCTTTAACTAACCAGGGCAATGTTCTAGCCACTGAACTACCCAAACCGTATCGAAACAAGTTGAAATTCTTCTCCATAACTTAAAAGAACATTGCCCTGGTTAGGTAAAGTTCACGGGTTCTATCCCCGTCTCGAATGTCTTTTTCACTTTATTAATAAACTAGTTGACGCCCGCGACTTCGCCCGCGTAGAGAAGTTTTCCCGCTCCCGTTTCCCACAGGAACTTGTTCCCGGGATAAAAAGTAGCCTATGTGTAATTCTCATGTAGGTATAAGCTACATTGTTGTAAAGTTTCATTAAAATCCGTTCAGTAGTTTTTACGTGAAAGAGTAACAAACATCCATACAAACTTTCGCATTTATAATATTATTAAGATTAATATATATTTTCTGTTCTTTAAAAACCCACTCTGTAAGCTTTTCGGGGCTTTGTTTGTAAATATAATTGTTTACTTAAACATAACCGTAACAATTTGGGATACAAATGAAGTTCCTGCACCGACGCGGCGACGTGACTGTCGGTCACGACTCGCAGCGACCCGCTAACATATCACAGCGGTTAATCCAAAAATACTTTAGCTATGTGTTTGTGCTAGTTATACACAACTTCAAACACAATTATCTGAACTTATTTGAATACGGATGCTATTGTTGTCTTTTCGATGTTAATGACTTGTTGAATAATGAGTACTTTTATTTACGTGTGGAAATCTAAGCCTCACGGTGTTCTTCGATCTATCTATGGCTGGGAGTACCGAGTGAGACCGCGGTAGGCCAACCCTAGGGCTCCCAAAGTACCAACACTAAAGATAGAATTGGTATTTAGAAATCATATTCATATGATTGCAAGGGATGTCAATATGAAAAACTAAATCATATGATTAATCACTGATATCAATGATTTGTTCCATCTTTAGCCAACACAGACTTTGTCCGCCTTTGCGGCCTTTTCTCAGGGGTTAACGGTATTAAGTACCTAAATATCATAAAAAATACATTATAACTAAGGTTTATAAAGGACCCTTTATGCCGACCGTCAGCGCGATTGCTGCACCTCGTGTGTTGCAAACGTCCATTGGCTACGGTGACCAATTTGCTTGTCCAACACAGAGGTATAAAAAAATTAAAAAATATAACAACGGTTATTTGAACATCACTACTCAAGTCTAATTTAAACGGTTGTCAAGTGTCCCTATCTATCGACTCCCGAAGTATCTGATATCTGCTTGGAAAAAGACATCTATTAGGTTTGAAAATGGTCGGGCTATCCGGAAATAGATTCGTTAAATACGTCTGTTTAGTTAGTAATTATGAGTAGCACTCCTTAAGTAAACTATTTTTGAATAAGATTGTTTCAATTGGTAGAGCGTTCGACCGGTAGCACCTACGAATGTGTGAAGTTTAGGGTTCGATGGCCGGTTGGGTACAGTATTTGATAGAACAATAAAATAGAAAATTATGCTATATTGAACACCATTAACATTAAAATGAATATGGGTTAAAACTGTTGAAATATACTGAGCGGCCTTTAGCACTATGTGCAATATCTTACAGACAACCTTTTTTAATTTTTGCTAAGCTGATATCAGACGGTTCACTCGGAGGAACGTTCACTCGAGTGATTACTTCATTTTCTTTCATTCCATGTTCAAACGGGTTTGAATTTGAAATTCAAATTAGGATGAAACAAAAATGAACATTCACTTGCCATTTTCAACAATATTTCGTCGTATGAAGTTGTGCGTCTTGGAATTTGTTTTATTTGTGATCACTTAATTAAATATTTAACGAAAAAAAAAACCAAAAGTAACGTCGACAGTGGTGGGTCAAGAACACACCACCTTCAACTTTTCCTTTGCTATTATTTTTGCAAGATTTTGTTTCCAAAGACATTGATACTTTTTAAAGTTGTCCAAAAACAGGAGTGTATTTTGATCGTTCCGTTTGAACATTATTTCTCCGTGGATGCTCGACGTTCGTATGTTGACACTACAGGACTTAAGACCAAATGGTTAAATCCTAGTGAACGTTCACTTTTGTGTTTAGACTGTTCATTTTTCGTTCATTCGGAGTGAAAGTGGTAAAAGTGAAAGATGCCGAATGCCAATATCGAACATAGTTGGATCGGTTCATTCATGAATTCACTCGGCACTCTCGTTTCATTTTGTGTTCAGACGTTTCATTCCGAGTGAAAGTCGAAAATGAACGAAATATGAACCATCTGATGAAAAATAGGATGGTCAGGTCAATTCGAACACCCTAAAAATTCAATTAAACGTTTTGAAGAACGATGCCATTTAATTATTTCAGATATGTTTCATGGTAATATTTACTGCTTAAGATTTACATAATCGATATTCAATTAAAAATAATGCAAGTTTTATTTTTCGATAATTCCGGGTTCGATTTCCGACTCGAGTACAAGTATTATTTAAAATCTATGAATGCAGTTTTTCTTTTCACTAAAATCGGTGATATGGTTCCTTAGATGAGATCTTTCTATGTCTTATAGTTTCAGAGTTGCCCATGCTGACCGTTTTAAATGGGCCACCCTGTATACTAGACCTGATTCGGTGCTTCTTAAGGCACGTTAAGCTGTAGGTCCCGGTTGTCAGTAACATGGCAGTTGTTAAGCATGGTTTAAAGGCCCCAAATTTCAACAGCAGGTCGCCACAGCCTGCGCCTGTCCGTTTTAACACGGCAATGGCATCACCACCTGTTATGTGGGACAAAAATGCATACGGTGAAATGTGGGCGTATAGTATGCCTCTGCTTACCCCTTTGGGGATAAAGGCGTGGCAATATGTATATATGTATCTAATTGCGCACCTTGATCGCATGAGAGGGCGTCAGTGTCATGGTTTTGTATTTATTTTATAACTGGTTTTATAAATAAGATTTTTCATAAAACCAATACTTAAATACACTTCACATTTATCGAGATATTTTGTGGAACGCTTTGTGGGACACATTTCACTCAGCGCCATCTAGCCCAAAGTAAGCTAATATTAGCTTGTGTTATGGGATCTAGATAAATGATAAACATACTTATATATTTCTAAATACATACATATTATACATAGGAAACACCCAAACTCCGAAACATACATTTGTGGATCACACAAATATTTGTTCCGACCCGGGAATCGAACCCGGGACCTCTTGCGTAGCAGTCGGATACACTCCCACCGCGCCACAGAGGCAGTCAAATTTTAAAACTGCGTGGCTGCCTGTAACTGTAATTTGTTCTAAATGCGTCGCATTTATAAAAAATACTTGGTGTAGTTTTCATAACAACTAATGATGTTTAATGTTTCCAGGCAAATGTTTAAAGACTTTACCAGCACATTCAGATCCAGTTTCAGCGGTACATTTTAATAGAGATGGCAGCCTTATAGTATCATCGAGCTATGATGGACTATGGTAAGTAATGATAATATTTAACATGCTTTTATTTGCTAGGTATGTTTTTTTAAATAAGGTTTTACGAGTATTACCTCACACAGATACAAAAGCTGTGTCTGTGTCAAACCGTTGCATTAAAGTGTCGCGTGAAAGTGCGCGGTTACATATTTTCCATCCATAATAAAAAAGTCGTTTTGGTGATTATTATTTATTGCGATTTTATTTAGGGTCTCCCTCAACTATACACACATAAATGGGCTGCCATTTTAATGCTTCACAAATTGAGGCTCCTTTTTATTTCGTGTGGAAATCCTCATGAATGCTATGCCGAACTCCTACCGACTAAAACCACACGTTTACCTTCATCTGTCTATAGTCTGGAGTCCCGGGTGAGCTCTAGGAAGGACGCAGGAAGGATCCAGGAAGTTGAGGCTACTATATTTTGACAATTATTTATAGATATTATGAAACTAATTCATTTTCTTTGTTTCTCTTACAGTCGAATTTGGGACACGGCTTCAGGACAGTGCTTAAAGACTTTAATTGACGACGACAACCCTCCAGTGTCATTCGTTAAGTTCTCACCGAACGGGAAATACATTCTGGCCGCAACACTAGACAACACACTCAAACTGTGGGATTACAGCAGAGGCAAATGCCTCAAAACATATACTGGACATAAGAATGAAAAGTACTGCATTTTCGCTAACTTCAGTGTCACTGGCGGGAAGGTAAGCTCTCAACTGAAACCCTTTTTTTAATCTTGTTCGCGCGGGAGTGTATCCGACTGCTACGCAAGAGGTCGTGGATTCGATTTTCACCCAGGATAAAATGATAAAGGATAAAGTGATGAGCACGATGGTTTAATGTGTGTATAGGTGTTATTTATTTATTTAGTAGTATTAGAAAAAAATATAGAGTATATTTATCAGTTATCTGGTTACAATAGTACAAGCTCTGCTTAGTTTGGGATCAGATGGCGTTATGTCAGTTGCCCCAACGGTATTTATGTATTTATTTTGATACCAAATTCTTCAAGAAGTATAACCAAAAATTCGACTGAGTTGAGATTTTCTTCTGGATAAGTGACTGGTGATGGCAATAGGTTGTCATTCACCTCAGCCTACACTCTCGGGAATATAGGCGTGATTGTAATGTTATCCCCTTATCTATGTACATCCTGTCACTGTCCAGTGCTCATTCAGCACGTCCATATTTTGCCACGAACTTTCAAATCACAGCATGTATATAAATAATATCGCGTGTTGATAAGAATCTAAATACTATCGCGTGTTACTAAATATGCTTATCGTATTCTACATAATTTAAAATGTACCATCTTCAGAAAGAAAGCAATTCACATACAAATACATGATAACTTTGAATTGGTATACATACAGAAACAATTTTATGAGGAAAAAAAAAAGATTGTAATTGCTGTCGTTTAGATTTGCTCATGTTTTGTCCCATAGAGTTATTTGACACAGGTTTTTACTACTATTTCGTCCCAAAAATAAAATGAACGATTAATTTAATATTTTATTCTTGTTTCGTCCCACTTTTTGTTCTTGATTCACCCCGAGTAGTAATTAATGGGTTTTGTATAGACAGCCTAAATATCTCTTCGCGTGTTGTCCCACTTTTTTGGAGAGGGTTCGAGTGTTAACACACTTTCGTAGGTTGAGAGGTAAAGTATGTGTGTGGCTATCATGCAACACCTCTGTCTAAAGCCTGAGATACTGTACTGGTCAATCTGGAGGACCATATTATGTAATTGGTTTAAGAAATTTTGATTCTGTGGTTAAGCATCGGGTAAGCTATCGTCAAGTATTTAGAAAATTTAATAATTTTACTTTTCTTACTATAGATATATATATAATATTTTATAAAGTGGTCTAAAACAGGAATAAAAATTACGGTTAGGGACGAAACAAGAAATTTTAGGAATTCAGGACGAAAATTTGAGACGAAACAGGAACAAACCATCGATTACGATAGCAATTACATTTTAATGAAAGTTGTAAAAAAGTACCAATTGAACACATAACCTTCTCGTTTTTGGAAGACGGTTAAAAAGGAAGTTAAGCATTCTTTTTATTCGGGTATCGGAATAGATTTTTAGCCGAAATTATTGTCACCCTACGACTGGTTAATGTATGATGAATTTGGCCATTATACACCTATAAGTTAGACCTTATAAAAACTATGGATTTAAATCCTTACAGTGAATGTATAGTATGACTGGCCACCATTCGGAGATAAAGGCGTGATTGATAAAATAAAAAAACATAACACTTTGAATTGTAGAGTGACCATACAACTAGTGTACATAATGTTTTATTACTTTATTATTAACCAGTTGACGCCCGCGGCTTCGCTCGCGTAGAGAAGTTTTCCCGTTCCGGTTTCACAAAGGAAATTGTTCCCGGAATAAAAAGTAACCTATGTGTTATCCTGATGTGTAAGCTATATTATTGTAAAGTTTCATTAAAATCCATTCTGTAGATTTTGCGTGAAAGAGTAACAAACTAATATTATAAACGCGAAAGTTTGTAAGTATGGCACTTACAAACTTTCGCGTTTATAATATTAGTAGAATTTAATTATTTAGAAATTAATTACTTTAACACACACATAGTTAGCTTTTGTTGAGACAGTTAGATAAATTGGTTTCTGTAAACTAATTCAAAGTTACCGTTTGTAATTTAGTTATACGATAAATACATTCATAAAAAAAATTAAACTTAATCCAACCTAGCTCTTCACAATTCGTTACATTTATAAGGAAATAGAAATATTTGTGCAGATTTCTCAAAACATTGTTTGTCCTTTGCCCTCAGTGGATAGTGTCAGGATCAGAAGACAATATGGTGTACATCTGGAATTTGCAGTCTAAAGAGATTGTGCAGCGACTGTCAGGCCATACAGACACAGTACTATGCACCGCGTGCCATCCCACCGAGAACATTATCGCATCAGCAGCGCTCGAGAACGATAAGACGATTAAACTATGGAAGAGTGATACTTAAAATTAAATGGACGTAAGTATACCACCATCCTCATCAGAAAAATAAAATTAAAGCGTCAGTTTGTTATTCCAAATTAACAGTTTTTCAAAGGGTCTGTCCTTTCGTATATCTGTCTGTCTTAACTTTGAAATGGCTGGAAGGTTTTTAAGGGGACTTTCATTGGCAGATAGCTGATTTTATTAGACGTAACTTAGGCTATGTTTAATCTTTGTATTACCACGGAAACGCAAAACTTCGCGAGTGAAACCCTATTTCTATTATCCTATCTATCTATCCCGGTTTCTATTATTAGTATGTCTAAAACTAGTATAAAATATAGACATACTTGAAATATTGTCAAGAATATCGAACAAAATATTTGGGCATTACTATATTTACAACAATTACAACAAAATATTCATTACTCATTGAATTAATATAAACAAAAGCCATGGATCCCGATTCATCATAGTGTATTCCCAATTGCTTTCAAACCCTATCTGAATAAGGAACCTGGGGTTCACTTTTATTTCACTGCTAGGAGCAGATACCTTGTGGTTTATGATATTTGTTATTGTTGGGGGCGACTGCTGTTCAACCTCCCGACCCCACAAAGACGCCTGCGGTTTATCCTTTCGACCCCGCAAAGACGCCTTCGTCGTTGCCCCGTTCATTTGTCAGCAAGTGCACCGCTATCAGGTGAGGTCTCTTGTGTCCCCGAGATCTGGGTTACCCAGTACAGTCAATGTATGTCACCTCAGTAATACAAAAAATATATACAGACAATTTGAGAACAAATTTTAATTATCTTCACTCTGCTTGGCCCTGACGGGGTAGTCAAAACAAACAAATCGCCAGGATAGGCTATCCAAGCATACGTCTTTCGCTTCCTGCAGATTCATCAATCGTTTCAATATTTTTTTTATATTAAGGCTATTTATCAGTCACACTTTTATCCTCGAAAAAGGGGCCACATTTCACCATGTGCATTTTTGAAGTAAACCTTCTTAATCGACGTTGAGAGAAATTTTCATAGCTGGTAAAAAAAATTCATAAACAAGTTTCACTTCTAACCTGTGTACTCTGGTACACAAACATTTTTTCAACACATAACCATAAATGATGGTGAGCCCATTAGCGTAAAAACGAACGCAAAAAGACGTATTTACTTTTTGTAATTATTTTATGGCTTGGTTACTATGACTTTTAGCCAAACAATACTTATTAAAAAGCGAAAACGAAGTTAGATTTACCATAGACTAAATTCAAAGTTGATTTTTTAAAATTTGTTACAGGCTAGCGATCGCATCAGACAGTGATCTGTATAAATCGGGTTCGTATCGAGAGCCAGCGCCACTAAATTGTGAATACATTTTATATTAAGATACTAGTCGTATCTGCCTTGACTTGGACGCTGAAATTAAGAGTGCGTTTTAATTTCAATAAGTTTAGAGTAAATACTGTTGGAATGTTTGGATTTTTTTTGTTGAAATAAGACGATATAAATATTTTTGTATCTGACAAACAAAATAGCGAGTTATAGTGATTATGTTTTAGTTAAGTATGATTTTAAAAAGTTCGCTTAAGAGTACTTGTTGGATAAAATAAAAATAAAACATTCAGTAGTTATTTGTTGTTGTTTTTGTAAGATTCCTTTATAAACCTTATGATAATTGGTGCGTGACGTCATAAAAACTACATTATCACCAAATAATAGTGTAGATGCGTATTGAGACGAGTATTTCGGTACCATAGAAAATAATAAAATTAAAACCTCGAACTATAATAATTCATCCTTGCGGATATCAATGAAGCGGGACCACGAGAAATTGTGGCTCAGTGATCCCTGCTTCGCCAAGAGCTCATGGAGATGTGAAAGGTGCGACTTGAGCAATCTAATTGGGGACATACCACTATTGAAGCGTCGAAGCCGGTCATGGAGGAATGAATGGAGAGACAACAAGACAGCCTCACCTACCGGATGTCACAGATACCGAACACGGGTGCTTCGGTAAGTTTCTCCCGGACATAGACAAATGGCAGGCACCGAGTGGCTTTAGTCTTGTATTAAAAAGAGAGAAAGAACCCCCCAAACAAAGAATAACATCTATAATCATTGATATTTTATTTATTTAAACTTTATGCACAAAGAAAGTACATTGGCGGACTTAATGCCTAAGGCATTCTCTACCAGTCAACCATTGGGTGGTGCAGAGCTAAATACGAGGTAGGCGCATTTATGTATAAACAATACTATTTAAAGTTTATTAATTTTAGTATTAACAAAGTACACAATATACACAAAATATTATGACCTAAGTATATATATACTTATAATACATAATAAAAATTCATATTTATATATTGGTTGCGCCGGTATACGATTCAAGAGTAGCCGCGTTATTTTTTCTATGTTGCATCGCCGATCTCCATTTGTTTAATTAATTAGTTGTCGACACTCCCACACCGCTTCCCTTTATTCCATTTCTCTTTCGCACCTACCTTGGCTCGCATAAAAGAAGAGCGAGACAGCTGCATTACGCGCTGTCAACTCACAGGCAGCGAGGACGGATTGAAAATTAGTTCTTCAATGGCCGCTCGCGAGCTTACACAAACTTTTCGCAATAGTTGTGATTTCCATGGATAAATAGTGTTTTCGTGCAATGGAACCAGGGATCCAAGTCAGGGACGTCCCCGGCAGCCTCCACCTCAGCCTATCGCAGCAAGCAGCAAGGTAGTGTGCCCATTCCTGTTTTTACATTTCTTTTTCGTTGACAACTGCGTGTAAATTTCATTTTTGTCTCTTCCCGCAAATACAGTCCACTTCGAATTTATTTATCTCGCCCGCTCAACCATTTTCTTGTATTGGTGTTCGCGAATCAGATCGCCGATTTCAACGCATCAATATAGATAGAATTTTCGCATTCTCGGACTCGACCGTCGCTTTGTGTTGGACACATTCTTCGCCCCATCGTTGGGATACATTTGTCGCAAATAGGGTGGCAAAAATTCAGTCGGAATTGGCGCCGCAAAACTTTTGTCACGTCTCAGGTGCGGACAACCCTGCCGATTGTTTGTCTCGTGGGTTAACACCTGCACAGATTTTGGATCATCCGTTGTGGTTCCATGGCTCTTCCTGGTGCCGCCAAGCCCCACCTGATGAATGGCCTGTTAGTCCTTTCAACCCCGCTACTGTGTCCACGCCGCCAGAGGAAAAGAAAACCTCTTTAGTTACTACCGCACCGCTCGAAAAATCGCCTATCTTAGAGTTGGCTAGCCGTCTTTCATCGTGGTCGATTCTTTTACGTAGTGTTGTTTTTATTTGTCGATTTTTGAAAATCCTTCCTCGACTCGAGCAAGTTACCGCCTTTGACTTAAACAAGGCTGAGTTAATCGTGTTTCGTGAACTTCAGCGGTTTTATTTATCGTCTGAAATTAGAAAATTGGAATTAAATAAACCTTGTAGTCGCGCTTTTCAACATTTGAAACCTTTTTTCAAGGATGGCCTCATTCAAGTTGGTGGTCGTTTGAGCCAGTCCGCATTAGAGTACGATATAATACATCCTGTAGTTCTCCCGCGCAAGGATCATATCGTTGATCTTTTAGTTGAATATCACCATAGGGTGAATTGTCACGCGGGTCCAGATTTATTAATGTCGTTTTTGCGCAAGAAATACTGGATTCACTCCGCACGCAATTTGATTCGTTCGATAGTTCATAGATGTATTCCGTGTTTCAAACTTCGCCCGAAGTCAATCGCGCCCGAAATGGCCGAGTATCATCCTTGTCGTGTTGTTCAGGCTGCTAAATAGTTCGTACACACGGGTACCCATTACGCTGGCTCCTTCAGGGTAACAGTTTCTCGTGGTCGTGGTACACGCTCCACGAAAGCTTATGTTCGTCTTTTTGTTTGTATGACGACTCGCGCCGTTCATATAGAATTAGTTGGTGATTTGAGCACGCCATGCTTCATGGCTGCATTTAAAAGATTTTTGTCGCGTCGGGGTTCAGAATCTCGAATGTATTCGGACAACGGTACGAATTGCGTCGGAGCTCGTCGTAACCTTTCCGAACTACATAATTTTTTGCGTTCCAAACACTTTACGTTTGAAGAGCTGAGCACCGTGCTCACTCAAGTCGAGGCCGTAATGAATACGCGTCCTCTTTGTAGAACCTTGTCTAGTGATCCCTCGGAGCCGCTTGCACTGACTCCAGCGCACTTTTTGAATGTTACACCGTTAAAATACTTACCCGCTTTTGAAATAGAGGAAGATCGACTTCATCTTCTCTCGCGTCATGCCTTATTGGATAAACTCGTTCAATCGTTTTGGAAGCGTTGGAGGACAGACTATTTGCATACGCTACAGTCACGTCAGAAATGGAATACTCCATCGAACCCTATTACTGTCGGTACTGTCGTAGTTATTTTAACTGAAAATATGCCTCCATTACATTGGCCTCTTGGGGTAGTAGAAGTTTTCCCTGGGTCAAATGGGATCACCCGTATAGTTCGCGTTAAAACCGCAACTGGTTCGTACTTGCGACCAGTTATTCGTCTTTGTCCTTTGCCTAATCAACAGTAACTTCAATAACAAATTTAGCTTGTTCGATTAGGTTTAGTTTAGTTCGATAGCATTTTGTTTAGTTAGCAGCTAAAGCTTAGTGGCAACTGTATAGTCAGTTGTTCCTTTTTCGAAGGTAACCCTTCAAGCCGGGGGGGAAATGGTTGCGCCGGTATATGATTCAAGAGTAGCCGCGTTATTTTTTCTATGTTGCATCGCCGATCTCCATTTGTTTAATTAATTAGTTGTCGACACTCCCCCTCTCTTCCCTTTATTCCATTTCTCTTTCGCACCTACCTTGTCTCGCATAACGATAATCGCATAAATACTCTGTATTACGCGGTGTCAAGGACGGATTGAAAATTAGTTCTTTAATGGCCGCGCGCGAGCTCGCACAAACTTTTCGCAATAGTTGTGTTTTCCATGGATAAATAGTGTTTTCGTGCAATGGAACCAGGGATCCAAGTCAGGGACGTCCCCGGCAGCCTCCACCTCAGCATATCACAGCAAGCATCAGGTGTGCCCATTCATTTTTTTTCGTCGACAACCGCGTGTAAATTTCATTTTTGTCTCTCCCCGCAAATACAGTCCACTTCGAATTTATTTATCTCGCCCGCTCAACCATATATATTATATATTATTATAAATACATACAATTACTTATAAATAAATATCCATCACGCCTTATCCCCGAAGGGGTGGCAGAGGCATATTATATGCCCACTTTTCACCGTGTGGATTCCTGTCCCACATAATAGGTGGTGAGCCCATTGCCGTGTTGAAATAGATAGACGCAAGTTGTGGCTACCTGCTGTTGAAGTTTTCAAGCCGGCCATAAGGCCTTCAACCAGGCTTAACGACCATGCCATTTTACTGACAACCGGGACCAACGGCTTAACGTGCCTTCCGAAGCACGGAAACGCTCGCAAATGTAAATGCCACAAAGTGGTCACCCATCCGAGGACCAGCCATAGTGAAAGTTGCGTAACTCAGTGATCGTTTACAGAGCACTGAGACCGCTAGGCCACGAGCGCTTCAATTTACACACTACAAAATTAATATTTACACACTTACATAGAAATACATACATACCTACATATACATAAGAGTCAGGTAGAATTTCGAACAGTTTTTTGTTTATCTTACCTATCTTCCTCCGAAAAGAGTAATTGCCGCACTCTAGCCCTAAATATATTGCGACTATTTTAACAGTCTGACCTCGGTGGGAAGCGCGTTCCAAAGGAGAACAGATTGGACATAAAAAGACGAACCCAAGAAAGTAGTAGTATGTGAAGGACATAGGAGGAGCTGATTATTTGAAGAACGAAGACTTCTTTCATGGTTTGACGACAAGAATTGGAATAAAAAAGTCAAGTAAGTAGGAGAAGTAGGAGAATTAAGAATGTTATAAAGAGTAGAAAGTGAACGTAACTTACGGCGATGACGGATTTGCAACCACTTAAGTTTGGAACGGAATGAAGAGACATGATCATATTTTCGAAGATTAAAAACGAATCGAAGGCAGTTATTAAGAAGGCGGTCATATTTATTGAGAAGGTCTGCATTCAGGTCGTAGTAACACACATCACCATAGTCGATCAGAGGAAAGATTAAGGTTTGGGCCAAGGTGACCTTAGTATTAGTAGGAAGGAAGTTCTTAAATCGATACAGGGCACGAAGTGTTCTAGTAACTTTCTGGCTGACGTGTGCAGCCTGTGCTTGCCAGTCGTGGCTAGAATCAATTATAAGACCAAGGTCTTTAACTGAAGTGCTGAATGGTATGATTGTACCGTTGTATATTACCGGTGGTAAGGTGGCAGTATCCAACTTGTTTGACACCCATCTACTCCCCACAATAATGGCCTGACACTTGATGGGTTTACCGTCAAACCGAACCTATACGACCAATCACTCAGATAGTCCAAATCTGTATTTACACGACGAATTGCTATAGTTATATCACCTGCTAGAGCATGAGTATAAAGCTGCAAGTCATCAGTGTACAGATGATACATTGAAACAATGATGAACATTAAAAATTATAGGCGACGAGATTAATAAAAATAGAAAATAATAAGGGAGAGAGAATACCGCCTTGAGGAACCCCAGAATCAATATCGCACCAACTCGATAAAGAGTCATCAATGCGAACCGATTGCTGGCGTCCCTGAAGATAAGTTGAGAAAAATTCCACTGCTTCTGAAGATATATTAAGGTGAGAAAGTATAGCTAGTAGGATTTCATGTATGACAGTGTTAAATGCATTTGAAAAATCCACCTAGACTAGCACTGTAGCCTTAGTGTGATATCGTTGGTAAACATGGTATAACGTTGTAACTTTCTGAGGAGTTTGGTATACCGCAGATTACTTGTTGCAGCAGGATGTTTTGGTTACCATGACGTGGAAATACCATGATAGTAACAGTAGGTAAACCAGTTTTCAGATCTATATTATCTGTGGTGAGATCATTTCATTACCTAGGAAGTGAACTGATGATCTTCAAGATTTATTGAATGATTGATGGTAATAGGGCTTTAAATAAGATTGCCGTACTAAAGTCCATCTGGTCAAAATTAAAATTGAATCTTCAGATTCAGTGAATTGAATCTGTGTGGTGTCAGTTTTCAGACTGAACCTTCTGACAACTACCATTCTAAATAAAAAAATAATATCGTTAGACTTATGTTGTCGACTTTCAATTCATTTTAAATTCAGTATAGAGTAATTTTTGAAAACGAGTTTCAATTTTGAGCTAATGCAGTAGAAACTGGGGAGGGTACAGGTAACGATCGCACTGTGCATATTTATTTAACTGTTTTCATAGAAGACATTTTGACTTGAAGAATGAATAACTAAGTATGAAACGGAACGCTTAGATAGTGGATAGTGGAATATACTTCCTGCCTGGGATTTCCCGAACGTCTACAGTATGGGGTTCTTCAAAAGGGGTCTTAGAAGGTTTGTAAATGGTCGGCAGCGCGAGTGCAGGTGCGGCACCTCTGGTGTTGCAATCGTCCATAGGCTACGGTGACCACTTTCCATCAGGTGTATCTTTTCATCACTTAGTATGGTTGTCTGCCACCTCAGTGGTATAAAAAAAAAATGAAAGGCAGTAATCCAGGCCTTTATTCCCGAAAGGGCATACTATACTTCCACATCACTCTAAGCATTTTTGACCCACGTAGTGAGCCATTGTCGTGGTGAAATGGACACGCGCAGGTGTGGCGATCTGCTGCTGAAAAATTTCAAAGCGCAAAAGGTCATATAAAAATTACTGAGAAAATATATATTATGTATTCAACGATTCGTTAACTAGCAAAATGACAGAGTTTATGCTCGAAGCTTACCAATTCGTTAGCAGAGTGGACATTACCCGACTTTAGTGATGGTTTGGTGGGGTGTTAGCTATTAAGGAGTGAATGAGTCATATTTTAGTGAAAAAGAAGCACATAACATAAGCACAAGTGTACCTATAAAGACACGATTCTTGTGAAGGTGGTTAAGCCTATTAGCAACACCATGTTCCATAACCACTCTTTTCAACAAGACTCAGCACCATAGTTTCATAAAGCTATATCCACACAAGCGTGGTTGAAACCGAACGTTTCTGATTTCATCAGAGCTAAAGACTAAAGAATGGCCGTCATCTTCGTCAGCCCCGATCTTAATCCGCTGGATTATGATTATGGCCATGACAATTTGGAGTCCCTAAAACAATCCATAAGATTTGCAGTGAAGAATTTCCCCATGGAGAAAGTGCGTATTTTCATTGCTAACAGGCCGCAATGTTTAAAGAACTGTAGGTATTGAAGTCAATGGCGATCATTTTGAATGAGCTTCAATATTTTTTATTCCTTTTATATTAATGTATAAACTATAGTGTGACCAATACCGCTGTATCGCTCACTGCATACAAAATTGTACGCAGTGAGCGGTACAGCGGTCGTGGTCGAACTATAACACTCATTACATTAATAAGTGATTTATTCAATAAAATAAAACAGTGTGAGTATTTATGTACACGCGTTAGATGTTATTCTTCTTTAGTCTAATAAGATTTCATCACATATACCACAACTCTTTGTCTGTAACAGGAATGATAAATTACAAATAAAAAAAACATCAAAAGAATGAAAATTACTATGAATGTAGTTATAAGTTGTCATGGAACCACTTATCAGGTAACTTCATGGTGTCGGTTTTTCGAGACGGTCTGCGCGGGCATCGTAAAATATGTTATTTTTCCCTAATGCGCCAAAAGAAGTAAGTATAACTGCAAAAAGAGGATTTTCCTTGTAATAATATTTATGGCAAGACGGTAGGTACCTACTCATTCGTAAGGACAGTTTTAATGAGAGCATCGGAGTATCTCCACCTTGAGAACTCTCCAAACACTAGGTACCTACCTAAGTATATATATTCGTGTCGTGAGTGAACTCAATCGCATTCAAATATCATGTTAATCAAACTAATGTAATTACTGGCGGTTAGAAAAGAGTGCCCATGAGTTTTATTGCCAGATTCTTTCTCAGGCTCTTCTTATTGCTTTGCGAATCTGGCAGTAAATGTAAATGTAGA
Organism: Thumatha senex; assembly: GCA_948477245.1. NCBI lineage: Eukaryota > Metazoa > Arthropoda > Insecta > Lepidoptera > Erebidae > Thumatha > Thumatha senex. The sequence goes on along the minus strand of OX419726.1, from coordinate 8,831,038 downwards.
AGCAATATACTTGACGTTCATAAGTGTTACTTTGTGACCTTTACCTTTGAATTTTTTTTCAATACACTTACTCATAATATGGCTCTAATCTCACCGCAATTAGGCACATAATGATACCTATTATTAAATAACGAGTGGGATAATAGTTTTTTTTATATTGGGTGAGTTGCATTATCTTTAAAAAAAAAAACCGATACAAAAAAGATCGTGTTCAATAGAACAAATAAATTAACTATAACTAACCTATTGCTTGTTCATTTCATGCAACTTCGTATTTAAATAGAAAATTTCATCTTGTACGTGTATAATAAACAAAACTTTCACTCAAATGTAACTTTTGTTTTCTCTCTGTTTAAAACCTTATACAACAACTTTAACAAAAAAAAGAAACCTCAGTCTTTACTCTGTGGTCAATGCGCGCGCATAAAATAAAAACTAATTAATTGTTCCCACCAGTACCAAAAAGTTTCACAATACCTTTTTTCCTGTTGAAATTATAGTTATATATTTTGTTTTATTTAGTATTATATTATTCATAAGTGTATTGAAAAACGTCGTATGATACACGTCTGTATTGTTGATTACCGTCTTCGGCTCTCTTTAGACCCTCGCCTTATGGCTTGTGTCTCAATAGCGCCTCAGCGGTAATCACCAACTTTACACACTTGTAACATAATCTACCTACTATTCATTTTCATTTTCACAATTGGGTCGTAAAAATGTCAATTTGAGTATTGAAAGGTTGCACAAATTATGAGGAAAAGGTCATAATGGTAAGCCCGACTTTAATGTGGTAACCGAGTGAAAGTTTAGGAACAGGTGGATTTTTTTTTTGTAATTATTTTATGGCTTGTTTACGAAGACCTTTTAGCCAAAACCTATTTTTTATATCACATTTCTTCAATCTTATCTTATAATTGACTGAGGAGGCGAGCGAACGGAGCTGACGAATGTCTCCGTTTTATGTCCACTGGTACGGGAAAAATGTTATTGATGTTCGACCGTCCGTCCGTCCCTTCAGTCTACAGGTCGCATTTTTCATCGGATCTGCATGCGACTTGGCATGGACAATCCTTGATATAGCCAAAAACTTTTAGGGAGGGGGTTTTTCGATCGGGGGGGGAAATGGAGGTAAGGGAGGGGAAATGGTCCCGTCGTGGTTGGCAAGAGCGCTCAAAACGGTATGGGGTGTTATACTCGTAGGCTTGAAGTGTGCTGCTGAGCCAAGCGTTTTATTTTAAATCCACTAGAAATAAAAAATGTACATGGTACCTCATTGGTGCGCAACAGGAAAGCCATGCATGCTCTCTACTAATAATAATTAACACATTAACCTGAAATTTATTTAATCTGCCCTGCAATGCGCTTCGACGGTAGGCGTAATTCACAGAAACGAACAAAAAATTACGGGTTGGATTCCGGTAGTGCCGACAGAAGTGAAAACTAAATTAAAGTAAAAAATATGCGTACCGCGCTAAAGGAAGTTTTCACGTCAAAAGGTTAGATGAGGATGATGATTATATTATTTAGTAGCAAGGTATTGAAGCGCTCGTGGCCCCGCGGTCTCAGTGTTCTGTAAACGATCACTGAGTTACGCAACTTTTACTATGGCTGGTCCTCGGATGGGTGACCACTTTGTGGCATTTACATTTGCGAGCGTTTCCGTGCTTCGGAAGGCACGTTAAGCCGTTGGTCCCGGTTGCCAGTAAAATGGCAGTCGTTAAGCCTGGTTGAATGCCTTATGGGCGGCTTGAAAAATTTCAACAGCAGGTAGCCACAACCTGCGTCTGTCTATTTCAACACGGCAATGGGCTCACCACCTATTACGTGGGACAGGAATCCACACGGTGAAAAGTGGGCATATAATATGCCTCTGCCACCCCTTCGGGGATAAGGCGTGATGGATATTTTTTTATTTATATTTTATTAACAAAAAAAAATTTTTTGCCTTTTTCCTCAATTTACTACGAAGTCTGCGGTTAACAGAACTACTAGTTTAGTCCTGTCCAGTCCTTTGTCGATGTCAAGTCCAGTCATAGGTCCTGTGTCCTTGCCCCATTAAAGTGGTAGTGCGTTAATTAGGCTTTCAGTGGAATTCGCGGCAAGATATAAAATAAAATTTCACTGCAAAATATCACTGTCTTTCACGATAGCACGTTTACACAACTTTTATGTCTAAGAAACTACCATTTTTACACATAAAACAATGTTAATGCACTAGTTTTGGAAAATAACAGAGCTTGCTCTGTTATTTTCCAAAACTAGTGTTATTCGAGTGTTGAAACGTGTGTTATTCGAGTTCCCGCGCAAACTCCAACACACATACGCACACAGTGAATGTATAAGTGTATAAGTCAGGTGAATTACCTGTATGTTATCGACATCTACCAACTTTAGGTCATTCAGGTGCGTCTAGTCTGTGCGTAGTACTTAATAATGAGAAACTATCAGGCCAATCCTCATAGTTTTAAATTTATTTAATCTGCCCTGCAATGCGCTTCGACGGTAGGCGTAATTCACAGAAACGAACAAAAAATTACGGGTTGGACTCCGGGAGTGCCGACAGAAGTGAAAACTAAATTAAAGTAAAAAATATGCGTACCGCGCTAAAGGAAGTTTTCACGTCAAAAGGTTAGATGATGATGATGATTATATTATTTAGTAGCAAGGTATTGAATCTACCAATTAACTATATTAGAGACTTTAGGACCTTGGGGTCCAAGTGCCTGCTTTTTATTTAAAGATTTGGCAAAGCGGCTAATCGACGCTTCGCGCGACCAGAAGGCTGGTTATTTCCTTGCACAAAGGATTAGTATTGCCATTCAACGTGGCAATGCTGCCAGTTTTCTGGGAACGTTTCCGGTCAGCAATGATGCGGAGAAATTTTTTGACGCGTTGTAGGTAATGTATATTTATATTTCTTTAAGTTTAGTTAGTTGTTTTTTTTATTTTTAGTTTTAGATATTTTTGCTTTTAATTTTATTTGTATATATAATTTATGATAATAAAATAAAAACAAAAAATAACTATAAAAAAAGAGTAGTATTTATCTAGATGCGTTCGTGGTCTGCTATATGTAGGTACATCCATATTTGCACAAACTATAGCTGCGACGTCCAGGGATTTTGTCTTATCAAAAAATATGCGTATCGCGCTAAAATAAGTTTTTACTTCAAAAATAGATATACTTAGTCCGATTTTAATGACAAGAGAAACTAAACTAAATCTTTGAGACTCTGAATCACATGTTTGAGTATGTAGGTACGTAGTAGAAAATGCCCAAGTCGATATGTTTGCCTTGTAGGCTGTCCTGAAGTTGGAAGTGAAAATTGGAATTGTAGGGACCTATACGTACCCAATTGGATTTTTGAAGTATTTATTGCCCTCACCGTAATATGTTGTTATAAGTAGGTAATACTTATTACTTCGTAACGTCTTTTCCTAATTCAACATTTTAAGTAGGCCAACGAATAAATCGTGTGAAACGACGCACAGTGTTAAATTTGCAATGTACCAACCCCATACGCAGCGCAATCCTCAAAGAAATCCAATTGAAATGGCACGGTGTTTAAACAATCTACTCCGTGGCGTGCCTGGTGTGGGAAAATAATGGAACGTTGAATTTTCCGCAGATCATCCTCTTAATAAAATGGGTTCGGTGGACTGTTTCAGATGAAAGCTTTGCAAAATGTATTTATGGATAAAATCAGTAAGTACCTACTACTGTTTATTTTATACTGCTGATTGATGGCACTTGGTGGAACTTGCTACACATCTTGAATAAAAACACTTGTACTATTCCACATTATTTACTTTTTAACCTGATACGAAACATAAATACCTAGGTAGGCAGGCGAAACCGGTCAGAATAATAAATAAATAATGTGTATGTGTTGTGTGTTTTTATTCAAGACACCTATAATTACATTGTAAGTTTAGTTAGTTATTTTATGTAAGCTGGTCCCGTGACTTCATTCTACTAGGTAAGTACCTACTAATTACTACAGTGTTAGGCAATTGTAAGCTAAAATACTTAGCTTCCAGTGCCCGACAGAAAAGCTTTGCGACAGGTGAATCTGGCGAATCGGTCTTCACCTTCATCTTAGTGCGGGTCAAAGATAGTCCAAGCTTAGGTATCGTCTGTGGCAAATGTTTCTGCCAGTTCTCAACTCCTTGCCTGTCTCTAAGTATCTACAGGCCTTTCATCTAAGTTTTGACCCCAAAGGTTAAGGATTTGCATAGATGAGTCAGTCACGTCAATTAAATTTCTGTATATTGCAAAGGTAAATTGCAATGATAAAAGCCAGATTGTACGCACTATCAGGCAGTAGCAGTATTTATTTTTAAAACTCGATTGCTGAACACTTTTAAGCACTTAGCGTAATCTCGTTGGAAGCACGTACACTCACTTAGCATTGATAGGTATATTAATTTATTTGGCATTAAGACCATGCACTAAACTAAAATAGCTACTACTGTTTTCACATCCTTACTAATATTATAAATGCGAAAGAAACTGTCTGTCTGTCGCGTTTTCACGTCAAAACTACAGAACCGATTTAAATGCAATTTGATACAGGGATAGTATAGAGCCTAAGAAAGAACATAGGCTTTCCCACAATAAATATTTATTTTATCTATATTTATAAAATCTATATTAACAAAATCTATATTAATACAATCTATTTTAATACAATCTACTTTTTTTTGCGCGTCTACAAAAATCTGATGAAGATTATTCGACCCGATTCGTTGGAACTTCTCAATTAAAAGTTTGGCTTTAAGGGTCTAATTTGATATCGAGCTTCAGAGAAAATATTATTACTCTTCAAATATTCATTAAAATTGTTTTCAGAATCACGTACCTAGGCACTAGTCGAATCTGATTTATATGAATTTATACCGTTTCTATATCTGTGAAAAATTCTCATGGGCGTCACGTCACCGAAGTTAACAGTGAAATGGATACGTCTCAGAGAAACTGACTAAGGAAGACTCCACTTCTTTATGCGTATTCTACCGCTTGCATTATTCAAGCGACGCTATGAAGGATTGTTTGAAACGATACTACAGAAAGGTTGTTCATCCTCACAATATGCGTTCTGAGTGCTCATAGTTCTGTAAAGTCCGATAGGAGCTTTGTTCTGAGATCACACGAGTTGTGGATTGAGCTTGATTTATAGCCTTAAGGGTCGGTATCGACGGACGGAGTGACTGCGCTTCGAGTCGCCCGCCGAGATTTTATTCCGTTGTACCAAATACAGTCATACAAAGAGGCACTTTTGGTTGCATGTAAATTGCTGCTGAATTAGTCTCTTCACCGTCACTCTGTCCGTCGATGCTGACCCTAAATGGTTATAATACGTTCGCAGCGTTGTTGTAACACTTCATGTTGCAAATGTCAATAGGACATGGTTGACTTCTTTGCGTCAAATAGGCTTTATGCGTATTTGTCACTTGATTTATACAATAAAATACTTCATAGCTGTATGGAAACTAGGCTCATCGTTACCCTGCTTTAGTTTCTATTAGGGGAAAGTTATCAGAAAGCTTTTCGTATTATAATAGAAGTTATAACGTGGTTGGTAGTTATATATCTACCGCGTAACCTGCTACTAATCTCAACATAGGTACTGTACTATTCATTTGACTACTACCTTCTACTATAAACGCCAAAATTTGACTACTACTAATACTATAATCGCGATAGTTTGTAAGAATATATGGATGTAGGGTCGCTACCTCTTTCCCGCAAAAACTACTGAATGGATTTAATGAAACTTTACAATAACATAGCTTACACATTAGAATAACACATAGGCTACTTTTTAACCCGAGAAGAAAGCTTCGAAAACTTTTTATTCTGTGGGAAACGAATACAGGAAAATTTTACCACGATGGTGGAGTCGTGGACGTCATCTAGTTTGTGTATGTTACAAGTAATATAAACCTAGGAATTGTACACAATTTCGGATTACGACCGTATTTGGAAAATGTGTGAAGTAATACAAACTTTCCTTCCCAATACACTACTTCACAAGCGTCTTCGTTATGTTAAGCACAATACAATGACAATTACGATTTTGAATTACTATGCTAACTTTTTCATAATTTAAAATTTTAAGGTAAAAAAATTTTAAGTCACGTGCTGGACTCCAACTAGCGTCTTCTAGTTCAACGCACCAGACACGTTTACCAATTACACCACCGTAACCTGCTCGAAACTGACGAATTCTTTATTGGTAATTAATAAGATTGAAATTTCTGGCACACCGCCGGAATTGTTTGGTGATGTATTGTATTACATGTTAGCCTGGTGTATGTTATACTCTCGTAGAACGTACTACGATTGCGGGCGCTACAGGCTACTCTCACTTATGGGTGCTACGGTCCAAAGGTTTTGCGGGTGCTACGGTCGTAACTAGAACGTAGTACGTTCATTATTATGGGTTCTACTTAACTAACTATTCACGCTGTATCTATGACGGGGTGGTTAGAGAGGACAGATCGCCAGGCTTCGCGATCAATGCTTACTTCTTTCGCTTCTTGCAGATTCATCAATTGTTTCATACATGTACGTCTGGGTATCCGAATACTTATAATACTTAGACATAAACATGTCTATATCTAATACTTCCTCGTCGAGAAGTATTAGGTAGTAATTATTGTATACTTTTATAAAATAGTGCATCTATGGTAAAATCTTGCATCACAATCTTGATTTTACTTTTACAGATAATGTTCTGTAATACCTACGGTAAGCAAGTTACTTTGCTTACCGTAGGTACTTATTGTATTACTATATTAGCAAATAAAGAAACCACTGCACACTAATCCTTACTAATACTACAAAGCTGAGCAGTTTGCAATTTCTTGGTTGAACGCGCTAATCTCAGGAACGAATAGTTAAGAGTAGATACTCATTTCGACAAAACGTTAATATGAGCGTCGCGCGTCGCTGTAATCTTTAATTCATTTTTTAATTTAAATTAACAAATCGAACAGTTACTAGCGGACGCCCTGTGTTTTCGTGTGTAGGAATACGGGAATAAAATGTACTTAACCTAAGTTACTTTTTATAACATCAGCTATTTGCCAGTGAAAGTCTCGTAAAAATCCGTCCAGTCGTTTCATTTAAGATTTTAAATGACTACCGTATCTATTTACTTTCATATGCATTTAATAAAAAGCTGCTAATTTGGAATTACAAATAAACACTTCAATTTTATTTAATTGTATGTTTAGAAAATTAAAAATAGGACTAAATATGGGCATGATTGGGTTAAAGGAATGCGATGGAATTTGCTATTCCATTGCATTCCTTAAACCCAATCGCCGCAAAGCAATGCGAATAAGCAAAAAACACTTTCATTCGACATTTCAATAAAAAAAAAAACTGTCTTTATTTTGCATAGACCATTTTAGCAGCGCTTGCAAAATGTCATACACTAAGACCAAAGATAAATTCAAAATGTTTAAAGTGACCACCGGTTCGGAACGCGACCCACCTGAGGAGACCGGCAAGTCGTTCCCTAAGAATATTTGGTAATGGTTTTACATACATACATACATATTATCACGCCTGTTTTCCATCGGGGTAGGCAGAGACTATGGTTTTCCACTTGCTACGATCCTGACATACCACTTTCGCTTCTTCTACTTTCATAAGTGTTTTCGTACACGCTTGCCGGTTAACGGCTCTTGACCTGGTCTTTTTCCAAATGGTTTTACACGTTAGATTTCTTCTTATATATCTAAGCGTCAACTTGAAATGGAAAACCCTGAAATGGAAAGCTGGGGTACGCTTTCATTGGCTGCTAGTAGCAAATATGATTTGGTATTTTATTTTCAGCGTTGTTGGGGGTGACTGCCGTAAGACTCTTGCAGATGGGATTGACTTTGGCCTAAAATATCTTGGCAGGGCCCCATTTCACCCCCACATATAAAAGCTTTATTCAACAGTAATTATAATTGTACTGAGTCATCATATTTCTTCTTGTCATCGTAATTCTGAAGCGCTCGTTGTCCAGCGGACTCAGTGTAAACAAACACTGCGTTAAGCAACTTTCGCTAGGGCTGGTCACAGATGGGTGACCACTTTGAGGCATTTACATTTGCGAGCGTTTCCGTGCTTCGGAAGGCACATTAAGCCGTTGGCCGGTTGCCAGTAACATGGCAGTCGTTAAGCCAAGTTGAAGGCCTTGAAAATTTTCAACAGCAGTGTCGCCTGCGTCTGTCTATTTCATCACGACAATGGGCTCACACCCGTTACGTGGGACATGGTATAAAGTGGGCATATAATATGCCTCGACCACCCCTTCGGGAATAAGGCGTGATACATAAATAAATAAATATTTCTATAATAACAGTTTTTCAAGATCATAAAGAACCTTTATTAATATCCGAGGTGATTTTATATTCAAACAGCGATCGTGCTTCATTCCGCAGAAAGAAATGTTGATAAAAAGAAAAAAAAAATGTTGTGAAAGGAGAAGGATTAAGCGAACAGTAACCGTCGAGAGCTACAGTAATGTTGTTTGAAGAAAAAAAGGATCTAGCTCGTGGTTCATTTTATTTAACTTTAACTTACTTATAGAATATTTTATGAAACTGCATTCAAAACATTTTCTATACATCTTCTATACAGATAGTTTTGAAATGACTGTTTGTAATTGCAAATAAACAGCTTTTCAATCAATTTTTACAATTTTCTCTGCCTGTCTATTAGTTCACTAATATCTGAAACGGGTAGACCGATTTTAACGGGACTTCTACTGGCAGATGGCTGATGTTATAAAGAGTTATTCCCGTATTCAACGGCAATGGAAACTACTGCCATTTCCGTGCTTTTTTTAATTGAGTGTATTTAATTTTGGTTTCGGTTTTAATTTAAACTCAACACCTCCACTTGTTTTTGACATAAAGGGTTTGACAGACAGACAACAAAAAGATCGTATAAGAGTGCCATTTTTCCTTTGGCAGTACAGAACTCTAAAAATAAAGGACCTTCGTTACAAAAACAAATAAACGAACAATAATACATTTTGTTGGACAAAATAACGTGTTTCTCCATAAAAATAATCTGGCTAGACAGCCAAATTCTTTTCATGAAGACTCACGCAGGAACCATAATCCAATAAGTACCTTTTGTTTTAGGCAGGCGTGCTCCATCGCAGACCGTCGTCACCTGTCAAATACGAATCCATTAATAATAAATAAAAAAAAACCTTATGAATTTTTTAACATTTACACAATGAAATTTTCTGTGTGTATGTAAGATGACAACCAATATGATATTCACGCATTTTTGAAGTGAAACTTCTTTATCATAAGTGAAACTTCTTTATCGACGTATGAGAGAAATTTGATAGCTGTGAAAAAAGTCGTCGCGTTTTTCGGTTACGCGCCATGTTGTTTTGAATTGAAACTTCTATATCATAAGTGAAACTTCTTTATCGACGTATGAGAGAAATTTTATGGCAGTAAAAAAAAGTCGAAAAGAAGTTTCACATCTTTCCTGTGTACTCTGGTACAAACACATAGTATTTTCTTTCAAATACTTTCTATACAATCTACCTAATGTCTTCAAAACCTAGATGAAAATTTACTGGCAGAACGTCTTTTGTAACGTGTCTGTTGTTTTTCAAGCCTTTTATATTTTAGCCTATGTTTGTTCGGGTCGAATCTCAATTTCGAAGCAGTTATCTTCAACCGATTAACGCCGATTTACGCCAAATAAGTATAACTTCTAACATGTGTATACATAAGTAAAATAAAATAAATAAAAAAAAAAATATCTTTATTTTGCATAGACCATTTTAACGGCGCTTACAAAATGTCATACACTATTTAAAATATTTAAAGCGACCACCGGTTCGGAACGCGGCCCACCTGAGAAGAACCGGCAAGAAACTTAGGAAGGCTTTTTTTTTTTGATGGCCTATTTTATTTACAATTTAATATTATTTCACTTTGCCAGCAGATCATTTCCAGGCGTCCCTGTCCTGCAAATAGTCTGTAACGGAGTAAAAATCTTTTTCACAAAGCTTGTTTTTAATAAACTTTTTAAATTTATTTAAAGGTAAATTTCTCAGGTCACAGGGAAGCTTGTTGTAAAAGCGTATACAGTTACCCTGGAAAGAATCGCCAATCTTATGTAGTCGACTGTGGTGGACTGAAAGATTATTTTTATTTCTAGTGTTTATATTATGTTTATCACAGAGTTTAGAAAACTGTAATAGATTTTTCTGGACATACATAAGATTGGCAAAAATGTATTGTGATGGTACGGTTAGAATATTTACTTCTTTGAATTTTTCTCGGAGAGAAACTCTGGGGCCCAAATTATAAATAGCGCGTACAGCCCGCTTTTGTAGAACAAAAATAATATTTAAATCTGCAGCACTCCCCCAAAGGAGAATACCGTAAGACATAATACTATGAAAATAGCTGAAGTAAACCATTCTAGCCGTATCCACATCTGTTAGAGTCCTGATCTTTTTTACAGCGTATGCAGCCGAACTTAATCTAGAGGCTGTCTTTTCTATGTGTGGGCCCCACTGCAAATTGGCATCAATAGTTATACCTAGGAACACAGTTGATTCTACAAACTCTAACACTTGTCCATTCAGTTGAACATTGGCCGCAACTTGTTTTACATTTGGTAGAGTAAATTTTATACATTTAGTTTTATTTTCATTAAGGCAAAGATTATTTGAGCTGAACCAATGAACTACTCTTGCAATTGCATTGTTTACATCGTCATAGTTATCTAATTGTCTTCTAATTTTAAAAATTAATGAGGTGTCATCTGCAAACAAAACAATCCTATTCCTGTCCCCTACATAAAATGGTAAATCATTAATATAAATGAGGAACAAGAACGGCCCAAGTATCGAGCCTTGCGGCACGGCACACCCATTGTAACCATGGATCCTACAGAACGAGTACCATTAATATCGACCCTCTGTATTCTATTGTTCAAATATGAAGACAGAAGGTCGAGAGCTTTGCCTCTTATTCCATAGTGGTGTAATTTTTTGCACAGCGTTTCATGTTGAACGCAATCAAAAGCCTTTGATAGATCGCAAAATATACCTAATGCATCGTGCTTGTCTTCCCAAGCTTCATGAATACATTTTAATAACTCAATACCAGCATCGGAAGTTGAGCGCCCTTTCGTAAACCCAAATTGATTCGCATGGAGTATTTTATGACTATTAAAATGGGATAGCATTTGATTCAAGATTATTTTTTCAAATACTTTGCTCAAAGTTGGCAGCACTGACACTGGTCGGAAATTAGACGGCTCTGTAGCGCTGCCAGCCTTGAACAAGGGAACGACTTTGCTGTGTTTCATTGAATCAGGAAATGTACCACTAGAAACACAGTCATTAAACACAGTTGCTAGATGGGGCGCAATGACCTCAATTATACATGGTGCAGTTTTGACCGATAATCCCCAAATGTCCGCGGTTTTCTTAATTTCGATACATTTAAATGTTTTTACAATGTCCTGAGCACAAATATCTGTGAATACAAATGCATCCCTGCAACAAAGAACAGATTCTTCTAATAAAAGTTCAGCGGAACTGGTAGATGCTTGGAGAGATTTTGTTGTCAATATAGGTACATTTTTGAAAAAGTGTTCAAACTCCGTAGCCACTTCCAGGTCCCCTGTAACATGGCAACCATTTACTTTTAAGTGGAAATCCCTTTCAGTCACTAAAGATCTACCGCATTCAGAGTTAATGATGTTCCAAGTCATTTTTATTTTATTTACAGAATTAGAAATTTTATTTTTAATGAAGTTTGACTTAGCAAGATGACACGTTTGTTTAAATATCTTTGAATAATTTTTAACATAGTCCTGAAAGGTTTGCCTAAAATTATATGATTTTTCTGAATATAATTCAAATAATTTATTTCTACTTTTAAAGATACCTGGTGTTGCCCAGTCGCTGAAAACAGGACGACCACCAATCTGTAGAGTTTTTGAGGTAAAAACTTTGCCAAACTCATCATTAATCAAATTAAATAAGTGTTTATATGACTGGTCTACACAAGTGAAGTTAGGTAGATATGGTAATCTCTTTAATACATTTTCTTAAAAATTATTCAAACGACTTTGGTTAATTGGTACATATTTAATTTGTATTTTGCTGACTTTGTTACTACTTTTAGGAAATTTTATCCATTGGCCACGATGATCTGACTCCACAGGATCCACAATACCTTTATCTATAGGTTTAATATCAGTAAAAATATTATCAATACATTTTGCACTGGTGGCTGTAATACGAGTGGGTTCTAAGAATGTACTATGCAGATTAAAGGATTTAAATAAATTTTTCATTTTATTTCTCTCTAATGGAGTTAATGATGTATCTAATATATCAACATTAAAATCTCCACAAACTATTATAGATTTCTTAGAACATTGGCATTTGAACAGTGCTTCTTCAAGCTTTTCTTCAAATTTAATGTAAGAAGCATCAGAGGGACTGTATACGCTTAACAAGATGAAATGCTCAAACTCAATACTGGCAATCTCAATAACTCGCTCAATGGAGAGGGCTACTAAATCCTTACGTTCTTTAAATTTTAAGTTTTTATTAATTAATATTAAAGAGCCTCCACGTTTAGAATGTTTTCTATTGAACGAGCTAGCAACCTGGTGACTTACGAAGTACCTACACACACACATTTTTGTGTTTATTTGTTTGGTTGAAAACGCTAGTCTCAATTACTACTGATTCTAATAGGTCAGTATAATAGGTTCAAAAAAAATCAATTGCCATCAGTTATGAAAAATTATGTTGGATAGTCCATTTAGAAGAAAGGTTGGCTGTATGTCATCACTCTATTACCCAGGTTTGCAATCAGAGTCACTCAAATGTCAACAAATCGGGCAAATTTTTATAATACTCATAAATTTGGGGGATGTATGGGTAAAATGAGTGCCACGAGGGCTATCACAGGTGAAGTTGCGGGGTACAGCTAGTAATTGGTACATTCGCAGCAAAAACATTTACTAACTTTATAGTTATTGAAATATGGCCGACATCATTAATATAATAGCGTCTTGTTTCTACCGCGAACAAAATAAAAGATAAAAATAAACACATTATCAACAGTGCTTTTGGTTTATGAGCATGGCAGCACATTCATCACAGTTGCTAGCAACCCTGCAAAATAGTTAAGTATTTGTTTACACTGCGCGCGTCCATGAAATAACAGAAGGTATTAAAATAACTACGTATAATGCTTGCTACAAATCATCGTGTAACGTGAAAATCAACAATAACTGTATATGTATCTATAATATCAGTAATGACGTTCAGTGGAGAGGACCTTTGGTACATGGAGTTCTATCCAGTGGTTAGGACTTGTTTTTTCTCCACTGAACGGTATTACTATTCAAGAATAGCACGTGAAGCGGTTCGTTCTCGTATCAAAGTTGTGACAACCAAGTGCGGGTAGTTGAAAAAAGCACTCGCGCTTTGAGGAGGCGACGCTGAATTTATCAGTCAACCCGTGACCACGGCTGGTGTAATCCGGTCGAAACTTCGGGATGTATAAGGTAAGCTTTGTAACTAATAATATACGTCGCGAATAAGACCGAATAAGACCGAAATATCATAAATATGAGTGACAATCGCGAAAGTTTAAAAAATCATTAATATTTTAATAGAGTGTGTAAAAGGGATTTGAGTCAAATCTTTTTAGCGGTTTGAGTAATGCATTGACGCATTGATAGATCAATCAGTCATGCCTTATATGCCTTGATAATTTTGTCATGTCATGATGACAAATGAGAATCATTCATATACTATGGACCTAGCTATATTAAATTATTTATCGCCCTCACGTCACACTCCACATCAAATTGTTATCACAAAATATTAATTTCGAAAATTTGAGTAATGAAAGGTTGTTTACTTTGTAAGACCCCTCGAAAAGCTAACGTCATATCGGTTGTGTATTATGTAAATGAGGTTCTTTAATCCGTATATCGGTTCAAATTCGATATGTTGTCGTTACCTAGGTATTATAAATCCATCTAAAATTTACCTACCTACAAGTATCAGTGACTGTCAGTAAGGTCTAGACCACTAATGTCACTTTGTTTTCAAAAAGTCTTTAACCTTTTAGCTAACCTCATCAACTCATAACTTAACTTTACATTAACATTATCATGGTGGGAACCTATTACTCTCGTTGTTGTTACTTTTCATTCCTAATAATTGGGGTTCCACACAAATGTTGATATCGCATAGCCGTCAAACTAGTTCAAAACCAGTTACCCAAATAAATTTCAATTTAAAACACCGTGCAAATGTCTATAATTGTCTTGATTTATATCGAATAATTTAAGCTTCGAAACATACTCGAGACGACGCACCTGGGTTCTGTCGCTAATTAAGGTGTAGTTACGTGTAAAATAGGGTTACACAGATTATATTAATAAGATAAATGTTTGAAAGGGGAATAAAGTCAATTTGTTTTCTTTTTTACTTATAATAAAAATATATTTGTGGGGCTCACCATCTGTCACGTGAGACAAAAATGCATCGGTATGATAAAAAGTAGGCATATAGTATGCCATTGCCTATCCCTTCGGGGATAAAGACGGGACAATATTACATGTATGTGTGTAAAAAAATAAAAAATGTTATTTTAATTGATTTCAAGCCTTTTTTTGCGTGTAGAAATCCTCATGTATGCCATGCCGGACTCCTACCGACTAAAACCACACGTTACCCTTCCATCTGTCTATGGCCGGGAGACCCGAATGACCCCTCGTAAGGATAGGCCGATATACAAAAAAAATATATGTTGACCAAAATAAACTGTTATATAGGTTATGATTGCATGGTATTTCTAGTTTAGTCGATAATCTGCATTCAACATAATAAGTAGGTATGAGAGCTTCATTACCTTTATGTAAACACACAGAGCAAGGAATGTTAAATCTTGACTTGTTTGATAGGTAAAGTACATCGAGAATTTATGCAACAATATATAGTTTTTTTTTTCATAAAAGAAGTTTCATTAGACTCATGTTAAAACTTTTTAATCATCACGTAAGTGGTTAGCTAAAATGTTTATAAAATTGATATGATTGTTAGGTATCCATTTTTAAATTTTCCATTGCTCCCAGTTACCGGGTGTACTTTTTAATCATCACGTAAGTGGTTAGCTAAAATGTTTATAAAATTGATATGATTGTTAGGTATCCATTTTTAAATTTTCCATTGCTCCCAGCTGTAAAGAATAGCTATAATTAGATTTTTTTTTTGACATTGTTGGTAGAGAAGTTCGCAACCTCGTTGGGTTGCCATCACTGGAGACTTTCTGTTAGTCAGCAGGCGCACATAGGACCTTATTAAAAAAAACTTTTATTACACTTCCCCTATCCTCTCTTGCAACAAATCGTTTTAATTATTTTATTAAAAACGATATAGATAGAGCAAATGCAATACTCAACATTAAATCTCATGGTGTAGCTCTAAATCGTACCTAATCAAATATTTGTGTTCTTTGAGAAATAGTAATAAGCATAAGGCAACACTCTCTTTGAAATACGCATGTTATGTACTTAATACAATTCTAACTGCTGGACGTGGAATAAAGGACATCTTTGAGTTGTGTAATGTATGTTGTTATCTTAGGAACAATGATATCAAGATAAATATTATTATTTGGTAAATCATTATAATTGTGGAGTAAACCTAACAATAGGGTTAAAGTAAGTACGAAATGTCTTTTCTATGAATTTACATTATGATTTTCGGGTCTTGATAGTGTAATATCATAATAAGTTATGATATAAACTTACCTTAGACGTCGTCTAAGAAACATACATATAATATGTTAATATTGCGGAATATTGACATTTATGTATATGATATGCAAAAAGACTTGCTAATTGGATCTGCACGAAGTCACCAGAGAGAGCATCTATCACAGGGTGAACAATTTTATACAGAATTATTATTATTTTATTAAAATATGTTTTACTTAACTACTGTTAAATACTTTATCTACGAGTATGATGACATACCTAGTACATATTTGCCTTATAGGAATTCTTTGTATTAATTTCAAACTCATATTACGAGTCAAAGTCTCAAAATATCCCTATGAAAACGTAAGGTACGTTATCTGAATACCATTTCAAAGCTTTAGATGAAAGCAACTGTTGCTCCGTACATATAAATTGTAGCGAGAGCATATTGCAATGGATGTTCTGAAAAGCTTGTATTGTGTGAAAATGGCGCGAGCCTTGCGCGTGGAACAGTGAGCGACGCGGTTCAACGACGTTTGGACGTTTCTGATACGGATAGGTTGAATAGTCTTTAGCATCACGGCGAAAATTTTAAAAAGTGTAGTTTAAACTTTATACTATTTTCATGAAAATAGGAAATATTTGTTAATGTATTTGTTTTTGTCTGTGTAAGTTTTGTCCTAGTGTGATATTGTTGTAAAGTTTTCAGTGCGTTCTTTGGATTTGCGAACGGTATGTATTTATTAAATATCTATAAGTAGTAAATATTAGATATCAAAAGTGTATTTAAATATTAAAACATAAATTAAATATTTAGTTTATTTAAAAATTGTTAGAGTGAAGATTTTTAAAATTATTAATAATTGTTTGAAAAAAGGACTTAAAATGACTACAAAGTTAAATTACTAAAGAGTTAGGTAGTTAATAAATATCAATTAAAGTTCTCAACTATGACCCTCTCTACCCTAATCAAATGCAGGTTAGTCAGTTATTCAAATTTATTATAAAACACATAAATTATAAAACTGTTAATTTAATTTAGATAAAAAAATAAAGATCACTCAAAACTACGAAAAATTGCGTGACATAGATAGATACATGGAGCCTTTGTGATTTTTTCATGAGGTACTATAATATGCTCTGTTTACACTGTCGATTGATGGCACTTGGTGGAACTTGCTACACATCTTGAACAAAAACACTTGTACTGTTCCACTTATTTAGATAATTTTAATAAATAAATAAAGATTAAAATAAACAGTACAAGTGATTTTGTTCAAGATATAATATACTCAACTAAAAAAAACTTATCTTTTAGTCCACCTTACAGAGCAAGGAATTAATGTGTTAATCGTTAGCTAGAGGGAGCAAGCAACATTCCTGGCTCCGTGATCTACCTTTATAATTTTATTTTTGAGACGTTCTTTTACTTTAAAATGAGTTCGAAGAAACGAATTTACAGTTCAAGAAAAATGATAAGTTTATGTCCAGCCTATGGTTCCTTGGACTTTAGCCTTGGTGCTTGGACTCCACATTGAAGGTTTCGAAAGCAGCCTGGAATAAAGCTTATCAGCCGAACTACGGTTCTTCTTGCCAAATTACTAGTATAAGTGATGGTTCTCCACTATTACACAGTAATAGAATTACTTTTTCAGACTACTGACCCAGAGAGAGAGAGAGAGAGAGGGGGAGAGAGAGGGAGACCGTACTACTTACTTTCCGCCAACTGGGCCGCAGGGTAGGTCAGATGACAAGTCATTTCTCTAAAGGAGTTTAGCCTGTGCCCGCGTCGAGCTGCCCTCCAACGTGCCTCGAACTATACTAGTAGAGATGTACATATATGGATGTCCATATCAGAGCAATGCGACAGCGCGTGACTGCTCCATATCGTAGGTCGCCGGTCATGAAGCTCACACAACGGCCGGCAGTGACAAATCTGGTCCAACGATGACGATGACGGTAGTTCCCCACCTATCCCATGCCACGCATACGGTGAAAGTATGCTCCGTCGTGTATCAGCTAAGGCAGTGATGGCACAAATAGTCCAGTTCCTCACCCGCCGCGAAAAAATAGCGTTGAAGCACCACCAATGGCTTATGAAATATTGTGCGGGATCAGCTCCCTCTAAAGCAACCATTTGTCGGTGGTATGCCGACTTCAAACGCGGTCGCATGGACACAATTGATGGGGAACGCTCAGGTCGTCCAAATGAAGCAGTGACTCAACAAAATATTAACCAAGTCCTCAAAATAGTAATGGAAGATCGGAAGATAAAAGTGCGCGAGATAGCCGAGATGTGAAGATGGTAGTGTTTTCACTATTTTACATAATAATTTGGCCATGAAAAAGCTTTTTCCCTAGTGGGTGCCGCGTTTGCTTACACTGATCAAAAGGAACAACGTATCAATGATTCAGAGCGATGTTTGGCGCTGATGAATCGTAATAAAAAGGATTTTTACGTCGGTATGTGACAATGGATGAAACATAGATACACCATTTTACTCCGGAATCCAATCGGCAGTCAGCGGAGTTGAGAGCGGCTGGTAAAAGCCGCCCGAAGCGGCCAAAGACTCAGAAATCGGCCAGTAAGGTTATGGCGTTTATATTTTGGGATGCGCATGGAATACTTTTCATCAACTACCTTGAAAAGGGGTAAAATATAAATAGTGACTATTACATGTGCTTATTGGAGCGATTGAAGTACGAAATTGCGGATAAACGGCCTCAAATGAACAAAAAGAAAGTGGTGTTTTACCAGGACAACGCGCCTTGTCACAAGTCCGTGAGAACGATGGCCAAAATTAATGAATTGGGCTTTGCATTGCTTCCTCATCCCCCTTATTCGCCAGACTTGGCCCCCAGCGATTACTGGCTGTTTGCAGATCTCAAAAAAATGCTCCAGGGTAAGAAATTTGACTTAAATAGTGAAGTTATCACAGCAACGGAGGCTTATTTTGAAGCCAATGACAAATTGTTATACACACATGGGATAGAAAAGTTAGAAAAGCGTTAGAGGGACTGTATCGCACTTGGAGTAGACAACGCTGAAAAAAAAAATTAAAAAAAAAACATGTTTTAGTACTTAGTCTCGGGACTTATTGACCCACGTGTTATATATCGCTGGGACAACTCACACAACGCTATCTGATTCCAAACTAAGCAGAGCTTGTACTGTGGTAACCAGATAACTCATAAACGTACTTATGTATTTCTAAATACATACATATTATAGATAAATAACACCCAGATACAGAATAAACCATCGTGCTCATCACACTAAATGATCCTAGGAGGGAATCGAACCCACGATCTCTTGCGTTACAGTCGGATACACTCCCACCGCGCCACAGAAGCAGTCAATCGTATTTTCTCTTATAGCATAGAAGGTAGAGCGCGGTAGATGTTTCCCTAATGAAATGGGTTACATCAGGTAAATCTTAAATATAAAAAAGTAATGACGAAATGTCCCAAGACATAAACTGTTTCTTTGATGGGATTATTTTACCTTCAAAGGCTTTGATTGAAATGGAAATGTGAGTCTGGAATTTTTAGTATAAAAATTCTAAAATACAGCATATTAATAATTTTATAGCGTTTTGATAGGTACTTTATAGGTACTTTGGTTTCTTAGTTGCTAGTTGAGAAACTATGTATGCACAATTCCTTCAGAAGCTGAACATAAAATCCATCCAATACCATATGGTGTTTTACGCTAAAAAGTCATCTTTTTTTCCTCGGAAACCCATTTTCGAAGACGTCGTGGCCCCGCGGACTCTGTGTTCTGTAAACGATCACTGAGTTACGCAACTTTCACTATGGCTGGTCCTCTGATAGGTGACCACTTTGTGGCATTTACATTTGCGAGCGTTTCCGTGCTTTGGAAGGCACGTTAAGCCGTTGGTCTCGTTTGCAAGTTCAAGGCCTTATGGCCAATTGGCAACAATTCTGTCTATTTCAACATGACAATGGTCTCACCACCTATTACGTGGTACAGGAATACACATGGTGAAAAGTGGGCATACAATATGCGGGGATAAGGCGTGATAGATAATTGTCCTACGTTTTACTCTCTTAGGATTTTTTTGTTTGTTTGTTTATCAATCACGCCTTATCCCCGAATGTGTGGCAGAGGCATATATACGTATTATACGCCCACTTTTCACCGTGTATATACTTGTCCTACGTAATATGTGGTGAGTAATAGGTTTTGTTTGTGCATCACTTAATAAGAGGGGTAAGAGATTGACTGATCAAATTATAATAGCAAACTGTCTATACTAGGTAAATTACAAGTCTGCGTCTGTGTGTAATTAGAAGCAAGTTATACAGCATGACTATAGATTGATAACACACATAGCGAGTAAATTGAAAGGGGTTGATAGTACGAGTATAATGCATTCAATCAGGTGTGGTAATGATATTTTCATAATATCTTGTTGTTCATTGTAGAATTCATCTCTGGATTTCATTTCAAATATAATTTAAGATCTCTTGAATGTGATTTATGTGAGGTTTTTATATTTACTTATAATACTAATACTGGGCTCACCACCTGTTACGTGGGACAAAAATGCATACGGTGAAATGTGGGCGTTCAATATGCCTATCCTACCCTTACGGGGATAAAGGCGTGACAATATGTATGTATGTATATATGTAGTAAATAACTAATAGACTTGAATGCGCACAATAAATATATTAAGTACCTACGGGGTTTACGAGACTCGGTATACTTAACTTTAGGTCATTTTGACTGCCTCGGTGGCGCAGTGGTAGTGCTCTGCCGCGCTGAGGTCCCGGGTGGATCCCCGGGTCGTAACAAATATTTGTGTGATACAAAAATGTTTGTTTCGGAGTTTAGTTGCTTCCTATGTATAATATGTATGGATTTAAAAATATATAAATATGTCTATCATTTTTTTAGATCCCATACCACAAGCTTATATTAGCTTACTTTGGGCTAGATGATGTTGTGTAAAAAATGTCCCACGATATTTAATATTATTTAACATTGTTTAAATCTAGTTTTGAAGAAACTTAACCTCGTAAACTACGACAGGCTTCCCAGAAGAATGCGGAAGATGGAGAAAGTGGAAAAGCAATAAGTAGCATGCTTACAATGAAACCAAAGATAATGCTCTGTTTCAATAGAGATAGTTACAAAGTCACCCCAATTCTCGATCACACGATATGAAAGCGTAGACGCCAATTTACGGGTGCAATGTCTTTTATCTGTTTTTTACGCTTTCAAGTCGCATGGCTGAGAACGAGCTGAGGACTTCTATTATAGACTAGGTGACCCCCCCCGGCTTCGCCCGTGTCATACTTCAAACTCCCGTCGCAACTATTTAATCTCGTCGATTATAAATTCTATAAATAAATGTCCATCACGCCTTATCCCCGAAGGGGTGGCAGAGGCATATTATATGCCCACTTTCCACCACAGATAATATAATATAATTCTTATACTTTCCACCGAGTGGATTCCTGTCCTGATTATAAATTCTACAATAATGAAAATTTACCTGATTTGTCGACATTTATGACTACTGCTCCGCTCTCCATGCTATATAACCTATAGCCTTCCTTGATAAATGGGCTATCTAACACAAAAGGAATTTTTCAAATTCGACTAGTAGTTCCTGAGATTAGCGCGTTCAATCAAACAAAGAAACAAATTCTTCAGCTTTATAATATTAGTATAGATGAATATCGCTATCCACATTTTATAATATTATTTATTATATTTAAAATGTGAAAGTGTGTATAGATGTTTCTTACCCTTTTTACGCAAAAACTACCGAATGGTTTTTATTGAAACTTTACAATAATATAACTAGGTATTTAGATAGATCCGTTCTTACCCCCGCTAACTTGAGTTCTGTAAACGCTTAATGTGTTAAGTAACTTGTGTGGACATTTGGCGGGAAGAGTGACAAGTGCGGACGCTTGCTTTATATTATTTTCTAAAACTAGTGCATTTATCTTGTTTTATGTGCGGGAGTGGTGATTTCTTGGACATAAAAGTTGTGTTAACGTGCTATAGTGAAAGACAATGATATATATGCAGTGAAATGCTATTTTCTCTCTTGCCGCGAAACGTCCACTGACAACCTTAGTATAAGAATCACCATTATACTGAGGGCAAGGACCAGGACGGACAATGAGGACACGACATCGACTGGACAGGACTAATTAGAAGATAAGATTGAAGAAATATGATATAAAAAATAAGATTTGGCTAAAAGGTCTTAGAATCCCGGCCATTAAATAAATATTAAAAAAAAAATAAGTAACTTGTTACGGCAGGTGCTCAGATGGGTGACCGCTTTGTAGCTTTCCATTTACGAGAGTTTCCATGCTTTGGAATGAACGCTAAGCCGTTGGTCCCAGTTGCCAGTAACATGGCAGCTAGGTTTATGGCCTTACGGGCCATTTGAACAATTTCAACTGCAGGTAGCCACAACCTGCGCCTGTCTATTTCAACACGACAATGGACTCACCACCTGTTACGTGTGACATAAATGCGTCAAATTTTTTTTACTACGCGGCTGGAGCCGCGGGGATCAACTAGTATTTTATAAAATAACGAGCTCTCTGAGAATCATTAACTAAAGAAATTAAGTCCACCAGTAATAAATAATTTTTAGTATTATGATTTTGAAAATTAATGAGAAAACGTTTTTTTTAATTAAGATTGAAGTACCTTCTTTCATCTTAGTGTTTTCCTAATTGCTTCAAAACCCTAACTGGATTCGGACCACTTTTATTTGAGTAACTATAATTTGGTTTATCCACTCAAATGTCAAGGCGACTAGAGAAGGCCAAAAATATATAATGTTTACACCTTTACTTTTTTAAACTGTGTGTTCTCTATGGTATTCGTCATTATTGGGAGTGACTGCTGTCTGACGACGATAGGGCCACGAGGATTTTGGTGTTGCCCCTTTCACCCGACAACATACCTTGAAAACCTATACTTCAATAGTTGTATCTAAGTATTAGATACTGGGTTTCCAATATTTTTACTTTGTCGAGTAGATTTGTGTTTTTAGTTTTGACGTATTTACTGGGGAGTGGAACTATCTATTGTGTAGTGTCGGCTAGCTCTATATTATGGTCGCTTATGAAAACATGGTTTTATTTAACTGTTCTATTTCCTAAGTTTGTAAGTTTGGATGTTTGTTACTCTTTCATGCAAAATCTACTGTATGGATTTTGATGAGTCTGTACAATCATATAGCTTACACATCAGAATAACACATAGGCTACTTTTTATCCCGGGAACAAGTTCATGTTGGATACGGGAACGGGCAACCTTCACCACGAGTGCGGAGCCGCGGGCGTTAACTAGTATAACATATTTCTAAGTAAGTTTTTTCAATTGATACGAAAAGAAAAAAATAGTCCAGCACCATTACAGATAGGATTTGATGTTGCTTTATTTGAAGTATTTTTAACAAGCTATTTAATTTGATACCCATATTGCAGCAATGCATAAAAAAGCCTGTTATTTGGAGTGTTCCACCATGTAGGATGAAGAATTACGTCACATGGTAACCATGCATTGTTATTCAGACAAAACGTGTATAAAATTGAACTGGAAGATTCCACCCGAATAACCATACATACTTTGCATGTTATAAGAAAGCTGGTACCACAACGATAGTATTTATAACAACTATACAATAGTTGGTGAAAAGTGGGCATTTAATATGCCTCTGCCACCCCTTCGGGGATAAGGCGTGATGGATATTTATTTATTTTATTTTATAATAGTTGGTAGGTTTGTTTGAAGTACCTACTTATTGTATGTATATACTAACTTATTAATTAAAACGCATCCGAAGAAAAGGTAGGTACTAAGATGAGTCATAGACGAATACGGATTAGGTACTTAATTTCTTTAATTTGTTTATCAATTTCGCCTTATCCCCAAAGGGCAGATGCATATTTTTTTAGGCACTTTTCACCGATGCGAATAGGTCTATTCGCATCGGTTCTAAATAAAACATTTCAATGAGAAAATGTAGTGCGGGAAAGTCTGCCTAAGTCTATTGTCAGGGCCAAAGCTTAGTCAGGTCCGGCGTGAATTTTAATGATGTTAATTAGTCTGAAAATTTGATTGTATTGCATTTTCTCAAACGTGATATAGGGACATGTTTCTATTATTTATACCTTTTTAAATGTTTATACACTTCCAACATTAATAAGTTTACATATCGTTTACTCAAATTTACTTACTGAAGGATCTGAAAACTGTCCGCAACATGGAATTTATATCTAAAATAATATTATGAATAAAAAAAAAAAACTACGCGAAAATCTACTTATCGTTTAAAGGATAACACTTAAAGTATAAGTTTTCGAAGAGTCGGAATTTCTGGAGACCATTTTGTATACAGCACCAGTTCATCGTGACCGTATTGCAAGATTAAAACATTCAAGGTACCTACTCATTAAAACTAATCTATTCAAACCAAATACGATGTGTCTGCTTTGAGTTTTCGAAGATTCGGTTTCTAAGGAGTCCATTCTGGTTGCAGCATAAGAACAAAGTTATCAATTGATTGACATTTAACGATATTATACTGGCACATGTTAAGCACTTAATGGAGTAGTTTTAAACGAAGACATACCTGCCCCTAATAAAGTGCAACAAGGGCAAGAATAGGGCCTACATTTTTCTACCAGTAGCGTGATTCACAAATCTCGGATCCAAATCCTCTACTGCGCAAATGTCATCGATATTCATAGAACTCGAATATCGATGATATTTGCGCAGTAGAGGATTTGGATCCGAGATTTGTGAATTGCGCTACTGGATTGAGTTTACTTGTAAAATGATTTTTACAAGTTATCTCAATGCAGGCGCAGGTCGCAGTATATGAATGGTATCTGATTGATGATTTGAATGCATTAAGTTTATAACAGATGCAGACTTGTTCTGCTCCCTGATGTTCTCGTTGGAGCCCCATTGTACTTAAGTGTCTGTAATCGCAAGAGTAATAAAGGTTTTCACCCTTTTCATAGTACGTGACGTAATAGGCACTTACTAAGTGAGCGACTGTTTATCTTTTTTATTGCCGAAACAACGTTGATAAAATTCTAAACACAATTTGACCCTTTCAGGTTATATATATGACTTTAGTGGTTATGCCATAGTATACTACTATTTACAGTTAATGGGGTCATTACATAAAGTATACGTTATATTTGTAGTTAAGCGCTCGTGGCCCCGCTGACTCAGTGTTCTGTAAACGATCACTGCGTTAAGCAACTTTCGCTATAGCTGGTCCTTGGATGGGTGACCACTTTGTGGCATTTACATTTGCGAGCGCTACCGTGCTTTGAAAGGCACGTTAAGCCATTGGTCCCGGTAGTCGTTAAGCCCAGTTAAAGGCCTGACAGGCGGCTTCAAAAAAATTATACGACACGTCGCCACAACCTGCGCCTGTTCATTTAAACACGGCAGTGGCCACCTGTTACGTGTTACAAAAATGCATACGGTAAAATGTCGACGTTTAGTATGCCTCTTCGGGGAAAAAGGCGTCACAATATGTATATTATGTATGCATGTATATTTGTAGTTAGAGATTGTGTTGTATTCGTTTTTCGAGCAAATTTGTGCATGATAATTTATTTGATCAGGTTTCAAAAAAGGGCTGCATGGTGCAAACTACTGCCTCTGGCAAGGTGGGAGTGTATCCGACTGCTTAGCAAGAGGTCGCAACATTTCGGGGCAAACACGTACTATGAATGCACCATTCTATTTTTGACCCGGAATTCAAATCTCGGAAGACATAGGTACACATAATCTCAGTACATAACTCGAATCACACACATCACCGAGGCAGGCAAAATGAAACTCTTTTTTTTTGTAGTGAGGGAAAAATTGAGGTTATACTTATATTCCACTCATTCTCTCTATTTTTACCTAGTTCATTACCCCGTATCTAGTTAAATGCACTTATTTTAATGAACTTAAATACTGATGTGCGTCACGAGGGCGCCAGACCGCATAAGCAGATTGACATCTTTGGATAAGATCGATAAGTTACTTGTTATATACGGTTTAATAATTCTCATGCATGAGGTGGCAATAAATGCATTACAGTGAGTTTAGTCTGCCGTTTTTAAGTATCTTAGATTATGTCATATATATTATTGGTAAATAAAACGATTCCTCCCTTGGCAATCAAGGTGAAACATATTATCAATCTTTAATTTTATCATTTACAGATGACAAAGGAGTTTGTGTTTCGAATTTTGCAGTGAGTGATTCGAAAATCGTTTCTCTGTCGAACAATAGAAGTGTATTAATAGTACTTTCTATCATCACAGGCTCGCCATCGACAGGGTGTTCACATTCACGCGTCTGGAGCGCTCGCATACGGTTGGGTGCGATAGGGGCTGCCTTCGGCGTACATCGGCAGCGCAAGTGCCGCACCTCTGGTGTTGCAAACGTCCATAGGTTACGGTGACCACTTTCCATTAGGTGGGCCCTATGCTTGCCTGCAACCTCAGTGGTATAAAAAATATATAAGTCTATTTGGTTTCTTGTGACCGTGTTATCCCCATGTTCAATATTTCACGAGCTTCTTCTTAAAGAAAGAATTAATTAAGAGATTAAAAAGAATTTCTGTGAGTCGAAAAAATTGACAAGCATATGCCCCTGTATTTTTCTCTCACGCCGAAAGGAACAATTATTATTTGACCGCGTTTTTGTACTCCCACTTTAGCGTTGAAGTTTCTGATTACAACGTTACGGCCTCGACTGTTATGTATCACCATTAAGAAGTACCTGCCCTTGAGCTTCAGCATTACGTGTACTACCCGAGCCGAAAGTGTATCGACTTGTGACGGGCTTCCACAACGATGGCTGCTAGCGCGCGGAGAGTCCATCACTTTTTCGAAACTAGAACAGGTCGCCTGACGATAGGTTAATATATTTCTTCTTAATAAATCTTGCATATCCAAATATGTGCCAGTTTGTGTGATCTATTTCTACCTGAATTTCGGTAATGCACTCGTTATTTATTTATCTTTAACCTTTCTACAGTAAGACGGCTACTGTGATTGGGAACAACGTGAATATCGGCAACTACCATACCCTCTTTCGTTAGTCTTAAATTGAAGCAGGCTTGGGCCCTAATGGGTAGAGCCCCAGAACATCCAGTTTTATATTTCGCCTTTGTTGACAGATATCTTTAATGTAGAACTCGAATAACGAGCAATTAACCTGATGAATAAGTTCACATTACCACATTTTCTACATGTCTTTTTTAAAATTCATGCTATGATTTCGTATTTGCACATGATCAACATGTTGTCATTCTGGTAAACCACAAGAAAAAAATTATTACCCGTAATCAAGCCAGGTGAACCACGCAGGTGGACCACGGGCAATAAACGGAAAAAATCTATTCTCTTCCGTACCATAAAACTTGTAACCCTCTACCAGCACACGTATTTCCCTTCTCTTACAACCCGGAATTGAAAAGAAGAGAGTAGAATTATATGAAGGAAATCATTATTTTCCTCTGCGGTAGTGGCTTATAGTTTCTTGTTACTAGGTAGTACTATTATATTATTGTTATCTCAGAACAATCTATACTTTACAAATGACATTGCAGACAGCAGAGCACGTGCCAAGAGTTTCTAGATCTTAAGTACTTCACGGAGTTATTCCAAAAGTGTGAGCCGTATTTGACCCAAGGACGAATCTGCATTTCGTAGGTACTGTGACACCCTTCTAGATTCAATAGTAATAGGAGTACGAGGTGTGAGCTTGCATCTGTCCGGTACTGGATTATGCTGCTAGACCAAGCCTACTCCTGAGCTAGGGACTAGGGATACAATGGTATTTAGAAATGAACACAAATATATATTTTTATTTTTAGGGCTTATCGCGGATTTTTATGTTACACTGATCTTTTACTTTCAGATCGGATTCGCGACTGCAAATTCTAAGCAGTGTCTAAACCGGATTTTATACTTTTCTTAATGGAGATCAGTAGCGAAGTCCTGTGACATAAGTCTTATCTCCGTTTAATTTTCCGTTCTTTCTTTATATAATCATTATTTATTTATCCAATGGCTATCGCTGCGCTCAGCCATTACGGTTGACATCATACCATGTTATGCGTCCTCCATACGTAATATAGGTGCGAATACCACAGTACCTATAATAAGTCTGTATATACCTATAATAGGCTCTGGTCAATACCAATAATAGGCTCTGGTCGGGGTTGAAAAATCTTACCTTATTTGGGACTGGTCGTTTCTGCAAGAAAGCTTTCAAGGCTCAACCATACCTTTGCAGTTATAATCTACTTCAACAATTCCATGTTAAAATCGATAGCACGCCTCCGTTAAATGTATTATCTATACTCTGCTGATAAATGACATGTTAAGCTGATTAGTTCCGAGTACTGATTAAAATATGTAGAGTAACCTATAGATTTTCCAAATTTATCTATCAATTACTAGGACGGGGGAAGAATTTTAAAAAACACAGCGGCGCCGTTTTTGTTTTTGTATTTACCACAGACCTTTTTATTAATAAATCATGAAATATAGAAATTTGATTATATTGACATCAAAAATGATAATTCGGTTTATAAATTTTTATTTACTTGCAATGTATGTATGTTTGCTCGGGTGAAATCTTGCAACTTATTTTAAAACTATTATTTTGAACCAAACTGAATTTTTAAACTTATATTTAGTTTTGGTGACAGTGTATAGGTAGTTAGTCGTAGCTGTAAGCCGTTATAAAATCCAACATGAAACACCTAAGATGGCTGACTATTTATATATTTTTAGTGCTTAGCTACCATATGGATATTCAAATTATGGGCTTTCTGCGAATAGCTAGAAATTAATAACGAATTTTAGAATTAGAATTACATTAGAATTACATTTAGAATTACAGTGTCTTCGAAGCGTCAGGAATATAAAAAAGGAATGCAGGTATTAGGCCCTTGTTGTGGGGCCAATACGGCTTTTGCCAGGAGCGCTCTACTGTGGATGCCATCATGCGATGGGACTTCGAATTCCACTTCTGAAGTGCACTGACTCCCAAACTGGAGAAGACAGCATGGCACTTGCAAAACTGCTACTAAATTTTAGGGGACCTGATAACTCCTGTAGGAGGCTCTAGACTTGGGTCGTGCGATCCATGGCCCTATATGGCGCTCCAGCGTGGGCAACGAATCTGACGGCCAGTAACGCTGCTACTCTGCGTCGCCCACTGCGAGAGTTAGCCGTCAGAATCCTTAGAGGATATCGCACGGTCTCTTTTGATGCGGAGAGCCTCCTTGCCGGAACTCCTCGGTGGGAAGTGGAAGCGGGGGTCCTTACGGCTCTATATCAGTAGCGCAAGGAGGCATTGAAGTACAATCTGAGACCTCCTCATCAAGAAGTCGATAAACAGCGATCTCAACTCCGCCAGGCTATCGTAAGGAGTCGAAAGAGCGACTTCGGCAACCAAGCGCAGGGCAGGCTACAGTTGCGGCGGTAAGACCTATCATGGAGGCATTAGGCTTGAGAGGCGACATCGAACCTTCTCATACCCGATGACGCAGGTGCACACTGGGCATGGGTGCTTTGGTGACTACCTGCATCGCATAGCCAGCCGAGAGCCATCATCCGAGTGTCACCTCTGCCTTGGCTGTCCTGTGGACACGCCACGTCACACCCTGGCTGAATGTTCAGCGTGGAGTGACCAGAGGCATGTCCTCTGGACCGCCATCGGTGTAGAGAGCCTCACATTGATAACCTTGGTATCAGCCATGGTCAGAAATGTGAGTGCTTGGAAAGCTACCATCTCATTTTGCGAGCAGGCGATGCGTTTTAAGGAGGAGCGGAAAAGGGTTGGGTAAAGGACCAGTAGATTTCCCGGCCGCAGAAGACGTACCGGGCGCAGAAAATCCGAAACGGGTCTCCGGCTTCCATGAGCGCGGGCCTGGGGATAGGGATCTGGGCTAACCTTGCCCTAGCAGAAGCAGGGCCTGGGGATATCCTCCGCGGGAGTACCTGGGTCTTCGAGCACACAGGCAGAAAGAAGAAACCGTGCGGTTTAGTCGGTACAAGTCATAGTCATCACTTCGCCGATAGCTCACGACGATGTGAAGTCCATGAGGATACCAAACACAAAAAAAAGTAGGCACATGTTGTGGGACATACTATTTAAATTTTTCAAAGTTCCCATAACGCTATCAAGTGACCAACGGCTGACGTGCCTTCCAATGCATAGAAGCCACATAGCCACGTCACCAATTTGAGAAGCAAAAGAAGCTTAATACAGTGATCGTTTAAGAATACCGATTTAATGGAACTACGAGCGCGTATTATTATAGTTCAGTCTTTGTCAATATACATTAAGCATACTCACAAAATCCTATAATATCGCTAAGCTATGTTCTACTTTGCTGTAGAGTGCTATTATCTATATTGTAGTTTTATTTGTTTACCAGTTTCCTAATAATGGTGAAGTGAAACATCAAGGGGCCGTTGGTCGATTGGAGTAATCATCAATATCGGAGAGAAAGGGGTACTTATTGGAAGTAATTGTGTGCATTAGGGTTGCTATTCATCTTTTTCGTAGGTTTCTTTTTCTGCTTTTCAATTGACAAGGATTTCGAAATTCAAAATATTTTGTTAGTGATAAATTCTTTCTTTCAGTTCTATTTTGTCTAAATTTCTTGAAAGTGGTTAAGTTATTCGCTTCAAAATATATAAAAGCAAAACTGATCCAACAACGCACAGCTGAAACTACTGGGTCTAGAACCATGAAATTTTGCACAATATTTTTTTAAGTGATATAGGTATGCACTAAGAAAGAATGTTTGGAAATTTAATTAAACTTAGAAAAAGTGTTTCTAAGTTTGTATGGAACAATGTGTTTTCTTGGTGTGATCTTTCTAAGTCACGCGGGCGGAGCCGCAGGCATTAGCTAGTCTACTATACATTCGATATCCAATGTTGACATTGTCGAGTCGATAATAATGCAGGTACCGCTGAGATAATGTGGTAGGGGGACAATATGAGCCACAACCAGTGAGGTCAAATGGATTTGTCATGTTCTATTTAATCGTCATCTTAATTCTTCTGCGGTATATAGAATTAGGGATTTTTTAAAGTGCAAGGGATATATTTCCGTGTATTCGTAACAATACTTTCGCCTACCTAAAAGTTGTGTAGTCGCATGTTAGCAATGCTTAGGTATTGTCATTTAGTTCAAATGATAATTTTGCACTTTCGCCACGGTCTCATAATATTTCACTTCATCAACTTAATGAATAGTCTAAGTGGGTAACCCTACCTCAACATCGTTCTTTATTGGATCCATTAATAATATTGAATGGTAATTGATTGAAAACTTTATATCAATCAAAGATTTGCAATTAAGTAACGGGTACATTCTTTTTAAATTGTTAATGGGTAAGAACTTTATTGTGGTCAAAGACGTTCGATTGTGCAATTATATGAATTTCTAATAATATGAAATCGCTAATATGAAGATGGAAAATGCTTATGGTTTATTTGTTTTAAATGATATTCATTTGAATTATCGATGATCAATTGTTTAGATCTTTATTTATTTTTACCGACAACCGGATGACAAAGGAACTTTTTTACCGTGATTATGACGAGGTAATTCGGTCCATTTGTATCTTACAAATGAACCCCATGAATTTTATTATAGACCTGAAAACGACTAGGACAATATAAATTCAAATAATTTTCACAAAAAACCATTAATTATTGAAACATACCAACAACTTAATCGGCCTACATTCAATATACTTTCATTCTCTATAACAATTATACAAAGAGTTACCATCTAAAATTAGCCGAATAATATTGTGTCAAATTTAAATTGCATTCCTACATTTTTCTATTTGCAGTTGTATTTTTATTGGTTGTTAGACAGTGACAACACTTCATGCAAGAGTAAGAAAACAATATGTGCGTAGTTTCCCCCCCCACCCCCGCACGAAAGTTGGTTGAACATGATTTCATACTATATTGAGAACATTACGCGTCCATTGGTTAAATCGTCCTAGCCAGCACTACTAGTATCAATACATACTGCACACAGCACTGACCATCGAACATGTCCACCTCGTCAAAGGCCTCTCATAGACTTTGTTATTGGGACTAATCCCACCTTCATTCCCATTACTGTGATTCATGTAAACCAAGATTCACAGAAATGACCAAGACCATAAAAGTTACAAAAAACCCGAACTCGACAAAAAATTCCACGAGAAGATGTCTTGGAAACCACATCGAAGTTAATTATAAAATAATATTAAGAGGTACCTCGATTTAAAACTCCTTTGCGAAGTGATAGACTTGAAAGGCAACTAGGTGTAAGTACTATGGAAAAGGAAAGCACCAGGTTATTCTAATAAGCAACATTTCATAAACGCGATTATGGACGGCATTACGTAAGGTCTATGAACGCGTTTGTCAATGTTCAAGAGCATATAGTACTATCTACTACAGATAGTACTTAGATATATAACAATTATTTATATTTACTTTAAGCATTTGTAGCATGTTCATTTACGAGCGTTGTAATGCTTTGGAAGGCACGATAAGCCGTTGGTCCCAGTTGTGTAGCCAGTAACATGGCAGTCGTTACGTCAAGTAGAAAGGGAGCCTTATGGGTGGCTTGAAAATGTTCAATAGCCGGTGATCAAAACTTGTACCTCTCCGTATACGACAATGAGCTTACAACCAATTATGTGGGACAAAAATACATTTGGCGAAAAGTATGTCTCTGCCGACCCCTTCGAGGATAAAAGGCTTGACCGATAAATAAAAATCCATATTTTCATACAAATGCAATTGTATGTGTGTATTTTGTTTACACTTCTTGGACTTCGTAAGTAATAATTGATTTACACTTGAGTGGAGCCGTGGGCATTCCCTAGAATACATAATTATATTCGTATACCTATTTCATCATGAAGGGTCGCCTTCCACTTCAAGTGTTATACATGGTAGTATAATATATTATTACTCTGTGATATTATGCTGCTACCATTATCATTTTATAGCACCGCCTTTGTAGTGGTTACATTAGGCGAATAGTACAGTCTAATGTAATCCCTGATATAAATACGTGTCGTAAAAATTGAGTACGGAATACCTCCGTCTTTGTACGTTGATGAGCGGGATTCATTATCGTGTTTAATATGTTTTGGATAGCTGCATATTTTGTTAGATTTTTGTTTAGTTTGTAATAAAGTTTAGCTGTGTGTAATTTCAGAAGAGCAATTTGAATATACTGGAACTTAAAATTTGACTGGAAACTATGGAGATATCGAATTTAACTTCTTCATTTAAGTCCAGTTCACACTTCAATCTTTTACAATTTTTGTTGCTTGTATAGGTATACCAAAATTGATCACACGCAGTTTGTATTAAAAGCGATGTTTTCGCTATAATATTGAGAGAACACATCTGCATACTAAAATTATCACACCTTCATCTGAAAGGTATTTGTAAGTATGTACAAAATACTTAGAAGTGTATAATCTAATAACTAATTTGTAGCCATTAATTGCAATAAAATGTTACTAGTTTTACTTGGATGCCTAGTAATTTTATAGTAGTCTTCGTAGAGCAGTTGTTATTTTTGTAGAATTTCACTTTTAATATTAAGGTTATCAAAATATGTATCCATAAATGTTCATCTGCATTTTGGAAAATGATTTGGAAGATGAGTCATCTAAGCGTAGGTTGTATTACGTCTCAAACTTAAAGCACGGTGTCTTTATTTAGCTGCTGAATGCAGTGGAAAATTTACGGTTTTAGTAATTACATATTGATAGTGACTGCCGTGTGACCTACGGGCTTATCAGATTCATAGCCTCCAGCAGGTGCACTGCAGCACAAGCAAATTAAAGTTCTCCATCAAAGATCTTTTTGTGCACACCCTATCAAATTTAAATGGGTATTCCACGCAAATGAAGTTGCCGGTTATTGAAAGGAATTTCCTTTTTCATGCACATCGTAAATCAAAACTGACACAAAAAGAAACCATACAATTATGGAGCCATACGTAATTATGATTTTAGGCGACACCTATGTAATATTGACGCAAACAAACTCCAAAAACATGAAATTACACACAAAAAAAGTTCCGAATTCATTTCCTCTTGTGTTCCTGTTTCAATATTGTGTGTGTTTAATTGAACACGCGATTGCGGTTTGAGGGTTAGAAAGGATATTAATATTCTTTTCTATTATTTTGCTGACTTCGTATTCAATATAGTTTTGATATAGGTGTGTACCTTTTGTTTTATATCTGGAAATCCTCATGAATGCTATGCCTACTCTGACCGACCACACGTTGCACTTCCATCTGCCTATAGCCAGTAGTCCCGGGTGAGCCTTGCAAAAGGATAGCCCTAGGGCTCCTGACAGAATTTATCTGTCAACGCAGCCTTGTCTTCGGGGTCAGGTGATTATTGGTACTAAGTTCATTAACACGGATTACAGGTAGTGCGAATTAGTAGAAATCATCACATAACGATATGGCGTATGTATGTGTGAGTGTATTGAGCTTACTACAAGCAATATTTTTTTTAATAGGGAATAATATATCTACACTTAAGTAAAACATTTTGAGACCGGAAATCGATGCCCCGTGTGAGATATTCTTTATGAGTTTTTATTATGGAGTATTGTACTGAGTATTCTCTGGGCTTGTTATTTTGTTTTTTTTACTATTATTGACTGAGGAAGCGAGCGAAGCGAGCCGACGAAAATCTCCGTTTTAACCTCACTGGTACTTGAAAAATACTATTGATATCCGACCGTCCGTTCGTCCATTCAGTCTACAGGTCGCATTTTTCATCGGATTTGCATGCAACTTGGCATGGACAATCCTTGATGTAGCCAACAACTTTTAGAGAGGGTGGTTCTTCGATCGGGGGGGGGGGGGGATGGAGGCAGGGGAGGGGAAATTGGGAATAAGAGCGCTCAAAACGAAAAAAATAATATTAATAAACATTTTTTCTTTGTTAAGGGTAAGTGTATAGGTACCTTAAACGCAGAATATTCACTGTGCGGATGTCGAGAAATGTACACATGGTTTGTTGCCCTTTACAGTCACAATTAAATTATCAATTACATAGATACCGCCGATCAATAGGTCGGTTAAACGTCTTAGTATTGATTATTTTAATATAAAGATACAACGGTGTTACTGCTAACTGAAGAAGAACATTAACGTTAAGAACAGCATTCAAAATTGTAGCCGTAGTTATTGGAGAACATTTTTGTATTATCACTTGTCTCAAGTTTGACGGTGAATTCTCCGGCAAAGGATACAGACCTTGCCTTCTAGAAAAATTCGCATTAAATTCGCCGCTAACAGATTGAAACAGTTTCAACGTCTGTCTTCTGTCGTTGAAAGACTGCTGGGGAAACTGAAGTAAACGAAATCATTTTGAATACCAATTGCGAATCAGCGAAGCGCTCGTGGCCCCGCTGACTCAGTGTTCTGTACACGATCAGTGCGTTAAGCAACATTCGCTATGGGTGGTCCTTGGATGGGTGAAAACTTTGTGGAATTTACATTTGCAAGCGTTTCCGTACTTCGGAAGGCTCGTTAAGCCGGCGGTTGCTAGTAAAATGGCAGTCGCTAAGCTAGGTTAAGGTCTATTGGGCGGCTTGAAAAAATTCAACAGCAGATCGCACAGCCTGCGCCTGTCTATTCAACACGGCAATGGGCTTACCACCTGTTATGCGGGAGAGAAATGCGGGAATGAAAATGAAATGAAATGTAGGAGTATAGTATGCCTCAGCCTACCCCTTCGTGGATAAAGGCCTGATAATATGTATGTATGTAACGGTTATGAGTCGGTGCTTGCCAACTATTATGAGCCCATATCCAATAGAATTGTATACAGATTTTCAGATAGCATTGATGCTGTTTAAAATATATAAATATATACCTATGCAACTATTTGCTCTCAAAAGTAGATAGAAACGAGTATCGGATGTTATTGGTAGATATATTTCTGATTCTATAAGATTATTCATCCCATTTTCTTTATTACATAAATAATTTATAAATTATTCATGTAATGTTACTGGAAAGAACTGTGCAATATGACTAATATATAAAGAATGTAGTTTTCGTCATTCTTACTAACTTTGATCGACCGCGGTTAATATTTCACAATGTGTAGTAAACAGATGTGTTTAGGTTAAGTTTCGAGATTAGTTTCAGTTTATATTTTCGGTATTTTAAATATAAGTAAAAAATACTTCACATTAAATCAACTGAAGATATTGACACCAAAGACTATACAATACACTAGGCAAACACAGAAACACTTACCTCAATATATTGACACTAAGCAAACATAGAGGTAACCAAATGACATATAGTATCGCCACAAGAACTCTGGTTACCTTTTATAACAAAAAAAACCTTATGACAATACACTTGCAAGAGCAACATGCCACAAGAACAAAAAAAAGTGCAACATGTATAGCGGAAGGTCGCGGGCGGCTTCGTTGTCGGTATAAAACTCAATAGTGTTCAGTATTAACGATGGAAGCAGGCAAAGGACAACCTTTCATGAAGAAGATAAAAACTAACTAAATACTCTATGGATGTTTCCGTCTCCAACAGCGTGTATTATGATTAAAATAAATAAATATCCATCACGCCTTATCCCCGAAGGGGTGGCAGAGGCATATTATATGCCCACTTTTCACCGTGTGGATTCCTGTCCCACGTAATAGGTGGTGAGCCCATTGCCGTGTTGAAATAGACAGACGCAGGTTGTGGCTACCTGCTGTTGAAATTTTTTAAGCCGCCTATAAGGCCTTCAACCAGGCTTAACGACCGCCATTTTACTGGCAACCGGGACCAACGGCTTAACGTGCCTTCCGAAGCACGGAAACGCTCGCAAATGTAAATGCCACAAAGTGGTCACCCATCCGACGACCAGCCATAGTGAAAGTTGCGTACCTCAGTGATCGTTTACCGAACACTGAGACCGCGGGGCCACGAGCGCTTCATCATTCTTCTACAAACATGTTTAAAGTTACTGCAAAGTCAATGCCTTGCATTGATATTTTTATGCAAGGCCTACAGGACGGTTAGCACGGAGGCTCTGCCGGTTGATCTCGAAATTCAGAGACGCGCGGCTTTATACTATTCGGCTAAGGATGGCCATGGATGATAGGTTTTTGTTAGAAAGAGATCGCCATAGAATTGCCAGACTGTATCGTGATAATGTACGTGAAGAACTTTTAGACGAATGGCAGCTGCGTTGGAACACTTCCATCAAAGGGCGCCACCTCTACCAGTTTTTCCCAGACGTTCGTGAACGCCTGGGAATGTCCTGGCTGGAGGTTGATCACTGTGTTGCTTAATTTCTCACGGGACATGGTAACTTTAGGAGCAAATTACATTCGTTTAAGCTGGTTGAGTCACCGTTCTGTCAGTGTTCAACTGCTGACGCCAAATATGATCAGACCGCCCATCATATACTTTGGCAAAATGAGCGATATAATATGCTTAATTGTTTACAAGTAACGTCGGGAGTAGTTTACTATGCGGATCTCGTGGCATCGAGGGTAAATTTTCGTGCTTTTAAACGTTTCTGCCATACATATTACTAGAATCAAACATAGCTCACATAGGACCCGTAATATACTATTACCGTGGTGCTTCCCTATTTCTATAGGATTTACACCTAGTTGCTTTCCAGGTCTCCCGCTTTGCAAAGGAGGGAAGAGGCATTACGTTCTTTTCTTACTTCCTCACATTATCTTCTGATTAATTTCGTTGCGGGTTCCAAGACATGCTAATTTCTCCTGGGACATCACCGAGATCGAGCTCGGTGTAACTTTTCTGGTGTTTTGGTCATTGCTGTAGATCCTGGTTTACAGGAGTCACAGTAACGGGAATATGGGTGGGATTAGTTAAAACATGTTTTTCTGTCATATTCTTTGCCCCTCTCCAGGTCTACAAACTATCAATCTATTCCCATTTTAAAAATCATTTCAATTCATTACTTTCTTACGATGTGAGAGAAGGAATAACATAAATCTTATAAATGTGTTACTTTGTGAAGATGGTTCTTTGTTTTTCAATCACACCCTAACACCTGAAACTGAATTTTGGTATATATACACTTAACGAAGTGAATGATGGAGTGCAGGGTAGCTGCGTGGAATGTTAGGGGAGGAATGCAAGATAAGATGAATGTGTTGATGGATGTTATGAATGAGAGAAAGTTAGATGCAGTGTGCTTGACAGAGACCAAGCGCAAGGGCAGCGAAGTCTTGGAGCTCCCGGGTGGGATGCTCGCGCTTTGGTCTGGAGTACCAGAGAGCGAGCATGGCAGTCGGGGGGTTGGAATTTTGCTGTCCTCGCGATTGGCCTCCGGTATGTATGAGTACAAACTGGTAGGTCCTAGAATTCTCTGGATCCGTGTAAAACTTGGTTTGACGAAGATTTTCCTGGTAGCTGCTTACGCGCCAGTATCTTCGTCGAACGCGAGTGAGCTAGAGGACTTCTGGGAGAGTATGAGAGAAGCTCTAAATGTGATAGAAGGAAATGAAAGACTTATAGTATGTGGAGACTTGAATTGATGGGTGGGTACCGCTCGCAATGGTTTTGAGTCGGTACTCGGGAAGTATGGGGATAAAAGGGTGAACGACGCTGGCAAGCTAATACTGGCATTTTGTAAGGAGAAGGATTTGTTTGTGGCGAACACAATGTTCAACCACAAACAAATTCATATGTATACGAGGAGATGTAAGTCAAAGAGAAGCATGATAGATGGATAGTCGGCTCCGTAAACAGGTGATGGACACGAGGGTTTATCGAGGCGCTGAGCTGGGATCAGATCACTACCTAGTCATAACTAGGATTAGGGGTCTGTTCGCGGGTTGGCGTCATCGTACCGAGTGTCCTGAACCTGGGCCGACTTATAGCATCAAAAGCTGGAAGCTGCAGGATGCATCCATTAGGGATAAATATAATGAAAGGGTAGCCGAAAAGCTTGGCGACGTCAATGTAAGCAGTGAGAATGTGGAAAGTGTATGGCAGAACCTTAGGGACAGTATGATAAATGCCGCTGTGGAAGTGTGTGGAGAAACGAAAAGAGGCAGTAGTAATAAGCGTGATGCATGGTGGAATGAGGAAGTGAAAGAAGCAGTTCGAATGAAGAAGAAAGCATGGCTAGACTACTTAGCCTCGCGGAATGATTTTAATATGAAAGAGAGATACAAGCTGCAGAAAGTTAACACGAAGGCACTGATAGAAGAAGCTCGTGAAAGGTGTAGAATGAAAGCGGATGAAAGGTTGTCGTCCAATTTCCGGGATAATGCCAAGCTCTTCTGGAAAGAGGTAGGCAAGACCCGGAGTTGTTCGGCAATCTGCAGTATGAATAAAGTGCTTAGTGTTAACAATGACGTCCTAACAGACCAAAGTGACGTCCTGCAGAGATGGAGTGAATATTATGGAAAGATGTATGCAAGAAAAGACAGAGATGCCACATCGGGAAGTGGAGCTCACTTCGATGCTCCGGATCCCGATGTCATTGAAGTCATTAGTATGAAAGAAATAGAACAAGCGATAAGAAGTATGAAATGTGGTAAGGCTGCGGGAAAAGACAGAGTTACTGCTGAGATGATCAAGTACGGTGGGTCGCGTGTCTGGGATACACTTTGTCTGTTATGCAACTTGTGCTGGCGGACGGGTGAGGTCCCAGATGACTGGCGAGTAGCAGTTGTAGTACCTATTTACAAAGGGAAAGGCTCGCGCCGAAACTGCTCCAGCTACAGGGCGATCAGCTTGGTCAGCTTAGCTAGTAAGGTGTATGCAAAGGTTATAACGACACGAATGCAAGAAAAGTCTGAAAGGTATTTATGGGAGGTTCAATGCGGATTCCGACGTGGAAGAGGTTGCATGGATCAAGTGTTTTCTCTCCGCATGATCGCGGAAAAGTTTCTGGCTCTTAGCCAGAAGGTTTTCTGCGCTTTTGTGGATCTAGAGAAAGCATTTGATAACGTTGTGAGAGAAACGCTGTGGGACTTGCTGCCAGGATATGGTGTGGACGGCTCGCTGCTGCGGGCAATACAGTCGCTTTATAGGAACTGTAAGGCTTGCGTGCGAGTAGGGGGGGATGTGTCACCTCTTTTTGATGTCTGTACAGGCGTCAAACAGGGATGTGTCATGTCCGCCTGGCTGTTCATAGTGTATCTGGACAGTTGCCTGCAGAAGTTGAAAGATTTTAATATGTATATTTGTTAATAACGGGGCTAAACGCGGTTATTCCACATACCTTTGGTGCCTGACGTTTCGACCAGGTTGCACCGGCCGTGGTCACAGGCTGACTGGCTCAGCGGCGCACGCCCTCCGTCGTCGAGTACGCGTGGTAGAAGTTTCTCCATCCACCCGCACATCTTCGTTATTCTTGATGTTACTTTTTCTCCACGTACCGTCACACACTACACTCACGGTGTCCCTATCTGCCTGCCTGCTTCAAGTAAATGTTCTGCACTAATCTAAATCTAAAGGCACTAATCATTGGATTGAATTTCATCACACGCAAGTCCTCTCTACTGAACGGCACTATTATGCAAGAGTTGTACGTGAAGCGATTGAGATTAAAAAACATGAAACATTCAATCGGGAAGACGGGTTTAAATTATCAGGAGCGTGGAATCCAGTGATTAGTAACATAAAATCTCGCTTTTGTGCACAGTCGGGTAAACATCAGAATAGGCGCGCGTCGGTTAGCTTACAGAATAGGGACACCGTGAGTGTAGTGTGTGACGGTACGTGGAGAAAAAGTAACATCAAGAATAACGAAGATGTGCGGGTGGATGGAGAAACTTCTACCACGCGTACTCGACGACGGAGGGCGTGCGCCGCTGAGCCAGTCAGCCTGTGACCACGGCCGGTGCAACCTGGTCGAAACGTCAGGCACCAAAGGTATGTGGAATAACCGCGTTTAGCCCCGTTATTAACAAATATACTGATAGTATGCAACGCGATAGTTTAAAAGTTAGTAGATTTTAATATGGGTGTGAATTTGGGTGACTTTACAGTAAACTGTCTGCTGTACGCTGATGATGCGGTGCTCATGGCCTCATCAGAAGCCGACCTACAGGCATTAGTCACTATTATGAAAGAGGGGTGTGAAAGTAAGGGTCTCCGCATGAATGCAAGTAAAACTAAGGTTCTAGTATTTGAAAGAGGTGACGTAAGAACTAAATGCGAGATTAGGGTAAACCAGGAACGTCTAGAGCAAGTGAATGAAATTGTGTATTTAGGAAGTATGTTTAGCACGGATGGAAGATGTGATTCGGATGTAGAACGGCGAGTAGCTGCCGGAAACAAGGTTAACGGTGCTTTGTCCCAGTTAGTAAAGCGACAAAGCATCGTAAAAGAAGCACGAATGGCGATTCATAACGCAGTGCTAGTGCCAACTTTGCTTTACGGTAGTGAAACCTGGGTATGTCAGCAGATGCATGATAGTAAATTGAATGCTGTGGAGATGCGATCACTTCGAAAATTGTGCGGCGTTACCTTGGCCGACCGAATACGTAACGAAGTGATACGCAATATGGCAGGTTTGAATGAAAGTGTCAGCGTTAAGCTGGAAAAGGGCGTGCTCCGTTGGTTTGGACACGTCCAACGAATGAGTGAGGAACGATTGACGAAGAATATATATTGTTCAAAAGTAGAGGGTAGAAGGAGTCAGGGAAGGCCGAGACTTACATATGAAGACCACGTGAGCAGATTGCTCAAAAACGGAAAGGTCAAAAGTACTCGGATACCCAGACGTGCGTGTATGAAGCGATTGATGAATCTCGAAGAAGCGAAAGAAGTATGCATGGATCGCGACGCCTGGCGATCTGTCCTCTCTGACTACCCCGTCAGGGATACAGCGTGAAGATAGTTATAGTTATAGTTATACACTTAACTCACACCAAAGATGCAAAGTTTATGTGTTATTAGAATTTTATCTTGGAAACATAATCCTTTGGGAAACGGATATCAGAAAACTTCTTCACACAGGGGGAGCCGCTGATATTAGCTAGTAATTTATAGACTGAATTAATTTAGTCCAGACCAGGGAATGACAGTTAAAAAGGACCGTTGAATGATTTTTGTTGGGCAATATTATCTGAGCGTTGTACTTAGTCTCTCCCCGCTGCAATTTATTTTATCCCTGGACTGGCAATCAGTTGGGGCATTCTGCCGTCAAATATTCGTCTCATTATCGAAACGGTCAAATGATGCTGTTCTTAGCAACAAAAATAAAGTGATCCCATGCTACAAATTTATGGGGGAAACGGTGACGCGGTTTTGGCAGCGATTGGGAAGCGCTTGTGGCCCCCTAACTAGTTCTGTAAACGATCACTGCGTAAAGCAATTTTGCTATAGATGGTCCTTGGATGGGTGACCACATTGTGGCATTTGCGAGTGGTTGAGCGGGCGAGATAAATAAAATTCGAAGTGGACTGTATTTGCGGGGAAAGACAAAAATGAAATTTACACGCGGTTGTCGACGAAAAAGAAATGGAAAACAGGAATGGGCACACTACCTTGCTGTTGCTGCAAGATGCTGAGGTGAAGGCTGCCGGGGACGTCCCTGGACTTGGATCCCTGGTTCCATTGAACGAAAACACTATTTATCCATGAAAAACACAACTATTGCGAAAAGTTGATGCGAACGCGCGCGCGGCCATTGCAGTACTATACAGAGCGTCTTCAGTCCGTCGTCGCTACCTGTGAGTGGCCAGCGCTGCGGTGGAGTTCTCCACCGCTAAATGGCGGCAACACAGCTGTCTCGCTCTTCTCTTATGCGAGACAAGGTAGGTGCGAAAGAGAAATGAAATAAAGAGAAGAGGGGTGGGAGTGTCGACAACTAATCAATTAAAAACAAATGGAGATCGGCGATGCAACATAGAAAAAATAACGCGGCAACTTTCGAATCGTATACCGGCGCAACCATTTCCCCCCCGGCTTGAAGGGTTACCTTCAAAAAAAGGAACCACTGACTATACAGTTGCCACTAAGCATTAGCTGCTAACTAAACGAAATGCTATCGAACTAAACTAAACTAAACCTAGTCGAACAAGCTAAATTTGTTATTGAAGTTATTGTTGATTAGGCAAAGGACAAAGACGAATAACTGGTCGCAAGTACGAACCAGTTGCAGTTTTAACGCGAACTGGGGTATCCATTGGGGGTGATCCCATTTGACCCAGGGAAAACTCTCCTACTACCCCAAGAGGCCAATTAATGGAGGCATATTTTCAGTTAAAATAACTA
This sequence comes from Thumatha senex, assembly GCA_948477245.1. Classification (NCBI taxonomy): domain Eukaryota; kingdom Metazoa; phylum Arthropoda; class Insecta; order Lepidoptera; family Erebidae; genus Thumatha; species Thumatha senex. The sequence goes on along the minus strand of OX419726.1, from coordinate 8,787,908 downwards.
CGACAGTACCGACAGTAATAGGGTTCGATGGAGTATTCCATTTCTGACGTGACTGTAGCGTATGCAAATAGTCTGTTCTCCAACGCTTCCAAAACGATTGAACGAGTTTATTTAATTCCAAATTTCTAATTACAGACGAAAAATAAAATCACTGAAGTTCACGAAGCACGATTAACTCAGCCTTGTTTAAGTCAAAGGCGGTAACATGCTCGTGACGAGGAAGGATTTTCAAAAATCGACAATTAAAATCAACACTACGTAAAAGAATCGACCATGATGAAACACGGCTAGCCAACTCTAAGATAGGCGATTTTTTCGAGCGGTGCGGTAGTAACTAAAGAGGTTTTCTTTTCCTCTGGCGGCGTGGACACAGTAGTGGGGTTGAAAGGACTAACAGGCCATTCATCTGGTGGGGCTTGGCACCAGGAAGAGCCATGGAACCACAACGGATGATCCAAAATCTGTGCAGGTGTTAACCCACGAGACACAATCGGCAGGGTTGTCCGTACCTGAGAATTGATAAAAGTTTTGCGGCGCCAATTCCGACGGAATTTTTGCCACCCTATTTGCGACAAATGTATCCCAAAGATGGGGCGAAGAATGTGTCCAACACAAAGCGACGGTCGAGTCCGAGAATGCAAAAATTCTATCTATAGTAATGCGGTTGCGACAACTACTAACAATCGAACTAATGAGCTGGGCTAGAACCAATAACACCAATAACACACCCATACGCTTTCTCACTAGCGTCAGCGAAACCTAAAACAGTTACAATACTATCATCGGAGATGCCAACATGGCGCGGTATTCTAATTTGCTCGAGCATAGGAAGCTCGGCTCTAAAGCGGTCCCACAATTTAATGATGTGGTCAGAAGGAGTGTCGTACCAGTCACAGTTGGACAGCCAAAGTTCTTTTATGAGAAGCTTTGCGTACAAGACGACAGGTGCTACAAATCCCACTACATCCCATATGCGTGCGACACACGACAATATGGTGCGCTTAGTGCAGGTTGACGGTGTAGGACAAACCTTCAAACTAAACATGTCGGACGAAGGTGACCAACGCAAACCGAGAACCTTGTGCGTATCATTACTATCAAACTCCTTGACAGTCGACAAGCGAAGCGACGGTGGAATCGAATCCAAGACCGTTTGCGAATTACTAGCCCATTTTACGAGATCTAAATGACCAGCCTTCATGAGATCAATTACTTCAGCCGCAGTTGCGACAGCTTGATCTTCGGTCTGCACAGAATAAATATAGTCATCCATGTACAGACTAGTTTCTACAGTCTCCTTAGCCTTCGGGTAACTGTCGCCCTCATCGGCGGCGAGCTGCTTGACAGTGCGAAGAGCGTGGAAGGGACTGGATTTAAGTCCAAAACAAACGCGATTAAATTCGTAAACCTGTAAAGGTTCCTGCGGCGAAAATCTATACAAAATGCGTTGAAATCGGCGATCTGATTCGCGAACACCAATACAAAGAAACATTTGTCTAAAGTCGGCTGAAAGCGCGACAGCGAATAAGCGAAAGTTAACTATAATTTCGAACAAATTACCTTGGAGATTTTGACCACTGTGCAAAATATCGTTTACCGAAACATTCTTACTAGTTTTGGCGCTGCCATCTAAAACAACGCGCAACTTGGTGGTTAGTTTATCCTCGCGGACAACTCTATGGTGCGGTATGGTATACGAAGGAGCGTGCTTCGTCTCTTCGGTTTCGGGAGGCCCGGGTGAAATGAAACCTTTATCCAAATATTCTACTATTACGCTATCGTAAGCCTCCTTCAACTTTGGAGATGTCTGCATTTTCCGTTCTAAACAAAAAAAGCGTTTTTCGGCTGACTGAAACGAATCTCCAAGCGAATTAACATCACCCTTAAAGGGGAGTGCAACAACATAACGACCATCACTATCGCGAGCAGTCGTGCGACTATAAAACTCTTCACAAAGTTTATCATCCGGGCTGACAATAGAAGGGACGTTCACCTCGTCTATCTCCCAGAATACACGGACAGCGGAGTCCAGCGGCTCGACGGCGCAACAATATGACACTGTCGAGTTACAATCAGAACAAACGGGTGCGGAACCTACAATAACAAAACCAAGAACCGTCTCTAAGGCGAGCGGCGCGGGGTGCGATGCGTGACCTTGAACCTTATGCTGCAACAGGAGGTGCGGGAAAATCGAAGCGCCAACTAACAAATCAATATCTCCTGGAACGGCGTAAGTATCATCGGCCAAAGGCAAATCTCAAAGAACAATTTTCCGAATGCAACACTTGCGATTGCGAAGTTGTGGGTTCAAAATTAACAAAAGAGTGCGTGAACTTCGTGGGCTTACTATGATTAGTCGGACTATTTTTCGCTACTCCGTGGTTAAACGAAGTTCGTTGCAAAATTCGAATATGTTGACGAACGAAAGTTTCTAAATCGTCGAACTTAGGTACTTGATGGCCACGTCTATCCATTTCAAATAAGCAAACGGTTTCGGAATCTAATTTCTTTAAACCGATATACAAAAACAAAAAGTCACAATGGTCATTGACCTTGAGATTCTTTAGGGCGCGAACAGCTGATGCAAAAATATCTAAGAAAGTTTCTAAGTCGTGTTCATTACACGATGAGCTATTTTTCAAATTAAATATTTGATCCAAATAAGCGGTTGTTACTCAGCGTTTGTCTTCGTATTTGACCTTCAAAGTATTCAAAATCAAACTATTATTTTCGGCGTGAAACGTTATTCCGGCGTAAACGGTTTTTGCTTTCCCGGTTAGTTTATTAACCAAGTAATGTAATTTTTCGTGATCCGATAACGAATTATTATTATGGATCGTATTTTCGAAACTAGCGAAAAACAAAGGCTAATTTTTAATATCGTCATCAAATTCGGGTATTTGTATGGGCGGTAATTTAGGTCGGTCCCGTTTCAGCAAATCAAAACCGGCTGGCCCGGGTTTCGAATCTGTGACTATTATGGGCACGGACGCTTGCAATGACTTAGCGACACGTTTTATGCGACAAATTAAATCTTAGAAAGATGACATGGCGTCGTAACTTAATAAGAAATCGGAATAAGCGCTCGTGGCCCCGCGGTCTCAGTGTTCGGTAAACGATCACAGAGGTACGCATCTTTCACTATGGCTGGTCGTCGGATCCGGACCACTTTGTGGCATTTACATTTGCGAGCGTTTCCGTGCTTCGGAAGGCACGTTAAGCCGTTGGTCCCGGTTGCCAGTAAAATGGCAGTCGTTAAGCCTGGTTGAAGGCCTTATAGGCGGCTTAAAAAATTTCAACAGCAGGTAGCCACAGCCTGCGTCTGTCTATTTCAACACGGCAATGGGCTCACCATCTATTACGTGGGATAGGAATCCACACGGTGAAAAGTGGGCATATAATATGCCTCTGCCACCCCTTCGGGGATAAGGCGTGATGGATATTTATTTTTATTTTATATTAATTTTAATTTAAGCAAGTTAATTTTATCGAGAACATTTTCGAAATCTAAGCGCAAAGTATCAACGGTTTCGATCGAGGGTAAAAACAATTCTTTTATTGATTCATCTGCGATCCTCGATGAATAATCACAAATTAATTGCATACGCTTAAAAAGGCTATCCTTCTTAGCGTGTAATAGTTTTAACTGTAGATCCGGAATCTCTTTCGGAGGCATTGTTAAAAAAAACAACTATAGCTACCTACAGTGCAAAACTAACGAACTATCAAAATGGAAGCGGTGGTGAACAGCGAGACGCGGCGCGAGCGTAGGTACTTACGCGCGCGGGCCTAGGTACCTGCCCGCGTGGTCTACCTATTACTATGCGGTGCAGTCAAAATTACCAACTATTTAGTACCTACCTATGCGAAAAACAGTAAGTATGCGTTTATTCCCTAATGGAATAAAACTATTATCTATGCGTTTATTCCCTATAGAATATTAACTATTACCTAATCTATGCGTTTATTCCGAAGGGAATAAAAACTATAACCTATACCTATGCGTTTATTCCCTATGGAATAAAAACTATTACCTAATCTATGCGGTTATTCCGAATGGAATAAAAACGATGGTGGAGGCTGCCGGGGATGTCCCTGGACTTGGATCCCTGGTTCCATTGCACGAAAACACTATTTATCCATGAAAATCACAACTATTGCGAAAAGTTGATGCGAACGCGCGCGCGGCCATTGCAGTACTATACAGAGCGTCTTCAGTCCGTCGTCGCTACCTGTGAGTGGCCAGCGCTGCGGTGGAGTTCTCCACCGCTAAATGGCGGCAACACAGCTGTCTCGCTCTTCTCTTATGCGAGACAAGGTAGGTGCGAAAGAGAAATGGAATAAAGGGAAGAGGGGTGGGAGTGTCGACAACTAATTAATTAAAAATAAATGGAGATCGGCGATGCAACATAGAAAAAATACGCGGAAACTTTCGAATCGTATACCGGCGCAACCAGCGAGCGTTTCTGTACTTCGGAAGGCACGTAAAGCCTTTGGTCCCGGTTGCCAGTAAAATGGCAGTCGTTAAGCCCAGTTGAATGCCTTTTCAATAGGCGACTTCTAAAATTTTAACTGCAGGTTGCCAGTCTGCGCCTGTCCATTTCAACACGGCATTGGGACGTTAAATGGGATGTCAATTACGTAGTACAAAATTGCAAACGGTGAAATGTGAGCGTATAGTATCTGCCTACCCCTTTAAGGGATGAAGGCGTGACAATATGTGTATATTATCGAAACGGGCTTATTTGGGGAATGTTTACGTAAAATATAATAATATCAGTCAAGGTATGAGCATGTGGCACTCACTTCTCTCTTATCCGGAAAAAATAGCGTTATCATAAGTGTAGATATGTGTTTGACAATTTAACGAGATTCAATATAAGGATTGAGATCACCTGCTTTGATCTTCAAAGTATCAGTTTTCTACTTTCATTATTTCTAAGGAAATTACCGTAGAAATATACTCTGTTATAATGATATTGCCATAAATGATCCAAAAGGAAGTAGGCTAACAAAGCATTAAGTTAATAGCGGCGCTTTGATATTACTAACAAAAAAGAACCCTTGAAAGAGGGACTTCATTCTGTAAGACTCTGACAATATTTAATCTTTATATCAAGACAGTAAAACGCACTTCTATTTCTAGCGTTAAATTTTGGTTGATTCAAAAGAGCAACCTCTAGAGACCAAAGTCTTATTAAATTTTTATGAATTATTGACTTTTTAGAATCTGAAATGAAATAAACCAAAACCTTGAGGGTGCTTACCTGAGACAGTTTTTAAATTCACCCGTAACGTAGCCCATGCAGACGTTATTTTTACACTTTGAGGTATAATTATTGTTCATCAATCACGCCTTATCTGCGAAGGGGTGGCAGAGGCATATTTTACGCCCACTTTTCACCATGTGCATTCCTGTCTCACGTAATAAGTGGTGAGCCCACTGCCGTGTTGAAATAGTCAGACGCAGAGTTGTGGCTACCCGCGGTTGAAAAATCAAGCCGCCCATAAGGCCTTTAATGTGGTTTAACGACTGCCATGTTACTGGTAACCGAGACCAACGGCTTAACGTGCCTTCCAAAGCACAGAAACGCTCGCAAATGTAAATGCCACAAAGTGATAACCCATCCATGATCAGCCATAGCGAAAGTTGCTTAACACGGTATTATTTAAAAAAGCGTCAGCGGAGCCACGAGCGTTTCGCGCACTATATATTATTAATGACTACTTGATTATTAATAATATAAACCAGACCCTCTCTCTTCAGGAGTCTGAGAACCACCTATATTTGCTATCATCATTTAGCTATGATATTCGCCATTTATTTCGCAACTGCCATCTGATGTCCCAACCCCAAAGTAGACGGAAATTTACTGACATTTTCAGAGGCTCGCTTCATACACGCACGTCTGGGTATCCGAGTACTTTTGACCTTTCCGTTTTTGAGCAATCTGCTCACGTGGTCTTCATATGGAAGTCTCGGCCTACCCTGACCTCTTCTACCCTCTGCTTTCGCACAATATATATTCTTCGTCAATCGTTCATCACTCATTCGTTGGACGTGTCCAAACCAACGGAGCACGCCCTTTTCCAGCTTAACGCTGACACTTTCATTCAAACCTGCCATATTGCGTATCACTTTGTTACGTATTCGCTCGGCCAAGGTAACGCCGCACGATTTTCGAAGTGATCGCATCTCCACAGCATTCAATTTACTTTCATGCATCTGCTGACATACCCAGGTTTCACTACCATAAAGCAAAGTGGGCACTAGCACTGCGTTATGAATCGCCAGTCGTGCTTCTTTTACGATGCTTTCTCGCTTTACTAATTGGGACAAAGCACCGTTAACTCTGTTTCCGGCAGCTACTCGCCGTTCTACATCCGAATCACATCTTCCATCCGCGCTAAACATACCTACTCCCTAAATACACAATTTCATTCACTTGCTCTAGACGTTCCTGGTTTACCCTAATCTCGCATTTAGTTCTTACGTCATCTCTTTCAAATACTAGAACATTAGTCTTACTTGCATTCAAGCGAAGACCCTTACTTTCACACTCCTCTTTCATATTATCCTCTTGTCCGATTATGTATTCCCAGTATCTTCCAAACCTTACCTGGATTTGAAGCCTGGGGTCCGTTTATATGTGACTACTAGTAGAAGTAATCATTTATCTTTGATTTTGGTCAATGTTGGTAGCGACTGTCGTCTGACCTTCTAACCTATTGAGGATACCGGTGTCATTGCCTCGTTCTGCTGACTTACGAGGTCACTTTTGCCTCGGAGATTTGGTGAGGCACCTTAATTTCACGTGATGTTTACCAGACCAGTGTCACTATAAAAAAAATCAAAACTACAAGCAAAACAGAGGTCAAGAACCTTAGTGACAAACTATCTTCTAAATTTCAAATGCAAATGGCCAACTAGTTAAGAAGGTGAAACAATCAGTGGATAGTGCTAATGATGGGGCTGGTACACGCAACGTTTAGATTAGATCCCCCTATCGCCTGGGGTCGCAATTTCCGCCCGATATTCCCGATAGCTGCCTTTCACTTCGAGGGGATATTCTAGAGTTCTTAGACGATGTTGTTTTTAGACGCTTTATTAGCTTGGTATTTAGCTATGGACGTGATTTCCAGCCCTTTCAAAACGATGGATTGATTTAAAACTTTGCACACTTGTCAAGGACCGATGTCAGTGCAATAATTTGTTTAGTTGATCTCATTATCCGTTAAGGTTTTTTTAAAAACATGCTCGGTGCTGTTAGAAAGGTACCATATAGGCTGTTAAATAAGTACCATGGAATTTTGAGATATAATTTTCACTAAGACCATCTAACAAATATTTTCATCATCTCTTTATCAAAAATATTAGAGTGATTTCAGTCAGTTACTTTAAACGTCAATTTCGTTATAGTTGTGGGTAAATGTGCGTTTAATAACCATAACTTTTAAATCAGAGATTTTTGGATGCACCGGAAAAACGGTCAGAATTTTAGGTTATTTCTTAAACTTGGGTACAACCTTAAACTATTTGTTGGTGTTTGTATTTGATGAAAAAAATTGATAGATAAATAACAGAAGAAATAATTGAGTTTGAGAAGTAATGTCGAGGGTGATAAACAAAAACATAAGTTCTAATGTCAATGTATAAATTGTCAAATATAACAATAAGCAGTAAGCACTCGTATTACAGATACCACTAATCTTCCGTAATTAACCACGTGCTATTGGCCACTACTGCGTCGACTCCGATAACCACGAAATCTATGGTAAAAGAAGGATAACAACATTTAGCTATGCTCCATGTCTTAAACTTTTTGAAAACTAGTTCTATCTCATGACGTTCTATAGCATGGAGTGTAAAGGGCATCGGAGATTAACGACCTCACCTGCTAGCGGTGCATCAACTCACTAATGGAGGAGGCAACGACGCAGGCAACTTTTCGAGGTTCAGACGGCAGTCACTCCCAACCTCTCCAATGTTCAATGTAATGTATGCTAAGAGTTCAAGTTGTAGTTTAAGAACCAGGTTGTCTTTGTCACTATATATTGTAATGTTTGTTTACTTACGTTAAATCTTTTATTATTCATTCTCTCAAATTATCTGCATGGCCATTATCTGTAGCATTCCTAGGCCTTTATATTTCGAAAGTCTTTATGCTCTCTTAATGTTTGTTTACCTTTTGTAATTTGTAATGTCAGTTAATGTTTTAATTGCTAGAGCTGCCAGTAGGTTAGGTTGTATAGGTATTAGACCTTGTTATAAATTTATATTCTTAAAATATGTTTATAATAAACTTGTTTAAATTTTGAAATGCTCTGTAAAAGAAGGGAGCCGGGGCCGTCAAATCAGTCTACTTTTTTGGTGCTCGCCTTGTGAGGAGGTGCTCATGAATAGTGCTGAGTGAGAGGGTTGTGCCCTCTGAAATAATAAAGTGATTGTCTGCAGTGGCTTGTGACGCCGACGGCTGGTAACTTTCAGCCCTCTGCCTGCTTTGATTTACCGCGACCTGCTTCTCCTTTTCTTCTCCGGTCGGTGACGTGGAGGCCTGACTTGAGGCCCCTTCTTAGCGACGTGGAGGCCTTACTTGAGGCCCCTTCCTGGCAACATGGAGGCCTACTCGTGGCCCCTTCTTAGCGACGTGTGCTGATAACCTGCTCTTTTAAAGAAACCTACAAGATATTCATTTACCCCCGGGTTCCCTGGCCTTATATTAAAATTTTTAACATTTATAAAATTAACTTTACCTTTTCCTTTTTTTTCTTGTACTTTTCCTTTTAAGCCGGGACTCCTCCAGTCCTGATGATAGTTTTCTCCTAGACTTTACCTTTTTCCCCTCCCGGAAAATAGTAACGTTACAATATACATACATACAACATACATACATACATTCATACATACATACATACTCGCCAAAATGACGCCACCAGCCTGATAGAAAGCCAGGGTGATCTCTAGCAATCTGAGGGTAACTCTCACAGTTCACAAGACTTTTGACCAGTAACTTCCTAGTTGTATACCCAATGATTAACGGTCCGTTTAAAAAGCTCGGGGTAGTAAGAGGAGAAAATCACGTGCGCTGACTGAGCGTTCCTATGGTATAAGTTTCTATGCTTCAATAGAGAAATAGTCTTTTGGATCAGTCAGTTCTAGTGAAGAATCTCTCTAGTGTATGACAATGGCACCTCTATCCGGTACTCGTTGTTCGAGACCGAAAACGATAGGCAAGGATTAGGGAGAAGAGCTCTACAAAACTCTGGACATGGTAATACTAAATCTAGTAGAATACTTTATTTGCTTTAAGATCCATTCTTAAATCGAGTGGACCAGCAGAGTCATCCCATAAATAAATAAATATAATAACATAATTTATATATTGTAACATCATTCAGTGAAATTGCAGTTGTTAGCTGGTGGTACTGGACGATAATTGGTTAAAATACTTATTATCAGAATATCAGGCAATGTATGAAAAATTTCACAAGAGTGATCAATTTTCCATCTTTTAATACTACCATGCTTATATATTAGTAAAGGGGAAAGTTTGTTTATTTGCCCTTGCCAAGGGATTATTGTGTCTTATATGAGGGAAATAGTTGTAAGTATGGAGAGCGCCGAAAGCTACCTACATTTATTTCCGAAAAAAGAGCTGATCTTCACGGGAAAACTTGTTTGCTAGATAACAAAATCTCACGCACGTAGTTTTGACAGTTTTAATATAAATCGTAAATAAAACTTTTACTACTATATGAGCCGAACTTATAATAGAATTCAGGAAGTAAATGAAGTTGAGGAGCTTTTGCCACCTTCTAGTAAATCTGATATATTATGTCGTATCAGGCGCCTGAAACATGTTTTCAGTTCGTTTCAGGCCACCCCCTATCATATGCCATCATAACCTGAAAACCCTTTTTCAGGCGTTTTCAGGACCCTTATGGACCTTTGAAACCCACTTCAGTATATAGCGTAATTTCATGAAAGAGTGACAAGGATAGCAGTATTAGAAAGAGAGAGCTACATTCTGAATATTCCAGAGCTATTAGACAGTGATAGCACTATTAAAAAGAGATAGCTACACTAAGATCATTCTAGAACTATGTGATAGAGATAGCACCAGAAGGGACAGCAATAGGTCGAGAAACTTCTGGCACATACCGAAGGAGCAACTAGTATCGTGTGGAACATTTTAGAGATATCCGATTGTAGGTACCGAACGAATTCTCCCGAATATTCCAGAACATTACTAAGCGTATATAAAGGGCCGAGCTCGCGGCTATAGGACAGTCTCCTTTGAGGAAGCGAACAGTGCGAATCGAAGTGATCGAAGATGCTAAATAGTGCGATACTGTTACAGTGCAATTATCTAAGCGAAGAATTTGTGTTTAGTGTGTTCAGTGGCGATTATTAGTAGTGGTTTTACTGTTTTTATTTAGAGTTATTAAAGGGTTTCTTTTAAATATGTGGTATTAGTGCAATTCCTATTAGTACCCACCCTACGAACGTAACAATAATAACTTTGTCATAAGCTTATGCCTGTATGTATCGTATTAACATGTTTATGTATTAATTGTTAATAACTGAATATTTTTCTATGACTTTATGCGTAGCTAACCTTAATCGATCTGAGTAACGCATGGACCAATCATTCACACTTCATCATAGTCTAGGTATAATTTACTATTTACTTAAGCGTAGACAGACGAATTTACTAATGTCTTTTGACTTGAATACGTACAAAATCCGAATATATCTTCGCATTTTTAGGTCAATTTGCTACGTATCGAGATTACGATTCAGTAAAACTTTCGACTTGAGAAGCTCGAACGTTCGTTCAAGTTTCAAAGATATTACACGTTATGAAACGTATTCCCACAATCACATATCACTCAATCCTTTACTTACTGGTTGAGCGGGCGAGATAAATAAATTCAAAGTGGACTGTATTTACGGGGAAAGACAATAATGAAATTTACACGTGGTTGTCGACGGAAAAAAATGGAAAACAGGAATGGGCACACTACCTTGCTTTTGCTGCGAGATACTGAGGTGGAGGCTGCCGGGGACGTCCCTGGACTTGAATCCCTGGTTTCATTGCACGAAAAGACTATTTATCCATGGAAAACACAATTATTGCGAAAGTTGGTGCGGGCGCGCGCGCGGTCATTACAGGACTAATACAGCGAGCCTTCAATCCGTGAATCTGTGAGCGGCGTTTCAGATCGCGCGTAATACAGCTGTCTCGCTCTCCTTTTATGCGAAACAAGGTAGGTGCGAAAGAGAAATGGAATAAAGGGAAATGGGGGACTGTCGACAATTACTAATTAAAAACAAATGTAGATCGGCGATGCAACATAGAAAAAATAACGCAGCTACTCTGGAATCGTATACCGGCGCAACCATTTCCCCCCCGACTTGAAGGGTTACCTTCGAAAAAGGAACAACTGACTATACAGTTGCCACTAAGCTTTAGCTGCTAACTAAACAAAATGCTATGAACTAAACTAAACTAAACCTAGTCAAACAAGTTAAATTTGTTATTGAAGTTACTGTTGATTAGGCAAAGGACAAAACGACGAATAACTGGTCGCAAGTACGAACCAGTTGCGGTTTTAACGCGAACTATACTGGTGATCCCATTTGACCCAGGGAAAACTTCTTCAAGAGACCAATGTAATGGAGGCATATTTTCAGTTAAAATAACTACAACAGTACCGACACAATGAACGTGTTATGCAAAGTAATGCGCACGGCCTTTCAAATAGTAGAACAATGGTGTGACGAACATAAACTGTCAGTAAACCCGAAAAAAACAGAACTCATCCTTTTTACAAAGAGAAGGAAGTTACCAGACCTGGACCTACCAAAATTATTCAACACCAAACTTTCCCTATCAACTCAAGTGAAATATCTGGGCGTGATCCTTGACAACAAACTGAGCTGGGCGAGTCACATTGAAACTAAAACCAAGAAGGCATGTATAGCTTTCAACCAGTGTAGAAGAGTGGTTGGAAAAAGATGGGGTCTGAACCCGAAAATCACTCTTTGGCTCTACACATCAGTTATCAGACCCTCTATGACCTACGGAGCAGTTGTATGGTGGCCCAGAACACAACTATCCACAACACGAACAAAACTGCAAAGCCTACAACGCTTGGCGAGTGTAGCAACCACTGGGTGCATGAGAACTACCCCATCAGCCGCACTCGAGTATCTGCTGAACTTGAGACCACTAGATCTGGTCATACAAGAAGAAGCAAAAGCAGCTGCACTAAGACTAAGATCAAACGGCCTATGGAGACAAAACATAGAAACAACACATACCAAAGTCCTAAAGGAGATTCTCGAGAAATACCTGCTTCTTGAGGCCCCCATGGACAAAACCTCGGGGTACTACGTCTTTGACCGAAGATATAATATCCAACTTATCGCTGAAACTATAGACAGCTCTGGCATCGATGAAGTTAGGATATACACAGACGGCTCCAAAACCAAACACGGAACTGGAGCTGGCGTCTTCTCGGACGACTTAAACATTAAAATATCAACCACTTTAGACAAACGAAACACAATCTTCCAGGCAGAATGTGTAGGTCTAATTAAGGCAGCACAAGCGGTTGCAGCTAGAGACTTACGTGGTTTTAATATTAAAATCATCTCGGACAGCGCATCTGTACTACAAGCATTACAAAACAATAAAATTTCATCAGTCCTTATATTGGAATGTCACAACAAACTCCAATACATTGCGGATAAGAACAAAGTAACCCTGCAATGGATAAAAGGACACAGTAACTCAATGGGAAATGACGCAGCAGATGAACTGGCCAAAAGGGGATCAGAAGAAACAGTATATGGACCGGAACCATTACTACCCCTACCCCAGGCACAGATAAAGACATGGCTGCGCACAAATACTGAAGAAGCACATAAGACCGCATGGATAACCCTCGAAGGTTGTAGGCAAACTAAGATGGCGATTCCGGAGATATCTAAAAGATTTACCCGCAACCTCATTAGGCTAAATAAGGAAAGTATAGGCAAGATTGTAGGAATCTTAACAGGCCACTGTCCCCTTAACAAACACTTTTTCACCATAGGTGTAACAGACAGCCCCCTGTGCAGAGGATGCATGGAGGCAGAAGAAACGCCACACCACGTGCTCATGGAGTGCAGGAGCGTGGCAGATGACCGGGCGCGCATCCTACAGTCGCCGCAAACACTCCCGGACGCATGCCAGGGCCTTAAAAGGCTGCTGACCTTCTGGGACTGCCTTGGATGGTTGGAGTGATTGGATGAAGAATCCACGCACAATGGCCCAATCAAGTGGCGAAGTGCGGAAACGGCCCAGTAAAAACAAACAAACAAACAAACAACAACATAGAAAAAATAACGCAGCTACTCTGGAGTCGTATACCGGCGCAACCATTTCCCCCCCGACTTGAAGGGTTACCTTCGAAAAAGGAACAACTGACTATACAGTTGCCACTAAGCTTTAGCTGCTAACTAAACAAAATGCTATGAACTAAACTAAACTAAACCTAATCGAACAAGTTAAATTTGTTATTGAAGTTACTGTTGATTAGGAAAAGGACAAAACGACGAATAACTGGTCGCAAGTACGAACCAGTTGCGGTTTTAACGCGAACTATACGGGTGATCCCATTTGACCCAGGGAAAACTTCTTCAAGAGACCAATGTAATGGAGGCATATTTTCAGTTAAAATAACTACAACAGTACCGACAGTAATAGGGTTCGATGGAGTATTCCATTTCTGACGTGACTGTAGCGTATGCAAATAGTCTGTCCTCCAACGCTTCCAAAACGATTGAACGAGTTTATCCAATAATGCATGACGCGAGAGAAGATGAAGTCGATCTTCCTCTATTTCAAAAGCGGGTAAGTATTTTAACGGTGTAACATTCAAAAAGTGCGCTGGAGTCAGTGCAAGCGGCTCCGAGGGATCACTAGACAAGGTTCTACAAAGAGGACGCGTATTCATTACGGCCTCGACTTAAGTGAGCACGGTGCTCAGCTCTTCAAACGTAAAGGTTACGACGAGCTCCGACGTAATTCGTACCTTTGTCCTAATATATTCGAGATACGGAACCCCGACGCTACAAAAATCTTTTAAATGCAGCCATGAAGCATGGTGTGCTCAAATCACCAGCTAATTCTATATGAACGGCGCGAGTCGTCATACAAACAAAAAGACGAACATAAGCTTTCGTGGAGCGTATACCACGACCACGAGAAACTGTTACCTTGAAGGGGCCAGCGTAATCGGTACCCGTGTGTACGAACGGTTTAACAGCCTGGACAACACGACAAGGATGATGATCGGCCATTTCGGGCGCGATTGACTTCGGGCGAAGTTTGAAACACGGAATACATCTATGAACTATCGAACGAATCAAATGGCGTGCGGAGAGAATCCAGTATTTCTGGCGCAAAATAGCGTGACAATTCACCCTATGGTGATATTCAACTAAAAGATCAACGATATTATCCTTGTACGGGAGAACTATAGGATGCATTTGATCGTACTCTAATGCGGACTGGCTCAAACAACCACCAACTCGAATGAGGCCATCATTCAAAAAAGGTTTCAAATGTTGAAAAGCGCGACTACAAAGTTTATTTAATTACAAATTTCCAATTTCAGACGAAAAATAAAGTCGCTGAAGTTCACGATGCACGATTAACTCAGCCTTGTTTAAGTCAAAAGCGGTAACATGCTAGCGACGAGGAAGGATTTTCAAAAATCGACAAATAATAACAAACTACGTAAAAGAATCGACCACGATGAAACACGGCTAGCCAACTCTAAGATAGGCGACTTTTCGAGCGGCGCGGTAGCAACTAAAGAGGCTTTCTTTTCCTCTGGCGGCGTGGACACAGTAGCGGGGTTGATAGGGCTAACAGGCCATTCATCAGGTGGGGCTTGGCACCAGGAAGAGCCATGGAACCACAACGGATGATCCAAAATCTGTGCAGGTGCTAACCCACGAGACAAACAATCGGCAGGGTTGTCCGTACCTGAGACATGATAAAAGTTTTGCGGCGCCAATTCCGACTGAATTTTTGCCACCCTATTTGCGACAAATGTATCCCAGCGATGGGGCGAAGAATGTGTTCAACACAAAGCGACGGTCGAGTCCGAGAATGCGAAAATTCTATCTATATTAATGCGTTGAAATCGGCGATCTGATTCGCGAACACCAATACAAAGAAACGTTTGTCTATTGTCGGCTGAAAGCGCGACAGTGAATAAGCGAAAGTTAACTATAATTTCGAACAAATTACCTTGGAGATTTTGACCACTGTGCAAAATATCGTTTACCGAAACATTCGAACTAGTTTTGGCGCTGCCATCTAAAACAACGCGCAACTTGGTGGTTAGTTTATCCTCGCGGACAACTCCATGGTGCGGTATGGTATACGAAGGAGCGTGCTTCGTCTCTTCGTTTTCGGGAGGCGCGGGTGAAATGAAATCTTTATCCAAATATTCTACTATTACGCTATCGTAAGCCTCCTTCAACTTTGGAGATGTCTGCATTTTCCGTTCTAAACAAAAGAAGCGTTTTTCGGCTGACTGAAACGAATCTCCAAGCGAATTAACATCACCATTAAAGGGGAGTGCGACAACATAACCACCATCACTATCGCGAGTAGTCGTGCGACTATAAAACTCTTCACAAAGTTTATCATCCGGGCTGACAATAGGACGGATGTTCATCTCTTCTATCTCCCAGAATTTACGGACGGCGGAGTCCAGCGGCTTGGCGGCGCAACAATATGTCACTGTCGAGTTACAATCAAAACAAGCGGGTGCGGAACCAACAATAACAAAGCCAAGAACCTTCTCTAAGGCGAGCGGCGCGGGGTGCGATGCGTGACCTTGAACCTTACGCTGCAACAGGAGGTGCGGGAAAATAGAAACGCCAACTAACAAATCAATATCTCCTGGAACGGCGTAAGTATCATCGGCCAACGGCAAATCTCTAAAATTAGTCAATAGTGCGGTATTGACTGCGACAGTCGGTAAAAGTTTGGTAACCTAATCGACGACTAGCGAATCCATCGAAAAACTAACATCAAAATCAAAACGCGAGTGGAATTTAATCCCTACAGAATCTTGAACAGCTTTAGTGGAACCCCCAATACCTTTCACAACATTACAGGCGGGGCGGTTATTTATATGCAAACCAAGACGACTACAACAATTTTTACTAATAAAATTACTTTGAGAAGCACTATCTAAAAGTGCTCGAACACTATGTCCCCTACCATGCGAATCGTAAACAACAACTCGAGCGGTTGCCAGAAGTACCGTAGTAGGGCTTGTGTGCAAACTTGATAGCGAGCACAAAGCGACATCGTTTGGCTGGAGGCGCGCGGCAGTGGCGCCGCCGTCGCTAGGCGCGGACGGGGACGAATACACGCGAGTGCGGTCCGAATCGCGACTCAACGGCGCGGGCGGCTGTGACGTTACAGCGGACGGACGGTTAGGCACTGAGTTCCCGTTCCCGCAGCAGTACCGGACATGGCGTTATTGTTTTCGAAGTGTAATAATGAATGGTGTTTACCATTACACTTGCGACAAAAAATATTCGAATTACAGAATGAAACACGATGTTTCTTACTGAGACAATTGATACATAAATTACTAGAACGAACAAATTTATAGCGATCGCTGGGAGTGAGTTTTTTGAACTCCGAACATTTATAAAGTTGGTCATGGTGACCTTGGCACAAAGAACAATTTTTCGAATGCAACACTTGCAATAGCGAAGTTGCGGGTTCAAAATTAACAAAATAATGCGTGGACTTCGTGGGCTTACTACTATTACTACTACGATTAGTCGGACTATTTTTCGCTCCTCCGTGGTTTAACGAAGTTCGTTGCAAATTTAGAATATGTTGACAAACGAAAGTTTCTAAATAGTCGAACTTAGGTATTTGATGGTCACGTCTATCCATTTCAAATACGCGAACGGTTTCGGAATCTAATTTCTTTAAACCGGTATACAAAAAAAAATCACAGAGGTCATTGACCTTGACATTCTTTAGGGCGCGAACAGTTGATGCAAAAATATCTAAGATTTTTTCTAAGTCGTGTTCATTAGACGATGAGATATTATTCAAATTAAATATTTGATCCAAATAAGCGGTTGTTATTAAGCGTTTGTCTTCGTATTTGACCTTCAAAGTATTCAAAATCAAACTATAATTTTCGGCGCAAAGCGTTATACCATTACACGTTAACGGTTTTTGCTTTCCCGGTTAGTTTACTAAGTAATGTAATTTTTCGTAATCCGATAACGAATTATTATTATGGATCGTATTTTCGAAACTAGCGAAAAACAAAGGCCAATTTTTAATATCGCCATCAAATTCGGGTATTTGTATGGGCGGTAATTTAGGTCGGTCCCGTTTCAGCAAATCAAAACCGGCCGTCCGGGGTCTCGAATCGGTGACCACTACGGGCACGGGCGCTTAGTGTAGGAAATATTAGCGTTAGCAATCATATTTAATTGCTAAGACTCCATTCGTATTAATTTAATAAACAGTATTTGTTAAAATTAACTATTGCTAAGAGACATCGATTACGCAATAATTGACAATTCGTCACGAACCCACAATCTCCCTCCAATACATGACTAAGCACATCGACGTTCGCGCCGCTACTGAGTGGCGAGTTGTGAATGCTAAATTAAATTGCCAAAACTCATAATTATAATTCACGAATTCACGACAAATTCATTCCGCAGACGAGCTGTGAACGCTGCGTCGCTGCGACGACTAAATCATGAGGCAGGCGAGCTGCGAATGATGCGTCGCTGCGATTGCTAAAATGAATTTTCACGTCTAATTCATGAATGGATCGTGTCATTGTGCTATTGCGAAATACGGAGTGTGTGAATGAAAAAGGGACACCCGGATGGAACGAAGTTCCTTTCGATTAATTAGTGAAGGAATTGTAATAAAATTTTATTATTTTAACTTATAATAATATTTTTTTTATATTTTTTTTTATAATTAATATAATATGTAACTAACAACAGATGTAAAAAGATGATGTTAATGTATTAATAAATAATTAATAAAAATATAAAATAAAAGCAAAAAGCAAAAAGTGTCGTGACAACTTTTCGTAAGATTTTTTTCCGTCTAGCCCCCTTTCACAACGCGCGATAAGGAACTTCGTTCCAAAAGTGCATGGTTGATATTTAGCCCATTATTTTTAACTATTAAATGCTTGTGTTTGGGCTTATTTATTCCATTTTATTTTTTGATATTCTGTTAATGCCATTGAGTTAAGTAAGAAGTCGAAATTCGTACGTACTTTTTTACGAGTTGTAGATACTTTGGTTTTTATGTATTATTCTTTTATTTTGAATATATAAACCCTAAAATCGTGTGATTGTACTTTATTGTGGAATAAATAATGTAATACAAAATGTATTTTTTGGGTTCCGTCTCTCGAAAGGAAAACAACGGAACTAAAGTTTTTTAATTTTTATTGAATTGAAAACTTCTTTTAGAGCGGTACGCTTATTTTTAGATGAGGTAAATATCTGGACCCACGACACCGTTAGGCATATGCATGTACATATAGCAGACCGCGAACGCGTCTAGAAAAATATTTATTCTTGATAGTTAGTTTGTAGATTCAATATCTGCTACTAAATAATAGAATCATCATCATTATCATCTAACGTCGATACCTGTAAATTTTTCGTTTTTTGGTAATTATTAATAAATTTGCAGAGTGCAACCCTTATTTTTTTTCATAATGTCCGTCTGGACGTCAGTTCGTCTGTCTATCCATGTGTCATCATCGATTTTTTCAGGAACAGGAGGACCTAGCAAGTTGATGTTTACTTCATTGATGTTCATATTAGCATAGTAATAGTACGTCGCATGCTAAGAGATAAAAATTAGCACGCTAATGAAATTAACAAAAAATAGCATTAATATCCATCACTACGGGCGCTTGCAATGACTTAGCGACACGTTTTATGCGACAAATTAAATCTTCGAAAGATGTCATGGCGTCATAACTTAATAAGAAATCGGGATTTAATTTTAATTCAAGCAAGTTAATTTTATCGAGAACATTTTCGAAATCTAAGCGCAAAGTATCTACGGTTTCGATCGAGGATAAAAACAATTCTTTAATTGATTCATCTGCGATCCTCCATGAATAATCACAAATTAATTGCATACGCTTAAAAAGGCTATCCTTCTTAGCGTGTAAAAGTTTTAACTGTAGATCCGGAATCTCTTTCATTGGCTACCTACAGTGCAAAACTAACGAACGATCAAAACAACGAGACGCGGCACGAAAGAGCGTAGGTACTTCCGCGCGCAGGCATAGGTACCTGCCGGCGTGGTCTACCTATTACTATGCGGTGCAGCCGAAATTACCAACTATTTAGTACCTACCTATGCGAAAAACAGTAGGTAACTATGCGTTTATTCCCTAATGGAATAAAACTATTATCTATGCGTTTATTCCCTATAGAATAAAAACTATTACCTAATCTATGCGTTTATTCCGAATGGAGTAAAAACTATAACCTATACCTATGCGTTTATTCCCTATGGAATAAAAACTATTGCGTTTCTATTGGCAAACTACTAAAGCGAGTGGATCAAAATCCGGATCGTTAGGACCAGAAAATGGTTGAGCGGGCGAGATAAATAAATTCAAAGTAGACTGTATTTGCGGGGAAAGACAATAATGAAATTTACACGCGGTTGTAGACGGAAAAGAATGGAAAACAGGAATGGGCACACTACCTTGCTTTTGCTGCGAGATGTTGAGGTGGAGGCTGCCGGGGACGTCCCTGGACTTGAATCCTTGGTTCAATTGCACGAAAACACTATTTATCCATGGAAAACACAATTATTGCGAAAGTTGGTGCGGGCGCGCGCGCGCGTTCATTGCAGGACTAATACAGCGAGCCTTCAATCCGTGAATCTGTGAGTGGCGTTTCAGATCGCGCGTAATACAGCTGTCTCGCTCTCCTTTTATGCGAGACAAGGTAGGTGCGAAAGAGAAATGGAATAAAGGGAAACGGGGGAGTGTCGACAACTAACTAATTAAAAACAAATGTAGATCGGCGATGCAACATAGAAAAAATAACGCGGCTACTCTGGAATCGTATACCGGCGCAACCACTTTCCGTTTCTTAATACAAATAATATAAATTGTTTATGAGCATCAATTTATTAAAAACATAAGTTACTTAAAAAAATTGTAAGATAACTATATGTTTTTTTTTGGTATTATATCTACTTGACACAACCAAAAAATATGCTGAAATTAACAATTTCAAGATGCTTGTAAGCGACATAATAAGATATCTGGAGATTTCTTAAATGAAATAAGTGATATTACTTTAAACAAAAATGTTGTATATGTGAGGCTATTCTCATATGCCATTATTATCACCAGTGATTTTGTGATGGATGTTTTTAAAAGTGTTATAGATATTGTAAGAATTATTCTTCTTAGTCGTAGGTTTAATTAAGTTAAGATTATAATACAAATATCTATTACTATCTACTATTATAGTGCCACAATAATATAAAGTAATGTAGAATATTATATACACACACGTATATTCACACATATACATACATATAGTCACACATATACATACCAAATTGTCTAAAACACTTTCAAATTGTCGTGTTTCACAATAATTGTTAAACAAGTTGCTAATAGGACCCATTGTACACGAGGTTGGTAGTGCTACCAAGTTATAATGAGTTTCAGTGCTATGTGACTCATCAGAAGTATAGTTAATCGACTCATCAGAAATATAAGTATGATTCAATGAAATATTATTTTTTTATGTGCAGGTGGTCGCAATTCACTCATCATAGCAAAGAGAACGCCGCATGTAGTTCGAGTTTCAAAACTAAGTTTTCTTTTTCAAAGGTGCTTAATAAGGTGAGGTTTTATACAATTTAATATCAAAAATTTATAAATCGCGGCTTAATTGAGCTGTCTTTAATAAATATGTATTGAGTTGGAACTTATTAAATAAATAATAAGTTTCTAAAGTAGATTTCATTTCACAGTAGATTTAATTAAATATATCTCAATTTTGGAACTTGGACTTAAATTGTCACAACAAAAAGAAAACTCATCAATTATTATTAAGGTAAGCATTTTACAATTCTGTAGCAAAATATTAGCGTGGGTTTGACACCCGTTGAGGGTAACTCGATCACGTCAAATAAACACGGAGTGATCGATTACTTTTCTACAGGTTAGAGCGCTATATTTGTGTTCTCAAACTACCTTTATTTATTCTGAGAATTGAACACCTCGTAGTGTTCAAGTCTGCCGTAATGATTAAAATAAATTTAAGTCCGTCGCTTTGTCGATTCAAGTATTTTATTAAACATGCTGAATGATTGATGCTAAGAGATTAATTGTTGTTTGCTTAGGCTCTGGGGCACAATTATTAAGACGTTTACCGTCTTTACGCTTTAAACTAGATAGCTGGCAAGAAATAAAAAAAAAACATCTTTTTCACCACTACCTGTTACGTAGGACGACAATGCGTGGTGACATGTGGGCGTACTTATAACATGCCTCTACACCCCTTTCGGGGATAAAGGCGCGACCCATTTTCAATTGTTTTTTTGTATTTAAACTCTGAAAGTACGAGTATCTATTAAGCTCGCAGGTTTTCTGCTACAATGTGAAAGCATTTGTTTTCAACACCTTAGAGAAAGCGGCAAATATTTAATCCTATATAAGATAATAGGCAAACTGATGTTTCGTCTATCGTAGAACACTACAAAGCTCTTATAATTGTAGTATTTGAGTTTTGGCGGGAAAGAGAAAAAGAACGGGTGTCAGTCCTTTGTATTGTTTTCCAAAACAGTGTTTATTCGGGTGTGTATGACTAAAATGGTGAACTTTTAGACATACAAGATTTGACAACGTGTATAAATGCAGGAAAGTAATATAACTCAGTGATGCTTGCAGTTTCTTGTTAATTTCCAAACATTACAGAAAGCTATAATAAAGTTTCTACCACTTTAATAGAACAGAACTTGGATCATACCATTAATAATTTAAGTTTTTTTTTAACGTATGGAAATACCCTCGGATGTCGTGCCGGACTCGAACCGGCTAAAACCATACGGTCCCTACCTAACTGTCTATTACCGGACGCCCCGGGTAACTCCTCGGAAAGATGTCCCAGAGCTCCCGACAGACTTTGGCTACTACCGCGGCCTCACCTAGGGTTCGTGTGTTATCCCGCTTCTTTGGGGGGTTGGTTCGGGTACTATCCCGCTTCTTGGGGCATGAGGCGTGTGTGAGATTTTCACGTCATGCCGACGTCTTGGGCCTGCTTCTGCGAGCAGCCCACCCGCCGTCCTCAGGCCCCCGGTCATGGAGGCCGGTAGTCTTGGGCGAAGACATCTTTCGTTTTTTCGTTCCCTCTCCGCCACCTCTTTCGCGAGCATGACCTGCTCGCAGAAAGACGCAGCGGCGTCCCACTTGCTCCCGCTGGAGACCATGGCTTGCACCATGGTTCCCAACGAGAGAATGTCCACGTCCAGACTCGCCACGAGGTCTTGGCGCTGCTGCACCCATGCTGAACACTCCACCAATGTGTGGAGCGCTGTGTCCTCGCTGCGTTCTACGCAGTGCTGGCACTCGGCTGTGGTCTCCCGGTGTATATGCCACAGATACTTACCGAAGCACCCGTGCCCGGTAAGTATCTGTAATCATTTACGTCTAATATATGAAGAACATTTATATTATTTTCGCAATCTAAAGACATAAAATAAATAAGTGCTTTACACTTGCAGGGAATATTATAATTACTTGACTGTGGTAAAGTTTTCAAACCGACAGGAACCAAAACTTAGTTATTCGATTTGTGCGACTTCGTGGGTAAAGGAGAGATGTACACAATATTGGTAAAGCGCCCGTTGAGCATACTTACACGTTACGCTACTGAAGATATCTATTGACCTGTCGTTGAAATGTAATTGTTTGTTTGAACTCAGTTAGATTGAGGTGTCTGCTATGGGCTTTTATTTTTGAATTTCATTCATTCGTTCTTTTTTTATTATAGAAATTACAAAATTTCAAAGAGTATTTGTTTTATTGATGTACATGTGATTTTTTAAACATATAATAGGTTAATGATTTTGTTGTTGTTTGTCTCCACCCACCTTGGGCAAACAAAGGAAATACATTCCTACTTACATACATACAGGTCCATACAGCCTTGTATACCGTACGGTATTTCGTCATGTCTTGTCCTTTATTGATGTCAAGTCCAGTCTTAAGTCAGTGTGCTCTTGCCCCAGTAAGGCAGAGAAACCTTCAGTGTAGCTTTCTATAGAAATTTTACACTAACACAAAAACACCGCTGTTCACTATAAAACATCAATTTATAAGAATTCACCATTATTAACACAAATATTTTTTCCGAACCGCGAATCGAACCCGGGAGCTCAATCGCGGCAGTCGCATGCACTATCACTGCGCCACCAAAGCAGTCAAAGGCGATTATGGACATAAAGAGGTTATTTTCCAGACGTCATAGCATAACTATGACTTTTGTCTACCGTTAAGTAAGCGATAATTTTCAGAAATCATCACAATCACCCGACAGAGGTCAGAGTACTGGCTATAAGGTTATTGTTAATAATTGACTTTATTAAAAAACTAAATAAAATTAGTACCTTTACCAAAATAAATTTGATTAATATTTGTTTAATTTAAAAGTAATTAAGTAAAACTGGACAAAAGCATTACTTACTTATAAAATAATAAAAAGCAATTATCGCTATGTATCTAAAAATTAAAAAGCAATACAGCTACGTTGAATAAACAAAACGTAATAAAAAATAAGCGGATATTTTGTATCAGAACTTTTCATTGTGGTGAGCAGAAGTTTCACCTCAGTTAATGAGTGAAGCCCCGCTTTAGTGAAGTTACTCCTATCGACACGAACGAGTTTTACTACACGTAGTCAATATATTAAGCCGGATGGCAAAGGCACTATCGATAAATAACATTAACTTCTATTGAAACACATAATTAGAAATGTACGTTGTGTTGAAATGATTTCGTTCAATATATTTTGCCTACTATGGCAAAGCTAACAAGAAGGGTACCTCAGAGGAATATGTGTATTTTGTATTACCATAAAACCTTAGTGCTTGGAATATTCAATCGCTATTGAAAATTTGTTATGGAGGAGACTTAATTATCTGCTGGTTATAGGCTATATTACGATGTATTATATTAAATATGGCAACTTCTGGTTTAGAGAAAACAAAATTGATACTAATATTATAAAGCTCTAGTTTGATTGGTTAAACGTGTTAATTTCACTGGTTCCAATTGAATTATTCTTTTTGTGTTGGATAGCCCATTTATCGTGAAATCTATAGGCTATAAATCATCACTCTTATACTCGGAGAGTGAAGCAGTAATCATAATATTATCAAAGTATGTCCAACGTACCTGTTACACTCTATATAAGAATATATAGTACCTACATTATACCTACCTGAGGTCTATGTATCGATAAGACTTCTGATCTCCTGATATATAAGAGAAAGAAAAAGCGATAAAATCTCTTATTACACATACATTACTAGCGATCTACATTGAAAAAATATTCTTCAGAATAAACTGGATAATGTACTCGTACGAGTACGAACTATTTGATCGTTATGTACTACGAGTACCAGTTACATTGACAGTTGTGTACAAGGAAGCAAATTTTCTTCTTACAGCACGTTTCTAAATAATTTTATTTACTTAATTCAAGTAATTCTTTTTTCCACGAAATTGACATGGTTCTAAAGGGTCTGTCACGAGGACAAATCGCTTTATCATACTTAAGTGCTTCGATGGTTTATCATAATACTTTGCCCATTTTCATAAGTGTTTTGGGTATTGGTAGAGTGTTAAGAATGTCACAAATCAATATTCTTGGACTGTTCATTACAGGTCATGTTTATTAAGGTAGGGTAATAGAATTGTGTAGAACTTACATTAATCAATAGTACAACTACTACAATAATATACCCTGGCCTATATAGTTTTTTGTGTGTAATTATAGTGAGCTTGAAATGGGATATTCTCAAGTCTACAAATAAGATAGTTGCTGAAAAAATCGTCTTAATTGGAAAATGATCCTTCAATTCAATAAAATTATTTTTTTAAAGTAGTCTGTTACCATATTTACTTTTTGTTATCAATTTATTTAATGGTAAAGAAGATAACTTGGCCTAGTACTGTATTTGAAATCATGCTTTTGCAGTGTCATACTCAAAAAACTGAAAGACTTCAGCTGGGTCAGTAAGTACAGCTTTAGTTAACTCATATTTCGTCTGTTTATATTATTATAGAACTCTTTTCAAAAATTTCCTTGATAATTTAAATTCAAAGTTTGATTAACACAGATTCACACAGAACACAAGTAAGTACGAGTGAAGTATCACAAATCTGTAATTGTATCACAATTTTATTTGTCTGTCAAGAACTGCAGGCATACATTAACGAAATCGTATCCAATTGCTGCGTATCAAATGTGCTAAAGTGACAGGAATACAGTAAAAAAATCTCTCACCCATATAAATTTATCGATAGTTTTAGTTTCACCCATAAAAAGTCGGGTTACATAGGTATATAAGTACTTTTTTTAATCCGTTAGGTTACAAGAAGCGCTCGTGGCCCCGCGGTCTCAATGTTCTGTAAACGATCACCGAGTTACGCAACTTTCACTATGGCTGGTCCTCGGATGGGTGACCACTTTGTGGCATTTACATTTGCGAGCGTTTCCGTGCTATGGAAGGCACGTTAAGCCGTTGGTCCCGGTTGCCAGTAACATGGCAGTCGTTAAGTCAAGTTGAAGGCCTTATGGGTGGCTTGAAAACAGCAGGTAGGTTTCAACACGGCAATGGGCTCACCACCTTACGTGGGACATTAATACACATGGTGAAAAGTAGGCAAACAATATGTAGGTATGCCTCTGCCACCCCTTCGGGAATAAGGCGTGATAGATAAATAAATAAAAAAATACAAGTAAATAGATATAAGTTTTGCAAAAGATAGTGAACGGGACATTTGTTAAAAAAAATAAACCATCAAGGGTTTTTTGGCTTTTGTCATTGTCTAATGACTATAGATAAAAAAACCCTTTAAATCAATATTGTAAATGTGAAATCTCGTTACAAATCAGGGCGCTTTCATTGAGATGACAGACAATAGAGTACCAGGGAAAGGCATTTTCTAAAAGCAACAGGGTCACTGGAAACCTACACAATGTCCTTCTGAGAGTATTATTTTTGGCGCGAGCGCGAACGGGACGCGATTGGGGCGGCCGATATCAGTGTGGGATGCGACCTGTTGACGTGTGGTTGGGGACCGCGTCGGGCTGTGTTACTAAACAAAGGAATGGCGGGACTTTTGAATTGAGACGCCATTTTTTTTAAATAATAATATTAATAATGGTGACGATTTAAGTGTGTGCTGCTTTTAGTGTTGTGAAGTGTTGTATAGTGTAAATTTTCAAGTGTCAATTTTTAGGCAAGGAGGTTGGAATAATTTTTAGGTGTGTATTTTTTATGTAAAAAATATAGTTTATTTTATAAATTTTTAAATGTAAAGATTTAAAAATTTATTTAACCAATAAATAAACTTTTTACATTGTATTATTTCTTGTCTATTGATGTAACTATACGCTTTGTGGTTGCATCTTTGAAACATTATTAAGTTGGTCCAGTGCCGTCGGAAACCTATTTGCGATGCGGTGCCGATTTTATTTCTCCCAATCTATTTCTAATACTATCATATCTATTTAAAGGTTGCCTAGAAGAGATTGCTGTTAGCTATAAGGTTGCTCATTGTACTGAAGTTGGAACTTAATAGCTGTAATATATTTATTTCTGCTGTATAATAATATTAGGTTTTACAACAAGTGCACAAAACGATCCATTTTTATCCGAGACTTTTAGCTGATAGTTATGTCGAAGATAAAACGGTTTTGTGGACGAGGTGTAAACTCTTCTTTTTACTTCAATTGCAAGGAAATAAAACAGTAGCATAACATAACATTTTTTAAATTAAAATTCAAAGTATAATTAGTTTAGTTATTTTATGTCTTAAAAAGTTTTACATACATACATATTGTCACGCCTTTATCCCCAAAGGGGTAGGCAGAGGCGTATTAAACGCCCACATTTCACCGTATGCATTTTTGTCCCACGTAACAGGTGGTGAGCCCATTCCCGTGTTAAAATTGGACAGACGCAGGCAGCGGCGACCCGCTGTTGAAATTTTGAAGAAATTTTGAGCCCATTGCCTTTTTAGTGACCATTTAGCCTTTTTGATACAAAAAGGCTAAAAGGTCTTATGTGCTAGACACTTATTACCACGACCAATTAAAGTCCTGGTAGTCTCGGACTGCCTGGACTGGAAGTTTTATGTCTTAAAAAACACATAAGGCCAATAAATGAAAGTAAATATAATAAAATAAATTCTATTTATGAACTTCTTATTATGTTTGACGGAATGGATCATTTGCTTTGCCTTAATAAAGATACGTAAATGCACTTGTGCAAAAAATTCGGATTTGTGCAGGATATAGGCTGCACAAAATCGATTTTTTTTGCACAGTATGTACTTTTAGAGCATGAGATGTTAAAAAGGTATTATTATTAGCATTTATTTTCACGTATGTACTGAATTTAAATTTGCGCAGATAACAAAGAGAAGGGCAGAGTAGACTTGAACTGACTGAAACCACTAGTTGTTCTTTTACGATCAAGTTTGACATGGTTGCCAGTATACTGTAGGAGCTTATATACTGCCTTACAAAGAAATGCTCAAGACCATTTCCGACTCTGGCAACTTTTTCTTTTTTATTGGGGACCAATTCTCCTTCTGCCGTAAATATGCGACCTGATACACTTTTAACCGCCATTGCAACCCTGGGTTGGGGCAATATCTACCCCGGACTGATACCTCTAGGCCTACGCTGATTATCCAGCGCCCAATGCGTCTATAGGCGTACCCCGGGCCAGGGGGGGGGGGCAACTCAGATTGTCTATAAAGTTACCTGTTTTTAACCCCCGACGCAAAAAATTATAAGTTGGACGTAGATTTCGGTGTGTGAGTGTGTCTGCCTGTGGCATCGTAGCTCTCAAACGGACGGACCGATTTCAATGCGGTTTTTTCATTTGATAGCCTGTTTCTTGGCTTAGCTATTTTTGGTTAATATCGGTCCAGCTGTGTACGAGTATCAGCTTTTTTTTTATAATAATGTAAGGCATTTTTGGCGTATGATTACTCTGTTAAGTGCTTAACGCGTGCCAGTATAATCGTTAAATGACAATTAATTGAAAACTTTGACCTAATACTGCAATGAAAATGATGTCCAGAGAACCCGACTCTTCGAAAATTCAAAGCAGACATGGTGTTTGGGTTCAAAAGTACCTACTTTTTAAGGGTTGATCCTTTAAATACAAGTATATTTTTAAATTCAAGCGTCAAGCCACGTCGGAAGCTGCGCTGGTACTCAGCCTCCGTTAGGTCCGAAACTAGTCGGGCGATCCCGAAATATACACGTGAGTACAACCGTTTACTTAGTAATAATGAACAACGCTAACGAAAGTTATTATTCTTTTATTTTTAAATTTAATTTATTTTATAATTTATTTTTTTTATTTCGTAAAATTTTAATCTGTATGTATAGATAAATAAAATTGAAATGTCTGTTTGTAATTCTAAATTAATAGATTTTCACTACGGAAAAAAATCTTTATTTTGCATAGACAATTTAAATGGCGCTTACAAAATGTCATACACTAATATTAAAGATAAATTTAATATTTTTAGAGTGACCACCGGTTCGGAACGCGGCCCACCTGAGAAGAACCGGCAAGAAACTTAGGTATGCTTTTTTTGATGGCCTATTTACAATTTAATATTATTTTACTTTGCCAGCAGATTATTTCCAGGCGTCCTTGTCTTGTTAATAGTCTTTTACAGCGTAATAACCTTTTACTCACAACTTTTTTGTTATTAACAGAAGAAGAAATTTGAAGACAGAAGGTCGAGAGCTTTGCGTCTTATTCCATAGTGATGTAATTTTCTGCACATCGTTTCATGTTAAACGCAATCAAAAGCTTTGGATAGATCGCAGAATATACCTAATGCATATTGCTTGTCTTCAAATTTTGATAAATCAAATACGTTATTTACATAACAAAAAACTATTTTTAAAATGTTTCTCTTTCTCTATGTTCCGGCTAATCTCAGACACAACTGAACCGATTTTAACGGGACTTTCACTGGCACTCTTATTATTTGTAGAAAAAGTAACTTAGGCTGCTTTTATCCAGTTCTTTAGTTTAAATCGCTGTGCGTCCACTAGTAAATAAGAAATATATAAATTAAAACAGGTATTTTTATATAATTTCTTAAATAACTATGTTTAGTACGCTGGATGACCCGCTGTTTTTACAGAAGCAGGTCCAAGACGGTGGCTTGACCTTAAACTTTCACGCTCCCCTCACCGTCCCAAAAAGCGGGATCCAAAGTAAACTCCAAAGAAGCTGGATAGTGCTCAAACCTATATTATACTATATAGGTATTGCAAATGGCAAAAAGTTATTTTTGTAATATTATCGACAAAGTAGGAGACGAAAACAAAGCCAGGGGTACGCCCATGAATGCGTCTTCTACGGTACGGGAAAGCAATAAATCTTTTCCAGTCATTTCCCACCTACTATATGGTATTAACATCTTTATCCCCGAAGGGGTGACAGAAGCATACTATACGCCCACATTTTACCGTATGCATTTTTGTCCCACATAACGTGTTGAAATGAACAAGTGCAGGTTATGACGGTCTGCTGTTGAAAATTTTTAAGCTGCTTATAAGGTTTTTCAAATAAGCTTAATGACTGCCATGTTACTGGTCAACGGAATTAATAGTTCAACATGCCTTCTGCAGCATGGAAATGCTCTTAAATGAAAATGCCACAAAGTCACCCATCTGAGGATCAGTCATAACAAAAGATGCTTATCGCAGTGATGGTTTACAGAGAAAATTTTCAAGGTGTTACAAAAATTATACTGGAAAGTAAGTGTTTTATAACAATGGCAGACTGATAGTCGTCTCACGGACACGTATATACGCTCAAGTCAACCTCGTCGGCTCTCTTTGAGTAAGTGCGATGGAAGTTACTTTTATTTAATTCCACCGAGTTGTGAGTGTTGCGGTTCACACGTTTATTTTTTAATGGTCGCTACAGCCTGCGCCTGTCCGTTTCCACACGGCAACGGCTCACCAACTGTTAAGTGAAAAAAAAAGTTAGCATATAGTATGCCTCTGCCTACCCCTTCGGGGATAAAGGCATTTTTACACGTTTTGGAGTAAAACTATCAAGTAATACCGAATGTGAGTACTGAACTCTAGCGAAGCTACAATCGCTTCGTGCTTACTCTTACGTGAATAACAAGATTGCAAAATTCCAGATACTTACTGCGGACTATAGCCATTGGCGTGAGACTTCCCATTTGCCACCAGGCCACCAGGGCCGCAATTCTGCTATTTAAGTTAAGGTTGCTCTAGCCGAAAGCATAAAATACTTGAAGGTTGAGGCTAATCAGTAATCTCCCTCGGCATGGTATCAGAACACGGTAGTGCTAATAAATTAGTAGTAAAAAGAAAGTGCGTCGTATGAAATGAGAAACAAGATGACATTTATTTCAGAATGAGCGCTGCTGATTTCATAATAGACTTTCGGCTCTTGGAAGATTATATATTACGTTTTATTTGCACAATATTCTTCTTATTAAATTTTAATTAAATTCGTTTATCGAAAAGGTTGCAAATTTGAGATTTTCCTAAGCTTTAAACTTCCAATTTTAATGAAATACCTATGAACCAAATTTTTTGAATCTGGAATGTGAAATGGATTGTGCCTATCACTCAAAATAACACTCAGAAATATTATATGAACAAGTAACAGGTTGGAGTTTAGCGAGTCATTGAGCCGGATCTTGTGTTGTATATTTTTCTAAACGTATTTTAGATACATAGTGATGCACTTACTTATTTTCTCATAGAGGGTGATACAAAAGTGGAGTGTACCTCGGCAAAGACTTAAATTTTTTGTTTAATTTTAATTTCAGTTCGAGCACGATCGCTACTTTTAAAATTTACTTAAACTTTTCCGCCTTTAAAATCTTTTGTGCCGTAAGTACTGTAATCTTGTATTTTTCACATTTATTAAAATTAAATGACCACTGTCGTGCGAAACCTGCTTATAATCATAGAAAATGAAGAGCCAAGCAGTGTATCTATAAAATTAGTATCAAATGTGATGATTGTAGTTATATTGAATTACATTAAAATATATAAGTAAGTATTATGATTTATATATATATATATATATAAATCATAATACTTACTATATCATAATATAATATATACATATATATATATATATATATATATATATATATATATATATCGCTCCAAGATCGTAAACGCTCAGTGAGCGGAAAAGTAGCTCACAACGCTCACAACACTCACAATGTGGCAATAGAAAGACCAAGTAGTGAAATTCGTGTCGTGGCTCTAATGAAAACGCGCACGACGCGTTGTGGCAATCACAGAAAGACCAAATAGCGAATTTTTGAAGAAAAACAGAGAGGACGTGGCGCTCGGCACGCTTTGAAATCGAACAGTGACCATTAAGCGCCACGTCCCCTCTGTATTTGTTCAACAATCATTTCGATTTTGCGTTTTGGTCTTTCTGTGATTGCCACAACGCGTCGTGAGCTATTTTTCCGCTCACTAAGCGTTTTTGATCTTTGACCGTAACATATACATAAAAAGAAACAATTTATAAGATACTAAAATCTGTTACTTTATGTTTATAATTCATTAAGACATTTTAAATAATTAATTCGTACGTTTTATCATCGGTCCACGTAAATTCTAGACTAAGAATTAAACGGTACATCAATCAATCAAATCAGTCCACAACAGTCCACTGCTGACCTGTTCTAAAATTATTTGAATTGAGAGAGACCTTAGTAGTAGTAGTAGTAAGGAAATTGACCTTAATACGAACCTTCTCTAGTTGATTTTATAAATAATGAGAGAATACTGAAAAGTCTGATTTTCAAATAGGCCATCTGTTGCTTTTGTCGCTTACGCAAAACCAATATTGATACACTGTCCCTAGATAAAAAATATGAAGCTCTTATCTAAAGCACTTACTCAAATCAGTTGGTGACGTAAAAGTTTACTAAAGTGTCATCACGACGAAGCGTGTAATGTTATAACGTCATGATAAACCTTTATCTATGGAGTGTAACTAAATAGTTTAGGAGGCGGTGTTAGGATTAGTATTTTTTTATTTGATAAATTATGATTGTAACAAAAATAACATAAGTAAAGAGTCCAACCAATTTTTTTCCAGGGTACTATTTTATACATTCTATATATTTTTTTAATATCATAAAAAACTGGAACTGCAATTTTTTTATTCTAAATACGTATTTACTTTTTGATAATAATGTATTTGTACTTTCCCCCCTCTGAAAACCGTGTTGACATTCTTATGTAAAATAAAAATTATTTTATTTTTATGTAAAATATTCTTCGAGGCCCAAGTCACCTCAACTGCTAGCGCTGCACCTGTTGACTATATTGGACGAGGCAACGTCACAGGCACCCTTACAGTGTTGCTAAGACGGCAGTCTATCTCATCAATTCCGAAAATTAATAGCCAAACAATAAGTGCTTCTAGCATCCAATTAAAAGTGGACACCAGACTTCAAATTCATGCACGGGTTTTGAGGCAAGTGGCGAGTTAAGACGAATAAGAAGAAAATCTTTTGACTCACTGCGTTGTCGGATTGGAACAAAATATTTGTGTGATCCGCGAATGTTTGTTTCGGTTTTTTGGGTATTTTCTATGTATTATATATGTATGGTTTGTGTATGACTTATTAGATTTATTAGCTGATCTCATAACACAAGCTTATATTAACTTAAGTAATTTTGCTGGATGGTGATAAAATATTCTAACTAAAAAAATATTTTTTAGATAAATATATTTATTTACTTTTTGCGGTGAGTTAGTTTAATGATAAACAATAATTAGTTAACAAAACAGACAAGACACAGGTAAATGCAAATCTTACTGTACCTACCTATTGTCAAAATATATAAAGGCATATTTTTATTGTTGTTTAGGTTTTAGTTAAGATATGTTACAGGTTTGTGAAGGTTTTATTGAGTGAGTATCTGCTTCAATACATTAAAATTCTACTCAGATTTTTTCTATCTTATAATTTTTGGAACTAATTGCATGATTTGAAAAATGATCTTTTCATTAGATGGCCGTGATGAAGCTGGTAGAGTCTGTATAGCTGGCTATTGTTCACTAGCCTATAAGGCCCCTAATTTGGTTTAACAACTACCATTTTATTGGGAGCCCGGGCCAAAGGCTTAATGTGCCTTCCGAAGCACAGAAAAGCTTGTGAATGGAAATGCCACAAAGGGTCAATTATCTATAGAATAGAACTTTCTGCCACTTAACATAGTGACCGTTTATCGAACTAACTACGCTCACAGACCCGCGAGTGGTTTTTTACATTGCATTGTAATATCTATTTTTTGATTGAATTTAGTGATACGGAAACATTTTTATTATAAAAATACATATGATATACTAAGAATGTGTCAAAGTAAACAAAAGAGCAGGTTCAAATTTTGCAGATCGTTTTTACCAGGTCACATTCGGTTGATAAAAATCTTTCAAACTAGATGTCACTTATCTGAAAGATTTTATCTTTTTATCATCAGAAAGTTTTTGTGACGAAGCCAGTATGTGTTTAGCAACGATTTTTAGCTGTAATGCTGTTTATTAATATTAATGTAAGTATTCTTAAAAAAAAATAAGTAAAATAGCTCCTGGACTATAATAAGAAATCCGTTAACCGGTAGCAATGCTTTACACCTTATTTCTCTCATCTCACTTCAATGCTTCGCTTGATTACATACGCACGTGGAGATGCGTCGTGCCTGCGAAAGAGTTTTATGAACAAATTCTTTTTGTGTACACGAAGTCAAAAATTACCAATTAAAATTTGCAAAAAAAAAACTTTACTACGGTAGAATAAATTGATTTTAGGAACCGATTGTAATCGTTCAGCCTCTTTTCAGAGAAAATATATTTATTTTCTCAGTAGCACAGTGGCAGTATATGCGAATGCCTGTTTTTATTTCTTGTAGGAAACAAAAAAAATGGTGTGGTCCGCAAATGTTTGTTTCAGTTTTATGAGCATTATCGAGGAAGGCTATAGGCTATATATCATTACGCTACTAATCTGAAGAGCGGAGCAGCACAAATGTCAACAAATTGGGCACATTTTTGTACGTTATTGATAAAGTAATAACCGACGGGATTAAATGGGTGCGACGGGGTTTCAAAATATATTACGGGCTAAGCTGCGGGAGTACTAGATAGTAACATATATTTTGCTTATTTTGGGCTTCTTAGCGCAGTGTTCAAATAAGTCCCCCAATATATTCATAAAACTAATATTATAAACGTGAAATTTTGAAATAATGTATGGATGTTAGTTTGTTACAATTTTTACCCTGGGATAAAATTCCTGTGGGACACGGGAACGGGAAAACTTCTCTACGCGGGCGTCAACTAGTAAAAAATACATATTAAAATTAAAAAAACCGGGATTAGCTTTTTAAAAGAAATATTTTTGAAGTGAAACTTCCTTTTCGACGTTGAGAGAAATTTTGTAGCTGTAAAAAAATCGTCACGATTTTCAGTTACGCGCCATGTTGTTTTCAAGTGCGACTTCTTTATCGACGTAGAAGAGAAATTTTATTACTGTAAAAAAATGTCGTAAAGAAGTTTCACTTCTTACCTGTGTGCACACACTTATTTTTTAATTATGCGAATGATGAATTGAAATCATGAAGTCACAAATTATATTTGCTGAAACTTTCTGATATTTTACATCCGTGCAGTTCACAGAGGATAATTGAATATTCCCGGAACTAACTAGCGCTGAAAGCTTTTATCTGAAATTTAAATGAACGTTACATTATCCATTTATTTTGTTTTGATAATATCCATCCATTCGATGTAAGTACTATACTAACACTTGTTTGTGTCTTTTCATTTATGTATACCCCAAATCTCCGAAGGGGTGGCAGATGCATATATGCCTACGTTTCACCATGTGTATTTCTGTCCCACGTAATAGGTGGTAAGCCCATTACCGTGTTGAAATAGACAAACGAAGGTTGTGGCTACCTGCTGTTGAAGTTTTTCAAGCCGTGGACCAGCCATAGTGAAAGTTGCGTAACTCAGTGATCACTTTGTGAAATTTACAGTTGCGAGCGTTACAGCAGGTAGCCACAACCTTCGTCTGTCTATTTCAATACGGCAATGGGCTCATCCACCACCCATTAAGTGGGACAGGAATACACACGGTAAAAAGTGGGCATATTATCCCCTTCAGGGATAGGGCGTGATTGATAAACCGAAAACATGAAAATATTCAAATGTATATTATTAATAATAATCGTCATTTACATTTGAATATTTTATTACAGTTCATTAGAAAATATTGGCTTATTCACATCGTAAATGTAAACATATCACTACGATATGTAATCAAAATTCCACGACTGGCTTATTGCCAATAGGAACTGCAGTAAAAAAGAGATCGGAGCTGAATTCAAGGTGAACAAGTCATAATATAATCGTGCTGTACCCAACTGTGAACATCATCTTGATCGCCACGCCTGATAGAAAAGCACCTTAATGACTTCAATAACTATATTTATATAATTACATTATTTTATATAAAAACTAGCTATGCCCCCGGCTTCTCTCGTGAAATTCTCTGAACACGCGTTGCACCTCATTTATATTATTATACATGCCCCATATAAATATTAAAATACTTTCACAAAGGTACCTAAACTTGATCTCCTATTTTACACCCTTAAGGGTAGAATTTTGGAAAATCTTTAACACGTATTTATTTATTTTTAATCAGAAGTAGGTATGCAAAGTTTAGTGTTGCTATCTTTGAAAATGGAGAATCTCCCATAGAAACTTAGAACCCCTATTTTACCCCTTTATAGGTAAAATCAGGCGAAACCGTGAAACATGTGTCCATTTATTTGTAACCAAAAATACGTATACGTAATTTTATTTTTCCAATTTGGAAAATGACGAACTTTTGTATGAAAAGTTTGTCCCTTATTTTACCCCCTTAGGCTAGAAATTTCAAAAAACTCTTTCTTAGTGGGAACCAACTATTTAAGGATAGCTTAACCCAAAAAAAATGGTCTGGACGTTGATTATAAAAATTGGTTACCCACAAATTTTATCCATCACGCCTTATCCCCGAACGGGTGGCAGAGGCATATTATATGCCCACTTTTCACCGTGTGGATTTCTGTCCCACGTAAAAGGTGGTGAGCCCATTGCCGTGTTGAAATAGACAGACGCAGGTTGTGGCTACCTGCTGTTGAACTTTTTCTAGCCGCCCATAAGGCCTTCAACCAGGCTTAACGACTGCCATTTTACTGATAACCGGGACCAACGGCTTAACGTGCCTTCTGAAAAGCACGGAAACGCTCGCAAATGTAAATGCCACAAAGTGGTCACCCATCCGAGGACCAGCCATAGTGAAAGTTGCGTAACTCAGGGATCGTTTACAGAACACTGAGACCGCGGGGCCACGAACGCTTCTTCGAAATTTTATCAATAAAAGAATACCTCCATTTTACCTTTTTAAAGGTAAAAAATAGCAAGACCGCGATACACGTGTCTATTCATTTGTAATGAGGAATAGGTATACGTAATTTCATGTAGCTAACTTTGAAAATGACGAACTTTCAAACAACCGTTTTAACCTTATTTAACCCCCTTAGGGGTGGAATGTTGAAAAACCCTTTCTTAGTGGATCTACGTTTAGCCCTGTTTAGGGCTTGGCACCGAATTCTAATCTATAATAGATAGAGCTCATACAAATAATAGTATTTTATTAAAAATATTAGGTTTGCATAAGAGGTGTATTTTAATTAAACCTTTATTAAGTTATTTTATACATTTTGGTCTGAAGTCGGTTTTTAAACGTAGTTTTTATTATTAAGACCACAGATATACAGTCTTTAATATAAGCATCACCCTTAATAAGGCTTCAATTTGAGTAGTTATTCCGCTACTGTCCGAGTTTAATCTTTAAATCATGGAGTTCTCTGAACTCAACTGTTCAAACTCAATTCCTTTGGCAACACTAAGAGATCCTCAGTACTACTGGTACTAAAACCATATATATATGGCCTCCCAAAGCCTACTGATAAGCATACCAGGTCTTCTTTGCATTCCAAAATCATATTTAAATTATACAATTTTACCTTAACGTTATTTAACATTTGCTTGTTTTAATACTTACCAAATGATTTTTTTATGATCTTGACTCGTCAACTATATCAAATAAAGGCGTAAACTACTTAGAAACTACAATTCTTGGTTGTCGAATTTATTGTAAGGGGTTAGTTTTATAATTGACAACGTTCATTCGCCTCCTGGTGTGCTGGTAGC
Organism: Thumatha senex; assembly: GCA_948477245.1. NCBI lineage: Eukaryota > Metazoa > Arthropoda > Insecta > Lepidoptera > Erebidae > Thumatha > Thumatha senex. Next base: position 8,750,220 of record OX419726.1, on the reverse strand, counting down.
AGAATGACTTGTATGTGAGGCTATTAGCCCATGAAGAAGGGACCAGACTGCTCACTTTAAATCCTGCGGTGTTCCAACTAGGATACGCCGGAGGATGAGATGAACCACAGCGACTATGCAAAACGCCTCTCTCTCCTCTCCTCCTAGATCCAGTCTATCGAGTCAGATCCGTGGGCTGAAAATAATAATACATAACTTTTAAACTAATTATGGAGCATTTTAAGGTTATTTATCTCGTATGCATATAATTTTCAAAATAATATTACAAGTAACTCAAATGAAAATTCCGAAAAAGTATATATTTAATTCAGAATGTCTTTTTTATGCCTGTGGAAACCCTCATGGGATCTATTTAGGTAAATTTCAATGCAAAATTACATATTATGGTAATATTGTGTCGAGAAAGTAAAATTCGCTTATATGACTTACCACTGGAGCTATTAGGCGTTGAGTCGTAAGTATACGAGAGTTTTGACTCGAAGGTAGATTAAGCTATTTTGATTGACTCAAAACTGGTGCTTTGAATATAGCCGCAACTTTGTCTTTCGAATAGGCAATGCATAAACAAGAATAATACTCGTAGCTAGAAGAAGTATGTAAGAAATTCAATTTGGTGTTATTTTTCTTGAACATATTTTAGGGGCTATGTATCATTCATGGTTGAACAAGCTATAAATTTTAAGAGAGTTTTATTTAAATCAACATAGTAACGTTATTTTCATTATCCATTTCAACGTGATTCAAAGTTGCGTAGAACAAAAATGCTTTTGATGAAATGTAGGTGGATAGTTTGCCTCTGCCAACCCTTCGGGAATTAAGGCGTGACTAATAAGCAGTGTCTATAGAATATTGTATGGCTTTAATAAATATATTTTGTTACAGGTATAAAGCGAAGTGCCAATAATAGTATGTGGTGTATAAAATGTGGTTAGACTGACAGTGTAGTGTTGTGTGTGTAAGTGGCGCGGTGCTGCGTGAGTGCAGTGTTGGTGGTTGCGAGGGCTGTCGACATGCCGTTAAGTTGACAACGGTGATTGGCCGCGCCTCACGCCGCTCGACCACTCACACGACAGGTAAGCATGTTTGTTTGCCTCTTTAAATATAATCTGATATAATACGTCCTACTATCCATACACATGTTACTTGGGACAAAAATGCAAATGGCGAATCTACTACTACTACTGTGAGAGTAAGTTTGTAGGTCCAAGGGCTTTGGTTGGGTATTGCATATCAATGAGTTTCAGGTCCGTTGTTTACATTTATATTTTGAAGAAACATTTGAAAATAATTAGAGGCTAGAGGGGTGGGGGGAGCTTTGCATCAGAAGTTTAAAGAATATGTCGGGTGAAGCCGGGGGCCACCAACTATATTTTACCTCTAAGGTAGTAAAATAGTGGTTGTTTGTTTATATGAAAATTATAAATTTTTAAAATTAGTAACACATAACTTCGTATACCGAAGAATGATCGTCTGATTAAAAATAAATATAAACGTGTTGTAGAATTTCCCAGAATTCAACCCAAATTAATGGTGTAAAATAGAGGATCAAATTTTAATTTGAAAATTCAATGAAAATATTTGATTATAAGGGGCATGAAATGGCAAATGTGTGATGTGCAACGGGTGCTTATAGAATTTCACGAGTGAAGCCGGGAGGCACAGCTATTATAAGAATATTTCTATCAAACTTCTAATATCTATTCGAAGTACTTAACATAACTTCGCATTGACCAAAAGGGCCATGCACTCATCCTAGTTCCATAAAAACTAGAATGAGTAAAGGCATGTCTTTAAAGACTACTGCCTGCTCGAATGTGAATCTGTTATCGCACTCATTATAATCTTCTACTCGAGTGCATTTTGGATGTCGTCCTTAATTGTAGTATCCTGCAAATGTGAATAGTGGATGAAATAGTTGTAATTACAATGAAATATTGATATCTACAGAAAATCCATCAGTAACTGGAAATCTATCAGTAATAGAAATTCGAAAAATTCATTCATCGAAAAGTTTTGCACATCTATACAGATAAATAAATTCGAAGGATCTTTTTGTAATTTTAATATTCTAAATAAGAACATATATTGCTATTTTAAAGAAATCTTTTTAAAAAAAAATTTAAAAAAAATTTAAAAATTTTTAAATTTTAAAATTACCATACTAAATAAAGTGACAATATGGGCAGAACTTACAATGATTGAGAAAGAATATATAGAAACGCTACAATGATTGAGAAAGAATATACAGAAATGACTCTATGTTCTCTTTATATAGGCTGTCTTAGATGTTGCCAGTTCGAACTTCATATTGCATCGAAAACTAAATTATAATCTTTTCATTCAATGCGTATAAAAGTATATACGATACATAGCCTCTTTCTTTGACGGCCTCTGTGGCGCGGTGGGAGTGTATCCGACTGCTACGCAAGAGGTCGTGGGTTCGATTCCCACCCAGGATAAAACTTTGTGTGATGAGCACGATGGTTTATTCTGTTTTAAACTAACACGCGTTGAACACATAATTTTGTATTGAACGGGATTTCGCGCGGCACTATATTACAACTAAAAGGTTAGTATACCTTTTTATTCCTCGACGTTCACAGGATCAGTTGCCTCGGGACCACGACAGGTGCAACCCTTTCGAAACGTCGAGGAATAAAAAGGTATACTAACCTTTTAGTTGTAATATAGTGCCGCGCGAAATCCCGTTCAATACAAAATTATGGTTTATTCTGTGTCTGGGTGTTATTTATCTATAATATGTATGTATTTAGAAATATATAAGTATGTTTATCAGTTATCTGGTTACCATAATACAAGCTCTGCTTAGTGTGGAATCAGATGGCGTTGTGTGAGTTGCCCCAACAATATTTATATATAGATAAAAAAATTAAAAAAAGTCTCTGTTAGTCTGTTTGTTTTACCATATATTTTGGGACATTCACACACAACGCACCGTCTAGCTTAAATTAAGCTTTTCTATTATACTAACCTATGTTTTGAAACTGAATTATTGAATTATAAATGTACGCATACTGATAATCATATTTAGTGTGTAAAGCAAATTTGTAAACACAAATCTACCTGTCTCTTTAGCCGTTTAATTATTATGTATTGTATATAACACCCATAAATAGGCAGTCAAATCAAATAAAAATATCTTTACTCATATAGGTCGTAAATGAATTCTTATCAACGTCAATATTATTATTTCTACATTTATATTTATTGCCAGATTCGTAATGTAGGTAGAGCCTGCGAGAAAAAAATATGTCCGTAAAGCGGCTATTTTCTATTCGTGTGCTACTGGATTGGTATTTTCCGTCTCTACATCAAATATACTAGCTTTGGGCCGTCACGTATGTAAACATGCCATGCCATGTAATCGAAAACAGACCTAGCCCTCAGTTGCGTTATACGCTTTTAATTTAAATCTACACAGATAAATTTTAAGTGTATAAATGTTTATAAATTATAAACAACAATTATTGTTTATAAATTCTCAGTTTGTCTTTCTGTCTGTCTGTTTGTTCTGGCTGATCTCTGATATAGCTCAATCAATTTTAACGGTATTTCTACTGGCAGATAGCTAATGCTAATAGAATTAACTTATTTTTGCCGTTGATTTCCGTATTCTCACAAGAACGGACACTAGGGGTATCCGATACATAAAATTTAAGTGGCCGTTGTGACCTCCAAAACAGCTCGATGAATTTTAATGTCGTTTTTTCGTGTATAATTGGCAGGTATGAGAAAAGATAGTGAACAGAGTTTGCGGGGTCAGCTAGTAGAAATAACAAGCCAATAAAATTGGCATGCGCTGCTCAATTATCGGACTGCGTATTGTCGTTGTTTTAGCTATCTCAGATAAAGCTGTATCTCTTGAACCTTGTAGTAGGTACCTATCGTATTGTGCGTTAAGAAAGAAATGCGTCATAAAGCGCTAGTGCCTGTGGCGATAAATCAACGCTCTGGATGTAGTTTATAGCCAGTCGTAAACTTTGAAAGCTGTTGTGTAATGTTTATGTATTATGGAAAGAACCATTAGTAAATCATTGTGATGACGACTAATGTGGCGTTTGACATTTTGCTACACTATGCTTGTACAATTCCCAAGAACACCAGGCTCGGCATTTATTGTTGACAACCCTAGACTATGTGTAGGACGTTAATTACAAAAGTTTGGTAGATCATACAACGCCATCTATTATTGCGTTGCTAAACTATTCCTTTACAACTCGATTCAGTCTACACCGTAGGCGGTATTCGTTTGACAATGTTCGTAGATGTTCTACGGTACTGTGAAGTGATACGGTAGGTATTTATGAGAGGTTCCTCGTAGATGTGCTACGAAGTAGAGGAACCGTAGGCGTATACGTTAATTACTATGTTAGCTGATTTAATAGATATTCCTTGAAGTCATGGTATTTTATATGTTATACATCATATACTTTTTACCTAAAAATAATTTTAACAGTGATTGTATTTTCTCCCACGGCAATTACCTCACTACAATACCGAAAATAACTAACAACTAATTAAGCATACTGATTTCTTCGACTGCCTCTGTGGCGCGGTGGGAGTGCATCCGACTGCTACGCAAGAGGTCGTGGGTTCGATTCCCACCCAGGATAAAACTTTGTTTGATGACCACGACGGTTTATTATGTGTCTGGGTGTTATCTATAATATCTATATATTTAGAAATATATAAGTATGTTTATCAGTTATCTAGATCCCATAACACAAGCTAATATTAGCTTACTTTGGGCTAGATGGCGCTGTGTGAAAAGTGTCCCACAATATTATATATATATATATATATATATATATATATATATATAAAGTTTATATTTATAAATATTTAAAAAAAAGATGTGCGTTTTGGTGGAGCACCGACTGGTTCCTTAATTAAAAAATATATGTGTGTGTGTAGCAGTGTACACAGGTAAGAAGTGAAACTTTTTTACGACATTTTTTTTCAGCTATAAAGTTTTTCTCATACGTCGATAAAGAAGTTTCACTTCTGAACAACATGGCGCGAAAATGAAAATCGTGACGATATTCTTTACAGCATACGGCATCTCAATCGCACTACCCGCAAGCCGCGTTTCTATAGACCAAAATGGTTTTGAATTAACCGGGAAGATTTTAAGGTAAAGGAACCTGAATTTCGCGGTTTAATTAACATATAAAAAAACAGTATTTATCCAAGATCTTTTAATTTGAAGTATTTATCAATCCCTTTATTTCTCTTCGCGTCACGGTAAGGTTTTATTATTCACACTACACGCCATCGCTGAGATTTCACGTCCACACTTCATTTAACACCCTTCGCGATGAAGGTTGAAAGGTTGTACGCACCGTACTGACTTAATTGCCCCCCAGGCGCTTCATAATTCACGCGTAATCTAACACAATCAGATTACAGGATATTCGTGGACGCTAGTAGTTTGTACAGAAAAGATATCGTGACCTGGCGAATTGTGGGGTGTATTCTGAAACTTGTGTACAGTAAACATTTTTGAAGTGATAACTTCTTTTGGCGCACCACTGATATATCCGTAGGTAATAAGTTACGCTGATCCGTTACGCTTTGAGGTGAAAGGCTCGATCGGGTAAACTCGGGAACGCCGAGTGTACACGAGCGAGAAAGATACAGTCCGCTGCTCTTCGCTGTCGTGTCACTGTGTTTGATATATTCAATTCTTATGTAATAATTGATTGCGTTTGCCAGTGAAGTTTTCACTTCTGCCGTGCGGTCTCAAACACACACTCTTAATTTCTTTTTTCTAAGTCTTCAACCAACTACAGATAAAAGATTAGAAACTAAAACTCACATGGTGATGCTCTTGAATGATGATTACAATACAGTGAAGAATTTCAACTTGTTTCGATACGGTTCTGGTAACTCAGTGGTTAGTTAATTGCCCTGGTTAAGCAAAGGTCACGGGTTTAAATCCCGTCCTCAACCATTTTGTCACATAAATTTGTAAAAATCTCACGCCTAAGAAGTAAGAAAACGAACAAAGTAACGAGAACTAACCAGTATATCCTACTAATATTAAAAACGTGAAAGTTTGTAAGTATGGATGGATGCTTGTTACTCTTTCACGCAAAATCTACTGCATGGATTTTGATGAAACTTTACAATAATATAGCTTGCTGATCAGAATAACTTATAGGCTACTTTTTATCCCGGGAACAAGTTCCTGTGGGAAACGTAAATGCGAAAACTTCACCATGAGTGCGGAGCCGGCGGGCGTTAACTAGTTTAATGATATTTTTGTAATGAGTAAATCAAGCCCTTTAGTTTTAATACCAATATACAGAAAAGTAAAAAATAAATTTAGTTTTTACCCAGGGCTTTATTTCACTTAGTCTGACTCGTAAAGCAGAAGCATTGAGATACTGTCAATATTGGTTGAGTTGAGTTGAGGCACTACGGAGAACAAACACACATACAAATATTTATAGATAATTATGTTTATTACCCTTCCTATTGACTTTGATTCTAGCTAAGTAATAAAAGTATTGCTTACAAAGTAAGCAACAGGTTAGGCTTGAGCTTGTTAGGGAACGAAGCTGGATTTCTTATACCAATATTCGATTGGTGGGTTTATAAGAACTAGCTAAACTATCAAGAATCATTGATACCAAAAGAACACTGTGGTATTGATTTGTAGACCACGTTGTACTGAATAGTTCTACAATAGAATTAGTGAAACTTTTTTGTCACTAGTTTTACTCATTACTTTGTTGTAATAGAACTAGTGAAAAATTAGTTTCACTAGTTCTATCGTGGAACTATTCAGTAGTACTACTGGAAATTAACTACAAATCTGAACTCCTGTAGCACTACCAGGGCCATCTTTACGGAATGCCTGGTCTGGAATGGCTCGTCAGATGTAACGTTGCCAGGTCTTAAAATTGTCAGTTTGTGTTGAAAGAACACCTCATCCAGTAGCTCAACGTTTTAATGTTTACTTTTATACCAATATTTATTTATCGACTAAATATTAAAAAACACGGCATAGTTTGAGTCATGTCAATACCTACCTACCTAGTTCTTTTTAATTCATTGGATTCCAATTATAAATTTTAGGCAATTTAAACTTTCGATCTTAATTTGTTATGATTCGCTTAGCTCTCAACGCTCCAACAATCCGTATCCTCAAACATAAAACATATTAAGAAAATATTAAGGGAGAATTCGTTTTATCTTTCAACAGGAATTTGAAATCCAATTTCAGGTAAATGATTTCGAATAGGAATTTGGGGAACGCAAACGAAACGACTCTAATGATAAAATTTTGCCTATCTTGAAAAGTTTGATGTAAAATTATGTGAAGGTGTGTTATCTTAAATTAGGTTTTTCACATTGAATACGTTTTGAAGTCGACCGTATTCGTTATGTATTTTTATTAATGTTTCCTTACAAAATGCTTACCTTATATTTGTCAAATTAATTTGTCTTTTTTTGTATAATCACTGTATTTAGTGATGCGATGTATCAAAACTTTTAATTCTTTTCTAATACAATTTATTTATCAATTTTAGAAACTCTTTCTTTGTTAGATAGCTTCTTCTTTATCTTAGTGTCTTCCCGGTTACTTTCAATCCCTAATCGGATTCGGAGCCCGGGGTCCACTATACTGTCTGTTAACAGCCGATAAGATTTAGCTTATTCTTATCGACTTTGTTAAGAGCGATTGCCGTCTGACCTTCCAACCTCGTCTTCTCGGCTTCGTCATTGTTTAGTAAGCATGTGTACCACTTGCAGGTGAGGTTGCTTGGGCTCTGAAGGTCTTGGTGAGGACCTAAAAGCTAAGTAGTTCTATTAAACCAACTGTTGACAGATTAGTTTACGAGCACACATAACGGCCGAGCATAGGAGACCGCTTTCCTTTGAGACGCTAATAGGTTTTGTTGGTAAAAAATAAATTACAGTAAAATATTGCCGATTACAAAGAAGACTAAGCTGTTCTAGACAGGCTTTAACCCACTTTAAGAAAATTTCAAAACTGCTGGATAGATGCTTTCAAAGAATTACATTCCTAAAGTTACAAATAACTATGAAACAAGTAATGTAGTAGGAAATATAAATCTAATTTCAAATAAAATTGTTCAGCTATTTTGCTTATCAAAGTGATTCTTGATTTACAGCACCCGCCTGCTAAACGAAAGCTAATTAAAGCTTGTGGTTATGGCTCTACTGTTTGGGAACGCGGAGAGGGACAGAGGTCAAAGGGTTTTCAAACTAGGGGAAAATAGAAACATACACATGGTGCATGATGGAGCAACTGAGAGAATATAATTAAATAAGTAAGTTTTAATACTAACATGTGGTGGTTTATTTATGCAGTTCTATTGTTTTATATTTAGTAACTTAAGGTTGATAAAATTACATCCATACATATTGTCACGCCTATATCCCCGAAGGGGTAGGCAGAGGCATACTATACGCCCACATTTCACCGTATGCATTTTTGTCCTACATAACAGGTGGTGAACACACTGCCGTGTTGAAAAGGACAGGCGCAAGCTGTGGCGACCTGCTGTTAAAATTTTTCTAGCTGCCCATAAGGTCTTCAACTAGGTTTAACGACTGCCATTTTACTGGCAACCGGGACCAACGCCTTAACGTGGCTTACGAAGCACTGAAACGCTTGCAAATGTAAATGCCACAAAGTGGTCACCCATACAAGGACCACCTATAGCGAAGGTTGTTTAACGCAGCGGTCGTTTACAGAACACTGAGTCATCTGGGACATCTAAGCTTATATTTTTATTAATTTGAGACTCAAAGACGGGTGCCTTGATTTTTATGAAACTTGATTTGTTTCTATCAGTTTCTACACTGAATAGCACCGGGGCCCCAGCGAATGTTACATAAAAAATACACTACCGTGGAAAAAAATAATTCGCTAAGTTTAATAATGCCAAAAAATATATATAGATAGATAAATATATATACATATATATATATTTTTTTTATATTTGACACGTCAAAATGGCGTCGCCCGCAAAAAGTTAAGCAAAGACGACGACCCGTGATTTTGGGCCGCTATCTTAACCCACAGGGCTAGGATAGCGACCCTCAACTTGACGGCCCAGAAATATGCCTTTTCACGCTTCTCTTATAGGACCCAGGATTGTAAGAGGAGGGAAACACGTGCTCCGGCAGAGAGTTCCATATTTTCATGTTACGACAAAAGAAGGACCTACGGAATCTTTCCGTTCTGGGCAAGATGGTGTCCACAGTGTAAGGATGACATCTCTGCCCCGCCCGTATTGTTCGGGAACGGAAGGGGGAGGGTGGGACTAGTTGGAAGAGCTCTTCAGAACACTCACCGTGGTAGATGCGGTAAAATGCAGCTAAGCTGGCGACCGTTCTGCGCATCTCCAACGGCTCAAGATTGCCAGTAACATCTGGACAATCTATGATGCGGATGGCACGTCGCTGCAACGCGTCGAGACCTTCAAGCAGGTATTTGGCGGAGCCATCCCAGAGATGTGAGCAGTATTCCACACACGGACGAATCTGACACTTTTATAATAAGCATCTCTGTTCCGGCGTGAAAAACCGCCTCACCCTGTTCAGGGTTCCGAGCTTGCGAGAGGCCAAGCTGATGCACCCCTCGATGTTTGAGCTCTCGACGAACGTCCAACCCCAGAATGCTGAGGTAGTTTTGCAGCGGTAGGGTTGTACTCTGAAGAGTTGGAAGGGGAAGGAATGGGGATAATTTTGCAGTAAATGCACACGCCTGCGTTTTCCTGGCATTGAACTCGACCAGATTATCGAGACCCCACCGAGAGTTGCGGTTCAGACTTCGATCGAGTTCCGCCACAACTTGTCCCTTCATAGCCTCAACATCCATCCGCTTTACCGCCGGGTGACTAATATATCCCCCATGTAGTGTACTATCGTCTGCATAACAATGTGTGTAAAAGAGAGTGGGCGACAAAACGGACCCCTGCGGCACGCCAGCATTTATCTGCAACTAGTCGGAAGCCTGACATTGGACCCGAATACGGCGCTCATGCAGAAAGCTGGTGAGCCATGTGCATAGTTGAGGTGGCAAGCCATATGCCGGAAGCTTGGAAAGAAGTGATGCGTGCCAGACTTTATCGAAAGCCTTGGCAATGTACAGGCAAGGAATCGCCATGATTATCCATAGCTACACCCCAAAGGTGTGTAACGTATGCTAGAAGATCACCCATTGACCGTTTCGGCCTAAATCCGTATTGCCGGTCGTTTATTAAGGAGTGATCTTCCAGATAACGCTTAAGCTGCGTGTTTATGATGAGCTCAAAAACCTTACAGATAACTGAGGTGACGGCTATGGGGCGATAGTTGCCTGGGTCTGACCTATCCCCTTTCTTGGGGATCGGTTGCACGTTAGCCTCCCTCCACACTACCCGTAGAGTAGGACAGGCGAAACAGGCGTGTTAGCACTGGAGTCAACTCCGCTGCACACCTCTTAAGAACCACCGCAGGAATACCATCGGGGCTACTGGTCTTACGGACGTCGAGCGACCGCAGTACCTTCGGCTTCGGCTTCGACTGCATGATAATTATGTCTGGCATTGCACTGCCACAACTTGCGACTGTTGGAGGCTGCTTGCCACGGTCGTCGATCCGGGAATTGGCCGCAAAGAGGTTGGCTAACAAGTCAGCCTTCTCTTGGGCCTTGTGAGCCAGGGTTCCGGTAGGGTAGCGCAGGGGTGGAAGCGAAGGTCGGCAGAAGTTAGATTGCACGGCTTTGGCCAGTTGCCAATATCCTCGGCTACCCGTAGGATGTGAGGCAACCTCCTGGCCAAGCCGCGCTATGCGCTGGGTATCCGCTCTTATGAAGGCCTTTTTGCTGGCCTTCGTCGCTCTGTTGTATGCGGCTCTGAGGTTGGCCACATTCGGGTCACCTGATGTCGTAGCCCTGGTCCAAGCGCGATACGCCGACTGCTCATGTCGAACTGCATCAGCGCATTCACGCCCGAACCAGGGACGGGCTTTGCGGATGCTGGCGACATCAGTGTATGGGATGTAGTATTCCATCCTCAGACTGATCTCCCCAGCAACAGCGGCGGCGCTCTCCGATGGGGCCTTTCCTCTAAAGCAACGCTGACCCCATGGGACGGACGCAAATAAAACACGTAAGCCATCCCAATCTGCTGACTAGTAGTGCCACAGTCTGCGCGCCGCAACCGCAGGACATGCAGGAGATAACACCTGCATTTCGGCGCGTACGATGCAGTGATCGGAAGTACCCAACGGAGCACCTACCGATACACTATACTAGACTGGGCTATTGGTCAGCAGAAGGTCCAACAGAGCGGGCGCATGACTTGTCACATCCGGTATCCTGGCGGTCTGGGGTACTAACTGTGTCAAGTCATGCGAAAGAGCGAAAGCATGAATGGTTCGTCCCGCATGGTCGGTTTTGAGGGAGCCCAAACATTCTGTATGGTGTGCATTAAAGTCCCCCAAAAACACCAATTCCGCGTTCGGGAACTGCACCTGCGCATCATCTGCCGCCTTTCCGAGGTATTCAAAGAGCCGAGTTGTCTCCATATCCCCTTTATGGGAACGGTAAAGGCACACGTAGATCTGGCTAATAGAACTATGATCCACGTGTAGCCAGACGACAGAGAAGGATGGGTCTTCCAGGCAGCGCAGACGGCGAACACAAACATCCGCACCAACAAACACGCACACCCCGGCCCTTTTATCGAAGCAGTCCTCGACAAAATAGCAGGGGTAGCACAAATACGAGATATCGTCAGGGCGGCATATTTGCGTCTCCGTAAGAAAAAGCAATCCGGGCCGCGCATTCTCAAGATGGTAGTGGACGGTGTTGAGGTTTGTATGGAGTCTGTTTAGGTTTGTTTGTATGTACAGCCTGTGTATTTAAATATTATTCTATTAAAATTACTTTACATATTTCTTTACCAGTTTATATATATAATACACACATGTATTATATAAAGACGTAATTAAGAGAAAATTATTCGTTTTATCTTAAAACCTATCTAAGTCGTTATTTTTAGTATCTAAGTCATTTTATAGCCTACCTGATTCCCCGGCAACCAAAAGCCGTAAAAAGTATCTAATAAATCTGAATCCTACATATCCACATCTTATTACCTCGGTGATGTGAAACCGGTAGTAGTTACAGAGTTTATTTATTTATTTATCTAGAGCAGTAGCAGTAGGTAGAGGCATACTATACGCCCAATTTTCACCATGCGTATTCCTGTCCCACGTAATAGGTAGTGAGCCAATTGTCGTTATGAAATAGACAGACGCACGTTGTGGCTACCCGCTGATGAAAATTTTCAAGCCGCCGCGCCCATAAGGCCTTCTACTTGACTTAATGACTGCCATTTTACTGACTACCGGGACCAACAGGTTAACGTGCCTTCCGAAGCACGGGAATGCTCGCAAATGTAAATGCCACAAAGTGGTCACCCATACCCTAGCAAAAGTTGCTTAACGCAGTGATCGTATACAGAACACTGAGTCCGCGGGACCACGAGCGTTTCAGAAGAGCGCTTCGAAAGAGTTTATTCGTATAAAAACTAACCAACACGTATAAATATTACGGTCGCTGGTCACGATTCGTGCGAAACTACCACTAAGCTTGTAACACTAATGTTTAACACGGCGGTAATTACTGTGTTCAACATAAAACTGATGTACTACCTTAATGTATATCATGTAATAAGCTAATAATGTATTGCTTTTTTTCTTTTATTTTTTGGGTTTATTCGGGCACTATAGACTGTAGTAATCTCTGACGTACCATTTTATTTTTTTTAGGTATACTGACGTACTGTCTAGACAAATATATAATGATTGTGGAGTTTTAAATATATACTTGCTGACCCCGCAAACATTGTTGTGAAAAAAAAAAATATTTAATACAAAAGATTACTGATCGGAGACCTACCAAATATACACAAAAAATAAAATAACAATCGGTCCAGCCGTTTCGGGGGAGTGTGTCCCTGTGATGTAAACATACGACTCTGTACATAAGCTTTTAAACTATCGCGTTGCATACTATCAGTATATTTGTTAATAACGGGGCTAAACGCGGTTATTCCACATACCTTTGGTGCCTGACGTTTCGACCAGGTTGCACCGGCCGTGGTCACAGGCACGTCAGGCAACGTTAGGCACCAAAGGTATGTGGAATAACCGCGTTTAGCTCTGTACATAAGCGTATTTTTACAGCACTAGTTACATCACGATGACAAATTGTAAATGTCAGGCTAACCAAATACCTAGAACACAATAACTTATTATCAGATACCCAGTTCGGTTTCAGAGCGGGTAAATCCACAGATGAGGCTGTATCTGCACTAACTAATAATTTTGTGGCGTTTGATACTATTTCTACTTCCATACTTATCAGAAAATTAGAAAACCTTGGGGTTAGAGGAACTCAGCTGAAACTTTTTAAGAGCTATCTCTCGGGGCGAGTGCAGCGTGTTCGGATAGGCAACTATATCAGCACAGATCTTCCACTCCCCTACGGCATTCCTCAGGGCAGTATTCTAGGTCCAACCCTATTTCTCGTCTATATTAATGACCTTACAAACATTAACATTCCCAAAAGCAAAATTTTCTCATACGCAGATGATACAGCGATTATTTTCTCTGCCGATACATGGGATGAGGTTTTTAATGCTGCTCAAACGGGATTCGATGCAATCAATTCATGGTTGCGACACCATCTACTAACTCTGAACACTGATAAAACCAAATACTTGACTTTCAGTATACGACAACCCAGTGTTAGTCTAGATAAGCATATAATAGTTGCTCACCATAGTACCAACTGAACTGCTCTCGAATAGAGCGTGTTCATCACTTGAAATATCTGGAAGTATTAATAGACGGTAATCTAAGATTTGATGAACACGTGAATCTACTTAGTGCTAGAGTAAGAAAGCTTATTTTTGTTTTTAAAAAACTGAGACGTGTTTTGGATGCGCGTCTTCTGAAGCAGGTATATATTGCGCTGTGCCAATCAGTATTGCTATATTGTATTTCGTCTTGGGAAGGAGCTGCAAAAACTATAATAAAACCGTAAACCGGTTGAGATAAATAGGACAATACTCAAAGTTTGTACCTTCAAACCTCGTTTATTCCCTACCAGGTCATTATATGAATATTGTGAAGTCCTTACAGTCCGTTAACTTTTTGTCTTAAACGTTATTACAACACAGCTATATACATATACTCCCCTTAAATAAAATTAAGTGCAAAATGAAAGTTAGGGAATACTTATTAACTTTAACATATGATGACACAGAGAACCTTTTTATCATACCTGAATAGAAATCCGCCAGCTCTTCTCAGTTTTTCCAACTACTTGGTGTGTGTGAATAAAGATTATTATTATTATTACATATTATCAAATAGTATTAGTAAAGTGTGTGGCAAATTTATTTTTTGGAATGTACTCCAAAATACCAATTTTTGATTGTACTATTAAGGTCAAAAATCTTATTGTACTAGTGAAATATAAATATTCTTTAGCAACCAGTACCTTTGTCTTAATCTTCAATAAAAACTAGTAAATCTGTTTGAAAAAAAAAAAAAATGTCGAAACTGACCTATTTTTTTAATGATGACTGTAGTTTCTATAAAATATTACATCGTGGCCTACATACTATTTGCAGTTATGTAAGTGTACTGGCCTTGCCTGCAAATGGTGATGCGAAATCATCCTGCATGTAACTCTGTTCGCCACGCTGTTCGTAAAACGTAGCGTGCCCAGCGACAGCTTATAAAGTTCTCTGTGTAGTGCCAAAAGTGACAACAGGGGGTCGAGTCTACTATTGACAAGCCGTAGAATAGGACCAATATCACTGTTTTTAGCGGTCAAAATGTTAGTAGACTATCAAAAAGAATTCTATCGGTCGACCGATAGAAGTCTATAGGAATACAATTGTAATAGTAGACTACGAATAAGTGTCAAAATTAAGAATCAACAGTAACAGGAGTACGAGATGTGGGATGCAGCAGTCCCGTACTGGATTACGGTGCTAGTCAACGCCTACTCTTGAGCTAGGGACGTGCAATGTACTGGTATTTAAATATAATCACAGATATATGTTTATTATTCGGGTTTATCGCGTGTTATTATGTTACACTGAACTTTTACTTTCGGATCACAAACGCGACTGCCAATTCTATGCAGTATCTAAGCCGGATTTTATACTTTGGTGGCAATCAGCAGCGAAGTTCTCGCCACGAAGCTCAGCTATCCAACCTTTGAAGACATCACCCTATCTATCTTTAAATTTCCATTCTTTCTTTAAACAATAAATATTTATTTACCTTATGGCTATTGCTGCGCCAAGCCAGCACGCTTGACACCATACAGCGAAATACGTCCTCCAAACATAATATAGGGACAAATACCACCTGGAACTACCTTGCTACTTTTCGAAGGCTCTCATCATCTCTCCTCGTGTCGAATGATGTCTTCACTTCATATAAATGCTATAGTTTTCAGATGTATCGCAGAACTTGTAATGGTTTTGTAAAAACGATTTCTATAAGACTGTGTAACAACACAGTCTTATAGAAATCCTGATTAGAAAAATACCCTTTTTTTAAATGGTAAAATTCACTAAAAAAAATAAATAAAAATCCAAACAAGTAAAAAAATTATCCTCGATTGTAGCGATACTCTAAAACGTACGTTGCAATCGATGTGTGTAGATTTATTTCGTTTCGTTGCTTTCTGAAATCGTTCGTGCCAGTAAAAAGATTAATTCTGTAACAGACTAACCATAGCGTGACCATTTTTGTAAAGAAATGCCTAATATTTATGTATTAATACTAATGAAATAGACCGTTATTAATGGTTTTTGTGGTCTCTACAGAGAAATTGGAATAAATGGACGATTTGTAACAATAATACAAGTAGTTACGTATAATTTCAGATGAGGAATCAAAATTAGCTTAATATTGCATACTAGCTTGTTATTTGATGACTGGCGAATAGCAGTTGTAGTACCTATTTACAAAAGTAAAGACTCGCGCCTAAACTGCTCCAGCTATAGGGCGATCAGCCTGGTCAGCTTAGCTAGTAAGGTGTATGCAAAGGTTATAACAGCAAGAATGCAAGAAAAGTCTGAAAGGTATTTATGGGAGGCTCAATGCGGATACCGATGTGAAGAGAAAACACTTAATCCATGCAACCTCTTGCATGGATCATGTGCTTTTGTGGATCTGGAGAAAGCATTTGATAACGTTGTGAGAGAAACTCTGTGGGATTTACTGCCCGGATATGGTGTGGACGGCTCGCTATTGCGGGCAATACAGTCGCTTTATAGCGGCTTGCGTGCGAGTAGGGGGGGATGTGTCACCTCTTTTCAATGTCAGTACAGGCGTCAGGGTTGTGTCATGTCCGCCTGGCTGTTCATAGTGTATCTGGACAGTTGCCTGCAGAAGTTGACAGATAGTGATAAGGGTGTGAATTTGGGTGACTTTACAGTTAACTGATGATGCGGATCTCATGGCCTCATCAGAAGCCGACCTTCAGGCATTAGTCACTAGTATGAAAGAGGAGTGTGAAAGTAAGTGTCTTAGCTTGAATGCAAGTAAAACTAAGGTTCTAGTATTTGAAAGAGACGACGTAAGAACTAAATGCGAGATTAGGGTAAATCAGGAACGTCTAGAGCAAGTGAATGAAATTGTGTATTAAGAAAGTGTGTTTAGCGCGGATTGAGGATGTGATTCGGATGTAGAACGGCGAGTAGCTGTCGGAAACAAAGATAACGGTGCCTTATCCAAATTAGTAAAGCGACAAAGCATGGTAAAAGAAGCACGACTGGCGATTCATTAAGCAGTGCTAGTGTAACGTTGCTTTACGGTAGCGAAACCTGGGTATGTCAGCAGATGCATGAAAGTAAATTGAATGCTGTGGAGATGCGATCACTTTGAAAATTGTGCGGCGTAACTTTGGCCGACCAAATACGTAACGAAGGGATACGCAATATGGCACGTTTGAATTAAAGTGTTAGCGTTAAGCTGGAAAGGGGCGTGCTCGGTTAGTTTGGACACGTCCAACGAATGAGTGGGGCACGATTGACGAAGAATATATATTGTGCAAAAGTAGAGGGTAGAAGGAGTCAGGGTAGGCCGAGACTTACATATGAAGACCACGTGAGTAGATTGCTCAAAAATGGAAAAGTCAAAAGTACTCGTATACCCAGACGTGCGTGTATAAAGCGATTGATGAATCTTGAAGAAGCGAAAGAAGTATGCATGGATCGCGAAGCCTGGCGATCTATCCTCTCTTACTACCCCGTCAGGGATACAGCGTGAAGATAGTTTTTTCGCTTGTTATTTACTGTAGTACTAGTAGTACCTACTTTTAGATTATATTTCGCACATACATACATTTCAACTGCACATACTTACATATTCCCAACATAAATAACTAACCGAACAGGTTACAAAGAATGATACATACATACATACATATACGTCACGCCTGTCTCCCATCAGGGTAGGCAGAGACTATGGCTTTCCACTTGCCACGATCCTGGCATACAACTTTCGTTTCTTCCACTTTCATAAGTGTTTTCATACACACACGCCGGTTAAGGGTACGCTTGACCTGACCTTTTTCCAAAATGTCTTCTATTTGATTGACATATGTACGTCGAGGTCGCCCCTTACCAGTTTGCCCATTCAATCTCTTCTGATAAATCTGTTTCGTTAGTCTACTTTCATCCATCCTCTCCACGTGTCCGAACCATCTAAGCATACCTTTTTCTATCTTAGTCACTACTTCTTCTACCATACCGCAATGTTCCCTTATCACACTGTTCCTTTCTTTGTCCATCAATTTCACTCCAGCTATACTCCGCAGACTTCTCATTTCCACTGCATTAATTTTACTTCTATGCTTCTTCTGCCACACAAAGGCGTGCATGGCTCCATTCACTTGATTTCCAGCCAAAACTCTTCGTTCAATGTCACAATCACACTTTCCATCTCTCACAAATTTTGAACCTAAATATACAAATTCTTTCACCTGTTCCACTCGTTTTCCTTCCACAAAAATCGAGCAATCCGTCATACTTTCCTTTCTTTCAAATACCATTACTTTTGTCTTATTTATATTCACTTTCATTCCTTTGCTTTTTAGCGTATTATGCATAATGTTAACCATCAACTGCAACTCCTCCGCCGATGATGGCAGTATTACCTGGTCATCAGTGTATAGGAGGCATTTGACAGTCAGTTCATTCATTTTTAAACCATACGCACTCTTTTGCAGTTATTTCAAACAACTGTCCATGTATAGGTAAACAGCGCCGGTGACGCTACACAATCCTGTCTCACACCTTTTTCAATGTGAAAAAAGTCTGTGCAAGCTCCGTTGATCCTGACACAAGCACTGGAGCCCTCATAGAGAGATTTCAGTGCTCGTATCAAGTGACTGCTTACTCCATACTTGGCCAGTGTTGTCCATAGCTCATGCCTCACCACTCGGTAGGTGTTTTTGTTTTGTATTGTATTGTGTCATAGGCCTTTTCCAAGTCTACAAATATGCAATAGACCTTTTTACATTTCGCCAAAAATTTTTCGGCTATGCATCGTAAGGAAAAGACCTGATCCGTGTATCCTCTTCCTATCATAAATCCTGCTTGTACATCCCACATTTTCCCTTCAGTTTCATTCATCACTATTTTTATCAAAACTTTTGCATACAATTTGCCAACGATGCTGAGCAAGGTTATGCCGCGGTAGTTTTTGCACTCTTGCTGTTACCCGTTTCCTTTGTAAAGCGGCACGATGACAGCCTTGCACCAATCTCCTGGCACGCTGCCACTTCTCCAGCAAAGATTAAAAAGGCGGTACAGCTGGCAAGCTACCACGCTATGTCTCGCTTTCAGCATCTCGACAGAAATCCTATCAAATCCAGCAGCCTTACCATTTCTTCCATACTTATTATCTTTCCATCTTTTTAGCACACATTCTTCTCCTATTAGAAAACTGCCGATACAGTCGTATGCAATTTACTGATTTTACTATAAGTAGACTAGTAGCATGTTCGAAGTTTGACAAAGTGGGACGTAGAGGCACGCTCTCTCGGTCTCATGAGTCCTTCACTCAAGCATCGTTGATTTTGCATTCGACTTTACATTAGGGTTGTGCTAAACGGGTCCGTATTGGGTTGCATAAATTTTCGAGGCATAACTTAAAACTGCATAACGTTTTTTGGCATACTCTTCGTTTCGCATAACGTTCAAACAGAATAAATCATTAGGCATACTTTATTTTCCCTTACCTTGTTAACGAGTGCATATTTTTTATTTTATATCTAAGCTTGAACTGTCTAAGATTGAAATGCCCACTGATTAAAAATGTCGATAGTCACAATATTAAAGTTCAAAATTTCAACACTTATATACAGAATATATATATAAAATACAAAAAGAAAGTAGGTAGATTAAAACGAGCGATTCTATTCTGGCGCGGCGGCCCGCTCGCTTCGCTCGCTCGGCTCGCGCGTTGTGGTCACAAGTGACCTAACACTCCTCCTCGCTTCGCTCGTCGTCGTACCTATTTAAGACTTTACTCAAGACTAGTCTAAAAAAAATAACATAAAATATCGTTTTATATGTTACAGCTTAAAAACCTGGAGATTGAATAGAACTTGAGTGAGATGATTATTTACAATGGTGTTTTATCATTTCTTAAATATTCTTAGTCAAATTATTATTCATTTATGATTTAAACGGTTATCCATACCTCCATTATGCGTTTTATATTTTATGATAAATTATCTTTAGGCGTATAACAATTATACCCTTTACATTTATGCTGATTAAAATTATGATAAAAAAATTAGAGTAAGTTAATGTTATGCCAATAAAACCATTATGCGTTTATAACACTCTGCTTATCATAATTTATGCCAGAAAACGTTATGCTGAAACTGTTAGGCCAAACTACATTATGAAGAAAAAAAAATATGCGATCGAAAGGGCACCCAATAAAATTATGATCAAAAAATTAGAGTAAGTTAATGTTATGCCAATAAAACCATTATGCGTTTATAACACTCTGCTTATCATAATTTATGCGAGACTTTATGCTGAAACTGTTATGCCAAACTACATTAGGCTGAAAAAAAATATGCGATCGAAAGGGCACCCGTGCTAAACCATATGCAGGCAGGTCAATACGAAAATATGCACAAATCGTTTCGGAAAGAAACATATTATATCTGTATGTTTATAATAAGTTCGAAAAGCAATTATACTAATTACTGACTATATCATAATTTTAAAATGGAAAAAAAACGAGGTCGAGTGGCATATAAACCCGCATCCTTACCCTAACCGGGAGAACCACTTTAGTCCGCCCGAAACTAATGCTTTTTTATATTGGGCACCTTAAAATGGCGCTGCCTGCCTGATGAAATGTGTGAAAGGGGATTCAGTCTTTCATTAATTCTTGTTGTGATTGGACCTTTGTTAGTCATTTTACAGATTTCGTCAAAGTCGACTAAATTATATTTAAAAAGTTTAAAACGAGTCATCAGGCATAGGTGTACCAATTGTATAGATATCAATATATATAGGTTTCTAAAACAAACTTTTATGAAAAGTTTTTCTTTGATATTAATTTAAATTACACTAAAAAAAACAAAAAAAACCCTCACCCTCACCTCCACCCTCACCCTCACCCTCATCCTCACCCTCACCCTCACCCTCGCCCTCGCCCTCAGCCTCACCCTCACCCTCACCATCACCATCACCCTCACGCTCACGCTCACCCTCACCCTCACCCTCACCCTCACCCTCACCCTCACCCTCACTCTCACCCTCACCCTCACCCTCACCCTCACTGCTCACCCTCACTCCTCACCCTCACCCTCACCCCTCACTCTCACCCTCACTCTCACCCTCACCCCACCCACACTCTCACAGTCACCGTCACACTCACTATCATCACGTCTCGATCCGTGCGAGCTTCGTACAATCGTATCATATAATATCGTACCATATAATATCGTACCATATAATATCGTACCATATAATATCGTACCATATAATATCGTACCATATAATATCGTACCATATAATACACGTAAAGCCAACGCTCGGCCGTGCTCGGTGAACTTCGTGTGACCTCGGATCTTAGGTCTTTTTTTCCTTACGGAATTTCTTGATTAAAGCCCGCGATAAAAACTATGCAATAGCTTAAAAACACTTTAAATCGATAATTAATTTTTGGTGATCTTAATTCTAACTTATAAAATTTTGTGTTATTAATCAATATTAAACGCTTTGAAATGTATCCACTTGAAACTTCAATAAACCTTTTAATGTGACTGAATGTTTATTTTCATTTAATTTCTGCACAGCTTTCAAGTCCGTGAACGTTCTTCATAAAAAAGTCGTAAACAAAACATAAAATGCATCACCACAACGCTGCTTTGTGCGTAAATGTAATGACGTCACGTACTTTCCCTATAATCCCTGAGCTTACAGTAATCCCGTGCGCTATAACAGACGAGTACCGGAGACACGTTCGTCAAAAGCAGGCTCGCTTGTAATAAGTAGTTAGTAAGATTTTTGTATTCATAGTAATAAGATGTACTTTTTCAACCTATCAATGGTCCATTTGTATAGCGTTCCCTGCTCACCCAAAAATCGCAGTGGTTTAAGTGAGTAGCATTTTATGTACCTACATTACAAAAAATATGTATTTTATCAAATAAAAAAAAACATAACGTATACCATTTAGTATTTGGAACTCGAAATTAATATTATGATCACTAACTAAACTTGACTGCCTCAGTGACGAAGTAGAAACTGTATGCGACTGCGCCGTGCTGAAGTGTGTGTGTGTGTGTGGTTTCGATTCCAGGGTTGGAACAAATATTTCTGTGATTCGCAAATGTTTGTTTCGAAGATTGAGTGTTTCCTATGTATAATATTTCATGGTATAAGCTTAATTGGCTTAATTTCTTTTGCAGTGTAAAAAGATATTCCCCAATATCCGTATCGAATATCCATATCCAATTTACGTATAATTTTACTTTATTTGACTATTGCCTTCATTTGGAGTATTTTGAGACTCTTGTCAAAAACAATTAAATAAATTAATATCGTTGGCACAACTCACACAACGCCATCTGATTCCGAACTAAGCAGAGCTTGTACTATGGTAACCAGATAACTGATAAACATACTTATATATTTCTAAATACATACATATTGTAGATAAATAACACCCGGACACAGAATAAACCATCGTACTCATCACACAAAGTTTTATCCTTTTTTATTAGGCTAGGTGTGTGTTCAAACCAGTGGTGTTCCTTAAGATCTAATGTGTCCAAGAATGAATGAAGATTTTTATTTTAAAGTATTCATCGTTACGATAGCGATACAGCCATGTGAGTAAATCGATTATCAGCAAGCTCGGGAACAATTGAATTAGGCACAGAGAAGGGCCGTTGTTGCATTACAAATATAAATAAAATATTTTAACTTTCTCAGTGCTAAACTAAACGATCACTGCGTTAAGCTTTCGCTATGACTGGCCCTCAGGTGGGTGACCGCTTCGTCGCATTTTCATTTACGATCGTTTCATGGGACATAAATGCATACGGTGAAATGTGAGCGTATAGTATGCCTCTGCCTACGCCTCCGGGGATAAAGGCGTGACAATATTTATGTATGTAAAGCGTATATACTAAGTAAATACTCGATTGCATAATAATATCGGCTACTTTACGTTTTATCCATTCACGCAACCGTTATTAATGCCCAAAAACTAATCTGTAAATTGCAGTTGGTATGCTGTTGTAGTACGTACAAAAAGTGAGCGAATCGAGATTATAAAAGAAACAGACAATCCAAAGAATATTTAGGTTTGTTTTAATACTGATAAGCTCTAGGCTACCTACAAAAAAAATGTTTCGAAATACAAATTTAAGGAGACTTTCATTTTTATTGCTTTATCTAAAATTTCTTATATAAGCGCACTAATCAGATTGTTCTAGAAACGACTGCTAATGAAAAATATACATAGGCGTCTTTACTGGGTTGGGAGGTCAGACGGCAGGTGCTCCGAACGATGCCGAAAATCAGAAGACATACAATAAAGCGCGTGATAGTTAAATATATAAAAAACTCTCACTGTACAACTATTAATGTCTTCCAGCCGTTTAAAAAGCCACCAGAGCTCCTCGACAAAACAGTCCCCCGCGGCGAGCCAGAGAGCAAACGTCGTCAGTCTGACATCCAGTTTCAGCAGGTTTCATGAGATTGAAAGAAAAACGTAATAGCCCTGCGATTGTGGGGCCCCGTCCCGGTCTTTGTCGCATTTACTCTCTTGCGCACTGTGCCCTTCTTCTTTTACAACTGAGGACCTGTGTTGGGTAATAGACAACGCTGTGGCTGTGGCAAATCATTGGGTCAATAAAATCTAATAATTAGTCAGAATATTATTAGACATTGATTCGGAGAAGAAAAGTTGTTTATAGGCTTTCTAAGAATTATTATCATTCTAAGAAATTAAGCTGAATACATTAATTCGTTTAGAAAAAAGAAACAGCGCTAAGTGATTTGTCTTTTTTCATTCACATAGATTAATAGTGTGTAATTTGTATGCGTACTTTGTATTTACATAAATTTTAAGATTATTCTTCGTTCATTTTCTTTTGTAGTTTCAGCTTTGGGACCACATAATTTCTGCTTCAGAACTTGACATAATCTTCAATATGTCAAGTTTAACGTTGGATAAACGTGTCAGTTTGTTTGATGACGGTATAATTACTTTCATCTTGCATTAATTACAGAAACATTTTCAGTGAACATTTCAATTAAAACTAAGTTTTACAGCAGCTTGTTGATTTATTCTTACAGAAACTTATAAATATAAAAAAGCAATGTTTTTTCTCAAGCGGTATATTTCTTCTAACTTCTCAGAGTATCAATCTCTAATGCTGTCCAACGACACGTCATGTCAGCGTGAGTTATAAAGAGCGGGTCTCCTTAGCCTGACAATGAGACATATAAATAGTATAAACATACAACACTGGGACAACTGGGACATCGCTCCGTCTTGTTACGACCGAATCATGCTTACGAAAGAGGTGGTGGAGAGGGAGCGCGAGAGAACTTTCCCTTCCGTGTTCTGCAGTCTGCTATAAGGGTGTCGAAGACTGGTCTTCCAGTACTCCCAGCTATACGCAGATGGAAGGGCACAGTGTGGATTTATTCGATAGGAGTCCGGTATAGCGTCCATCAGGATTCCCACACGTATAATATTTACTTACACACATTTCGAAAGCATTGCAGCGTCCCTGGTAGCAGCTGGACTCTGAATGTAATAGATTATTTTATTTTCTGAGGTAGTTAGTAAGTAGCTGTAACCTTTTGAATGTCCTGCCTACTTTATAATCTCTAAATGTACACGGTTGAAGGCAAAGTCTAGTCATGCTGAGTTTAAATCAAGGAATCTCATATATCTAATTACATCAGTCAACACCTATTTTCGGTTACAAATAAATGGGCACGTGTATCGCGGTTTCGAAAAATTTTACCTATTAGGAGGTAGAACAGGGTTTGTACTAACTGACTCATTGATCAGTCATGAAATGAGTCAGTTACTACAAACCCTGTTCTACCTCCTTATAGGTAAATTTTTTCGAAACCGCGTTACACGTGCCCATTTATTTGTAACCAGAAACAGGTGTACGTAATTTCATGTTTCTAACTTTGAAAATGACGAACTTCCACACAACCGTTTATCGCTTATTTACTTCCCTAGGGGTAGAATTTCGCGAAATCCCTTCTTAGCGGAAACCTACGTATTAAAAAGAATCTCCATATGAAGTTTGAGCTTCATAGCTTTGGTAGTTTCAGAGATATCGTGATCAGTCAGTCAGTAATTTTGCCTTTTATATATATAGATTTGCTATTGCAACATATTACGTTATGAAACTATAGAGTTAGTTTGTTTGGTTAAACTACTAGTTCCAATTGAAAAATAAACTTTCTGTATTGAATAACCACGCTACAACCCGGTGAGCGTAGCAGTGACTATGTATGTCAATAAATCTTGCAAATTTCCACACATTATTGTACATTTTATATACAACGGTGGTATCGATGTATGGGTTACATTGATACCACGGGGGAACGTAGTATGCCACGGGCGAGAACGCAGAGCACAGCTAGTTGCTAGAGTAAATCAAAACATTCCATATACCTGTTATATGTTTTATTCAATAAACCAGTGACCTATATGGCATAATATAGAATACATATCAATATATACCTTTGTCTCTGAGTGCTGCTATTGAAGTACGTATCCATTATGTTCTTCAATGTATTGAATGTAGTACACAAATAGACAACAGAGTGTTTGCGTTCCGGGGATAATATACATGTTCTATTGAAATCAAACTGCATATCCTAAGTATTATAAAATCTTTTAAGAGTGATTTACAATAAACCTTTTTAATGTTTAAAATGACAGTGATATATCTATATTATTCTATAGCTATTTACTTACTTATTTAGTAAAATTACGTTGGGGTATAAAAAAAAATCGTTAAAAATATACATTCATTACAACAATCTCTAGGAAGCGAAAGAAGTATGCATGGATCGCGATGCCTGGCGATCAGTTCTCTCAGACTACCCTGCTAGGGATACAGCGTAAGATAAGTAAGATTGATAGATAGACGTTAAAGTATCTGTTGATTTTATCAAATAATATATTTTTTAATTTTTCTCATATAATTATATTTCATTCACACAATGCACTCGCACACAGCACATACTAGCACATTCAAACTTTCTTCTGTCAATAGCTACGATCAACAACAAAAGTTGCTATGAATAACGATAGGTTTATAATTAAAAGTATATAATTAAATTATTGTTTTCAGTATATCATGTAGATAGGTTTAGGTTTAATTCTTAATTAACTTGCTAGAAACAAGAACCAATGTTCAAATTTTCATTCGTTTCGTAACTTGGATTGTGTTAATCTACTTCTGATACTGACTGTATGGTTAGCAACAAAAATCTTATGAGCATAGCAGAACATCATGAACAAATCTAAATATGGGATTCAGTATATTATATTAAAAAAAAATATGTGTGTGTACCAGAGTTCACAGGTAAGAAGTGAAACTTCTTTATAACATTTTTTTAAACTATAAAATTTCTCTCATACGTCGATATAAAAGTTTCACTAATTATAAAGAAGTTTTACTCCAAAACAACATGCCGCGTAATCGAAAATCGTGACGATTTTTTTACAGCTATAATATTTCTCTTAACTTCGATAAAGAAGTTTCACTTCAACAAGTATTATTCACTGTTTGTAAGCATTTAGACCTAAATAAGAACAAACATGCCACGTTTCATTCGCAAATCTATTTTATAATTTAGGATTGTGTTAATCTACTTCTGATACTGACTGTACTAGCCACCACAATACTAGCGAAGTACCTATTAGTTTACATGCTACACAAGTATAAATAGTAAGTACTATAAAAATCTTTTGTGTGCTTCAGAAAAGAAGTAGCTTCATTCCTGTATCATTACCCTTTTTATTGTAGCTCATAATTTTGTTCAGAAGGCTTCCATTGTGAGCGGCCCAGTGCCCAGTCGACCATACGGAGCTATTTTCACCTCATTAAGAATATTTTTTATGTGGCTTAAAGATATTGGCAGAGAGTTGAATATTAAGCAATCATTTTTAATACAAACTCGCTCTCAACAAATTTCGAACAAACTTTTTTTTTTTTAACGTGTGGAAATCCCCTCGGATGTCATGCCGGACTCGAACCGGCTAAAACCACACAGTCCCCGCCTAACTGTCTATTGCCGGACGCCCTGGGTAACTCCTCGGAAAGATGTCCCAGAGCTCCCGGCAGACTTTGGCTACCACCGCGGCCTCACCTGGGGTTCGGGTGTTATCCCGCTTCTTTGGGGGGTTGGTTCGGGTACTATCCCGCTTCTTGGGGCATGAGGCGTGCGTGACATTTTCACGTCATGCCTACGTCTTGGGCCTGCTTCTGTAAGGACGGCGAGCAGCCCACCCGCCGTCCTCAGGCCTCCGATCATGGAGGCCGGTAGTCTTGGGCGAAGACAAGTCTGCGGCGTTGTCGCCGCAGACTGCGGAACTCGGGCGGGAGAGTCCTCTCCCGTTCCGTCTCCGCCACCTCTTTCGCGAGCATGACCTGCTCGCAGAAGGACGCAGCGGCGTCCCACTTGCTCCCGCTAGAGACCATTTCGAACACCCTTATTTACAAGCTTTTCATTAACCATACAGCTACTTATACTTTTAACAATACTCGTTTTACGCCGGAGGTTAAAAAAATTAACAAAACAAAATTATATTCTTTTCCACAATTTCCATTGATAACTTTTAAAAATGATTTTCCATTTATCAGTTCCTGTGTTACAAAGCTGGTGTTGAAACATAAGCGCAAAATCGATATTTACCATCAGTCAATGTACTATCACGAATCAAAAGCCAATTATGGCGCTAAGCTGAATTGCACATTGCAGTGTACTCAATGAAATAACGGACGGACTATATTTATATACAATGGAGCTTCCAGGCAATATGCAACTGAACTAACTGAATACAATACGCACAGAGTACATGTACCATACCTATTTTGATTTTGGTAGGATGTTAAATTTTAAATAGATTTATATTTTTTTAAATACGTTAAAATAAGAAGCACTTATTACTGTGATATGTATTTCGTATGATTATGTATTTCGCTATGGCTCGTCCTCTGGATAACCATTTTGTGGAAATTACTGTAACTGGCAATCTTGAACCGTTGGAGATGCGCAAAACCGTCCCCAGCTTAGCTGCATTTTACCGCATCTACCACGGTGATTGTTCTGAAGAGCTCTTCCAACTAGTCCCACACTCCCCATTTCGTTCCCGAGCAACACGAGCGGGTCATCCTTACACTGTGGACACCACATTGCCCAGAATGGAAAGATTCCGTAGGTCTTACTTATGTCGCACCATACAATCATGGAACTCTCTGCCGCTGCACGTGTTTCCCTCCTCTTACAATCTTGGATCCTTTAAGATAAGCGTGAAAAGGCATATTTCTGGGCCGTCGAGTTGAGGGTCACCATCGGAGCCCTGTGGGTTGAGATGGCGGCCCACAATCACAGGTCGTCGTCGTTGCTTACCATCAGGCGGATGACTTAATTTAGACGTGCCAAAAAAAATCCATTTACGAGCGCTTCTGTGCTCCGAAGGCACGTTAAGTCACGTTGATTCCTGTTGCCAATAACATGTCCATCGTTAAGCTAAACTAAAAAATTTAAACAACAGGTAGCCTTCATTCTCTTGTCCATTTTAACACGGCAAGGGGCTCACCATCAGTGACGAAATACGAAAATACAAACGATGAAATGTGGTTGTAGAGTATACCTCTGCTTAACCCTTCGGGGATAAAAGCGGGATTCTATCCATGTAGGTATTGTGAGAAGGATTCAACTGAAGCACATTTAGTTCTAGAGAGGCCTAACTACTCGTAGACAAAAAATGTGTGTACCAGAGTACACAGGTAAAAAGTGAAACTTCTTTACGATATTTATAACTTTTTTACAGATATAAAAATTCTCTCATACGTCGAGTAAGAAGTTTCACTTGTGTTTAAGATGTTTCACTTCAAAACAACACAGCGCGTAACCAAAAAACCTGACATATTTTTACAGGTATAAAATTTCTCTCAACGACAATAAAGAAGTTACACTTGAAAAAAATTACGACACTTGTTATAAATTTCATCATCTATCAATGGTACTTACGAGCATGTCTGCTATATCAGTGGTATAGAAAAACCTAATATAGTCAATCTGGTTCGATATCCGATTCGGATTGGAATCCGATTCGGATTGGATTGTAACAACTATTTGTCTGATCCAAAAATGTTTATTTGGATGTTCTCTTTATTCCCGAACCCATTCCAGAGGCATTTTAAGTATACGCTCACATTTCAGTGTGTGCTTTTTTTGTCTCCCGTGGTGGGTGAGCCCATTGCCGTGTTGAAGTAGACAGAGGCAGGTTGTGCTCTGCTGTTAAAATTTTTCAAGGCGGCCTTCCACTTGCCTTAGGCCTGTTTCCTATGTATAATTTGAATTTATTTAGAAACGTTTAAGTATGGTATAAGTAAATTTTTTGTTGTCTTGCTACTATAGTACAATCTTATTTTATTACTAACTTAGTTTGACCCAGATGACGCTGTGTCAAAACTTCAGACCTTCAGACACACATCGACATAACACACATATGTGACATTATTTTGAGAGTTTGGCTAAACAGGTTGATACAGGTTTTTGTTTTAATTTTTTTCATCTCTTTGCCCTATCTGTTTATACTCGTAAATGTTACATGGAAAAACCATACACTTTTTTTACATGATTTTTCATCTTACATTAGCTTGTTATTTTAGCGGGAATTCTTATTTAAGGCGACACACGCTGTCATTTTAGGACTACGTGTAAGTAGTCACAGGTAGACTGATCTTAAGTAAAAAAATATGAGATACAAATTAAAAGGGTACCTATCTTTTCTAAAAATATGAAATGTCTTAATATTTTAACCTGTTTTTGTCTAAAAAATGCTAACAAAAATAAAGACAAAGTCATTTAAAAAGACAGCGTACTAATTGCAAGGCAATTAAATATTTGACTTTGACACGCCGCCGCCGCCGTTATGTTGTTGGCATATTTGGGACTTCAGAAATGAGAGGTAGAGCGGAAGTCTACGACTTATTCATGAAATAAAATAAGCAAAAAATTACGTACAGACAAGTTATATTATAGCATTTTTCCCAAAGTTGGGACAAATTATACATCAGTATGTATAATTTGTTTTTGGTAATACTCAAGCCACTGAAAATATAACATATCCTCAGCAATCCTGATCACTGCGCATATGAAACAAATCCTATGCTCTATTAGGGGTTGCGTTTTATGGGGTTACAGGATTTTAGGAGCTGTAAGAAGATGTTTTATACGACTGATACTGAGAGTTGTTTGTTTGTTACCTTGATAATATTAGCTGTTACCAATACAAACAATTTAAAGCAACAATATTTATTCATCATAAATGAGTACAAACATTTTCTTTGCAAAGGTTAGTATAATAAACTCGTTAAAGTTCATTACAATTCTCTTATCATGCTGTCAGACTAGACAAAGGTTATGAAGTAAGTACTTCAGGGATACGAAAGTAAACAGACCTGAGATTTCAATGTATTTTTGAAAAGTTTACCCTATGAGGGCTTTATAATTGATAAAGTTTTCTAGTCTTAAAAGTACAATGGCATACTTAAACTCTGAAAACCTTATAAAGTACCCACACAACAAGCAATTTTTTCTCGGGAGGGCGTTTTCTCACGAATCTTCCCACACCTTACTTATTTAAGATGTGAAATTGAAAATAAATTCACCTTCTACGGTGTCTTAGAATATAAACGAAATAAGTTTGAAAAAGTTTTCGGCAAAAATTGTCGCTAACACTGTGTATCCGGGGATAAAGTACTTTTTGCGCCGCTGAGATACGAATGAAACATAAGTAGGTCAATAATATTTGCAATAAATACATACATATATATTGTAACGCCTTTATCCTCGAATGGGTAGGCTTAGGCATACTATACGCCAACTTTCACTGTATGCATTTTTGTCTCACGTAACAGGTGGTGAGCCCATTGCCGTGATGAAATGTATAGGCGCAGGCTGTGCTGACCTGCTGTTGAAATTTTTCAAGTCGCCCATTTCCATTATCGTTTCCCAAACACAAATTGAATACTTTTGTCTGTTCCAAATAAAGACTTTTTTATATGTGGGCGTATGGCCTCTGCCAACCCTTTCGGGGATAAAGGCCTGACAATATGTATGTATGTTTCTGAAGGAAGATAGCCAAATCAACTATATACTAAGTTTCTTCTTCATACGACTTTCTTCCCTTTCCTCGAGTTGCAATTCAGAATAAACAATGTCTATGAAATCAACAGTTCAGATAAACTGATACACTCGTGGGATCACATTACCAAAAAAGGGATTACAAAAGAGAACTCGTTTCTAATTAGATAAATTTCTATTATTGAATCCAACTATATCAAGGCGTAACGTAATACCAATTAATGTTCCAAATTGAAAGTGCTACTTACGATACACATGCATTACTCGTATATCTGTGTCGTAGTGCGGAGATAATTATAATGCACTCCCTACAAAGGCGGCCAGCACTTACCTAATGCAGAGGCCAACATCTCCAGACCTTTACTACTTCAAAGACTGAAATTGCGTTTGATACAAGTTGGATTGGTTTCCACTGGTTTATCTGTTGATATATGACGTATGATGACGATAATATGTTTCATACTTTATATTAACTTGCAATATATGTGTTTTGCGGTTGGAATTTTGGCAACTAAATTTTGAAGCAGATATTTTCAACCGATTCAGCTAAAATTTTGTGCCCGCGTTTCATTTCAATTATAATGCATGGTTAGCTGTGTAATGCAATTCTAATCAACAAGGTGGAATATAAGGCCATATTTTAGCAATATTGACAAATTTAATATCAAGATTTTGGATTTTTTCTTTTTAGTTATAAAATATTTTTATTATTCCACTGAGGTGGCATATGGCCCACCGGATGGCAAGTGGTCATCGTATCCTATGGACGTTTGAAACACCAAAGGCAACTCGAGCTACTGACCCTGAAAAAACCTTCTAAGACCCCTTTTGAAGAACCCATACTGTAGATGTTAATGTGTAATGAATTACATTTTACCAAACTTTAATTGTTAATATTTGAATTTCAAACAATAAGTACGACTACCCAGTTGATCGCAAATTATGACGCTATTTATTATTTTCCAAGTTATCAATCAGAGCACTTTCATTGTAATAATGCCATCAATATAACCCATACATATACGAACCGTTCGATGTAAACATGTCCATCGCTGACCGTTAATAAGCTTCAATTTAGTACTCTCGGTTCCGTGGCTCGATGTAGGGTGAAATTGCGAAGAACATTATTACCGAAGTTTGATTTAGTAAAAGGCGCTCCTGGTAACGCTCCGGGCACCTGTTGCCTGGGTTTATTTTCTTCCCGTCCTTTGAGCCATCCCACCGTCCCCCAGGGAGGCTGGTTGGTACGCTTAGTCTGTAGGAAACAGGGACTAATATGCTGCTTACACTTTGTAAGTTGTTGAAACTAGATTGAAGCTCGGTTTACATTTCCGAGTATATCGTAAATGAGTTAAATGTTTGTTGGTGATCGGTTTGACATTGCATTATTGGCATAGGATGTCGAATGCAACGACAGCATTATTTATACATCTATAAATGCTTTGAGATTACAAAGAGGTAGATTTGGATTACTGTATTTCTATTAGCCAAGATTGAAATAGTATCCCAAGAGATTTAGTTTCGTACATGTTGTGGTTTTGCCAAAATTTATGTTTTTGTTATTTTTAATGTAAAATCAATTTAGATCTCGGAATCCACATTTTTAATTAAACCTGTCACAGTTTTGATCTGACGTATTTTAGCAACATTTAAAGCTGCTGCCGTTTTGCCGTCTCATATGTCACTCACCAAGTTTTTTTCTTGCGAGTATGTTACCAAGTGCCTTGCTGTGCCAGTGCTTGTAGTCGACGTTGGCTTGACCCTCGGAAATGTTGATTTGGGATGTTTGCGCTGAAATATAACGGACCCTAATTTTAAATTATAAATGTAGGTATTAAATGATTAAATGATCAAATTAGTAAAGGTAACCATGGTGTCATTATTATATAGCTATTACTGTCGAAGGAAAAAACGTTCTCAATTTAACTTATTCGTCTATCTTTACCAAAAAAGAATGTCTTATAAATTATATATTTTAATGATTTTGTTTCCTGTTTTTCAAAATTAGAAATATATAGAAAATGTATTCAAATATTAATTTTAGAACTCCTTTTCTACTACATCAAAACTATTCAGTGACATTCGTAGCACAAAGGCTACATCTATCTTTCTTTTTGATTGACACACTTCACATTACATTGTAATATAAACTTTTACCGACTGAGACCGAGTCGGTCCCCAATCTATCCTTCAAACATTGGCGTTTGATACATCGTATCTCACGACATTACAAGGATCGTATATCGATATCTTATGTCTTGGTAAACGGTTGCTGATGAGTTATGCGTTATATTTACGAATATCAAAATGGGATTATTCAACCTGCGCTCATTCAACACGGCAATGAGCTCACCACTTATTACGTGGGACAGGAATACACATGGTGAAAAGTGGGCATATAATATGCCTCTGCCACCCCTTAGGGGATAAGGCGTGATAGATAAATAAAAAAATGAAAATTATAACAAATTTAAATGCAGACTTCTTCGACGCTGTGACAACTGTTTCTGATTACTTTTTATTGCAATAAGTCCGACGCAGATTAAAACGCGTTTTCTGGTTTCTGTTATGCAGTAGTTATTATTTTTATGTATTGCGTACTACAAACGTAGGTGAGCTATATCACAGTGTATATATCTCGGATGAGAGATATGCGCTTTTGTTTTTACTCTTTCCGGACAAAAAACTTCGAGACACTTGTTGTAGCGTTTGGATCACTGTATCGGTTTTATCGTGAAAGTTTTTAGTAGTTTGAAATTCATCCTTCATCATCCTTCCCTTCGAAAGTTGTTTTCCGTGTTACAACTGTTGATCACAGAAACATCATGTCTTCCAGTCCGTCATGAAGAAGTCCATATCGTTCCTTGCGTCTTTGTTGGGGCTTCATCAGTCAACTACAGAAGGAGGTATCGGTTTTATTGTGAAAAGTGGGTCTTTTTGCTGTATCAGCTCGGGTAGCGTACGTAACCATGAAGCTTACCGACAGGTACTCGCTGAGGTAATACAGATATATGCCCCGATATCGAGAAGCACTGAGGAGGCAGTCGCGATCGTGAACGACACGAACGACGAACACAGCGAAACCATTACAGAAATATATAAATAAAATAAAGATTATGAGCCATTTTTTCACACTTCGCCATCTAGTCCAAAGTAAGCTAATATAAGCATATTTTTATATATTTCTCAGTACACACATATTATACATAGCAAACACCCAAACTCCGAAATAAACAATGCATATCACACAAATATTTGTTTCCGTCCGGTTTTTTAGCGACCAGTGAACGACAGTGAATAGAACAATCGAATCGAGTCAAACCTAACAAGGACTTTTTTGGTGATACAACATTTAGGTCCGGGCAAAAGTACGTCAAGATAATATAATTTAATAAACAAATATACTATTATTGTGAATCGCAGTGACAATTGGAAATAGCAACAAATTTTGAGGAATTATAAAATATCTCTGTTAGAAAACCTTACCAGCCATGGGCAAGAATTCGTCGACAGAGACGAATATCGGCAATTATTTCTCTTCCATACCCTATTTTTATGTAAATATTTTGCCGAACAATAATCAGTGAGATAATATAGTTTATACTATAAATAAATTATTTTCTGATATGATTTTCCATTAAATTAACATCGCATGACCCAATTTTAAATTCTCAATAAACTTCGCATAAACTTGGTGAATTCAAAAAGCTATTCATCAAAAAGTCACCAACGCGAGACATGAGTACGCACTAATATACTTTATATCTCATTTCGTGAAAGGAAATATTTTCAAAGAGTATTAGCGTTAAAAAAATAACAAGTATTTTGATGAAAGTAGTGGTGTTATTGCATTTCTTCAAAGAGATTAGTACCTAGAACCTACAGTTACTGTGTACAGGTAAACTGTAATCCGACCTGCCACAAATAAGATTACTGGTCAGCAACCCTTGTAAACAAAGAAAAAGTCAAGATAGTACCTTATTGTAAAATATTTAATTATGATTTTATAAATAAATAATGTTGGAGACAAAAATATAACCATTCCTTTTAGTTAGCCATTTTCAGTTATTATAAATAGTTTAAAGTTAAGTTTAGCATTTAACTGCAAAATGGTGTGCACAGTTGAATTGGACACGTCCAACGAATGGGCGAGGAACGATTGACGAAGAATGTTTTCTGTGGGAAATTATATAGGGTAGAAGGAGTCAGACTAGACCAAGGCATAAATACAAAGACCACGATTAGATTGCTCAAAAACGGAAAGGTATAAAGTACTCGGATACCCAAAATTGAATGCAATCATATGAAATGAAAAGTTCACGTATGGCACGTGATGACGTATTAATGAGTAAGTCCAGACTAAAACTTGCAAATAAGAAGCTAAATCGTTTTTTTAAGGAAACGCTCGAGGCCCCGCTGACTCAGTGTTCTGTAAACGATCAATGCGTTAAGCAACTTTGACTATGGCTAGTCCTTGGACGGGTGACCACTATGTGGAATTTACTATTTATTAATTAAATTATAACTAAAATGTGTGCTGTTATTTTGCTTAATCAAAAATAGTTAGGCTACATTCTATTAAGTTATGCTTGGTGTGAGGAGCTACTCTCAAAGTTTTGTGAATGATGTCGTATACAAATATATTAACACTAGGTGACTCTCATGGCTTCGCCCGTGACATACTTTGAACTCGCGTCGCACCTATGTAATCTCGTCGCTTATAAATTATACCAAAATGTATAAAAATTTGCACGATTTGTTGACATTTATGATTACTGCTCCGCTCTCCAGTGTAGTAGCGTGATAATATATAGCCTCGATATCGATATCCTCGATAATGTTGGCTGTAGCAAAAACTAATGTAAAAATGAGTTAGTTCGTCACCGGTTATTTGCAATAATTTTAATTATTGAGATTATTATATTTAAATTATGTGTCAATATATTTTTCATAACACTTACTCATAATATGGCTCTTATCTCACCGCAATTAGGCACATAATGATACCTATTATCAAACTGAGGTTTTTTTGATTGTTAATATATCACTAGTGGGATAATAGATTTTTTTTAATGCACCGGTTGAGATGCCTTATTTCCAAAAAAAAATCGATACAAAAAAGATCGCGTTCAGTAGAACCTATTGATGAGGAATTTAAAAAAAATTAAGAATTCGTACCTATTGCTTGCTCATTTCATGCAACACGTACAAGATGATATTTTCTATTTAAATACGAATTCTTCTTTTGCTGCGCTCTACGATTGAATTCATGAATGAAATGAACCATGAACACGAATGAATTGTTGAACAATGAGAGAAGTTTCAGTCGAATAGACGCCAACTTGTTTCTCAAGTCCACCTGTTGCTAACTAACTTTCCAAGTGATAAAGAAATACCTACTGTTTAAGGAATAAGCTAACTGTTCGTTGTATAACATAGTACCTCATTGTCAAGGTCTTTGGTTATTTTCCCTTGAAGGGATAGGCTGATCATTTAGATGTCCTATGAATCGAAAGGCAGATGTTAAGCAACCTCAATTTCTTTCTACTTCCAATGAGCCTTTATCCTCCTAGGAGCTAGTGAATTGACACTGACACAGATAAAATTTACTAAGACTGAAAAAATTCTGTTAAGTTTCCACAAAACCTTTAATGAGGTCCCAATTTTAGAATTTTGTTATTCTATTTCGCATTCATCTCAGAGTAAGGTAAAGGTCTCGTAAATTGAAATAGGGTTATTGCGGATTTACATAGAAACGTGTGTTGACTATCTTACATGTCTAAGCTATCCACTTTCAACTTATCTTATGACTAACATTTACTATGATCGGGAAATATACGGCTTTAAAACAAATACGATAAAGTCTCCAGGAGAATTATAGAGACGATAATTTAAAAAAATCACACGATGTAATGTAGGCGTATAATATGCCTCTGCAACCCTGTCGGGGATAAAGACGTGACTGATAAAAATACTAAGATTATTTTCCCCTAAGTAGGTACATACCTAGTTGTTGGAACAGACTACGTCCTCCTTGTTGCTTCGTCCTTTGACCAGTAGGTGCGACGGTTAGCAGGTGAAATTGCTTGGGGTCATCAGATCCTGGTGGGGCTCCATGTCCATGGTTCCAGGCATCAAAGCGAAGACTTCGTATCAATCAACTCAGCCTATCGCAGTTCACCACTAGGTGTAAGCCTCTCTAAATTTAATATTAGGAGGACGTTGGGCATTTCGTATCACGTTGATCAGACGGATTGGTACAGTTAATATTTTCAGTATTCCTTCTATTCGCCATTACCTTGTCGGTTAGTCAGTAGGTGTACTAATTGCAGATAAGGTTGACGTGGGCCCTGAAGAACTCCACTGCCCTCTTTGAATATACTGATTAATGTCAACCGGCACACTTAGGACCTGTAATAAACTTTGACCGTAGTGCTTCCCTTTTGTTATATTTATTTTTTTATTAATTTAATTATTCATAAATCTTACAAGCTAACAGACATATGCTATCTAAAACGCGTACAAGATTAATTACCAACAAATTATAGATTATGTTGTAGTCATCATGGTCACAGTATGAAAATTACTATAAACCTCAAAATCACAAAAGATACAATAAGAATAAATTACAATGATAAATGTACGATGCAAATAATAAAATGTCGACTTCTGTGAATGATTTACAAATAATATGTTAAAATATATGTCATGGCAATATTATCAAATTAAAGATGCTTATGATACGTCATTTAAAATTATATGAAATTCACCGTACAAATGTCCCAGAGAATCGGCAAATATGTCCAGTTCGTGATGCTGAGCAAGTATGTCCCCAATACGCGCGGCGGGCCGCTCTAGCAGTCTCGGGCGGCGGCGTGGTGCCACCTGACCCCCTAAATCCGATGAGATGTTTCCGGGAACTAAAATACGGACCCGCTCTAGGATTTGAGGGCTATCGATACTATTACGAATTATCGAAAGATATTGAGCAACTTGAGACATTGCCCTTCTAAATCTCAACGTTTCCATATCGACCATACCTGAGACGAATATGGAAGGATAAAGGTATGGATAATATCCATACAGTTTGCTCCGTACATAGGCGTTGTATAATACCTTTGCAGCCCCTAGGTTATCGAATTGTGACGCAGTTCTCATAACAAATCCTAAATTTTTGTGCGCTAACTTGGTAATTTTGTTAATATGCGTGTGGAAATCTAGTTTAGAGTCTATAATTAGTCCTAAATCCTTAACCTCATAAATTCTATGCAAAGGAGCGTCTGTTAAGTTATATGGAATGATGATGGGTTGCAATTTTCGTGAAAATTATTTTAACTTCAAATATTTTATTATTTTGCGAAAATTTAAAAATACCATTAGCAAACCGTTACGGGCCGGAAATTGCACAAAAAGTGAAAGACCTTGAATGTTATCGGAAGAAGTGCGCGCGTATATCTACCTCACTTACATTTTTAAAAAAGTGCCGTGATGACGATATAATTCCTAATTGTGTTCGAATTAGGCCGCGTGATGACATCGCATTCTCCGGTAAAATTCTAAGACACGCGAGTGGTCGGTTACTGCGACAATTAATAAATAACAACCATGCAGAGTTAGACAAAGTGCACAGGGCGTTATATGTGTTACATTTGGAATGCAGTGAAGTGTTGACCGGGAGTGATTTCGACGTAATTGATCGCATAACATATGAACAGGCGGAGAGGACATACCAACTATGCAGTGCTACACACGATAAGAAATTCGACAAACTAAAGGTTTCTCAGAGCAAAATTTCGCACTTGCAGAATAAGGCTTGTTCCACACTATCAAACTTTAATGACACAGTGATCAATTTGTCAAATGTAGACTTAGACCAGACCAGCCAGTCCTAAATATACTGCAAAAGGGGTTAAATTACGCTCTCACACCGAGTAAAGGGCCGTATGAAAGTATTATCTGTGGGGTAGAGGAGGCTATCGCCCGCAACAAAGTACCTTTTGGTGAAGCTGAAATTCTACGACAAGACGTTTCCCATGTCTTACGTAAGGCACGCCTTCCCAAAAGCAATACTACCGCAGAAGAGCGAGAAGCTCTAGCCGCTTTGAGGAGCAATCAAGACATATTGGTACTTAAGGCCGACAAAGGCAACGCCACCGTAGTACTTCGGACTACAGATTATGAGGCGAAAATACGCACTTTGCTCGAGGACACACAGACATATAAGCAGGTAAATTATAATCCCACATCGAGAGTAACACGTAAAATGCGAAAATTGATCAAGGAGCACAAAGATGATTTCACAGAAGACGAGTTCAACCATTTGTACCGAGCAAAGATTACGCAGCCACCCAAATTATATGGCTTACCAAAAGTGCATAAACCCAATGTGCCACTGCGACCTATCGTAAGTCAAATTAACTCTCCCACTTACGATCTAGCAAAACACATTGCCAAAGCACTGCAGCCATTGGTGGAAAAAACACCGTGTTTTGTCAAAGATTCTCGCCATTTTGTGGACATGGTTAGAGACATTAAGTTGGAACCGGATGAGATTTTGGTAAGTTTTGATGTGGAATCTTTATTTACTAATGTTCCATTAGAAGAGTGTCTACTGATTATTGAGACTAAAGTGAGGGAGAATGATCTGCCGAACAGTTACACAACACTATTGCGAAGTTGCATAGAAGGATACTACTTCCTTTACCACAACCAACACTACCTCCAGATAGACGGCGTTGCTATGGGAAGTCCATTGGCACCAGTGGTTGCGAATATTTGGATGGAGCATATAGAAGACATGGTATTCCAGGATGCCCAAAGCCAGATCAGGTTGTGGAAAAGGTATGTAGATGACATTTTCTGCATATTTAAAGGCAACAGAGAGCAGGTGATTTGTTTTACTGAGTATCTCAACTCATTACATGTGAAAACACAGTTTACGTATGAGATTGAGAACAACAGATCATTATCTTTTCTCGACATTAAGTTAATGGTGAGAACTGATGGTTCCTTGGCCCATACTGTGTACCAGAAACCCACTCACACTAACAGATACTTGCATGCCTCATCGCATCACAACCCACTTCACCTAAAATCAGTAAGCACCACGCTCATCAAGAGAGCCAATGACCTCTGCGACCCTGAGCATCTACAGTAGGAGTTGGAGCATGTTCAGGAGATACTTAGGATGAATGGGTATGATACGAGTAGCAGGAAGACACGACGTGCACCGAGGAAGATGAAACCGGGTGTTGACCGTCAACCGGCTTATATGCCGTATGTGAAAGGTATAACGGATAAGATTGGATCGTGTTTACAGCAGTTCTCCATTCGTACAATATACAAACCGTTAGCCAAAGTAGCGAAGTATGTGCGAACACCAACGGACGTCATCCCTCTGCAAACACCAGGTGTCTACAAAGTGGATTGCAGCTGCGGTCGTTCATATATAGGCCAAACAAAACGAACCATAGCAGGAAGGGTCAAAGAACACATCGCAGCTGTGAAAAACCGTCAGTTCAACAAATCGGCGATAGCGGAACACCTCGAGTCGGGTAGTAATCACTGGATCGAACTCCATCAACCCAAAGTCCTCTCCACTGATCGCCACTATTATCCTCGTGTTGTGCGTGAAGCTATTGAAATTAGAAGATACAATAATTTCAATAGGGAAGATGGATTCAAGCTATCCGGGATGTGGAATTCAGTGATGAAAAAACTTGACCGTAGAAAACCTGTGCCAAACAAATCTGACGTAGTGAGTGAAGTGTGTCGCCGGCCTTATCCTGCATTATAATAATAATGGTGGGTAGCTACAAACAAAAGGAACTCCATGCATACTTCTCGGCCCTCACCATCAGTCCAGCCGCGACCACGGGCGCTGCAACGCGCTCGAAACGTCGGTGAATGTAAGTTCAAAATTGTTTCGTGTGAAGTCCCGAGTAGTATATAAAATATGAGTATAAACCGCGAAAGTTTAAAAATAAAATATCTTCTATATTCATAATTAGTCATTTTTTTCACTTTGTCTCTGTAATAGACAAACATGGCTTTATTAAATTCTTTACCTTCTTTCTTATATCTCTTGTGATAGAAATGTTTAAATTTAATATTTTTTATTATTTCAACGTTGTACCATTTTGGATATACGTATCGGCCTCTATACGTTGTTTGTTTTTTTACAGGTACAAAAAGACGTATGCATTCATATAACTTATCGTAGAACAGCTGAACAGCATTGTTAATATCGCTTATTGTAGACAATTCGGACCAGTCTATTTTAATTAATGCCTTATACAGACCTTGGAGATCAGCCTTGGGCCAGTTCCAAATTGGAATGTTATCCATGCGGGGTATTCGTTGTTTCGAAGTTTTCGCCACTGTTGGTATCCCAATGTACGGAAAAGTTATAATTACATCGAGCATAGGATGGTAATCATCAATTTTTACCAGAGGTTCTTCACCGAGTGATACCGCGATTCGATCAGGTTTAAAGTTGCCCAGTACGAGATCTAGCATACCACCACTATTATTGAATACAATGTTGTATTCAATAAAAAAGCAAAGTTAGTTTTTACATTGGCACTGCAAGATTAGAAATTAAAGTCACCTAAGATGAAAATATCTAAGTCAGGATAAGTACAGATCGCTTTTTCAATACATGTCAGAACATTTAAATATTGGTCATCCTTATACCTAGGAGGCAAATATTCAACACAGCATAAAAATTTTACATTTTTATATGTCAAATTAGCGAATAAAAATTCTTTGTCATCAGTCATATTATCAATGTCAGTTAATATTTTTACACTAAAGTAGTTACGAACCGCAAGCAGAGTACCTCCCCATCCACAATCACCTGCCCTATCGTGTCGTACTACATGAAAGCCCGGGGGGACAAGTTCACTGTCTGAGACAGAGCTCATAAGAAAGGTTTCTGTTAATGCTATAATATCATATTCACTTCGCGCAATGTTATTAAATAAAGTATTAGTCTTTGTCCTTAGGCCTTGAACATTTTGATAGCACAGTTTTATCTTATGGAATCGCGGTCGACACTTGGTAGTTGTTGCTCTAAGCCCGAAAGTTCTGTCGCCATGGCTTAACGCATATGTTTTTCGCCCAGTTATCGGGAGACATATCACTTTCAACTCCAAGCTTAAACGACGCGTAGTGCCCTCTAGATTTTAGCTTTTCTACAGTACTTTCATCACTGCCACACCTCTGAGTATCCCGGGAAGTGAAGATCGCGTCCGTTTGCGCCTTACTTCTTCCCAATTTCCATTATTAGTGTCTTCGCAGCCATAGCTTTTTGAGGCAGAACCCGATGCTGAAGATTCTGTCTGTTTGACCTTGTGAACACTCAAGACGGGCGCCACAGTTGAGACCTTTGTTGTAGCAGAAAAAGAAACCGCAGGCTTATTCTTTGAAGTTGACGTTATCTTAGGAGATGGGCACGACGACGCACTGCTAGGTGTCGGGCATTTGGTAACAGGCGTGGCTTCACAAGCCTATAGAATGTAAAGCTAGTTATCTTTTAGGTCTTCCGTTTCGCAAAGGACGAAAGAGGCGTTATTTTCTTTATCCAAGTCCCTCAATTTTATTTTTTTACTAATTTCGATGTAACTCTTCTGGGCTTGGTTTTTGCTGTAGATCGTGGTTTACAGGAATTACAGTAATGATAATTCAGACGGTATTAATCCCAAATTAAAACCAATCAACAGAAAATGATGCTGACGATGATGTTCTATAAATTATTAAAAGATTGAATAGTATTTAAGTAGATACTCCTATACAACTTAAAAACGATGTCTACCTACGTTTATCAACAATTATAGATATTGGGAAGCATCTCGGTGTAGACATGTGTGGAATTTCAAATATTTGTCGATGGCACTGAGACTTACTACAAACTATCTATAATCATTTGATATCCGTACGTGTGTTTGGTGTTATATACAGTAATTTAGTAAAGGTTACAGGGTTACGTGTCACAAGTTGAGAGGTAAGACGGCGGTAGCTACCAACAATGCCGAAAAATGAAAGTAAGAAGTCTAACGATAACTTTATAATATTATATACATGCTTTATATATGTATATACTTATTTGACTGCCTCGGTGGCGCAGTGGTAGTGCATGCGACTGCCGCGACTGAGGTCCGGTGTTCATTTCGCGGGTCGGAAAAAATATTCGTGTTATCCACAAAATGTTTGTTTCGGAGTTTGGGTGTTTCCTATGTATAATATGTAGGTATTTAGAAATACATAAGTATGTTTATCAGTTATCTAGATCCCATAACACAAGCTTATATTAGCTTACTCTGCTAATATAGCTTGTGTTAGATGTACGGCTAGACGGCGCTGTGTAAAAAAAAATTCTCACAGTATTTATTTATTTAACAGCTCCCAGTAGCCAAATATAACTAAACCCCAAGCTTCAAATCCACCTAGGATTATGCTTACTATAAAGAGGTGAAGAAGATTTAGTAACGGATAAATGAAATTGTATTTTATTATTATTTTAAAACTTTAGCGATGTATAC
Source organism: Thumatha senex (assembly GCA_948477245.1). Lineage (NCBI taxonomy): Eukaryota > Metazoa > Arthropoda > Insecta > Lepidoptera > Erebidae > Thumatha > Thumatha senex. Next base: position 8,706,695 of record OX419726.1, on the reverse strand, counting down.
ACATACTTAAATACTATTCGGGACTTGGCGCAAAATAATATTTACTTACATACGGAGACGTTTCAAACAATAAAGAACATAAATAACTAAATATCGTTGGGACGACTCACACATGCCATCTGATTCCAAACTAAGCAGAGCTTGCACTATGGTAACCAGATAACTGATAAATATACTTATATATTTCTAAGTACATACATATTATAGATAAATAACACCCAGACATACAATAAACCATCGTGCTCATCACACAAAGTTTTATCCTCAATCGAACCCACGACTTCGTGCGTAGCAGTCGGATACACTCCCACCGCGCCACAGAGGCAGTCAAACAGATACAATACAGATAATACATAATTTAAGAGAGTTTTAGCTGGACTAACGGTGAGGGTCGAGAGTATGCACGGACTTACTTTTGTATGTAACTATCTTCCACTATTATTATATTGAATGATAATATTGGCGACGCACCACACTAACTATGCACACGTTTTCTACGTTCAAGTTTCTTCATCTTGAATTCCACATCCCGGATAACTTCCACCTTCCCTATTAAAATTACTGTGTTTTCTAATTTCAATAGCTTCACGCGCAATATACGTGGATAGTAGTAGCGATCAGTGGAGACGACTTTGGGTTGATAAATTGCGATCCAGTGATTACTCCCCGACTCGAGGTGTTTCATTTATTGCCGGTTTCTTACATTCGGTAACGTGATTGCAATATTTTTTTTATGTCCTTGAAATTTACTATATAGGTACATAATATATATATATATAAAAGGCTAAATCACTGACTGACTCATTGATCACGAAATCTCTGAAACTACCGAAGCTATGAAGCTCAAACTTCGTATGGAGATTCTTTTAAGACGTAGTACGTAGTCTTTAATACGTAGGTTAGGAACGCTAAGAAGGGATTTTACGTAATTCTACCCCTAGGGAAGTAAATAAGCGATAAACGGTTGTATGGGAGTTCGTCATTTTCACAGTAAGAAACATGAATTTATGGACAACTGTTTTTAGTTACAAATAAATCGGTACGTGTATCGCGGTTTTGTAAAATTTTATCTATAAGGTGGTAAACAAGGGTTGAACATTAATATAGAAAATTTTTCATTTTCAAACATAGCAACACTTCTGTATAAAAAAACAATTACGTAAAAAGGAATTTTGATAAATTCTACCCTTGAGGGGGTAAAACAGAAGTTTTAATAACGGAATCATTGATCACGAAACCTATAAAACTAACAAAGCTACGAAGCCCAAACTTCGCATGGGGGTTCCTTTAAACGTGTAGGTTTCCCTTAAGAATGGATTTTTTTCTACCTCTAAGGAAGTAAATAAGCGATAAACCGTTTTATGGAAGTTCGTCATTTTCAAAGTTAGAAACATGAATTTACGTACACCTGTTTTTGGTTACAAATAAATGGTCACGTGTATGGCGGTTTTGAAAAATTTTACCTATAAGGGGGTAAAACAGGATTTGTATTAACTGACTCATTAATCACGAAATTCACGGAGCTAACGGAGCTATGAAGTCCAAACTTCGCATTGGGGTTCCTTCCAACACCTAGGTGCATATAAAGGAGATTTGCGAATCTTTGTGAGGGTGTAAATAAGGGATAAACGGTAGAATGGAAGATTGTCATTTTCAAAGCTAGTAATATGTATATACGTACCTACACCTGTTTTAGAAGAATCTCCTAAGGCCTGTATTACCAGCGAGTTCGGTGTTCCCACGGGAACCTAAACTACGTCAGTAAACTACGCACAGCCTAAACATTAAACATGGAAACCCGATATTTTGTGATAATATACTTTAAGTCTTTGGATAAGCTATAAAAACGGGATTCCCGATATTTCCATGGAAACGAGAACTACCCGGATGAAGCCACTCACAGTCTAAACTATCAAATATAGCTGAAATTTGGTGAAATTATTTATTAGGTGTCTACCTTGAATCAGCACTAAGAAAGTAATACTCAGCATTCCCACGGGAACGGGAACTACGTGGTTAAAACCATACACAACCTAAAGTTTGGTGAACGTATTCTTTACGTACCTACGTTAAATGAGCACCAAGAAAAAATCCCGGTATTCCCACGGAAATTTAATCTTACTTATATTAAAAATGTAAAATTTTGCCAAGATTTCTATATTATTTAATTACATTTTGATGAAAATCGGCATAAAGGTAGAACATTTCCGAAAGTTGATGCCCGCGACTCCGCTCACGTGAAGTCGTTAGTACACAAAAAAGGTTTTCTCGCGGGAAAAAATGTTTTTCCGGGATATAAAGTATACCCTATATATAACCCTATGCATTAATTCATATCCCGGTATATGAAATAACACATAGGGTCCTTATGTATTAATTCAGGAAATGTCTCGCACATGATATTTAGTTCAAGCAGTTTCGCCCGCGTGTATATTATTCAGTTGCAAATTACTCATAAACAAGTATTCCGATTTCATTCAGTTTGTTGTTGTTAAAATGCGAATACTTTAGAAGTTGTTTCATAAGAATAGCCTGTGCACCACTCTCTTTAACTAATGTCTCTTTTTTGTTTGTTTCTCTTATGTGGTGCTAACGAAGTTGCGAGGGTCAGCTAGTATCCATTATGGTGAAAAAATAAGTCTAATACAGCAACATGTTCTTGTAAAAATGTAAGCGCTGGATGTTTTAGTTAGGTATAATCTTATCTCAGTCCGTCGAGCTGCACTAAAGTGATAAAAGCGTTACTGAAGCCCGCTATGGATTTCGCGCGGTAACCTAAAAAAACGCATTTTACTGCATTATGTCACTGTTTATCACTACTGCACGTTGTCTCAACTTTTTATGTCTAAAAACACCATTCCTACATATAAACTAAGATTAATACACCAATTAAGCGAAGCGCTCGTGGCTCCGCGGTCTTAGTGTTCTGTAAACGATCACTGAGTTACGCAACTTTCACTATGGCTGGTACTCGGATGGGTGACCACTTTGTGGCATTTACATTTGCGAGCGTTTCCGTGCTTCGGAAGGCACGTTAAGCCGTTGGTCCCGGTTGCCAGTAAAATGGCAGTCGTTAAGCCTGGTTGAAGGCCTTATGGGCGGCTTAAAAATTTCAACAGCAGGTAGCCACAACCTGCGTCTGTCTATTTCAACACGGCAATGGGCTCACCACCTATTACGTGGGACAGGAATCCACGACAGGAGACACGGTGAAAAGTGGGCATATAATATGCCTCTGCCACCCCTTCGGGGATAAGTCGTGATGGATATTTTAATACACCAATTCTAAAAATTAATAATATGGCAAGCCGCCATTATTTGCATTCCCGCGCAAAACTTAAATATAGTTCGAACATAAAAAATTCAAATGATTCTCACTACACAAGTGACACTTGAAAAAAAATTTTACGACGTTCCTTCCTATGAACTATAAAGGAAAACTGAGATACATTTCCAGCTGACAGTTTGTTACGAATGTTGACACATGAGTTGTCCTTTATAGTCGTTCGGAAAACAAGTATACATTCCTATATATCTATAATAAGTTATCAGAACAGGAAACAGGAATAGGCCCGCCCTTTTGTTACATTTACTTACGTTTCGTCAGTTTCGTTTTATCGTTGAGCATATGTAGTATGTGCGTAGGCAGGCTATTGTCCCTGAGATTTCAAAGAACGGGCATGGCAGGTATTGTGAGTTTCTGATTTAATCGGCATTGACTGATAAAATAAAACCTTCCTACATAATTATTTAATTCTACGTATAGTAAATCTCAAACACACAATGCTTACGTAAGTTTTAATAATACAGAGTTATTTGTAATAAAATGCGGAAATAAATGTGCTGTTATTGGCTTATTTAGTCATATGAAGCAATGTTGCAGAAATTTTATAATACAACACATTAACAATCATCTGATAAAATATAGTGCCCAATGGTGTCCGATACCTTACTTCTGATCTATAATTGTAAAAGTTTCTTTAGAATAATAACCAGTGCAGCTTCCGACATACTTACGCTCCTCTTGAAAAAGGACCTCCGTTAGGTCCGATACTAGTCGGGCGATCCCGAAATATACACGTGAAAACTGTTGAAGAAACGTAGCAGTAAGTACTTGAAAACAAATTGCCTTTTTCACTTTAATAAAAATTTAGACTTTTTTGTATTTTTGGTAGGTAGAAGGTGAATGAATGCTAATTTTGGTTCAGGCTAGTTTTATGCTATGTGGCGCTGGCCGCCACATCCACAAGACCTTAATGAGGTCCCAATTTTGGAATTTGGTTATTCCGCATTCATCTCAGAGTAAGGTGAAGGTCTCATGAATTGAAATGGGGTTATTGCGGATTTACATAGAAACGTGAGTTGACTATCTTACATGTCTAAGCTATTCACTTTCAACTTATCTTATGACTAACATTTACTATGATCGGTAAATATACGGCTTTAAAACCAATACGATAAAGTCTCCAGGAGATTTATAGGGACTACTGTTCTGTACTGTTTTTAGATACTACCATAACTTATTAACGATTTCTACCTACGCTTACCAACTATTATAGATATTGGGAAGTATCACGGTGTAGACATGTGTGGAATTTCAAATATTTTACGATGGCACTGAGCCTTACTACTATCTAAAATAATTTGATGTTCGTACATGTGTTTGGTGTTTTATAGAGTTATTTAGCTATTACGGTTATTACTAAACACGGTTATTTTTTAATTTTTAGTTGCCTGACGTTTCGACCAAGTGGCCACAGCCGGTGCAACCTGGTCGAAACGTCAAGTAACAAAAGGTATGAAAAATGAATGCGTTTAGTCCCGGTAATAACTAATACACTTATAATAAAGAACAATACAGATAATACATTAATTTAAGAGAGTTTTAGCTGGATTAGGGATGAGGGTCGAGAGTATGCATGAAGTTACTTTTCTATGTAACTACCTTCCACTATTATTATATTGAAGGATAATACTGGCGACACACCACAATAACTATGCACAGGTTTTCTACGTTCAAGTTTCTTCATCCTGAATACCACATTCCGGATAGCTTCCACCTTCCCTATTAAAATTACTGTGTTTTCTAATTTCAATAGCTTCACGCGCAATATCCGTGGATAGTAGTAGCGATCAGTGGAGACGACTTTGGGTTGATGAAGTACGATCCAGTGATTACTTCCCGACTCGAGGTGTTCCTCAATTGCCGGTTTGTTACATACGGTGACGTGATTGCGACATTTTTTTAGTGATATTACATTTTTTATTTTTATTACCATAAACATAATGTCCATTATGATCAAAAAATAAGCCTAATACAGCAACGTGTTTATGTGAAAATGTAAGCGCTGGACGTTTTAGTCAGGTATAGTCTTACGTCAGTCCGTCTAGCTCCACTAAGGTCCACATTCCAGAACGTTTCTCAATACTCAGTCAACGCTTGAGGCTAGTTTATGTCTTATAAAATCTACTCTCAAGCGTCGATTGAGTATTGAGAAAGTTCTAGAATACGGCCTTAAAATGATGGAAGCGTTACTGAAGCCAGCAGTGGATTTCGCGCGGTAACATAAAGAAATAGCATTTCTCTGCACGGTGTCTCAACTTTTTATGTCTATAAATTCACCATTCCTACATGTAAACTAAGATTAATACACCAATTAGCGATAGAAATTAATAAATTAACAAGCCGCCATTATTTACATTCCCGCGCACAACTCAAATCATGATATAGTTCGAACATAAAAATTTCAAATGGTTCTCTCTACACAACTGACACTTGAAGAAACAATTTACGACGTTCCTTCCTATGAACAATAAAGGAAAACTGAGATACATTTCCAGCTGACAGTTTGTTAGGAATGTTGACACATGAGTTGTCCTTTATAGTCGTTCGGAAATCAAGTATACATTCGTGTATATCTATAATAAGTTATCACAACCGGGAACAGGAATAGGTACGCTCTTTTGTTACATTTAGGGACTTATGTTTCGTCAGTTTCGTTTTGTCGATGAGCATAGTATGTGCGTAGGCAGGTTATTGTCCCTGATATTTCAAAGAACGGGCATGGCAGGTATTGTGAGTTTACGATTTAATCGGCATTGACTGATAAAATGAAACATTCCTTCATAATTATTTAATTCTACGTATAGTAAATTTCAAACACACAATGCTTATGTAAGTTTTGAAAATATAATATTATGTAAATTTGTAATAAGATGTGGAAAGAAGTGCTGTTGTTGGCTTATTTAGTCATAAGAAGCAATGTTGCAGAAATTTAATAATACAATACTTTAACAATAATCTTACAAAATATAGTGGCAAATGATATCCGATAGCTCACTTCTGATCCATAAATTGTAGAAGTTTCGTTAGAATAATAAAATAATAAACAGCGCAGCTTCTTACGTGGCTTACGCTCCTCTTGAATAGGGACCTCAGTTAGTTAATTTCGTGCGATCCCGAAATTAAAACGTGAGTATAACCGTTTTCTTAGTAGTAAGATGTTAAGTGCTCCAACTTTTCATTTTCTAGCTTTACCCAACATGTATACCGACATACAAAAAATGTAGTTAAAATGTTTAATTAGCTAGAAAATGGCATGCTGCGTTGATTTGGTAATGTCCAACGAATGAGTGAGGAACGATTGTCGAAGAATATTTATTGTGCTAAGGTAGAAGGGGTAAGGGTACACCGAGACTTACGACTAAATCCTAAGAGAAATAGTATTCTCGATGAAATCAGTAAAATATGTATATAATATCCTTCGCAATCTATTTAAAATCTCGAACGTTTAAAGCTGAAATCGTAAATCACGCATGCCTTTCTTTTTGGAGACTACGAAAAAACATTTCTTATCCTTTCACTTTAACTTTTATTTGGGTATAGTTTGCCAGACTTTGACTTGACCCCGTTTTAAGAGCAAGTAAAGTATCATAAATATAACTAATGCAGTTGCCTAAATAGTGGTCTCATTTAGGTGACTTTTGGGAAAAACTTACTAGAAGGAAAACATGTGTGATGGTAATGAATTATAAATTTTTAAATAATTTAAATTTTTTTTCATTAGTACTTCTTAGAAATCCCTTTTTCTGTCGGTCATAATACTAGTACATAATACTAATACTAGCATTTGAATATGCAATAAATATGATTTTGTTAGATCTTATCAGAATTTTCGCTCCGCCGAATACCAGTGAAACGCACCAAAATCCTCACCTTCTTTGTCAGTAAAGTGTAGTAGCAAATAAGGTTGGTTTGAACTTCACCTTCAATTCGCATTCATTCACCTCTACCTACCAAAAATACAAAAACTTTGGAAAATCCAAAAGTGCACACTCGCATTGTATTACAAATTGAAATTAATTTACTAGAAAATAAACTTATTAAATAAAACGTTCTAACATCTATTGACATTCGAATTTAGAATAGTATTAAGAAAAAGTTTGAAAACGTAAGAAGTGGCAAGAAGTATATTATTCATGTAATAAGAGAGAGATAAAAAAAAATCACGAAAAAGAAACCCAGTAAATAAATTCTATTGAATTTCATAAATATCTTTAAAGCTGTTATCAGTTCAATCATGATAAAAAATAGGGTTCATCCTCAGTATAAGTGGAAGTTTATTCAAAAGGATTTATTTCAATTAATTGCGTATCTTTTTCTAAAACGTGCTGAAAAACAAGTGCACAGACCAACGGACAGCAGTACTAATAATTTAACTTTGTAATTTAATATGTCTATTTTTTAAAATACCCCTTTTTAATAACTTTAGAGATAAGAGCGATTTTATATTGTAAAATCGTCACATAGCACTATATTAGGTCTAAATTTTAATTAAAGTGAAAAAAGACAACTTGGTTCACAACGGGGATTGAACCTGTGACTTTTGCCAGGGCAATTTTCTAGCCACAGAACTACCCGAACTGTACCGAAACAAGTTGAAATCTCTATATTTTAATGGTCAATTAAGAGTATGACCAGAGTCATCTACCGACTTATCAACTCAAAGTCTAATCACGGTTGTTCCTGGTCTGATTAGTTATCAAAGCGGATTCCGGATTCCAAGACAGATATATTATATGTAACCAGAATTATCATTCTGGAGACGAGAGAGAGAGAGAGAGAGAAAGAAGAGAGATGTGTACTGGTGATGCGGTTTCATTTACACAATAGTTTCATTACTATGAATTAATAATTAACACAACATGTAATGTTGCAAGTTAATGTGGTCATTACTTTTACTTAGCACACTTTTTATGATCCAAAAATTCTATACAACGCCTTGTAACTTCTGACGCATTATCAAGCTTAATATACCATTAGTGTCATAAATACGATAATGAATATACCTATCAACGACGTTGGTTATTAAATATTTTTCCATTAATTTATGGTAGTTATACTAGTGGTTCTAGCGAGGTATCAGAAAATGTATGAGAAAAGAATGTTTCTTGAGTAATATTATAAATCATCGCTATAAATAGTATAAATTTGAAACGATTGGACTGATTTTAACGGGAATTTTACTGGCAGATTGATGATGTTATAATGAATAATTTAGGCTAAATTTTATACCCGAATTTCCAATGGACCGGAAAATACGCGGTAGACAGGGCGCTCGCTAGTTCATATGACATAAAAGTATCTGATTAAATCTAAACTTTAATTTCTTTATGAAGGTTTCAAAAGTAATAATTTATGGTTGATTAAGCTATACAAACATAAAAGTATTTAATCTTGGCTAAATTTAAGCCTTAAATGAATCCTTACTATCGAGCAAGTCATTAAAGCGGGAATACTACAAAGCATCTCGGATGCAGGCGTGTACTGAAAGAGAAAGATTACTCCGAGTTCGGTGCTCGTTGCTATGGCAAAGACCTGTTGCCGACTTTGCCGTACAGACGCCTACATCGATCGTTCGTGTATTAGGTACATATATACTAAAGATCCGTGTTCGATGTATTTGTAGACGTCAAATTGGATAGCGATTTAATTTTACAATTTATTTCTTTATTATTTGCTGAACACAGGTTTACAGAATGTTCATAGAGTAAATATATATGTATTTAAATAATGTTTTACACGGCAATGGGCTCACTACCTGTTACGTGGGACAAAAATGAATATGGTGAAATATGGGCGTATAGTTTGCCTCTGCCAATCCCTTCGGGGACAAAGGCGTGACAATATAGTATGTATTATAATGTTTGGGTTACAGAAAATAGTTCTGTTGCGTACTACATGCAAATAAATCCATAAACATTAAAAAAAGAGTATGTCTCTGAATAAGTACGAGTAGCTTGAATGTTTTCAAATAGGTAATCGTGACTACATTGTGTACCTATAGTCTAAGATTCCACTGGAGTCTGCTTAATACAACGTATCATTACTATGATCGTAATAGGAACGTCTCAGATAATAAAAATTGCACTGAAACTATCAGACTAAATCCACTAGACCGGTATGTCACTGATCAACACTGACACGTGCCATACACGGAGCGTTAATTATTGTCGGCGAGAATATTTTGCATGACATACCGCTGCATGTAGAAGGTAAAACGATGAGCTTGAGAGATGAGAATTGTTGTTTGTTGATTTTTATTAGATTCCTTCTTTTTTCGATAAAAATTGTGTCATCAGTGTAATAGTTATTTTTATAATAGATATATCAGCACGTCCATTTCAGGAAGTCCAGGCAAATACCAATACGACAGGTAAACCAGGTTACACACGGTGTTGGTTCACAGAACGCCTTTGATCCAAAATCAAAATCATTAATATTTTTATTCATGTAGACCATTTTAGGCACACATAGTCCTGACAATAATTAAAATGAGAGTGATTCTAGTTCAGTTAGCCAGTTCCAAGGGCAGCCCATCCTTCATGGCGAAGAATCTGGCAAGAAACTCCATGGATGCTCTTTTAAAATATATGTATGGCTTACAATATATTAATTTACATTGTTCTTTGGAGTTATGTGAGAACAGTTGACTACACTTAGTTTGCCTTAAATTTAAAAAACGTAATTTTATTACTTAATACTTATAAATGCTATCACAGCTATGAGCAGACCAGTCCCAACAGACGGCACCTGTTCACGGGTATGACGCATATTTCAGCCATCGCCCTACTCAACCGTATAATAGGGAATAGGGCGACCCGACACATACGCCACCACTGCCAGGACACTATGGCGAGCATACTCAAACTGCACAACAATGATAAAGTCAATTTTAAAATGGTACATAATAGTCTACATGGTGCTCACATAATAACAAACTTAAATTACACATATTGGACAAAACGTAAATAAAAAAGAAAATACGATTGTTATACATGTCAAGATGATTAACATACGTCTGAGCACATATTAATAAAAATTTGATGTCATAAAATGTATAAATTACATACAAAAGTACGAATAAGTCAATTAATAAAATAAAATAACAAATGGTAAAAGAAAAAACAATTATTGCTAGAGGGTTGCAGTGTGCAGGAGGGGCTCGTATGCCAAGCGTCATTATCTTCTATCCGTTTTAGCTTTATACGTTTATAGCACGGTCATAGGATGTTCAATGTTCTGAATGTGTTGGCAGTCCTTAATACATGGATGGTGTTGAAACGAAATTTATATTATGTTTAAACAGTAGTAATACAGGTACGTTACATTATATTTCGTACATTACACGTATATCAAGTGAATGAAAAATGACACGAATATGTTTGCATTGAAATATTCACTATCTGGAAATAGAAGTTATAGGGTAAAATTATTGTGTTACATTTATTTTAAAATAGTTTAACATGTAGCGGCGTATTTTAAGAAAGTATTTTCTTGTTTACTATGTTTCGTTTGTAATATTCAATTTGTGCCTAATGATTCGTAGAGCATGTTTTATATACTACTCGGGACTTCACGCGAAACAAAATTCTACTTACATTCACCGACGTTTTGAACGCGTTGCAGTGTCCTTGGTTGCGGCTGGACTAAACTAAACGTCGGTGAATGTAAGTAGAATTTTGTTTCGCGTGAAGTCCCGAGTAGTATATAAAACATGAGTATACACCGCGAAAGTTAAAAAATAAGATTTTTAGAGTAGGTAGGCTTTTGTAGGAAATTTAGGTTTTATTTTATGGAAAGCCTACACACTAATTTACATACTATTTACATATCGCTACTAGATCGATTGATCTAATCTATCCATAATTTTATTTAAAAATGGAACCTATGAATGTCAGCTATAGCAATATATGAGATTGTCCAAATGATGGATTAATTTGGAAAATCTCAATTTTTGCATTATATAATTACAATTTTAAATCTACACGGACAATATTTTGACTACAAGTAGCAGCTTTTGTTTGCCGTCTGTCCTCCCAACCAAAATTAATCGTTGCCTCGTTAGATAGACAGCGGTTGAGATGGCTTGGGACCCGGAGATCTTGGCAGCGAGCTCATTACTGGACGTAAGGAGTTCCTATTATTACCATGAATAACAATGATTTTCTTATAATTATGAAGGTATACTGCAAAAAGTAAAGTAGTAAATAGGTTTAAAATGAACTTCCTAGTGACTTTCGGGCTTCTTAGAAAATAGTGTGTACGGAACTTTACTTGCCGTAGTACAGTAAACAATCACATTTATTTTCTTTGTGTGTATTATGATAAAGTTTTGTTTGCTCTTTACTATCATCTTGATACAATCGATTTTGTTCGAATCACATCTCTGAGTTCTCCTAGGTAATGTAGTTTTATAGGCTAAGTCGATGCAGTCGCAAAGCATAAAGCTTCGCGAGGACTATCTAATGGTGCGGAGAATAAGTTTTCTATGTGTAACTCAAAATCAGCGTTCGTCACAATCTGGTATTTGTCTTGTTGAATCGTATTAACTCAAAAATTATGAAATGATATCTCAATCAGTTATGGCATTACCAACATTTCGCCGTTGAAGCTAATTCAAGGTCTACTTTCGTGATCCAATGCTTTTACTTGTCACATTCTCCCGTAGTGCGGAATCCACATTGACACCAAAAGGTGATATATTCTTATTGGAGCAAGGACATAGACAAGGAGTAAAAATTAAAATTTGTAACAGCGCCATCTAGTCCAAATAAAGCTAATATTAACTTGATTTATGGAATCTAGACGACTCACAGACATATTTTCATTTTCTTTCTTCTACCTGGCGTTAGTCCCGGCTTTGGCCAGGGTCCGCCTTCCGACTGAGCTTCCTCCACTTTGCCCGATCTTCAACATCCATTTCAGTCAGGCCATTGGCTTTTTTTTTTGTTTGGGACTAATCCCACCCACATTCCCATTACTGTGACTCCTGTAAACCAGGATCTACAGCAATGACCAAAACGCCAGAAAAGTTATACCGAGATCGAGCTGATCTCGTTGATGTCCCAGGAGAAGTTAGCATGTCTTGAAACTCGCAACGAAATAAATCAGAAGATAATGTGAGGAAGTAAGAAAAGAACGTAATGCCTCTTCCCTCCTTTGCAAAGCGGGAGACCTGGAAAACAACTAGGTGTAAATCCTATAGAAATAGGGAAGCACCACCGTAATAGTATATTACGGGTCCTATGTGAGCTATGTTTGATTCCAGTAATATGTATGGCAGAAACGTTTAAAAGCACGAAAATTCACCCTCGATGCCACGAGATCCGCATAGTAAACTACTCCCGACGTTACTTGTAAACAATTAGAATAGAATCGAATAAACTTTATTGCACATCAATAACAAACACTCATGTTAAGAGATAACAGTCTTATAAATGTACAAAGGGCGGCCTTATCGCTAAAGAGCAATCTCTTACAGGCAACCTTTGGATGGAGAAGATTGTCAAGGATCTCTTGGGAAATGGGTAGCAATTAGTGTTTTAAATTTATATGGAACATGAATAACTAATAAATAAACAATTAAGCATATAATATCGCTAATTTTGCCAAATGCTACACTCCCAAAGTATATGATGGGCGGTCTGATCATATTTGGCGTCAGCAGTTGAACACTGACAGAACGGTGACTCAACCAGCTTAAACGAATGTAATTTGCTCCTAAAGTTACCATGTCCCGTAAGAAATTGAGCAACACAGTGATCAACCTCCAGCCAGGACATTCCTAGGCGTTCACGAACGTCTGGGAAAAACTGGTAGAGGTGGCGCCCTTTGATGGAAGTGTTCCAACGCAGCTGCCATTCGTCTAAAAGTTCTTCACGTACATTATCACGATACAGTCTGGCATTTCTATGGCGATCTCTTTCTAACAAAAACCTATCATCCATGCCATCCTTAGCCGAATAGTATAAAGCCGCGCGTCTCTGAATTTCGAGGTCAACCGGGAGGACCCCTGCCATCACCGGCAGAGCCTCCGTGCTAACCGTCCTGTAGGTCTTGCATAAAAATATCAATGCAAGACGTTGACTTTGCAGTAAACGTGCAGCATCAATAGTAGCCTTATCTGCCCATACCGGCGCCCCGTAACACATACAGCCTAGATAAGTGGCCCCGTAAACGACATTCAGTGTTTTGAACGAAAGTCTCCATGTAGCAGTAGATATTCTCGACAACGCATAAAAGCTATTTTTAGCCTTTTCACCTACAGTTTTTATGTGCTCAACGAATGCAAAATTTCTCTCTAAAATCAATCCTAAATAGCAAACCGAAGTTTTATTTTTAATGTAAACGTTATTGAATTTAATGCGCGGTGGTACTTTCAAACTTCCTTTTAAAAGTAACTGAAATGTTTTGTTGGGTGCAAAAAATAACCTGTTTCGTACGCCCCACTCCGCAACGTGTACGTGTGGGCCAAGCTCTCGAGTCCCGCACGAGTATTCGACTGAACGAGCAACATACCGTCATCGGCGTATCCTGTCATTGAACAGCCCTCCGGTAATGGAAACTGAAAAAGTCATCAAATCCTAATTTCCTCAAGTGTGGGCCTAGCACAGACCCCTGAGGACAGCCTATTGTTAACGTTTTGGTAGCAGAATAATGACCTAATTTTAAAGTTATTGTACCTTGTGAAAAATATGAATAAATAAGAGAGATGTCACGGACACCAAGACTACCTCGGATGAATGAGTTGCGTATGCGATGGGATCGCGTTACGCCGCTCATCCACCTTAGCATCTTCATTTCCGTGACGCGAAGCTCCTGAGTGTGTCTGCTTAGTGCTGGCCAACACTCGCCGCCGTACAGGAGGACAGGCCGTATGATGCATTTATATATCTGCCCCTTGAGCTTCAGAGGCATTTTGCGGTCGCATACAGCGCCCGTAACCTCGCGCCACTTCGCCCAAGCCGCGGCTATACGTGCTTGGACATCGTCGTCCACTAGGCCAGACTCGTGCAGCACGGATCCAAGGTACCTGAACGTACCGGACTTTGTGATCGAGTCCGAACCTATTCGGATGGTGTTTGAATCCGTACTGCCACAGGACATGTACTCAGTCTTTGCTACATTTAGTCTCAAACCACCGTTTTTCAGCGTCCTTCCAAATATTGACTTTGCGCTCAAGATGGACTTTGCTCTAATTAACGAGGGCGATGTCATCGGCATACATCATTAGCCATGGCGGCTGATCTTGGATGTTTGCCGTAACTACATCGAGCACCACGTTAAACAAGAACGGGCTGAGAGCCGAGCCTTGGTGAACGCCAACAGATATTGGAAAGCCATTGGATTCGCCAACAGCGGTTTGAACCGAGGACACGGAATCGCGGTACATGTCTCTGATAGTGTCAATATAGGCCTCGGGAGTGCCCCTGAAGCGAAGTGCTCACTAGATGGACTGCCAAGGTATACAGTCGAAGGCCTTCTGCAGGTCTAAAAAGGCCATATGCAAAGTTCTCCTTCTCTCTGTGTAAGCCTCAGCCAGAGTCCGTAAGGCAAACACTGCGTCCATGGTGCTGTTACCCGCCCGTAAGCCATATTGACACCCAGAGACAGTGCACTCGCCACGGAGCCGTGTGTCAATGATGCGCTCGAAGAGCTTCATAGTGTGGCACATGATCTTGATACCGTGGTAGTTACTACAATCCTGTACGCTACCTTTGCCTTTGTAAACAGGAATAATCAGGCTAAATCGCCACTGGTTTGGCATTTCCTTGGTGATCAGGACGCGGTTAAACAGATCCGTCAGAAGGTCCACACCATGTGGGCCCATCGCCTTCCTCATGAATCACGGAAAGGAATTGGCACATTGTCTGGCCCGACTGATTTCCGGTTCATCATGTGGCGAAGAGCAATGCGGGTCTCGTCGGGGGAAATGGGGGAAATAAGTCCAAGGTTAGGAGGTGGTTCGGTAGGAAGGTTATGGGGGTGCTGTTTGTTAGACAGCTCCGCGAAGTATGTACACCATCTCTCCTTAACAGAGGGGGCATCATAGAGCAGCTTACCCTGGGCGTCCCTTACACAGAGACATTTGGTAATGTCCCGAGTAGCTTTTTCTCGGGCACGCGCCAGTTTAAAAATAAGCTTGTGGCCCCTCCGCAGTTTCCAACTTGTCGTATAAGGGCGACAACCTTTTGCTGCGGGCTCTGGCTACAGCTTTTTTGCAAGCGCGCTTAGCCGCACAATATGCCTCCTTGTCCTTCGGACAGTTGGACCCTTGCCACTGCTTAAATAAACTCTTCTTCTTCCGAGTCGCCTCCTGCACCCCGTCATCCCACCACCACGTCTCCTTGTCTATGGTGCGGCCACCACGAGAAGTGCCAAGGACGCGCTTACCCGCAGCGGTGATTGCTGAATGGATCCGACACCAGATTTCTTGAGCGGACTCATGCGGAGCACTGATGCCGAGGTCCTCGACCTCCGCGATGAAGTCCGACTGTTTAGGACCATTAAGTAACCACCACTTAGTGCGAGGTTTGCGTTTCTCGATCACTTTCTTCTTTGGCACGACCGCAAACTCCAGGACAAGGAGTCGGTGTTGAGCCGTTTGGCTTTCGCCTGGAATGACTTTGCAGTTGGTAACCTTTCCAATGTGGCACCGTCGCACCAGCAGGTAATCTATCTGGGTTGAGTAGGCACTCCCAAGGAACGTAACAAGATGCTGGGGCTTATTCTAAAAGAATGTGTTCGCGATGGCTAGGTCAGACACAGCGCAGGTCCTGAGTATACGGACTCCCTCTGAATTTTGTTTGCCATAACCAAAACCATCGTGGACACGTCCGTGCTCTCCAGCAAACTGACCCACGTGGCCGTTGAGATCCCGCCCAACCAAAACACCCTCGGAATTTGCAATAGCGCGCAACACGTCCTCGAACTCCTCCCAGAAGGCCTCCTTTTCAGACTCACAGCAACCACTTTGAGGAGCATAGGCGCTGATAAGGTTCGTTACCGAGCCCCCGATCAGCATCCTAACTCGCATCAACCGGTCGCTGTATCGGTCTACTTCAAGGAGTCCATCATGAAGGTCCCACATCATGAAGGACAGCACTACGGCCACTCCATACCTGCCCGACGGTGATCCGGCGTACACTAGCCGGTACCCCTGTCCGATGTCACGGGACTTATTCCCCTTCCAGCGCGTCTCCTGAAGGAAGGCGCACTGAACCCGACGCTTCGCAAGTACGTCCGCGAGTTCTCTGCAACGTCCGGTTAGGGAGCCAATGTTCCAGGTGGCAAAGCGGAACTTTCTTTGGGTACTAACTTCTTTATCCGTGCCCGTACTTGACACGGTAGCACTAACCCACTTGTCGCAGGTTTAGGGCGATGTGCCTGCGCGTCGTTATGCGGCGACGCCCTAGCCCGAGTACGCTTTCTTAACTTGTCCCTATCCATATTTGTATTTGACTGAAGTTGGTTTTAAGTGGCGCGACCAGCCGTCCGACCCCCACAACCCTACGAGAGGGAAACCAGGTTCGCCAGAGCCTCGTCCGTTGATCAGCAGGGTGCACCGCTTGCAGGTAAGGTTGGCTTGGATCTCTAAGATGTAATTAAACCCCATACACCCCAGATTTTTATTTTCTTTATAAATACATATTATACATAGAAAACATTTGAAGTTCATAATAAAACTTGCACATTACACAAATCCTAGTTCACCTACGTCCTTAATTAGTCTACTATTTAGATTGAGTCCGAGATTACCAGGACTGTAATTGGTCGAGCTAATTAGTGTCTAGCACTTAAGACCTTTTAGCCTTTTTAATACCACCTCACTAAAATGGGCAACTGGTTCAAAATTTCTTCCAAATTTAACATCTAAAATAGACACATTTTATTAAATTTATTCGGTCCTTTAGACCCACCCCAGGTCCGTGCTTCGAAAGGCACGTTAAGCCGTTGGTCCCGGTTGCCAATAAAATGGCAGTCATTAAGCCAAGTTGAAGTCATTAAGCAGCCTGCGCCTGTCCATTTCAACACGGCAAAATGCATACGGTGAAATGTGGGCGTTTTATATACCTCTGCCTACCCCTTCGGGGATAAAGGCGTGACAATATGTATGTATGTATTTAGATTAGAGATCTAAATAGTAGACTCTTATTTTATCCAAAAAAATAGCAATCTACAGGGCTGTTGGAAATTGTAAGTCAATTACTTTAGTAAAATATTTACGGGTTTTATCTGCGTCTACGTAGTGTTTGAACATTTTACAGCTCAATAACAATATACTGTCACTGGTTATGAAACGAGACTCGTAATATTATCTGGGGTAATTGCAGAGTCTATAAGCTCACACTTTTATGAATTCAATCATCATTTATTGCAAATTACTCTATCTACGTCAGTGTTCTATATTTACAACTAGTGTTAACTTAGAGTTTGACTGCCTCTGTGGCGCGGTGGGAGTGCATCCGATTGCTACGCAAGAGGTCGTGGGTTCGATTCCCACCCAGGATAAAACTTTGTGTGATGAGCACGATGGTTTATTCTGTGTCTGGGTGTTATTTATCTATAATATGTATGTATTTAGATATATATAAGTATGTTTATCAGTTATCTAGATCCTAGAACACAAGCTAATATTTAGCTTACTTTGGGCTAGATGGCGCTGTGTGAAAAGTGTCCCACAATATTTATTTATTTAATATTTATTTATTTAAGAGTTCGGTTTTATAGAAAATGTATGACAATTCATAATTTTTCTGTATGATTATTCTTTTTAATCCATATAAATAAAAATAAATCGCAAAATATGTTGCTAAGCACAAAATTCGAAAACGGCTCTCTCCAATTTTGCAATAAAATATTTTATATTTGATGATTGATTATAACTAATGAAATCAGGCGTTACTTGGCAAAAATTAAATGAATTTAATGAAACATTCATTTATTACAATACGATGGTACATAGTACAAACTCATACAATGTCATGTACATGATACAAAATTTGCATTGACCACCGTACTAGGCAATCTTCTTCATTGTAAAGCGAACGAAATATAAATACTCACTGCTTTTGCTTTTAGTAAATCCCTTTTCTTCACTCCACTCGTTCGGAGGACTAATCCTCCGATGCAATAAGATGGAATGACGCATGAGTGTGTTTGTTGGACTGCTCCTTGCCCCATTTATTACTAGTGGTTCTGTGAACCGTAGACTTCGGAGTAAATTGAGGAAAAAGGCTAAACATACAGTTTTGAGCGCTCTTGCCAACCACTTCGGGACCATTTTCCCTCTCCTGCCTCCATGTCCCCCCCGATCGAAAAACCCCCTCGCTAAAAGTTTTTGGCTAATTCAAGGATTATCCATGCCAAGCTGCATGCAAATCCGGTGAAAAATGCGACCTGTAAACTGAATGGACGGACGAACGGTCGGATATCGATAGCATTTTTCCCGTACCAGTGGACTTAAAACGGAGACTTTCGCCTCCTCAGTCAATTATTGTATGATATTTTATAACCATTGAAGTCAATATTGATATAAAAATTTAAGTTTAATATTAATTTGAACACTACCGCTTTTTGGAATTACATACTTGATTTCTTGAATGTTTTTTTTATCTAAAGTTAAGTAGAGCTCTCTAACGATTATTTGTAAAGTTAATTTATAAATATTTAGCTTAATAGGTGTGGTTTGTAAATATAGGAAAATTATCTTCCTGTATTTACATACGAAATTCAATAAATTACACTCAATTTCTCTCAAAATTTTACTTTATCTTCTCAACTTTAGCACCATAGATACTTCGCTCAGCATTATAATGAGTATAATCTACTCATTTAGTCACCGGAACAACGCAAAGTTACACAGATCATTCAAAACTGGATTAGGGAAGATCTCCTTAACCGAATTATTCTTAACAAGAATATCCGTCTTTAAACCGGATCGAGGCAATTTCAATTGTGTAGAACGCTGCAAAAAATGCGGTATATGTATGAGTTTTAAATTGTATTTTTTTTATTTGGGACTTATCCCACCTGCATTCCCATTACTGTAAACCAGGATCTACAGTAATGGCCAAAATCACAAAAGTTATACCGACCTTGATCTCGGTGAAGTCCCAGGAGAAGTTAGCATGTCTTGGAACCCGCAACGCAATTAATCAGAAGATAATTTGGGGAAGTAGGAAAAAGAACGTAATACCTTTTCCCTCCTTTGCAAAGCAGGAGACCTAGCAAGCAACTAGGTGTAGCGCCACGTTAATTGTATATTACGGGTCCTATGTGAGCTTTGTTTTTTCCAGTAATATGTTTAATTATGTAGACTCGTTTTATGGCACGAAAATTCACCCCTGATGCCACGAGATCCGCATAGTAAACTACTCCTGATGATACTTGTAACCTACTTAGCATGTTATATCGCTCGTTTCTCCAAATGCTACACTACCAAAGTATGGTGATGAGTGGTCTGATCATATTTGGCTAAAGCTGTAGAACACTGACAGAACGGTGACTCAACCAGCTTAAACGAATTATATAGCTCGTTTCGCCAAATGCTACACTACCAAAGTATGGTGATGAGTGGTCTGATCATATTTGGCTAAAGCTGTAGAACACTGACAGAATGGTGACTCAACCAGCTTAAACGAATGAAATTTACTCCTAAAGTTACGATACGAGTAAGAAATTGAGCAACATAATGATCCACCTTCAGCCAAGAAATTCTCAGGCGTACACGAACGTCTGGAAGAAACTGGCAGAGGTGTCGCCCTTTGATGGAACTGTTCCAACGCAGCTGCCATTCGTCCAAAAGTTCTCTATAAAGTCTAGCAAGTCTATCTATACTGCGAATAGCAAGTCCCTGCAAAGCATCGAGCGCGTCTATTAAGTACCTCGCGGAATCGTCAAGAATTTCTACTTTATCCTGATTCAAATAGTCAATCGTTTGACGAGCGCTATGTGAGCTTGCGTTGTCGTAGTGCAGGTTGATGCGTCGCTCTGAGTTAGATTTTCAAAGTTCGGCGATTACTTATAGTAAACAAACTGTGGTATACCAATCTGCGTTAACCGTTCTATGATCTTCAAATGCAATGGCCGGTTTTTTGGAAATGCTGGATGGACCATCTTCTTTGAAATGCTTCGAGAACGAACAACTTTAGTCGGCTTTGGCTAGTCTTGAAGGACCCAGATTGTAGATTGTTGTTTGGAATCAGGATCGTAGGCATAGATCCAAGATCCGTCACCACTGATGATGTTGTAGACGTGATTTGACTCTCCTCGGCTGAACCTTTGCAGAGTTTTCTTACACCATCTGACGCGGACCGCCTTTGATCGTCGGAAAACAGATGCGGTATCCAAAGGCAAACTAGCTTTCACACACCAAGCGCATCATGCAAGATCTTCTGAATGGTTGTCCCTGAGATGCCTAATAGAGACTCTATCTCTCGATACGTCACATGACGATCTTCGAGAATTAGTTGTCTCACAGCAATGATGTTATCTTCAGTGAAGGCGGATTTTGGGCGTCATTCGCTAACATTAGTATGTCCACACTGGAATTCTAAATACCAGCGTTCGACAGTCCCCAGACATGGGGTTTCATCACTCAACACAGAAACCTCTTCAAAACACTGAAACCGTGTCAGGCCCCTTCTAAAGTTGTACAAAATTATTGCACGAACATTTTCCTCAGAAAGATTTAATTTCGTACGTAACCTGACAGATTCCAACTGACGCTGTGACTAAAGAATATCATTAATCAAAATACTTTCAACTGTTTTAAGATTCAATATTTAAACACATTCGAATATAGAACAGTTCCAAATTCAACATTGCCGGTAAATATGGAAACGACAGAACTTAAAAGGCATGCCTAGTATAAACTTTCAAATGCATTTAGTGAAAGTGCATTTTTTTATTAATAAGAAATGACATAATTCCTTATTATACAACAAATGCACTTTTACCTTTAAATAAAGGAAAAACAGACTCTTCAATTTTATTTATCTGTATAGAGTTCTGTACACAATTAGTTACAATAAAAAGATGTAATGATAAAGGAAATAATTGAACAAGTACAGCTTATTTCTTTAAGAAGTCCCCTTTTCCAGATTATCGGCGAGAAGAGAGCATCACGAAGTAGACAAGTCACTAAAAACAATTACAATAGTTCAATTTATGTAGGAAACATAAATAATATTATATTATCAGAGTGTTGCAAACGCGTTTTTATTTTTCTTTCTTCACGCTGTGTAACTGAAAAGGGGTAGTCAAAGAGGGCAGATCGCCAGACTTCGTATCCCATCATGGATCCAGCGTGAAGATAGTTATGTAGTTGAGTTTTTTTATATTTGTGAATAAAAGCGCACTCAAGTGGCACTTTTTCAATTCACAATAGTTTCCTTTTAGCGCTTGATATAAATATAAATAAAATAAATAAATATCGTTGGGACAACTCACACAACGCCATCTGATTCTAAACTAAGCAGAGCTTGTACTATGGTAACCAGATAACTGATAAACATACTTATATATTTCTAAATACATACATATTATAGATAAATAACACCATATGATTGTTCCACCCATTATTTGCAAAAAATTGTAATTATTTTCACACTTTTTAGATTATACGCCTATACAATGTTAGTATTGGTATCAACTTTATTAGTATATTTCACCTGCTTATGCCTAAAACATAAATAAAAAGTATAATTTTATGAAATATGCAATTGTTAAAATTCAAAGGTCTTGACTTTTAACGTGACTTTTGAATATGTCTCAAAAGTCATATTCAAAGGTTAAATACCTATTTACATTACATTTTTAATACGACCGTGCACATTATCGATGCATTAAGTATTGCTAGTGTAGCTCAATTAAAATTATTTAACAGCAGCTCAATTTAAATTATTTAACAGCAGCCATTACTTAAAAACACAGATGGATTCCCCCTGAATAAAAATGTAACAAATGGCACGGCAGCAAATGGTTCGCAGTAGTAATTTAGCATTTCAAATAATAGCAAATCTGACAGAGTACCTACCATTAACTTTAGATTTAATGTCTTTCAAAATAAAATCGGTTACGAGCGCTTTGATGGTGAGATCGTGTTACAAAGTTTGTCTATTAAATCGAAGTAAGTAGTTGCTTGCAAAGTTTATTCAAACTATTTTTTTAAATAAATAAATATCCATCAAGCCTTATCCCCGAAGGGGTGGCAGAGGAATATTATATGCCCACTTTTCACCGTGTGGATTCCTGTCCCACGTAATAGGTGGTGAGCCCATTGCCGTGTTTAAATAGACAGACGCAGGTTGTGGCGACCTGCTGTTAAGGTTTTCAAGCCGCCCATAAGGCCTTCAACCAGGCTTAACGACTGCCATTTTACTGGCAACCGGGACCAACGGTTTAACGTGCCTTCCGAAGCACGGAAACGCTCGCAAATATAAATGCCACAAAGGTGTCATCCATCCAAGGACCAGCCATAGTGAAAGTTGCGTAACTCAGTGATCGTTTACAGAACACTGAGACCGCGGGGCCACAAGCGCTACTTTTTTTTTATTTTTTTTTAAATTATTTTTTTATTATAAATCTTTTACACATTTCTATTAAATATTGCCCCACAAAACCGTGTTATCTGTGTTGTCTGTGGGATCAAGTCTCCGTACATTATACTTACTGTATTAAATACTATGTGTCTAGATCAGTAATCTAATAAAATAACACCTAAAACTAAGCCTATTTCTATCTTCACTTATCATTATATAATAAACTAAAGAGTAAAATAAAGTTATCAAGATGACAGACTATCGAGATAATGTCTTTTTAATTTACTTGTAAATAACTTAATATTAATAATATTAATGGGCATATAATATGCCTCTGCCACCCCTTCGGGGATAAGGCGTGATGGATATTTATTTTTTATTTTTTTAACTTAATATTACTTTCTGATACAAGTATCTTTGGCAAACAGTTCATTAGATATGGCAAACGTTTTTTAAGTGTTCTGTCATCATAATAATTCTTTATCCTGGCCACAATAAATTTCCCAGATGTCATGGAGCGTGTACCATAACTATTGCTTACTCTTTCCAAAGCATACTCCTGACTGCCATATTGTTTACAGCTAACAGATATTTATGTTTTAGCCTAACGGGTAAAATATTACATATTTTAAATAATTTTGTATAGTCCTTTTTACATTTATCTTTAGTTTTTTTTAACGAGGAATTTTAAAAATCTTAGAAACAATTTTGAAAAGCAATTAGTATGCTAACTTTTTCTAAATTTAAATTTTAAAGTGGAAATTTAAATTTAAAATCTTTTCTGTAATGAGTCTATTTTATCTATGTATGATTTGAAAGTTAGACCATAACAATCTAGGGCATAACTCAGAATAGACTCCACTAGTGACATATATATACATCTTAATGTGCCCAAAGGTATCCTAAAGCTTAAGTGGACCTGACCGGTTTCACCTTACGGCTTTTTAAGAAAATTTAAAATGCCGTAAGGCGCAACCGATCAAGTTTAAAAAAGTAAATAAGTGGAACAGCGCAAGTGTTTATATTCAAAATGTGTAGTAAGTTTCACAAAGTGCCATCAATCAACAACATAAACAACTAAGTTAAGTTAATCAACTAAATTAATTGGTGGGTTTTGTGTGTAGTAATTCATATTTCAACTTTAAAATGACATTCCACTCTCCAGTCTTAGCATAAATAAATGACAAAGGGAGAAAGCCAAGTGACAATGTTGCACGTGCTGACAAAACTCTAAATCATAGAGAATTGATATTTTGTTAGAATTTTGTACCCGTTTGTACCCATGCATAAACTTTAACTAAAAAATTTAAGATTACGAGAAATTAATAGGGCGCTTTAGTAGACCTTAGTAGTCAGTAAAAATGGTTTTCGAATATTCATACCTACCACAATTATTAAAAACTACACACACTCCATACGTTATGCAGTTAGCTCAGATGGTAATACTCAGATTTATTTTATATCCTGGGTGTTAGGAGCCCCAGCACGTTCTACGGGGCCCAAGCGACGTCTCCTGGTGGTGGTGCACCTGTTGACTAACAGACTAGGCAATGACGTTAGCGAACTGGATAAGGAGGTCAGACGGCAGTTGCTCGCAACATTTCTGATAATCAAAAACAAATCAAACGATAACCTAATGGCGGCCAACAAATAAGCTAATATTTGGTCAAAATTTGATAAAATTAAAATAGGTACGATTTTATACAATACATGCGACTGAAATAAATTCGTAAGTCAACGAAGCATAATTCGACAGCAATAGTATCCTGTACCATATTATTAACTGAGGAGCGAAGCGAGCTGACGAAAGTTTCCGTTTTAACTCCACTACGGGAAAAATGCTATTGATGTCCGACCGTCCGTCCGTTCGTCCATTCAGTCTACAGGTTGCATTTTTCATTGAATTTGCATGCAACTTGGCATGGACAAATCCTTGATGTAGACAACAACTTTTAGCGAGGGGGTTTTTCGATCGGGGGGGGGGGGGGTTGGAGGGGATGAAGGCAGGGGAGGGGAAATGGTCCCGTAGTGGTTGGCAAGAGCGCTCAAAACAAAAAAAAGCAATGTTGAATTCATTTTAGTTTTTTAAAATTGATAAAAAAAAATTGCTCAGAAGTCTACGTTTCACAGAACCACTAGTTATAACTTATGTTTAAATTGTACATCACGCAGCGGCAAAAATCACTTGAGTACATATAAGTGGTTATTGCCGACAAACAATTGTTTACTGCACCTCGTAGATCTGACTTAAGAATTGGACCATAGTGTATTTTATTAAAAAATTTGCTGCAAAGCGTTTCAAAAGTCATGTATTTATATTATTTTCAATAAAAAATAAAAAATAATATAAATACATGACTTTCAAACTAAGTCATGTACTTATATTATTTTTTCAATATTTTAGTTTCCAAATATTTAATATTTTTAAGTATCACTTGAAGAAATATATTATTAAAACTTCTTCATCTTTGGTGTGTGACGGCACACACTGTGTGGTGTTGTAACTTATTTTATTGCTACTTACTCGTATCAAGAAAAACTGGAGTTTTTCTGTGCATCAGCGTCTTCGACATTTTATAGTACTTATTATAATTAATGATGCTCGTATTCATATATAGATATACTTACTGCTAAATTATTACATCTACTAGTCAACAATAATAAATAGCATTCTCAGTGAAGTACATAAAATCATCTGCTTTTATTATAATTCTAAAATATATATATGTGACAAAATACAATGTTTGATTAATTGGTAAATATGTCGGTAGGTACATACTGAACGTTACCTGCCTAACATAGCCGACCTGTCACCTCAGCTGCGGCGATCCTATCGCAACCGGTTTTGTGCTTAGATAAGTCACACATTATACAGAGTGTTGCATTTAAACAGATTATAAATATAAACTGAACGTACCTACCTAATTGTTAAATTTTACAATGTTATGCTTGTTATGCGCAATTAGTATAGCAATAATATAGCAATGAGTATGCTTACTTTCACATATTTTTTTATTAAAGCGCAATAAGACGATCTGGTTCGAGACGGGGATTGAACCCCCTGACCTATTTCGATACAGTTCGGGTAGTTCAGTGACTAGAACGTTGCCCTGTCTAGGCAAAGGTCACGGATTCAATCCCCGTCTCCAAACAGGTTGTCCTTTTTCACTTTATTAAAAAAAATATGGGATAGTTTTTCATATCGTTTAACATAAAAAATAGAATCTATGCTATAATATAATTTCTTGAAGATCATAAAGCTGCAATGTAAACTTTTCTATGTATAATCTATTTTTAGACGATTATTGTGTCAACGCAAAGCAGCGTATTTTTTTTTGTGTTCCTATTACTACGTTCATTTGTTCCATTGCAATTTATAGTTCCATTTTATATCAGTTCTGAACGAAGACGTAAATTTCCTTGTGGCATAAATCACTCGATGGAAATAATTTATTGCACAGCAGCCATTTTGAAATACAACTGTATAAATTTAAGATTTGAGTGTGTTAAAAACAACAAAGACACTTTTAAATTAGATAAAACTATTTCATTCGATTTTATTTATGCAAATTCTAAGGGTAACCCTTGTAACACCTGAGGCAAGATAAAATTTCGTGACTAAGAAATCAAAATCTCTTGAAGCGGTTTATCCCTTTTGGTTCTGTAATAATATTTTAGAGGGTGAGAGCATCCTGAGATTGTTGTTTACTATTAATATTGAAATAATTTCAAAACAAGTATCGCTATAACAAAAAAATCTCAAAGTTGACGTTATCTACTCAATGGTCTTTTGCTATTTATGCGTTCCAGTCGTTTGTGCCACAAGACTAATGAATGCTTCTTGCGCCACGTTTGGTCCGACTTTTATAGTGTTTTTGACACGTGAACATTATGACCGATCGTAAAATGTACTGGGACCCACAGGTCGTCATGGCGATGGACAGTCAACAAATAGAGTTAAAGCACCACCGTAATCGCGCCTTACGACATCTATGAAAAAAAGTTATCTACACACAGTAACACACACAATAAAATCGGACAGTATATTCAATATTGTGTCTAGAGAATTATTTTACGTGGTTTAGGTACTTAGCGTAAAATCTTAAAAATAAGTTTTTATAATGTCTGTCAGTTTATTGAACCGTTTGTACGCGATAATTTCTGAAGCGGTTGAACTATTTTTGCTTTTTTTTTATTGGAAATCCTCATGAATGCTATGCCGCAATTCTACCGACATCTGCTTATCGCCAAGTCCCAGGTGAGCCCTCAGAAGGATAGCCTCAGGGCTCCCGACAGACTTTGTCCACTACCGCAGGCTCGTTCAGGGGGATTCGGGTGTTATCCTGCCTCTTTAGGGTGTTCTAGTGTTATCTCGTTTCTTTGGGGGTTCGGGTATTATACCACTTGAATGAGAGGGTGAAGAGTTTGTGTGTAGCCCTCACAGCACGCCACCTTCAATGGCCTACTTGTGTAAGAACGGCGAGCAACCCGCCCGCCGTACTCAGGCCGGTCACGGAGGCCGTTAGTCTTGGGCGAAGACAAGTCTGTGTCGCCCTAAGCGGTTGAACTCATTTAAATGTGGCAATGCAATAGACTCGAGCAATTCTATCACAATCGATACCTGTCTTTAAAAGAAGTATTCTGAAATTATTCTTTGTGTTTTCGTCTCATATGTTGTGTATTATTATTGACATATCACAAAATAGAATTTCCTTTCATTTGAATTACGTTTTATATGTTAACATTTTTTGATTTATGCTCTATGTCACTGTTGTTAAAGCTTATATTTCTTTACGGGAGGACTCAACAGGTATGTGAAGTACCTACCTACTAAAATAAATATCGAACAACTTTGTTGTTTTGTTATCTACGAGTATATGATAGTTTGATTCAGAAGTGAAGTGAAGCGCTCATAGCCCCGATAACTCAGTGTTTTGTAATGATCACTGTGTTAAGCAACTTTTGCTATGGCTGGTCCTCAGATGGGGATATTTCCGTGCTTTGGAAGGCACGTTAAGGCATTGGTCCCGGTTGACATTAACATGGCAGTTGTTAAGCCAAGTTAAAGGTGTTATGAAATATTTCAACAATATATTGCCAGAACCTGCGCCTGTCCATTTCATCACGGCAATGGCCTCACCACCTCTTTCATAGGACTAAATTGCACTAGGTGAAATGTGAGCGAATAGTATGATTCTGTATACCCCTCCGGGGACAATGGCTTGACAGTATGTATGTATGTTAATTTTTGAAGTATAGTTGTAACTTATTGTAGTACTGAGTATGTATCACAAAGGTGTCGAGAGTAGGTACATATTTTAGTAGAAATTGAACAATTTTCTGGACTGTCACTGCGCTTGCTCAGTGTTCTGTAAACGATCACTGCGTTGCGTTAAGAATCTTACGAAACGATTAGTCTTCAGACGGGTGACCGTTCTAAGTATTTCATTTTACATGTGTTACCGTGCTTCAGAAGGCACGTGTCGTTGATACCAGTAAAGGTATTAATTTAGATATTTTTATGGGTATTATAGTCTGGCAAAGTGCTTTATTTTCAGTTTCCAAAAATTATGATTTAAGTGTCATTCGCTTCAGAATAGCATGTACATGATTGAAAAAAAATTGAAGTACGCTCGTGAAAACGGTAAAAAAAATACAGAGCTTTGAAAAGATCATAAGGCTTTTACTATTTAAAACGCATAATTCTTGAAAGGGTTGAAATAGGAAGGAGATGATTTTTCTTATACAATTTCGTTAACGTCGAAGATAAAAGCATAAAAAATGTGTTTAGAATCATAATAAGAAATACATTAATATTTGTTTTAGCAGACTACAACAGTTTGGGTTTTCAAAATAATCTTAAAAAACAAATAAGTCAGGTCGCCGACATAAACCAGTATTTCATGTACAGAAATTTATGTTAGAACTAGTTGACGCCCGCGGCTCCACACACGTGGTGAAGTTTTCCCGTTACAGTTTCCCACAGGAACTTGTTTCCAGAATTAAAAGTAACCTATTTATTATTCTGATGTGTAAGATATAATATTGTAAATCAATATTATTGTAAAGTTTAATAAAATCCCATTCAGTAGACTTTGCGTGAAAGAGTATCAAACATCCATCCATATATATACTTACAAACTTTCGCGTTTATTATAGGATAGTTGATATTAACTTTACAAGAAGTTGCTTCCATTAACAAGAAACATAAATACGGCTATTATATATTTCGGCTTCAATCTTCAACTGATTAGAGTTATTCCCCGGTGAAGCGAATCTAATTTGATCGAAAATTTCAGATGTATTCCGTCTGAATAATGACTGCCAATTTCGTTCAAAATTCATTTATGGTTTTAAGCGTTTTTATTTCAGTGATATTGTTAGATATAATTACACTGTTTAAAAAATGGTACTCTGAGCTTGGACATTTTCTCGTTAAAAATCATAGAATAGGCCATGACTCTAAGGAGAAAAAGTGGTACGCCACTACGCCTTTCAGCGAGAAACGCTCCTTACTGATATTTGCAGTCAGCGGCAAGGGTGTCACAGACGTGTTAATAATACCTAGGCGACATCTAGCGAATTAAAAGCCACTGTTACAATCCACAAGACTATTAACAGTGGCTTTCAAGTTGTGGCCCCATGATGTGCCTCTTCACGCTTGAAGAACCCTGGGTTATAAGAGGAGGGAAACACGTGCGCTGGCACAGCATTCCAAATTTCTATTGTTCGACAGAGGAAAGATCTTTAACTGAGGTGATGGCTATGGGGCGATAGTTCGCCGGATCTGAACGATCCCCTTTCTTGGGAATTGGTTGTGCGTTCGCCTCCTTCCAAGCCTCCGGCACGTCTCCCGATGAGTACGACAGACGGTACAGGCGCGTTAGCGCTGGAGACAGTTCAGCTGCACATTTTTACAGCACCACCGCTGGAATGCCGTCAGGGCCACTTGCTTTCCGCGTGTCGAGTGACCGTAGCACCGCTCGCACATCAAATTGCCTGATAACTATGTCAGGCATAGTGTTAACACAGTCGGTGATGGTAGGGGGCTGCATGCCACAGTCGTCGACCCGGGAATTAGCCGCAAAGAGGTTAGCAAGTAAATCCGCTTTCTCTTGGGCTTTGTGAGCCTTGAAGGCGCTCTTGCTGGCCCTGGTGGCTTTGTTGTATGCTGCCTTGAGGCGGCCCACGTTCGGACCGCGCTCCACCCGCGCCCTGATTCAGGCGCGATACGCCGACTATTTCTGTTGAACAGCCTCGGCGCACTCACGTCCAAACCAGGGGCGAGCTTTGCGGATGTTGGCGACATCAGTGTATGGAATGTGGTATTCCATACCTAAACTTATCTCGCCAGCCATGGCAGAAGCGCTATCCGACGGAGCTTTAGGCTCCATGGGACGGACGCAAAATAATTGCGAAGCCCATCCCAGTCTGCCGACGAGTAATGACATAGCCGTCGAGTCACCTCTACTGCACGTGCAGGAGATGACACCTGCATGTTAGCGTGTACCATACAGTGATCGGAGGTACCCAGTGGGGCGCCTACCGATACACTATACAGGGCTGGGCGGCTCGTCAGCAGTAGGTCCAGCAGAGCGGGAGCATGATCTGATCTGTCTGGTATACGCGTAATCCCGCGTACAATCTGGGTCAGACCATGAGAGAGCGAATGCGTGGGCGGCTCTTTCTGCGTGATCGGTCTTGAGGGACTCCAAACACTCAGTATGGTGGCCATTGAAGTCCCCCAGAAACACCAGATCCGCTTTCGGAAACCGCACCTGCGCATCATCGGCACCCTCGCTGAGGTACTGAAACAGCCTTACTGTCTCAGCTTCCCCTGTGTGGGAACGGTAAACGCACACGTAGATTTGTCTCGAGGAGCCATGATCCACGTGCAGCCAAAGGACAGAATAGGAAGGGTTCTCTAGGCAGCGCAATCGGCGATAGCAAACATTCGCCCTAATGAAAACGCAAACCCCGGCCTTGTCTCGAAAGTGTTCCTCGATGATATAGCCGGGGTAATACAGATAAGACGAATCGTCAGGGCGGCGTATTTGTGTCTCCATGAGGAACAACACGGCCGGCCATGCCGTCTCGAAGTGGTGGTGGACGGCATCGAGGTTTGCATGGAGTCCACGAATATTTGTGAAATCCACCTCGAATGTAGCTTTTGCGGGGTTTTGGACGGCCATTTGCTGCAGTAGTGAGTGACAAAGCGCAGGAGCTAGCTTTGTCTATGGCTGTGTGGCTAGACGGAAACCGACCCGCCGGACGGAAGGGCCCCCGTACCCCCCCGAATGTGGTCGCCAGGACCCCGCGCCGGTCACCATCCGGCATGACGATCCACATCGGGTTTATGCGCGACCTGGTGGGGCAGCGTCCTGAGGTGGTTAGACCCAGTTGGGCCCCTGTACTATGCCGCGGGTGGCCAGCGGCACCACCGTTTTTACAGGTCTCCCTGGCCGGCGGATCGACTCAGATCACCCACACTAGAGTCCACTAAGCGCCCACTCGTCCCTCGCCTGCTGCATCAGACACCGCCCCGGGCCCGGCTGTGCAGCTGCTGAACCCCTAATGCAACCCAACCGGGGCTGAGTTACTTGGGGGGCTTAACACAGCTGCACGGTGGTACCCCCCCGGACCAACACATTGTACCACCTGGCACCCATATGGGAGTCATACCACCACGTGGGTACCTAGGGCGTCGGAGCCTCGTCCGTTGGTCAGCAAGTGCGCCGCTTGCAGGTGAGGTCGCTTGGGCCCCGAAGATCCTGATGGGAACCCTTGCACGTAATATTGATGAATATTGATATAATTTTGCATTAAGAGAAAAAAGCAGCCATCCTAATAAATTTATATAAAAATTAAAAATTTTAATTCAACTAAATTAAAAGTCTTACGAACCAAATATGGTAGCTAAAACTATTTGCACTGTGAACATATAACTCTGTCAACGCACCTCCTGGATCAAGCTTTGAACGTTTCACTTCCCACACCCGCGACGTGACGTGCCTTGCAACGAGACATTACGCCTGTACTATTAGATTGCTTACAAATAAGTAATTACGATACATATTATGTGTCCAAACAAGTCACTTGGTGATTGAAATACTTTATTTACCAAATGAGGGATTAACAGATTAAGATACACGTGTTCATTTGTATTTACAAAATGGTAGGTAAATATATATCTATTGAATACAAAATCAATAAAGCAGTTCAGTAATAAAGGGGTCTATTTGACGTCTCTTGGGTCTGGGGTCAGAGTCTGCTTTTATTGACTACTACGAGCAGCTATTTTTTTTTTTATAAATTTTGAGGGACATTTTTTTTTACACAGCGCCGTTTAACCCAATGTAAGCTAATATAAGCTTGTGTTATGGGATCTAGACGACTATGATTTAGCTTTTTATTTTCGATATTGTTTAAAGGCCGTTTGACCGTCTCACCAGTTCTCATATGAGTGTTTGCTTCAGAGACTTGCCCGTTGGTCAACGGATGCAACACCTGCAAATAAGGTCGGCGTGGACCCCAAAGTTCTTAATTGAGCCCTATTAACTAGATTTATATAATAATTGGTATTTTTGCAGTGGATTGTAAAGGAGGATCAATAGAAATGTCGTCAGAACTTCGTAATTGGAGTGAACGAATCTCTTGATACTTAATGATGTAGATTTATAAATCATAGTTGCCTTAAAAGTGAGAGATAGCACAAGGTCTTGAGGGAGTTACATTGAATATTTTACGTACAAACAGATATATCTATGGAGGCCTCTGTACTAGTTCACTATTGATAGACGAGGGCTCACAGTGATTAAAAATGTTTACAAAATGGATTGGTAAACCAATTATTTCAACCCCTTATAAAAACCTACATAATTAAATAACGCGTGTATTGATCGAACTGGCGACATGATTATTTATACGATGTTGTTTACTGACCAGTTTAAAAACGAAGCAAATATTGTGCTATTTCTATTTTGGTTCACGCATAAATGCCAGGAAAAGGTCGATAAATCGCTCATCCTGCCTGAGCAACGCAAATATAAAGCTATTATTTCTATACGTTGATGAACCTTCTAACTGACTTTACTCACGATTGTTTTACAAAAAGTGTTCACGTTTTCAATTCATAAACATAAACCTTAAACTACATAATCATTTTGTTTTGTTTACCCTATCAAGACTATTTGAGCTTTCACCACTAAGACAAAGCGCCAAAACAAATAGGGCTTCTATTTGTTTTGGCGCAAGGCTCACCTATATGAAAGGTATCGGGATTCTTAGTGATAAGATCTCTAGCGACGACTAGTACCGTAGTCATTTTGAAGATAAGGTTTAATTGACTTCCAAAAAGTCAAACTGAGCCGAATTTCTCAACAATGATGTTTCACTGTGGTGATAGTACTGTTACTCTATAAGTCTCAAGTGTGGTCATATTTAGAGTACTGTTTTCAACATTGGGATGTTGTCGATATAAAGAATAAAGATTTGTTTACTTATATTCAATAAACTCTAGAACTAATTAAACGATTTCGTGTATCATAGAGATAAGGATTGTCAGTGATCAATTCAACCACTTGGATCATTTCCTAGAAATACCTTGTGAAACAACTTTTAGCCGAAAGCAGTTTTATTTAGGTAAAGAATGTAAATTGTCTTTCAACGTGGCAAATCTTGTCTACATTACCAGTTCAAGGTGATGCGAAAGAAGTTTGTTTACGTGTACATATTTTAAAACGATTGTTTATAGGCATTCAAGGATGGCCTTACCACTCTTTTCTATTTTTAGATTATGATGTAACTGTAAGATTGAGCATAGTACACATTTGTAGATATGGGATAGTTCATAATTCTCTTACAACGCTTTTATATGCATTCCAACCGGTTTTGTATGTAGTTGATATCTACGTGCACTAGAGCAGTACTAAAGTAACAGCAGTACTTATCACAATCAGTTGGAAAGGTAGTCTATTTTCTTCGTCATCTGAGTGTATTTCCAAATTCTTTCTAACGTTACTTAGATTTATTTGACTGCTAGGAGCAGATATCGTTTCTTTTGATTTTTTTCATTGTTGGGAGCGACTGCCGTCTGACCTCCCAATTCTGTAAAGGAATCTGCGTCGTTGACTTGTCCGTTAGACAGCAAGTGCATCCCAAGCAGGTGAGGTCCCTGTTGTTAAAGCAAAAACAGTGATTCATATAAAAAAAATGTGTGCGTACCAGAGTACACTGGTAAGTAGTGAAATTTCTTTACGACAAATCATTTTTGTACTATTTGGCGCGTAACCGAAAAAGTTACAATTTTTTTACAGCTATAAAATTTCTCTCACCGTCGATAAAGAAGTTTTACTTCAAAAATAGATAATATTTAATTTAAATGTTTCTTTTTCAGGTACCGAATCGCTATTGATTCACGTTATTACACCTTAAGCCCGGCTATGGTCCCTCGTCTACACCAATTTAGTCCCGAAGGTATGTATTCTAAGTACTACAGTGGCTATCCTTGGGATAAGCCAGTAATCAAAAGAGATTACGTTTCTCTCAAATCTATGAATATAATTTAGTATTGTTGTAATGCTCATATTTTTTATACGTACAACGGAGCGACTCGGAATCTCATTGAACCTAAGCAATTTGTAAAACGCATTTCTCAAAAATAATATTAGTCTGAAAATGAAAGAAAATAAAAATTTCATTTGTTTATTAAAACATAAAATTTGCAAAAAATTACTTTAACTTTTACGCCTCTACGACGGTGTGGTGCGCTCGAAGGCGCTCTACGGAGCGCCCATCTGGTCGGACACCCTCTGCGCCAAAACAATCCCGCTGCTACGACGAACGCAGCGGTCGATTGCGTAGAGGGCGGCCCGGGCGTACTGCACCGTGTCCTACGAGGCGACATGCCTAATCGCAGGGAGCCTCCCTTGGGATCTCGAGGCTGAAGTCCTGAAGAAGGTATACGAAGAGAGCGCACTGGTGCGACGAAATGGTGGACGGCCCCTTCCGTACGAGATCGACCGCTGGAGACAGTTGGCTCGCGACGATCTCTTCCGGAAGTGGGCGGAAAGGTTTGTAGGCCCCTTGGTAAGCCCCCGGCTCGTGGAGGCTGTCCGGCCCATCTTGCGTGCTTGGGTAGGGAGGGCACAAGGAGCATCGACGTTTCACCTCAGTCAGCTCCTCACAGGGCATGGCGTATTCACCAAGTAGCTGTGGGAGGTGGCGGGGGTGGAGCCGGACCCCGCGTGTCGTCACTGCCCAGGTGGCGTCGTGGACACGGCGGAGCACACACTCGCCGTGTGCCCGGCGTGGAACGGGCCGCGTATTGCCCTCACGGGCATAATTGGTGTCGATATGTCGCTGCCGGCTGTGGTGCGAGCCATGGTCGGCAGCCAAGCTAGTGAGGTGGTGGCGGCCAAACGAGGCTTAGCGGGTGCGGGGGCGTACGGGACAGACACTCCCGCCCCGCCGTCGTGTCTGGCCGTGGGAGGAAGGTCGGCGATATCGCCCAACTGGTCACTTTGACGAAGACGAAGGGCACCCTTTCTGTGTTCCACGGGGTGCTCACTTAGCGCACGCCCGTACCGGCCGCTCTCTACCTCCTCTGCTTTCAGAGGGGCGCTCGATAGCGGTGAAGGTGCGGGCTAGAGTCTTCAGCTCCTTAAGGAGCTCCGTGTGGTCGCTTTTCGGCCGCCCGCGACGGACCCCTCTACTCTGGGGTGCCCCTTGCCGGCTCGCAGTGATTTAACCTCAGGCCTACCCTGCGAGTCGGTTAAAGGTGAGACGGAACACCGCGGGGTTTAGTGGACGGCCCCTCTCTCGCGAGTCGGGAGCTCCACACACCGTCCCTGCTGCCCCTGCAGTAGGGATGACGGTGCGAAAAGGCATTCCCCGCGTAACAGAAAAAAATATTGTCTCCGTCGTCGTCTCTTGTCGTCCGTCATGATATTTACTGTAGGACGTTGATGTCCGATCCACATCGTGAAAGGTAAAGTAGTGTGGAAATAATTTTGCTTTTAGAGATAGTGGTAACCCTAAAGGACACCGTCGACCAGCTACCTAATTTGCAACCGGTGATTTAGTTACTTTTTAGAAATTAAATACTGCGTCAATAAAACGCACGTCTCCAGACCAGGAAGTAGCAAAACGCAATGTAGCATCTATACAGTCGCGAAATCGCCGGTAGCCGATATTATAAGTAGCTAGTCTGTACCTACTGTCTTTGAATCATTAATTTTCTTTGTTGTATAAAATAATAAGACATAAAAAGTCACCTTCTTGCCGTTATGAGGTACGTTACCGATGTGAATCCCTTTTGGTAAATACAGATGGGACACTAGAGACGATTTAAAGTAGAAATTTGGAAGTAATAGCACGCTCTACTGGACATGTTTTAAGCTAATATAATAGTTCATTATTTGTAAACGATCACTATGTTAAGCATCTTACGCTACAGTTGGTCCTGAGTTGGTGACCATGTGTTGGATTTACTTATAACGAGCGTTTTAGTGCTTCGGAAAGCACGTTGCCATTAATCCCGATTGCCAGTAATATGGTAGTTGTTGATTGATTAAGTTGAATGTTTTATGAAAAAAAAATTCAACAGAACGTAGCCATAGCCTGTTACTGTATTTTACAATATAGCAACAGGGTCGGCAGACTGTACGGTACACCACTGGCGTTTCAATAGTCAATAGACTATGGTGCTTCGGAAGGCACGTTGGCGTTAATCCCGATTGCCAGTAACATGGTACCTGTTGGTTGATAAAGTTGAAGGTTTTGTGAAACAAGTTTGAACAGATATCCATCACGCCTTATCCACGAAGGGGTGGAAGAGGCATATTATATGCCCACTTTTCACCGTGTGGATTCCTGTCCCACGTAATAGGTGCCCATTGCCGTGTTGAAATAGACAGACGCAGATTGTGGCTATCTGCTGTTGAAATTTTTCAAGCCGCCCATAAGGCCTTCAACCAGGCTTAACGACTGCCATTTTACTGGCAACCGGTACCAACGGCTTAATGTGCCTTCCGAAGCACGGAAACGCTCGCAAATGTAAATGCCACAAAGTGGTCACCCATCCGACGAGCAGCCACAGTGAAAGTTGCGTAACTCAGTGATCGTTTACAGAACACTGAGACCGCGGGGCCACGAGCGCTTCAGTTTAAGTTTGAACAGCACGTAGCTATAGCTTGTTTCTGTATTTTACAATATAGCACCAGGATCGGCAGAGTGTACATAATACCACTAGCGTTGCAATGGTCTATAAACTATGGTAGCCCCTTTCGATCAGGTTCGTATGCTTGTCTGTCAGTTCAGTAGTTGACCTCTTATGAAAATTAGACGCACAATATGATAGCACTAAAAAAACCCGCCACACTAACTTTTAAAGTATCGCGTTTCATACTATTTGCCAGTTTAGCGTCGGTAATAATAAATAACTGCCATATCTTAATACTGATGAATTAAAGCAATGTTTGTTATTTTGAACACTCAATGAGAATATAATTTTTGAACAAAACTGGATAAAAATATATTATTTATTATAAGAGCTTTTTGTACCGCTTACGACTTAAGAAAAGGTAAGGGAAAAATACCGTTCTCTTATTTTTTGTATATTTTTCTGTTTTGTTTTACTTATTTTGCTTTTCAGGGTAAATATAAAGAGATCCACCAGATAAAGGATCTCGTTTTTTTTACTCAGTTCTGCTATTTATTGCCCTGATTTAGATTATTGACCTTTCTATTATAAATCGTAGAAGCTTTCACTTGCCTCAACCTCAACTGATTTTACGAGTGATATTCACGATGGAGTCCCTGAAAGTAGAAACACTCTGCGGCCTGTCATTACGCAGTTTTTTCTTTTAAATTAATGGTTTATTATTATTTTTTTCTTTGATGATAACACTTGTACTATTCCACATTATATATTATTAACCTAATTTAATTTTTTTATTAAATATTTATATTTTTTGATAAGGCCGAAATGAAATGATTGATGAAACCGGTCAAGTTAATAATAAATAATGTTGAATAGTACAAGTGTTATCATTAAAGATGTGTAGCAAGTTCCACCAAGTGTTCCACCAATCCGCAGTATAAACAGTAATAATAATATTATTTAGTAATTTAAAACTAAAAGGCGGTAAAATCTGGGGAAAACTTCATTAAAGCGAGCGAAAATAGCAATCCATATAACAAAAGGTTATCTGTGATGAATCACAGATAATGGCACGTATTCACGGCGTCTTGAATCGAATGCTGCAAACTATTTAATTTTGTCTATATCTCTTATGGTTGGACATGGACCGATTGACTGAGCCGTTTTATGAAACTTTTCTAACCTTTCGGGTTTATTAGTTTAGAAAAGTTTAGTGCGACACAGCATCGGCAAGGTGGCCAACTGCAAAGTCATACCCGGAGAGAGTCTTACTGCACAACACCGTCTCCTTGTCATGGACCTCTGCGTGAAGCCCAAAGACAAACGCATCGAGCGGTGCCAGCGCCGCATCAGATGGTGGCTGCTTTATGAAACTAGGTCTCAGGAGTACGTCTCAGCTGTCGGTGACAAGTGCACCGACACTGAAGGCGAACCAGTTCAAGATTACTGGGACAAAGTTCAGGCGGCCATCCTTGGAGCGGCGAAGGTGGTGCTCGGTGAGTCTAAGGGTGGACGCAAATGTGAAAAGGAAACTTGGTGGTGGAACGACGCAGTCCAGAGGGAGACTAGGGAGAAGAAAGCCCTCTTTAAAAAGTGGCAAGCGACCGGATCTCTTGAAGACCGCGACGCGTACAGGGCTGCCAAATGAAGAAAGAAACAAGAAGAAAGAACAAAGAGAGCTGTAGCCAGAGCCAGACGTGACCACTTACAACCTCTGTATGATAAGCTGGAATCGTCTGAGGGGCAGAAGCTCATCTATAAGCTGGCGCGCTCCAGGGTCAAAGCAATACAGGATATATACAAGTGTCGCCGTGTAAAAGACCCTGAGGGCAACCTGTTAAGCAAAGACCTCGCGGTAAAGGAGAGATGGCGCTCGTACATTCACGAGCTGCTTAATAAACAGCACAAAGAGGTGCAGCCTGAGCCGTGACATTGCAGACAAGTTGCAAGAGTGTCGCCTTCGTTGGTATGGTCACGTCTTGCGGCAACCGCCGGGCTACGTAGGTAACAAATGTCTGGCCATGTCAGCCCCGCCGGGTCCCGGTAAGAGGGGAAGACCTAAGAAGTGCTGGCTTGACGTCGTAAGGGATGACATGCGTGCCAATGGTCTCACTACAGGGGATGCCGAAGACCGTGCGAAGTGGAGGAGAAAATTTAGAAAAGCGGAGCCCGGACGTCGCGAGACGCAACTGGGACAGACGCTCGGATGATGATGAATTTAGAAAAGTTTAGTCCACCTCTAGCAGGTGAAATCGCTTGAGCCCATGAGATCTCGGTCTTGGACTCTTGGTCCCTTACACCATGACTATCCTTGTAAAACAAAACAATCTTTATTGCCCTAAGCAAAATATCAAGTAATCCCAGTTACAATACTATACAATGTGTCTTCTTCACAACCAAATACCAATAACAAAGGTACGAAGTAAGCTTTATAAAAAGAATTATCAAAATCGGACTACTCTATAAAAAATTATGCGTGATCATACTTACATAAAAAAATATACGCGTCGACTTGATAACCTCCTCCGATTTTTCACCGGTCGATAAACTAGTTAACTCCCGCAGCTACGCCGAAGTTATCCCGTTCGTATTTCCCACATGAACTTGTTCCCGGGATCAAAAATAGCCTATGTGTTATTCTGATGTGTCAGCTGTATTATTGTTAATTTTTATTAATATTTATTCAGTATTTTCACGTGAAAGAGTTTTAAACCTATATCCATACATTCTTACAAACTTCGAATTTATAATATTAGTAGGATTTATAGTCAACAATGATTGTTTTCTCAAACGTCTGATTGATATACCTACGTATCAATCAGACGTTCTGCAAATCATCTGCAAAATTTCAACTATTTACATTTCATCACAATGCATTAAAATGTAAACTTAAAATTACTTGTAAGAATGCAAAACATCTTGCTAATAAATCATCACCTGTCATAATAAACCTCGTACATCTTAACTACGCCCATCATTCATGAAGAGGATATGTACCAGACTTGTATGTTAAAACCGATCGGCTGATAGTACGGTCAGCAACAAAAGTCCCTAAGCATCACGGTGCTATACTGCTGCTGACGTATGTATATATGTATCCATGTCTCGGATATAATTTTGATGAAAATTGTAAAGATTTGATAAAGCTTGAGATATTTTTAGACGTTTCTTAATAAAGTCTATTTTAGACAAATAAATATAGGTCTATTATTACACCATATCTTAGACTCATACAGAATGTAGCTATTTTTATTAGTTATTTCAAGAATAAATATCCAAATACTTTGGTATATAATGATACTGTTTTAACAAGTTCACTGTTTTAAATGATATAATTTTAACAAGTAATAATATTCTGCTTTTTTCGATAGTATTTATCTACTTTTGAGGTGAACTGTACGTTAGGGAAAAAATATGGTGGCGAGACCGAGCTGTCAAATCAAGCTCCCTTTCAGTCTAGTGCTTGGTCCTAGTTCGTTAGGAATATTAAATTGCGTTGGTTTCTTATTAGATATAGATTTTTTTTCAAGTGTGATGGTTTCTGCGTCCGCTTTTAAATGATAATTCTATCTACATTTAATTCTCTACAGATTTATCAACATAAACCTAACGTAATAAACACAAATGTTCTAGCGAGAAATCCGTGATTAAACTAAAATTGCGAAAATAATCATGATTTCATATTACTGAATAAAGCGAATTGCTGAATAAAAGAATCCAGATTGAAGGTAATCCTGTTTAAAAGTAAGGAACAGTACCTTTATTGAGCTTATAAATCTTCTCTGAGAATATTTGTAGTATTCCTTGAAAAATTCTTAGCGTTTTTCGTTCATAAAAAATATTTATCTTGAGCGACGTTCGATTCATAGTAGAGTAACTAAATAATAATTCCATGTTTGACAAATGACGCAGTTTAGATGACCGATGACAATAAATGAAAAAATCTTACTTTGTACGCGACTTTAACCCATTTCACAGAATACAGCATTAACCCAGTGCACTGCCAGAGGTGAAAATCTTACGACTTACCTTCCGAATCTGCGGATCCCAAGACATCGTTTTATCGAAGTACACCCCTAAGTTCCTCACTTTGTCACTGAACTCAATAACAGTACCATTGAAAACCATTTCAGGAAGTTGTGTACAGTCAAGTTTTGGAATAAGCCCGGGGCTACCAATAAACTATAAGAAAGAGAGTCACAGCGGCCGTCCAAAACCCCGCAAAATCTACATTCGAGGTGGAGTTCACAAACATTCGTGGACTCCATGCAAACCTCGATGCCGTCCACCACCACCTCGAGACGGCTCGGCCAGCTATGATGTTCCTCACGGAGACACAAATACCTGATCGCCCTGATCATTCGTCTTATCTGTTTTACCTATATCATCGGCTAAATCATCGAAGAGCACTTTCGAGATAAAGCCGGGATGTGCGTTTTCGATAGGGCGGATGTTTGCTGTCGCCGGTTGCGCTGCCTTGAGAACCCCTCCTATTCTGTCCTCTGGCTGCACGTGGATCATGGCTTCACGAGTCAGATCTACGTGTGCGTTTACCGTTCTCACATAGGGGATGCTGAGACAGTAAGGCTATTTCAGTACCTCAGCAAGGGTGCCGATGATGCGCAGGTGCGGTTCCCGAAAGCTGATCTGGTGTTTCTGGGGGACTTCAATGTCCACCATACTGAGTGGATGGGGTCCCTCAAGACCGATCGAGCTGCCCACACATTCGCTCTCTCTCATGGTCTGACCCAGATGGTACGCGAGATCACGCAGATACCAGACCGGTCAGATCACACTCCCGCTCTGTTGGACCTACTGCTGACGAGTCGCCCAGCCCTGTATAGTGTGTCGGTTGCCGCCCTACTGGGTACCTCCGATCACTGTATGGTACATCCCAACATGCAGATGCCACCTCCTGCCCATGCAGTAGAAGTGACACGGCGACTATGGCATTACTCGTCGGCAGACTGGGATGGGCTTCGCAACTATTTTGCGTCCGTCCCATGGAGCCAGCGCTGCTGTGCAGATAAGGCTCCTTCGGACAGCGCTTCTGCCATTGTTGGCGAGATCAGTTTAGGTATGGAATACCACATTCTTTACATTGATGTCGCCAACATTCGCAAAGCTCGCCCCTGGTTTGGACGTGAGTGCGCTGAGGCTGTATCGCGCCTGAATCTGGGCGCGGGCTATGCGCAGTCCGAACGTGCGCCACTTCAAGGCTGCATACAATAAAGCCACCGGGGCCAGCAAGAGCGCCTTTAAGAGAGCGGATGCCCAGCGCATCGCACGGCTTGGCCAGGAGCTTGCGTCACATCCAACGGGTAGCCGTGGATACTGGCAACTGGCCAAAGCCGTGCAGGCCAACTTCTGCCAACCATCGCTGCCACCGCTTCGTTACTTAGATGGGTCACTAGCTCACAAAGCCCAAGAGAAAGCGGATTTGCATGCTCACCTCTTTGCAGCTAATTGCCGGGTCGATGACTGTGGCTAACTATCACCAACTGTGGTAACACTATGCCTGACATAGTTGTCAGGTAATGTGATGTTCGGGCAGTGCTACGGTCACTTGACACGCGGAAAGCTGATGGCCCTGACGGCATTCCGGCGGTGGCACTGAAAAAATGTGCAGCTGAACTGTCTCTAGCGCTAACGCGCCTGTACCGTCTGACGTACTAATCGGAGGACGTGCCGGAGGCTTAAAAGGAGGCGAACGTGCAACCCATCCCCAAGAAAGGGGATCGGTCAGATCCCGCCAACTTTCGCCCCATAGCCATCACGTCAGTTATATGCAAGGTGTTTGAGCTCATTATCAACAAGCAGCTCATGCGTTACCTAGAGGATCACTCGCTAATCAATGATCGGCAATATGGCTTTAGGCCGAAACGATCTACGGGTGATCTTTTAGCGTACGTAACACATGTTTGGGGTGAGGCTATGGAGGCGCACGGCGAGTCCTTGGCTATTAGCCTGGATATTGTCAAAGCATTCGATAGAGTTTGGCATGCGTCGCTTCTTTCCAAGCTCCCGGCATACAGTCTACCGCCTCAATTGTGCAGCTGGATGGCCAGCTTCCTGCAGGGGCGACGTAAACGGGTCCTCTGTGATGGCCAGGCTTCGTGCTTTTTGCAGGTTAATGCCGGAGTACCACAGGAGTCCGTGTTGTCGCCAACTCTCTTTCTTCTGCATATCAATGACATGCTGGCCCTCGGGAACATTGATTGCTATGCAGATGATAGCACTTTACGTAGGAGTTTTTCTGTCCGTCCAGCGGCGAGGCGAACCGACATCGAGGGAGAGAGACGACAACTTGTGGCTGATCTCGACCGGGACCTTAACCGCATATCTCAATGGGGTTCTGAAAACGTTCTGACGTTTATATTTCGTTTTTGCTGCTGTCTTTTTAGCAATTAGAGCTTTCATATCATTAGTAAGTCAAGGCAATGGTAAATATTTTAACTTAATTTCCCGGATAGAAGCATGCTTATCGTACAATTTAATTATTTCATCTGTGAACAAGCCGATCTTTGTGTCAATAGTTTCAGCAACTAGTAGCGGTGTCCAGTCTATACACTCAGTGACATCTTCAATTAGTTTTTCACGGTCAATGCTACCGAAATTGCGCTGGCGAAGTATTTTAGCCTTTGCTTTAGGAGGACGTATTCTGTAGGACAGAAAAAGGATATCATGATAGGAAAACATGTCAGCTGGATATTGGCCATGATTAATGACATGATTTGTACCACGCGGGCGAAGCTGTGGACATCAGCTAGTGTAGTAAATAATCTAAATATAGTAAATCTCACTTCTTCGTAGTCTATTCCCAATTGATCCAAATCCTACCGAAATTTACAGCCAGGGGTCTACTTTTTTGCAATCTTGTACCAAACTTATTATCTACCTACCTACTTATTATTTCTGTCGTACAGAGTAGTAGCACAGTATAAAGAGATAAAGCGTAGTAGAGTAGTTACACTACTCTCTATTCTACACATATTAAGTTATATGGCCTTATCGCACAGTAGCTATCTCTTTTACACAACCTTTCACAATAGGTATTGAAATACATTGTAAGCCATTGGACACATAGCACAGACACGTCGTCTAGAGGGTATATTATCATTTATATTGCCAATGTTTTCTGACGTTATACATGTGACTGTCAATTTAACATACAATGTACCTAGCGCAATATTGTATCACCGCTGGGCGAGAGTCGCAAATTAAACAAGCGAATTTATATGACAACAGTTTAAAAGGTTTTCAATTTATATTTTAATTTTGAGTGGTACCTATTGAGTGCTATGCATACGTAAATACATTTTACAGTTTGATTGTCTGCCTTTGTGGAAAGAATTAAAATCACGATGTTCAAATCAATATAACTAAATGTACTTGGTGGCATTGAGTATGAAGCTTAGGTAAGGAGCTTACTTTGCCTTATAAGATCTTACTTACACTTTTGGACTTACTTTCAAGAATTCGATGTTATAAATATAACATATGCATTGACTTTTCATATTTATCACACGTCAATAGGAGGTTGAGAGAGCAAAAAACTGGCAACGACTGGGATATTTATCGTTTTTTCTTCTCTCGCTTCAGCCTACTCGTTGATAATCCCATGCATGTTGCTCGAGTATGAATTAACTCCCCCCGGTTTCACACGCTTAGTGCCCGTTTCCGTTGAAATACGGTGATAAAGTG
Organism: Thumatha senex; assembly: GCA_948477245.1. Taxonomy (NCBI): domain Eukaryota; kingdom Metazoa; phylum Arthropoda; class Insecta; order Lepidoptera; family Erebidae; genus Thumatha; species Thumatha senex. The sequence goes on along the minus strand of OX419726.1, from coordinate 8,661,943 downwards.
TAGGTTAAGTTAGTCATTATAATCTGAACTATCTGCCAATGAAAGACTCATTAAAAATGTATTAATAGATTTTTTTTATTCCAATACCGTATAGTTACTTTCAAGTGCAGTTTGTAAACAATTCTGCAACACAGTATTAACTAGCGCTGGAGTCAGGGGTCCCACCATCAAAAATGTAGAAAGTTTCTAAGTCGTTAAATATTATTATTATTAAAAAGCTGTAATTTGGAATTTATTTGAAACATTAGTTTATTTATTTCTAGTGATAGAGGGGCTCGTTACCAATGAATAAGCTCTAACCACAAACTTTAATCATTACCATAATTAGAAGTCTAGAAAAAAAAAACAACCAGGGTATGATACACATGGTAAAAGGAACATTTCAAATGATTTTTGAACAGCGATAAAAACGTCTTGCTTTGATGAAACGTTTGTATGTATATACTGGCACCCAATCAGTGACTAGAACTTTTATAACTAGCGCATTATGCAAAGGCTTTATGTCTATACAGTTTTGACATACCCCAAATACGTGATTTAAACAATATATTTCACACGCTTTGCTTGCTCCGCAACTTCATATCTTTTCACAAACTTTACTTTTAAATTGTTACAGTACAATTCTTACTAGAGAGATACTTTAACGGCATTGTGCACTTTTTGGTATAGGTAAAAACCGTTAAAATCGCGTCAAGACACGTGAACTGATCAGAAAATCGTAAGACGGAGAGAGAGTAGACCGCTGGTGCGGCGTAGGAGAGGAAGTAATATCCCCCTCTCTTTTTACCGTGGCGTGCGTCGAAATGAAATATCTGCTCCTGCTGTTTCGATTAAGCGGCGCAGTGCGCTTGCGTGAGTATGTTTGTCCTACAATCTGCTAATTTTGAACAACGTGAATGTGTCACCGTAGCCATGGACGTTTGCAACACCAGAGGTGCAGCACTCGCGCTTTCAACCCTGTCAAAACCTCCTAAGACCCCATTTTAAGAACTCCATACTGTAGACGTTCGGGAAATCCCAAATAAATTGTTACAACATGATTATTACTAGAGATATCTGTTAAGTTCATTAGGTGAAAGAGGCTCTACCAAGACCTCTGGGGCCCAAGTGATTTCATCTGTTATAGGTTTACCGATTATTTAGGAGGTCAAACGGCAGTCTCTCTCAACACCGCATAAAACCATAGTCAAATCATAACTGTTCTTGGCAGCTAAGTAAAAATGAGCCCCTGGCTTCAAATTCAGTAGGTTTCTGTAGATACTTTACCAACTAAATAGGCTTCTCATAACCCTTCCCAGTGATCAGACACGATACTTACCTATTTTGCAGAATATTGATAGGGAGGGATCAACTTTATTCTGTTCTACCAAACGCTATCCTGATAAAGTCAAACGAATCCGTTAAATATCTCTATCATCGAGGCAAGGGGGCAAGTTTGTAACTGTAAATAATGCGGTAACTTTGAAAGTAAAACTAATCCTAAAGAAATATTTGTCAGATGAACTGTCACGATACGAGTGCGATTACAGAATGTTCCTAAAGAACACGAGTAAATTTAAGTGCTATAATCTTTTACTTCTTCGCTTTCGAGTTATTCTTTATTTATTTAGTACCAACCACCCCTTTTATCGTAATTTATCTGTTTTTCCTGATATCCTAGTACAAGGCGTCCCAAAATGAACTCTTCAAACTTTGTGAAGTTACTTTGCTACTGCCGCATCGAGGCTTATATTGTCTATTAAATACCTATTTACAAGAAAATACACAAAAAGTGCTAAAAAAGGTCGACTTTTCTGTTTCATGTACAAGTTGGCATGCCTACTCGTAATAAACAAAAAAAAAACGTTTGTGTACCAGAGTACACAGGTAAAATGTGAAACTTCTTTACGACATATCATTTTTCTACTATTAACAACTTCACGAAAATTGGGTAGATAACTTACACATACGTCGATAAAGAAGTTTCACTTCAAACCCACATGGCGCATAACCGAAAAACATTACGATTTCTTTCTTCTGTTCTAAAAAAATTCAAATATTCCCCTTATTTTTTATCATCTTCGGTATTGATTTTCACAGCCCCTTTCACAGTAACTTTACAAATCCAAATAGATTTCAAATAAAAATATTTTATGTAACCATCCCTTGGTTACATAAAGTATTTACATAAATATTAGTTTCGAAAAAAAGCATGGGGCCCTGAAAAATCTCAATTGCTGAACTCTGGCGACCTTTGCCCATTGATTGGACTCATTGGACTGAGGACTAAGCAAAATTTAACCTTATCAAATTACAAACAAGCGTAATTTCACATCAGTTTCGTGAACTACACCTATGACATCACAATGGTTACTTTGTCATATTAGAAAGGTCTCTCCTCAATTGTAAGTACCGCGCAAATTGGCTCAGCTACGTAGGTTCATAACCACAGTTTTCCACAACGAATAAAGAGCTAATGAGGATCAAGTTCCAGCGATCGTTAAATTAAAATGAAAATTGTATGGAAGATATAATGACTTGAATGCTCGTATTAAGTTTTACTATTTACCTTTACCCGAGTACGGTAAATAGAGTACAAAAGTTAAAAAACTTAGTAATATATGAATAAGCGTATAAACCAGCTAAAGTGGTATTGGTAAAGATATTGTTTGAAAAACTGATCACCAGTGGAGCAGATGTATTTTGGCGTAATAAATTGACGACCAAAATAGGTCGCAGGGAGGGGGCTGGAAACAGAAGGTGCGGGAAGTAAATCTACTGTGCGAAAGTAGAGGATAAAAGGAGCCTGACGCCTAACCTCAACTTAAATCTAAACTTACCTACATACGAAAGCAACGTTATTAGAATGCTCAAAAACGGAAAGGTTAATACTCGGATGTCTAGACGTATTGTATGGATCGCGAAGTTTCCTCTTTGACTACCTCGTCATGGATTCAGCATGAAGATAGTTAGTTAGTATCAATGCAATGTCTTAATCATAACTTTTTTTTTGCATTTGCACAAAATTGCGAATGGAGGAGTCGATTGTTATCTCGTGAGCAATTTGACCTTCAAGATACCGTCAAGATCGGTGCGTATCCCGCAACTATTTATCGTGCCTACTAGCAACAACAATGAATCTCAAAATAGTCCGCTTTTTAAAATTTGAAGGCTGTATAATTCTATATATGCTCTCGTGTAGACGTTTTCCATAATAAGCTAAATTAATTTAAAAAGATTGTACGCGAGGAGGGTTTGCAGAGACCATCACAATTAGATATATATGTTAATTTGCATCTTCTTTCTTTTCTTGGTTGTAGCATCTTTATTTAGATATAATTAAAATTTTATTAATTGTAGTTATGAATAATTAAACAAAACGGAATGACTCAGAAAAACTGTGGTACTTAAGTAATTCGACTTCAAGTTTAGCATAGTAAGCGAAAGAAGGATATTTGTGTTATACTAAATAAATTGTCTGTTTCTTGTGTTATCTTGATGCTTTACGAATTTTTTTTCCTTTATTGCGTACATATAAAACATAATATAATTTCAAAAACATCACAAAAACCAACATCGGTTTGTCTGGATGCTGAGACACTTTTGAACAATTTTATTACATGATTTCTTACAAATAACTAAAACTAAAACATCTACTTACTTATACTATGCACGCAAACATAATTAGTAACATTTCATAACAATTCAAAAACTGCATAAAACTTCGCTTCTAGGTACATACTAAGCGACATAGCCTGAGACAATAACCGGTTTGAGGCAAGCGGCCGGCAGAGATATACAGGATGTTGCAATAACACAGATCGTATATCCATGCTATATTCAAAAAATAGAATAAAAAATATCAAAGAATCTTAATTACAATACAATCAACCCTTCGATTTATAATAGTGAATGAAAGTATAATTTATATCTATTTTTATAATTTATATCTGTTATTTTGGATTGCGTATTTACTGGTATTTCATTCATGAAACTTGGCAGTAAATACGCATTCGTTCTTTTACCATAATAATTAGTAAATCTAGGTGTTTCTAATTTTGAATGGGTTATTTTGCGCGTTACGATTTTATGAAAAATTTTTACTTGTAATTTTTTGTTAGGAAATTGCTCTGTTAATAACCACTGTTTTACTTTTAAGTGAATGGGTAATATTTTACAAAACTTGAATAACCCTCTGACTTCACCTCCGTCACAGACAGACTCTCGTAACTTGGTAGGTGTTATGGTTTTTAGAATGCGGAGTTGTAAGTTGTATATTTTGCCTAGATATGTTTTAAAGGTCCTACCGTAACTAGTAATCCCGTATGACACAATTGACTCGGCCAGTGCATTATAAAGATTAAGTAGGATGGGAAAAGGTACTTTGTATTTTAATATTGTGAATTTTGCTAATAATGCTCTTAACTTGTCACAAATTGTATCAATGTGGTAGCTCCAATTAAATCTTTCGTCTACGACAATACCCAAATATTTGTAGTGTGAGACCTGTTGTATTTTATTGCATTTACAATTTATTGTGGGTATATCATGCAAACACTGGTGACATTGTGCAACCACTTTAATGCTCTTATCATAATTATTCAAGTGGCTCGAGCAAACATGGATTATTTTCGTTTTACTGGCATTTATTACCAGACCTACATCATGTGACCATTTACAGAGATTGGTAAACAGAACAGTGGTTAATAATGTTCTGCATGTCATTTACATATGCTAAGTAATGAAGAGGCCCGAGAACTGAGCCTTGGGCTGTTCCAGTAGTTACCAACATTTCAATGCTATATACATTACCAATCTTGACACGGTATTTCCTATTATCTAAATAGTCACGGCACCAATTTAACAAGGGACCGCGGACACCTGTGTTGTCGAGCTTTTTTATAAGAGTGTCATGTCTGAGGGTATCAAATGCCTTACTAAAATCAATAAATAGTAATATTACATGCTTTTTATCATTAAGATGTTGATTTGCTTCATCTGTAAATTTTGATAGCAATGTAGTAGTTGACTTACTAGACTGAAAACCATATTGAGCAGTTGATAGTACATCGTTTAGCTTATAGAATTTATGGATTTGCTGACTAATATATTTTTCGACTACCTTATCTATGACTGGTAGTATTGTTATTGGCCTGTACTTTCCATAATCTTTGTGGGATCCTTTTTTGTAAATCGGTCTGACGATTCCAGTTTTCAATTCTTGTGGATATTTACCTACCTTAATGCTCGCAGTTATAAGCTTAATGATAACAGTTACAATTTTGTATATGATTTTTTCATAGCAATAATCAAACTTATTTTTTATATATTCATAAATTTTTATGGGACATTGCACATTATCAAGCTCTTCCCAATTTATTTCATTAAGTTTTAATTTAACTAACTTATAATCGATACGTTCTGTATATTTTACAACATACTGTATATCTCGTATAGCTTCTCCCATACACGACAAGACAATCATTCGGTGATCTGCCATTACAGTGTCGAGCGCGGCAGAGCATAGGTCTAGCGAGCGCGATCTTACAAAAATATGATCAATACAGCTACGTGTGATAATATTATCCCGTTTTTCGATTCTTGTGTAATCTGATATTGCGCTCACTAGGCCACACTTAGCCATACTACTTAAATAATACTCACGTATGTTATCATGCAACTTTATGTCGATATTTATATCGCCCAATAAGTATAAATCTGACTGTTTTAACGTATCTTTACACAGCCAATCTTTAATTTCTTTTATAAATAAGTGTTTACTTTCTTTAGGCGCTCTATTTAGTGAACAAATAAGTGCTGAGTAGTTTTGTGAGGTAGTTATGCGACCCATTAAAGATTTACAATGATTCAGTGATATATTATCTAAAATTTGGAAGTCGTGGGTGCACTTAACATACACAAAAATACCACCACCTCTGCGTTTATCACGCAGCTTAACGAACATATCATAGCCATGAATGTTAAATAACTGGATTATATTACTATTCTTAGATATACCTACCTCGGTTAGAATAATAACATCTAATTTTAATTTTGAAGAATTTATAACCTGCACAACCAGACCAAGATTTTTTATCAATAACCGTAAATTATTGTGAACAATATTCAATTTTGGATTATTATTTAAATAAAAAAAATAAAATAAATATCCATCACGCCTTATCCCCGAAGGCATAAGGCATATATATTTAAAATACATTTACTAAACTGATTTCAATTAGTGCAGTTGAACAGTTCACAAACCATCCCAGAGAAAACCAGTGCAATAACAACTGTTATCGAACCTGTTGATCACACAATCTTTCTATGTCATTAGAATTTCTTATTACAATAACTTTTTCATTATCAATTTTACGAACCAAAACTTTGCCATCCTGAAACCAGATGTATTTAAAACTATTTTTGAGAGATTGTTTAGCTTGCCAAAGTAATGTTTTATTTGTTTTTGTTAGTGCACGCCGAATGCCGCCAAATTACTCTTGATTCACCGTCTTCTGGATTTCCATTACGAGTTAAATCTTGAACAACAATCGATTCCTTACGTGCCGCGGCTATCCATTGATCCACTTTATTCTCATCTTGGAATACAACCTGTATCACTCCATCTTTACCATTCCTGCTTTTTAATCGCTTCACCATGGTGACTTGCGGTTTTTCTAGTTTTAGCTTTATAGCTAATTTACTTGATAGTGTATCCAAGTTCTCTTCGGTATTTTCGGGAATCCCAGTAATCTCCGGTGTATTATCAATAGATTTTTGCTCCATATTTCTAATTTGTTGTTCCATAGCATTTATTTTTAATTCCAAGTGGGTGTTTTGGTTTTTTAGGTTCGAGTTTTTTCTCTCAAGGTCTTTAACTTTATCAGTAAAAATTTCTAACGTCTTGTTTATACAGTCCATTTTTTGACAACAGGTGTTCAAAGAATCGTTAACAGAAGCTAACTCCTTTTTAACTGCTTTTTTTACCTCTGTTGAAATGTCACGAAGTAATTGGTTCATTGCCGAAGAATCACCTGATCCCATTTGATTCACACTTATTTCGTCGTCATCATCTTCCGGAACCACGAAAGACTTACGATGAGGCGAGTCTCTATGACACTCGTCACAGGTCCATTCCAGGTTCTCTGTATTACGAAGGGCGCGAGTGAATGAAAATAAAAGAACATTTGTTTTTATAGGGCAAACTCGTGTGATTTTGGTTTAATTATGACCCAATCTACTTTTAACTCTGGTGACGTATTGCTCAATCGATATTGCCATATGATAGAAAAATATCTTCCCAGTTTCACTGTATTCTGTTGATTTTATTGAATTAATATCAAACTGGAAAATATTACCTATACATATTCGTGAGATAAAAGATCTAGGAACTTCAAATAGTTCATTGTATAAATGTATTTTTTAACACTGATACGTATATTTTAAAGTACTAAAGAAATTTAATTTTGCGTGAGATAATATTCATTTCCTTACAAAATATTAAGAATAAAAGTACTTTAACAGAAGCTGAATACAATTTTTTTGTCAATAAATACCGTTAACATTTTTCGTTTTCCTTTGAAGACATGTACCTAAATCATTTTATATCGAATATAAAATTTTGCAAATTATAATGACTTCATTACTCATATAAAAATTTGCAAATTTAATTACACAATAAACTGACGTCTATAAAATAAATTTAACTTAAACGTGGCTTTTATGAGCTACTAAAATAATGAAGTCCAGTGGAGATATCTCGTAAATCACGTGCGCTGTAGGGAAAATCATTTTTAAATTTGGTCATCAATATGCATTATGCATGGAAAATAAACATATTTACCATAATATCATAATTTCTGCTATACTTACTGGTGAACTTTTAATTTAATTTAGTTTTATAAATAACTAGCTGATTCCTACAGCTCCACTGGTGTGAAATTTTCTATAGCAAAGAATTTTCGTAAAGTTTTGCACTTCTAGCTAATCGGAACTATTTGAATTTTGAATGTTATATTTTTTGAAACGTTGCAACCTTCTTAATAATTAGAAAAAAACAATTGGCGCGAAGTCATTTCTCCATTGTTTTTTATCACACATCAAAGAATAATGGAATGCAATAAAAATGGAATTAAGTCGAAAAGATTTTAGAGCGATGTTTTTTATGATTTTAAAAGTTCTGTCTGTCCGCAAGACTGACCCGCTCGTCTTCTAAATGCTTTTCGGAGAGAAGTACCTTGTTTGAGCACCGTGAGGCGATGGTTTTCTGAATTTGAGAGAGGTCGAGTTTCTTGACATGACGAATTTCGTGAAGGGCGGCCTTCAACTGCCGTCAACGAAAATAAAGTGGCTACTGTTAAGCGGCTAATTGAAGAAAACCCGCGGATTACCTATGAGACAATTCGAGGACTATTGGGGATTGGTATGAGCCAAATTCAGAACATTTCACGAAGAATTCAAAATTCGGAAACTTTGTTGTCATTGGATCCCTCATAAACTGACAGCGGAGCAGAAGCGGGCTCGCGTGAAATGGTGCTCACAGATGCTACTGAAGTACGACCATGGACATTCTAATGCTGTTTATGACATTATCACAGGAGACGAAACGTGGATTTATTGTTATGAACCCGAAAATAACAGCAATTCTGTGAATGGGTGTTTGAAAATGAGAACAGGTTAACAAAAGTGAGGCAGGTGAGAAACATTGATAAAAAAAATTATCGCGTTTTTCTTCTCAGTTACGGGTCCCATCTGCACCATGTGAGAATGTGAAGATCAAAAGAGTGTTACTGCCAAGTGGTATTCTACCATTTGTTTACCCAGGGTGTTAGAAAAAGCTCGCGAAAGTCGACCAAAAAGCCGCGTTCTCCTACATCATGACAATGCTTCTTCACACACGCCAACAGAACAAAGTAATTTTTAGCTTCCGAAAAAGTACAACTCGTCACCTATCCAGCGCTAAGCCCCAACCTAGTATCCTGTGATTTCTGTGTTTTCATTTCACTTTTACCAACTCCGAAAAGGCAGTGATAGCGTTAAATCAGCACGTAGAAAACATGCCTTCAGTCCTCCTGTTTTATAAAATGGTTCGATCGCCTGAAATAACGTTTGAAATGTAAAGGAGAGTATTTTGAAAAGCAATAAATATAATATTTTGGTTTTAACATGTTGTTTTTTTTAAGTTACGAAAAACTTATAGTGTGACCTACGTATTACCTAAACACTTTTCTGTAACATTTTACGGGACGTCAAATTAAACAATAGTTTGACTTTAAATTATGTTTCCGCTCAATCAATTTGGATGAAATATGCAGCAGCATTAAATATTTCTGTCCTATCTAACCACCCCGTACAGCGTGAAGACAAATAGATTTAATCTGAAAACAATGAAATAAAAAATTACCTTTGATCAAGTAATAAAATATGAAAATTATTGAAGCGCTCGTGGCCCCGCGGTCTCAGTGTTCGGTAAACGATCACAGAGGTACGCAACTTTCACTATGGCTGGTCGTCGGATGGGTGACCACTTTGTGGCATTTACATTTGCGAGCGTTTCCGTGCTTCGGAAGGCACGTTAAGCCGCTGGTCCCGGTTGCCAGTAAAATGGCAGTCGTTAAGCCTGGTTGAAGGCCTTATAGGCGGCTTAAAAAAATTCAACAGCAGGTAGCCACAACCTGCGTCTGTCTATTTCAACACGGCAATGGGCTCACCACCTATTACGTGGGACAGGAATCCACACGGTGAAAAGTGGGCATATAATATGCCTCTGCCACCCCTTCGGGGATAAGGCGTGATGGATATTTTTTTTTTTATTTATTTTAAAATTATAACGCTGGATTTTATGTAAACGCCGAAAAAAAATAATGGTTTCGGATTCAAAATCACATTAATGGTTGATCGAGAGGGTCTCCGTTACCTAGTAGCTTAAGCGTCTGGTCCCGTAAGTCAGAAGACACAAATTCGGGTCCAGCTCGAGACTGAAAAAAAATCCACTTAAATGTAGGATATAGGTAACATACTAATTGCTTTACAAAGTTATTTTTAATGTGCCAATTTCAATTTTATAACAGAGATATGGATTTTGTATCTAATTATTAAAGATGTCGTCAAAAGCCAAACCACCCATAAAGCTTCAAGTACCAACAAAACCATATTGTTTTTATTTTATTAATAATCAAATAGAAAATGTTGAAGTTTTATTGTTAACTAGCGGACGCCAAGTAATTCTACCCGCTTATTGCCCATTTCGTGGGATACGTATATAATAAGTAAGAAATCGAAATAAGTAAGTCTAAGTTAATAGACAAGTCTCGTTAAAATCGCTTCAGCGTTTCCAAGATTAGCCGGAACAATAAGTGACAATTTTTAAAATTGTATGGTGTTTAAGAGTAAGTAGTTACCTACCGTATAAACTTTACTAGCATTTAATGAAAAACTGTTAATTTGGAATTACAAATAGACACTTGAATTTTATTTATCTGTATAGATTTAAAAAGAGAAAATTACGGTCGTAAGGTAACTCTTTACCACTCCGAATATTAAAACATGTGGCATGTGTAAATTTACCATTAGTGTCTGTATTTATTTTTAATCTTATATGTTTGCAATAATTCGAATTCTTAACTGGTGAATGGAACACGTAAATATAGTGCCTAGATGACAGCTCTAAACAGATATGTGTTTGTATGTTCATAGTTTATGTTATCGGTTACCGGGAAAATTAATGGGGATGAATATGGAATACATTTAGACTCACAGAACACGTGCCATTACCTTTTTCATTTTCATAGTTACACAATATGTGCTAATCTTTGAAAATTCCGTAAGGCAAAATCATAAATAAGTGGAATAGTACAAGTGTTTTTGTTCAATATGTGTAGCAAGTTTCACCAAGTGCCATCAATCATCAGTGTAAACAGAAACTTTACTCATATAGGTCACAAAGCAAACTTATGTACGTCAAGATGATTACTTCTACATTTACATTTACTGCCAGATTCGCAAAGCAATTGGTAGAGCCTGAGAATGAACTCTTTTCTAACCGCCAGTAATTACTACATTAGTTTTATTCACATGACATTTGAACAAATTCTATAATGAGTTTATACAAAAGAAACAAATAATCTAAAATCATTATCAAATCAAAATGAGAGCAATTCTAGTTGCCAGTTCCAAGTGCAGCTTACCTTTATGGAGAAGAAACCCTTTATGGCAAGGAACTCCATGGATGCTCTATGGCTTACAATAATAAACTTTGGTGTTCTTTGGAGTTATTACATAAAGTAATGTTGAAAAATTTGTTATTGTGTTTGTAATGAAAAAAATCAAAATAATTGATGGTTCAAATTGAAAATTGAAATCTATGTGATAAAGGCTTCTTGTATTAATTGAGTTTAATTAGGAATCTTTACGAAAACTCCAATAATATAATAAGAGTGTAAAAAATCTTAAAACCTACAGATTCATTAATCGTTTCATGTATGCAACTCTGTTAGACCGTGGAACCCAAATATTTTGGATATGGAGTTTCTTCCGATTTTCATGAAGGAATCTACCCGAACTAAATGACTCACGTACACCGGTGGTAATTTATTACCGAACCACTGAGATCAAAAAGTCTAACTAATCCGGTTACCAGACTAAATCACCGAACTAGTGAGACTAGGCCGTATTTTCGTCTTCTCTGTTTTTATGCAATCTTGGTCCTCGTAATTGTGCTTTGGTCCAATCTGAATCCTTCTCAACACTGTCACAATCCTTCTCAGCACACTAAAAATTCTTTGTCGATCGTCCTCACTTATTCCTTTCACATCCAACCCACCTAAACCCCTTTTTAGGTAATTACGACACTGTGATCTAAGCCTGCCATATTACGTATCACATCAATACGTATTCGGTCAGCCAATAATAACCTAAAAAATATACCTAACTTTTATACGAATGAGTGAGGAACGATTGACGAAAAATATATATTGCGCGAAAGAGGAAGGTAGAAGGAGTCAAGGTAGGCCGAGACTTACATATGAAGACCACGTGCGCAGATGGCTTTAAAGTACTCGAATGTAGTAGTAGTACCTAGACGTGCGTGTATGAAGCGTTTGATGAATCTTCAAGAAGCGAAAGAAATATGCATAGATCACGAAGCCTGGCGATCTGCCCTCTCTGACTACCCCGTCAGGGATACAGCGTGAAGATAGTAACTTTTGTAACCTTGATAAACTGGGGACACCAAGATGAGTGTCACCAAGATATTTGGGGCCTAAACCCACATTTCTGGTAAGTGGTCCATCTGCTAACCAAGGCGAGGCTCTGGCCTAGGCACCCCTACGGAACAATGTTGTAGATACTTAAATAACCAAACCATAACTTTTTGGCGTGCATGTATGAAGCGATTGATGAATCTGCAAGAAGTGAAAGAAGTATGCTAATCGTGAAGCCTGGTGATCTGTCCTCTCTGACTACTCCGTCAGGGATACGGCGTGAAGATAGTTAGTTAGTTTATAACTTTTAACTTCACCAATTAATAAATTGAAATTTCAAACCCAGGTAGGGTTTGGAATGAATTAAAAAGATGTTAAGATAAAAATTAAAAAATAAACATTACTACAAGATAAATCTTTAAAAAGAAACAGCAGATTAAACCAGAATATTTTCAACATAGCTTACACGTTTTATTTCCCCTCTGCGTATCCGCAAATAATGGATCTAGTCGGTGAGCGTCCACAAGAAAATCTGATATATTTAGAGGAAAGTAACTGTATTTTATCCACACCGCCTGTTAAGCCAGTATTTTACCAGCTTTGCAGCAAATCGGGTCTGACGCAAATAACGTTACATTTTTATAAGCTTATTATACTATTAGGTCAAAAGTACACAGATACCCAGACGTGCGTGTATGAAGCGATTGATGAATCTTGAAGAAGCGAAAGAAGTTTGCATGGATCGCGAAGCCTGGCGATCTGTCCTCTCTGACTACCCCGTCAGGGATACAGCGTGAAGATAGTTTAGTTAGTTAGTTAGGAATATAAAAAACGATATTATATGGCAATAGTGATAATCAACATAATAGTATAGGAATTTATTCCTTTCAAATTTACATACCTGTGGATGAATGGATCCAAGGTAATGACTGCAATCCTGATACTTCAAAAGCCGAAAACACGGTAACCCTCATCTGAAGTCGTCTCTAGTACCAAAACTGGGTTCAGTTTTATTTACCAGGATGCGTGCTATGAAATGGGTTCACTCCCAGAGGATCCATTACTCTTTCAGATTTAGTTTGGAACTCCATCGGCATCTTTAGATTTCAAGTTCTTTATTCGGCGGCCAGTATATCGGACGTGTACAGACACTATTGATGAAACTAGGCGTACATTTGATGAGCAATCATGCCAGTTCAGAGGGTCTTAAAAGAAAGAGAACACTGAGTGCTTTTGTATACTCGGCGTATTTTATGTTGCTTTGATCTGCTCACGAGTGCGCCAATTTGTATAGAAGTAGTTTTCTCAGACAATTCCTGTTTCAAATATAATATATATTGCTAGTACTCTCGTCTAGTAGCCAAATTTCAGCGAACTTAATAAATAGACACATTTTTATTGTACACCATTAAATACTGTGTCTCGCCAATATAACCTTAATGTTCGTGGTTCTCATTTAATATTATGGTTTTTAAAGTAATATGCTAAACAAAACTAAATCGCACTATCACTTATTTTTGGGTATATTGTTGCCATTCCATTGAAATTTATATAACTTTAATTAATTAACAATGAGAACCTACGAGAAAGTCAGATCTCCGCCGTACGATTTTAATAATCGTTTGACTGCCTCTGTGGCGCGGTGGGAGTGCATCCGACTGCTACGCAAGAGGTCGTGGGTTCGATTCCCACCCAGGATAAAACTTTGTGTGATGAGCACGATGGCTTATTCTGTGTCTGGGTGTTATTTATCTATAATATGTATGTATTTAGAAATATATAAGTATGTTTATCAGATCCCATAACACAAGCTAATATTAGCTTACTTTGGGCTTGATGGCGCTGTGTGAAAAGTGTCCCACAATATTTATAAATTTATTTATTTATAATCATCAACAAAAATAATGTCAATAGTGTTGAATATCTCTAAAGTTAGCTTCGATTAAAGTCATCATCGATAAATAATTATTTATTAGGTATTTATATTTTAATAGAATTTCATTATTTAAAAGTACATGTACGGCTATATGTAAAGATAATTAAATCCTTGTAATTATTAAGGCAAATAGTTGTATTTGCATTGAACTGGAACATTTCTTTGAAAGAAGGAAATTTAATGATATTTCCTGGCCAAGATATAAGAGTTCTTGAATATTTGCGGGCGCAATACGCTTGAAAATAACTAATGCATTACCATTGAAATATTGGGAACAGAAAACAGCAGAATACTTGGAAAGTTGTTGGAAAACTGCATGTAGTATGAAATTAATATTTTCTTGGTTTCAAACAAATGTTCAGAACATTTCCAGGAACAGTTCGAAACACGAGCAGCGTAGTTTATTCTTTGAAAGTTCGTTTGAACGACGAATGTATTGTATTTCAGTGCTATGTTTATATTGAACATATAACGTTTGTGGTAGATATACATACAAACACCCAAAGTAGCATACTATTTTTAAATACTGCTATAATATTGATATGAAATGACAACATAGAAAATAAAGTGACGCCGCTCAAAATCATCTATGATGAACAACTAAGGTAGTCGGATAATTTTTTTAAGTTTCCTTTCAATATGTATATCTAATTAAAGGACTGGCTGAGAAATATTCTTTCAAGCGTTTTTTGTATTAAAAAGAGATTTTAACTATTTATTTATTGGTTAACTTAGTCTTATTTTCGATGCAGAGGTAGTGGTGATGAAACTAAGTAAAAGCAGGGTCGAAAGCCGAAGCACTGACTTCAAATACATCACTACAAATCTTTAGATGATAAATACTATACGAATCCTTCGGTAACAACAGCGCTACCAACTGGGTAGACAAAAATCGTGGCTTCATATTTATTAGAGTACCCTTTGGCAGTCCCTCTACCAAATTCTCAGATGTAATTATAACTTTATAATGTTATTGTAATTGGGTACTAACAACGGAACCGTGCAAATGCGCGTGACCCAACAAGAAATTACCCAGTTTTTCTCTCAACTCGTTCACCAAGTTAGAAGGGATAAACTCGTAAAATAAATGGTTAAAGTTATCGCTACACCACGGCGATTTAATAGCCATGATAATGGGTTCGGTACCACTTGAGCTCGCTGTTAGTAACTACCAAACCCATTATAATTATCAAACACTAGGTGACCCAACCCCAGGCTTCGCCCGTGACATACTTTAAAGTCGCACCGATTTAATCCTGTCACTTATAAATTCTACAAAAATGCTTTTAAATTTCCTTGCTTTGTCGACATTTATGATTATTGCTCCACTCTCTAGGGGAGCAGCGTGATGATATATAGCCTATAGCCTTCCTCAATTCATGGGCTATACAACACAAAAACAATTTTTCAAATCCGACTAATAAATCCTCAGATAAACGCGTTCAACCAAACAAACAAACAAACATAAACTTTTCAGCTTTATAATATTACTAGTTGACGCCCGCGGCTTCGCCCGCGCAATGAAGTATTCCCGTTCCCCTTTCCCACAGGAACTTGTTCCCGGGATAAAAAAGTAGCCTATGTCCGTCTCCTGGCTCTAAGCTACCTCCCCACCAATTTTCATTTTCAGCCAAATCGGTACAGCAGTTGTTGAGTTATAAATAGTGTAACTAACACGACTTTCTTTTATATATATATATATCTATATATATATATATAATATAGAAGATAGATATCAACCATAATCCACTATAATAATATATTTAAAGTAAAGCTTTGTAATTAAAAGAATTTATTGTAATTCTATTTAATTTATTATATTTAATAATAATTAACAAACTTATATTTAATACGATGTTACATCATGAGGTACCCATGATCAAATTATTTCATTAGCATACCCTAAAAGGTAACTTCTCTCCAGTTCCAATAAATACCCCATAGGCTATCAGACAGCAGGGTTTTATTGAAACCTAATTAATATTCAACGCGTCATGGCAACCGGCAAAGTAGGGGTCGTCTGATATAAAGTATATCAGACGACACCTACTTTGCCAGTTCAGTCAATTGAGAAGTTGCTTTTGGGGATACATTTGTCAAAGGACGTAATTTAATTTTATAGTTTTAAAATAAATAAATAAATATCCATCACGCCTTATCCCCGAAGGGGTGGCAGAGACATATTATATGCCCACTTTTCACCGTGTGGATTCCTGTCCCACGTAATAGGTGGTGAGCCCATTGCCGTGTTGAAATAGACAGACGCAGGTTGTGGCTACCTGCTGTTGAAATTTTTTAAGCCGCCTATAAGGCCTTCAACCAGGCTTAACGACTGCCATTTTACTGGCAACCGGGACCAACGGCTTAACGTGCCTTCCGAAGCACGGAAACGCTCGCAAATGTAAATACCACAAAGTGGTCACCCATCCGACGACCAGCCATAGTGAAAGTTGCGTACCTCAGTGATCGTTCACCGAACACAGAGACCGCGGGGCCACGAGCGCGTTTTAAAGATGGATTAGTGTAAAGTTAAATCCAAGTTTGTGGGATTGCAGCCCTAGTACCACGTGCCCACATTTTGAAATAGGTTGTTTTCAAATAAAAATCTCTACAATTTTTGTCAAGTAACTTTATAGAACCAAAAATAACAAAGTTATAACCAAATGTCGATGGAAATTTCTAGTAGTTATTTTCTGATCATTTCACAATGCTAATCCTAACCATTTATTAATATAGGAAATCTAGACAGAGATTCAAGATTTTTCGAAAAGCATCACATAATTGCAGCGCCACGCCAAACAACATATTTATTAGCAGATACAAGCTATGACGTCATTTCCATATTGGGCGGCAATGCTTTACCTCCAGCTAGTTCATAAATAGCGTGTGCACATGTTTCTATGTTCATTCTGTTGTTGTAAGTCAAGCAATACACCAATCTACGTTGACATAATTGCTGTTACATCATTTCTCTATACGCGCTATAACCCCGCTGTAATACAAATTAACCGCTCATTCCAAATTTAAAATAATAATATGACGCTATAATATGACAAACTCGTTTCATAAAAGCCAACGTGGCTGGAAATAAATTTTACGCGGTGTGGTTCCGTCGTCCGTAAATTAATTATTCCTGTTCGCTGAGACCCAGATGGTATATCTTGATAAACCGTTTTTCGACAAATCACTAACTTTAGAACCGTTACCGTATTACTTAGATAGAGTATTATATTCTTTTAACACAGATAGTTAATTTTACTAACTATATTCAAAATGTATTTTTTTTTATATCATAATTATATTAAACAAAATCGGGTTTATTCGAACACTTATAACTCAGAACGAGTGGGTCACTTTTTATTAACCTTGCTTAATTGATTTTTTTTCTACCTCTAATAGCAGAATGAGTAAAAAGTCATGAAAACTCATTCAGTTTTACCTTGTCCGACTCTCTGAAGGTTTTTTTTGGTTTCGCGGGTAATGCGTTTACGCACCGTCACACATCCGGTGTGTGGAGCTCCCGGAGAGGGGTCGTCCTACCCACTAAGCCTCGCGGTGTTCCGCCTCACGTTAAACCGGCTCGCAGGGTAGGCCTGGGGTTAATCACTGCGAGCCGGTAAGGGGCACTCCAGAATGGAGGGGTCCGTCACGGAGCGGCCGAAAGTGCGAACACCCCGGAGCTGAAAAACCTTAAATTTAGCTGATAAGTGCTTCATGACAACTGTTTTCAAACACCCTGAAGTTAGCTATAGTTAACATTTTAGTAAATATATAAATTAAAAAAAAAAATTTTGTTACCTCAAAGAAGTATAGCTTCTAACGCATGTACATAAGTACACACACATATTTTTAGTATCTCTCAGTACTTTATAACAAATATATTTATTTATACACAAACAATCTTTTACAATTGTGTCGGAATATATATACACAAGCACAAACACAAAAAAGGCGAAAATCCCACCAACCGTGAAAACAAGTTAATCAAAGCTGATTGTAAAAAAAAACATCAACATATCAAACTTAATCTATCAAAATTTATGCAACCACAAAAACATATATTTAACTGCAATGTCAATATCACCACATCATACCTAACCTATAATATAACCAAACATATAATATTACCAAACATATAACATAACTTATATTGATATAACATCCGCTGGAAATACATATATATTAGTAGCTATATCTCTAAAATTATGCCATAATTAAAACCGCACCAAATTACTACCGTAATAACATTCAAATTATATCCAGCTACCCTCATTTTATCATCTACACCTTCCGTTCCCCAATTACGTCACCTCGCGTCAAGGTAAAATTGTAGAGTGATAAATATTGAAATAGGATGATGTTTGCATTCTGTAAAAGGAATTTTGTGTTTGAAGTTAAAAAAAAAAAAATAAAAAAAAAATAAAAAAAATATCCATCACGCCTTATCCCCGAAGGGGTGGCAGAGGCATATTATATGCCCACTTTTCACCGTGTGGATTCCTGTCCCACGTAATAGGTGGTGAGCCCATTGCCGTGTTGAAATAGACAGACGCAGGTTGTGGCTACCTGCTGTTGAAATTTTTAAGCCGCCTATAAGGCCTTCAACCAGGCTTAACGACTGCCATTTTACTGGCAACCGGGACCAACGGCTTAGCGTGCCTTCCGAAGCACGGAAACTCTCGCAAATGTAAATGCCACAAAGTGGTCACCCATCCGACGACCAGCCATAGTGAAAGTTGCGTACCTCTGTGATCGTTTACCGAACACTGAGACCGCGGGGCCACGAGCGCTTGTGTTTGGGCACGAGTGTTTGAAGTTAAGATATTTTATTATTGGCACAACTAAAAAAACAAATTTCTAGTCAATAATCGTATATACAGGTTAGATTTGTAGGGGAAGTTACCTTAACCGTTAACTGCATTTACAGATTCTATATACTATGACGTCTTTATCACCGAAGAGGTAGGCAGAGGTATTTCACCGTATTGATTTTTGTCCCACGTAAAAGGTGGTGAGCCTATTACCGTGTGAAATGGACAAGCGCAGGTTGCTCGCAAGTGTCAATGCCACAAAGTGTTCACCCATCCATGACCAGCGATAGAGAAAGTTGCTTCGCGGTCACAAGATAGTTTTGCATGAAGAACAATGAGCGCTTCTCAAATGCACATACATTGCACTGCATGTATGTGAAATATGTTTGTAGTTTTAATATATAAAAATTTCGTCAAATCTACTATACCCGGTACCCGATAGAGCGCAAACTTACCTATAGTAATTCAGTTTGTATCGAGTGGTGGTGCATAATATTTCCCTATGTATACATATATTTTGAAATATTTATGGAATTAGATAGAAAATAAAAAATAATTATTGTGGGACATTTTTACTGTGTTAAACCATCCTCCATATAGTCAAAAAGTACTAATATAGCCTTTAGGCCTATCCTGTGACCCGGGTGTGATGAGGAGAAGGACGTACAAAAATGTATTTCCCGAGGATACAGAAAAAGTACACACATATTTCATATAAAAATTACCGAAACTCCGAAACAAACATTGTCGATCACAGAAATATTTGTTCCAACGCGGAAATCGATCCCGAGACCTGGCAGTTGTATAAAAAACAAATAAAAAACAGGAACCCTAAAAACCTTTTAAAACAATAACAAAATTGTAATCAGATAAAAAAAATATTAAAATTACTAAACTTTACGCCACTTCGTTCCCAACTCATTAAGTTGCAAATATCTCTCTTACTTTGAGCTTTAGAAATCTTTTGAATGAACTGTCCCCTTTCGATTGGGCGTAACACGAGGATGCCGTTGGTATTAGTATCCTATAGTATAACTGTAATATCTTAGCAATTACTCTTGTAAACTTTCATATTTCAAATGATTTCTGTGTGAAAACAAAGGATGGACATTATTTTTATATAAAACAATTTTTGGATTTTGTGTCTATATACATTTCTTTCAGACAAGCATCTTATTCTCTCGTAACGATACGTTTATGGGATCTATAAAAGCATAGTTTCATTTATAACAATAGTTTATGTTAAACATTCAAGATAATTAAATATAACGAAAGGGTAACCGAAAAGCATGGCGACGTAAATGTTAGTAGTGAGAATGTGGAAAGTGTATGGCAGAACCTTAGGGATAGTATGGTAAAAGCCGCTGTGGAAAATTGAGTAGAAACAAAAAGAGGTAGTAGTAATAAGTGTGATGCATGGGGGAATGAAGAAGTAAAAGAAGCAGTTCGAATGAAAAAGAAAGCATGGTTGGAGTACTTAGCCTCGTGAAATGATTTTAATATGAAAGAGAGATACAAGTAAAAAGTTAAAACGAAGGCACTGATAGAAGCTCGTGAAAGGTGCAGAATGAAAGCAGATGAAAGGTGGTCGTCCAATTACCGGTATAATGCCGACAGCGAATAGACAGAAATTGTTTGACAATCTGCATTATAAATAAAGTGCTTAGTGCTAGCAACGACGTCCTAACAGACCAATCTGACGTCCTGCAGAGATATGCTGGTTCCTAATATGCTGGTATGATACGATTGAATGAATCTACAGAAAGAAGCCTGCCTGGACATACAAAACCTGGCAATCTGTCTTCTCTGACTATCCCATCACTAATGCAGCGTAAAGATAATTAGTTTATAAAAAACGTCCACCTGAAACTCATAGCGACGTCCAGAGATTGAGTGTCACTGTCACAGCAGACACTGTCTCGATCGGCATGCCATTACTAGTAACAGTGTCTTAAAGTTGAAGAACCCTAAGTTATTTGAGGAGCAATATATTGGAGCAATTATGTCCTCTCTAAACGACGATTATTTAAAAAAAATCTAGTTTACATGCCGATCGAGAATGTCTGTTTTTTTGCGGAATTAATGGAAATTGATTATTCAAATGTCTTCGACATCTCAGCTCTGTGAAGTTGTTGACCCTTGTCACGGCAAAGAGTTGAATTTATTTCAAAAACGTATCGTATCTACTGCCTATCTCTAAAGAAAACTGTCTTAATGTAAGTAATAATAGTGTTTCTTTATTTTTAGATATTTAGGACAGAAATCCACATGGTGAAAAGTGGGCATATAATATGCCTCTGCCACCCCTTCGGGGATAAGGCGTGATGGATATTTATTATTATTTATTTTATTTATATATTTATTTGTTTTTTAATTTGAATAGATTTTTATCATACTATACTACTGAAAATTAACCTCTTATTAGGTAAAATTAGACTGAATCTTTTCACAGTGATTATTAAGAGTGGATAAAAGAGGTAAATTATTATAGATATTGCCTTATGATATGAAGCATTTACACGGTAAAGTAATTAAGCAACTGTTGCCGAGCACTATAAATACATAAAACTGGAGTAATTAGTGGAGCAATATTGATAAATTTTGTACTCATTTTCTAGTGACTGAAGTCTGATGTGGACTAAAGCATATTTTTATATGTTTTATTATTAAATATATGCTTTTTTAATATGCTCAATGTAACACCACTATATTTATACGATTTTATAATAGTACTTACAGACAGATTTGCTCTGAATAATTCATAGTAACTCGTTACTTCACCTGTGTCTTGGGAGCTGTCAATCCGTTACAAAGATTATGTAAAACATTCTACCTTGTTTCCCTGCCGCTTGTCCAGGTAGAGAGTTTATGTAAATATGAATCGCACAATTCTCTAAAGTTTGTCATTTTTACATAAAACTACGGAAATCCGTTAATGATACATGTACAGTGAACATGAACAGTGAAGTAAAATTTACTAACTTACTACTTACTTACTTTCTAATTCGTATTACATACTTTACGGTTAGGTCCGATAGAGGCTTTATTTCGCGTACGCTTAGGTTGTGGAATGAGCTCCCTGCATGGGGTTTCCCGAACGTCTACAGTATGGGGTTCTTCAAAAGGGGTCTTCGAAGGTTTGTAAAGGGTCGGCAGCGCAAGTGCTGACCCTCTGGTGTTGCAACCCATAGGCTACGGTTACCACTTCCCATCAGGTGGGCCGTATGCTTGTCTCTCAGTGGTATAAAAAAAATATTTTTAGAAATTTTGTAATCTAAGCTTAAAACAAAACAGTGTTGCTTTATTAGACTTTAAAACTCTAAAGTTTAGCAAAGTCTTATCGTATCGTATGTATATATAGTCTGTCCGTCCGTTCGTCTATGCCCATCTAATTTTCAGGATCCATTAGAGATAGAGACAAACAGTTTGCGGCATTTGATTCAAGTTATTCAAAACCCACTGAATACGTTACCGGTTTTGAAACTGATTTCGGTTTAGAAGTCGTCTGATTCATTTGCCACGATAATGAAGGGTGCGTCACTGTTTGATATTATAAATTATACTATCTTCACGCTGTATCCCTGACAGGGTAGTCAGAGAGGGACACATCGCCAGGCTTTGCTATCCATGCATACTTCTTTTGCTTCTTGAAGATTCATCAAATAAATAAATAAACCGTCATCGTAAAAATTACAAAGCAATGTTGCTTTATTCAAAGAATTCCGAGAGCTGATAATGAAATTAGAGGTGTTGGTGGTACCACAAGACTTCTACCATTCAGATACACCTTTTGTAATTTTGTTACTTTTTTAAATTAATGTAATGTTACCCTTCTTTAAATTCGTCATCAGCTCGTGGAATAATATGTATATAGATTTTGGCGGGAAACAGCGAATAACGCAGTCGCCACTCCGTTATTATTTTTTCAAACTAGTGTATTTTCGGTTGTTTTTGTGTAAAAATGAAATTTGAAATTTGTGTGAAATTTGATAACTTAGTGGAACGCAGTATTTTCTGTTACCTTCGAAAAATCCACTTAGTCTGTCTGCAGTAAAATTTACCATCATTTTACTGCAGTAGAACTTTGAACAAACCTATACATGAATACGCTGCTATTAATAAGAATAGTTTACTACTTTTGAATGAAGAAGATTCATTATCTACTTGAAAATTATCACTTTAGAAGATAAATTTAGTACGAAAGATCAATAAATTTTGTTGTTGGCCATCGCGTCACCGTGCGTAGACAGAATTTAAAAAAAAATGTATATATATATTATCTTTATCCACATTCAAAAGACGAATAACTTGGTATATTTATTTAAACGCTCGTAGCCCCGCTAATTCAGTGTTCTGTAAACGATCACATTCGCACGCAACATTCGCTATTGGTGGTCCTTGGATGGGTGACCACTTTGTGGAACTCACATTTGCGAGCGTTTCCGTGCTTCGGAAGGCACGTTAAGCCGTTAGTCCCGGTTGCCAGTAAAATGGCAGTCATTAAGCCTTGTTGAAGGCCTTATGGACGACTTAAAAAATCTCAACAGTAGGTCGCCACTGCCTGCGCCTGTCCATTTCAACAGGGCAATGGGCTCACCAACTGTTACGTGGGACAAAAATGCATACGGTGAAATGTGGGCGTATAGTATGTCTCTTCCTACCCCTTCGGGGATAAAGGCGTGACAATATGTATATATGTATTATGTATTTATTTACACACTTTCACCGTTTTAAATATTGATATTACTTTTATAATATCGGAACTTCTAACCGTACCATCACAATACATTTATGCCAATCTTATGTATGTCCAGAAAAATCTATCACAGTTTTCTAAACTCTGTGATAAACATAATATAAACACTAGAAATAAAAATAATCTTTCAGTCGACCACAGTCGACTACATAAGATTGGCGATTCTTTCCAGGGTAACTGTATACGCTTTTACAACAAGCTTCCCTGTGACCTGAGAAATTTACCTTTAAATAAATTTAAAAAGTTTATTAAAAGCAAGCTTTGTGAAAAAGGTTTTTACTCCGTTACAGACTATTTGCAGGACAGGGACGCCTGGAAATGATCTGCTGGCAAAGTGAAATAATATTAAATTGTAAATAGGCCATCAAAAAAAAAAGCCTTCCTAAGTTTCTTGCCGGTTCTTCTCAGGTGGGCCGCGTTCCGAACCGGTGGTCGCTTTAAATATTTTAAATAGGGTATGACATTTTGTAAGCGCCGTTAAAATGGTCTATGTAAAATAAAGATATTTTTATTTATTTATTATTTATTTAAAAATTACGTAAGCTGCAACCGGAGGTCCCAAAAAAAACCAAAATTTATTTAATTAAATTTAATTATAAAGTAATTTTACAAAATAAAATTATAGCTACTTAGAACAATGATAGTGCTTCAAAGTGGGAAACAAGTATGAATTTAAATTATTTGCTATGTTTAATGAAAGGTCGGATTTCGTCGCAGCGACGCACGTTCTGCTGATGCTGCACCTCATGCTTACACGCGCCTTGCGCAATGTTCACGTTGTGCTGATGTTGCACCTCATGCCTTCAAGTGTCGTATGCGATGTTTATTGAGGTTATCGTTGACTCAGCGTTCCTCATAGATTAGGGGTGCGTAACAGGATCATTAACAGCAAAAACAAATTTACGGCGTGTAAAGTAATTACTGTTTACTTAATGTAAACAACCTCAATCGAAACACTGTATTTATTCTTTGACCGTAATCAGTTTCTTGATAGAGGCAGCAAATTAAATAAGTTTGCTGCTGATAGACTTTGATCTCAGGGGATCTCGTCTCGCATTTTGCCTGAGGGATGTTTTATTAGAAAAATAATTCGGTCATTAGTGGGTCACGAAATTTCTAAACAAGCTTAAATTGCATATTATCTGGATATTATAAATTAGATCTTTGATTGAACGTACTAAAAAGGAACGTATTAAATAAGAAAAACAAACTTTGTAAAAAAATCTTTTGATTTCATTTAATTTGCCTGAAAAAATAACAATTTATCACGGTCAGTAGCTTTTCGATGGTATTTTAATATTTAATTTTAGTTATTTATACAAAATAGGATTTAATATATGAACAATTATTGGAATGTAATGAAACAAATGATTTAATAAAGAAGTTAAATGAAGTTATGTTTCGATCCTTCTTTTGTTGGCTAACATTTCAACTAGGATGCATCAGCCGCGGTCACAATCTAACTCAAATGTTTGAAAATATCCAGCCTTCTAAGATAATACTCGTACATGTTCGCCCAGAAGAAACGTGTTAATCTAAAACAGCAAGGAATTCTTTTTTTCTTTAAGTACCCCTAAAATTAGGGAATGAATAACCCTGAATAACCTTTTGTTTGAAGCTCAATCGATCCCAAATCTAAATTCATTAGTTCTTTAACATACTGATCTGAGATAGTATTTTTACTATTGATATTTTAACAATAAGTATACCTACTGATATATTACTAGTATAATCTAATAAAATTATAGTGTAACTAGTCGATGCCCGCGGTTCCGCACGTGTGGTGAAGTTTTTCCGATCCTGTTTCCCACAGGAACTTATTCCCGGGATAAAAAGTAGCATATGTGTTATTCTGTTGTGTAAGCTATATTATTATAAAGATTCATCAAAATATTGCCGATTTTTCGTGAAAGAGTAACAAACATTTATTCTTAAAAACTTTGGCGTTTTTTCACTTTGTGGTATTAAAATTTTACAAATGTTCCGTACTTCGGATGACACGTTAAGCTGTTGCCAGAAACATGGTGGTTAAGCCAAGTTGAAGGCCTCTTGGGCGGCTTAAAATTTTTAAACAGAGGTAGCCACAGGGCTACACGGCAATGTGCTCACCACCTATTTCGTGGGATAGGAATACACACGAGAAAATATTAAAGGTCTCTTCCTCCCCTTCAGAGATAAGGCGTGATTGATATTTGTGATATTAAGAACATAATATAGATACATTCAAAATAGATGTGCTCTAAGGAATAATAATGAGCCGATACCCACATATATTATCATGTTCAGTCGTTAATTCTGCTTACAGCTTCAATTTATGGATCGGCGTACAAAATAATGATATTCTAAAAGTTTTCTTATAGAATCATTTCTTTCTACTTTTGTATTGTAGGGTTTTGTCTTATGTGGTCAAAACAACTAAAGCCCGTATGAATATCTTAAGAAGTTCGTTTTGAAGCAAGACTAAGTTTTGTAACTTTTGAAGCGCTCGTGTCTTGCTGACTCAGTGTTCTGTAGACGATCACTGCGTTAAGCAACTTTCGCTATGGCTGGTCACGGATGGGTGACCACTTTGTGGCATTTGCAAGTGTTTCCGTACTTTAACATGGCAGTCGTTGAGCCTAGTTGAAGGCCTTATAGGCGGCTTGAAAATTTTCAATAGCAGGTAGCCACAACCTGAGTCTGACTATTTGAACAGGAATACACACGGTTAAAAGTGGGCGTATAATATGCCTCTGCCACCCCTTTGAGGATAAGGCGTGATTGACACACTTACTAACTTTCGTGCCGTGGCTTTACACTCTACATAAATCGAACTCCTGTTACACTTCTTGAACGGTACGGGGGAGGGGAAGTAATTTCCTTGCTTAAGGAATGCCGTTTAACTATTTGTTTGGCCAATAGGAATAAGTTCATTTGTGCTTTAGTCAAAAGTACTCGGATACCCAGATGTGCATGTATGAAGCGATTGATGAATCTGCAAGAAGCGATAGAAGTATGCTTGGATCGTGAAGCGTGGTAAGTGAAGATAGTAAGTGAGTAAGTAAGTAGTGCTTAGGTTCGGTTAGTACGTTTTACCCAATTAAGTATTATATTGATTTCAAATTTGTATATTTTTAATTACTATTTGGGGTTTTGTTAGCATGCGAACGATAATTGAAAACATCTATAACTAAGCTTAAGATTTGAGTTTTGAGCGATATAATGATAATATTGTACCTGATAATTTGATGTCTCTCCTCTCACTGTGGACATAATTGTGACCTGAACTTTTTGTGGCACATTTTGTGGGACATCTTAACACAGCGCCATCTATCCCAAAGTAAGCTAACTTGTGGTATGGGATCTAGATAACTGATGGATATACTTATATATGTTATACATATATAAGTTTGGGTATTAGGAAATACCCAAACACCGAAACAAATATTTGTGGATCATACAAATATTTGCCAAACCCAAAACCAAACCCGGGATTTCAGCGCACCGCGCCTCCGTGGAAACCAAATAATGATAATATACTAATGCTAACTTTTAAACTTTCGCGTTGCATGATTACAATAAGTGTAAAATACAGGTATTAACGCGATCATGCTTATTTACCTTAAATAGCTTGACGTTTCGACTGGGTTGCACCAGCCGTGGTCACTAGCAGACTGAAGAGGCGGTGTCACTCCGATTGTGAGGTAGAATCGTCCGAATCTACCCTCATATTGTCTATCCACGCACCAGTACACACAACACCGACAATGTCCCTATTTTGTAGGCCGTCCGTATTCCGAGCGTTACCCGACTGTGCAAAACAACGAGGTAGTGTGATATCAATGACTGGATTCCACGTCGTAGATAATTTGAAACCCTCCTCTCTATTGAAATTTGTGTGTTTTTTGATTTCAATTGCTTCACGCACCATTCTCGAATAATAATGGCGATCAGTGGCGAGGACTTGGGGACGGTGAAACTCAATCCAGTGATTAGTGCCTGATTGTAATATATGTTCTGCAATCGCTGATTTGTTGGTCTGTCGGTTCTTTACAGCGGCGATATGTTCCTTTATCCTTTCAGCTATGGTCCGCTTTGTTTGGCCTATGAAGGAACTACCGCAGCTGCAATTTATTTTATAAACGCCCGGCGTTTGGAAAGGCAGTACATCCTTCGGTGTGCCCACCATTTTGTTTACACCCCCGGCGTGTACACAGTTTGAATTGAATACTTTCGTAACACCGTTCCGATCTTATCTGTTACTCCTTTCACATAGGGCAAGTAGGCAGGTTGTCTTTTAACCTCTGGATGCCTAACACGCCTTGCCTGCCTCTGTCGTAATCGCTTCACTTTATATCCGTTTCGACTAAGTACCTCCTGAACATGGTTAAGTTCACCCTCTAAATTTTCAGGGTCACAAAGATCATGAGCTCGGTTCTTTAAAGAAGTCATAACGGATTGTAAGTGACGAGGATGGTGATGCGACGTAGCGTGTAGGTATCTGTCTGTATGTGTAGGCTTCCGGTAAATACAGTGTGTTAAAGACCCGTCAGTTCTCACGGCCAATCTAACATCCAAGAATGACAACGAACGATCCTTTTCCATCTCATAAGTGAACTTCATCTTTGGGTGTATGGAGTTAAGATGTTTTAAATATTGATCTACTTCCTGCTTATTTCCAGAGACGACGCTGAAAATATCATCGACATACCTTTTCCATAGCCTGATAATTTTGGGTCCATCTCTCAACGCCTTCTCTTCAAAATGTTCGTTAGATTAGCTAGTACCAGGGCTACTGGACTCCCCATCGCGACACCATCTACTTGGAGGTAGTGCTGACCTTGGAAAAGGAAATAGTTGCCTTCTAAGCAGTGTTTCAGTAGATCAATATAATTCAATGCCATTTCGCTGTCAATCAGTCTGTCTTTTACCACATCCAAACACTCCTCAATTGGAACGTTGGTAAACAATGACTCCACATCAAAGCTGACCATCATTTCTCCTGGTTCCAATGTAAGGGACTTTACAATTTGAATGAAATAGCGAGAGTCTTTCACAAAAGATGGTGTTTTACCCACCAGTGGCTGTAATACTGACGCGACGTGCTTTGCAAGGTCATAAGTAGGAGATGAAATCTGACTTACGATATGCCGCAATGGCACGTCGGTCTTATGTATTTTGGGTAACCCATATAGTCTCGGGGGTTGGTGTGGCTTTGGTTTGTACAGTTTATCGTACTCATATTCTGTGAACAGGTCCTGGTGTTCCAGTACTGTGCTTCGTATTTTGCGTGTTACTCTGGTTATATGCAACTGGTTTGTATACATTTGTGTCGCTTAACATCTCACGTACCTTTCTATGATAATCAGCTGTATTTATCACTACAGTGGCGTTTCCCTTATCGGCCTTAAGCACTAAAATATCCCGGTTTTCCCTTATGTGCGTGTTAATACCTGTATTTTACACTTATTGTAATATACTAATGACCAGAAATGAACGATTACGAAGAACTTTCTTATGTCACACCATAAAAACTTGGAACTTTTTGCTAGAGCACGTGCTTCCGTCTTCTTACTATCTTGGTTTATGACATTAAACTTTATAACGGGCAGTCCTCTCTGCTTTCCATGAGGCGGGCGGTGCAATTACGACCACTTACGCTACCGAGGTTTTTTTTTTTTTGTGTGGAAATCCTCATGGATGCTATGCCGGACTCCTACCGACTAAAACCACACGTTACCCTTCTATCTGTCTATGGCCAGGAGTCCCGGGTGAGCCCACGGAAGGATAACCCCAGGTCTCCCGACAGACCTTGTCCGCTACCGCAGGCTCCTTCAGGGGGGGTTCGGGTGTGTATCCTGCCTCTTTGGGGGGTTCGAGTGTTATCTCGCTTCTTTGGGGGGTACGCTATCGAGGTAACACAAGAATAACCTTCAAGAATCAGATATCCCGTTACATTTAAACATTGCACTTTAAGTTTGTAGAAGGTAGTTGAGAACCCTAGTAATTTACCAATAACAAATATTTTGTAAAATAAAAATAAATAAATATCCATCACGCCTTATCCCCAAAGGGGTGGCAGAGGCATATTATATGCCCACTTTTCACCGTATGGATTCCTGTCCCACGTAATAGGTGGTGAGCCCATTGCCGTGTTGAAATAGACAGATGCAGGTTGTGGCTACCTGCTGTTGAAATTTTCAAGCCGCCCATAAGGCCTTCAACCAGGCTTAACGACTGCCATTGTACTGGCAACCGGGACCAACGGCTTAACGTGCCTTCCGAAGCACGGAAACGCTCGCAAATATAAATGCCACAAAGTGGTCACCCATCCGAGGACCAGCCATAGTGAAAGTTGCGTAACTCAGTGATCGTTTACAGAACACTGAGACAGCGAGGCCACGATATTTTGTCAACAAGAATTATCTCGTTAGAGGTACCGTGTAGTCGGAGCCGCGTCCTGTTACTCGTAATTAAATAAAATTATACATGCGTCATGCCATAATAATAAAATAGACGAGTAAATAATCAAAGACTTTGTTTACGTCAAAGTGCGCCTTTCATATAAATAGACATGTAAATCTCGTAAATAAATATGTTTTCTTTCCTCTTTATTGAAATTAATGGATTTACCTTATTTCATAGTCATTCCAACCGGTAAAGGTTTTAAAAACGGCTAGTATTTTGATGTTTACATTGAAATCACTGTGGTTTTAACGTAACGTATTGGATTTTAAAAATTAATTTCCTTGTGTATACTCGCTACAACGTTAAAAGCAACACGGTACGTTGTTTCACGCGGTTTAGTCAACATGTCAAATGGCTATGCATATTTTTATTATTTACACTGGCACTTGGTGGAACGTGCTACACATATTAAATAACGCTATATATACAATACTAGCTGTCCCGCCCGGCTTCGCCCGTGACATACTTTGAATCCCGTGGCACCCATTTAATCCCGTCGTTTATTAATTTCACAATAATGTATGAAAACATTTTCCAAATTTGTTGATTACTTCTCCGCTATCCAGAGGGCTAATTCTACTATTTCAATCGCGTCAGAAAAGAATCGTAATCGTCGCTCAGTAGCCACCGGTACAATTTGTTCGTAGTCTAATATCACACTCGTACTCCAATAGACTCATGGAATTATTAGGTACGTAAGTAATTAATAATTCCATGAATAGACTTATATCGGTCGGCCGATGAGTTCTACTAAAACGTACCGTGCCAGTGGCCGCTAGTCAGTTGAATTTTTGATAGTCTACTAACATTTTGACAGCTAAAACAGCGATTCTGGTTCTATTCTACGGATTGTCAATAGTAGTACCAGTCCGGTCGAATTATGGTTACGAAATTAATTTCTATGCGCATAATTTTGATTTCACCGTATCTCCTAAGATATTCATTTAGTTGCAAGGTGTTAAGGGACAAAATAATCTTCATGAAATGCTGAAGCCAACTAACATATTAAAAATGATAAGGATTAATAACGTATTTGTATAAATAGCCTTCAAATTACCGCTTTATTATTACTGGTTTTTTAAAGCATAAAATGGATATAGTATGTTATTCTTAAGAGATAGACATATACCGTCGCGGACGTTTTTGTAGACCTATATTAGATACACAATTCCACAATACATTATTTTGTTATATCTCAAAGGGTTTAGGCAGCGTTTCTGATGAAAGCTCCCAGACGGCTAATTTTTATAATATGTAGTAATTATTCAAAAAATTACCCGTACTACCGTTACCGGTTACCGTTTTGTACAAAATGCAAAAATTTTACAAATCTTAACACATTTACCTAATTTTAATAATTTTAGTCAATAAAGCAGTATACTAGCTTTGATGTAGCAATTTACTTTATATTCAACATGCATGAAATTATCTAAATAAATTTGTTGCATACCATTAGTGATAGGCGTGGTAGGACATAGAGCAATATTGTAACAACTTCTTTAATCTAGGCTCCACAAATAAATAAGTAAATGAAATGAAACACCACTTGTACTGTTTTTACTTGTACCACAGTATAAAGAGTAAACCTATGTCTTTCGGCTGTGCTTGTACAGTGTACTTGTAATGTTGTGGAACACTACAAGTGGTTTTATTTAATACATGCAAATTTTTCTCAGCCCTAATCTCCAAATACTTTATTCTGATTGTTCCTAAATCTCAAAAGAAAGTCAATTTATTATGATGAACAGAACTATGTGTCTTTATCTCATACTCAATGGCAGCAAGCGTAGAATGTTGTGCCTATTTGAAAGGATAAAAAATGATTGCCTAGTAGAAATAGCTTTATACGATAAAGCCGCCCATTGTACTTTTATACTTTACATATCACATATGAACCTTTGACTTACAATCTCAATGTACAATTGTATTTTCCAGCGTCCAATAAAGTATAAAATAAATCAATAAATATTTGCACAAAAGTTAGGCGTATCACACCTATAGTTCTCATGACACTCCTAATGAAAAATAAATTGCAAGACCCCTAGTTGTATCTTAAATACCTAGGACCAAGTTATGATACTTGGTCCTAGTCAAATACGCTAAGTCTATGGAAATGAAATTTCACCATAGGCGATGCTGAGACCAAAGAGTTTCATAGTTAGGATTGACTTAAATTGTGTTTAGTGCAAATGGGCATAAGTCTCTTGAATAAGAAGATGAATTGTTGTGGATGAAAATAGATTATTTTCAATAGGTAGGAGATATAGTAACTTAGGTACTCGTATGTACAGTGTTAATAAAAGCAAGGCTTAATAGTTGTGGGGTACGACTCATCATCCAACCATTTCGGCACACCAGTGTGGAGATTAATATTTTTTTCTTCACCACCACATTAGTGAGATATGGTGTGTAACTGAATTATGTATTTATTTATTTATACCACTGAGGTGGCAAACAAGCATATGGGCCCACCTGATGGAAAGTGGGACATTTGCAACACTAGGGCACCCCTAGTGTTGCAAATGTCTCACTTTGTCACACTCGCGCTGTCGTACCTGTAAAAACCTTCTAAGACCCCTTTTGAAGAACCCTATACTGTAGACGTTCGGGAAAACCCAGACAGTTTATTCCACAATCTAAGCGTACGCGGAAAGAAACCCGTATTTTACTCTTACCGTATGCGAGCGCTCCTGACGCAAAATGATTGCAATACGTTTGTGAAAGGTAAGTGATGTAGATGTGTTATTAGGCGATTGGTGCAGTATAAGACTCGATACAAATTAGTATCTAAATTGCACCCTTAGGAATCTGGTTGGGTCACTAGTAGTATAATCATTAAAATTAAAACCCTATCCTGAGTTTTAAGTCCAAATAAAGTTTGAAAACAGCTAAAAAATCTAAATAAGATGAAGAAAAAAAAGAGAGAGAAGGAATGAATTACACTAAGAAGTAATACTAAAATCGCTGAAACATAATTTCTGATAAAACGTAATAAAATCTTTCTGTCGTTTATTCAAGGAACTTTAATATATTTATAGAGCCATATGTATGACACATATCATTATAAATTTAATTAGATGTGGTAATATATAAATACTAAAAATATAATTTAACACCACTTGTAGTTAACGCTATCCTATAAGCGTCTCATATAAGTCCTTTAGAATCTAAAAACATGGATGTATATTTTACGTAAAATGAATGGATGTTCATTGAAAACACACGAATATAATAGAAAATATGTTTCGCTCACCTTGACTAATAACGCAAAACCCAACCATAAAAATAAATAAACATAACACAGCCTAAATTCGATTGTAATATGATACAATTTAGGTCCAAATCATATGAGCGACCATACAACTCAGAGGTCTATGTTAATTGGTTTTTACTATGTATGTATAGGGACACCCCTTAATTTATAATTTCTTTTACTTTTTAGGTATTTTACTTTATTTGTGCTAAAAAAAGACCTTCTTTTTTGACAAATTTCGTGGTTCGAGGTCAACGGTCACTACCATTTAAACTTTTGACCCAAAACCTATAGCGTACTTCTGATTAAACTACAACAGTCTAGGTAGTTTTGTTCAGCAGTAAAGTCTTGTAGCACAAATAAAGGGAAAAATCCGAAAACTGAAAGAAGTTGAAAATTAAGGTAAATTTTGGTACTTACAAGTTTTCGCCAACATCTCAATTTGCATATGGGCAAATTAAGATTTTGTTGACTTAGGACCTTGATTTTTATACACCTAATAGAGACTATAGACCTGTTCCTATGAAAATCGATGGTGACACTCGGACGAACAGACGGACAAGAAATATATAAGGGTTCCGTATTTTCTTTTGAGGTACCGAACCCTAATAACAATTCGTTATACAGGGACCTGTGAGAGAAGGACTTATAAACTTACATTTGACCATGAAGTAAAAGTTTTAACCATAAGATTATAATTCTATAGTTATACAAAGTCGCGTCAAATTCAAATTAAAAGTTTAATTGTATAATCCAAAAAAAGGTGAATTTCATTGAAAAAAAACTTTACCATTTAAACTTTTTACACCGCTATTTACTACTGATAATTTATTTGTTGGTGAAATAATTGTGATCTAACCACAATCATCGAAGAAGGATATTCTTCAACGGTTCTACCATAACGGCGACTACCATTTTAGTAGCTCCATGTAGAATACACTCAGCGACCGCTGTCAGACGGTACCTAAGCTCCAATCTCGTTCTATTTATCGACCTGTTGATTCGGGATCACAGAGCGCTTAAAATGAGATTTCTACACGATATGTGGAGTAATTACTGCCTGTTGCTTTAAGAATGAGAACTATACTTCAAGACCTTTCTTACCAATAGAACTTTCTAACTAACTAAAAGAAGCGCTCGTGGCCCCGCTGACTGAGTATTATGAAACAATTAACTGGCTGGTGGCTGGTCACGGTTGGGTTAGAAAATTTTTTTTATATTAGGCCTTCAACTTAGCTTATCGCCTGCAAAGTTACTGGAAACTTGACCAACGGCTTAACGTGCCTTCTGAAGCACGGAAACGCTCGCAAATGTAAATGCCACAAAGTGGTCACCCGTCCGTGACCAGCCATAGCGAACGTTGCTTTACGCGATCGTTTACAGAACATTGAGACCGCGAGGCCACGAGAGCATCAAAAATTTTTTTTCTAAAGTAAGATCATTAAAAACAATTGTACCTAGGAAAGTACAGCAGCATCATCGTAGTAGCTAAAACAAATTGTTTAATTACTGCAATGTACTACCCATACGGTAGTACATTGCAGTAATTAAAAGCAAAATACGATGATGCTGCTGTACTTTCCTAGGTACAATTGTTTGGCAGTGCTAGGTTTAATTAGAAATATATAAGTATGTTTATCAGTTATCTGGTTACTATAGTACAAGCTCTGCTTAGTGTGGAATCAGATGGCGTTGTGTGCGTTGTCCCAACAATATTTAACTAATTGAATCAGGCGTTAACTGGCGGAAATCCATTTTAAAAAACTATAATTATTTTGTTTTTAAATTTTATTTTAAAACAAAATAATTATAGAGGCATTATCAAGACTGTTTGACTGCCAAACAGTCTTGATAATGCCTCGTGTGTAGGCGAAACACGTGTCGACATCGTACGACATTCTAAAAAAGCGGAATATTGCAAAAATAACATTTAAAAACAAAATAATTAAAGGTTTTTCCAACAATATTTATTTATTTTTTATTTATCCATTCTAAAAGAAGAAATAAGTAAGGTTAATAAAGTAGTAAAATATACAAAAAATGTATGTACGTATAAATATATATTAATCATAATTCTCAATGTGTGTATGTTAAAGTGCTTATGTACGCACTACCGCACGACTCATCAAATTACGATAATTACTTAGAAAGTTTTACTTGAAAGCAATAACATTTACTTTTATAACCTAATAAAACTCCATTTGGAGAGCATTCTCTGCTCACACAAAAACCTCAGTGGTTTAAAGTGAGAAGCATGTTATGTACCAACATTATTTAAGTTCAGTTATTTGGATCATTAAAAAAAAACTTCTTATTTTATAATTTACGGAGGGCTATGGGGTGTTGTATAGTACAGATATAAAATGAGAAAACTATTTTCCGGGGTCGTAGATTGAAACCAATTATAGCGGATACGGCGCACGGCGCCGTATTTAATTCACTCGGTGATGCACTTTTGAAATGAATAACTTTATTTAATAAGCGAAGAAGTTATCCTACCATGATACTTTCTTCTTTTTATTCTAGTTTCTTTAACTAATTATCTTCACGCTGTATCCCTGACGGGGTAGTTAGAGGACAGATCGTCAGGCTTCACGATCCATGCATACTTCTTTCGCTTCTTGCAGATTCATCAATCGCTTCATACGCGCACATCTCGGTATTCGACTACTTTTGACTTTTCAGTTTTTGAGCCATCTGCTTCTGACGTGGTCTTCATGTGTAAGCCATGCCTAGCCAGACTCCTACCATCTACTTTCGCAAAATATATATTCGTCAATCGTTCCTAACTAATTCGTTGGACGTGTCCAAACCGACGGGGCATGCACTTAACGCTGACACTTTCATTCAATTCTACCATATTGCGTATCACATCGTTACGTTTACGGGCGGCCAAAGTTACGCTCGCACAATTTTCGAAGTGATCGCGTCCCATCTTTCTTGCGATAAATTCCTCATTTAAAGATGCTAGTTGAAAAAAGTGTTAGTACCTAGTAAGGCAGGATTAAGATAACCTACTTACCTATTGTTAATACTTAATTATTACTTTTAACACTGTTTAGTACTGTCTTTTTTGAGAATACCAATGTCAATCTGTTATTAATATAATCAACAGAGCATAGGCAGGACCAGACCAGTCTCTTGTTTGTTTATCAATCTCGCCTTATCGCAAAGGGTGGACAGAGGCATATTAAACGTCCACTTTACACCGTGTGTATTCCTGTCCCACATAATAAGTGGTGAGTCAGGTGAGTGATATTGAAATAGACACACTCAGGTTGTGACTACCTGCTGTTAATTTTTTTATTGCCATAAGGCCTTCAACTTAGCATAACACCTGCTATATTACTGGCAACCGGGACCAACGGCTCAACGTGCCTTCCGAAGCAGGGAATCGCTCGCAAATGTAAATGCCACAAAGTGGTCACCAAACCGTGATAAAAGAAATACTTTTTAGTCCATTTTAAGGACATAGTGGTGGATTTTTTTAATTTTAAGCCCATTTGGTCTTGACTTCACGTCATTTAAAATATAGAACTCGTAGATGTGCGGGTTCTCTCGTACAAAAGGTCACTGGACCGCAATACTGAGTGAACAAAGACCAGTCGTTAGATTCGTCGATTTGACATAAATCTCATATCTCTTTCTCTTAGATGTTAGTCTGTGGTCCATTTTAATCAGTGGGCATTAAATATTCTAACGAAAAATGACCATAACTAACAGCAAAGCTGACAACTTTAATAGTTAATCTCAGTGGTTTTGACGTTTGAAATACAAATCAGCATAGATTGGATACAGATAAATTCGCCAAAAAGAAGATTATATTAATAACTAGCTGATGCCCGCAACTTCGCCCGAGTGGTTAAGTTTGTCTGTACACATATCCCACAGGGTAAGCTATCCTTAAAAGATAGGGATCATTTTGGGAAAAATATCTGTGGACCTTTGAAAAACGACTAAAATCGTAAATAATTTATGGTACCTACTTAGTATCAAAGTTTAGCATCGCCTTCGTAAACGCTAATTATGACAAGCATTGAAGAAAATGTCTTGCTGAACAGCATTCATATAGCTATAATTGTAAATTTTATTTATAATGATTGCGATGACAAAAATAAATAAAATAAATAAGCAATATGAATTTGTCAATAACTGTTCATATTCATCATCAGAGCGTCAATCACTTGAACACGTAGTCCCATGTCCCGCCTCTCGCCACTCCAAAACTGCATTAAAATGTATAATAATAAATAATGTGATGGGTGTAATGAGTCCCAAAAAGATCTTCGTGGCCCAAACGTCTTCATTTGCTAGCGATACAACTACTAACCCAAAGACGAGGCAGCGACGCAGTCGTGCTCTTTCGGGGTTAGAAACTTAAAAAGATAGTTTTTTATTTAAGTGAAAAAAGAAAAAACTGGTTCAAGACGGGGATTGAATCCGTGACCTTTGCCTAACCAGGCCACTGTTCTAGCCACTGAACTACCCGTACCGTCATAAGAGTATGACCAGAGCCATCTATCGAGCTACTAAGCAACACTGTTTCCTGATTTCATTAGATATTTAATTTATTGTTGAGACTGCTCTACCGGCACAACATTTTATGATACAATACGTTTTATTTCATCATCAAAAAATATAATCACACACACCCTCACACGGACATTGCTATAGATTCTTATGGTAAAAGACGTCATTTTAATGAACTAAAAAAAAACAAAAATTGTGTGTGTACTTATGTACACGCGTTAGAAGTTATACTGCTTTAGTCTAATAAGATTTCATTACATATACCACAACTCTTTGTTTGTAACAGGAAGTTAGTATTTTTTTTTGTTTTATTATACTTTATTGTTTTTGTAGTTTTTATCCTTCAAGGAAATGTCTAGTAAGAAAACTAATATCAAAATAATGAAAACTACTTTGAATATAGTTATAAGTTGTCATGGAAATACGTATCAGCTAACTTCATGGTGTCGGTTTTTCGTGACGGACTACGCGCGCATTGTTAATATTTACCCTTATCATTGTTCTCTAACGAGCCAAAAGAAGTATAGCTACAAAAATTCAAAATCTCTGTTATTTCCAGGATGCTGGGCGGCGTGGGAGGGCGGCATGCGTCCGTACGCCGGCGCGGCAGTTCACCAGCCATCCGTCGGCTCGCGGCAAGTGCAGCCGCAGCTGCGGGCGATGGCACTTCGCCACCATCCTCGCCTCGGCCCATGCGCCGACGCCGTGCTGCGCTTGCCGCCTCCGACCACAAGACATGCGCCCTCATACACACCAGGCTCAAATTGGGGGATATCATGTAAGTGTTTAGACATATTTGTATAATAAGAAATTATCTTGACTGCCAACTCTCTAAAGCTTATATAAAAAGTACATTTACTTATTACCGATGACTATTAAATATTAAGAAATAGCATCATTAGACAAGAAGATCATTAAACAAGATCACTGCGTTCAGCAACTTTTGCTATAGCTGGTCCTTGAATGGGTAACCACTATGTGGATTTTACATTTGCGAGCGTTTCCGTGCTTCGGAAGGCCCGTTAAGCTGTTGGTCCGTTTGCAAATAAAATGGCAGTCGTTAAGCCAAGCTAAAGGCCTTATTGACGGCTTGAAAAATGTTAACAGCAGGTTGCCACAGCCTGCACCTGTCCATTTCAATACGGCAACGGGGTTAACAACCTGTTACAACAATGCATACAGTGAAATGCAGGCGTTTAATATGCCTCTGCCTACCTCTTCGGGGATAAAGGCTTGGTAGTATGTATGTACATACCTACATACATACTACCAAGCCTTTATCCCCATTAAACAAAAAAAAAATTAAGTTGATTTGCAATGTGTACCTACGAGAAAAGGTTTTGGCGGTTTTTGTGATTAAATGGTCCAATAAATGCTTATAAATCCCTTCATGAAATAGGACCTAACAGTAATTTATTCAAAAACTTGTGAAT
Source organism: Thumatha senex (assembly GCA_948477245.1). NCBI lineage: Eukaryota > Metazoa > Arthropoda > Insecta > Lepidoptera > Erebidae > Thumatha > Thumatha senex. The sequence goes on along the minus strand of OX419726.1, from coordinate 8,622,598 downwards.
GCTGTTCAGAATATCTTAAAAACTATGAATGGTCTCCTTAGAACGTTTCCTGTAGCTATTTCCTGTATATATACGGTTAAGGAACCTGCCCTTTTTTAAACCGTCTTATAAATTCATTATGCATATTAACTGCTTATTTATCAATCACGGTTTATCCCCAAAACAGGCATATTATACACCTTAGAGTATACTCTCAGTTATACACCCACTTTTCACCGTGTATATTTCAGTCCTATGTACTAGATAGCCTGCTTGTTTGCTTAATTATTCTACCACCTGTTTGTAATCACAAAAGTGGCAACCTTTACGAGAACATATTCATGTATTACATAAAAACAATATCAACAAATCTTTTATACGAAAAACAATGTCAATGATTTGCTACGTAAAATTACAATGTGTTTCAAAATCTGTCCTTTCGGTACATACCTACGATACTACTAACTACGGTATCTCTACGGCGAAGAAAGAAACTAAAGCATTTGCTACTAGAATTTGAAATCTAATTATAGCGCCCTCTATAAACACAGAATCGAAGTTTTATCTAACTCATTGCGCTTGTAGCGCCACCATAATTGTTGACGCGTTTTCGAACCTCGCACTTCTGGCGTATAGCGTAGAAACTAAAGGAAAACTGTTCCATTAGCGCCACCTAGCGCTCTTTTATTGAACGTATACAGTTGATCTGCCTGATGGTGCAGGGAGCGCTTTAAAATAAAGGTTCCTATTTAGGTACAACTAAAAACTTCGACTATTTCGTACCGCTAGATGGCCCTATGAGTCTTATAAAGTGTAGCTGTTGAACTAATTTACTTTGTCTTACCGATTTGTGCATTTTAAGTTATTCATTGTGTGAAATAAGGATAAAGTCTATATATCCTATATTGTTCTAAGCATTATATAAATGATAGTAGAAAGGGAAGATGTTACAGCCCTACAGTATATGCCTACAGTATAAATAGCCCTACAGCCTTATTGTCATAGGTACAGTAAAACAATATTGGTATCTTAAGAAATAATTTCAATGTCTAATTTCAATGTCTAATTTCATTTCGTATTAATTTTAAGTCTTATTTCCTTTATAAGATCAAATTACGAGTTGCTTGCATTCAATTTGTCTAATAAATAGATTGCTACGCTAAGGCGTGCGTTTACCACGATGGGCCAGTGTAAATGGAGCAGGCTTCGCTTCCTGCCTCCACGTGGCGAGATGCCATTATTGATTTCCGGCGCGAAAGCGAGACAGCGCTATACCACAATTTGTTGCACTATTTTCGGTCCTTCTCTTTCGCCAATATATGACCTATTTTTATGCCGCTTTCCCTATATTAATACTGGCCTAAGTAATTAGGTGAAAAGTTCGGCTGTCGCGATGTAACATAAAGGTTGGGTATTATTGTGTATATACACCTGGATATAAATTGTATGTTGGTATTGAAACAATTTGTAAAATAAATTATTTTGTTCTAAAAAACGGCACCTATATTCAAAATTGTATCATATTATGTACAGAACAGTGTTGTACACTTACTAGAATAATGTATTACTTAACTTGATATTAAATTATTGTAACCTAGGTAAGACCCGTGGCGCCCTCTGCTTTCTAAAAATTACCAAGCTCATACTCATACAGTTATTTCATTTAATAATTACGTTAAACTGACTGCCTCTGTGGCTCGGTGGGAGTGTAACCGACTGCTACACTAGAGGTCCCGGGTTCGATTCCTGGGTCGAACCAAATATTTGTATGATGCACAAATGTGTGTTTTGGAGTTTGGGTGTTTCCTATGTATAATATGTATGTATTTAGAAATATATAAGTATGTTTATCAGTTATCTAGATTCCATAACACAAGCTAATATAACCTTACTTTGGGCTAGATGGCGCTGTGTGAAAAAGCGTCCCACAATATTTATTTATTTAACCTATTGATTCTGTATGACACAAAAAAACACCAACGACAAATAAATACGGAAATTAATTTTCTCGTTAATTATATTCAGCTTAGTAGATATTATGATAATTGAACAATTCGGAAAGAAAATATGGTTTAATATTTTATCCAATTAATGAAAATACTAAGTAGATAAATAAAATTTCTAAAGAAGAAACTTAAAACATAGATATAAAATAAAGACTGTACGGAGTCTATCCTTTATATCCGAAAATGTATCCTACACTGTTTGTTCTGGGCATGGTGGGATACAACAAATTAGAAACAAGAAGGGATCTGGCACTTGCAATCTACGTAGTGAAGGTGCTACGGGGTTTAATATCTAACCCAAGAATACTGGATTGGATAGGGTTGAGCGTGCCTGACAGGTATGTGTGGCGTAGACGGCGACCGCGGTTATTCGCCATTCCTAAAGCTAGAAACAACTTGCTTGAGAAAGCGCCTTTAACGTGCATTATGCCTACATTAAACCTAGTTGTCGATAAAATTGAAATATTTAATTTTTCTTCCTCTGAATTTAGCATCGTTACTTTAAGCATATTGTGTTATCCAAACTGAAATTTAAAACATAACTACACTGTTGCATTGGGGATTGCCCTGTAATAATAGAGTATTGTGTGTAAAATAAATAAATAATTAAATATATAAAGCATAGAGATATGTATAAGGAAGAACGCAGATTGTATACTTTTGCATACATTTCCGTGGCAGACAAATAGACCACGACCCACCTGATAGAAAGTGGTCACCATAGCCCAGGGACGTTTGCAACACAAGAGGTGCAGCACTCGTGCAGCCAACCCTTGACAGCAAACTCGGTAGTATAATCAGTTTACACGTAACATGGGTAACAATAAAAAACCAAATCATTACTCTTAGCGGTCAATACAAGCATGTAGGCTTTCGATGAAGAAACGATGACGCTAAAATGGGTATGAAAAAAGGTCCTCATTTTATGCAGGAAGTTAAAAAGACTATAGAATATCACCATTACTAATTTGTCTAATTTTAAGAGCGTTTTGACTTCAACCAAGGCTTAATACAACCACGGACAGTTCAACGCACCTGCAGCGCTCGGCTTAAATATAATAATATATGGGATTACACTATGCTAATTGGGTTTCAGCTTTACAATGTTGGACTCCGGTTATCGCAGTAGTTGTTTATTATATGAATTACCAGATGCATAGCCTCTATTCTTGTATTGAATGGTAATGTGAGCTACTATAATTCCACTTTCACTTGAAAAAAATAACTCAGCTTAGCCATGCATAGCGCTCGCAAATGGCAATGTCCTTTCTTCTGCAGGGGAAGAAGGAGTTTTCTTCCGCGTACGCTTAGATTGTGGAATAAGCTCCTTTTCTGGGCTTTTCCAAACGACTGCAGTAAGAAGTCTTACAAGGTATTTACAGGGTCAGCAGCACGATTGCCGCACCTCCGGTGTTGCAAACATTCATAGGCTAAGGTGACCACTTTCTATCAGGTAACTTGTCTGCAGTCTTAGTAATATGAAAAAGGGATTACAAATGATTTCTTAAAATAAATGTCATTGTTTTAAAGTGAATATAAGAAAATTAATGCCAATTACTTTTTCACTTGTATCATACCGTTGTAGGGTAAGGCTTAAATTTAATATAATACGAAGTGCTCTGATAGCGTATGTACTTAAATGTAACCCAATATTTATTCGAAGCGTTCGTGGCCCCGCGGTCTCAGTGTTCTGTAAACGATCACTGAGTTACGCAACTTTCACTATGGCTGGTACTCGGATGGGGACCACTTTGTGGGTGACCACATTTACATTTACGAGCGTGCTTCGGAAGGCACATTAAACCGTTGGTCCCGGTTGCCAGGAAAATGGCAGTCGTTAAGCCTGGTTGAAGGCCTTATGGACGGCTTGAAAATTTTCAACAGCAGGTAGCCACAACCTGCATCTGTCTATTTCAACACGGCAATGGGCTCACTACCTATTACGTGGGACAGGAATCCACACGGTGAAAAGTGGGCATATAATATGCCTCTGCCACCCCTTCGGGGATAAGGCGTGATGGATATTTTTATTTTATTTATATTTATTAACTATTTAATAGCTGTGGCTTGCTGTACCATGTTTTATGATAATTCTGTCCTATTTCACCCCTATCAACAGTTAATAAATACAAATGTTCGTAAGTGGCAGCCCTAACATTGTACAAGTCGATACTATATTAGGGCTGTCACTTGCTAATAATCAAATTTTATATTGAAAAATATTAATGTTATTAGATATAATTGTTAGGTAGAAAAGAAATACACGCTAGAAAAATATATTCTTCATTTATAAAAAAAATATAAAAAAAATATATTCGAAGTTAATTTGATATCGTTGAAACAGGAGTACATTTATCATATTCTAATGTGATATTTACTATATGATATGAACTAACCTTATATTGTATTTTCAGAAATATACTATGGCACTATGTCAACATATCTGTGTGTATAATGTATATGTATATATGCGTTTAGGAAATTAGTATAGTAAATATTAATTTATATTTCGTTTTGCTATGTCAATATGCTATCTCTTTCTTTCTGTCTCCTAGTTTATTCGATTAGGATAAAAAAAAAATTATATAATCGTATATTACCCTTTTTGATAAAAACACGAATCATGCAATTAACTTTTTTACTCTGATGCCAAATATTAGTTATATTGTAACTAATATACATGTATAGTTGCCGATCGTATATTCGCCGATAAATACACACCTTGAACAAATGTTGATCTGGCTAACGTCACCGATACCGCAGGAACATACCCCTGATTCTAATAGTGGGTCCACGGAATATCACAATGTACCCGTGATTCTACTTTACTAACGCAGTTAATCAATACTAATATTATTAAGCTGAAGAGTTTGTTTGTTTGTTTGGTTGAACGCGCTAATCTCAGGAACTACTCGTCGAATTTGAAAAATTATTTTTGTGTTATACAGCCCATTTATCGAGGAAGGCTATATATCATTTCGCTACTACACTGGGAGCAGAGCAGTAGTCATAAATGTCGACAAATCGGTCAAATTTTTATGCAGCATTGTAGAATTTATAAGCGACGCGCGACATCGCGTGGGTCATCTAGTAAAGTATATATGCGATTATTTACAAATGAGTAAGAAAAATGTCCAGTTATTAAATAACACCAATCAAGTTTGACGCGTTCGTGGCCCCGCAGACTCAGTGTTCTGTAAACAATCACTGCGTTAAGCAACATTCGCTATAGGTGGTCCTTGTATAAGTAACCACTTTGTGGAATTTACATTTGCGAGCATTTCCGTGCTTTGGAAGGCACGTTAAGCCGTTGGTCCGGATTGCCAGTAAAATGGCAGTCGTTAAGCCTGATTGAAGGCCTTATGGGCGGCTTGAAAAAATTCAACAGCAGGTCACCACACCCTGCGCCTGTTCATTTCAACACGGCAATGGGTTCACCACCTGTTACGTTACAAAAAATTGCAAACGGTGAAATGTGGACATATAGTATGCATCTGCCTACCTCTTCGGGGATAAAGGAGTGACGATATGTATGTATGTACTTTTTAGAATTTGGCGCTATTCTGATATATTCACACTTACATTTTAACAGTCAAATAGCGAAATTAAGGCACTGCTTAGGCCGAGCGGTTTCTGGCGGGAACGCTGAGACATACATTTAAACAGTCACCCGGGGTGAGGAAGTCATGATATTGTAGCGAAGTTAGATCCCATTAATGACTCACATGTTTACAAAAACGGAAAATGCATTCAGATGTAACTGGGACTAACGCCCAGATGATGTTGATACTATCTTTGCTGCGTGAGATTGATAGGCATTCCCCCAGGGTTGCAAGCAAAAATAAAATTTAATGATTGTAGAACAATTACTACGGCGTAGACCGTCTACGAAAATCCGCGTAGCCTGTGGAGAGGCTGGATTTACACTTTTTATTTTAGTTACACTTATACCACTCGGGACTTCACGCGAAATGTTGATTTAGATGATTAGATCAATAACAATCTGAGGTGACACTCATTCTTATGCGTGAAATTAAAATATATAAATATTATCCTAAATTTAGGATAATATAATAGGACTCATTAAAAAGGTTTTTTTGTAAAGGTTTGGCCGAACAAGTGTAGTAGTGTAGTGTGCAACCCCTAGTATTACAAACATCCATAGAATATGGTGATAACTTTTTTATATTAAGTACTACAAAATGGCGCTGCCCACCTGATGGAAAGCAGAGACGACAACTTCCACAACCACATCCATAGGTTATAGCACAATTAAGTGAATATGAATTCAATACAAATTGAATAAAATTCAAATCACTTCATTAAAATTGGTATACGATCACATATATTGATCACATCGGTTAGTTTGATATCTTCGTGCTAGTTAAAAATTACTCAAGGATCAAACTTTTACTTATATCTGGTTGTTCTGGATCCCAAACAGCTGGACGCGATTATGCTGGGTATTTTACAAGTAGATAGTTGATATTTAGATTACCTATATTTTACTAAAGAGCTAAGTGTCCTCAAGGATGCATCTGGACACTTGGCTCATGGGTTTGGGGCAAAAAATATAAATTTGGCTGCTAAATGGCAGGTAATTTCACGTATAAGAATGAGTGTCACCTCAGATTGTTATTGATCTAATCATCTAAATCAACATTTCGCGTGAAGTCCCGAGTGGTAAAAGTGTAACTAATATATTATCCTATATATAGGATAATATAATAAGCTTCCTTAAAAAGAATATCTATTTTCTATATATAGGATATAGATATTCCTTTACTTTTAGTAAAACAGTCATTGAAAGCATATTCCATAATATTTTTACTTATTTTATAATTTTGTAAATAATGATTTAGGTAGCGCATTGTGGCCTTTTGTGGCTGGCGCATCATCTTCAAACTAAAAAAATGTATATCATAGTCTCAAGCCCCAAAGGGGCTCATTACTGAGATAAAAAATACAATACTGTATCCTATAGACATCTGGATTATAAAAAATATGTATGTCAAATTTTATCTAAAGCTTGATAAGTATACACTCTTTTAGACGTATTGTGAGAAGAGCTTTCTAAAAATAAAAACTAACTATCTTCGCGCTGTATCCCTGATGGGTAGTCAGAGAGGACAGATCGCCAGGCTTCGAGATCCATGCATACTTCTTTCGCTTCCTGTAAATTCATTAATCGAGTCGTACATGCACGTCTGGGTATCCGAGTATTATCGTCGTTTCCGTTTTTGAGCAATCTGCTCACAAAAAAAAACCAAAAATATAAAAACAAAAAAAACAGAAATTTTAATAGAAAAAACAATTTTTAAAAGAGTTTTCTTGTTTATAATAATATAAAACAGCAAGAAGATGAAGTTTAAGACGTTTTAATTTCCTTATTAATTTTTTCCTACTGCTTCTCTTATTCACGTCTAAATTTCAAATCTGCATTCTCATTGCATTGTAGTATTTCGTTTACTTGCTTATGTGGTAACTGAGTATATATTTTAAACAATAAATAGCAGGCTACTAAAATAGCAAGGTTATTCGCCTTTACTCCATAACACGTGATCTATTACTTTCTGCTTCTTTTTCTTTATTAAGAGTATATTCCCAGTTGTGTACCTTCAATCCCTACCTGGATTTGGAGCCTGGGATCCACTGTTATTTGGTTGCTAGGCAATTATATTTGGCTTTTGATTTTTGACATTGTTTGAAGCGACTGCCATCGGACTTCCCAACTCCATAAGGGCACCTGCGTCGTTAATTCGTTCATTAGTCAGCATTCTCTTTACACCCAAAGGTCCTTCCAAGTCCAACCTTTTATATCAAGTAATAGGCATCCTACTTAACTTCTGATAATATGCGAATAGTCGATCGCCTATTTACTATTTCTTTCTCCTAGAGCTACCCTTACCCACTATCACTACCCTCATATTTAACAACATAAATATACAAACAAATATAATACCCATATAAGTAGATGTGAAACCTGTTTACTTCCGACACCCACGATTTGATGACGATTATTTTTGAACGGAGTATTTACTCGTACTATTCCGAGTCAAAGCGATGATCCCTGTAGGCGTAATGACTATTTTAGCGTAAACGTCTTATAATTTCATTGTTGTCTATATTTAGAATAATAACATTAGTTTGAGTGTCGTGATGTACAGCTTTGTTAACTGGCATTAGTGCGACAATATCAGTGGGTGATTTGATCGTGGACATGGCGGCTGATATTAGAATTAATTCGGGCATCTACTATTTTAGTACTAGTGGTTCTGTGAACCGTAGACTTCGGAGTCATTTTTCTTTTTTTTGTTTTGAGCTCTCTGGCCAACCACTACGGGACCATTTCCCTCGAAAAACCCTCTCGCTAAAAGTTGTTGGCTACATCAAGGATTTTCCATGCCAAGTTGCATGCAAATCCGATGAAAAATGCGACCTGGAGACTGAATGGAGAGGAGTTAAAACGGAGGCTTTCGTCGGCCCGCTTGGCTTCGCCTCCTCTTTCAATAAAATTGCCACGAGAGTCATTATTTTATTATATTACATAATTCGAAGTTCAATGTGTTAAGGTGAAAATTTCAGAAAATATGAAATTATTATCTTTCATTCAATATTATTACATTACAAACATTTGAATACAGACGCTGAATTTAACAAGTTTGTTCCGATAACTGAAAAGTTCTATTCTGATTTTGACACGACTCAATTCCGATTCCAATTTTGTTGAGGTTTTTGGTCTGACTTGCGAGTTATTGTTCCAGACATTTCCATTAAGTTCAAATGCATTGTCTTTTGTATTTTATTTGATATATTTTTGTTACTTGATAATATAAAAATATATAAAGCGACAGTTTTATCAATGCACAGCCCAAACCATTGAACGAATTCAACTCATAAATAAAAATAAATAAATATCCATCACGCCTTATCCCCGAAGGGGTGGCAGAGGCATATTATATGCCCACTTTTCACCGTGTGGATTCCTGTCCCACGTAATAGGTGGTGAGCCCATTGCCGTGTTGAAATAGACAGACGCAGGTTGTGGCTACCTGCTGTTGAAATTTTCAAGCCGCCCATAAGGCCTTCAACCAGGCTTAACGACTGCCATTTTACTGGCAACCGGGACCAACGGCTTAACGTGCATTCCGAAGCACGGAAACGCTCGCAAATGTAAATGCCACAAAGTGGTCACCCATCCGAGGACCAGCCATAGTGAAAGTTGCGTAACTCAGTGATCGTTTACAGAACACTGAGACCGCGGGGCCACGAGCGCTTCTAGTATCAGAAATTCGTGAGTAAATCCCGATAAATACTAACAAAACGAACAATACTATAATAATATTAGCAATCGTTTAATAATACGAAGGTTTATAAAGGGTCTGCAGCGCGAGTGCTGCACCTCTGGTGTTGCAAATGTATATAGGCTACGGTGACCACTTTCTATCAGGTGGGCCGGGTGGCATTAATTTTACTACGATTTTATAATAATTTACAGTGTAAATGGCATTAAAATCTAGCAAGGTATATATAGTCCTTACTGCATAGTAACTATCACAAACGGACACAGCTTCAACGCTTCGTGGTCGAGTTTGCATGTTTCTATTTAACTGTGCCTTTGTAGTTCGTCAAAGAGCCCCGCTGTTGTTTATTTACTTTGAAACTAACTTTATACGTAGAGGATCAACAAAAATTTAGGCGGTACTGCTCAGTACAATTATATATATAAATATTTATTATATACGGAAGTCTATGTACTTGAATTTGCTTGACGTTTCAACTGCGTTGCATCGGCTGGTGCAATTCTTATGCTACTACTCTATGGGGAAGACTCGTGTTCTGACAATACAGGGTTAATTTTAGAGATAGGACAGGCAACTTAACCGTATACCTGCAAAAATCACTCTTAAAATATTTGCTTATTTATTTATCTATCACGCCTTATTCCCGAAGGGGTGAAAGAGGCATACATATTGTATGCCCACTTTTCACCATATGTATAGTCCTACGTAATAGGTCGTGAGCCCATTGCCGTGTTGAAAATACACAGACGCAGGTTGTGGCTACCTGCTGTTGAAATTTTTCAAGCCTTATTTTATAAGGCCTTCAATTTGCATTAACGACTGCCATGTTACTGGCAACCGGGACCAACAGGAAGCACTCTTATAATAGTTTTAGAAAATGTGTCAATGATTAAGCTCTCTGTTTTGTATCTAGGACGATATGCAAATAAACAAACAAACATTCATACGAGGCCGTGCATAGTTTTTTAAGGTATTTTGAACTGCATTCACAGATTTTGGAGAAAAGTTGCCGTTTTCAAAAAAAATGCTAGGTATATCACCAAAAACCTTTTTTGTGCCATTCGATCCTATTTCACGTGGGGTTCAAAAAAGTTTGTTCTGTCAGTCAACGTATGAGAACTAGAAATGACAGAAATTACCAAAAACGTTTTCCATGTATTTCGGTAAAAGAGTTCAATTTCTACACTGTGTAAACTATATAGAAATATTTTTCTCCAACTAAGAGGTAGTTTAGCAAATACATTATAGCAGTATAAAACTGCTGCACCCAGCCTTTAATATTATCTACCTGGATTGATCTACATTATTAAGTCACAACCTATAAAACTTTATATGGTAACAGCACCGTGTACACGTTACAGGACATTTTTATTATCTGTTTTTAAATAATTTGGTATACCTATTAATTAAATTTGATAAACGTAAATATTAACAAAATATGTTCGAAAATGTTTATTTATCTGCATGATATACTAGTTACAAACAGAGGGCTTAATTATTGACACATTTTCTAAGAAAAAAGAGTTATTTTCGCAGGTATACGTAATGATTTTTCAGTAGATTCCAAAAAAAGAAAATCCAACTTTCTGATCTATTGGAGATACTCTGGTTCTATTTGTTGAATTTTTATCTAGTTGAAATTAGGTCAACGAAGAATACATTTTTAGTACAACGTTTATCTGGAGATACTCTAGTTTTTTTTTGTTGTCTTTTATTAAGTTGATAGGTAAGTCAACGGAGAATACAACTTTGTAAAATGTTTATGATCTATGATGATAAACATTCACTTTTTAATATTTATTATACAAAAGTTCAACAGAGATTATTTGAGTTTATCGAATTATTAGATGCTCTAAATTTGACAATGAAAATAAATTTGTAAACAGAATTGTATTTAAAAGTGACATCCAAACAAAGTGAACGCTGTCCTAAGAAACAATATAGCTAATGTCCACGTATTAGAGTATGTATTAAGCAAGCTAGAGTAAGAAAGTGGATATGTAGCGATTAGCGATCAGTCGTGTGCATGTTCTATTGTTTTATGTGTGCATATGTATGTGACCAGCATGCACTTTTTAAGGTTAAATAGTAATCATATTATCGTTCTATGCATTGATAGATCTAATCAATCAAATAAGCTTATGATAGTCCACTGCTGAAATAAGGTCTTTTCCAATTTTCACCATAACACACGGTCGTACGCCTTTTACATCCAGTGACACTTAGTGATCTTTTCTAGGTCATCACCCCGTTATCAGGGGGAAAGAGAAAAAGGTGTTTATAGTTAGAGAGATAACATAAGCATTCTTTATTGTACTTGTATAATATCTACAGGGATACATTGGAATGGGCGGCATTATTGCACATAATAATCTTCCAGGCTACCTGGGAAAACAATAGCTTGATATTTTACTCTACAGTTCGATTCCTTTTGACTTAAAATAGTCCTTTTTATTAAAAATAAACTTGCTGACAAATAAAGGTACATAGATTTCAGGACGATAAGACAGTAAAGCACAAATACTAGGTAGTGTGTACGAGGCCTAAAGACAGTGTGGTGCACGGTGCACCGGGCGGGCATCGACCTCGGTCACTGGGTCGTTAGACGCCGCAGGACGGCCACACTGCAGCCCGGTTATGCCTACACTTGAACTTTGCTATTGACGGGGACTTTTTTGCTTCGTTTCAGTACACAGTGCTTCCTTACCTACAAAATTATAGTACTTTGATGGATTTATAGCTAGTATATCGATTAGATTCTTATGAGTGAACTATTAATAAATAAATACTTAAATTAATGTTGTTGGACACCGAATTAAATATTTGGGATGACACAAATATTTATTCCGACTCATCGTGGCAGTAGCATACACTACCACTTACACCACCGAGACAGTCAAAATATGAAATATCTGAAATATGAAACTTTCAAATAGTAACTAACTAACTAACTATTTTCACGTTATATCCCTGACGGGGTAGTCAGATAGGACAGATCGCCTGGCTTCGTGATCCATGCATACTTCTTTTGCTTCTTGCAGATTCATCAATCGCTTCATACATGCACGTCTGGGTATCCGAGTACTTTTGACTTTATAGTTTTTGAGCAATTCGCTTACATGGTCTTCATCCGATTAATATTATAATTGCGAAAGTTTGTAAGAATGGATGTTTGTTACTCTTTCACGTTAAAGCTACTGACTGGATTTTTATGAAACTTGACAATAATGTAGCTTATACATCAGAATAACACATAGGCTACTTTTTATCCCGGAAACAAGTTCCGTTGGAAAACGGGAACAGGAAGCTTCTCGACGCGGGCAAAGCCGCAGGCGTCAACTAGTAAAAAATAGTAATATAACCTAATAGGGTGTAAGGAGTCTCTCCAAAATCTCCCCGCCCCGAACAGCCTCATCTACCAGCAGTGGGCTGATGCCGTGCCCTGATGATGTTAATGATGTATTAGATTGGGTTGTAATATTAGATGATAAATTGAGTATGAAATGTAAGTACCTACGTAGGTTATACTACGGGATTTCAAACAGTAGTGTTTCAATATGGCGCCCTGGCGACAGGAAACCAATGATAGACGCTTTCAATTGTCAAAGTTTGGACTCGGTCGCTCTGATATTATGAGAAAACAATGCTATGCCTCTATTGAGGTCAAAGACGGGACGTGCTATTAAAAAGTTAGAGCTGTATGACTCGGTGAACTTTGTACATCAAGCCTCTTTAGTATCGAGATTGGCAGACATTTATTTATTTATATAACCCATTCACTCTCTTCAACGTACAGCGCCTTTAGTAAATTAGAGTGGAAACTCTACCTTCATTTTTCTGAATCGATTTGATGCAGTATGTAGCACTATTTAAACTGAGAACAAAGCCTAGTTCCTAATATAAATAAAATAGTTAATTTGTTGATTTTGCGCCAAGCCCAAACAAACAAACAAAGAAACAGTCACGAAAAAATCGAATCATAATTCCGGACCCAGAATCCCATAAATAACTATTTAGAGTTAGATTTTACCAATTTATTTTAATGTTCCTTAATTGTTATTTTTACAGTTTTATAATAGTACTAGATGACACCTACGGCTTCACCCGTGGCATAGTTCAAACTCCCATCGCGCCTTTTTAATATATTACATTTTAAAATAATGCATAAAAAATTGCCCGATTTGTCGACATTTCTGATTACCACTCCGCTCTACAGGATACTTGCGTGATGATATATAGCCTATAGCCTTCCTCAATAAATAGGCTGTCTAACGCAAAAAGATTTTTTCAAATACAAACAGTAGTTCCTGAGATTAGCTTGTTCAATCAAACAAACCAAAAAACTCTTTGGCTTTATATATTAGTATGGATTGATAGTTGTATCTTTGTGTATAAAACAAACTCAAGTACTATAAATAGTAGAATAAGTAAACATAAAACAAAAAATGAAAATCACGTAAAAACAGAATTATGAAAAACATTTATTTCTCTTAGGCAGTACAGTTCGCTGGGACTAGTTGTATTTATAAATACCAAATTCTCTTTGTAAGAAGTAAACAATTATGCAAAACAATTTTTGTAATGTAAATATACAAGAAAATTGCGTGACATGCGGCTGTTTCAGTTCTCTGAGGCAGAGTAGAGTTCTTTATTGTAATGGATTGATATTGATTCGGTCAGAAATTCTCTCGAACCTCATTGTTAAGTTACTTTGAGAGTCACTTAAGATTTAACCCCCAATTATTAAGACAAAAGTTTCCAATACTTGGCACTGTCCCGAATTCGTTACTTATTATTATTTATTTATTTACCTATCACGCCTTATCCCCGAAGGGGTGGCAGAGGCATATTATATGCTCACTTTTCACCATGTGTATTCCTGTCCCACGTAATTGGTGGTGAGGCCATTCCCATTGTGTTTATTTATTAGTCACACTATCGAATGGTGTAGTACTTTCTTTTTCAGAATTAACTTAATGAATTCCATTATTTGAAAAAACCAAATCCAACTATTCGTTTCTAGTTTTCAATAAAATCAGCACGCGATACTTTTGTGTACTTTCACTTTTCTTTATAATTCGGATTTGGTTAACTATATGGAAATTTAGCTTTACCCCCACTGCTAGCGGTGCACCTGCTGATAAATGATGAAGCAACGACGCCGGCACTTTTACGGGATTTTGAGGTCAGTCAGTCAGTCGTTCCCAACAATGCCGATGATTATAAGCCAAACGATAGCTGCTGCACCCAAATAAAAATGGACCCCAGGCCTTCAAATTCAGGTAAGGTTTGGAATCAACTGGGAAAACACTGAAAATGATGAAGATAAGTATAGGTTTTCTTTTACTTCAATAAATGAACTGTTTAATAGAAAAGTACGTACGTATTTTTTTAGAATGTAGCAAACAATGCTTTGCAAAAATCTCCACAAACTTTAGTCACTCCCTTCTCCCCCAATTTCAAAAAACAGTAAATCTTCTTTTATAGGTTGTAGTAAATAACACTTACGTTTGATGATCGTAGCCTTAACCATTCGAAATCGCAAAAAAGTAACCTCCTATTTTACCCCTTAAGGGTGGAATTATGATAATAGCTTTCTTTAGTAGTTTTTTTTGTAGTTTACTACAAAAATACATGTTTTTAGGAGTAAAGATTTCGACTTATCATTGATAGACGTGTGAGTGAATGAACTCGGTAATCTTATTAATATTGATTAAATGCTAAATAATTTAAGTGTCGTTCATTGACTTGAAGCCATTAACATAAAGTTTCGTGTCAGTTTGAGATTTCATACTGCGTTTCAATGTATCACATCATATTTTTAATTATGTGAAAAGTAAGCACTCGTGGCCCCGCTAACTCATTGTTCTGTAAACGATCACTGCGTTAAGCAACTTTCGCTATGGCTGGTCCTTGGATGGGTGACCACTTTGTGGCATTTTCATTTGCAATCGTTTCCGAGCTTCGGAAGGCACGTTAAGCCGTTGGTCCCGGTTATCAGTAAAATGGCAGTCATTAAGCCTAATTGAACGCATAATGGGCGACTTGAAAATTTTTAACAGCATGTCGCCACATCCCACGCCCGTGGGACAAAAATGCATACGGTGAAATGTGGAAGTATAGTATGCCTCTGCCTACCCCTTTGGGAATAAAGGCGTGACAAAATGTATGTATGTACGTATGTATTAAAGACTATAAAATAGCATAGTAGGAATATAAAGTAGTGTGAATATAATATAAGGTAGACCCACTACTCCGTGGTATGGTATGCTTGTACCTACTAACTTCACTATTCAAATCGAAATCCAAATCCCAGTGAGTAGTTTATGCTGGCATGATATCAAAGCATCGCATCGACGCCGGAACCCAGAATCCAGTCCAAAGCGGCCTACATTACAAGAGCGTCCGTTGTAAAGTGCAATATTGGTTGGACATTGATCTCAAAACTGTGGATGTAGTCCTAGAATATAGTTATTTAGATTCAATATTGTGTTATCTACCTAACCCAGTCTTATAGGGTGAAAAAATACGTGGTATAACTTTATTATTTACTAGTTGACGCCCGCGGCTCCGCACGTTTGGTGAAGTTTTCCCGTTCCCGTTTCCCATAGGGACTTGTTACCGGGATAAAAAGTAGTCTCTGTGTTATTTTGATGTGTAAGCTATATTATTGTAAAGTTTTATCAAAATCCATTCAATAGATTTTGCGTGAAAAAGTAACAAACTTCCATGCTTACAAACTTTCTCTTTTATTATTATTAGTAGGATTAATTTAATGAATACTCTATTTTACACCAACAAAAGATACAAAATAACATAGCAAAAATATTGTTACAATCAAAGCAGCACAATAAACACAGGCCTTATCGCATAAAGCAATTTCTACCTAGCGACCTTTGAAAACCTTTAATGTTTGAAGGTAAGAAAGAAGTAAAAAGATGTACAGTCAACAACGTATTACCACTCTGTGAACTCCAATTTTGATGGCAAAGTCAAATACAAACAGTTTAAGAATTTTTAATATGGAGTGATTTTAAGTCGATTAATGAATCTACTGAAAGCGAAAGAAGTATGCATGGATTGCGATGCCTGGCGATCTTTCTGTTAGGTTTTGACAACTTTAGCTTATCTATGGCCAACTATATACTATTGTTTAAGGTTTATATGAAAAATGCATGTACTGTACTGTGGAAACATGGTGAACCGCCATTATAGAAAATCATGTTAACCAAAGTTTATAAAGGTACATTTAACTGTTTCAAAGTGTAGCAGAGTGGTTTTATTCAAGAAAACCAACACTTTCCTCTCTGACTACTCTGTCAGAGATGCAGCATGAAGATATTTAAGTTTTAAGTTAATAAACAACAAAAAAATAATAAAGAAAAGTTTTGTGATTTCCTGATTGAGTATCAGAAATTATAATTATGTATGACCACATGATGTTAACTCATTTCTACTACTAGTTCTTACAGTAATAGTAGTGAAATAAATAATTAAATAAAAATATTAATAAAAACCAAATTGATATTATACAAGAAAAAAAATCGTCCTTTTATTATCCTTGTGTATCGAATCATGTTTCTGTATGAATCTAGATTTAAATCAAAATTATTTCGACAACAACTGGAAGCTTCACCTTTCTTATTTAGTGGTTTGGCCAACAGGGCCGATATAAACCAATATAATCAGACCTACTGTGTAGTAAGCGTTCAATGGTTATTACTAACAAAGTAGGTGTCTAGCGAAGTCTAGTCTCTAAAGGCAAGCAATTCCACATCAGTTTAGGATGTAAGTAGATGACTGTGGACCCATTTTACTTAACATACTTTGTAGGCAAGTATTCGAGAAATTCTCCTGCGATTTACTATTGTTATTTTTTTAAATAGGTATTTTTGATCGATAGTCTCATCTAAAAAATAATTATATTTTGTTGTACCTAATACGAAAATGAAAAATCATCATTCATGAAGGTCACAAAGTAACACTTATGAACGTCAAGATGACTGCTTCTACATTTACATTTACTGCCAGATTCGCAAAGCAATAGGAAGAGCCTGAGGAAGAACCTGGCAATAAGACTCATGGCCACTCTTTTCTAACCGCCTGTAATTACAATAGTTTGATTTACATGATATTTGACCAATTATATAGAAATGAATTTTTCCAAAAAAAAGTCAAAGTCAATATTGTGCTTAAAATCATATCAAAATGAGAGTGATTCTAGTTGCCTGTCCTAAGGGCAGCCTACCCATAAAGAAAAATCATCTGACAAGAAATTCCATGGATGATCTTTTAAAATGTAGGCTATACCTACATTTACATCATTAAAATTACACTTACATTGTTCCTTTTGGATTTATGCTTACAAACACTGATAAATGTTATTCTAATTTTATGTCAACTGAACTGACCTCCGTTGCTTCATACCTACTGCGAAGCTCCGTCGCATTCATTTAATCACGTAGTTTATTACGTTTAAAATAATGTATGATAATTTGCCCGATTTGTTCACATTTATGATTTTGCTTACGCGATTATCAGCTCCCCTGGATAGTAGCGTGATGATATAATCTATAACCATCCTCGATAAATGGGCTATCCAACATAATAATATTTTTTCAGTTCGAACCAGTAGTTCTTGAGAAGAGCATGTTCAATCAAACAAAGAAAAAAAAACTTCAGCTTTATAATATTAGAATAGATTTTTCAACAGAGATGAATTTTATTGATGTTGACGGAGAATGACTCACTACTTTGAGCGCTCCAGACAGTGTGGCGCCGGTTTGAAGATTACATGTCTAGTAGTATGCAGCTAAATACGAAAAGGGCTTTCTTGTAGCTATTTCTATCATTTTCTCGCAAGTTATCGCACAAAGATCGTTTCAAGATAAAGTTGAAAGTCTTGTACTATAATAAAAAAAAACTTAAATGTACATCACAAAATGACATTTCAGATCGTGAGATTTTACATAGCAATAGATAGAGCAATGAGAAGTAAACCAGAAAATATTTTTTTAAACTACTCCAGAAAGCGTCGCAGGGGAGTGTTGGATACGAAAAGCGCAGGACCTTGTGTAACGGTGACTATTAAGAGAGGTCTAGTTTTAGACATACCAGGCATTGATTGAAGTTTCATTTAGGATGATGATGATAATTAGTTTATAACTTACACAAATAATTAAATTTTGCTGTATCTGCGTGGCTAGACATCGGTACCATCTACATTTAATGGACTAGCGCGAGTGTAATATGCCACTCCCAGGAGTGCAGTAAATCTTAAGTCAAGCTTGCCATAATTGACCGATCAGAGGAAGGCCACTGCTAGTGCCAATATGCACAGGGGTGAAAATGTAATTTTGAAGGACATAAACTACGGGAAATCCCGCTCCGGGTCTGGCAAAACCGGCGCCGCACCACTCGAAAACCCTAGCCGATCACACTGGAGTTGCCCTATGTCGCTTAAGGCCACTAGTGGTTATGGCGATTGTATAGGGACCCATCTAGTTAGGTGACCAGTCATCGTCTGCCAATATTTTAACAATAAAAAATTAAAATAGCAGATGCCGTGTTCATCCATAGCTCAAATAACCCAGAACATTCAACCTAAGGACTTAGTTAGCAAATTTTACAATACTACTGTTCTTCTACATAAGGCGGGAGTGGATTGTCTGCATAGTCACATTACCATCAAATTGACAAAATGCCTCGACTGATTGGACCAGTAAGTCCCCATCCTTCCAAGATTGGATATCTTCGCAAGAAAGAAAAAAATAAAGACAACTTTGACAAAGAGAGACAAAATAAAAACAAAATATTTGTAATTTTTCTAAAGTTTACGACTATCGTAATCGAAACAGCCATGAAATATTTACAATAAAATCTATAACGCTGTTTAACGTGCAAACAAACTTGCATCAAGCAACAGGGGCGTTTTGTTGCCTGTTCTACTTTACGTGAGCAGTGTACAACGCTCTAGTTGTACAGTGTCATCTCTGGAACTACTCACTAAGTTTGAATTTCTATGGAACAAAGATATGTATTTCTTTCAAAAATATTGGTTACAAGTCAACCCTCGCGGCTCCGCCCTCGTGTTGAAATTTTACTGTTCAGTCAGTACAAAGTTAAAGCAGATTGTGTTATGGTGTTATTTATGTATAATATGTATGTATTAAGAAATATAATAAGTATGTTTAGCAGTTATCTGGTTACCATGGTACAAGCTCTGCTTAGTGTGGAATCATATGGCGTTGTGTGAGTTGTCCCAACAAAAGTTTACATTTCAGTTTTATTTATATATTTTTTAGATTGCATAAAAACAGAAAGGACAATGGTACTTGGATGGGACTCAGGCGTGCATGTATGAAGCAAGAAGTGAAGGAAGTATGCATGGATTGCGAAACCCTTCTGTCCTCTATGACTATTACAGGGATAAAGCATGAAAAAAAAAAAATTATTAAACCTGGAAAGTGTTTCCATAACGTATAAATCTCTCATTGAGAGTCACCAAAGTGAGCTTTTTCTGGGTTTAAACGTAACTATAACCGCTGCTCATCACTTCCCGAGATCAGTATATAAGAGGTTGAGCATTTAGCCTTAGGCTTACATGTGTTAGTTCCTAGATGTAAGTAACCATGGCTCATATTACGTAAGCTTTTTGTATATTTTTTTTTATTATGTTTAACTGTTTCAACTGTTGGCAGGCTAATTAAATAAATAAATATGCACTTTCTAGCACCGGTACGGCTGTGAATGATTTTTTTATATAGGTACCGTATTATATACTTTCATTTCCATTGAGTGAAAAGCTGCTGATTTGGAATTGAAAACATACACTACAAAATTATTTATCTGTGTAGATATTAATTTAGACTGATGACGATGAAATTCAGAGACTATCAAATATGACCGATTCTAATCACTGAGCAAATATCTCGTATTAATATACCTAACTAATTTAATTCACAAGTCTTCACATTTGACTGCCTCTGTGGCGCGGTGGGAGTGCATCCGACTGCTACGCAAGAGGTCGTGGGTTCAATTCCTACCCAGGATAAAACTTTGTGTGATGAGCACGATGGTTTATTCTGTGTCTGGGTGTTATTTATTTATAATATGTATATATTTAGAAATATATAAGTATGTTTATCAGTTATCTGGTTACCATAGTACAAGCACTGCTTAGTGTGGAATCAGATGGCGTTGTGTGAATTGTCCTAACAATATTTATTTATTTATATATTCACTGCACGCGCTATATATTTTGATTCTGTCTGCAAATAACTGGGTCGTCGGTCGGGGATTCTGGGTACAGTTCTTCGCCAGTAAGTGCAAGAGGGTGGGATTTTAAATAATAGCTCTTTGCGGTAAAATTCGAATGAGTTTTTGTTGCATATTTATGTATGTATATTTTTACATCGACTATATATTATGTAAAGTAAAGAAATAAAAAATTCTTTACATTAACACTACATGGTATATTCTTTCGCTTTCATAATCATTTGAATGTTATGCCCAATATTTCCCGGATTTTCGGTGCTCGAGATCCTTGCTACTTCACGTTCGATATAGTTGCAAACATCTATTCTTTCGCATTGTGTGATATATAAGAGTATTTATTTAATAAAACAGATTGCCAAGGATTGTCAGGTTACAATTATAATAAGAATAATTATTATCTCTCTTCATCTTAGTTACTTACTTCCAAACCCTATCTGGATTTCGAACCTTGATTCCACTTTTTAATTTATATATATATATTCCTTGAAATTGAAAATCATTGAATTTTTTTTTTTTGGGACACTTTTCACACAGCGCGCCATCTAGCCCAAAGTAAGCTAATTTTAGCTTGTGTTATGGGATCTAGATAACTGATACATACTTATATATTTCTAAATACATACATATTATAGATAAATAACACCCAGACACAGAATAAACCATCGTGCTCATCACACAAAGTTTTATCCTGGGTGGGAATCGAACCCACGACCTCTTGCGTAGCAGTCGGATGCACTCCCACCGCGCCACGGAGGCAGTCAAATTATCAATACCACTATACGCACATTTGCCTCTTTGCATTCTCATTTCACTAAATGTGCATTTTAGTTATGTGATAACGCTCGAATCAACTACAGCCTGTTCCCCTTCACATTGATAGTATAGATTATAATCATATGTCAAAATATGTGTTAATTTCTTTGTTCATACCTTTTTTGTCCTACTTGATATTCACATAAAAGTTTTGGGGTCTGTAGAACGACAAATATCTTAGTCAAGAATAAGACTATGGAAAATACCATATTTCCATAGAAATACAACTTTTAAATACTCGCGTTAAATGGATAATCTAGTAAGATTTTACAAGAAGGAACTCATTGCACTAATATCTATAGGTATAAAGATTATTTTTATGCAGCGGACACCAGGTATCGCGTGATGCAACCGTGACAAGCCGAGCGCTTTATGACTGCCTACGAAGCGCAGTGATAGTGCATCCGACTTATGTGCTGATGTCTTGGATTTGAATTCCGGGTCGCACCAAACATTTGTGTGATCAACAAATGTTTGATTCGGCGTTTGGATGTTTTCAATGTACAATTGAATATGTTTAGAACTATGTTAGTATGTTTATCAGCTGTGTAGCTCTCGAAACACAAGCTTATATTAGATTTTATAACTTAATAATGTCTCTCAATATTATCATATTGTTATTAAAAAAGATAAAATATACCTGAGTCAAGTTTGCTTTTCACTTTTTACTTATAGTTTTCGATAAGTGGGTCACGAACGTCTTTGACCGCGTTAATTGACTGGCAGCCTATCCATCACATAGACAATAACTTTGTAGCTACTAAAGTTTTCCAGTCAATAAGTATCGTAACATTTTAAGAAAATTAACTTATATTAACTGAACCTTAACTTAAATAAAAAGTTTCTTAACTTCACAAATTTAGGCAACTTCTATCTTTCGTTATTATTATCATAATTGGATGGGATGGGGAGCTTAAAATATATCCATTCAGTTGAAAATGGAAAACGCTATTTAAATCGTTAAACGTCAAACCTTATGTTTCTTTTTATTATTTACAAAAGAGATCATATCTTATGTAGTCCAAAAAAGTCCAACAAATGGTATGTATACAAAGAGCATAACGGCCTCATTTTGACTCTTAGCTTTAACCTGACGCAGCCTACTCATTTCTTTTGTACATATAAAATGTGGGTCTAATCGGCATGTTAGAAAACTATGGCAAGTAACAGTTTTTAAATAAAATTCCTTCTTTAAAAATATTTTTTTCTCTTTCTCACCTACAGATTTAATATGTATGTTTTTAGCCGCACGTTTTGTGAAAGATCCTCTAGGGCATAGACGTAGAACTCAATGTTATTGATGAAGTAGTGAGTACGAGTTACAGAAAAGGTAAAAAAAATAAAGAAATAAATTCTGTTTATTTTATGACCGGAAAGCTTATTCCTCTATAGTCTGTTCACGTTATAATGCAGTGACTTATCGTTGCCCCTTGGATAGTCTTGAACAAGCCACGTTTGCCACCAATCAAATTTAAAAGTTGAATGCAATATTCAAAGACAGATTAGACGAAACTAATGTGTCCTTTGTGCGTTGTGCTTTATGTATTAAAGCTTTTAAAAACTGCTTTTCACAGTATTCTTGACTCAAACTACCTATTGTATTAAGCAGCTTTTACATTTGTTTGTTTATAAATAGTTTCAATAGGAATTTTCTAAACAAATAAAGACTGAATATTATCATATAAAATAGGCGATCCTCGCTAGGCTATTGTAGGAAGACAGTTCTGTACACTAACATGTTAGCTTGTCAGCTAATTGGCTCCTGAATTCTTCAATATTTATATTACCACACCGAAAAAAATTTTCTAATGATAGTAAATACCGATACTAATAGCCGTTCAATCAATCAATCAAATTACCTATTTCTTATTAACTAGATTATATTCATCGATATTCCGTTTTCCACACTTACCTTACGCTAATGGACGATATTCTGCTGATAAACTCCATATTATACATTGTAACTCTACGTCAATTTCTCATCATCATCATCATCATCATCCGAGCGTCTGTCGTAGTTGCGTCTCGCGACGCCCGGAGTCCGCTTTCCTACATTTTCTCCTCCTCTTCGCACGGTCGTCGGCATTCCCTGTATTGAGACCGGTCAATGGTCTCACTACAGAGGATGCCGACGACGTTCAAGACCTACTTTAATTTCTCTTATTAAATTGTAAACTATGAGTTGAAAACTTTAATTATTTTTAGGTCGGAATAGTGAAGAGTTATCATTCACTAAGTCATTTGCTTAACACTCCATATAATCACGATTAGTTCATGATAGTAATAAGAACTTAACTGTCAACTTAACTGTTAACAATAGTGTGTGTATTACACGACAAGCCAGGTAAGAAGGAAGGAAATCGCGTATTCTATATAGATAGAATCTGTTTGGGTGGAACACACTCGCCTGAGGTCGTAAAATTTTGATGACGCTGCTGTAGAACTTGGTGCAAGCGAGGTACCTCCAAACACTAACACCTCGTCAATGTTTTATATACAGGAAAACAAAATAATCTGTTTATTAAAGTATTTCACTCAACATATTAAGTTTTATATCGAAAATTTAATATGAGTATTAACTTTACCTGTCTGCTAAAATGTGAGGCCAATGATACATCTACTTAGCAGTTATTTATGATGTTTATTTATTAGAAAAGTGTGAATGCACATGTAAGGTGCAAAAAGAGAGTATACAATCGATAGGTAGTGTATATAGCGGTGCGTGGGCGGTGTGCGGTGTGGTGCCGGTGCACGCGGTGCAGCCGAGGGCGAAGGCTCGGCGCGGCGCGGTGAGGCGAGCGTGCGCGCGCAGGCGAGTGCGGGCGCGGGCGGTGCGCGGCTCAGTGGCGTGCAGAGCGCGCCGCGGACGCCCGCACCGCAGTGTCGAGCAGGAGCCCGCCATGCCCGGCCCGCGCCTATCCCGCGCCGCCTGACAGCATGGCCCACCCGACCGCCACCATCACTCGCAGCCACGCTCTGACGACGGTACGCATTCCTGTGTGAACGTATTTTGACAGACGTGTAACCCGCAACGCGCCTTCGCTGCCTCTCATCGTTACGTCCCACGTTATTCCCTATCAGTGACAGTGCTAACGGAATCCGGTTCACCAGTGAGGGTCGGTGGGCGCAGAGGTTTTTCTAGGGTCGACCCTCCGCAGACAGAAAGGAGTAGGCGCGAGTGGTCGCCGCGCGCCCGCTAGATGGCGCCGGGAGTCGCTCCTGCGGCGAGCGCTCTCCGCCCGCGCCCCGCCGTAGCCGCCTTTTGTTTCGCGCCGTTCGTGTACATAAAATAATAATTGGCAGGCCGGTGGTGAGCATCACCGCTCGGCGCCGAGCCGTCGCTGACGTCAGCGGAGCCTGGGCTCGCGCCATAGCCGAAAGCCCGGCTTCCCCGACCTTCCGCCACCGCTGTCTACGATTCGCTCGACATACCACACTGACACGTCAGGTTCTACACTAACCCTCCGCCCCTCTTACGTGCCAAACCCGTTGCAAAACGATAACTTAGAATCGACTGAATTTCGAAGACCTTTACAAAATACTGACAAGTTTCAATAACACGGTGGCGTTTGAAAAGGTTCGCGTCGGGTTCGGACGACATTATAGTTATGACGTACCGAAAATGTGTGGGTTTCATTCATGTAACCTACAAGGGTGGGTAATTGATTTGTACCTAGCAACAATGGTCGCGGCCAAAACGACCAATTTATAGTATCTATATATCTAGCCCAAAGTTCGGTGGATTTATTAAGAAAATGGCGAGAATAGAAGCAATAGTCGTGGATTCATTTAGTTAAAGGAGTGCGGTGGGTGCTGAGCGACGCGCCGCGCCCATGCCCCAGTCTGGTGAGTGGTAGATTGTAAGGCTTCTTGCCGTGCTAATTCACCGAGAAATTTACCTAACCTACATATTGAATACCATACATTTTAAACCAATAACTGAAGAAGCAATCAGCTTCGGACCAAAAGTGTTCATCGATGTTTTTTATTTATTATAGAGTGAGCTAGATGGATTGGTTATATTGTCACAATCAAAAACCTAAATGTTATTTAAGAATATTTTTATTTACAACATAAGACAAATTTCATCAACAACATTTCACAGTAAACAAGTGCACTTCATCAATAAAAATTTCATTAGTTAAGGCAACAATATACCAGAAGTTAATACTTATATTCAGTACGCTCATAAACATCACTGATTCTAAAAACATTGGACGATTATTGATTTTCATTTACATGACTCGCCTATCCTTTGAAGAACTTATTTACATTTACTGCTTATACCCTGCTTGTACAGGCTATATGTATCACCTATTTAAATTTTATGATATGTAAAAAAAAATATGAGTTAATTTTTAGTCTTTTACGTTTAAGTTTAACACAGAGCAAAAGATGGCGTTTAATGTTTCGGTTGATGCACCTAATCAAAACTTAAAAATAACAATATCGTATCATTCATTTGATCATAACATTTAAATATCAAAAAGAATTCCAATCAAGTCGATTCTTCACAAAGACCACAATTGAGGCGGTAAAATTTATCATAAAGAATTGACCGGAGATGCATGATGGTAAATTGACTAAGTTGCTTAGTGAGATTTTATATTTGAATAGAGCAGCCCACGATATAAACGAGATCTACGGGACCCGAGAGACCTCACCTGTTATCTGTGCACCTGCTGACTAACGAGGCAACGGAGCAGGCGTTCTTTTGGATATGGGAGGTCAGACGGCACTTGCTCGACACAATTCTGAAAATCAAAAGTCAAATAATAACTGTTCTTTAAAGACGAATAAAATGGATCACATAAAAATAAAAAACAAAAAAAATTAAGCGCTCGTGGTCCCGCGGACTCAGTGTGTAAACGATCACTGCGTTAAACAACTTTCGCTATGGCTGGTCACGGATGGGTGACCACTTTGTGGTATTTACATTTGCGAGCGTTTTCGTCCTTCGAAAGGCACGTTAAGCCGTTAGTCAAAAGTAAAAATTTCAACAGCAGGTAGCCACAACCTGCGTCTGCCTATTTCAATACGGCAATGGTTATACCCCTATTACGTGGGACAGGAAGACACATGGTGACTAGTGGTCATATAATATGCCTGTGCCACCCCTTCTGGGTAGGTCGTGATAAATAAATATATAAAAATATACACTTAGACTTAGTAAAAAATGTTCCGAGAACGCGGTGGAGCACGTTGGTAATTATCGAGCAACAGCCAAGGGATACGAGGATCTACTACAACGCTGCAGACTATTGAGTAGGTCATGGTTATCAGCTATTATGCATGGAAATCCACCACCACCATTCGTTTTCGTGGAGGTAATGTGCGAAAAAGGAACAAGATGGCATACTTACCATATGTCTTTGACTGGATTTGAAAGAATCTACCAGGACAAGTATTATGACTCTCTGAAACCCCTGGTGAAGAGTCGTCTATATAAATAGCTAAGAGAAAGTCTTCTCAAAAGAAAGCCCCAGGAACCCTCACCAACCACGAGCGCCCAGGCTTGAACGATCTCTATATGCTTTGTGGGGGATTCCATGTAGACAGAATACAACAGAAGACAACTGGTACAATAATTAAAATTCCTCAGGAGTAAAGTCTGTTCTAATAAGAGAGTTCTTAACAGAAAACGAAGGCATACAACAATAAAGACGTCAAGAAAAGAGATGAAACTCATAATAAACCTGGGTTTTACCCCACGGAGCAATAGTAACAGGTGTTGTATGAGGAGTGAAACTCCACCACCTTTTCGAGACTGTATCCAGCCTCCATGCAGTCTTAAAATGTATGTCTCAAAATTAGTATACATAATGGCCAATGAATGAGATTCTGCCATTGATTTACTTAGAATCTATGACAGAATCGGTAAAACCGATGAGAAAGGAGCGGTAGTTAAAAAACTTTAACACTAGAAAAGTAGCGAATTAGAATTCAAAGTTTTTGACTGCGGACTCAACAGGCGCCGTGGCGTATTTTTTTAAATATATCTTTTTTCTTTAGGATTTTAGCAGTAAATTTTAGCAGTTCTTTGTCTAAAAATATATAAAGGTAACTGTGACAGCCTGTTTTTTCAACAAAAATAATAGCTGAATGGATTTTGCTCAAATTTGGCATCGACTAAGAAAGGATTTTTAAAAACTTTCACTTCAGTAGGTGTAACGGAGGTTTGAAGTTGACGCAGGTGCAACTGCGTTTCAAAGTTATTAATACTATTCAGAATTAATACAACAAATCCAAAAATACACCAATACAACCATTTAACGAAACTTCCGCAAGAATAAAACTAACTAAAATCATTTTACAACTAAAATTAGGACAAGATGCAGCTTTTAGAAATTGGGTCAGTCAAGTGTGATAGCAGTGTGTCGCTAAGATACACTCGCTTGGCCTCCATTGATGATCTTAAACGTTTTATCTAGTTGATTGTCTTATACATACTAATAAAGAAGTGAATCCATATAATATAATAATAAAAATGGCCGTTTAGCTACTGTTCATTGCTTAATATACTTTTAAGATAAACGAACTCAGAGACGCTCAAGAAAAAAAAAATACACAATAGGATCGTCGTACCATTAATTTATTTACATACGAAGCCCACGTAAGCAGATTGCTCTAAAATGAAAAAATCTAAAGTACTCGGATACCAAGACGTGTATTAGGAAACAATTAAGTCTTGGTATTTGAGTTTTTTAAAACAATGCGAATCGTTGAAAAAAGGGTATTTGATTCTGAAATAAATATATGTGATAGTTAAGGATTTAATCTAGTCAAAATGGCTTTCTGTTACAAAATCTAATAAACTTCACTTGATAGAAAAACATTCCAAAGTTGCCCCCTTTCGAAATGTTTTTTCAATGCCAAATCTAAACTACAGATAATTTTCATGATTTTTTTATACCCAACTATAGCTACTAAATATTTATAGACATAATCGCTTACTTAGACTATATACAGTGATTTTTATAGTACAAATATTTAAATAATACCAGATTCGCGCCGTTGACGCCTGATCAGTCGCGCGCTGGCCCTTACTGAGGTAGGATCTGTGTCAGGTTTTTTCGTTGCGCTCCCCTTGTTATTTCTTCGCAATGGCACAGTATATTTATCAGAAGCATTCCATCATCATCCGAGCGTCTGTCCCAGCTGCATCTCACGACCCCCGTAGTTCGCTTTGTATAGTGTATGAGAGTTTTAATATAAAATGAGCAGCTCACAGATGCGTTAGAATTATCCCTGTAAGTAGTATAAAATCGAACCCGGTACCCACAGGTTAGAAGGCAATTATATATAACTGAGCCAGTGGGCTGTTCAATGTATGTTTACCTATTTTTCCGCTAACTTTTGACGAATTTCAATTTATTTTTTGTGTAACGTATACTTTCAATTTGGTTCTAAACAAATTTTTTTAAAAAATTCTGAAGCTAGATTTAGTGCAGTTGTTATTTTTAAGCTTCGCTTCGTGTTTGAATGCCAAGCTCCAGTGTAGTTGCTGGGAATCCTGGCTAATGAAACTTCTAGTATATAAAGGTAGACTGTATTTTATAGCTGAATACAATTTTAGAGAAAGATTTGTTGCGTGCGCGCGTACAGAGGATCGGTGAGCGAGTTCCGTCCGGGCTAGTAGGCCGCGCGCGGACCGGGTCGTGTCGAAAACCGGTCCCACAGCTACAGCCGGGCGCTCATCGATAAAACGCAGTAACATACTCCCCGGGTTGAAGTAATGACTTCAAAAAGACAAATCAGGATACTGGTAGCGGTCAGATATTGTTGTAAGCCCGTGTAATTGTTCCTTTCTTTGTAAGGATATCTGCAACTCTGCATTGACCGTCACGACCAGGCTTGACGGCGATGATTCTGCCCATTAGCCACATAAGCGGAGGTATGTTGGGCTCTCTGATCAAGACCATTGCTCCTACATTTAGATTCTGCCCAGCTGTCTGCCATTTAGTGCGCTGTTGAAGCACGTACTCCAAGGAGAAGCGCTGTCAGAAGTGCTGCCGCAATTTTTCAATGCGTTCGTAACGTTGAAGCCGCTGCATGTTGCTATCGACAATGTTTGGGCGAGGTATCGACGTAAGAGTGCGTCCTATGAGGAAATGAGAAGGTGAAAGATAGGAAAGATCGGAAGGGTCAGTGGACAAAGGAGTTAGAGGTCTACTATTTAATATGGCTTCTATCTGAATAAGGCATGTTGAAAGCTCCTCGTAAGTTAAGTGAGTGAGGCCCATAACTCTGTATAACAAAGCTTTCACCGACCTCACGGCGATCTCCCATATTCCGCCGAAATGTGGACTTGCAACCGGGATAAACTTAAAGTCAATGCCCTGACTTGCTATGTCAGACTCAATAATTGTCGAAGATGTTTGTAAGAAACGCGACAGTTCATTAAAGGCTCCCACAAAGGTAGTGCCGTTGTCGGAATATATTCGTTGAGGTTTTCCTCTACGGCTGAAGGCCGCTAAAAAGGCTTCCTTAGTAAGGTCAGAGACCAGCTCCAAGTGTAAAGCTTTAACTGCGAAACACACGAAAATGCAAATGTAAGACTTGTGAAGCTTGTATCCTCTGTACGCGCGCACGCAACAAATCTTTCTCTAAAATTGTATTCAGCTATAAAATACAGTCTACCTTTATATACTAGAAGTTTCATTAGCCAGGATTCCCAGCAACTACACTGGAGCTTGGCATTCAAACATTGGTCCTTCGAACCGGATGGACCAATGTTTGAATGCCAAGCTCCAGCGTACAGAGGATCGGTGAGCGAGTTCCGTCCGGGCGAGTAGGCCGCGCGCGGACCGGGTCGTGTCGAAAACCGGTCCCACAGATACAGCCGGGCGCGCATCGATGAAACGTAGTAACACTTCGCCTCGCATAAATTATTTTAATTGTGTCCAAGACCTTTGTTTTATTCTTGAAGTATAAATTATTTAAGTATATTTATAAATTTATTAGCCACGTATTTATCCCCAAAGGTGTGGCAGAGGTATATATATGTGGTGAGCCCAATGCCTGTTTCAAATGGACAGGCTCAGATTGTGGCGACTCGCTGTTGTAAATTCACTTGACTTAACGAGTGCCGATTGCAACGTTACTTGCAACCGGGACAAACAGCTTAACGTGCCCTTCGAAGGAGGAAATCACTGGTAAATGAAAATGCTACAAAGCGGTCATCCGAGAGAGTTTCTTAAACCAGTGATCTTTTACAGAGAACTGAGTTAATTGGGCTACCTGTTAGTAGCCTTCCCTGGGGCTATCCTCCCGAAGGGCTTACCCGGGACTCCTGGCCATAGACATATAGAAGGGCACCGTGTAGTTTTAGTCGGTAAGAGTCCGGCATAGCATCCATGAGGATTTTCACACGTTAAAAAAAAATTTAGTACCCTTAAAAAATGTATAACATTTCATGTAACTAATAATTAATAATCCCAACATTTTAACCCAAAGGTTTTCTGCGCTTTAGTGGATCTGGAGAAAGCATTTGATAACGTTGTGAGACAATTCTGAACACTGTGGTACTCCTCCGTGTGGCCTGGCTGGCCGTCCACACCATCTCCGGGCAGGATATGGTGTGGACGGCCAGCTGCTGCAGGCGATACAGTCACTTTATACGGACTGTAAAGCTAGCGTGAGACCAAGGGGTATGTTAACCTGGCGCCTCTTTTTGACGTCTGTTCGGGCGTCAAACTGTTATGTCCGCCTTGGTTGTGTTTTTATAGTGTATCTAATAGTTGGCTGCAAAAGTTAAAAGATTATGATGTGTTGTAAAATTGGAAACTACAGTACATTGTCTGTTGTACGCTGATGATGCGGTAGTGATGGTCTCATCAGAAGTCGACCTTCAGGCATTAGTCACCAATATGAAAGTAGAAGTCTTCGCTGCATGTTAAACTAAGAACCGGGTATTTGAAAGAGAAAAAGTAGGAACTAATAGCAAGATTTGGGTAAACCGGAAACGTTTAGAGCAATTAAATCAAGTTATATACTTAGGGAGAATATTTAGCGCGAACGAAAGATGTGTGCTGAAGTACAACGGTGACTAGCTGCCTGAGACAGGGACAGAATAACATTATGATTTATTGATTTTAATATTTTTTTTTTAAAAAGATGAGTATAATGAGTACGGGACATTTTGTTTATTACTTGTACATAAAGCATAACTTTGTTATTAAATATATCATCATTAACTCCTACTAATATTATAAACGCGAAAGTTTGTAAGTATGAATGTTTAATGATACTTACATATAAAACTACTGAATGGAATTTAAATAAACTTTACAATAATATAGCTTATCTATCAGAATAACACATAGGCTACTTTTTATCCCGGGAAAAGTTCCTTTAGACAACAGGAACGAGAAAACTTCATCACGCGGGCGGGGTCGCGGGCGTCAACTAGTCTAAACTTATATTATAAAGAGGAAAACTTTGTTTGTTTGTTTGTAATGAATAGGCTCAAAAACTACTGGACCGATTTTAAAAATTCTTTCACCATTTGAAACCTACATTATCACGAGTAACATAGGCTATATTTTATTTTGGACAAAAATAGGTCTTCGTAAGATATTTGGGATTTTGGGACACAAGGTGTAAAAAAATCATCCAGAAAAGTTACTTATTTTGCGTACGCTGCCTAAACTATAAAAGATAGATCCATAAAATGTTGTAACTAATTGTAGATCTTATAAATATCTACAAAAAAGTCCGCGACACACTATACCTATCTATGTGGAGTAAGGCACAACAACCATTTTTTTTATTTAAATATCTTGAATTTTTTTGGACTACATTTAAATGCGTTTATTTTACTCATGCTATTAATCCTTATCAAAAAAAAATCATCACTAAGTACAGTTTATGTAGATAATATTTAGATATTTCGACCAGGCCGTGCGGGCGTAGGTAGGTACTGGAGAGCGAAGAAGTAATCAACAAATTCGGAAAATCTTCATACATTATTGTGAAATTAATAAACGACGGGATTAAATGGGTGCCATGGGGTTCGAAGTATGTCACGGGCGAAGCCGGGCGGGACAGCTAGTATATCATAAACCTATAATAAAATCCAACATCCAAAGAGATGTTCCATTTCGATTGCTACTGCCAATCATATTTACTGTGGCGTGCCAGCGCAAAATACATCGTCAATCTATCTTGGCGGGGGCTGAGGAAGCGTTGTGGTGCCTACGCGACTTGGCCTACCTGCCCTTAATAAAACTGCAAGAAGCGAAAGAAGTAGGCAAGGCTTTTCTCTGACTAACCCGTCAGAGACGTGAAAAAAGTTAGTTAGCATGAATATATAATATAAATATATAAATATAAATATCGTTGGGACAACTCACACAACGCCATCTGATCCCAAACTAAGCAGAGCTTGTACTATGATAACCAGATAACTGATAAATCTACTTATATATTTCTAAATACATACATATTTTAGACAAATAACATGCAGACACAGAATAAACCATCGTGCTCATCACACAAAGTTTTATCCTGGGTGGGAATATCGAACCCACGACCTATTGCGTAGCAGTCGGATGCACTCCCACCGCGCCACAGAGGCAGTCCTTTATGAAGAACCTGTCCGTGTTTTTTCTACAAGCAGGTTATTCTATTAGACATGTAAGCTGAAAATTGAAAAGCTTACAGCTCGTGACTGTACTAGTTTTACAGTACGTATATGATAGAGCTGCTTGCTCCTCTTACTTTAAAAACAACGAGTAATGACTTCGAATAATTATTCCCACATGGTAATAAATTGGACAATATCAAGACTCCACAAATCTCTCTTTACCTTAGTATATTCCCAGTGGCTTTCAACTTCTACCTGGATTTAGGACCTGCGGTCCACTTTTATATAACTGCTAGGAGCTGCTATTCTTTAGCTTTTGTTTTTTGACATTGTTAGGAGCTCCCAACGCTGTAAAGGCTGTGTCGTTTCTTTATTTTTTTTTTAACGTGTGTATGTCCTCATGGATGCTATGCCGGACTCTTACCGACTAAAACCACACGGCGCCCTTCCATTTGTCTATGGCCAGGAAGGGCTTACCCGGGACGGGTAAGCCCTTCAGGAGGATAGCCCCAGGTGGCCTCTTTTGTTTGTCAGCAATGTACCGCTATCAGGAGAGGTTACTTGGGCCCCAGAGATCTTGGTGAGGCCCCTTAATAAGGTCCCCGTTAGTCAATTCTCCAAAAATGTATGTAGATATCTCACAAATTAATGTGGAAGGGTCTTTGGACCTGTATCCACGAAGGCTAGACGAGTTTTTCTTTTCTTCGTCATGGCCTGATATGTTAGTCAGCAGGTGTATAACTTGCACATGAGGCTGATTTTACCACTAACATCTCGATATGGTCCCATTGTACCAGTGAGCTCATACACTTTATCTAATTTCTACACAAACACTACTTGTCACATCATAAAACCGTTCCCAACCAAATACTGTTAAGTAATTTAAATTGTTTGAGTTACAAAACACTGACCCTATCGTGTATTCGGTATTAGAGGCAATAACAGGATGTGAGCTATCACTGTGGACTACTATTCTGAGAACCAATTTACTATCGGCACTTCTGTTGTATTAACAAACAAATCTATATCTGCAGTAGAACAAAGTTTGTAACGCTGTAATAGTACTTAACTTGACCTCTGTGGCGCGGTGGGAGTGTATCCGACTGCTACGCAAGAGGTCGTGAGTTCGATTCCCACCCAGGATAAAACTTTGTGTGATGAGCATGATGGTTTATTATATTATAATGCTAGATGAGGTTGTTTAAATGTCCACTACGTTATCATAAAATCTAAAACTTATAGGTCAGGTACCCAATGATTAGGACATCATGGACACCATGATCAGGATCAGCGATCGACGATTTTGATACTGATTATATGAAAGAAATCGTCTTTTGCTTCTAAAAGCGATTAAATCGTTAATTTACGGGGTCATAAGTAAATCAGAAATCATGTAAGAAATATCCTTTCTGACTAGTCAATAGAAATAAAATCAAGTAGGTAATAAGGACTTAATCCCTACCGATGGTCATTCTGCTGACCGAGTAGCAAGCATTCTGAAAGAGCTGAATGATTCACCCTTAGCAGGCAACGCTGGAATTGACCGCACATATCAAAAGGATTAACTTTACTATTTTACATGAATGCGTAGAATGATTGCCGATTATGTTAAGTCCTTGGTAGGATATTTGACGTGGGGAATGTGTTTACGCGCTATCATTCCTGCTGCAGGGGCAGCAGGAACGGTGTGTGGGACTCCCGGCCTTTGGGGGCAGTCCTACCCACTAAACCCCGCTGTGGTCCGCCTTCTTTCCAGCCGGGGTTCTTGGTAGGGTGGATTTATACCATTTATTAATCTTTTCTAAAAAAAAATATTATTATCTAGTATTTTACAAAACTTTGCTCTTTAAATTATATGTATAATTTTAAAATTATCGTATACAAGAATTTTTAAATGTAATTATTATATTATATATTAAAATTAATTTGCTAGTTATTTTCTTGTTACTTTTACTACTTAGGCCCACTTGCGCGATCTTTGGTTAATGTGTATAACTCGGAGGCATAGACTAACCCCGAGTTAAATAATTAATTTGACTCGCATGACCCCGAGTTAAGGGTATACCTAGGGTTAAATCGCAAAAATTTTAACTCACCGACTTCTGTGGGTTAATTCGTCAAACGTCGGGTTAGCAGCTGACAGACAATGAAGTGGCACGTGACACATGCGTGACACGGACTCCTCAAAATGACACGCCGCGCACACATAATACGATAAAATTAAAATGCACTCGGCTGTCATGTTACATTCATTCGTGTAAGAAAAGTCTTATGTGGCAAACTGTAGTGTAAAAGAGATAGACATACCTGTGTCATTCTTTGTTCAATCATTAATGTTTGGTTGGATGACATAGAGTGACATAACACACTGGGTTAGTTAACCCGATGTTATTTTTCTATAGTGTAAGACATCTTTAGGGTTAATAAGTTATTTACTTAATTCCGAGTTAACTAACTCTATAATTAATTATTTAACCCCAGCATTCACGCAACTGGTCCTTACTGTTGCAAGCTGACGTTTACTCATTCCACAGTAACCGATTGAGGTCAATATTAACCATTCAATCGATTTACAACCTCTATCGTATTGGTAAGCGTTGACTATAATTGACATTTTTAAATACATAACAGCGGGCTGTTTCTTAGCAGCAGGCTGTTATGCATGTTAATTGAGTGATCAGTGAGATAATTGAATAACTGTGTTCGAATAATTGTGTGTTTAAAGAGTGTGATTCCTAAAAGAAAATGGTTTTGAAGCTTTTTGCTGACACTAAAGATGTTCCACTCGTACTGCGGATCTCACAAATATATTTTTAACCCCATTTGAATAGCCTCGTACTGAAGAAATTTAGGGAAACTAAATCTGAGAGCTCATTCCATAATCTTAGGCAATCGGGCTTTACTAATGTACAAACATACATACGCTGTCCTTGGTGAGCGGTGCGATGATAAAAATTAGTTGTAGTTACAAGCAATTCCTCAGCTCGTAAACCATTAAAACGGTAGCATAAGCTTACGTACGTTTGCCAAGTGGGATTTTCTTTATATTTGACAAGTAATAATGGGTTCAATTGCGTAATTGAAGAATTGAAGTATGGAAATATGGTGAAGCCGAGGTATTGGAAAATGTCCTCACAGTCGGAAATCTTAGAGATTCAAGTTGATAGGTCACAAATCAACTTGAAAGAGTTGTAACTTCGATTTAATTCAATGATTACAAAGAGGTTTAAGATAACAAATAAATGTATGATTTTAATAACCCAGAATGATAATAGTACAATCGAAATTAATAATTCATCTCGTATTTGTTATGAAAAAGGAAAACACAATTATTTTTAAAGGGATCTGCAAATGAGTTCAACTTTATTTCGGCTGCAAATTAAAGATAAACTTTCTTGGTTGTGGGAACCGTGCGTTTCAGGAATTTATGCCGCTATAACGCTGTTACGAGGCGCCGCGTGTCTACATCCTGTAAAAGGGTGCATTAAAATATGTTTAGTTAATTGCAGCTTTAGACACAATTTTTACTAGCTTAACATTAGTGCTTCAGATTTTTCTTGTATAAAGTATAAATACAAGTAGCAACTGACACTTTCTCTAATATCCAATCAAAGAAATGCTAATTAAACTCTACACTACTGTAAATTTTCAAATAAATAATTGTGTTAAAGTCTAGCTGAGCACCGTGGATTAGCCCGTAGCATACTTTGAACCTCTGTAGCACCCATTTAATCCTAATAAATGTACAATAATGTAAGAAAATTTGTCCAATTTGTTGACATTTAGATCCCGCGCGCACGAGCAACTAAGTTGAACGGCGATTTATTTATCCTCCTTCCCGCGATTTGAAAGGTGCGCGTACGAAAGCGAGAGAGTAAATAGTAGCAAAACAAAAGTTACACTCTTACTAAGTTGATCGTGCGCGCGGGCTCTAGTTGGCGCCCGCGACTCCGCACGGGCGAAGTTTTTCCGTTCCTGCTTCCCACAGGAATTTATTTCCGGGATAAAAGTAGCCTATGTGTTATTCTGATGTGTAAGCGATATGAGCGAGCAGTTTTGAGATTACCGTGTTCAACTAAACAAACAATCTATTCAGTTTGATACATTAATATAGATAATGATACTGTGCTGGGTGGGAATTAAACTAACGACCCCCATTTTCGTAAAATAAGTACTCTGACTACTAGACTAAAAAGCCAGGCTTATAATTTACCTTAATTTTAGATGACATCCTTACAAAAATACTGTTAAGTTTGAACAGCAACATCAGTATCAGTCTAAATAACGCTGTGCAGAAGCTTTTAAGTCATTCATTAATTTAGCCTAAAAAATTTAGAGTGATTCTAATTCCAATGAGAAGATCGAGGCATGTAAGATTCATTGAAATGCCGGCTTTTAATGCATTTTAAGCCTTCTCTATCTATTCTAATATATACAGCTTAAGAGTTGTTTGTTTGGTTGAATGCGATGCATACGCGTAGTTCCTGAGACTACTGGTCGGATTTGAAAAAATATTTTTGGGTTGGATAGCCCATTTAGAGAAAGGCTATATATCATCAAGCTACTACCCTGGAGAGCGGAGCAGTAATAATAAATGTCAACAAATCGGTCAAATTTTTATGCATTATTGCATAATTTATAAGCGAGGGAATTAAATAGGTGCGAGGTGAGTTCAAAGTATGTCACTGGCGAAGCCGTGGGGGTCACCCAGTAGGGTATAATATTCCTACGGTCATACTACGGTTCTGCCAAATCTCTTATTAATAGACATAGACATATTGTCAGGCCTTTATCCCCGAACGGGAAATCAGAGGCCTATTATACGCCCACATTGCACCGTATGCACTTTTGTCTCACGAAACAGGTGGTGAGCCCATTGCCGTGTTAAAATGAACAGGAGCAGGTTGTGCGAGCTGCTGTTGAAAAATTTCAAGCCGCCCATATGGCTTTCAACTGGGCTTTACCACTGCCATATTACTGGAAACCGGGACGAATGACTTAACGTGCCTTCCGTAGCACGGAAAATAATAATCTTTTTAATATGATAGCAATTAATTTTACACTAACCCAACCGATTTCACGGCTCTACAGTCTACTAAAACTTATGTAAACAGCAGATGGTAGGAAACTAGAATAGACTGGCAATTATTGAACTGTATCCCGGATTACATGACCCGCGGTTATATTAAGTTGGCACCGCTGAATCTATTTGCATAAATTGCGCTTTCAATTAAAGTTGAGAGACGTTTGATGCACTATATTGGGCTTCTACACTAATACGAATATGCCTCTGTGGCGCGGTGGGATTGTATCCGACTGCTACGCAAAAGGTTCGATTCCCATCCCAGATAAAACTTTCTGTGATGAGCATGATGGTTTAGTCTGTGTCTGGGTGTGATTTATCTTTAATATGTATGTATTTAGAAATATATAAGTATGTTTATCAGTTATCTGGTTACCATAGTACAAGCTCTGCTTAGTTTAGAATCAGATGGCGCTGTGTGAGTTGTCCCAACGATATTTATTTAATTTATTTATTTTACTACAGTTTTTGAGTAGGTATACTAATTACTACTTCTGTGTATGATTATGTTTGTCACAGAATGTACTGTGTTCTATAGGTGATATCACCACACCTGTTTTAATATTCCTGTCACATCACATCCTGAGAAGTTAATGGTTCTTACATCACACAGACTCTATTTTACACATTATCTCAATCTGCGAGTTTACTAGAAGAATAACTAGCATACCCTAGGTTCTTAATTCAATGTTGTAGACACATTGGGGTAATGTAAGCTTGTGGTATGAATTCTAGACAATTAATAAATATACCTATATCTGTCTAAATATATATACATATGAAATTTTGTAAATCACACATAATTATTCCGACCCGCGAATCGAGCCCAAAAGCTGGAACTAGAACGGCAGTCGCATATACTTACGCCACTGAAGCAGTCATCTGTCTATAAAAAGTCACATTTCAGAATATATTAATTATATTCATAATATAACGTCATTGAAAGTTTACACTGCAGTATTTATTGAAACTAATTAATTAGTCATAGAGTAAATTGTAATGAATATCGAACATGATATACTAAATTAACTAATATCAATATTTTATTTTTGTATTTATAGTAATATTGAATATCCCTATGCTAACCTTGTTGTTGTGGAATTGAATTTTTGAAATCTGTACCTACATAAAGTATTCAATAAATAATCCCTATCTGGGTTTGGAGTCTGGGGTCTACTTTTAATTGACTGCAAGTATCGTTTGACGTTTATTTTTTGTCATTGTAACGCCTGCGTCGTTGCCTCGTCTGTTAGTCGCCGCTAACATAGCTATGAGCTATGAGGTCGTTTGGACCCCGGGGATCTTGTAGGGCCGCTTACACTCAACTAACTTATATCTGATGCAGTGTAAGGGGCTCAAAGGTAAGTAAGTAAATAAAATATTTAAATATTGAGGGACTTTTTTTTACAGCTTAATAAAATAAAAATAAAATAAAAAAT
Organism: Thumatha senex; assembly: GCA_948477245.1. NCBI lineage: Eukaryota > Metazoa > Arthropoda > Insecta > Lepidoptera > Erebidae > Thumatha > Thumatha senex. The sequence continues at coordinate 8,583,110 of OX419726.1, read as the reverse complement.
AAAAATATCTTTATTTTGCATAGACCATTTTAACGGCGCTTACAAAATGTCATACCCTATTTAAAATATTTAAAGCGACCACCGGTTCGGAACGCGGCCCACCTGAGAAGAACCGGCAAGAAACTTAGGAAGGCTTTTTTTTTTGATGGCCTATTTACAATTTAATATTATTTCACTTTGCCAGCAGATCATTTCCAGGCGTCCCTGTCCTGCAAATAGTCTGTAACGGAGTAAAAACCTTTTTCACAAAGCTTGCTTTTAATAAACTTTTTAAATTTATTTAAAGGTAAATTTCTCAGGTCACAGGGAAGCTTGTTGTAAAAGCGTATACAGTTACCCTGGAAAGAATCGCCAATCTTGTATGTAATGTAACCTAATATAAGCTTGTGTTATGGGATCTACACAATAGATAAGCATACTTATATATTTCTAAATACGTACATATTATACATAGGAAACACTCAAACTCCGAAACAAACGTTTGTGGATCACACAAATATTTTTTCTAACAAATCGAACCCGGGACCTCAGGCTCGGCATTCGCATACACTACCACTGCGCCAACGAGGCAGTGATAATATGAAATGTTAATGCTTAATCCGTATAAAATCCGGTTACATGTACTTAAACAGTTTTAAGATGGTTACGTATCTCTTTCATCGATTTTTTATGCTGTTACATTGTGCTGAAATGACTTAAATATGTTAACCGAACTTAGAATTGATTATGAATGGTTTTTCTTTATGATTATGATCCTTATTTTTCCTTTCATTTATGAAAAGCAAATAAGCATCTAATATATCCACGACGAGCACTACCTCGAAAAACAAAAGCTTCAATTTTAAATTACGCTTCCATTAGTAACATGTCAATTCAAATCTCAGTTTCGAATTCATTATTTCAACAGTCGATTTCAGACTGCAAACACTGTTTTATACATACGCAAAACATGTAAAATGTTGTGTAAAAGAATGATTACTGACAAATGTATTTCAAGTAATCGGACCATTGTGCCAGCTTTCTATGTGGATGTAAGTATACAGGACTGCCCACTGACGTCATTGCCATTGATCGCAAAACTGTACATAACTATTCATTGTGATGGAAAAATACACTTACAAGGTATTCCGTTGGCAATTGAATATACCAGATAGTTATTGCTTATCATTGCCATTGAACTACTAAAATGGTTTATATGAAACATGTTAAACCCTTGCAAATTAAAGCGTTCATTTGAAGCAATGTGTAATTAAAAGTTAAATAGCATACACACAATCTCTTGTTTTTTGCAGTAGCTGAATTGATTTGACTTAGCTGTTAAGTTTAGTAAATTAATTTAACCGCATATTAAACAGCAATTGTGCCTTACACTAAGAAATTGTAAATCCTAAATCGCACTTTAAACTTTTCCACGCTGACGGTATCTGATGTATCGTGCATTGTGCTTTGAAACTCAATATTTCACAAAAGGATCTGATGATTTAAACACAGTATTTTTTGCAATTTCCTCGATTTGGAGCCTGGAATCCAGTCTTTTACATTTTTCTCTTCACTTCCCAAGGTATTATATAATCAGAAATTCTTCCAGTACCGTCATAGTGTCAAAAGATATTTAGTAAAAATAGGCAATTGGAATTTATCTTTATCTAGCGAACTTACCGCAAAATCGTTTTTTGAATGGTATATAGAACTTAAACAATGGTTACCTAGTTTATTATATTTGAATGCAGTATAAAATGGCTCCTACGTATATAGTATTCATATTAGCTATAAACCTATTGTGTAATATAACAACGTATAATTTTGCAGTATTAGTGTGGTAAAACTGCAATATTTATTATAATCTACACAATTATTTTATGATCAAATATTACTAGCTAACTCAAAGCTCAATTTCCTTAAACAACATATTTATTTAATACCATATTTTAAAGCTTATAAGCTCCATGAATTACATTTCTAGGTTCATCAGTCTCAACATGGAAATCACAAAGCCATCATAATTAGTAGATTAATCTAGTGACTGACTGATGACTAACTTCTGTAACTCGATAGTTTGAGCATTCTCTCTTATAATTACTATGGGAGAAACCCTTAACTAATGTCATCATTTTCTCGAGTACTTATTGTTTTTCTCGAGCACCTAAACTTATCCGCAACATTTTCATAAATCAATTTCTTTTTTGTCCTTTTTCAAGACCTGTAAATCTATCTAACGACTATTCGCGTACTTATTCAATCAAATCGAACTGTCACATTCGACTGCTAGAGTTAGGCCTCTGTTAATCCAGCTAACCAGCTAGTTTAATGTAAGGTTTATCACTATCCGAGCGTCTGTTCCAGTTGCGTCTACTTGCTTCTCCACTTTGCACGTTCATCGGCATCCCCTGTAGTGAGACCATTGTCACACCTGACATCCCTTTCGACGTCAAGCTAGCACTTCTTGGGTATTGCCTTCTTACCAGGACCCGACGGAGTCAACATGGCCAGACGTTTGTTCCTCACGTAGCCCTACGGTTGGTGCAAGACATGACCATATCAGAAAAGGCGACACTCTTGCAATTTTAGGGACGCGAAGGTTGCCGCGGATGCAAGAGGTCGGTGGAGGTGTGGAGCCATGTAGATAGATCGCATGTATCACAGCATCTTTATTTCCGTGACACGCAGCTCCTGCTTGTGTCGCTCCAATAGTGGCCACGTCTCCCTGTCATATAAATGGACAGGTCTAATGATGACTTTATATGATAATGATAGACTTATCCCTTCAATCTGACTGGGATTTTTGTGTCACAGATGACACCAATCATCTCCCCCAACTTGGCCCATGTGGCAATAATGTGTGTTTTGACGTCGCAATCGATGCCAAAACAGATCCCAGGTATTTAACCTACGTCCGTGCGCTCGACAATATCCTCGCTTATGCGGACGGATGTGGGATCTGTAAAGTTTAATACCGAGTACTCGGTCTTCGCCACATTGTTTCAGACCACCAGTCCTCAAGAGTCTTCTTTCACGCCTTTACACGTGGCACCAACTTGCCCTTGTCTAAGTCCGCCAGCGCGATATCATAAGCATACATAAGCAACCATAGAGGCTGCTCATATGAGTTCTTTATGCTATTTGACAATACATGTAATATAACGCTGAACAAAAACGTACTAAGGTACTAAGGGTTTTCTGTCGCCAACAGCGGTCCGAACCACGGAATTGAAATTAAGTTCGTTTTTTTCGATTACTGCGGGGCTCCTGTAAACCAGTATCTACAGTAATGATCGTAGTCTACTTCTACACTAAACATCAGGTGAGATCTCAAGTCTATAAGATAAAAAAAATGATCAAAGCCAGAAAAGTTACATCGAACTCGAACTCACTGGAGAACTGTTTACACTGTTTATTGATGGCACTTGGTAAAACTTGATACACATCTTGAACTAAAACACTTGTACTGTTCCACTTATTTATTACCGGTTTCGCCTTACGGCATTTTCAGAGGTTAGCACATATTGTATGTATTTCGGATGTCCATGTTCCGAAATACATACAACATGTGGAACAGTACAAGTGTTTTAGTTCAAGATTCCCAGGAGAACTTAGTGTCTTGGAACCGGCATCGAAATTAACTACAAGAAAAGTGAAAGGAGTTGTAAAGAAAGTAAGGCCACTTCCCTCCTTTGCAAAGCAGAACAACGGAAACCAACTAGGTGTAAATTTTATAGAAAAGGGAAGCAACGGGTTTAATGTAAGTTAGGGTCGATTCCAGTACTATGTAAGACAAAATCGTCTAAAAATACGAATATTCGTTAGTCTGAGTAGTAGTAGTAAGGCTTCAGCGCATCCATCTTTTCGCATCGCTTACTCGAATAAGTCAAATTCAGAACTAACGCTCGTGGCCCCGCTGCCTTAGTGTTCTGTAAACGAACACTGCGTTAAGCAACTTTCACTATGGCTGGTCTCTGATAGGCACGTTAAGCCGTTGGCCCCGGTTGCCAGTAACATGGCAGTCGTTAAGCCCAGTTAAAGGCCTTATGGGCGGCTTGAAAAATTTCAATAGCAGTTCGCCTGCACTGCTGCGCCTGTCCATTTCTACACGGCAATGGTCTCACCACCTGTTACGTGGGACAAAAGTGCATACGGTGAAATGTGAGCGTATTGTATGCCTACCCCTTCGGGGATAAAGGCGTGACAATATGTATGTGTGTATTGACTTTTAGAGTATCAAAATGGTCTATAAACACTACATCGTTAACATTCACTCATGAGATAAATAATATGTATGTATCGGTAAAGGTCGGGCTTATACTCGTAGCATAATTCGTAATTAATTACAGACTAACTACCAAAGACTACCAATTGCTTTTATTAGTCCATCCTACGGTTGTTTGTGAATGATGACCTTTAGTGATAAAACGGCCATTTGGACTAAATAAATTTGTTTCTAACCCCCGAATCAAAATGAAGGGTGTTGTATCATGCTTTAAAAGTGAACCAGACACGACGTTGTATACAAGTATTCTAAAATAAAGAAGATTTTTTTTTAACTTCGCCTTTAAGACGTAGATTGACGAGGCTTCAAAACGAGATCTTTGAACGCAGCCGGAATTAGCGCTAGGATAGTCTTTATGTCAATAGAGTATTGATCTTTATCTAAAAAGTCATTACGCGTTCACAGTACTAATACAACTGATGACTTTAATATTGATGGTCACCATTATGATTTAATAGCTGTAATAAAACAGTGTTAGTTTTCATTCGCATACTACTGACGCATTGATATGACGTGTGCAATGTTATCTATCACAATAATGTCACGTTAATAGCGAATTATTGAAAATGCGTTATCTGATTGCGGTCGTCTATATTTAGTTATTGGATCCTAATTTAATTAGCTTTTAAAGTAGGAAATTTCTCTTGTATTTCACAAACAGACGTATAATACCGCATTTTATTTTTAGAGGGGTAGATAAAGGCATAATAATGGTCCACATTTCACCAGTAATATTTAGTTACCACATGGTGGTGTTGTGCCTATAGTGTATTAATGAATAATTATTGAAAAGTACCTATTTATAATGAAATCATTTAATGCTTATGTACTTGTTTTCCCGAGATCGCGTAGCCTACGGTTCTCTCTCGTCATGTTTATATCTTTTTTTTTATTGTTTCAAATCAAGAAAATACATGAACTTAACAATTGTAAGATGCCGCATAAACTCATTTGAGTTTTTCTGTGCATCAGCGTCATCGACATATTTCAGGTACATTTATTAGTACCTATTTATAATTAATAATTCTCGTATTCATATATATATATATAAACATGCTGCTAAATTATTACATCTACCAGTCCACAATAACAAATAGCATTCTCAGATAAGTACATGAAATCATCTGCTTTAGTTATAATTCTACGATATTTATACAAGTGACAAAATACAATATTGGATTCATTGGTAAATATGTTGGTAGGTACATACTATACTGAGTTACATGCCGAACATAGCCGACCTGTCACCTCGGCTGCGGCGATTCTATCGCAACCGGTTTTGTGCATAGATAAGTCACACATTATACAGAGTGTTGCATTTAAACAAATTTAAAATATAAACTGAACGTACCTAATTGTTAACTATTTTACAATTTTGTTTATAATTAATGTGTAATTGCGTGTATATATTGTGTGTGAATGTAAACGAGTGTAATCATGGTAATAATTTTGTCGTGTATACAACGGGGAGTCTGACTAAAAAATATTTGATATATTTTGTAAGAAATACTGTTTTAGTTTATTTTTTTTATTTTTTCGGAGTTAACTGTTCCCTAACTGATATCTGTAAATCGTTAATCAAGAATGGAATAATATAAGCTTTTTTTTTCTAATCTCTATTTTAAAAAGAGATAGAACCATGACTGGAGACCAGCTCTAAAAGTAGTAGAGAATTTCAAAATCTTTTGAGGGAAAGTCTTTGTATTGTTTTTAGGGTTCCGTACCCCAAAAGAAAAAAAACGGAACACTTATAAGATCACTTTCTTGTCCGCTTGTCCGTATTTCACCATCCATTTTCTCAGGAATGGGTGGACCTAGCAAGTTGAAATTTATATCAAATACTGAGGTGTATAATCCCTGTTAGGAGTAAAAAAGGTAATGAGTCAACACGATAAAAAATATAGGCAAATTTAGATTTTCGCGAAAAATTGTAAAAACCAAAACTTACCTTAATTATTGTTTTTTTTTTTTCGAATTTTTCCTTTACTTGTGCTAGTAGACCTTGCTTTAGCCCAAAATTGACAATTTTAGGTCAATCTGAAGCAACCGTAAGGTTTTGGGTCGAAAATCTATTTGGTAGTTCCCGTTGACCTAGAATCATGAAATTTGGTATAATTCAAGGTCCAAAAAGTATATAAAGTGAAAAAATTAATGGTGTCCCATACATACATAGAAATATCCAATTAATATAGAACTCTGAGGTGTTGTATGGACGCTCAATCAGGAACTAAATTTTTACGGAACCCTCGTTGCAAGAATTCGACTCGTGCTTGACCGGTTATTTAGATGTTACAGATAGTATGATAGTTATGTTTCATCTATACATATAGGTTAAAGCGCTCGTGGCCCCGCGGCCTCAGTGTTCTGTAAACGATCACGTTAAGCCGTTGGTCCTGGTGGCCAGTAGCGAACGAACAATTAACCCGTCAATTTGCAAATAATATACTCCAGGAATTATTTAGAAACTTTTTCCTGATACTTGTGAATTTTTTTTATAACATTTTTACTACATTTGATTCACAACGGTTGTCTGATGCTACAGCTATGTATCCCCTTTTCGCCGTCATTATCCTATTACTCGTAATTTAAATCACTTATTGCTAAAAACCGTACACTGAATAAATATTTGAAATGAGTTCCTACGTTTCATAATAAATCTGTTGAAAAATGCTACCAGTTACCGAGACTTACTTACGAAGACCACGTGAATAGAGTGCTCAAAAATGGAAAGCTCAAAAGTACTCGAATACCCAGACGTGCGTGTATAAAACTATTAATGAATATGCTATAAGTGAAAGAAGTATGCATGGATCGCGAAGGCTGGCAATCCGTCCTCTCTGTCTACTCCATCATGAATATAGAGTGAAGATACTTGGTTGGTTATTTGCCGTGATGTCAACAAGTTCCACCAACATTACTAAATACATGCATAATATAGATAAAACAACCAGACAGAATGCTCATCACACAAAGTTTTATCCTGGGTGAGAATCGAACCCACGACCTCTTGCGTAGCAGTCGGATACACTTCCTCGGCGCCACAGAAGCAGTCAAATTCAAAAGTTAAATTTCACGACGACAAGTGTTGTTTTTACTATTTTGAATCAGGTTTACTTTCAATAATTTGTTTTTTTTTTGTAAGAAAGATAAGATAGTTAAGTTAAGTTTTTTTTTTGTATTACACCTTTGACTCCAAAGAATTTATAAATTTCCAAGGAAACTTACTATCAACATTATTGCCTGGCTCACCCCGTTTATGCTATCACTATCAAAGAAATTGCATGACTCAAATCGGTAAATATAAATAAAAAAGAACAAATAACCATTGTTATGACCACAGACCCGCGTTCACGATACGGCCGTGACCTTGACAAGAAACTCTGTAGGCTTCTTTTGACTTATTTACAAATATGTTAATTTCAGTAACTACAATAGCTTAGATAGTGTTTAAAACCTAGTTTCGTGAATCCCTATATTCTGAAGAAATATCTATATTTTTTTCATTATATAGAAGAATTTAGTTCTTGTTATCTGTGTGCTGCTAGGAGTTTCGTACTATTCAGAACTTCACGCAAAATAATATTAGAGACCAGCCTCTATCACGAGCGCAGCAACGAATTCTAAATTAGAATGAGCGGTAGGCCTACCGAAAAAAAAAGTGCCCTGATAATATTTTTAAAGAAAATAAAACCACAGACAGCTAAACAATAGGTCGGCAATGCTAGTTTTATAGAACTGCGCCTTCAACCTGATCTCGATTTTGGGGTCGAAAATGACAAGATATTTGAAAAGTGTGATCTGCAAATAATGTTTATAATGCAGTCTAGATATTTTCAATATTTAATATATATATTTAGAACTATATATATATTTCAGTTGCCTTGATGACATAAAAAGCTTATTTTAGCTTAATTTAAGCCAGGTGGCGTTATGTGCAAATGTCGCTTAAAATGCGACGACTTGTAGTGAAAGCAGTGTTTTCTGTATGTTTTCTGTCAATGGTACTCGTTTTGTTAGACAGCATAAAAATACACAGCAGTATGGTTTTTAATTTTAGCTAAGGTTAGTAAGCACATCCAGAAATATTACCAATCGCTAGATAAGCCGTAACGAAGTAAATTTAATATGTACTTTTATTAAAGATTTATCTCTTCTTAGTCGGTCACTCTTGTCAGAGTGGTCGTGGCTGTTGATGAGCAGGGCTGCGGTTCGCCGTCACCACTTGCTTTCATGGCTGATGCATGCTGCGCTATCTGCCTCCACTTTTGGCGGTTTTCGGCACTACGAGAACATTGTACTGCGGTCGACTGTGTAGCAGTTTTAATGAGATCCATCCAACGGGTATGGGACCGACCCCGTGACCTCGTTCCCTCCACACGGCCTTGTACTACCAGTCTTTCTATTGAACCCTCGTTTCTGGAGATGTGTCCATAAAACTTCAGTATTCGTAGCTGCACAATCGACGATAATCTATCCTTTAAATGAAGCTCTTTGAGGATAGAATTGTTGGTGCGGAAGGCCGTCCAAGGTATTTTTAAGAGACGTCTCCAGCACCACATCTCCAGGGTATCAATTTTCCGGCGATCCTGTAGATTGAGTGACCAGGTTTTGGCTTTTTTTATATGATAGAGATATATTAAAGATTTATATGTAAGTTCAATATTAAAACAATAACTTTGAAGCGCTCGTGGTCCCGCGGACTCAGTGTTCTGTAAACGACCACTGCGTTAAGCAACTTTCGCTATGGCTGTTCCTGTTTCTGGAGATGTGTCCATAAAACTTCAGTATTCGTAGCTGCACAATCGACGATAATCTATCTTTTATATGAAGCTCTTTGAGGATAGAATTGTTGGTGCGGAAGGCCGTCCAAGGTATTTTTAAGAGACGTCTCCAGCACCACATCTCCAGTGTATCAATTTTCCGGCGATCCTGTAGTTTGAGTGACCAGGTTTTGGCTTTTTTTATATGATAGAGATATATTAAAGATTTATATGTAAGTTCAATATTAAAACAAGAACTTTGAAGCACTCGTGGTCCCGCGGACTCAGTGTTCTGTAAACGACCACTGCGTTAAGCAACTTTCGCTATGGCTGTTCCTGTTTGTTGTTGTATTAAATTTGCGAGCGTTTCTGTGCTTTGGAAGGTACGTTTAGCCGTTGGTCCCGTTTGCCAGTCTTTAAGTCATGTTGAAGACCATATCGTTGAAGACCACGTCTTGAAAAATTTCAACAGCGGGTAGCCGCAACCTGCATCTGTCTATTTAAAAACGGCAATGGGCTCACCACATATTACGTGGGACAGGAATACACATGGTGAAAAGTGGTCTGCTCCGTGTGTGCGTGGTGGCTCTGTCATAATTCAAATCAAATGTTAAAGTGGATTTTTTTTTGTGCCGGTAGATGGCGCCTTACGTCGCCTTAAGACGTAAAGAGGTGGATTAATTCGTCAGTTACGAGCAGGTCACGGTAGTGTAGTTGGTAACACGTCTGGTGCGTTGAACCAGAAGACGCTGGTTCGAGTCCAGCTAGTGACTGAAAAATATTTCCACTTTAAAATTGAAATTTACATAAAGTTAGCATACTAATTGCTTTTCAAAATTGTTTCTAATGTTTAGGCAGGTGTCATCACAAATCGAATGATTAAAGATGCAATTCTATACATTCGTACCGTGCAATTTTGCTAAGTGCCGGTAGATGGCGCCTTACGTCGCCTTATGACGTAAAGAGGTGGATTAATTCGTCAGTTACGATCAGGTCACGGTGGTGTAGTTGGTAAAGCGTCTGGTGCGTTAAACCCGAAGATGCTGGTTCGAGTCCAGCTCGTGACTGAAAAAATTTTCATCTTTAAAATTTAAATTTACAAAGAGTTAGCATACTAATTGCTTATCAAAATTGTTTCTAATATATGAGTAAGTATATCAGTTGCCTAGATCCCATAGTACAAGCTTTATAGCTTAGCTAAGTGCTTAGATAGTGCTGTGTAAAAAGTGTCTTACAATATTTATTTCTAGTAATCTTGGTATCACAACAGGTCAAACCTTGTTCAAACATCAAGTAAATTGGTATACCTTTTGTCATTAAAAACAATCCTGCGAAAAACTCTCTTGATATACTTATCAATAACGCATTTATCTCCGAAGGGGTAGCAGAGGCATACTAAACGCCCACATTTCACAATAACCATATTGATGCCAAAATTACCGGGTTGCCTAGTACACTATCCGGCTGTTCATTATCAAACTTCACGTATACAGCATTCCGACATTCATTATACAACATGGTAGTACTAAATAAGGCGTAATCTGCACAAAATCTAGCACTCATATATGGTTTACCTTAAAATGTTCAACCAAATTCATAACAAAGATTTAACTTTAATTTTTAAACTGACGTCCGGTGTGCCTCTCTGTAAAACCCTTAAAATACTATAAAAGGCACCTGCACGCAGTTTAATTGGACCGATTTAATATAACAGGAAAGTTATTGTGTAAGAAAGAACTAATTGCGAGATTTTGGTAAACCAGGAAGGTATAGAGCAAGTGAATGACATTGTGTATTTAGGGAGTATGTTTAGCGCGGATGGAAGATGTGATTGGGATGTAGAACGGCGAGTAGCTGCCTGAAACAAGGTCAACGGTGCTTTACAGCGACGCATCGTAAAAGAAGCACGACTCGCGATTCATATCGCAGTGCTAGTGCCAACGTTGCTTTACTTTAGTGAAACCTGGGTATGTCAGAAGATGCATGAAATTTTAAATTTAAAAAAAGTTGAAAACGTAACGAAGTGATACGCAATACGTTTGAATTAACGTGTCAGCGCTAAGCTGGAAAAGAGCGTGCTCCGTTGTTTTGGACACGTCCATCAAATAAATGAGGAACGATTGACGAAGAATATATACTGTGCGAAAGTAGAGGTTAGAAGAAGTCAGGGTAGGCCGAGACTTACATATGAAGTTCAGGTGAGCAGATTGTTCAAAAACGTAAAAGACAACAGTACTCGGATACCCCGATGTGCATGTACGAAGCAAATAATGAATCTACAGGAAGCAAAAGAAGTAAGCATGGATCGCGAAGCCACAAGCGATCTGTACTTTCTGACAACCCCGTCGGGGATACAATGGTTATTGTATATTTTGACTTGTCTATGTATATTACTTAACACTCTTTGTCCAAAGAAATTACAATTTCCTGGCTCCATATGTATATATAGACAATGCAACAAAATCAATAAAATTACTAAACTAAATAATAACAAATTTAAGAACAGGTGACAGTTTAAAAATTGTCTATTTCAATGGTATTGAATTAAATGGTTCGTTTGAAGTTTGTATAGTTTATAGTAATATGTACAGGGGGAGTTTTACAACTCGCAAGGTTGTCGAATCCAAAACTATGAGAAATAGCGAGAAATACTAAAAGGTATTTCGACCCCGATGATAATAAAAACCATAACTGCATAATTGATTCCTGAAAAATAGTCAGAAATCGAACACTGACTTCGGGCACTTACTTGATTTATATTTATAACATTTTAATTTACGGAGTTATTTTAATAAAGACTAAAATTTTTATTTATAAAGCCATATCATATTTTAAGTAGGTAACTAACTTCTAAGGTATTAGTAAATGTAGACGTCCTAGTGACAAGCCTATTTTTAAAAAAAATATCGTTTACATACGTAAATCATTATTTTCCAAAATTCATTCCTCGTTAGCAACACTATCACATGGTTGGTGTAATAGGTACAACGCGTGTATATTTTTTTATTCTACGGGTTTGATAGGTATCAAACCCGTAGAATTAATTACTGCCATTTATAAAAATAGGTACAATGATACAGATTAAATTTGCTTAAAATGGGGCTCGACTCGGGTATGTAAGTCTCGGTCTATCTTGACTCCTTCTGCCCTCTACTTTCGCACAATATATATTCTTCGTCAATCGTTCCTCACTCATTCGTTGAACGTGTCCAAACCAATGGAGCACTCCCTTTTCCAGCTTAACGATGACATTTTCACTCAAACCTGCCATATTGCGTATCACTTCGTTGCATTTTCGGTCGGCCAAGGTTACGCCGCACAATTTTCGAAGTGATCGCATCTCCACAGCATTCAGCTTACTTTTATGCATCTTCTGACATACCCAGGTTTCGCTGCCGTATAGCAACGTTGGCACTAGCATTGCGTTTTGAATCGCGAGTCGTGCTTCTTTTACGATGCTTTGTCGCTTTACTAATTGGGACAAAGCACCGTTAACTTTGTTTCCGGCAGTTACTCGCCGCGCTGAGGTCCCGGGTTCGATTCCCTGGTCGGAACAAATATTTGTGAGATTTACAAATGTTTTCTTCGACGTTTGGGTGTTTTCTATGTATAATATGTATATATTTAGAAAGATTTAAGTATGTCTATAGTAGTTACCACAAGCTTATATTAGGTAACTATGGGCCAGATGGTACTGTTTAAAAAAAATCCCACAATATGATCGCTATGAAAATAATGTTCTCGCAGTGATATAATAAACTGATCAACATTATTCCAGAAAACAACTGGTTTTCACACGAGCGGAGCCGTAGGCGTTTTTTATTTCTACTGATATTATAATATTAAAGTTTGTGAAGATGTTTGTTACTCAAGCACGCGTTAACCGATTTAAATAAAAAAATGTTGACTGGATTGACATACTTCTAATTCCGAAAAAAACATTTTATTCTCATGGGAAGCACTTTTTGTGTAATGACCAAATTTCATGCGGGTGGAGCCGCGAGCATCATGTAGTATCTTATATTTTAAAAAAAACTTGAGTCTTGTTTACATTCTTATAATATCGCTGCTAGAATGAGACGTCTTCTAAGTGTTACGTCGCTTTTATAACATCGATGGCTCATGGCCTGTTTTACCTACCCACTTAATAATAAATAAACCTAAATTACGCATATAAAGTAATCTAAAAAATAAATAAACTAACAGTCAATACATCATTAGCAAATTCTTGAAGTTACTAATACTTTTAAGAAAACACGGGTAAATAGATTTCGCTTCCTTGCAACACTGTGTACAAGTAGTAGTCACCGACACAATAATTGTTTTTAAATGTTTATTATAGAAATATATGGTGAAATTAAATACTTACTTGTGGAATGTGATGTCACTATTAATATCTTTTTTTATAAAAATAAAATAAATATCGATCACGCCTTATCCCCGAAGGGGTGGCAGAGGCATATTATATGCCCACTTTTCACCGTGTGGATTCCTGTCCCACGTAATAGGTGGTGAGCCCATTGCCGTGTTGAAATAGACAGACGCAGGCTGTGGCTACCTGCTGTTGAAATTTTTTAAGCCGCCTATAAGGCTTTCAACCAGGCTTAACGACTGCTATTTTACTGGCAACCGGGACCAACGGCTTAACGTGCCTTCCGAAGCACGGAAACGCTCGCAAATGTAAATGCCACAAAGTGGTCACCCATCCGACGACCAGCCATAGTGAAAGATGCGTACCTCTGTGATCGTTTACCGAACATTGAGACCGCGGGGCCACGAGCGCTTTATCATAGTTTTTACAAATTTGCACCGCACAAGAAGGCATTTTCGAAATATTGTCTTGCAGCTCGGAAGATGTGCACTCGCGATGACGCAATACGGTCACTGGCGGGCGGATTGACTGACTTACACGAAGTAGTGCCTATTTTTTGGCAGCATTTTCGTCGCGCGCTTTAGTAATCTGGGTGTTTATATAATCTAAGACCATTCCTATTACTGGGTATTAGTCAAATAATAGGGTCGCTTTTTAATTTACATTGTTGTACGAAGTACGTATTTGAAATGAAAATTCTTTGTCGACATTAAGAGAAATTTTATAGCTGTAAAAAAATCGTCACGATTTTCGGTTACCACATGTTGTTTTGAAGTGAATCTTCTTTATCAAAAGTGAAACTTCCTTATCGACGTATGAGAGACATTTTATAGGTGTAAAAATATGTCGTAAAGACTTCACTTCTAACCTGTGTACTCTGGTACACTGTGTAACACATATTTTTTATAGAACTAGGTGACCCCCGATTTTGCTCATCGCATACTCTGCAGACAGGTATAATATGTAAACTAATTACTTTTTTCTCTCACTTTTTGGCGCCATGTATTTACTTACTTTGATGTTATTATATTATTTTAAATAATTTTACGATAAAATTACCAGTTTAAGCCACATCTTGAATGCAAACGTTTACTATATTTTCGAGATTCTTAATATTTATGAAATCTTTATTATTCAATCAATCAGTCAAATCAACCTATGACAATCCACTGCTGGATGTAGGTCTCTCCCAATTTACGTCACAACACACGGTCCTGCGCCTTCCGCATCGAGTCCTTTCCTACGACCTATCGAACGTTAATATATATAATTTATTTTATAAAAATTTACTGAAATTGCAAAGTAGTCTCAGAGTATCTCTAAGAAAGGGTTAAAAGAAATGAATATTCTGACCGTTATATCATAATATTTATGTATAATAATTTACGTTATCTACACATAAACATAGACACTTTGAGATAAAAAAGTGAAATATAATATGAACACTGGACATAAATATAATTTTGGTGTTGCATTGTAATTATTTCGAAATAATAAGCAATTTTTTGTGAGACAAAGTATGCGGTTCTGTATCATAGTTCTCAACGAAATTAGAATGTTATCAATAAATACACTCAAGACAACTTTCGAGGCAAAATTATGTAAAAAGGCATTTTATATAATTTACAGACGACAGACTATTCATATAAATGATAAAAAATGCACGGCATTAAATCGCTTTAAGTGAAAACAAATAAAAATAAATACAAACAGAAAAATAATAAATTTTAAACTTAAACTATTCATCGATTTGGACTCCTGCGCTGCAGCAGTTGCAGAGAGAATCTTGGCGGCTATGGAATATTATATTCCCACAGGGGCTAAAAAGCGACTGTGGTTAAATCGGCTTTGCAGAGTAGCTAGAATGCTAAAGGACTCGGCCTATAAACCTTAGACCACTGCTCGAGCTAATAATGAAATCAACATCTCTGAAGTAAAACGCAAACCGAATGCCGCTTCGAGAGCCACCAAAAAAGCAATTGCCAGGGCCAAATTCGTATTCATCGGCAGAATTGGTGAACGACTAGCAGGCCTTTCGGAAGTTGTGAATTCTGCCGAGGGAAACTTTTGTCAGTCTGGTTCACCACCCCTGATTAAATCTAACGGTAGTTTGATTTAGAGTAACTAACTAACTAACTAACTATCTTCACGCTGTATCCCTGACGGGGTAGTCAGAGAGGACAGATCGCCAGGCTTCGCGATCCATGCATACTTCTTTCGCTTCTTCGAGATTCATCAATCGCTTCATACACGCACGTCTGGGTATCCGAGTACTTTTGACCTTTCCGTTTTTGAGCAATCTGCTCACGGGGTCTTCATATGTAAGTCTCGGCCTACCCTGACTCCTTCTACCCTCTACTTTTGAACAATATATATTCTTCGTCAATCGTTCCTCACTCATTCGTTGGACGTGTCCAAACCAACGGAGCACGCCCTTTTCCAGCTTAACGCTGACACTTTCATTCAAACCTGCCAAATTGCGTATCACTTCGTTACGTATTCGGCCAGCCAAGGTAACGCCGCACAACTTTCGAAGTGATCGCATCTCCACAGCATTCAATTTACTTTCATGCATCTGCTGACATACCCAGGTTTCACTACCGTAAAGCAAAGTTGGCACTAGCACTGCGTTATGAATCGCCAGTCGTGCTTCTTTTACGATGCTTTGTCGCTTTACTAACTGGGACAAAGCACCGTTAACTTTGTTTCCGGCAGCTACTCGCCGTTCCACATCCGAATCACATCTTCCATCCGCGCTAAACATACTTCCTAAATACACAATTTCATTCACTTGCTCTAGACGTTCCTGGTTTACCCTAATCTCGCATTTAGTTCTTACGTCACCTCTTTCAAATACTAGAACCTTAGTTTTACTTGCATTCAAGCGGAGACCCTTACTTTCACACCCCTCTTTCATATTAGTGACTAATGCCTGAAGGTCGGCTTCTGATGAGGCCATGAGCACCGCATCATCAGCGTACAGCAGACAGTTTACTGTAAAGTCACCCAAATTCACACCCATATTAAAATCTTTCAACTTCTGCAGGCAACTGTCCAGATACACTATGAACAAACAGGCGGACATGACACATCCCTGTTTGACGCCTGTACTGACATCAAAAAGAGGTGACACATCCCCCCCTACTCGCACGCAAGCCTTACAGTCCCTATAAAGCGACTGTATTGCCCGCAGTAGCGAGCCGTCCACACCATATCCTGGCAGCAAGTCCCACAGCGTTTCTCTCACAACGTTATCAAATGCTTTCTCTAGATCCAAAAAGCGCAGAAAACCTTCTGGCCAATTTTAGCACTAAGCACTTTATTCATACTGCAGATTGCCGAACAACTCCGGGTCTTGCCTACCTCTTTCCAGAAGAGCTTGGCATTATCCCGGAAATTGGACGACAACCTTTCATCCGCTTTCATTCTGCACCTTTCACGAGCTTCTTCTATAAGTGCCTTCGTGTTAACTTTCTGCAGCTTGTATCTCTCTTTCATATTAAAATCATTCCGCGAGGCTAAGTAGTCTAGCCATGCTTTCTTCTTCATTCGAACTGCTTCTTTCACTTCCTCATTCCACCATGCATCACGCTTATTACTACTGCCTCTTTTCGTTTCTCCACACACTTCCACAGCGGCATTTATCATACTATCCCTAAGGTTCTGCCATACACTTTCCACATTCTCACTGCTTACATTGACTTAGAGTGCCAAGGAGAAATCCAACCTTCGGGGTTCTCTCTTTGCCTCTAACTCGACTATGGATGACGGGGACGCTTTGCCGCTCGGCATCCCGTGGTCAAAGCAAGCAGTGTGGTCCGAAGTTGTGTGCGGTACTTACACGTCTTTTCACGCTTACGTATTCTAAGAAACAAGTCCCGGCTTCATGTAAGACCGCGAATATGCATCCTGTGCCTAATAAGGGAGACAGGACCGATCCGTCCAATTATAGGCCGATAGCCGTAACCTCCCTTTTATCTAAGGTGATGGAGCGTATCATCAATGAAATGAAATGAAATGAAATGAAAAATGAAATGAAAAATGAAATGAAAAATCTTTATTCATGTAGGTCACAAAGTAACACTTATGAACGTCAAGATTATTGCTTCTACATTTACATTTACTGCCAGATTCGCACAGCAATAGGTAGAGCCTGAGGAAGAACCTGGCAATAAAACTCATGGCCACTCTTTTCTAACCGCCAGTAATTACATTAGTTTGAGTTACATGATGTTTGACCAATTATATAGTAATAAATTTATACAAAACAAAATCAATGTTGTGTGTAAAATGAATTTATACAAAACAAAAAAAAACAAAATAAATGTTGTGTTTAAAATCATATCAAATTTAGAGCTATTCTAGTTGCCAGTTCTAAGGGCAGCCTACACTTTAAGAAGAAGAATCTAGCAAGAAAGTCAATGGATGCTATTTTCAAATATGTAGGTATGGCTTACAACATTAAAATCACACTTACATTGTTCCCTTGGATTTATGTGAGAACGGTCGACTAAACTTAGTTTGCCTTAAATTTAAATAATTTTATTTGTAACAATTGCTATAACAGCTATGAGCTGACCAGTCCCAACAGACGGCACCCGTTCACGGGTATGACGTATATATCAGCCATCGCCCTACTCAACCGTATTATAGGGAATAAAGCGACCCGATACATACGCCACCACTGCCGGGAAACTTAGGCAAGCATGACATACCCAAAAACTGCACGGCAACTATCATGTCAATTTCAAAATAATAAATAAGTCTACTTGGTGCTCACACAAACTCAAATTACATATTTTTATATTAGTTATTACTGGGACTAAACGCAGCCAATTTAGAAACCTTTAGTTGTCAGACGTTTCATATTATTCAATATGCAGAAATGTAAAAATACAACATATTTATGCAGATTCAAGACAAATACAAAATAACACAAAGTAGTTCGAGCGAAGTGCACGTGTAGTATTGGGATTCTTGGTGTTAAGATATCTAGTGACGTCTAATACCGTAATAATTTAGAGGACAAGGCGAAGCTGGCACCTAAAAAGCTGGGTGAGCTCAACAGGGCGTGGCAGCACTTTACTGCAGAGCAAACACTGCTCCTCTATAAGTCGCAAATGCGGCCACACATGGAGTACTGCTGTAACCTTTAGGCTGGTGCACCTGAAAACCAGCTTCAACCTTTCGACTCGGTAGAAGGGCGTGCTATGAGGATTGTCAACGATCCTTTACTAGCGGGCGATGTCGAACCACATCGCGACAGGAGAGACTTTGCCTCCTTATGCGTGTTCTATCACCTGTACAACCTATCGGTTCGGCAGCCCGAGTGCCGCACCTCTGGTGTTGCAAACGTCCATGGCTATGGTATCCACTTTCCATCAGGTGTGCCCGTATGCGTTGTGGTCCACCTAAGTGGTATAAAAAAAAATGTTAGAAATATAATGTAATAGACGAATTATTTTGTGTTTTGGTGGAGTAATGAGAATGTAATTTTTATCGTGTAATCGAAAACTACTGCAATTACTGGAAATTAGAAAAGAGTATAAATATTATTTCTAGGTTCTTTCTCCGAGCTTACCTATTGCCTTGTGAATCTGACAGTAAATGTAAAAGTAGAAGCATAAGTGTTACTCTGTGACCAACATGAATAAAGATATTTTTAATTTATGTCATTGTTTAAAATTTTGTTTACTTATTATGAAGCGCTCGTGGCCCCGCGGACGTAGTGTTCTGTAAAACGATCACCGCGTTAAGCAACTTTCACTATGGCTGGTCCTCGGATGGGTGCATTTATATTTGCGAGCGTTTCCGTGCTTCGGAAGGCACGTTAAACCGTTGGTCCCGGTTGCCAGTAACATGGCAGTCGTTAAGCCAGTTGAATGCCTTATAGGCGGCTTGAAAAATTTCAACAGCAGGTCGCCACAACCTGCACCTGTCCATTTCACCCCGGCAATGGGCTCACCACCTGTTACGTGGGACAAAAAGCAAAGCATACGGTGAAACGTGGGCGTATAGTACGTCTCTGCCTACCCCTTCGGGGATAAAGGCGTGAAAGTATATTGTTGTTGTTATTATTACATTACATTACAACATTTTTATGTAACTGCTGATGGAAATAAATACTGACAAATAAAAAAACATTACAAATTATACCAAAATACGCTACTACAATTTTACTGTGTTACAATGGCATCTACGCCGTAACACAAAATTCTCAGTTCGTAGATGGTCTACGAATATTCGTAGCCCGCAAATTAATCACTGAGATTTATATTAACAAACTGGACACATATTGTTTCTCTGTTTTAGGAACGTAATATCCAAAATATTTGCTTGAACCAAATAGTTGAATGAACCATTTACTAAATAATGGGTAACGTGTATACTAATATTTTATTTAGCTTTTTAATAAATATAAGTTAACCTATCTTTCTATGTCACCTCTCTTGTACGAAATTAATTTAAAACATAAAATAATGTGTTCCAAACATGCATTAGATTGATTATTTTCATAACCAACGTCCAATACAATTAATACATAAAAAATGTATTGCAAAAAATTCGACCCCAACAACACGAACGAAAAATTTTCATATCGAACGGTGAACGGCGTTCATTCTGAACAAAAAAACTAGTGACAATTCCTTGAACAGAGTCAAAGATGACGAGACGGCCCTGTGACGTCACGCTCGCGGCACTCTGCGGCTGCGGCTATCGATCGGATAAGCTGGTGTCATCTCGCTCGCACCCGTCATCTCATCAGGTGCTATCCTGCTTCTGCTAACGTGCCGCTACCTTTACTGAAGAGCTCCGTTCCGAAATACGCTACTAATATTTATTTTAACGCAATCGCCCGGGTCAGTACACGTGGTAGGTAATCGATTCAACTTGGTTTTTTTTGAAAGTCGAATGCAAATTCATAAACAATGGTTAGTAGGAAATTGTTTGCTTTTGAACGTAAAGAAACACTTTATACATATATTTAAAGTTCCACAGCTTTCATGATTTATTTGTGAAAGTTTAACATAATGGTTTTGATACTTTGCTTTTTAGTTGTGTTTTTATGAACTCGCTGCCTTGTCAATTCCGGTGGAATTTTGTATTTGATTTTAAACTAACTCGAGATTAGTTCTATACTTGAAATTTAAACCATAGCTTAAAAGTTGATGATAATGAATGCAAAAAGAAGTACATTCTGGTTTGTGGGACATTTTTTTTCAATTTTAAGCCTGTATGTTACTAATTAATGTTCATTTGCATTTTAAGCCCTTGTATTGGAGCTAAGTTTTTACTTTCTTACTGATATATTTACACTTTCACGAACTTCAGCATCCCCTATTGTAGGTTTCAGGCAAGCATGTCATTCTCACTACACGTCTAGACAAGACTTCTTTAGTTTACCTCTTTTCACGTATTCCAAAAGAGGAGGCATAGCGAGACATCTATTTCCCTCGTAGCCATAAGGTCGCCGCAAAGTGTTACCATACCAGCGGAGGTGACTCACCTGTAGTTTATCAGCAAGGGCACGATTCTAAATTGTTAACTCATAACACATATGATAACCCACATTATTTTTATTCGTAACTAATTTTTCTTCATTCTATTCGTCTTCCCAGTTACTATATTTCTCTTTTCTCTATTACTGTTTCTTAGTTTTCTCTATTACACGTGAATACTAATAAAAAAACGTGAGTAATAATTGCTCGAAGCGTGGACCTCACTTTTATTGACTGCTAAAAGCATTTAGGTTTCGATTTTAAGCATAGTTTGATTTTATTTAGTAGCATATTTATATATATATATATATATATATATATATATATATATATATATATATATATATATATATTATACGCTTCGAGCAATTATTACTCACGTTTTTTTATTAGTATTCACGTGTAATAGAGAAAACTAAGAAACAGTAATAGAGAAAAGAACAGTAATAAAGAAATATATATATATATATATATATCCATCACGCCTTATCCCCGAAGGGGTGGCAGAGGCATATTATATGCCCACTTTTCACCGTGTGGATTCCTGTCCCACGTAATAGGTGGTGAGCCCCTTGCCGTGTTGAAATAGACAGACGCAGGTTGTGGCTACCTGCTGTTGAAATTTTCAAGCCGCCCATAAGGCCTTCAACCAGGCTTAACGACTGCCATTTTACTGGCAACCGGGACCAACGGCTTAACGTGCCTTCCGAAGCACGGAAACGCTCGCAAATGTAAATGCCACAAATTGGACACCCATCCGAGGACCAGCCATAGTGAAAGTTGCGTAACTCAGTGATCGTTTACAGAACACTGAGACCGCGAGGCCACGAGCGCTTCATTTAGTAGCATCTGTCGTAATTTGATCCTTAAGGAGCTTACTAGTGTTTGCAACTTTAGTAATCAGTATCAAATGTTTATGTAAATCTTGTAATCTCTCTGTTTATAATAACTGTCACTTGGTGGATCTTGATAAACACATTAATCAAAAAACTTGTACTTACATTACATCTGCTTTCATTAAAATTTCAATCCTGCCCTCAACGGGCCTACATACAGATACCAATACCGCCTTATAAATTATGATTTCATCGGTTCAACTTCATAATCTTGAAAACTTATCGTATAAGTGATAAATATACTTAGAAATTCTCAAGTATAGTATGCA
This sequence comes from Thumatha senex, assembly GCA_948477245.1. Classification (NCBI taxonomy): domain Eukaryota; kingdom Metazoa; phylum Arthropoda; class Insecta; order Lepidoptera; family Erebidae; genus Thumatha; species Thumatha senex. Next base: position 8,561,050 of record OX419726.1, on the reverse strand, counting down.
TTTGATTTTTGTAAAAAGGTTTTTAATTTCTTGACATATTATGTCTCGTACATTAATATAAACAATGAGGTTGTTTGTCCACTGTTAACTAGCAATAATGTATAAATTGTGTATTATCAATACAAATGTTGTTTCTTTCCTTAATTTAATTCAACAACATTCTTTGTGTATCCGTACTATCGGACGCCCCGCGATTTCATCCGCGTAGCTCCCGTTTCCGTGAGAATTCGGGGATAAAATGTAGCTTAACTTACTCCTGATGACATCAGTTATGTTAAGTGAAAATCCTATTTTAATCGATCCTGCCCTTTCAGAAATAAGCCAAAAAATGGTTTCTTTTTTAATCTAAATACTATTGTATTGAGCGGTTAATTTGAAATAACAAACAGATACATACATTGTATTAATTTACATGTTTAAAAAAAGAAAAACCTCAGTATGATACACAGCAGTACACTAAAAGGAGTTGTTAGTATATATTACAAACAACCAACTATATAAATTTGTATGTAGTTTTGTAATTATGACGGCAAGTCACTTTTCATGTTAATTAACATGAAAAGTGGGGCGACGAGTGCGATGTGTAAACCGTTAATTGCACGTTTGTAGCAGTACTTGCAGCAGGCTACGGATTTTTTTTATAGTTTTGAATATTTATAGATAATATTCAAAACTATAAAAAATAAATTTATATAAACTTTAGAGGTGCAATAGGCATATTCGTGATATTGTAGCAAGAGTTGCGTTCACTACGTTTTAAGCGAACTGTCCGTAAACCTGGAAAAGAATAACTGGCCATGCTGCCTCCACCAAGTCGCGGAAGTCGCAGGGTATTATGCTCGTTGTTCTCACTACAAGTAATGCTAAAGACCGTGCTAAGTAGAAAGAGACAAAAGCGGACCCGGGCTCCAAAGCTAGAGCTTCGGACGCTATTTTGATTAGAGGTCAAATGATGCCTAAGATAGTGAAAGATGTAAAATCACAAAGTTTTTGTCAACCTATTTATTTTACAGTACCGTCCTATAATACATGATTTGGTGTTGATTTTGATTAAATTTGAATGACTGTAATCGTGTAAACACACAAAACCTCATAAAAATATATGTACGAGTACATAGAATTTTATTTTTTTTATCTTTACTTATATCCTTTACCCACTATACATCTAAAAATAACTTCGTGTCTCCCCAAGCAAAGTTAAAAAACTTCGTATATGTTATATATCGACAAAGTAACATATTTACCTACTTGTCTTGTAATATATCTAAACAAAAAGGGAGTAAAAAAAAATAAAAGCTATTAAAAAGTTAATAAAAAGTAATAGTAATAGTAAGATAAATTACAAGACAAAAACTTAAAAATTTAATAGTTAAGTTAAGTTTTAAGTCTTTGTCTTGTAATTTATCTAAACAAAAAGTGAGTAAAAAAAATAAAAGCTATTAAAAAGTTAATAAAAAGTAGTATCCAAATATGACATATCATAATAGTAATAGATTAAGTATAAAAGAAAACTGATAAAACTGTTCGAGTACACGTGTTTACTATCGAACCCTAAAGAGTAGTACGCTTGCCATTCAAAACACATATCAAGTGAGCAAAGCCATAACAGAACGCTAGAAGTTGGTTAGGTAAACTGACGTATGACGTACATACATGGACACTCAAGTCTGACTGTAAACCACTTTGCGAACACCGCTTATGGGTTTTGACGTCATAGAACAGCTGGTGCCCGTGCTTATTAATGAAATATATTACATAATACTCATACATATAAATATATCTTTAATTATCTGTGTGTTCTTCGCCCGTAACTTACTTCGAACTCCCGTCGCACCTATTTAATCCCGTCGCTTATAAATTCTACAATATTGCATAAAAAATTGCCCGATTTGTCGACATTTATGGCTACTGCTCCGCTCTCCAGAGTAGCAGCGTAATGACGACTATCCTATAGCCTTCCTCGATAAATGGGCTATCAGACACAAAAATAATTTTTCCAATCCGACCCGTAGTCCCTGAGATTAGCGCGTTCAAGCAAACTAACAAACACACTCTTCAGCTTTATAATATTAGTATAGATGTATCAGAATTTTTACAAACATCCGTTATTCCTAAATATATATTGTTTATCACAGTGTTATGCTGATATCAAAGACATTTTTTTGATAGAACGGTAACGGTTACTACCTACACGGCGGATAATTTGATTGGGATAATTTGATTTGATTAGGTAGAACTGAGTAGAGGTTATGGTTTGGAATTGACTTATTTGTTGTTTCTCAATACACATTCCTGTTGAAAATGAAAATGAAATGAAAATATTTTTATTCATGTAGGTCACAAAGTAACACTTATGAACGTCAAGATTATTGCTTCTACATTTACATTTACTGCCAGATTCACAAAGCAATAGGTAGAGTCTGAGGAAGAACCTGGCAATAAATCTCATGGCCACTCTTTTATATAGCCGGCAATTACTTTAGTTTTCGATTACATAATTAAAGCGAAAATGTTTTTTTTTTATTTTAAACAGTTTTCTCTATTACATTATGTTTGCTATGTTGTAGTCAGGAAAAGGTACCCAGTTGATAAGAGGTTACTTCTGTCTCCGGCATAGGTTGCATGACGCGCTCCACACTGTCCAGAAGAATTGTGAAAAATAATCCCTATCAGAATGTACTATTACTTCATCTATTATTGAACTAATAAAAACAAATATGTAAATCTCTTAAGAATAATTACAGCTCGCTCTATTTAGTCTGTTTGTCTGTTTTACTACCCGTCGCTCAGCCGGTATCAGTGTCAGCTCTCTAGTAGTAATTTTTCGCGGGAAATTGTCCCATATCCGACGAACTCCGATACTTCATAGTGATGCCAGCTGTGTTCGTCAAAATTGTTTGCGTTGAGGCCACTGGAGCGACGACAGCTGGATTTTCGGTGATTGACGTAACATTTTAGAGTATACATTTCAAAAATTTTATGTTTGGAAACGATGAACTCACTGAAGTTTGCACCTAGATTTACGAAGTGTATATAATATCTTCTTTGACATTTTAACAACTTATCAAGGAATCAATGTCACTCGCGCGCTCTCTACTAGATACTCTTTCCCCAATCCTTACTCTATATCTAAACTATAATTTTATAAAGCTGAAGAGTTTGTTTGTTTGGTTCGGTCGATTTCGAAATATTTTTTTGTGTAGGATAGCCCATATATAGAGAAACGCTATAGGCTATATATTATTACGCTACTGCCATGGAGTGCGGAGCAGTAGTCATACTTGTAGACAAATTGAAGAATTTAAAAGCAACGGGATTAAATAGGAGTGACGGGAGTTCGAACTATGCTACAGGTGAATCCATGGAAGTAATCTAGTATTTCATATAACGAAGCGTGTAAGGGTGCGTCATCCAATTTTCATACGATTACAGCACAGACGAATGTTAGACAACTGACAGGTCGCGTATGCGATTATAGTATATACTTTGACGTAAACTAATTATGCCGCGTACCAACGCAGCATTATTATTACTTTCATCTTGTTCATAAGGCGTGAGCGAGACGGAGCGAGCAACATTCCTTACTGTGTGTTACGAGAAATACAGTAGAAATTATCCTTTTATATTTGTTACTTTAGTACTCCAAAGGGTTTAAAAGGCCCCACAAATATGTCCGTGACCCAAGTGACCTCACCTTTTGGCTAACAAACGAGGCAATGACGCAGGCGCTCTTACGGGGTTAGAAAGTTAGACGGCAGTCGCTCCGAGCAATGCTGAAAACAAAACTTCAAGAAATAACTGCTTCTATCACTTGGACAGGAACTGGAGGATAGGAAACTGGACCGCCAACGTGGAGGTTCCCCGACTTGCACCCCATATTAGCTTACTTTTTTGTCGCTGCATTTGCGCATCGTCATCCCTGGTGTCAGGGTCTATGGTGTGTGGGGCTCCCGGCCCTCGAGAGAGCCGGCAAGGGGCAACCCATGACGAAGGGGGTCCGTCTCGGGGCAGCCATTTTAAGCGACCACCCCGGAGCCCCCTAAGGAGCTGAAGAATCTAGCCCGCACCTACACCGCTCTCGAGCGCCCTTCTGTAAGCAGAGGAGGTAGAGAGCGGCCGGTACGGGCGTGCGCTGAGTGGGCACCCCCTGGAACACAGAAAGGGTGCCCTTCGCCAAGTGACCAGGTGGGCGGGGTCCCCCGACCATCCGCCCATGGTCAGACACTATTCGGGGGCGCGTATGTATTCAACACGTCGTCGCCCCCGAACGTGACGGCGGGGTGGAAGCGTCTGTCCCGTACGCTCCCGCACCCGCAAAGCCTCTCGTTTGGCCGTCATCACCTCGCTAGCAAACGAGGCGACGGCGGCCATATTAGCTTACTTTGGGCTAGATGGCGCTAAATAAAAAAATGCCCCTCAATATTAATTTAAATACAGAGGTATAAAATTTTAATTTAAATACACAATATTAATAAAATGCAGTTTTTTTTTTATTAGTTACAACTTTTTTGTTTAATGCATTCTATCTCTCACAAGTTACATTATTAGCCAAAATTGAACAATACCACTTGTTTTTAATGTTACGAAAAAATAACCAGTATTTTTTATTTTTGGTATATAAATTAATTGAGCCTACGTAAAAAAGCCTTTAACAATTGACTGAAATTCTTCAGACAATCTATTACCTTGCAAAATGTCAGTCATTTTGACTGAAAACAGGACATAACCTACTTTTTATCCAGGTACTAGATATTTGTGGTAACTAGAAATGAAACTTGTATCAGGCAAGGAGGATATTGAGGGCTACAGCAGGTATAAAAAATCTTGAAATCTTAAAAACATTTACTTCAAAGAGCTTGTAGCGCAAGTGTAACAGAATGTAGTGTATCAAGCAAAAGTAATCTGTCTTCTTATTTAATTTTTATTTATTTTTTTAAATTTATCATGTGGTAAATTACAAGTGTTTTAATTCAAAATGTGTAGCAAGTTCCACCAAGTGCCAATCCATCAATCAACAGTATAAACAGTTTCTTTTTTTAATTCGTCTTGTATTTTCATATTTTAAAAAGAAATAATAAGACTTTATTCTTATTTTTCTATTAAGTGCTACATAAAATTATTCTCCTGTCAATAAAAGTACAAAAAATTGATACATACATACATACATCCATGTATATATCAATTTTATAAAGCCCTCGTAGCCTCGCTGCTCACTGTATAAACGATTACTGCGTTAAGCAACATTTGCTATAGGTGGTCCTTGGATAGGTGACCACTTTGTGGAATTTACATTTGCGAGCGTTTTAGTGCTTCGGAAGGCACGTTAAGCCGCTGGTCCCGGTTGCCAGTAATATGACAGTCGTTAAACCTGGCTGAAGGCCTTGGGCTGCTTGAAAAATTTAAACAGCAAGTCGCCACAGCCTGCGCTTGCCCGTTTTCAACACGGCAATGGGCTCAGCACCGTGGGACAAAAATGCATACGGTGAAATGTAGGCGTATAGTATGCCTTTGCCTACCCCTTCGATGATAAAGGCGTGACAATATGTATGTATGTATGTATTTTCATGACTACTCACATAAAATCATTTTTGTATCATAACAAACCGGTATACTTAAACTTAAGTGCAGATTGCTAGTAACAAAATTCAATTCGCACAGTACTACAAAATTAGATAGGAGTACACCTCTGTCCCGTAGAAATACATTTTATATTATACTGACGTTTTGCCTTTGATTTTCCATGTCCAAGACTAAATCCATAATTTAGAAAGGCATTAGTTAACCACACAGTCTTAACCAGTAAAATTTTTTAAGCGAATGAATGAAGAAGTCTTTCTTTGTATTTGAACAACATCAAACAGCATTTTGAGTTCTTACTGTAGGTAATAAAGATGAATATTTGCATAATTACTATCTTTGTATTTTATATATTCTGCACGCTGTAAACCTCACGGGGTAGGGTGAAAGGACAGTTCGCCAGATATCATGAACCACGCATGCTGTTCTCGTTTCCTGCAGATTCATTAATCGTTTTACAAGAACAAGTATTTAAATACTTTTGGACTTTACGTTTTTAAGCAATCTTCTGACGTGATCTTCGTAAGTAGTTTACCAACAACAAAATAATAAATCTTACAAATTACTGCCGTATACTAGCTGTGTTTACATATTGAGGTAGTTTTTTACGTTATGGCGCCAACAAGTCTTCTGTTGTCCCATATTCGCGACGACGCTCATTGATCCAGTGATAGGTAATTCTCATAGCCTAACATTTTATTATTATTATATTTTCGTACCATTTTATGGGACATTGTGGACAGTTTGTGTTAAATGAGGATAGAAATTTCGAAAACAATTGGTACTTTTATACAATTCTTGATAAAAGTATAATACACTACAGAAAATGTCCTAACTCTGAACTATATAAACTACTAATACATAATCAATGTGACAATTAACTTTTAATAATAACAAAATGCTTACTCATTATTTATGTAGTGATGAATTTATTTATTTATTTAAAACAATAATAACAAAACAAATAAAAATCAGGTGTGCCGTACGCTTTTGTACCTCAGTGGTATAAAAAAATAGAAAAATAAACATAAATTTGATTTTTTGAGTCACCATGGAGCTCAGAACTCCCATGTTTTTTATTACGCCACTTGTACTTCCTAAATACATTTAATTTACTTGATTTAGACCTTCTTTGTTAACCCAAACCCTGCAATGAGTTCTTACTTCTTTCTTCTTCTTTTCGATACCAGAACCTTAGTTGTACTCGAATTCATATTAGTAACTAATGTCTGAAGGTCGGTCATGAGCATCACCAGCATAATTGCTAATTCATCCAATTTCACACCCATATCACAATCTTTGACATAACACAACCCTGTTTGACGCCCCCCTACAATAAAAGAATAAGTAAATGAATTTTGAAAATTAAATTAGAATTTATAATATTTATGAAACAAATTAATATAACAGAGGTAAAGATATGTAGTTCCCCTGGTTATAAATAATGCCGCAAAACTCGGTTAACCGATTTAACTCGGTTACTTACGCCTTTATAGGTAACGCTTCAGCGTGAGCGGTGACAGTGAGTAGGTATCAATCAATGTTGTTAGAAAGCTTTTTTTTACTGTGGTACTTTTTTACGCAGCGCCATGTAACCCAAATTGATCTAATATAAGCTTATGAAATGGAATCTAAACATATTTCTATTCACATCTATGTTTTGTATAACATAAATAAATAATAAATACACCTGATTTTCAAGTAGCGTCAAGCTACGTCGGAAGCTGCAGAAGTGCCAGCGCAGCTTCCGACGTATATTGAAGCTCCCCTTAAAAAGGACCTCCGTTAGGTCCGAAACTAGTCGGGCTATCCCAAAATTTTCACGTGAGATAAACCGTTTATTTAGTAATAATGAACATCGCTCACGAAAGTTATGATTCTAACATAAATACAAATAATGTTATGTATAACATATACGTATTTAGAAAACATTCAATCTCGGAAACAAATATCTGTGAATAACACAAAATTGACCAGTCCCGGGATTTGAACTCGATACCTCAGTACGACAGTCGTATGACGCTACCACCGCACCGAGGTAGTCAATACTATGTTTGCTAATAAGCACATCAGGTGTATTGTTTATTACTATGACCATTGTCAATTCGTGGTTTTATTCTAGGACGTTTACTCACATACTTGCCGAGTTTACCAATATTAGACTAACAATATGATGTTTGCATGAGCAAGACGTTTCAAGTAGTGAAATTTTTTACGTTTAAATATATTGGAGATTAACAAAATATTGAAAATGAAAATCTCATGTTTGCTTGTAATAGTCATTTGTTACACTGCCAAAAAAACTTAGTAGAAATCCTTTTTTAAAACCAAATTAATCTAATACATTATGTATATTTTGTTAGGTTTCGATTATTGTTATGCTATTATTATGCATGTTAAATAAATCGGAATAATAATTTAATACTAATGCTTTGCGTGCACTGCACCCACTTTTTACCGCAGGTTGGAAACCGTAAAAAAATGTAGAAGCGCACGCATAAGCGACTATTTTAAAAACGCAGCTTGCTACGTTTTGATTGTGATTTGAAAACGCGCGATTTTTTTTATGTCCCATAGTAACAGTACTGTGGCGCATGCACGGCGGTTAACAGCTTTTGGTTTTATATTCAGTTTCGCTTTCGACTGTGCGAGAGTGGAGGATAGATGGTGTTTGTGGATGTTATGTCATGTCACCAGTAACATCGTATGTAGATATATATCAATCAACTTTATCATTAATTTGGAAAATAGACCGGCATTATATGAGAAATCGTTGAATCAATATGGAGACAGAAACATTAAAGCCAGGCTTTGGCATAGCTTGTCGGTGGCAGAAAAAAACCGACGTTCTATAATAATTAAAAAAACTTATCGGGATGCTGACGCATGTTATTGTCTTTAAGGTCTTAACTAACGAAACTTGACATTATAAGTCTTAAAACACTCGAATGCTATAAAAAAATCGTCTGGTGCTCGTGTTTTAACTCACTTTCGTATTTTCAGAACCCTTATTATGCAACAGGTTAATAATAGTACATTATTGCTAAGGCCGGGAAATAGGCAATTGCAGGTCGAGTATGAGTGTGAAGGCCAAGCCGTAGACGAAGACTTCATTAATACGAGACAGGCAATTGCCATTTCCGCTGAGACATATACAGTGCTTTTCTCAAAAGAATGCAGGGATATTAAACATACTTTTAAATTATACATCTAATTTAAATAATAATAAAAGTTACATTAGCCATATTGGGCAATTAACTAATAAAAGAAAATATTTTTGATTTTCCTGTAGTGGATTATACGCAGCAAGATGGAAAATCAAAAAAAAACATTGTATATGCTGCTGCCGCACTGAGCTCTATTATTCAATTCCCGCTTCAGAACAAATTTTGGTGCGATCCATAAATTTGGGTGGAATTTGGGTGTTTCCGAAATATAATATCAGTATGTATTTTAAATAATAAGAAGAATATATATTGTGCGAATGCAGAGGGTAGAAGAGGTCAGGGTAGGCCGAGACTGACATATGAAGACCACGTGAGCAGATTGCTCAAAAACGGAAAGGTCAAAAGTACTCGGATACCCAGACGTGCGTGTATGAAGCGATTGATGAATCTCGAAGAAGCGAAAGAAGTATGCATGGATCGCGAAGCCTGGCGATCTGTCCTCTCTGACTCCCCCGTCAGGGATACAGCGTGAAGATAGTTTTAGTTATGTATTTTAAAATATTTAAGTTCTTTTATCAGTTATCTGTATTTCTTAGCACAAGCTAATAGCTTAGTTTAGGCTAGATTGTGCTGTGTAAAAATGTCGTCCACATTTTTTATTAAAATTTACACACTTATGATTGGGACGAAGGCTGTACCATCTTGGTACAGCTATCAGAACCTCGGTTTCCAATATTTATTCGGAGAAACCATGTTTTAACCCTAAATTTGCATTCGTATTGATTGAGGAACAGAAGATCAGGTATTATAATAATAAATATTGTGGAACATTTTTACACAGGTTTATCTAGCCCAAAGTAAGCTAAGCTTGTAGTATGGGGTCTAGACAACTGATATACATAAGTCTGTTTGTGACACTTCCACGCGAAAACAACTTAACCAATCATCATGAAGGTTTGTACACATATTCTAGGAGGTATTAGATATAAATATATAGGATACATATTATTAAAAAAAATTAAAAAATGTGAAAAAAAAAATTGTCAATACTCTCTCACAGTGGATCACAAAAATATTTGATCCGACCCGGAAAACGAACCCGGGCGCTCAGGCGCGGCAGTCGCATACTACCACTGCGCCACCGAGGCAGTCATATGGATATCAAATGAAAACCTTGCTGAAAATAACGCGACAAATTAAGTTGTCTTAATAATTTAAGTCCAATAAAGCAAACGTTTAAGTTTTTTATGCATTATGAGTGCTAAATAATGGGACTTACAGAGAATTATTTTTAGCGCATTTATATGCTGCATGGTACAGCTAATTTGAACATAAATGCATGATAAAATTAATATTTTTTGCCCGACCATATCTTACGTACGTCGGTGTTTTAGGGCCGTATTTCAGAACGTTTATCAATACTCAAGAAACACTTGAGAGTAGATTTATAAGGCAAAATCTAGTCTCAAGCGTTGATTGAGTATTAAGAAACGTTCTGGAATACGGACCTTAGAATACAATCCCTAGAATACGCTGTGACCTTCAAATTTAACGCCTATAACAGTATGGGAGGCGCCATGCTGTCGCCAACTTATCTGCCTTTTTAGAGGTCACAAGGATACGCCACTTTCTGGCGGCACTCCAGACTCCGCAAAACTGTTACGTAATAACACACACTTTAATACCAACCGCATAAATATTTGTACAATTATAGCTTCAATTGTTGAAAATAGCATGCTATTTATAGAACTTTTGTTTGTAATTTTAGCTCAGTTATTTTAAATCTAGTTTTAAACTACTATAATCACCCACAATTGTATAATATAACTAGCAGACGCCCGCGGTCTTTTCCGCGTAGTAGCCGTCCGTGGGAATATGGGAAAAAATGTAGTTTGACTACTCCAAACAACTAATATACTACTCGGCTATACTACACGGCCAACTGCCAGTGAAAATCCCGTTACAAACGCGGCAGATGCTTCAGACATTATCTAGATCAAACAGTCAGACAGAAAAGTATAATTAAAAAAGTATGTGTGTGACATGAATATGTACACGTATTAGAAGTTATACTGCTTTAGTCTAATAAGATTTCATCACATATACCACAACTTTTTGTTTATAACAGGAATGATAAAAAATTGAGAAAAAAAATATCTAAAGAATAAAAACTACTTTGATTGTAGTTATAAGTTGTCATGGAAACACTTATCAGCTAACTTCATGGTGTCAGTTTTTCAAGACGGTCTGCGCGCGCATCGTAAAAATTTACTCTCATCATTTTTATTTACCTAACGCGCCAAAAGAAGTACCTATAACTTCAAAAAGTGATTTTTATGTAAGTACCGTATTTACTTTCATATGCATTTAATGAAAAGCTATTTTATTGGAATTATATACAGAGACATTATTTTTAGTTTGTTTATCAGTTCGCTAGAACCTAAAATACTAACTTAAATTAACTTAATTCGGGCTAGATGGCATTATGTGAACAATATCCCACAATTTTTATTTTATTAACAACCATTTCTAATTATTTTTTAGTGTTAAGCTATCAAAATCTCCCCGCTAACTTCCTAGAATAATTGGAATTTACTGTTGATAGATGAATCTTTGCGAAAGCGCTCGTGGCCCCGGTGACTCAGTGTTCTTTAGACAATCACTGCGTTGAGCAACTTTGGCTATGACTGGTCCTTGGATGAGTGACCACTTTGTGGAATTTACATTTGCGAGCGTTTCTGTGCTTCGGAAGGCACGTTAAGCCGTTGGTCCCCGTTGCCAGTAAAATGGCAGTCGTTAAGCCCAGTTGCCGTTAAGCCTAGAAAAATTTCAACAGCAGGTCACCACAGCCTGAGCCTGTCCATTTCAACACGGCAATCGCCTCACCACCTGTCAAGTGGGACAACAATGCATATGGTGAAATGTGGGCGTATATATCCCTTCGGGGATAAAGACGTGACAATATGTATGTATGTAGTTGAATCTTTGTAAAAAAAAAAGTGTTAGCTGTGGTGTTGTGGGACACCATGAGGAACGAAGTTAACAAGTTCACGATTCAATTTATCATACAAAAAGTCACCGTTTGTACTAGGATTCGAAGTCGGGCCTCTTGCGTCTCAGCTGAGCAGCATACCACCCAAACCACACAGCTACGTTACTTCAACTTCCAAATTAGTGTTCACTTCACTGAGGTAAATAGACAGTTTGAAAATCGACACAATTTGCAAAACAAACGACTGTCGCGCCTGCGCATGTCTCATTTAACGCTTTTATTCCACAGAATTTTTCTTACCGTTTTTTTCTTACGGTTTTACTATCACATATTTTTCAGTTCGGTCGCGCAGCAAAATCCCTATCTCCTCCAAGCCTGCCGTAAGGAACTTCGTTCCAAAAAAAAACAGTTTTCTGCCCAACTTAGATACGAGTATTAATCCCAAGATGGCAATAATAAAGGCAATGTGATTGGGAAATTATACCACAGTTGAACAATGACGCGGTTCGCTGCGGAGTCGTGTTCTACGAAACCCCCACGCTTATTACGTCGTGACGTCGTGTGCGTCATTGAGGTTTCCGTTTCTACTAACTTCAACATCTTTTAGGTTTTAAAGCTTTGTAGTTTGCTAAGTGTATAACAGTAGAACTTGTTTTGATCATATTACAGATGATGATGAATTTTACATACAATTGTTGCTATAGTAATCGGTTATATGTCATGGTTTTATGTGCGGTCTGAGGGTATAGGGCTGTTAGTTCCACTAAATAGCTCCATTTAGTGGAACTAAAAGCCCCGAACCTCCACCATTGGTGGGTCCAATAGGATTTATAAACTTTCATGGTTTACTTTAGATGTTGGAGTCAAAAACCAAAAGTATAACAAGTACAGATCCTGTCTCGTGGTTCCATTGTCAAAACCATTTAAAAAAGTGTCAAAAAAAACACTGCTTTTCCTAGAAAGCTGTCTTTTTTACTATAATACAAAAACGTTTGCTGATTTATTACTAATAACTTTCTGGAACGCCCAAACAAGTAAAAATTTTATTCATTAACATTGCACAAGATATCTGACGACTTGATAAAGGAGCTTATTGGATTCGTGAAGCAAAAGATCGACTGAAACATGGTTTTCAAGCGGTAGTTATTCACGAATTTGCAGTCGCACATGTAAATCTACTTACTTTAAGATGTAGGCGCGTCCTTTCTATTTAGACAAGCACTGCCACCTTTAAATTTCTACACTGTCGTGTTCAAAATTAGAACCTACATACACAGCGACTTATATGTATCTACTAGATGACCCCCACAGAATCGCCCGTGGAATATTTCGACCTCCCGTCGCACCTATTTAATCCCGTCGCTTATAAATTCTACAATGATGCATACAAATTTGCCCTATTTATCGACATTTATGACTACTGCTCTGCTCTCCAATGTAGTAGCGTAATTATAAATAGCCTATAGCCTTCCTCGATAAATGGGCTATCTAACACAAAAAGATTTTTTCAAATCTGACCAGTAGTTCCTGAGATTAGCGCGTTCAACCAACAAACAAACTCTTCAGCTTTATAATATTTGTATAGATATATTTACAGGTAATCATTGTAAGGACTTAGTATACACCTTATAAATGTCACACTTCTTATCCGGGCTTAGAGGGACGAAGAAAATTAAACCAATTATTGGCAATATTCATCTATACAGTCTTTTCGTAATTCAAAATAAACAGCCTTTCACTAAATGCATATCAAAGTATGTATATTAGATATATACGACAATTTTATTTTATGTAGGTATCGTATAAATAAAATATATATACAATACCTACATAAAAAAACAACATTTTAATTTTTTTCTCTGTTTGTCCGTTTATCTGTTTGTTCCGGCTAATCACAGAAACATCTGGACCTCGGGACCTTTACTAGTGGACGCTGATGATACAAGGATTAAATTAGGCTACATTTATCTCTGTCTTTTCACAGGAACCGAGTACTACATGGGTAAAACCGCGACACATTTGCTAGGCGTATGTCAATAAATTCGATTAAATAAAAAAAAGAAATTTTGATCATTTGGTTTGTAAAGCAACAGGTAAAGCTGTGAGGGCAGAATCGCTTATAAGAACTTACAAGAACTTACGTTGTACGCAACTCTTTTTCAATCATCAAATAACTTTGTGCTGTTTCACTAATCACATAAGATAGATACAAATTATGAGAATTTTGTAATAAAAAGTTTGCATTATGTTATACTAAGTGCATCCATTAAAAAAAAAGGAAGAAAATAACTTCCAGCTTAAAAAATTAAACTATTACCTTTCCTGTAAAGACATTAATTTATTTTTCCTTTAATCTCATAATACATAGTTGTTCAGTCCTGTTGACTGAACTGTAGTTCTTAAGCGACAAGAGTTCAGTGTTAATTATTTTTCTGTTAAAATCTTAATGTCTCATCATTTTAGTATATTCCTAGTTACTTCCGCACCCTACAGCGATTTGAATTATGAATAGCTCGGGCTTATATACCGTTATAACCACCATAACTTACTAATATCGTAATGAAGTAATAAAGCATAGCTAGGTCGGTGACAACAATTAGTTATTTATTAACAGCATTATTAACGTAAATGAAGTGTAGCTTCGACCGGGTCCGGCACCGTGGTCTTCTATCGAAATTGCCCTCCTATGAACTGCCCGGGGGACTTTGCGAATGGGTATCCAGCTTTTTGGTCGGTAAAACTATCAGAGTCGTCATTGACGGCTGCTGTTCGGACTACATGACCATAAATGCTGGAGTCTAGCAGGGCTCAGTGTTGTCACCCATCCCTTTTTTGCTGCATACCAATGACTTGCTGTCCATTGACGGCATTCATTGCTATGCGGATGATAGTACTGGTGACACTTATTACACGGATCACTCCAATATTCCCCGGTCTGCAGTGGAAGAAAGTCGTAAACAACTTGTGTCTGAAATCGAGGTTACTTTAGCAAGAGTGTCTCATGGGCGTAGACAAAATCTTGTCCAATTTAAACCTACCAAGACTCAAGACATTCACCGCTAAAACGCCTCATTTACTGTACGCGCCGCAATTCCAGGGCACACCTCTCTCCATCTCCAATAGTTGGGATCCTTGATGTTGAGTTCTCTAGTGACGTCCAATACTGTAGTCATTTAGAGGACTAGACGAAGCTGGCGTCAAAAAAGCTCGGCGTACTCAACAGGGTCTAGGGTAGGTACTTTACTGTGGAGCAAACACTGCTCCTCTATAAGTCGCATTTGCGGCCACACATGGAGTACTGCTATGTGTGTTCTATCGCCTGTACATTGGTCTGTGCTCTAATGAGTTGTTTGATAGGATTCCCACGGCAACCTCCTATCATCGCACCGCTCGCCATAGACAGGGTTAGGTCGCACACGGTTAGGTCCGATAGAGGCTTTTTTCTGCGCACGCTTAAATTGTGGAATGAACTCGCTGCCTGGGTTTTCCGGAATGTCTACAGGGGTGTCTACAATGGGTTTTTCAAAAGGGGTATTAAAGGGTTTTAAAAAAGGTTCGGCAGCGCGAGATCTGCACCTCTGGTGTTGCTAACGTCCATAAGCTACGTCGCTATTGTAGACCACTTTCCATCAGGAGGGTCATATGCTTGTCTGCCACCTCAGTAGTAAAATAAAATGTAGTAAGAGTTTTTTCTTAGTGGGAATTTGATTTTCGCGAGGTAAACTAAACTCATAAAATAAATTAGTTACGAGTATACTTCTCATTTTCACTTCACTAGTTTCCTTGATTGATCTCACTTATAGCTAATGAATTGTACTTACAAAATAGTTATAGTTCTATACATCTCAGTGAGCAATTCCATGTAAACAGATTCAATTGCTTGTGTTTTTCTCAAATCTTCAAAGTTTTATCTAAGTTTTTATATCAGTTAAGACAAACCTTAAAAACACTGAACTAACGTCAACATGTTTATTCGTTCGTAGTGGGTTCAAATATAGGAGTTCGATTAAAAACTAATTATTAACCAATTTATGAAGCTATAATCCTCACTTGCTTAATATTTTGTGATTGTTTGTCATTCATTGTGTGATATAATCACAGGCGTTTTCGTAAAAACAAGTTGACCTGAAATGAACATTTTCAAATCATACGTCTTTTTACGGAATAAAATTGTGCATTTGTCGTCACATTTCTTGAATGAAGTTACAGTCCGATATTGCTTACGCTCTGACTATTTCATAAAGCCTATTATAAAGCACAATCCTGATTCAACTGAATATAGGCCTAAATCATACTACCAATAAGGTATAATTTTGTTTGACCAACGGTGGTGGCCTATTTCTGCGTGGCGCCCGATTGTCGAGGCTTTCGGCGCCGTCGCGTCTCCCTCGTCTTCCAAAAAACGAGATAACTGGGCGCCTTGGAACACTCCCAGCAGGAGATTTTTTGTCTATCAATGTGGGCTTCGAGGTCACCCCCTATGTTAATCACAGACGGGAAAAACCTTATGCTGCACGAATTATTATAATCTGTCAGTGTCAGATCGGATCGATTTTCTTAGCCGCTCTTTAGTTTGTTACATATTTTATTTAATAATTTTACGCCTTTATCCCTGAAGCAGTAGGCAGAGACATATTATACGCCAACATTCCACAGTCAATGCATTTTAAATTTTAAGTTTATGATATTAAAAAATCATTCATTTCATCATAAAATAATGATTTGGTAAGATCTTAAACTACCTATTTTTATAATTTGTGCTGTTTGAAAAAGTTTGTTGCCCACTAACTCAGTGTTTATTAGAACTAACCCTGTACCTAGACTTAATTTTTGGGTCACATATTATGAAATAGACTTCATTAAAAAAATACGTAAAAATTCAAAGTTTGGAGTTAATTAGTTGATGTGATGTCAAATTTAACCGAGCTTTAATTCTGGTTACATCCAAAACCCTTGCTGTCCTACTCTTATTCCTCCAAATTGCATGTTCTTCGGAATCCTTAACGGTGAGCAAATACGTATTCAATCCTCCACCACGCTAGGTTATGTAGTTATATTTGAATCAAACTCATTATAATTAGAAATCAGATATTCGGATGCGGATCTTTTTGCCCTGAATCCCGTCACAGAGGCACCCTTCAAACTCCAGATATACTCGTATAATAGGATATATATTACACACACGGAGTACGAGTCGAACAACGTATTAAGTACCTAAGCTATTGTGATTAAAAATATTATGAACTAGGCGACACCCAAAGGCTTCGCCCGTGACGTACTTCGATCTCCCGTTGCACCTATTTAATCCCTTCGCTTATAAATTCTACAATAATGCATAAAAATTTGCCCGAATTGTCGACATTAATGATTACTGCTCCGCTCTCGAGCTTGCCTTCTTCGATAAATTTCTTTTTAAAAAATCCGACCTGTAGTTCCTGAGATTAGCGTTTTAACCAAACAAACAAACTCTTCAGCTTTAAAATATTAGCATAGATACAATATTACTTAAAGAAGCAAGGTCTTAGAAGGCTTATAAAGGGTCGACAGCGCGAGTGTGCAAGTGCAAACGTCCATAGGCTACGGTGACCACTTTCCATCAGTTGGGCCGTACGCTTGTCTGCCACCTCAGTGGTATATAAAAAAAGGCAACAAGGCCCAGGTTTTCTTGCTGCTTTAAGTATTATTGTACTGTGACTATGAGATCCAAAAGAAGATTGATCGCAACGGTTGTTGACAGATCAAAAACCAAATTTTAAATAAAAGTGATGTCCTTTACTGTAAAGGGCCTAAGTTACTTCTTCTAACATCAGCTATTTGTTAGTAATAGTACCTGTAAAATCAGTCCAGTCGTTACATAGTTTAGCTGAAACACACTAAACAGACTGAGGTTTTTTTTTTAAATGATTTTTTAGTCTAAGTGCCATATATATCTACTTTCAAATACATTTAGTGAAAACTGTTAATTTGAAATTACCAACAAACACTCTAATTTTATTTATCTGTCTGACTGTATAATTGGATGCATGTACAGGTTTATCTAAAAACCTGTACATGCATCCAATTATACAGTCAGTAATAATAACAAATATACATCTCTTTGAAGTAAGTAACTAAACATATGGGTTTTTACATGTAATGTATCTGAAACGCTGTTTTACTGAAAGTTCAGTGAACAATCGAAATGTAACACAGTTCAATGAACTTGCCGTGAAATTTACCTACAAGATTGATTACTGTAGCTGTCGCTTTAGTTAGGGCAGCCGAGCACTGAATAAAGTATTGTTTTTCAATACCAACTTCTTGACGCGGTTTTACTCATAAAGTAAGTACCTACCTCCATTCTGGATTCTATCTAGGAATTTTTATACCACGGCGAAGGTTTTTATTTTTACATGAAGAGATGAGGAGAGTACGTAATAGGTGGTGAGCGTATTGATGTGTTGAAACTAAGTGGCTGTAGCTATATGCTGTTAAAACTTTTTAAACTTGCTAAGGCCTCCAATTTGGTTTAATGATTTCCATGTTACGCCATGTATCACGTGCCTACTGAAGCATGAAAGCACCCCAAACCGTTACCCGTCTTAGGAATGGCTATAGCAATACCACAGTATAAAGAGTAAACCTATCAGTAGCGTTACGCCTTTGAAGTTGACAAAAATGCCGACAACGTCTAGACAGTGATGCTTGTAGGGTTGTCACAAGTATACAAGGCTGATGTTATTTATAATTTATTTATTAACTCGTACTCGCAATCAACTATCAACATTATAGTATAATATCTTAATCTTAATAATATTATAAATGTGAAAGTTTGTAGAGATGTTTGTTACTCTTTCACGTAAAAACTACTGAATAGATTTTAATGAAACTTTACAATAATATAGCTTAAATATCGGAATAACACATATACTTTTTATCCCGGGAACAAGTTCTTATGGGAAACGGTAACGGGAAAACTTCTCTACGCGGGCGAAGCCGCGGGCGTCAACTAGTACGAATATATAATAAATCAATAATATAAATACCGGTTTAAAAAAAAGGATCTGAGATTTCACCAATTGCCGCACACGGAAGTAAATAAGGTTCATTTCATGTCGAATCGATAGTTTTTTTTTATGAGAAAGCGTTTACGAAATGGCTGCCGCTTAGTAGATATAAAATTATGGGGTTTCTAGCAATCAATATGGCCGCCGAACTAGTCTTATAAAATTTCATGTTGGGTATCGTATAAAGGGTTTTTTGGTATGCTGAGTACGAATTTCGTTTTAATTTTGCAATCCAATATGGCCGCCGCGTCGTGGTTTTCAAATTTCAAGTTGGGTATCGTATAAGGGGTTTTTTGGTTCAGGGCTGACGCATTCACGACCGCTTGCTATGATTTTTGAATTTTTGTATAGATTTCTTTAATTCATGGGGTATTTAATATTCTAAATACAAATTTCGTGTTCGTTTTGCAATCCAATATGGCCGCCGCGCCGTGGTTATAAAATTTCATGTTGGGTATCGTAAAATGTGTGGCTCCGCACACCATAATACTCTTATGCAATACCCAACATGAAATTTATAACAGTTGGCGCGGCGGCCATGTTGGATTGCAAAATTAACAAGAAATTCGTACTCAGCATACCAAAAAACCCCTTATACGATACCCAACATGAAATTTTATAAGACTAGTTCGGCGGCCATATTGATTAAACTATTAAACTACTAGACTTGCTTTTAACCATTTTTTTCAATTCCATTTAGAAAATGTAGCAGTCTCATTACCGATAAAAATCCAAGTAAATTTCTGATTTTAAACATAAATTGTGTAAATATTTTCTAGATGATCCTAGCGTTGCTCAGTTATACGATGAAAAAAAAACATTTTTTTATATTATTTTTATTTATCTATCACGCCTTATCCCCGAAGGAGTGGCAGAGGCATATTATATGCCCACTTTTCACCATGTGTATTCCTGTCCCATGTAATAGGTGGTGAGCCTAATGCAGTGTAAAATAAAATAAAACAAAGTGAATTATTTTGTTTGCCTAATAAAAAAATTGAATAAATTATTTTTTAAAGTTTATCATTCACGTAATTCGATTACTTTCGTTCGATAATAGCATGCCAAAACCCACTAAGGCTTATGTGGCTGTTGAAATGTTTCAAGCCGCCTACAATTTGGTTTCACGTCTGTCATTTTACTTGTAACCGGAACGGCTAACGGCCTAACGTGCCAAAAT
The DNA here is from genome assembly GCA_948477245.1 of Thumatha senex. Taxonomy (NCBI): domain Eukaryota; kingdom Metazoa; phylum Arthropoda; class Insecta; order Lepidoptera; family Erebidae; genus Thumatha; species Thumatha senex. The sequence goes on along the minus strand of OX419726.1, from coordinate 8,541,088 downwards.
TAAATGCCCAATAAATGCGTAAATGTAAATAACACGACGCGGTTACCAATCCGTAACCAGCCATAGCGAAAGTTGCTTAACGCAGTGATCGTTTACAAAACAACGTTTACATTTCATTAATACCTAAATATAGTATTAACACAGCCGAAAGACATACAGTCGGTCGACGAAGCTGTCTAGACAGAGCAATCGTGCGGGGGACAAGGGACGAGACGAGGAAGGGTTTGTCCCGAGCTGCGAACAAAATGTTGTTAGTAGCTCGGGACAGTCTTTCAGGGCTGACGCATTCACGACCGCTTGCTATGATTTTTGAATTTTTGTATAGATTTCTTTAATTCATGGGGTTTTTAATATTCTAAATACAAATTTCGTGTTCGTTTTGCAATCCAATATGGCCACCGCGCCGTGGATATAAAATTTCATGCTGGGTAAAATTTAGCGGCCATATTGGATTTCAAAATTAACACGAAATTCGTACTCAGCATACCAAAAAACCCCTTATACGATACCCAGCATGAAATTTTAAAACCACGGCGCGTTGGCCATATTGGATTGCAAAATTAACACGAAATTCGTACTCAGCATACCAAAAAACCCCTTATACGATACCCAGCATGAAATTTTATATCCACGGCGCGGTGGCCATATTGGATTGCAAAACGAACACGAAATTTGTATTTAGAATATTAAAAACCCCATGAATTAAAGAAATCTATACAAAAATTCAAAAATCATAGCAAGCGGTCGTGAATGCGTCAGCCCTGAAAGACTGTCCCGAGCTACTAACAACATTTTGTTCGCAGCTCGGGACAAACCCTCCCTCGTCTCGTCCCTTGTCCCCCGCACGATTGCTCTGTCTAGACAGCTTCGTCGACCGACTGTATGTCTTTCGGCTGTGGCAATACTGTTTACAGATCACTAAGAAAGCGGGGCCACGAGTGTTTTAATGTAATCTATAGAAATAAAATACACAGGTAAGAAGTGAAACATCTTTACGACATTTTTTACAGCTATAAAATTTCTCTCATTCGTCGATAAAGAAGTTTCACTTCAAAACAACAGTTATAAAATTTCTCTTATCGATAAAGAAGTTTCACTTCAAAAATAAATTGAAATGTTTGTTTGTAATTCCAAATTAGCTTTTCACTAAATGCATATAAAAGTATATACGTTACTAACTTAAAAAGAAAAAAAAACAATGAACTAGACCGATTTTAATAGCACTATCACTAGCAGATAGCTAATGTTATAAGCAGTAATCCAAATTACATTTGATCTACGTGTTCCCATGGGAAAGGGTACTACGTGGGTAAAACAATGAGGCGTCCGGTAGTTTGCAATAAAAATCATTAGAAATACAAACGAACAACTTATTACTATCTTCAAGTATGCTGAATCCCTCACAGGAGTTAAAGATTACAGATCACCAGGTTTCGCGATCCACGCATACTTCTTTCGCTTTCCACAGATACATTAATCGTTACATTCATGTACGTTTAGGTATCCGAGTACTTTAGACCTTTACGTTGTTGAGTAATCTCCTCAAGTGATGTTCGTATGTACCTAAGTCTCGGTCTACTCTAACTCCTTGTACCCTCAACTTTCCCTCAATATATATTCTTCGTCAATCGTTCTTCACTTATTCGTGAAACTTGTCCAATCAACGGAGCTAGACCTATTCCAGCTTAATATTGTCACTTTCATTCTAACCTCCCATATTGCTTATCACTTCGTTACGTATTCGATCAGTCAATGTTACGCCGCACAATTGTGAAGTGATCGCATCTCCACAATGCTCTATTTACTTTCATGCATCTCCTGACATACCGAACTATATAACAATGTAATAAAAGTCGTTCTTATTTGTCATGCCTTATCCCCGAACGGGTGGCAGGGTCCTTTTCGCAGTGTATATTCCCGTCCCACGTAATAGTTGGTAAGCCCATTACCGTGTTGAAATAGACAGACGCAGAATATGGCTACCTGCTGTTGAAATTTTTCAAACCACCCATAGACCGGTACTAACGGCTTAGCTAAATGTAAATGCCACAAAGTAGTCACAAATTCGTGACCAGCCAGAGTTGCTTTACGTCGTAATCATTTACAGAACACTGAGTCAGCGCGGCCACGAGAGCTTTTTTTTTTAATAGAACAAATATGCGATGCAAAATGTTATCTTATGGTACCACTGTTACTTTTTTTACTTGGCACAAGCAAGAATGAAGTAAGTAAAATACCAACTTGGTTTTTATAAGACCTTTATATATATGATGATATATTTTTTAACGAAGACAAATAGTACGCAATGCTGTAATTCGATTGTATATGTGTTGGTCATTTCTGTGTAAACGTAGAACCATTGCCAAGATATACAACAATACATCCTCTCTGTGTCTGAAATACTGAATACCTCTAACAAATAGTGTGAGCTAAAATACAAATTGTATTGATTCCTCTTTTCTTTTTCCTTTTCTTAAAAACTGAAATTTGAGCCTTAAGCTTGGTTACTGGGAGCAGGTTTTTCATTTTCTGTTCATTTTCTTTCCATCTGACCTTCAAATAATGTGCACCTTCGTAAGTTCACCTGCAGCTACGGTTAGAGTGACCGCTTTCTGTAAGTTATATGTACCTATGCTTGTCCATCACCTCAGTGGTATAAAAAATCATAAATAAGTAAATAAATAAATAATAAATAATGTGGGACACTTTTTTACACAACGCCGTCTAGTCTAAACTAAGCTATAATAAACTTGTAATATGGAATCTAGACAACTGATACACATTCTTATATATGTCTAAATACATACATATTATACGTAGAAAACACCCAACCTCCGAAATCATCATTTGTGGAACACACAAATTTTTGTTCCGACCCGGGGATCCAACCCGGCACCTCAGAGCGGCAGTCGCATACACTACCACTACGCCACAGAGGCAGTCCTAATATAAATTAATGATTTACAAATTACTCTATGGTCGAAAACATCATTGAATATTTGGTAGTTAGTAAAAATATTTTTTTATAGATGGTACATGAGGGTATTTGAAAATTATTAGCGACCAGTATTATCGATAAGTCTAATGTGCATATAGTGACTAACACAAATTAAAAACAAGTGTGACTTTGAAATAAACATATATTAAATTGTATTGGTTAAATGATTTTTTCTGAATATGTGGTAAGTTGTTTTGATTTCATTGTAGTTATGAGTCATCTAGCGAATTATTCTTCCCTATTTCTTATAAAAACGATTCCGCTAATGTTAGAAAAAAGTTCACTTGATTGTGAAGTTGTATATTCTATATTAGCTAATATCCGCGACTCCACCTGTCTGTTGAAGATTTTCCTTACCCGTTTTCCTCAGAAAAATGTTGCCAAGCTAAGCAGTGTATTTGAACCTACTGTCTCGGCTATTTGTATACCAAGTTTCAGTCAAATTGAGGGTCAAATTGAGGGTGATTGCATAACAACTTTCACGTTCATAATTTTAGTAGGATTTTATTTAACCGGGCAAATAGAGTAAAGACTTATTACCTAGTGGCATGAACATAGCCTATAACCTATTCTCAGATTTTTACGCATATACACAAATATACAAATAAAATATACACAAAAGAACATGAAACTCGGTCAAGCCGTTCCAGGGGAATTCTATAAACAATACTGTCACGTGAGATTTTTATATGTAACATAACTTACTGTCCTGATAAAGTTTTGCTAGTAACAGAAAACATTTTACTCCTCTCTTCATCATCGCATTAAACCCTGCTGTTTCATATATTTTGCATACCAGGAATTTAGTTTTATAAAATCGATTTGACTCTCTTAGAATCCGTCTGCTTTCCAAGGGATTACCATATCTGATCAATTTTTGTTTCTTTCTTTATCGTAGACCTACGAAAGGCTATATCCACTGGAGACTAAAACCACACGTGGTATAAGCTTTAAGTCGATATATTGCCATGCTCTTTATAACTGGCCTGAGCTACTTCTTTCACTCCTATACAACCGACTGGTGTAGCTGGGATCTGTGCCCATGGATTTCTTGTCTTGAATCTCGCTCCAGTGCACCTTGCACTACAGTTTCAGTGCCATAAGGGCCGCCTCGTAGTCCTATGGGGATGTTTCAGCTAGATGACTTACCGCTTCAAAACAGATGTGTAATATTCCCTTTTAACTCTGATGGCCAGCAGCGCAGATGTTCCTGGAGGAGGTGTCGGACTCCCTTTACTAGTAGTCATGAAAGTCTTAAGCATGGGAGACAGGATCGTCATATCAAACCCTTCGAAGAACGAGTGATTAGCAATATAGCAATTTATTGGGGGTCTATAAATAAATATTACTGATCAGCTAATAGAACGCATACACTTAGCAATCGGTTCAAGTGTTTACAGGATCAAGCCCCAAACAAACTACTGGCCTATATTACTAGTCAAAATGAAATGTCACATATTAAGAAAATCTCTAGGGGTCATCAACCAGTTGGCAGGTCGATTCCAATTACTTAATTTGGTTAGTAAAAGTAAAATTTGAAATTGTAACCTAGAACGTTTCCCGCAGCATTCAATATTTTAAACCCCCTTTGTTACCACCCCGTTAGTTGTATAACAAAGCTTTTTAGACTATGACCAACTAACTAAATAACTATCTTCACACTGTATCCCTGACGGGATAGTCAGAGAGGACAGATCGCCAGGCTTCACGATCCATCAGACTTCTTTTGCTTCTTGCAGTTTCATCAATCGATTCATACATGCACATCTGGGTTTCCCAGTAACTTTGACTCTTCCGTTTTTGAGCAATCTGCTCACAAAATATGGCCAACAGTTTTCATAATTATATTCTTATTCTATCAGATAAATAACGTAGAAATTAGTTTGCTACGTAATACCGTTCTGGCCTAAGTAGTTTGAAACCGGTAGGTCCTAGCGGCGGTCTTGATGATAATTAAAAGTATATTGCTATGCAACTATTGTTTAGTGATAGTTTATTCGCTTTCACGTCATCCATAGTTTTCCTAAACAAATACAATAGGGAAGCATTTGTTTTAATGGACAATTATGTCCATTAAAAGAATATATTTTTACTATTTAACAGGGTAAAAAAAATATTATATGAACTCTACTCAATGGGTAAAGTTGCATTGTCACAAATTTTTACTTTTAGAAAAACAAAATTTCACATCATCCATTGCTTTCCCAAACAAATACAATAGGGAAGCAAATTTTAATGGACTAATATGTTCATTGAAAATTGAACTAAGGATGAATTTCATATTTTTAAAGTGACCATCGCACCGGAAGGCTTTTTTTTTGATAGCCTATTTACAATTTAATATTATTTTACTATGCCAGCAGATCATTTCGTAATAGCGTAATAGCCTTTTTCACAAAGCTTTTTTTTTATTTACTTTTAAAATTTATTTAATGGTAAATTTCTCAGGTCACAGGGAAGCTTGTTGTAAAAGCGGCAATATCTATATATATAACTAACTATCTTCACGCTGTATCCCTGACGGGGTAGTCAGAGAGGACAGATCGCCAGGCTTCGCGATCCATGCATACTTCTTTCGCTTCTTTAAGATTCATCAATCGCTTCATACACGCACGTCTGGGTATCCGAGTACTTTTGACCTTTCCGTTTTTGAGTAATCTGCTCACGTGGTCTTCATATGTAAGTCTCGGCCTACCCTGACTTCTTCGTCAATCGTTCCTCACTCATTCGTTGGACGTGTCCAAACCAACGGAGTACGCCCTTTTCCAGCTTAACGCTGACGCTTTCATTCAAACCTGCCATATTGCGTATCACTTCTTTACGTATTCGGTCGGCCATAGTAACGCCGCACAATTTTCGAAGTGATCGCATCTCCACAGCATTCAATTTACTTTCACGCATCTGCTGACATACCCAGGTTTCGCTACCGTAAAGCAAAGTTGGCACTAGCACTGCGTTATGAAACGCCAGTCGTGCTTCTTTTACGATGCTTTGTCACTTTACTAATTGGGACAAAGCACCGGTAACTCTGTTTCCGGCAGCTACTCGCCGTTCTACATCTGTACACATAAACATACTCCCTAAATACACAATTTCATTCACTTGCTCTAGTCCTTCCTGGTTTACCCTAATCTCGCATTTGGTTCTTACGTCATCTCTTTTAAATACTAGAACCTTAGTTTTACTTGCATTCAAGCGGAGACCCTTACTTTCACACTCCTCTTTCATATTAGTGACTAATGCCTGAAGGTCGGCTTCTGATGAGGCCATGAGCACTGCATCATCAGCGTACAGCAGACAGTTTACTTAAGTCACCCAAATTCACACCCATATTACAATCTTTCAATTTCTGCAGGCAACTGTCCATATACACTATGAACAGCCAGGCGGACATGACACAACCCTGTTTGACGCCTGTACAGACATCTAAAAATCAAACACTTCCCCCTCTACTCGCACGCAAGCCTTACAGTCCCTATAAAGCGACTGTATTGCCCGCAGTATCGAGCCGTCCACACCATATCCGGGCAGCAAGTCCCACAGCGTTTCTCTCACATATATATCATATATACATATAAATGTATATATATATAAAAGGCCGATTTTAGTCCGAGACTACCAGGACTATAATTGGTGGTGCTAATTAGTGTCTAGCGCATAAGACCTTTTAGCCTTTTTGTTACCACCTCACTAAAAAGGCAACGGGTTCAAAATTTCTTCCAAATGTAACATCTAAAATAGACACATCTTATTTTATTAAATTTATTCAACCCTTTAGACCCACCCCAGTTCCGTGCTTCGGAAGGCACGTTAAGCCGTTGGTCCCGGTTGCCAGTAAAATGGCAATCGTAAAGCCAAGTTGAAGGCCCTATGGGCGGCTTAAAAAGTTTCAACAACAGGTCGCCACAGCCTACGCCTGTCCATTTCAACACGGCAATGGGCTCACCACCTGTTACGTGGGACAAAAATGTGGGCATACGGTGAAATGTGGGCGTTTATTATGCCTCTGCCTACCCCTTCGGGGATAAAGGCGTGACAATATGTATGTATGTATGTATGTATATATAAAAGGCAAAATCACTGACACATTGATCACGAAATCTCTGAAACTACCAAAGCTATCAAGCCCAAACTTCGCACGGGGGTTCTTATTAACACGTAGGTGCCCGCTATAAAAGAGTTTCGTGAAATTCTTCCCCTAAGGACGTAAATAAGGAATAAACGGTTGTATGGAAGATTGTCATTTTCAAACGTTAAGTTGTACGTAAGTTCATGTTACTTTAACATGAACTTACGTACACCTGTTTTAGAAGAATCTCATAAGGTTTAAGGAAACCCCTGGATTACTAGTGAGTTCGGTGTTCCCACGGGAACCGAATATGCAGGTAAATCACGCACAGCCTAAACAATAAACATAAAAACCTGAAGTTTGGTTTATGTATACTTTTAGTCTTTGGAAAACAAAATAAAACGGTATTCCTGATATTTCCATGGGAATAAATTAAATCAGCACTAAGAAAAGAATACCCGGTATTCCCACGGGAACGGAACTACGTGGGTAAAACCATACACAACCTGAAATTTGGTGAACGTATTTTTTACGCACCTACGTTAGATGAGCACCAAGAAAGGAATTCCTGGTATTCCCAGAGGAATGTAATCCTATTAATATTATAAATGTACAAGGTTGTAAAATTTCTATATTATTAAGACGTTTGTTATTTAATCCCATTTAGATGAAAATCGGCATGTAGATAGATCAAATCCTGAGTTAATACATAGGATGCCTACATTTTATCCGAGAAAACATCTTTTTCCTGCGAGAAATTCTTTTTGTGCACACAGACACACATACAAATTTGAACATTTGGTAATGGAAACTCACTCACTACCTTCGTTGAAATATACATTAGTAACCAAAATGCGGTATTTTTGTAGTAAAATTATGTAGCTAATTGGAATTTACTAATTACTACATCGTCATATATCGGAATGAAATCGTTGAGTTATAGAGTTATACTAAACAGGCTCTGACCCAGATTTGTTCTAGTTTAAGGGCCAGTTACATGTCTACATGACGAAGAACACAAGCGAGCTGCTAATTAATTTAACTACCTAAACATATGTGTACGTATATTTAGCTATCCGGGCAAACATTATTTTGACATATAAATAGATTTATCTAAAAATTACTCTACATTCTAAATATATAATATTGTAGGAGACTTTTACACAGCGCTATCTCGCCAGCAAAGCTATAAGCTAAATCAAACTAAGCTATAAGCTTTTATTACAGGATTAAACAACTGATACACATACTATATTCCTAAAAACATACATATTATATGAGGAAACACCCAAAGCCCGAAATCCACATTTGATTGCTTTTCAAAATTATTCGAATGTTTGGACAGGTGTCAATGTAAACTCGAATGTTTATAGGTGCAATTTAATACATTCGTGCCGTGTAACTTAAATAATTACCGGTAGTTACGTTAGTACGTCGCTTTTAGATAGCTTATCGGACTAAATGGTGCTTTTCAGCAAAGACGCAGGTTACCTGACGGACGTTGAGCTGGAGAAATTTATACCACATTAAATTATGACAATTGTTCAAATTGTGCAAACTGCCTAAACCCTGAAAGAAGACAAAACAATTTACAATTAGTATTATTCCTTGTTTATCGGTATACAGAAAAGCTTGCAGTGGCTACCATTTAAGGATAGCTTATTTATATCCTGTGGGAAATAGGTTGTAAGGAAAATTTCACAACGTGGGCGAATCTGTGCACATCATATAGTATATGTATATTATGAATTCGCTATTTACTTTGAAAGAATGGATCGACATGATTTTAAAAATAAGTAAAGCTGAACAGAGTTATAAAGGGAGATAGAATATTTTAGAGATAGGCGTCCTTGTCGTTGTCGTATATATATGTTTCCCCTTCAGAATAAGTTGTTTTACCGAGATAAAAATAGCTATGACAATGGAGATGTTTTTCCAACACAGAGAGAGAATCATCTTACTAGGCAAAAAAATCACGCACATCATTTGAATTTGGGTTGTTTTAGATATCATTCTTCCTCATGAGAACTCTCATAGTATGATACAGGAATGATATAAAAGAACTTTCATATCGCGATGCAGGATCTATCTGTCTAGTATCGATGTAGTTAGATAGCTCTTTGCAATGTGGCACTGGTCGCCACACTTACTATGTATGAACTTTTTTATGCACGTTTGATTCCGTTCTGAAATAGAAAATAAAATTTACAACCGGTCATAATGTGATGAAATAAGGATAATTCTCACTGGAGCATTATTTATCTAAGCTATGTGAAGCAAAGCTGTCCTCTCTGACTACCCCGTCAGGAATACAGTGTGAAAATAGTTAGTTCGCAATAAATATGTTGTCTATCAATCACGCCTTTCTCCCAAATAGGTGGCAGAGGCATATTATAGGCCCACATTTCACGGTGTGCATCCCTGGCTCACGTAATACACGTAGGTGGTGAGCCTATTGCCGTGGTATTCGCTATCTGATATTTTTAAAGCCCATATAGCCTTCAACTAGGCTTAACGACTGCCATGTTACTGGCAACCGGGACCAATGACTTAACGTGCCTTCCGAAGCACGTAAACTCTCGTAAATGGAAACACCACAAAGCGGTCACCCATCACTAACCAGCCATAGCGAAAGTTGCTTAAACTAGTGATCGTTTACAGAACAATGAGTCAATGGGACCACGAGCGCTTTTTATAAACTATATAAGATATTCACATAGTTGAAAAATATAATACATTTCATACATTCTATTCTATTTTACACTGTCAAGTAACCGAATACAATTCATCTTCTCATTAAACGTGTACAAACGAAAACATAATTTATTTTAATTAAGACAGACTGACTTCATAGAAAAAAACATAACAAAACCGCGTAAATATCGTAACTTCAAACTGTTTGACATACTCGTACAGTTCACTTCGCTAATATCCCACGAGACAAAACGTGAAAACGCTGTATTTATATTGGCTAGGGTTGTCACTATGTATACATTAAAAAACAATGCCATAACATTTAGTTCTAGGTTTTGTACGTAATGGTTAAAGTCATAGCAGCAAAATTTATCTTTTGAATTTGATTATTTTTAACTCAGTTTCACAGGATCATATTTATTATATGTTGTTTAAAATTTAAGGCCTGTTCCAACGAGGGACAATCCCACGCGTACTTTTTTGTCCTTCAAAATAGATCCTTCGCCTTTATATTGACTAACACACACGGCGGATTAAAAGTACCCCATACGAAATGTCCCCCGAAAACAGAGGACATGGACAGACCGGACTAGACAAAACTACCGAAAAAATTAGAACTGACACAGCAAAGCACACGGCGGACTTTAGTCAGCATTATGCTTTCATAAAGTGCGCTTGTCTTGTGCTCAATTTCTGTGCAACAAATTTTCGTAGACCGTGTCTGTTGAGTCCGCGTGAATTAAAGATTAGTGCGTTCAACTAAACAAACAAACAAACTCTTCAGCTGTATAATATTAGTATGGATATGTTTTCAAATTGCCTAAATAAATATATAACTTTATATCACCATTGACGTGCTTAGGTGGTCGTTAAAACATGTTGAACTCTAAAACAAAGAGTACGAGTGTCGACATAACGGTGCACTTTATAATGGTTCAGCTTTACTTAACAGCTCAACTTTACTTTGTACTGGATCATACAATTTTATTACAAGTAAATTTATATCCTATTGAAACATCTCAGCGTTCCATTGTTGCTTTATTCCTATATGCTGCATCGAATTCAAAGTCGAGATGACGTATCTAATACACTGCAATATTATGTATTGTAGATAGCAATTTCACCAATGAATAGCATATGGATAGCTTTTTGTCTAAGGAAGAAAACAGGTTGTCAGAGAGTACCGATCGTCGATCGACTTTGCGATCCATGCATACTTTTTTGCTTCCTGTAGATTCATCAATGGTTTCATAGAGGGAAATTTGAAGAAACATGCTGGGAGAAATGTATTCATTCAAATCGTTATAATCCACGTCCTCGTTGTTTGATTAACTATATGTGACAGCCCTGACTTTACTTAATACTGGCATATTAATTAATCTAATGTACGGAAACCGTAGCTTCCCCATTGGTTTAGTTACGCTATGGTACGTTCATGTGCACGTGCTCTTTACTATCTTTTGGCCTAGTTTTTACATATCTATATTTTTATAAATTTGCACTTTTTCTATCGCTGAATCGACAATAAACTGTTGTTTTCATTGATACGTAATAAGCTGCAAGCCCATTAGCTAAAAAACTGCAACACTAGTTAGTGTTTGGGACAATTAACACAAAACCATCTGATTCCAAACTAAGCAGAGCATGTACTGTGGTAACCAGATAACTAATAAACATACTTATATATGTCCAAATACATACACATTATAGATAAATAACACCCAGACACAGAATAAACCATCGTGCTCATCACAGTAAGTTTTATCCTGGGTGGGAATCGAACCCACGACCTCTTGCGTAACAGTCGGATATACTCCCACCGCACCACAGAGGCAGTTAAACAACAAGTTTAATCACTAAAATTATCTAAATAAATACATAGCTACCCAGAATTTGATGCTAGCTCTTAGACCAAAAAATTAATTTGAAGGCATTTTATCCAAAACAATGCCATAATGTTAAAACAATAACACAAAATAAAACAATTGTCCAACGAAGCTGTTCATAATATTTAACTACGTTTTATATTTAATGGGACATTAGAACTTAATTGATAATGATATCATTAACTGCTAGAGCCTTCCCGGCCATGCACGAAACTTAATATTTAATGTTATTGAATCACGCTACGGCATATATTAATCTTTACTAATATAATAAAGCTGAAAAGTTTGTTTGTTTGGTTGAACGCGCTAATCTCAGGTTCTTACTGGTCAGATTTGAAAAATTCTTTTTGTGTTGGGTAGCCCATTTATTGAGGAAAGCTATAGGCTATATATCATTACGCTACTACTGCGAGTAAAGTAGTAGTCATAAAAGCCGACAAATCGAGTAGTTTTTTTGTTTAATTATTGTATAATTTATAAACGACGGGATTAAATAGGTGCGACGGGAGTTTGAACTATGCTACTTCAGCTTTATATATTAGTAAGTATAGATATATAATGTTTAATTCAATTGTTGTATGTATTTTTTATATTTCTATCTAGATTGAATAACACAATCTTAGATGAACTAATTTGGGCGAGATGAAAAAAATGTATCCATACTTATATTTCAAGAGTTTCATTGTTTAGTTGAACGCGCTAATCTCAGGAACTACTTGTGCGAAATAAAGTCAGTTATCGAAGAGGGCTATACGCTATATACGCTGGAGGCGGAGCAATCATAAAGGTCAACAAATTGAGCAAATTTTTAAAATAATAACTATCATGAACGTTGTTCATTATTACAAACTAAACGATTATACTCACGTGTGAATCCGTTAGGTCAGAAACTAGTCGGGCTATCCCGAAATTCTCACATGAGTATTAGTTTGTAAAAATTATAAACGAGAAGATTAAATAGGTGCTCGAAGTATATCACAGGCGAAGCCGCGAGCTTCACTAGTAAATAATAAAAATAACTGCACACTAAATGCATCGTAGGAGGTGAATTATCATTGGTTTTACTCCGTCAACATGAATTGAGTTATAATAATAAATTTTAGTTCACAACCTTTAAATATTGTGTAGGCGCATCTCATAAATATTTTTCTCAAATAGGCTTTTGCGTGGTAGTTTCAAGCATTCCCGTAGAGCCTATTTTCACTTTTGAATGTCAAATGCCAAACTAACCAATTATAATGAATACAAATTTACATTCGTCTGTCTTGTGTTTCTTCACCAATTTATAATTTCAACTGTACAAATTATGCTTTAATTGAAGCAGCGATTCAGTGGTTTATTATTTAGTAGTGTTTATTATTGACCTGGAAAAGGTTACAGAGATGGACTGGGTGCGGTAGGATCAGAACCGTGTGCCGTGTTATGAATTGGTAAGGTCCTATGATAAGCAGTGGACAACCATAGGGGTACCATTTGATCAATTTTATAACTTTAGGATAATATGATGACCTAAAGTCATAATATAATTATAATATTATTATTATTATTCTCTTTATTTATTTATACAACATATCAATTACATTTTTAAATATATCTATAAAATAAAAAATACATTTAAAAATATAAAAAATAGTGACCCACCGGTATCGGGTACAGGGACCAAGCTACCGGTGGTTAGGGCTCCAGAGAAAGGAATTTCCTCACAATACGTGCCGTGTCGAGAAGAACTGCTTTCTGTATCAGGCCCTTGATCCAGCCGTTTAACGCGAGCCTTTGTAGGTGTTGGTCAAGGCTCTTGGCTATAAGTCCATGGACAGATATGACTATCGGTACAATGATCGCTGAATCCACACCCCACACGTCGACAACCTCATGAGCCAAGTCTAAATATTTCTTTTGTTTGTCTACCTCGGCTTTCATGAGGTTCTCGTCGTGAGGTATGGTGATGTCAACAATAATTGCACGGCGTTCTAATCGATCTATTACCACTATGTCAGGCTTATTGGCGACAATAGTCCTGTCCGTGATAATAGATCGATCCCAGTATAATGTGACATGACCATTTTCGAGAACTGGGTCGGGCACATATCTATAGTATGGTACCTCTAAATCAACAAGATTGTACTTAAGAGCAAGTTGCTGGTGAATGATCTTGGCTACTTGGTTGTGTCGATGCAAATACTCACCGTTTGCAAGACTCGAACAACCAGAAATAATATGCCTAAGGGATTCTCCGGGACGATGACATGCCCGACAGATGTCTACCGTACCATCCTTCAGGATATACTTCCTGTAGTTCTTTGTCATTACAACTTCGTCAGTAATTGCAAAAACAAACCCTTCAGTCTCTCCAAAGAGATCACCAAATCGTAGCCAAGATACTGATGCATTGAAGTCTATATCAGGCCTGTGTAAGGCCTGATAAAAACGACCATGCAGCTCCTTACGCTTCCATACCTCCTTGCGATCAGTAACACCAAGTACTATAGGTTTATGCCAATTCTCTTTAGCCAACGAGAGCGGGGTATGTCCATTATCCACTGCAACCACATCGCGATGCAACCTCGTGTCAGCATTGAGAAAATATTCTCTGAGGTTGCATATCTCACGGTTATGGAGGGTCTTGACATTTAAAAAGCCTCGACCTCCACACTTCCGAGGGATATACAACCTCATTACTGATGAACGAGGATGATGCATTCGAAATGTGGTCAACAGGGACCGCACTCTCCTATCCAGGGCATCTAATTCAGTCTGAGTCCATCTAAGTATACCGAAGGAATACATTAGGACCGGTATGACCCACCCATTGAAGGCACGCACTTTATTACCGCCTGATAAAAGACTTTTCAGTACTTTTTTCAGACGGCCAAAGAATCGCTCCTTCAATGTTTGTTTCAGACCAGATTGGTTAATTCCTAATGCCTGTGATATACCCAGATACTTATAGGTCTCAGTAGTGGAGAGAGATCTGAGTATTATGGAATCCGAAAGCTCAACACCTTCAGACTCCACAATCCCACCCTTCTTTACATGCATGACTGCACATTTGTCAACGCCAAATTCCATTCTAATAGAACTACTGAAGGATTTTGTTAACTTCAATAGTTCTATCAGTTCCAATTTGGTGGTGGCAAATAGCTTAAGGTCGTCCATGTAAAGCAAGTGGGATATAACTCGACCTTCTCTTCGCAACTGAAAGCCTAGCCCTGAACTCTCTAGTATAGAACTAAGAGGGTTCAGTGCTAGACAAAACCATAAAGGACTGCGACTGTCGCCCTGGAATATGCCCCGCTCAATAGGCAAGCCATTTGTTACAGTCTGACGACATCCTGGATAGCAAAGGTCTGTTCTCCATTGCCTCATACATGACTGCAGGAAAGTACAAAGAGTTGCATCCACTTTGTACAGCTCCAGCACCCTCAGAAGCCACGTATGAGGCACAGAGTCAAAAGCCTTTTTATAATCAATCCAACATGTCGCCAGACTGCGACGATTACGGCGTACCTGTTGGTTAATGGTCATATCAATTATAATGAGCTCTTTGGTGCCTCGGGTCCCACCTCTACATCCATTTTGAGACAAAGACAAGACTGAATTTTTATCTAAATGTGAAGTAATTTTGATTCTCAAAATGGATGTTAGAAGTTTATAGACTGTTGGTAAACATGTGATAGGTCTATAATTTTTGGGATCCAAGGCATCGCCAGATTTATAGAGAAGGTGGGTTATTCCAGTTGTTATAAAATCGGGCAGAGAGCCCGACTCTACAGACGACTGGAATTGAGTTGCTAAACGAGAATGTGAACTACGGAGCCACTTTAGCCAGAAATTATGCAGTCCGTCCGGTCCCGCTGATTTCCAGTTGGGCAACGAACGGACTGCATTTGCTACATCCTGTTCAGATATATTAATTGACTCCATTGCCTGTATAGATTCACATTCTCGTTCAACATCTCTCATCCATTCACCTTCAATATGACTAACGGGCCTCGACCAAATACCACGCCAAAATGCATTTGTAATATCAGCATTTGGTCGCGGTCCGTTATCCACACCTGAATTGGGGTTTTCCCACCGTCGATAAACCCACACCTCTCATCCTTTTGGAACATGCAGTTCTGGGTATATCGCTCTACGCGTTTCTTATAACGGCGAATCCGGTTTGCCCATGCACAAACTTTCTGCTTCAGAAAGTCAATGCGCTCCGTGATACATGACGTTCTCACATATTCTGGAGGCGTGATGTTAGTGCCTGAAAACGCCTGCTTCACAAAGCGCATAACCCTCGGACGAGTGTTTCCCGATCTAAAGCAGATTAGCTTCCCAATGAGTGCCCTAGCCCGAGCGATACGACGCTCAATTCTACACTGCCAAGCTGGTACAGCAGGTTTAGGAGAAGAAGCAAGTTTCTTTTCTAAAAACTTTACTTCAGCTACTCTACATGCTGCAACGGCCGCACAGTATAGAATCGAGTGCGTATCACCAAGGTCTTCACTATTATCCAAATAATCAGGTAATAGCGAATCTAGAGCACACACCAAGGCCATATTCCGTTTATGCATAGGCAAACGCGGTAGGCTAGGTCTACAGCCTGGACTCATAGATCGAAATTCCAGAATCGCATCCTCCAATGCACTCCTTAAGTTATCATTACACTGGATACTTACGGATATAACCTCAACTGCAACAACTTCATTATTGTGTGTTGTGTTTGTTACCGATGAATTTGTAACCTGTGATGAAGTTGGACAGTCAAGATTATTTCGTACCTCAGAACTTAGCCGCTCAAGTACAGTACTCTCCAACATTTTACAACGTTGAATAGCCCGCACCTGATCCGATAATCGTTGTGCCGAGACGTTAACAGCTGGTTCAAGATCCTGAAACACAGTTAATAGCCGACTACGGTACGCAGTAAGGTTAGTTCCCCCCTCTGTAGCCACAAAATATGCCCGCATGACGTTTTCATTTATCGAATTAGTCCATCGCATGCGGCGCACATCACCACCGGTAGCGGGAGCCCTATTCGAAGCCGGTGGGCCTCGGGGCGCCAAGCGAGTCGGTGGCCGGCCTCTCCCACGCCGCCGCGCTGGTGGTGGTGACGACGGCGGAGAGAAGAACTCTTCACTGGAACTAGAACTCGACGCCTCAGCAGCAGTCGGTGTAGCTGATGTGCTCACCGTGGGCTGCGAGGCGGAGCTGTGTGACGAGTCCGGAGGTGTTACTGGTGCTGGCAGTTTGTTCCTGGATCTTGTAATCATGTCGTTGCATAATATTTATTTTAGATTAGCCTTATAAAAACATGACATTTTACGTCATGTCTATCCATCATAATGAAAATATTATTTTATATTTATAATTAGGTTTGATTCTGTTTTGTATAATTTTATGATTCATAAACATTTCTTTCGTTTAATGTGGATATTTACACAGTTTCTTCTATTATTTAAATTAATTTATAATATTATTCAAAATATTATTAGCAAAAAAACGACGTTTGACATATAGGGTTGCCAGGTTATTCTATTATTATTATTATGACCTAAAGTCGTCATATTATCCTAGTAAGAAGTAGAATACGGGAAAACTGCAAAAGACCTTGGAAATCATGACCATTGCGATTCAGTGCGGTAACCAGTGCGTTATTGGCACTTTTACACATGTAACACTTTTTGTTAGTGGTGTTTTTTGATACATATTTATTATGTGACAGATCACATCTATTTCAAATTCAATTGGAACTGTGAGAGTTAGTGAGATCGCTTCGTCTGATATTCTTCAAATTGTTCTGAACTAAACAAATCAAACTCCTTTTCTTAATACTGAAAACGCTGCATTGTGCTACGAAAATTCTCACAAACATATTGTCACGCCTTTATCCCCGAAGGGGTAGGCAGAGGCATACTATACGCCCACATTTCACCGTATGCATTTTTGTTCCACGTAACAGGTGGTGAGCCCATTGCCGTGTTGAAATGGACAAGCACAGATTGTGGCGACCTGCCGTTGAAATTTTACAAGCCGTCGATAAGGCCTTCAACTCGGCTTAACAACTGCCATTTAACTGGCAAACCCGGACCAACGACTAAACGTGCCTTCCGAAGCACAAAAACGTCTCTTCTTTCGAGCGAGGGAAATTTTCACCCTAAAGATAAATTACCTTACTCCACAAGAAGAAAAAAACATCTTTATCAAATAAAAGGCTAAAAATTTGGTTAATCTTATTGAGCGATGTGATGGCATTCAAGAATAAACTCATGCACGAATACCTATCCTATACTGTTTAAACTTAAGACACCTCCCTTTTTGCGTCAGAGAAATGAAGAATTTCTTTAGTTAAAGTTTGAAATGTAACATTTCAGGTTGGCCGCAGCGCAGGAGGCGGCGGGCGCGCAAGCTCGCGCGGCGCCAGCTGATACCATGGGCGGCGCGCACCGGCCTTCTTCTCCAGGGCCAACCTCACTCTTTGTATTTGGCGACGAAAACCCTATTCGGAGGTTCGTTTTTTAATTGTAATTTATTATACTGCGGAAAAATGGACCATTTGAGCTGATTGCTCTAAAACGCTTTCCGTATTTGAGAAATCTCCTCAAAAATGCTAATTCGGTCCACAATGGTACCTGGACAATGCAATGAAATTGAATCAGCAAGAAGTTAAAGAAGTAGGTATGGATCGCGAATCCTGGTAGTCTGCCCTCTCTGATAACCCCGTCATATATACAGCGTGAAATTAGTTTAGCTAACTATGGACCCAATAAACGCAAAGTGCTGGGACATATCCTGCCAGGTATATAGATACTGATGACCTGAAGAAGGTTGTGGGTAATAACAATCGTGCATAATAGTGCAAATTGTGAGAGGCCAGAGCAAAAGTCTACATGTACAAAAATCGAAATAATAGGTGTTTAAAACCCTAGACAGAATATTGAGTTATTTGGAATCAATATTCATTCATAAGGGACCTTCACTTATTTAAATTCGGGTGGCAATGTCTGTTAAAAAGGGACCTAGTAAACGTAAAGTGGGACACCTCCTGTCGGATTTATAAGTATTAATAAATAACTTTAAGAAGTTTGCAGGTAGAAACGACCGTCTGTTATAGTGCAAATCGAGAGAGGTCATAGGCTAGACTAATTGTCGAAATAGGCCTCTAAAATAATCTTACGCCTAATTTGAAACAAAAACGTTGAGTTATTTGGTATCAACATTAATTCTTTCGAGACTGTCACATATTTAAAACCGTGATTTGTGTCGATGTTCCCGAAATAATCCATTTAAATTAAATCCAGCTTGAAATATAATTGTTACAAATATATCTCAAAATTATGACTCACTTTTACAACCAATTTCAGACACTGCGTCTATAAAATACTTTACATTGTCTGCTATAAAGAATTCCTCGCAACAACTATCGTAGTGACTTTATAATAATATTGGCTTATCCCGCAGCGCAACATCTGGCCAGGTCAGAGCTTAAATTGAAGTAGAGGTTAATCCCGACTTATAAATATTAAACTAACACCAATACCCGTTACTTTTTATTTCGTATAATTTATTACAGTCAAAAACAAAACAAAAATCAATTTAACATTAAAACTAACAAAACTACCTAACCTATTTATCAAAATTTTGACTGCGTCCCCTCGGTAGGGTACCCATGATGCAGGCAGCATTCCCACGCTGAATAGCTATGGAAAGACTTTGCGCGAGAAAGCTACCTGCACGATGATCGCCAGTTTCTTCCCTCAGAAAAATACCCGTTACGCGTTTTTAAACAATAAACGAACACCGATACCCGTTACGCATTTTTTAAACAAGTGAAGGTTCTTACATAGTGTAGACGTTTGCGTAATATTATAACAAAGTCGTCATTAAGGGGTGGCGTGTCGTTCGGAAATTTAAAACTAATTGTTAGGGAAGTTAGTATTAGTTCCATACTTCAAATTCCAATGTTTGAAAATAGCATGTACTGGTATATCAAAACTTATTTACTAATACTAGCTGCCCCCGTGGCTTCATCTGTGACATATTTTGAACTCCGGTCGCACCCAATTTAAGCCAGTCGTTTATTACTTTTACAATAATGTATAGGAGCGACATTGTCAGAATAGACAAAGCTCCAAAAACAAAACAGAATAAAAAACATGTATATATTTTTTTATATATTTATGGTTACCAACAAACAAACAAACTTCCTCGATAAATGGGCTATCCAACACAGAAACAATTTTTCAATTTAGACTTGTAGTTTCTTAGATTAGCGTGTTCAACCAACAAACAAACTCTTCAGCTTATAGATACGAGTATAATAAGGCTGAAGAGCTTTTAAGCTATTGCATAGCTTTTATCGCGGGCTTTGAGCGCGGCGACATGTATATTTTTTTAATATATTTATGGTTACCAATAAACAAACAAACTTCCTCTATAAATGAGCTATCCAACAGAAAACAATTTTTCAATTTAGACTTGTAGTTTCTTAGATTAGCGTGTTCAACCAACTAACAAACTCTTCAGCTTTTAGATACGAGTATAATAAGGCTGAAGAGCTTTTAAGCTATTGCATAGCTTTTATCGCGGGCTTTGAGCGCGGCGACCGAATCAAGAAATTCCGTAACGAAAATAACCTAACACACGAGCTCACACGAGCCTCACCGAGATCGGCCGAGCGTTCGCTTAACGTGTAGGTATGTATATGGTACGACTGTACGAAGCTCGCACGGATCGAGACGAGCTGTATAAATAATATTAATTATATTATATATTTATATTATATATATACCTACCTATTAATAATAGGTAAAGTATAAATTAAAAATAATAAATAAATATAAATATCCATGACGCCTTATCCCCGAAGGGGAGGCATATATCATATGCCCACTTTTCACCGTGTGGATTCCTGTCCCACGTAATAGGTGGTGAGCCCATTGCCGTGTTGAAATAGACAGACGCAAGTTGTGGCTACCTGCTGTTGAAGTTTTCAAGCCGCCCATAAGGCCTTCAACCAGACTTAACGACTGCCATTTTACTGGCAACCGGGACCAACGGCTTAACGTGCCTTCCGAAGCACGGAAACGCTCGCAAATGTAAATGCCACAAAGTGGTCACCCATCCGAGGACCAGCCATAGTGAAAGTTGCGTAACTCAGTGATCGTTTACAGAACACTGAGACCGCTAGGCCACGAGCGCTTCGCTTTCGCTTCGCTTATTAATAATAATAATTGCATAAGTTGATAAAAAATGCTTTACCGCGGCTTTAGTCCGCAAGTGCCACACGTTTTTTTTTGTCTATTTTGTTTGATAGAGATAATCCCAGGAACTACTGGTTCGAATTGAAAAAATATTTTTGTATTGGATAGCCCAGCCCATTTATCGAGGAAGACTACAGATTATATATCAACACGCTACTACAGACGAGCGGAACAGTAATAATACATGTTAACATTCTAACAAATTTTCAAACCTTAACTATTATAAGTAACAAACGACGGGATTAAATAGGTGCGACGAAGTATGTCACGATTAAAACCGCGGGGATCAGCTAGTGTTCTTATAAATATCTATAAATCAATGACCATAAAAGTAATCAAATCATAAAAATGTTATATCGACCGCGTTCATGGGTCTTCAAATAAAGAGAACAATGGTTTGCTAGACATTAACCCTTCCCTAGCTATGCACATAAAGAATGTACGTACGATACCAATGCATTACTATCGATTCGTGTTCCCGTTCTTTTAGGAAGCCTTTTAAAGTTGTTCAACTTCACACCTGAGCAACTTGCAAACGCAGTACTGCGCGTTTATCGGTAGATTGTTTGGAATATATTCATTCCAGTAAAAATTGGCCATCGTCATCTGTGGAAACTATAGTTTTAAATAAAGAGTTTGTTGGTACCTTTAAAGCGATATAGCGTTGCTTCTTCAAACCTACTACTATTACAATACTACGTTATTTGTAAAGGTTTTTAATATACTTTCATATAAAATGCCACGGAAACGGTTTGGAAAATAAGTTCGGAAAGGGTACAATTTCATCAGTTGGTCGTCGGAACATAATTGCCTTAGAAATGAACCAGAATCGCGGTTTTTAGCTGACAAAATGTTAGTAGACTATCAAAAATCAACTGACTCGCGGCCACTAGCGCGGTACCTGTTAGTAGAATTCGTTCGGCCGACCGATAGAAGTCTATTGGAGTACGATTGTAATAGTAGGCTACGAAAAACTGTCAAAATTGTACCGGTGGCTTTCTATTGAGCGAAGATTTCGATTCTATTTTGATACGATTGAAATAGCAGACTCGGCTCCCTGTTTTATCTCCCAACCCCTGCGTCGTTGCCTCGTCTGTTAGTCTCCAGGTCCACCGATAGCAAGTGAGATCTTGATGAGGCCTCTTTCACCCAAAAATCATCATCATCATCCCAATGTCTATCTCTATCAACGCGACGCCCAAGGTCCTGTTTCCTACTCCTTTCCCTCGACTCCTCACGGTCATCAGCATCCCCTGAAGTGAAATCATTGGCGCACATGCCATACCTTACGACGTCAATCCGGCACTTCTTGGGTCTTCCCCTCTTACCGGATCCTGGCGGGGCCAAAAAACCCCGCAAAATAATAAGCACACTGAATTTTTCATGAACTTCGTGTCTCTGTCTAATAGTTCCAGTTTCCACCCATTTTCTCCAACAATTTTACGCTTACATGTGCCTTTTACTGATCACTAGCTCGATTATCATGTGATCGGTATCTAGTCGATCGCGTAATAGTGTAAGTATCATCAAGCTTAATTGGAAGGTAATTGGATAATATCGCACAATATTATATTATTTTCCTTTTCGTTTCCATTAGTACGTTATTGAGATGAAATTATAAACATACAGAACAACGTATGTTGCTCGCTCCCTTTCACAAGGGCCTAATATATACGAAGTAATAATAATACCGCGTGCCAAGTTTATGTTAGACAGTATGCGAAAATCACATACTTGACCTGTCAGTTGCCTAACATTCGTCTGCAGTAATTAGTGACAGACACGCTTGGTTGTATGAAATCCATAGAGTATGGCATCTCTAGCAGAGAGCACGCGCGAGTAATATTGATACCTTGCTCTGTGATATCTTCACTTGAAATTCTCACTCAAACGTAAAGGCGACTAGAGCAGCCCAAAAAATTTTTCTTACTTTCAAAACTTTTTAAACTATGTTGTTTATGGTCTAAATAAATAAATTCCATACCAGTGAAATCGGCGATAAATCACCCGTGTAAGGCAGGCATTATAACGACCAGTCTCAATGTCAAAACTAAAAGTAAACACAGTATAAACATATGACCGCGGTAATTTTTCCGCCATTTTTTATGTTTTTGTGATTAATTATTGTATATTAGAATAATAACTTTCGTGATGTTCATTATTACTAAATAAACGGTTTACGGTATAGTCGGGCTATCCCGAAATTTACAGGTGAGTAAAACCGTTTAAGTAGTAATAATAATTATTGTATATTCTGGTACAAACACTCAAGCATATGGATCTTCGTGGAAGTAATATTCTTTCTTACAACAATGTTTGCCAATGTTTGAAGATTGACATTTTGGGGCGAATATATCGGCGTGAGTGTATACATAGGCGTGGGCTAGAACTAACTATTACCCAGAAATACAAGACGTACAATAACATTTCATGTTACTTATCGTTATATCTTCATTAAGATAATGGTACCAATACCATTACTTAATTAACTACCGTAAACAAACTCGATTGTCAACGCGACAGTAACACACACACACACATACATAGCGACCATTTTAATGGCGCGATTGATGGTATTTCTATTCAGTTTTATACTTTGCCAATTTTTCATAATACTAATTGCTGTTGAAGCGCTCGTGGTCCCGCTATCTCTGTGTTCTGTAAACGATCACTGCATTAAGCAACTTCACTATGGCTGGTCACGGATGGGTGACCACTTAGTGGCATTTACATTTGCGAGCGTTTCCGTGGTTCGGAAGCCGTTGGTCCCGGTTGCCAGTAACATGGCAGTCGTTAAGCCAAGTTGAAGGCCTTATGGGCAGCTTGTAGCCATAACCTGCATCTGTCTATTTCAACAAGGCAATAAGCTCACCACCTTTAACATGGGACAGGAATACACATTGTGAAAAGTGAGCATATAACATGCCTCTGCCATCCTTTCGGAGATAAGGCGTTATTGGTACATCTGTAGATAAAATGTTAGTTACGATGAAATTTGGTTTTTTTCCAGGTATACAAAGTTCATCATCGAGTGGCCGCCCTTCGAGTACGCGGTGCTGCTTACCATCATCGCCAACTGCGTGGTGCTGGCGCTGGAGGAGCATTTGCCCAACGGCGATAAGACCATCTTAGCACAGAATTTGGTAAATATTATCTACTCGCAGCACTTTTTGATGCCAATAACATCATGCGTACCTAATTTCTGCAATGTAAACTTTTTGCATATGCTAACTACCTACCAAAACGATATTCATTTAAACAAAATAACGAACTTGTCTCGGTAGTGAGTTCACGCCGCCCGTTAGTGCGATTATCTGTATTTTCTTAATATTTATTAACAACTAATAACTTCTTGGGTGACGTCATTGAGGTCCTACACATATCTTCTGGGCCCAAGCCAGTCTCACTTGCAACACACTTTACAAGTGATACACCCACTAACGGGATGCGATCATGGAAAATGAAAGAAAATTCGAAATAATATCCTGCTGTACTGATCCGTTTGAACAACATGATACAATAAGGTCAAATACCTCCCCAAATGAACAAAAATTGGAAAAAGCTTTCGCCCAGTATTGAACTGCGATGGACTGAATAAAAGAGAAATTTTAGACTATAAACTCTTCCACGTTGATTTCAACAACGACCGTGCCCAGAATGCTAGACGCATTGCTACGTTCAAAGTTGCTGAGGTTCTGTCCCACGAATAGGTTTCTAGTTACGATAACCACCAACCAGAAGCTTAGACAAAGATCTAAAAAGGAGCTCAGCAAGCTATATATATATATATAATCGATAACTAATTGAATTGGGCGTTACATGGCGGAAATCCATCGTAGAACGATAATCCCCCCTCCTTTATTATCGTTATATATAATCGTGTAATTTGAGAACCTGGCGAACGTGGCAGTGTGGGCCTTGGCCATGAAACATAGTTGATCACACATGTTGCATCCCATCCCGCACATGCGGCCTTGTTATCTAGTAATGTATTTGTGAATTCCCATGGTATTTATTTCTGTCGAGTCGCGCTAGGACATGCCACGACTGAATGTAACAACCGTTCTTGGTAATCTTAGGCGAAGTTAAAGAAACTTTCCAGCTTGCCATGCCATGTAGGAGCCGACGGAATATCAATCTAAGCCTGGAAGGCTTATTTGAAGGAGTCGTTGTCATACTACGTCTTTAGCCGTACTTTACTCAACAAAACGCGAAATTTATTCATGAATGAATATTCTCCAGAAACTACTCTCTAATCTTCAAAAGGAGGGCACCGTATCGCCTCAAAGTTTAGTATGAGTTCATTTTTGACTATGGTGGATAAAGACTGATAGATGGCCCATTAGAATAAAGTATGCTCCTCAGTATTGCCAGCTTTTAAATGAGCAGAAGCCGGTCAAACAGATTCCCGAGACTTATATTGTCATCATGCATTTCATCGACCAAAGATAGAAATGGAAGGCTCCGTCCTTAGCCCGATCCTATTTAGTATTTTATTAAACATGATGTCGAGCAGTATTAGTTGCCCACGTACGATTGTTCACATGTTCTGATGTAGGCAAATTGGTGCAACTTATAAAAACTTGGAGAAGTCGCTTGAGAATAAAAGCTAAATGTGACCTCAACCACGTTAACGTCGATAGAGAAGGGTGTGAGACGCCTATAGTTAGCTTGGAACTGCGGGGGTCCCATGCCCTTTTGCAGCGGTGTTCACTTTATAGAGGCCACGGTCAATGTTAAACATCGTGAACAAAGCTACCCGGAGCCATCGATAAAGACACGTTTGGGCCAAGTTGCGTGAGTATTATCCCGAAATTTCGGTTAGACGGGAGATCTCCTAAATGATTATTATGCCTATTCTTCTTTATGACTACGGAATTTGACCAATGCTTGAATGACACAAACTGGAGCTGCGTACGGTGCATTTTAAATAAACTCCAAGGCAAGATCAGATACCATGTAACGTGCTATTACCATCAGAGTTCTCAATCCCTACTGGAACACGTGCATAAAAATGTTGTCTGATAGTTCAAAGTGAACTATTGATGACTGTATGTTCTTAGTTACCCAAAAAGCTCTTCTTACGAGCTTGGGTTTACTTTCTTGTTTCCATTTTTCCACATTTGATATCATAAGTTAAAGTTAAACCGGAAATTTTCCCTCTCGCTGTGGTCACGTTACTCAACTTAGAGGGTACAGAAGGCGGCCAGTGCGTGGAACAGTGCACAGTGTCCGACACCAGGCAATGGCCCTTTGTCCATGGCACCAAGGTCAAGCTGTCCGGTCGCTTTCTATCTGATCTGGTTTGGTGTCTCAGAAACCTATCAGTGCAACGACGAACTCGATATATTTTTTGTAAAATAAAATGGTCGCAGAGCCATTTTCTTATAAGCTTCATATCGAAAAAGGGGTCCGTATTGGGTTGCATAAATTTAAGAGGCATAACTTAAAACTGCATAATGTTTTTTGGCATACTCTTCGTTTCCCATAACGTTCAAACAGAATAAATAATTATGCATACTTTATTTTCCCATAACTTCTTTATAATAATGATATACCCACATAAAATGTTTACGCATATTTTTTTTTACAATATCGATTACTAATCAAAACATTTATTGGCATCTTATGGCAATATATTTATTTTCTCACCATAATAACAGTATAAAGATATCTCTTAAATACACTCCCGGACACCTAAATCGAGCCACCTTGATTTTTTTGGTTTGGAGTACTGTAACTTATAAAAGATGTATGTAGAAGGAAAATGTTTTGATGCAGTTTTGGAGCTGGTATACTCATCATTCATTTAGAGTGCCACTGTTCTAAATTTGAACAGTGTATTAAAAAAGTCGAGTTACGTTGAAACAAGTCCATATTTGCTTTTTTCAAGGAAAAACTTCCAATCAATTTTTAAATAAAGACATGTTTTACATGAAAAGAAATGTTTATTTAGTAACTTGTATTGCCTCCCAGTGCATTTATGACAGCTCTCTTACGGTTTGACATAGAATTAATCAATGTCGTTATGACATGTTGAGGAATGTCCTTATATTCTTCCAAAATTACTTTTTGAGCTCCTGCATGGTTTGCGGGGCAGGATGATGAGCTCGAACACGCCTCTTCAGCTCATCCCATAGATGCTCTATAGGATTCATATCAGGACTTCGCGCTGGCCATCTCATAACAGTGATACTAATTTCATTTAAGTACTCCCTGACGATTCCCGCAGTATGGGCCCTTGCATTATTATGCATTAAAACGAAATCTTGGCCAATAAATCCAGCATATGGCATCACGTGGTTCTCTAAACATTGGCGAATGTAGCTATTGCCATCTGGGGGCGGCAGTCGTGGTCCCGTCACTACCTCTAGCTCAGTTTTGCCTTCCATAAAGATTCCACCCCAGACTGTCCATGATCCTCCACCATAACTCACTTTTGTTATGTAAAGGAGACATGGACACGTAAATCAAACTACTGTGTGCGATGAAGACTGATTTTAATTCATTACTCGGCGGCCGTCACACGCCGCGCACCGTACCTGCCTACATACATGCATTGATCTTCAATAATACAAATACCTACAACTTTCTCGTCAATACAGCATTGCGCGAAATGAAACGCTCGTTCTGTCTTCGGTACACCTTACTCCTTCCGTCATTACCGTATAGCATTATCTTGGACTCATCTGTGAAGAGAACCTGGCTCCATTGATGTCGAGTCCAATTTAGATGTTCGTGCGCAAACTCTAGACGGGCTATTTGGTGTGCTCGTGTCAATTTGGGTCCATTGGCTGGTTTATGGGGCTTTAAACCACGTTCATTGAGTCGCCTTCTAACGGTCCGAGCACTTACAGCCACTCCGTGAAAGTCCCTGACCTGTTCTTGTATCTGAACAGAGTTAAGGCGTCGATTTCGTAAACTAGTAGTGATAATGTATTGATCTTGTCTCGCCGTTGTCACTCGGTAACGAGGTCCTCCTGTTCGCCGAACGAAGCCGCCAGTCTCCAGGTATCGGTGGTACACTCTTTGAACAGCGGAACGACTTATGTGAAGTTGTGAACTCACATCTCGCTGACTTAGTCCAGATTGAAGAAGTGATACAGCTTGCGCGGCTACTTCAGGTGAAGTATCCATAATTTTATAGCCAAAAACGGTTCAAATTATAGAAAAATAACTAAACTAAACTTTGGTTAACAACAATTTGGTTATAAAAATCGACATTAAATTGCTTCAAAAGCAACTTACAACAGTCATTATTTTTTTCAAATCAGTGACCAAGCTCGGCTTCTGTTCTTTATTTTAAATTCTAAAATTCAAATTTGGAATAATACATACGGGAAAGACGATGAAATATGCCAGCATTAAAAATGCATAAAAACTTTTTGTTATATTGTATATTTTATTTTATTTTAAATATTGTTTTGGCTTTTAGGCCCGGGAATGTAAGGTGGCTCGATTCAAGAGTCCAGGAGTGTATTATTACACAAGAAAAAGATTATGGCGGGTTGATACCTGAACTAGGAAGATTCCTGTATCTCAGGTTATCAACCCTCCACCCATAAATTGGTCAAATAATGTAAAATACTAATAATTATGTAGGTATTACGTTATTAAGCAAAGAAGCAGTAACAGATTTAGGAGGGTAGTTATAATGCGAGACAACTACAACATTTCACCAATAAACTCAATACAAAACAAGTTTCTTGTTCAGAACTAGATGTGTGGTACAAGTAATAAGCTATTAAACTTTTGTTTATTATAAACTTAGTACCTGTGAGTTCAATATGTTCAAGGAATTTTAAGATTGTGTTTACACACTAGTATTTTAGTGAAGTGTATGTGTGTGTGACGAGGTTAGTCGGCATCATGTAGTGATGCGTAGTGTGCATAATGTAGTGTAAGAAGTGTGCGTAGTGTGGTGAGTGTGTTGCAAATTGTGGAGTCAAATATTAATTTTAAGAATGCTTTCTGTTGCATGGTAACCAAGCGCATTTAAATTATTTTACAAGGTTTTTTTTTAAAGTTGTTCGGTTCATATTATAGATTTGATTCAGGTCATTAAAGTATCTATACAAAAAGGGACAGGTATATGGCGATTGACGTTGCGCAAAAGCTGACTTGAAAGAGGGCACAAACGTTCGAATTCTTCTTTTATGTTGTGGAAGTTGGGAGGGGAGTTAATATTTTTGTGATGGCGAAGAACCGAGTGCATTATAAACAATTGTCTAATAGTAAGTAAGTCAGCTTCGTCATATAACTTATCATTAGGGTATTGCCTGAATTCGCGTAGCATAACTTTAATAACTGCTCTTTGAGATCTTTCTAGCTCTAGTAGATGCGTTACAGCAGCTCCTCCCCATACGGGTATGCAATAAGTTAGCAGCGATTGAACCAAAGCACGATACACGTCAACAACAAGCTTAGAGTCAGCTGATTCCCTTA
The DNA here is from genome assembly GCA_948477245.1 of Thumatha senex. NCBI lineage: Eukaryota > Metazoa > Arthropoda > Insecta > Lepidoptera > Erebidae > Thumatha > Thumatha senex. The sequence continues at coordinate 8,511,742 of OX419726.1, read as the reverse complement.
GGTTTTTGAATACATGTAGCAGTTTACGGACACGTTTGCTAAGTGCTGCAATATAAGGTTGCCAATTTAGGTTTTTATCCATAGTAATGCCTAAGTATTTGTGGGTTTCTACTTGAATAAGGTTGGGGCAGTGGCAAGTTGTGTCCAAATTTCCGTATTTGCTACAATCGAGTGTATGAACTTTAACACTGAAATCGGCGACTGGTGCCGTAGCTTCGGAAATTCTGAAACAAATATATTTTGTTTTCGGTACATTAATTGTTAGAAGATTTTCATCAAGTCATTTCATAATTCTTGTCAGTCCAAGTTCTGCCGACTCCTTAACTTGCAACCATGATTCACCCCGAACAACAAGAGCTGTATCGTCGGCAAAAGCTATTGTACTACCGTTGTTTATTTTGAGTTTGCATAAACTATTGATATACACTAAGAAAAGCGTAGGACCAAGGGTACTTCCCTGCGGTATACCATAGGTAACAGGTAGGCTTGAGCTTAATACATTATTTATTTTTACGATTTGGTTTCTGTTGGACAAGTAATCACGGAACCATTCAAGTGTCTTTCCACGAATCCCTAGATCGTCCAGTTTAAGCAGAAGTAGTGGAATGGACACTGTATCGAATGCCTTTTCAGGTTTATAAACACAGCCAAGCATCTCTATACTCGGTCTAAGGCCTTTGTGACTGTTCTAGAAATATTGACAACAGCATCCTCCGTGTTTCTACCCAAGCGGAAACCATATTGGTTATCCGCTAATAGTTGTTTCGTTTCCAAGTAGTTAGTAAGGCGGGTGTTAATAACCTTTTCAAGGATCTTACTAATCGTGCTTAAAAGAGAAATCGGTCGATAGTTAGACACTACATCCTCATTTCCTCCCTTATGTATAGGAACCACTACTGCTTTTTTAAATATAGCTGGAAAAATTGCGGATGAAAGGAATTGAGGTTGCAGAGGTGGGCTATCAATGTGTATAGAGAAGCATGGGAGTTTTTGAGAATAGTGCCTAGTAATGCAATCAATTCCTGGTGCACTATGTGATCTAAAGTTGAGAATAACTTTATCTATTTCTACGGAGTCAGTTGGGCACAAGTACCAAGAATCTAAAATTCCGGATAAGGAGCTATTTTTTAATAACTGGGCCTCATTGGTGTTTAATTTTGACATGATGTCTGTTGCGAGTTTTTTACCTATTGATGTGAAGAAAGTTTTAACATTACCAAGAGATTGCTCTGGGGATGCAGAAAGATTCAATAAAGCAGTGGATTGCAAGGGTTTGGTTTTAATGTTACACAATTCCTTAACGGTATCCCACGTTCCTTTATTTTACACCGAAGTTATTTCTGTAGTAGTTAATCTTCAGGGTTTTAGCAGTCTGGTTACATATATTTCGATATTTTATATTTGATTATTTTATAATCGTATCATTGGGATTCCTTTTTGCTAGTTGGTGTAAACGATTCCTCTTTTAAAAGCACTCTACAATACCTGTTGTTATCCACGGCTTAATAGGTCTTTTTCTTTTGGTGAAGGTTCTTCTATTAATAATTGTGCGGCTTGGTTTGGTTTATTAGCTGCTAAGTAAGGATTCCAATCATACGTTTTGATGGCAGTATGTAGGCATTCATAGTTGATTTTGGTTCTAGTCAAGAAGTCATAGTAGAGCTTTGTTTAGTGGAGGTGAAAATCGTCAGAAGGAGTGGATAGTGGTCTGTTATATCAGTCAAGAGCACATAACTTTTAAATTGCTCTACCAGTTTGCACATAAAGTGATCTGAACAGGCAATCCCGTGCGTAGGAATGTCGATAGCATTTTGCAAACCATGAGAGCCCGCAATTTCGAGATAATCTCTTACATAGGAGTCATTGGTATCTAATGTGTTAATATTAATGTCACCAGTAATAACAATATTTCGAGATCTGGTTGCAGCTAAGATTGTATCTAACGAGTCCAGAAAATTACCTGGGTCTTGGAAACACCAAGGACGATAAATACCGAACACAGTAAGATTGCCTATTTTAGCGGTAAGGCAATTTGCTTCATTTTGTTCGATTTCCTGGACAGTAGCTGAAATAGAATCCTCTATGTACATTATAACACCATCATTTTTAATTAAACTTCTTTTACTTAAGTGTAGTGAGTACCTATACCCATCAAATATAGGAGGAGTGGAGTTTATATCGCACCAACGTTCAGATAGAACCATAATGTGTATACGAGTTTTTAGCCTTGTGAGATATATCCGAAAACTGTGCAAATTCTTGTTAACACTTCTTATGTTCATAGAAACAGTGTTAAGTTTGCTTTTCTTTTTTGTCACAAAGCTATCCACATCAACTGCAAGATTATTAAGGTCTTCTATAAACGTGAGGGCGAGTAGTCTTTGTCAATTTCCTCTAATAGCTCCGGACTTTTCATTATTGAGTCTTATTAAAATAAAAATCAATAAAATAAAAAAATATCCATCACGCCTTATCCCCGAAGGGGTGGCAGAGGCATATTATATGCCCACTTTTCACCGTGTGGATTCCTGTCCCACGTAATAGGTGGTAAGCCCATTGCCGTGTTGAAATGTTAAAATTAAATGATCCACTAAAAGAAATGATCCACGAAAAGGTTTAAGACTTAGAAATAAAGCTGCGCGCTTATCTGTGCTGGGGTTTGAATTGCAATATTTAATAAGTAGAAAACATGTTGTAAATTTTGTGTAGGCGCTGGTGAACAATAGTGGTTCTTGTTTTGTGATCGTGTAATCGATTTGTAGAATAGTGTTTGTAGTTTCGTGTAAGTAAACAATATAGAAAATAATAATTATGAATCTTATAACTTTAAAATAATGTAAAATAACTAGCGCATTACACCCTTTAAAAATAACCAGACATCTGACTAGTCATTTACTTCTTAGAAATTGAAGTTGAGCTTCGTTTTTAAACTATATATATGGTTCACCTTGTTTTTTCCGTAAGTATACTAATCCGTTTGAGGTCCAACAGTAGTCATACCCCATTACCTTTCGGAATTCCCTGGCAAGAAAATACAGACGTGACGAATGCAGAATAAGATGTTCGGAGAGGTATATCTCCGTTTTAGGTCTATCCAAGTCCACTATATGCATAGTATTCAGTTGCTCAGTCTTGAATCGAAGCGAATTCAGTTTATGTGTTTTGCTGCCTTTTAAAAAGGTTGAAGTGAACTCCGCTACAATCGTCGCATGACTTTGTTCGGGCCTGGGCCTGGGCCTGGGCCTGGGCATACGATAAACGTCACGCATCTCGTAGTCTACCATTTTTACTCCACGGCTGGTGGTTAATTTTTTTACCATATCGTATAGTTTTTCCTTTGTATCAGCCTTATGTTTTGGTATATTTCGTATTTGGACACTGGTTTTACGTGCCGCCTGCCTCTCTAGAGTTTCGCATTTCTCTGTTCTGTTCTGTGAAATGTGTTTACATACTTGGTACTCACAGGTGACGCACCCGTCAGCGTAGCAATTAAAGAGTAGCTCGGAATTCTGTTGCTGTCTTCTTCTGCCAGTCCTTGCACCTGCTCGTGCGTTATGATCGTCTAGTACCTTATGATTTCACGTGATTTTATAAAAGCAGATTAAAATTTTAAAATACAACAAAAATTCCAGACAAGTTCACACGTCTAAACGCTTCCGCGGTCCGGTGGAAAGCAGGAGCTATGGCATAAAGATTATAAGTCAAACATATAGAATACCATAATGTTAAAGAGTACATATTTTTAAATCTAAGTTTAAATTAAAAATATCGACAGTCACTATACTGATATTCAATATGTCAACACTTGTATAAAGAATATAAAAATAAAAATACAAGAAAAAGGATGTAGATAAAAACGAGCGATTCAGTTCTGGCGCATAACCAGCCGCTGCCGCGGCACGCTCGCTTAGCTCGCTCGGCTCGCGCGTTGTGGTCACAAGTGACCTAACACTCCACCTCGCTTCGCTCGTCGTCGTACCTATTTACAACTTTGCTCAAGACTAGTCCAAAAAATAATAATACTTTTAAAATATCATTTCATATGTTACAGTTTACAAACTTGGCTACTAGTGAGATGATTATTTACAATGGTGTCTTATCATTTCTTTAATATTCTTAGTCAAATTTATTATTTATTTATGATTTAAACGGTTATGCATACCTCCATTATGCGTTTTGTGTTTTATGATAAATTATCTTTAGGCGTATGACAATTATACCCTTAACATGTATGCGTATTAAAATTATGATAAAAAAAAATTAGAGTAAGTTATAGTTAATAATCTATCGTCACGTAAACGTCAACCGTTCCTCTCTCATTCCTTGGACGTGTCCTTAATGCTGACCCTTTCATTACACCAGAATAAAAAGTGAAGATTCACCTAACCGTATTTATAACTACTAGTTCCAAGGCTCCTACCTAATTTGTAAATTTAGGTTTTTTAGTGAGTCTGTCACTAACATTTTTTTATTTTGTTTAAATGTAGGTTTTTTAGTGAGTCTGTCACTAACATTTAGTTGTGAGTTTCCTGCAGAAATGAAGAGGAAGTGAGATTTGTCACTGTAAAGGCTTATGCCTGTAACCCCATTGACTACTACTCGTCAATTTTACGTTACAAATATGATTGGAAATAGGTACAGTCTAAGTCAAACATCTTGGTCCCTCTGAAGTTGGAGCCGCGCTCGGTTCGCGCACGTACAGTTACGTAGACAATGCTTACGAATTTATCCTTACTACATATTATAAAACAAAGTCGTTTTTCGCTGTCTGTCCTTATGGATACTTAGATCTTTAAAACTACGCAACGAATTTCGATTCAGTATTTTTAATAGTTAGAGTGATTTATAGGGAAGGTTTATATGTATAATTTGTTACTTTTTTGGATACATTAACTTAATTATAACAATATATGTTGGCAGCGTCGGAAAAAATAAGCTGTCTGGTAGCTTTTACCAAAAACGCTGCCTAAAACATTTGAGATATAACAAAATAATGTAATAATATAATAATTATAATAATATAATAAGTCTCTCACAGTCCCACGTCCGTGCGAAACAACTCAGCCACGTGAGAGGCGGACACCTGAAATAAAGTATCTATACAGGTGACCAAAAAGGGCTATGGCAAACCCCCAACATGATGGAGAGACAAAGAAGAAATATACGTATAGGGTCGCTGCCCGAGGGTGATCGTCGGGGCACACTTGGAGCTGACGCTGAGTGTGACAGCATGCGGACCGTCAGTGGCTCTTTGCTGAACAGGCGGGCGGGAGTCGGGGATGCCGAAAATGTCACAGCCGAACATCGGGGTAGGGAGGGAGTGGATGACGCTTTGCAGAGTAGGGCCTCGCCCACGGAAAGCTCTGCCGGCTCAACTACAACGACCACAGAAACGCACATCAATGACGATAGAAGACGCCAGTGGTCAAACGACGAGATGGAGGAACTTATGTTCTGCTTCTTCAAAGCACAATATGAGGGGCCCGGTTATATCAGACGATTAAACAATTTTAACAACAGGGGAAATATGGATATCCTTATTCCTGTAGGTCACAGGACGGGATATCCATTAAACCAACTTTAAAGTTGAGTAAAGAAACTAGAATCATAATATAATAATATTTTCGTTTTGATGCAGTTCGTCTCTGAATTCAGAGAAAAAGTCAATTTTTATGCCCTCCTCAGGTTCCTTTTTTATGAATTGCAAGACGTTATACACCATTTTTCTCGATTGCCGACGTAAAACGTTATTGCGTTTTGGCATATTTAATAATCTTATCAAAGAAAACAAAAACAAATACTAAACAAAATCTTAAAAAAAGCTAAATATTAAAAGTAAATAAACCAATTGAAACTAAAAACAATAACAGTCAACAAACACGGAATGTAAATAATAATTTAATAAATTTTAAAAACATTAATTATTCAATCTATTCCCGACTGTATTCTAGGAACGAATGAGCAGGATAACAAGCTACGTTTAATTCAACTTTCTTCGCGCTCGCTCTTATGGCGCGATGACACCCCCGTATTCTCGGCGTTCGGAAACGTTCGTGTGATTACGTAGCACGAGCTTCCTCCCGCTCCCCGCGTCCATTCCCTACGACACCTAATATTGCGTTCTGCGCAGAACGCAATATATATATATATATATATATATATATATATAATATAGGGACCAAGATGTTTGAATTCACCTATATCAAACTTATTACAATATACAATATATTTATTTAAAGATCTGTTTTTGGTTTATGAGAACTGCTACCAGTGCAGCAGTGACGTGAACTCTCTCTTAACACAAGTGTTTGTAGCTTTACAAAAGCATTTTTTGGGATTAAAGGCCATTTTGGTTGTTAGTATTCTTATTCTTTTTATAATGGGCCGACTATAGTCATTTTAAACTTATTATGTAGATTGTGTTATTTCATGTTAGATCGATAACTAAATATTCTTTCCATTGTTACAGGAAAAGACCGAGGCGTACTTTTTAGCAATATTTTGTGTAGAAGCCTCGTTAAAAATTTTAGCATTAGGTTTTGTTTGCCACAGGGGATCGTATCTTAGAAATATTTGGAACATTATGGATTTTTTCGTTGTAGTAACTGGGTAAGTCATTTTTATACATCTTAGATCTTTACACATTTTAAATTTAATTAAATACTAAATTTTAGATTTAATTGTATTATTGAAATTTTATTTATCAAACATCTCTGCTGCATATCCGTATAACATTGAAATTTTGAAATGCGTGACGAACTAGTGTCCTCGTATCTATTTCTCATAAATTATATATTGCAAAATTATGTTCTCAAGGCTGCTACGAAAAATATGTAATCATCATTGGACTGCATAATTGGTTGAACTTAAAAACCATAGGACTCTAGGCTACGTCAAACATAGAGGTTGACTTTATTGAATATTCAATAACAAAAACTAGGTCGATGACGATATTCGCCGAATACAACGTGGACGTTGACCTGCGGATGCTGCGCTCGTTCAGAGTGCTCCGACCGCTCAAGCTCGTCTCGCGGATACCAAGTAATTCACAGTAATTGGCGAAAAGTTCACATAATATCTCTACCTTATTTGTTATAGAACGTTACTCGCTAGATGTTTTCGAATTTTGAATTTGGACCTTTTTGAACGTAGATCTACAGCTAGTTGTGACAAGTATAGTTTTTACCTCATATAATTAGTAAACAAATGCGTAGCATTGTATACTCGACATGTTTATTGACATACTTAACATAGATTAGAAAATGTGTGAATTTTAATTAATATATGACTTATTTAAAATGTTTAATGTTTTAAAGCTACGTGTTGCATAATAGTAAACATTTGTTATACATTTTGTGTATTGTGTAGGTTTATATGAAATATAAATTGCTAATACGTAAGAAACTAGATAAAGAAATGGTATTAGGTGTAAATAAATATGGTGTATTTAGATTAAAATATTTAAATTAACATGATTTCTTAGAACATGATACTAACATATTAGATACACGATATTTAGATTGTAGTGTTTTATATAATAACTTTAAAGACTGTGCTAGTGCGCCTTCAATTATTAATCAATATTTGAGCTCTTAATTAATACTTTAATATATAATAATTTTACTGCAATAAATTTCAATAAATTATTAAAAGTTGAAACAAAAACTCAGTCCAAATTATGTTTTATTTTATTTTAATATTTTTGAAGTCTAAAGCACAGTCTTCAGTAGAGATTTTATTCAGTTAGTTGCTAGTTCAGGCTATAGTATCGTGTGATATGTGTTTGGCAGTATCATCACGCAGCTGCCGATCGCGCCACACGACGTCGACTTCAGGACCTTGCGTGCCATTAGGGTGCTGAGGCCCCTTAAATTAGTATCGGGCGTTCCTAGTGAGTTCTAGAACATTCATAGATTAGTTTAACGTAATGTAGTATCACTAGTAAAACTGATGCATAATTTTTAGAACCTACTAAAAATACTGGCCATTTGAAGATCTAAAAATAGTCAATTATGGAGCTACTTATATACCTACTCGTATTTATTCTAGACAGCAATGTAGTGAAAAAATGTCGCGTTTTGTTTACTGCAAATGCTTGAAATTGAAATTATGCAACAGTATTTCATAATTATTATGCACGGGAATTCATTAATTTTGAACTTGTTTTACCGTATTAAAAATATTTATTGACTTCACCTATGGATATATAACATTAGTCAATAAACGTCACTTGTGACGTCTTTAGTTTTTCATATTATTACATTAAAATTTCTTAATAATAATTTATATTTCGAACATGACTTACATCCTCTAAAAAATCATTTTAACCAATATTTTAAAATTTGCCCTGTAATTTCTAAACCAATTTTCCCTATTTATATCTGCCTTTTTTGTAAAGTATATAAATACTCATAATAAATTGATAAACATAACAAACCGTTGCCCCTGTAAGGCAAAGGTCATTAATTCAATTCCCGTTCCGAACAAAGTTATCTTTTTCACTATAAATAAATTTATATGTAAAAACAAGCATACTAATTCCTCTAAAAAATACTTCAGGTAATTGTGTTTAGTTCGAAAAGTTATTTGGAAATAACATGGATACTTTAATTTGTAAAATAATACTGTGTGCTTATCATTGTAATGTAGATTTACAAAATTTTCTACTTTTAAGTAAATGTTTTTATTTTAATCTCTGATAATTAGGGTTATTACATTATTTGAAATTAAAAATACTATATCATTTTGTATATTTACTGTCACGTTTATATCAACTGTACCATTTTGAGTTTAGAAATTCCAGGGCAACAATTTGTTTGAGCATACTATGAAGTAAATAAAAATTATCATTCTTAGGTCTGCAAGTCGTATTGAAGTCTATTATAAAGGCTATGGCGCCGTTACTGCAGATCGGCCTCTTGGTGCTTTTTGCCATAGTCATCTTCGCTATTATTGGTCTCGAGTTTTATTCGGGAGCATTGCATAAGACTTGTTATAATTTAGAAGATATTAGTAAGTATTCTTTATTGTGTTTCCACTTTAGTCTCTTATTATCACTTCAACCGCAGTATTCCAATCATAAGACAATCTCAGTTTACAGAAAACAATAGCAACATTTACAGATTATCTTGTTATTTTCTTTAAATATAAAGGACTATAATTAAAAACTACAACAGTTTTGCAAGAGCGCTGATTTCATAAACTTTTCTAATATAGGTGAAACATTAAACGAGGGTGATAATCCAACACCGTGCAACGCAGACAACATAACATTAGCACCATACGGTGCGAACGTGTGCGAATATGAGAAAAGCACGTGCTTAGAAAAATGGGAGGGGCCAAATCGGGGCATCACTTCATTTGATAATATTGGCTTCGCTATGCTCACCGTTTTCCAGTGTATTACCATGGAGGGCTGGACCGCCATTCTGTATTGGGTAAGACTATTTTTTTCGTGTCGTAATACCTATTTCTTAGTATTAACCGTTTTGCGTTATAAAGGTTCATAGTTCGTTAAGTCAATATCACACCCTCTATTACATATGACCAAGTATTATATATCTTTTGAAGTGAGGATATCCAATCAACCCCGTCCAATCAATACACCCATTTGTTGAAAACATAATTATATACGCGTATAACTCAAATCGAGCCCACCTAAAAATCTGTAACTAAAATTGCCTTCTTGGATCGGGAACAAGGTATATCCTGAGGATGCCGGGTATACAATGTCTGAACTAACAAGAATCCGTTATTTCCAGAATCTATCCGAATGCTGTCATTAATAATGACATGTTATTATCATATGTTCTTTTCGCTTTATAATAACATCATAACAACCATCACATTGTCAATGTCCCTAATGTTATTCTTTGTTGGTTTTGTCTAGTATATTGGAAATTATTTTTATAATCCTTCACGTTCATAAAGTCCGTATCAAATTTCATTTTATCATTAAGTATAATTTTTGTTACAGACGAATGATGCATTAGGTAGTGCGTTCAATTGGATATACTTTGTGCCTCTAATAGTATTGGGTTCATTCTTCATGCTCAACTTAGTTCTCGGTGTCCTTAGCGGGTAAGCCAACTGCACTTAAAACATGTTGTTTACTTTCTACTATTATTTTATCCATTGTATTATTCAGAGAATTCTCTAATGAAAGAGGGCGAGTTGAAAGAAGAGCTCAGTTTGTCAAAGAAAGGGCACTACAAATATTCAATGCGGATTTCAACGCATACCTAAATTGGATTACTGAAGCAGGTCTTATATTTGACAGCGTGTTTAAAGGCTATGATTAAATATTAAGCTAGAAATTGGGTAGTTTTAGATGGATAAAAGCCAAAATAAACTAAAGTAAAAATACCTATATTGAATGAATTTAAGAAGATCTGCCTGTGCCACAATTGCTCATTGTTAAATTAGAACAATTTTAATAATTAGTAACTTATCAAGAGTGCTAGATAAAAATCCGTAGCAATGATTGTATGCTAAGGCTAAGACATTAGATTACCTTTTTAAATCAAACTTATTTAAGAAAAATCTTCTAACACTTCATTAAATCCTTTTCCAGAATACTACCATAAATTCTTAAAATGTTATATCACTACTTTTATTCTTCATTTCACACTCTAAAAAGCAAAGCTAAAATGTATGATACCTCAGTATTAGCTAGATTAGTCTATCACATATGTCATTGTATTTGCAGTGAATTCGCTAAAGAAAGAGAAAAGGTAGAAAATAGACAAGAATTTCTTAAGTTAAGAAGACAAGCACAACTAGAAAAGGAACTTAACGGTTACGTTGAGTGGATATGTAAAGCTGGTATGTTCTTATGGAATACTTGACTAATAAACGTCAGTTATAAACTGCTAATATTATTTATTTACTTACAGAGGAAGTAATTTTAGCAGAAGAAAGAACAACAGAAGAAGTAAAAACACACATAATTGAAGGTAATCTATTCTTCTAATACTTAAATTATGAAAGTGTGTTTTTTATTTATCACGTTGCAGAAAATATTTAATTCAATATGTATTGTTTTACGTTTGGGAAACAAAATAGGCTAATTTTACCCTTTTTACCCCCACGGGAAACACATTTGTAGAATAGAAATGACGCAGATGGAACCGAAAATGCTCTCCAGTAACAACATTATTAACCCACTGATAACGATATTCTTTACAAATCATTAGTAACTAATAAATCCTTATTATTGCCTGTAGTTTGTAAATCTGAGTATCCATATGTAAGATAATTTTAAAGATATTTGTATCACCACAGCACGAAGAAGAGCAGCGTCCAAAAAGAAGTTAAAAAATCTTGGTAAAAGTAAAAGCACGGACACAGAAGAAGAAGAACAAGATGAAGACTGTGGTGATGACGGTCAGTACAAACATACTGCATATTTTTTACCCCTTATCCCACGGTGTGGTGTGGTGTGTTTAAATTCGAATAAAAAAAAATACTATCAATATCACTTGGTTGTCATTCCTTGAACTGGAATATATTTTAGAAGCATGTTTTTATGATAATTTGGTTCTAAGAAACTTAATTGGCTGTATTTTAGCGTTAGTTAGTTATAAAAACAAAAAATAAATTAGTCTTCTTCAGTATCTTTATTATATTGTATTTACCTAAATAAAGTTGAAATTCATACAAATCAATTATAAGACTCATGAATGTTGCATGATAATTCTTTTTCATCGTCATTCATTACCATTGCGTATATTTCTATGTTGGTTGTTTACAGTTCCAAAGAAAAAGCAAGGTATGGGATCAAACGTGATGCTGGTAGAATATTCCTTTTCATCTTCTACAGTAGTCTAAATAGACTAGAAATAGTCCTAGGAATAGATTTAGCAATAGTTGCTCCTTAACTAAAACCATATCATATCTATACGGGTGCGGAAAATCTGAGCTCTTAATACTAGAATTAAATTATAAAATCAACTTGAAATGGTGCAGATTTATCTAAACCTGTTATTCCTTGCTAATTTCCCTTTAAACACCCTTACCCAAATCCTATGCTTGAATATATAAAGTTACCATAAAACGTGATGTTATGTTTCTCTGGGGACGTTTGACCGCTATCCCAGAAGAGGGTAGTTGGTGATTTATTAGAGTCAACTATCAGATTATGACTACGATCAAATTTCATTGCCATTCCAAACCACTTATCAAAAATAACATGCTTAGTATAGTACAAACCTTAATATGCATAAACTTGATCGCTAATTTTAAATATGTTTACGCTAGTATAAAGAAAAATATAGCTGAATGTTTAACTCACCCTTTAGTTTCTCCTTTGAACTTGCCTTGCAACATAATTTGATCCTCAATAACATTATTAGTTGTAACAATATAAAATTCGTAACATAACTATTTAGGATATTACTCCATTACTGTACCTATGTATTGTATTAATATTAAACATTGGAAGTCGAACAGTAAAACATTATTTGACAATATTAGTAATGAATCTTATATCTCTACAGGTTTTCTAAAAAGCAAATCGCGTTCAGCTGGGAAGTGTGCGGATTTCTGGAGAGCTGAAAAGAGGCTAAGGTTTTGGATTAGGCACACGGTGAAAACGCAATGGTTCTACTGGTTTGTTATAGTTCTGGTGCTCTTCAACACAATTTGCGTTGCAGTGGAGCATTATCATCAGCCACCATGGTTGACTTCATTTTTATGTAAGTAACAAAAAATCTTTTTTATTTTATTTATTTATTAGAACAGCTTACAAAGTACCTATACATCATCACATTATTTATCTCTTAAACCTAAGTTACATTTGTTTGGCGCTACCTCAATTACAAGCTGCTACTGTATGTACTGGGAAGCAATTTCTAATAACTAGAAAAATAAACTATTCTACTCAAAAAAAAACAGTTTTACCAAAACAGTACTATAAATAAATTACAAGAGGAGTGACTAGGAGTTCCGGGATCGGTTTAGGATACGGAATTTAAAAATTATAATATTTTTACCTAAGATATCCATGTCTTATTTAACTACACTCACATATGTCAAATATTTGTATAAATGTACAAAAAACAAATAAAACAAAAATTACTTACAAAATAAAAAGTACATCAACACATGCCTAATTTTAAAATTAATCAGCGGACTTTTGTACTAATTTTGCATTTACGAATAAGTATCCACTCAAACGAATGTGGCTAGTGACTGAATATTCTTCTCATGTCAAACTTTTGTTACAGATTACGCAGAATTTGTATTCTTGGGGTTATTTATGATGGAAATGTGGGTAAAAATGTACGCGTTAGGACCGAGAATCTACTTTGAGTCTTCTTTCAACCGCTTCGACTGTGTCGTGATCTCTGGTTCAATCTTCGAGGTGGTTTGGTCCGAGGTTAAAGGCGGGTCATTTGGTCTATCTGTTTTGAGAGCTTTAAGACTGCTACGAATATTCAAGGTACTTATATTTCATTTTATAACAATATTTCCTTTTTACTTACATAAAATAAAGTTGTGTTAGTTTCACCATTTATGACTCAAGAATGGGATAGCTGAATTTTATGATGGAATGGTCTCTACCCCGGATAACAGTATAAAAAATAGAAAAAAACATGTACAAAAAATAAAATTCAAGTCCTACATTTTCTAAGTAACCAAATTCTAAGACAGTGCAAAGCATATTAACAGCAATAAACAGTTTAATGAAATGAAATCTTTATTCATGTAGATTACAAAGTAACACTTATGATTCAACTAACTTATGAAGTCAAGATTATGGCTTTTTCATTTACTGCTAAATTCGCAAAGCAATAGGTAGAGCCTGAGAAAGAACCAGGCAATAAAATGCATGGCCACTCTTTTCTAACCACCAGTAATTACATTAGTTTGGTCACATGATATTTAACCAAATTCTATAATAATGAGTTTATACAAAAGAAACGAAAAATCTAAAACATAATCAAATCAAAATAAGAGTGATTCCATGTTTGAATGTATATTGTATGAATGTATTTTATGTTTCACTAATAAGATATTTGCAAATATACACCATGATGCAACCATTAAAAGTTTAAGCTTATAAAGGCTCATTAACCATATTTCATGGAAATACTGAGTACTAACCTGATTACTATTTACGCTTACCTAAAATAACGAATTAATATGATTTTCAGGTCACAAAATATTGGGCATCGCTTCGGAACCTGGTGATATCCCTCCTGAATTCTATGAGATCTATTATCTCACTTCTGTTTCTTCTCTTCTTGTTTATTCTCATCTTTGCACTCCTCGGCATGCAGCTCTTCGGGGGACAGTTCAACTTCGAGGAAGGCACTCCACCCACTAATTTCAACACCTTTCCAATCGCGTTGCTTACTGTCTTCCAGGTAATGTTATGTTATGATCCATGTATTATTTATGCTCTTTATTATATTTATTTTTATTTATCTATCACGCCTTATCCCCTTAGTGGTGGCAGAGGCATACATATTATATCATTTATTATTATAGCAATTTTTATACATATTTCTAAATCATAAATTATGTAAATACTAATAAAAGCTAAAACCTATTGTTTACGGTTACACAAACGTAAATTTCATTCATGCTCATTATTAACCAACATAACATGTCATTCCAGATCCTAACAGGTGAAGATTGGAATGAAGTGATGTATGATGGCATCCAGTCACAAGGAGGAATCCAAAGAGGAATGATTTATTCTCTCTACTTTGTCATCCTTGTGTTGTTTGGAAACTACACACTGCTGAACGTGTTCCTTGCCATCGCTGTCGACAACTTAGCTAACGCTCAGGTATGTGATATTGGCATAAGACTGTCAAAATAAATAAATAATAAAAAAATAAATATCGTTGGGACAACTCACACAACGCCATCTGATTCCAAACTAAGCAGACCTTGTACTATGGTAACCAGATAACTGATAAACATACTTAAATATTTCTAAATACATACATATTATAGATAAATAACACCCAGACACAGAATAAACCATCGTGCTCATCACACAATGTTTTATCCTGGGTGAGAATCTAACCCACGACCTCTTGCATAGCAGTCGGATACACTACCACCGCGTCACAGAGGCAGTCGTTACTTGATCTTGTAAAATCTATATTTTATCTTTCCACTGTATATATTTTCCACATATAATTATTTTGATGACAAGATCATCTAACGCAAAAGATTATTGTTGTTTATATAGAGATGAATGATTGGCATAAATTTTATGCCACTTTTCGAGTAAATGTTACATTTCTTTATTCACAGGAATTGACAGCAGCGGAAGAGGAAGCAGTTGAAGAAGATAAAGAAAAACAGCACCAAGTAAGTCAACAAGCTTATAATTTGTAAATTCTTATACTAGATTCATCCTCTAAGGCTTTGGAGTTTAGTTGATAGTATCAGTTTTAAGATCATAGCATGTTCAACCACTCTTCCACTAACATTTTCTTATGAGCGGTTGTATGGATCGACCATTTTATTATTGATTGCAATGCAAAAATGAATTTCATAAATTGTTCCGAATAATTAGGAAATGGAGAAAGAGATGGAAGCATTACACGCGGTGGACGGCTCTCCACCGCGGGTAGACTTAAAACCCTCTTCACCATCGAGTAGGAAGGTAAAATAAGCACGACATTGGCAAAGCTACGCTAGAAATGTATTGATGTAACTTATAATATTGTTGATATTGTCAAGTACCTACTTAAGCTGTTTCATCATCATAATACTAACTCTGCTTGCTCTTATATACTAACATATTTAATGTTTTTTATATTTACTTCTTACTTATTACACCGTATCAACAATATTAAAAGTTTTGCTATAGAAGGGTCGTTGTGGCTTTTGTGGGCTAATGTCATGATAGGTGTAATTTTATACTAAATATTGTGTTACGTCTAGATAGCTAATGGTTTTAGCTAATGATTATCAATATGAAGGTTTTAAGTTTAACTAGGTGGTTATTTGATTCATCTAAAGTTCATTCGTTGCTCATTATTTTTCGTTATACATTTTCATTCCAATATGTGTTTCCTAAATAACGTCTATCTGTATGCAGATTACTTTATCCTGTTCTAGTACATTTACAAGCATGTTCTTAAAAATATATTTATCAGCTTATACCAGTATTTTACCTGACTCCCAAATGTAATTAAATTGTACCTGTGTAGAATTGCTCAACTTTATGTTTATGTACAAACCTTTTCTCCAAAAGTTCGTTTCTTTTAAAAACACAAATATTTTGTCAACACAGACGTTTTCACAGCAGCATATCCAGCTAGACATAAAATTATTAAACTTTGCCTGAATTAGTTGGTAGACACAGTACGATTTAAAAAAAGAGGTTTATGTTAATCTAAATGCAAACGCTTACAGAAAAAGAAAGAAGATGCCAAAAAAGAAGAGGATGAAGAGATACCTGATGGACCAAAACCAATGCTGCCATATTCGTCCATGTTTATTTTATCACCTACTAATCCGTAAGTTATTGTTGTAAGTTAATGTTATTTTGGGTTTGAAACATGTTTAGTGCTGAATTATAAAATAAATGTTTAATGTTTCAGAATTAGGCGAGGCGCACACTGGGTTGTAAATTTAAGATATTTTGATTTTTTTATCATGGTAGTTATATGTATGAGTTCTGCGGCTTTAGCAGCCGAAGACCCTGTAGTCGAAGAGAGTGATAGGTATGTATTGTCTTTTGAATTACCATATTATTTGTCGCTTTTAAACTATTACCATTGATTCAAAGTTAATCGCTATTGATGCATTGGGTACTAAGATTTCTAAAAGTGTTATACCTGTTTAAATAATTATTCAATTAGCTTATAATACAGTAGGTACTTGTAATTTGATCTCTTGTGGGCGTGTTTTTACAGGAACAAAATCCTGAACTACTTCGACTACGCGTTCACCGGCGTGTTTACCGTGGAGATGTTGCTGAAGATAGTCGATCTCGGCATCCTGTTCCATCCGGGCGCGTACCTCCGTGACCTATGGAACATCATGGATGCCGCGGTTGTCATCTGCGCCCTGGTCAGCTTTGGATTTGAAATCGGGTATGTGAAATAGATTTTATAATAATTAAATCACTTAGCGATTGCCAAAGTTCAACGATTTTAGCTCACATTCTAAAGTGAATCTAAGTTCCATCTAACTTCTCAACTACGCCTTCTGGTTCACTTTTTTTAAATTATCGATTATCTCTATTTTTTCTTTTCATTTATTGCTAATTTGTAATTAAATTAAAATATCGATTATGAGAATCAACCCATACATCATACAGTTTAAGTATAAAGGGAGATGTTGAAGACACTAAGTTCAGTTTAGTTATTGTAAGTCAATAGCAGCAGATTACAGGTCATTTTGACTCAGACTTCAGTTGATTAATGGTGAGGATATAACAAGTATATAAGTAGTTAACTAAACTTAAAAAACTTTCAATATTAATTATTGAATGCTGTCGCCAAATTTGATTGAAATCTTAAGGGATTTAAATCAAATTAATGACATGCTGGCATTTATTTTTCCTTTTTCGCCTCAATCAAAAATAAATGAATACGTAAACCAAGTATAATGAAAGTTGGTTGAGAAATGCGACCAGTAGACGAGAACACTTAGTTAAAGAAAATTTGCCATCGCCGAGTTAATAAATGTTCATACTTTAATAATTTGTTATATTTGTTACAGAGGCGTGAAAAAGGGGGCGGGACAGAACCTGTCCACAATTAAATCGTTAAGAGTGTTACGAGTGCTCAGACCGTTAAAAACTATAAAACGAGTTCCAAAGTTAAAAGCAGTGTTCGACTGTGTAGTGAACTCTTTGAAAAATGTCATTAACATTCTCATTGTGTACATATTGTTTCAATTCATATTTGCCGTAATAGCGGTTCAACTTTTTAATGGTAAATTTTTTTACTGCAACGATATCAGTAAGAATACTTATGAAGACTGCCAGTGAGTATATTTTTTAATTATTATTTTTTAAATAGCTTTGTTTGGAAAATGTTAGTTCGTCTTTTACAAGTTTTTTTTTTGCCAACGATCTATGGAACAAAGTTCAGAAATTTCTGTAGTTTCAATTATAGTTTGACAAAAAAGAGTGGAAAATGAGAATTCCACTGCTATTCATATAGCATCAATTGTAGCTATTCTACATTATTCAATAATTTAAGGGTCGTTTTGTTAACATTTTGTCATACAAGAATGTCAGTTCAGTTTCAAGATGTTCATGCCATAAATTGTTATTCGTTGGAGATTGCTGAATCTATACTAAGGAACTACTTAGGTTATTATCAATTATCAAATGTGCAGGTCTAAATTTGTTATGATAAACTTAATGATGATCTGCTAAGTGCTTTTTACGTTACAATAAAAGTTGAATACAATATGCGATACATGTTACGTATTATGACATGAACCACTCGTTAGGCCAAGTTAAAGGCCGTTTAGCTTGAAAATTTTCTACGTCAGGCCGCTACAGCCTGCGCTTGTCCACGTTATAAGCCTATATAGTTAACCCACAGTTAATATTTGGACAGGAAAAATTAAAATACAAAAACCTATTTTGTGTACACCATTAAGTGACCTCAATGACATCAAGCACAAAAAGTTCGTTTCATTTTTTGAATATGCCAGATAAGAAATTGCTGGACACTTTCTGAACCAGTAATGTACTTATCTCAAAGAAGGTTGAGTAGAAAATATTTGTTTATCATACCATGTATTTGAGAAAATGTATTTTATTACTTGTACAGAGGAATGTATTTCGAGTACGAGCCGCACAGCCTACTGCCGCGCGTTGTCCATCGAACGTGGACGACGCAATCCTTCCATTATGATAACGTTGCCGTGGCTATGCTTACGCTGTTTGCTGTGCAGACCGGAGAGGGATGGCCACAGTAAGTTCAACAATGATACTATACTTATCTCTATATACTTGCTATACTTATCTAACTGTTCACATTTGTTTTAATATAACTAAACCATTACATAACGCAATATTGCTTACTGTTTGAACCCTAATAAGATACATATTAATCAAAGTTTCTTTTTAATTTACGATGCTTATTAATGTTTAAATCACACGCGCAAAATACCAATTACTAATATGTACATGTAAAACATCTTAACTATATTTATTTTCATTCTAATTATACAAAAACTAATGTAATTACTGGAGATTAAAATAGAGTGGCCATGAGTTTTATTGCCAGGTTCTTCCTCAGGCTCTACTTATTGCTTTGCGAATCTGGCAATAAATGTAGAAGCAATAATCTTGACGTTCATAAGTGTTACTTTATAACCTAGATAAAGATATTTTCATTTTCATCCTTAGCATTAATTTCTTTTTTAGTATATTTCATAAATATGTATCTTTTTAATAGTATATTTTATATATAGGTATGTACCTACTTCATTAGTTATTTATATTTTCAGAGTTTTACAAAATTCAATGGCCGCTACGTACGAAGACAGGGGACCCATACAAAATTTTCGAATAGAAATGTCCATATTTTATATTGTTTACTTCGTGGTGTTTCCTTTCTTCTTCGTTAACATATTCGTAGCTCTGATTATTATCACATTTCAAGAGCAGGGCGAAGCTGAATTGCAAGATGGTGAAATTGATAAAAATCAGGTGATTTAAATTCAAGTATCTAAAATATGATATTTTTATGATATAGTTGATATTCGGATTTTAGAATAAAATGATAAATATTGAATGGTATCATAAATGTAGACGAAAAAGTTAAATTCAAATTTTCATCATCTCCCAAGAGAAATCGCTTAGTTACTACAAGTATAATAATTTAACATGCGCATCATCTCCCAAGAGAAATCGCTTAGTTACTACAAGTATAATAATTTAACATTATACCAGTTAACGTTTATATACTTACATACCTACTAATAAAAACCAAAAAATTATTATAACTTTGCATTTACAGAAATCATGTATAGACTTCACGATAGAAGCGCGACCTCTCGAGAGGTATATGCCAAGCAAAAGGACAAGTCTTAAGTACAAAGTGTGGAGAATAGTCGTCTCTACGCCCTTCGAGTACTTCATCATGACTCTAATCGTCCTCAACACATTATTGCTCATGATGAAGGTATGTATCATTGATATATCTGTGTTCTAGCATTAATATCTTTAAGTATCCCGTTGGTATATTATTTAACGTAAAGTATTTCAGAATCAATCATAATTATCTATGTATATAAGACAAAAACAAATATTTATCAAAAGTGATCATACAAATTACATAAACAGAAGACACACTATCAATGTATATAGTGATAATGTAGAAAATTATCACTTATTTGAGGTAGTTGCTAAAACATAGCCTTGCACTCAAGGCACTTAAACTTGCTGATCTAGTTAGTAAAAAGTCCTAGAACTCACTAAAGCTTTGCACTAACCTATAAAGAAAAAATTATATAAACTTTCTCTAGTCTCGTAAGATTTTTACAAAATGTGTAATTAGCTATATGTGCGTCTTATATTTGTTAGCATCTACTAGTCCCTACATTTTGTGAAAAGGATCGCTGCGAAACATCAAGTCTGAATAAATATAAACAGCCCATGTTTATCAATATACAATATAATTGTAATATTACAGTATAGTATAGTGTATTGTCTCAAAGATATTTCAGTACCACATCATACACAAACACACAGCATACAGACATGAAGGTATAACTACTCAATTGGCGTCAAAACACACTGCATCTGAATGCGCCGTATTGAAAATTGTCGAACCAACCTGTCAAGTGTACCATCAATCTTAATTTTCTTTTCTCCTGTATTCATCGAGTAATCCTCCATTACTCCTCGCTTGCTATTCATTTAGTATTTATGTATCGGTGTTTACTGCACGGTATACCTGTCCTTTCAGCACATTTATGGCACAGTTACACCAAACATTTTTATCGCTCATTCGTGCTTGTGAGTGCACAAAAGTCTCTGGGTACGGATAGGACGTGGAGTGGGCCATATATGTTGTTCGTGTTGCATGATCTTATTTAAGATGTATTCCTATTTGTCTTTATGTGGATATTGTGCATGCTTGGTGGAATGGCCTGCTGCCAGGTGTGATCTGTTGGTGGCTACTGGCTGCTTGGTATATTTATTGGAAAACTTACTGAATCACTATTAATCAAATTTAAATAACATACTAACCTAATCTAAATTTTAAAATCTACCATTAAATTCATTATATTGTTTTTTCAACTTATTTCTTCTATCATTGGTTCATTCATTAATATGTATATTATATAATTATGTTTATATATCTCATTGTGACCCCGTCTAGTTTTATGTTACATAATCATAATTATCTTTGCACAAAACCTCTCCAAATTGATCACTCACTCCAGTAGCTAATATCCTTTTGATATTATGTAAATAGTCAAATCACGTGAATCTTAATTAAATGATAATCATACTTACATTGATTCACTACAAATTTTGAATTTGTACATCACTTACTTATTCTTGTTAAGAATGACTTCCTAAAGTAACAATTATGTATTTTCATTACCATGGTTTTATCCATAACGTCCGGCACTTCACTACAAATGGCAGTATTATAATCAAAATGACATCTACGCGGATGTCCTCAAGTATTCGAATATGGGGTTTACTGGAATGTTTTCTGTGGAAACGGTGTTGAAAATCATCGCTTATGGTGTCAAAGTAAGTACACATACACAAAATATCCACCGACACAATAGTACTATTCAAAACGGAATAATATAAGTAAAATGTGATGCAAGTACAAATGTACTCTTTCTGCTACTAACGTTATTGTTTTATCTATTTACATGACTGTATGGGATTATTTTCAGACGAGTTATTATTGTCCCTTCCTAAGTATCCAGCTAATTTCTCTCTGACGACGATGATGATTTTAAAGATTTATTTGCGAATTTTGTAAAGCATGGCTTTCTTTCTTGCTGCATGTAGCACTTGTATGTGAACACACGCGTTAACGGTCTTAATTTTGGCTGTCATCAAACAACTACTTTTAAACGTGTTGTATAATGGTAAGTCACGTGAAATTTGGAAATCTGGCATTCTGCTATTACAAAGGTAAGTAAGATTTTGTAATACTATTCAAGTTATTTAAATTAAAGACATGAATGCATGCCACCTAAAGGCATGTGTGTTCAATTAAAAAGCATGCTGCACGTGCACTCTACGCCACACTACACTATTGGAACATTATAATACATAATACTCATTGACAAACAAGTTTTATTATTCTCGAAGATACTGACATACACTTTAAAATATTCATGTAACAAAACACGATTTTATTAGATATAAATTGATATTTCGGCTAGTCTAAAATTATCTTTATTGATAGCTAAATGCTATGATCATTTATTTATTGTTATGAATACAACTATCATTTTATTAAATGAAATGTTTTGATCTTGCATTTAGCTTTTATATTTTTTTTTATTCTGAATTAAAACTCAAACAATTGGTATTAATTTTGTGGTAGTTTCACGAGGCTCCACTGCCACTCATGGATATGTTAACAGTCATGAACATCGTCTTTACCATGTTCTTCCTACTCGAGACCATATTGAAGCTGATCGCCTTTGGGTGTACGGTAAGAATTTGACCCACATTAATTTTTCATAAATGTTTCTGTTTTTAAATTTAACTTAATATTTTTTTGAATAGGTAGTTTAATTTAATAGTATGCAAGAAGTCATGGGTACGTAATCGAAATTAAAATTAGATTAAGTAATCAAGTCTTAGGAAAGTGAAAAAAATAATGTAAAGCAAATTTGTATAGATATGTTTTTGAATGGCTAATTAATTATTTGCGCGTAACACAATACACTTATCTTTGTTTTATAAATATCTTAGATTAGCTATTAATATTCAATATTGACTTGAATATATTTCAATCTAGAACTCATTCCATAGAGAATTTATAAGACTACGCTTTATTAATGTAAGCCATAACCAAGTTTAAATAGCATTAACTTTTATTAGATTTAATAATATTTTTATATTTGCCTAGATTATGATAAAATAATTACGAGAGAAAATTCCTCTTTCCTTTCCTGATCAAATTCCTTTAATAAACGTAATTTAATAGAAAGTGTACATTTGTATACAATTTCGTAAACATAATTGTTTTAACTGTTAAATATAATTTGTGTACAATTATTATTCACCTATACTTTATCGTTTTTATAACATTTTTGATACACCTTTTTATCTGTTTGCAGAATTTTTTCAAAGACCCTTGGAATACATTTGATTTCATCACTGTCATTGGGAGCATCATTGATGCCCTCATTATGGAATTTGGTGTAAGTAGTATTATTATTTTTTTAACTTCTATACTATAATTTCATTTTAAGTTATTTTACTTTTAACGTAATAATTTGTATTTTATTCTGATGAAGAAGATAAAAGGTATATACTGATTACAGACCGACCTTGGTGAAAACTGTGCTGACATATCCTGTCAGCAGGTAATAATAAAAAGTCATCTATTTGATTGCTAGGAATCATAGTGTTGTGTATAAATATGTTAATGGTTTAGAACCAGTGTGTACATGGGTATATATTGGACAGTGATCTGAAATAAGTAGTGCTAGACAATATTTTAGACTTTTAGGATATTATATTTCTTTTGTAGTTTAACGTAAGCTATTACTTAGGAATTTTTTTGTTTAAATTAGTTGATGTGACAAAAATCTGAATGGGTTTATTTATAACATAAAGTTACATGGCTAGATATTTAATCTTTCATTTTTAAAATTACTAGTTTGTTCTAACGAGGCAGAGACCAGTTCTTATGTTGCGATATATCGCAAATATAAAACGTAGTTGAATCTACGAATAACATGCCACTTTGTTAAAATATTATCTTATTTTACATTAATTATCATTATCTAGTTCCTCCACATATTTATAAAATAGTTTACTTTTACTTTGTTGTTAGTTTTAATAATCTAGTACTTAAATCGAGTGTGCCTGCATAAATATTATATTTATCAAACATGTTGGTACAAATTTTAGCATTTTGTGGATTTGGTTTTTCTATAAAAGAGTTTTAAAATAAAAATTGATTTACTCTTGCAAAATAGTATTCAGCATAAACATGTACTTATGTATGTTACAGGAAAATACCTTCAATGTCGGTTTTCTTCGCCTGTTTCGAGCCGCAAGACTGATCAAGCTGCTCCGACAGGGCTATACTATTCGAATACTGCTCTGGACATTTGTGCAGAGTTTTAAAGCCTTACCCTACGTGTGCCTTCTCATCGCAATGCTATTCTTTATCTATGCCATCATTGGGATGCAGGTCTGTACAAATTCTCTATATTTAAAACATGATAATTGTAATACCAAAATTAATACTATTTTTAAAACAAATTTGTTATCCAGTGAATTCTAGGATCTTAAGGGGTGTTTTTTATGTTTTAAAGTATGTTATAGATTGAGTCAATTCGTAATTATTTTTAGATGAGATAGATCTAGAATTTAACAATATTATACAATTTTATCATATTTTTATAGTAGTGAGGGTACAGTTTATTTATTGTTGTAGTTCATAGATCGAAATATTTAGATCTGAAATCGAAATATTTTTTTACTAATTCAATTTATTAGACATTTTTATTACAATTTTACTTCATTGAAGGGGTTTATAACAATATTAACTATCGTTAAAATATTCTGCAACCGCAATTGCAAGAATTAGTATTTGTATATATAGTTCAATAGATTTAAAAAAGTATAAACTTTAAAAATATTCTAGACAGTTTGAGTGTAATATTTAGATATTTTTCCATTTTGCCAATTTCTGCTTAAAATATGAGGTAGCAAAGTAGAAATCTCAAATTATATATTGTAGATTTTTGAATCAATTCATCATTTATGTAGTCGTTAGACACTCAGATTTCAAAGTAGTGACTACATTTTAATATTGACGTAAGATCAAAAAAAGTATTGATCAGTTTCCAATGACAGGTTTTTGGAAACATACAATATGATCCAGCTGATGCCATCAACAGGCATAACAACTTCCAATCTTTCGTGGCGGCACTCTTGCTACTATTTCGGTGAGAGTACAAAAAGAGAGTAGTTGTTCTAATTCTTTCGGCCACTGCCGAAAATCTGTCTATACTAATCTGTGTTACGTATATGTACTTACTATCATTTTCATTGGCAATATGACTAACACCATCAATATGTATATTCATGAACCAAACGTAGATTTAGATGAACCTTAGCGGTATAAATAATCTTGAATGGTGTCCTACACTTTGAGACTGCTTATGTTTGTTATAGTTAGATAGAGTTTGATACGTTTGTTTTTATGATCGTGTTTATGGTAACTAGTGCTAGATCTAGAAACGTCTACGGTAGATCATTTGTTTTTATGGGACGCATAGGGCTGCGGTTTTAGTTTGCAAACAAAGCTGATTTTCTGTGTTGTATCTGCTTGGACACAGGTATTTGGCAATATAGCATTAATAGCAGAGTCTGACATGAACAGACACAACAATTTTCGAAGCTTCATTCAAGCACTCATGCTACTCTTCAGGTAAGGAATATTAAATACAGTTTAGCCCAGCCTGAAAATATACAGTAACGATGTAAATTAAAGAAAACAAACATTTAAAGTCATCAGACCACTAAAACCAAATGCATTCAACAGAAAAGTATTGAATATGCAAAACCTAGTCAAAACGACGCTTTTTTATTAAAGTAATATGGGATTATTTAGAATAACTTCATCTGTGAATCATCAAGCACGTCTTATGCATGCATTTAAAACCGTCAAAGGTTATCATCTATTTTAACACCGGTAGTTATTATAAACCTGTGTAGAGTCTTCCTGTTAAGAAGTGAATGTTTATTTTTCAAATAATTGGATTGAATTTAAAGAGAATGATTCCATCAATATTCATGTTTTTAACCTTCATGTTTCACCGCTCATCATTCTTACTATTTTGTCCTATGTTTTAAATATAACATGTTCGCTGTGAGCCACTATATGTTTAGATGCGCTACGGGTGAATCTTGGCCAAACATCATGTTGGCGTGCCGAAAACCTGCCAAGTGTGACGTGCAAGCGGGTAAAGCTCCCGATGAACATTGTGGAAGTACGCTTGCATACGCTTACTTCGTATCTTTTATATTCTTCTGTTCATTTCTGGTAAGTATGGATAGAAATTGTAGGTGTTTATTTTATGTGAGGAACTGTTGTCAATTTAATTGTTCTTCGTTTGCTTTTAGATGTTAAATTTGTTCGTTGCCGTTATTATGGATAATTTTGACTACCTAACGAGGGACTCGTCCATCCTCGGTGCACATCACCTTGATGAATTTGTTAGAATATGGGCAGAATATGACCCAAATGCCACGTAAGTAATGAACCATAAAAATTAACAGCAAATACTAAATAAATTACTCAATAAAATTAAAATGAATGTATTTCAGGGGGAAGATCCTTTATTCAGAAATGTACGATATGTTAAAAAACATGGATCCACCTTTGGGGTTTGGCAATAAATGTCCCAATAGAATAGCATATAAGAAGCTTATTAGAATGAATATGCCGCTAGACGATAAACTAAAAGTTAATTTTACTACAACACTTTTTGCCTTAATACGAGAAAATTTAAACATCAAAATGAGATCTGGTAAGATATCCAAATGACACATAGCTATTATATATTACTAGTTGCAATCCTATTCACATTGTATCTTTAATTTAGCCGATGAAATGGACCAAGCAGATCAGGAATTAAGGGAAACAATAACTCATATTTGGCCCTTACAAGCAAAAAAAATGCTCGACTTACTGGTACCCCGAAACGATGTTCTCAATGCTGGAAAACTAACTGTTGGAAAACTTTATGCTGGACTTCTAATCGTTGAAAGTTGGAGAGCTGCTCAACAGGGTGTCCCGGTAAGTACCAAAGTTCGTTCCTGTCGCACCATATATAACATATATATTGTTACACTAATCTATATTATATGTGTATATAAATGAAATATTTTATTTATGTAGACTCTTGACTGACTTGTGTAGACTCAAGTAAGCCAGAATATTTTTGTGGCTTTTGCCAAATGTAATATGCAAACAAATTGAGCCAAATGTAATTAATACCTGGTTAGGTAAAACTACACGTTTACAAGTAGTGTATGTTGATGGTCCCCTTAAATCCCCACATTAGTTAACAATTTGTAACTTGATAGTTAGTTATTATAGAGTTGGATGTGTTGTCTCCCTGTGGATGTATTGTTGTGTCCTGAATAGTCAAATTCTTAATCATTTCAGTAATGATTTTCCTGTATTATCTATACCAAACACCACCGGTGATTTGCTCTCTCTTTAAAGAATCTATATACCACTTTAACAAGAGTACAACAATACAGAATCACTTAGTTGAAATCGACTCTGACGAGTCGACTACATTGGTGGTTTACTTTTCAGGCGTACAGCGAGAATACGGCCATTCAGCCGGTAGTATTATAATATTTATCGGAAAGAACTTTGACTACTTTTTTCTTGCACTGTTCTAGATTTATTTTTATCATCAATCTTTTATCGCATCGTGTTTGAATAACTTTGTTTTTAATACCAAATTTAAATATTCACGATGACCAGTAATGAAAGGATGGTCAAGAATAAAAATCACCAGATAATTTATTGTAGTTTAGAATATAAAATAAATAGAATAGTCCTAGCATCGCACTAAAAGAGAGAAACTTCTCCATTAGGGCTTTGTAAGCCACAACAGATTAACCTGTCCTATAGTTGCAAAATATGTAGCCGTGCTAGGATTGTATTAGTAAATTAGTTTGATAATATGTCTCGTAGTTAGTTGTCCTACTGTTAGTCTATCTATTTTACTAATTCGTGTTATTCCCTTTACTAATTGCTGTGTCATAGAACATAATTTATCCTTTCACTCTGCATTTTATATAACCTTTCAATTGTAAATTTCTTTATAGTTTTTGTGCATGCCGGAATAATGTCATGGTTTTAATAAATATCAATAGATACGTTCGACTCTGTTGCTTTATCTTATATTTTGATTAAAGATTTATTTTACATTTTGGCTCAACAGCATCACCAATTTAGAAATCTGGTGATGCACTAAATAAATGTAAAAATACTGCTTTTATGCTACGCTCTTATTTTAAATCATATATTATTTTTAAGTTAGATAAAAAGCAATTACTTTTCATGATTCTCAAGTCTGCGCATGCTGGAGAATAATATTTAACGGATTTAATAATTCAATAATATTGATTATAAAATGCAAATGTGATCTCGCTCACTATCCCTATAATATGGCTTTAAATATTATATTGCACAAAATTTTATATAGAGCACCTGTTTTAAATAAAGATGCTTTGTAATTTCAGCTCTTACACTATTACCAAATGTACTAACATAAACAAAATTCACAAAATGACTCTCT
This sequence comes from Thumatha senex, assembly GCA_948477245.1. Taxonomy (NCBI): domain Eukaryota; kingdom Metazoa; phylum Arthropoda; class Insecta; order Lepidoptera; family Erebidae; genus Thumatha; species Thumatha senex. The sequence goes on along the minus strand of OX419726.1, from coordinate 8,483,254 downwards.
CTATACAGATAACCTTTGATAGATATTTTCTCAGATATCTCCAGAATTACTTCTCAATTACACCTTGAAACTACGCAGATTATAAATATTTTTACTTTCCGTCCATTTGTTGGATTTCTGTTCACAAACAACCGATGTAAACCAGTTTTGAGAACTCCAGCATGGACACGATATATGGGATGTTTGCGCAAACTCATGTAGGCTTTAGCCGTTAGTGTCCTTTGAGTCTGATATGCTTGGACGCTGTGTGACATGAGCATGCGCAAGTGAGCGTATGTTTGGTGGGTGCGTGATATGGGGTGCGTGGTACAGAAGGCGTCGTTCTTTAACTGCTTGATGGATGTGGCGGCGGGGCTCGGACCGGGCTCGCGTACCGGCTCGCTTAGCCATGAGGGCCAGCCATCCGCCGGTGGGGACGGACATGCCGACGATCCGCACACTCTAGCGGATCTCGCGAGACGCAACAACAGAAAGTCTCTCAAGTGAGTAATTTAACTTTATCTTTAAGATCTTATACGCTATATATCTTAAAAGTGTTTACTTATTGGAGTCATGAAGTCTTCTTTTTGATTTTATGATTTTTGTTCTACCTATTATGTTTGCTACTACTTCGACCTTACCTCTCTACTACTTTAAAGCTTGCACCAAATCCTTGTCAGTAGGTGCCCTATTATAATGACTCCAGAGAACTGAGTAACATCCATTTTCATCGATCTGTACCTATAGGGCTTTCTTTAAATTTTACTTATAATGGTAGATGAAATTTTATTCACTTAATACTACCTTGCATTTATAATTTTCAATATATTCAGTACTCACAGCCTATTTCTTTTGTTACAGGAACACTAAAAAGGTGAATACCTTACCAGAAAGGGTGATTATCTTGAATGTTGTAAAACCTGATCAACCAGAGCCTCATAATAGTCATTGTCTAGTGCAATCGATGTTCCCACCAATGTCATTTCATTAACAATAAAATTGTATCATTTACCTGAGATCAAACATTACGTAATGTTGGTTGATGATGTGTTGTTTAATGTACCAATACATTGATGTACCCTTTAGTAAATACATCGGTGCATTCACATAATGTAAGAGATAGTCGATGTTGTAATATTTTTTTTTATGTTAATAGGTAACTTGTTGTGGGTGTTTATTAACAATGTTATTATAGTGTAACATTACAATACCTTGTTAAGCTTAGCTATAAATGTTCACTATATGTCTAGGTACAGTTGTGTTTAAGTAATTTAGGGCCTTAGGCTCTTTAGTATTACTTGATTTATGACAGTATTAATCGTAAACTTTTTTAAGTTTACAGATGGTTGTTGATATTTAGGTAAACATTTTCAGTAATAGACGTTTCTTTTTCTTTCCGTCAATTGTGTAGAAAATTTTATCTCTCTTCTGACTTTGGTATAACTAGGGAATGGTTTTATATGAATTTATGTCTCTAAGGACTATTGAATTTTTTCTTAGATTTCGCTGCCCATACACAAACAAGATATGAAAATAACAGTCATAATCTCTAACATGACACCAAAACATGTAGTGCATTTTAACGGATAATTAAGATGCATGAAATATTACTAAAAATCGCATGTCATATAATATAACTAACCACATTTTTAAACTGTTTAAAAATTTGGTAAGTAGTTAAAATTATTCTGCACAAGCACGGTCTGGTGCATGACTTGCATACATACGTATGAAGTATGAATTAGTGCACGATTTTGTTTTTCTCATATAAATCATACATTATGTAAATATAGGACAGTAAGTGTAATAATTTTCAAAACTAAACTGCAGTTTTTAATAGAAAATTCTTCAACATGGATTTAATCTCTGGAACTATTTTATGTAGGTATTGGAAATGCAGGGGCCACAGCACACTTCAATGGAGTCTTTGGATGAAGGGAGATTACAAGCACCTCACACATACCAAAATGGCCACCACGGCAGATCTTCCAGTTTAAGGTAAAATTATAACAACAAATAAGTTGTCATATTTTTGTTTATGTTATTGTTTAGTTTTTGTTATTTTATTTTTATGTTTATAGTGTCATCGAAGAAGAATCAATTGATCTCAAAGTTATCGTAGGGAACCATGGTATGTGCTGTAAAAACCATATCCTACTAACCATACAAATTTTATTCAGGAATAATAAATTTACGCCCTAATATAATTCCTCGGTGTTGCATGATTGGTAACATGCATGGTAAAGGAAAGACCAAATTTCTTTGAATTATTAAAGTTAATTTGTCTTACAGACGAACACCAAGCCCGAGAAGACGAAACCACTACGGAGGTTATCATCACGATATCGGATTCTCCGACACAGTCAGCAACGTCGTTGAGATAGTCAAACACGAGCATCAAAGGCATGGGCGTACGCACAGAGCACCTCACTATTACCATGCGCATGGTAAGTTATTGTATCACGCTATACATACCCAAAATATACCATTATATAGCGTTCTATCAAAATATACGGAAACATTTAAACTTTGGGGAAATCTGGTGATTACATTATCTTCACAATTTTGCCAAATGTGTATCTTGGCTGTTATGAAATAATGATGTTTGTTTATGTTGTATAGCATATCATCAGATTTACCTTATTGCCAAGTATTTATGGCTTAATGCTAGTGCGATTTTGACACAATTACAGCATTTTACATAGTCATTATTCACATATAAATACTTATAGCCTTAAATCGAGCTACATGCTATTAACTATTTCTCATTATGTTTTTCCTGTAGTATTTAAGTATTATTTATTCATACTAATATATTTATCGTAATCTTACCAAGTATTTTATTTATTTAGCTTCAATTATCCGATTTAAAACAGTTTTGCAAACATTTTTCTTCTCATGAAGGCACTCTGAAAGTTTTGTGAGAAGATGGCAAGTCTAGCTTAACAGTAGTTGTAGTTATGTATTCATGTTTTAGAAGTAGTGATAAGAAGCTCAATGACCGAACAGTTATGCTGGCAATTGATCAATTCACGAATTTAGATAATTAGATTTATTAATCTAGCTTTATAAAAAATACATTAAAATCAAATTACAAGACATATTTACAAGGCTAGTCCATTAGAATTTATACTTGTAGCTAATTAGCTATGATTTTATTAACAGCTCTTTTAATAGGCTCGTGATTCAATTGGTAGTGAAAACATTTATAGCGTACCTTACAATCAACAATATGATATTAAATATAAGCAGGTACCTCCATTATAATTGGCACGAATTCGAACCATGAATTTATCAAACCGAGTTGTGAACTTTATACAAATCTAAATTACAATATAACATAAATACCAATAAATAATTTGCCTGCTGCATGCTAATAAAACTATTGGTGCCCATAAAATATTATTTAATCTTACTTGCACATAATTTGCTAAAGGCGAATCACAGTACTGAGACATTCAGTACGCATGCACTTAACTAAATCACATAAATCATGCAGCATGCAAAAGCTTACTGGTTTTGTATTTATTTTGTATTCTCTGCAGTAGTCGGCTACAATTGCATTGAAACAATTTCTTCTTTATTGTGATTAATTACTGCTCCATATTGTATCAAATACTTGATTTCTCAAATATCCTACAAATTGTTGTCATGACTAATGACTATACACAGCAAAACAATCCAAACCTTTCCCCCTCGATCCAATTCTGCATCCATTAACCTCTACATTTGAAACCACGCAAACAGACACCCAAAACTTTTAGAGTTACCTTTGTGAGTAAGAAATAAGGTCGGAAGTCCGACGGGCTTAGGTTAAACCGTGGAAGAAGATACATGAAGGTATTCCTGACAGCAGGGAAGGAGTGGAGGGCGCCGTATCCCACGACCAGCCTGAGCCAGCCCTCGCGTTCGCCAAGCCCGCCACACCACACCTACGGTGAGATCCACTCGCCATACACGCAGGCCTCACACAAGCTGTCATAACACGCAACAAGCTTTGCGATATCGTTTAGGATAAAAGTCATTCTGCAGAAAGTTAACAGATCGGATGGCAGATACGTCCTTCATTAAATCTAGCTTTAGATTCATTACTTTTAATCTTATCTGATCTTTACCTTGTCAACAACAACTAAATGGAGTTTGTAAAAACCTGCACCTGGAGAACACTCAATTGAGTCAAGAAGCACATTATTCCTAATGCAATAGGTATCGTAAAAAATATTCTCCTATAAATATAATTATAGCATTGAAGTACACAATTAAAATTTAATTTAATATTCAATGTTGTGTTCAGTATGAATATTGTAAAGCAAAGGGTCTTCACCAATGCTTTGATCGAATAAGATTCGAATTTTATTGAATATACTAAGGACCCTTTGCTGGAATAGTATTATGGCAAAATTCAAAAATGTTAATGCAGTCCGACGTCGCAAGAAGATGTATGAAGGGATGTCAAATGTAAGTTGACAGTATGATAGACATACACAGGAAAATTGTTTGCACATCTGTTTATTCGTAATCGGATTACAGGTTTAAGTCGTTACTTTATTAGGTACCCCAGTTATTTCTTTAATTTTTATTCGATCATCTATGATTTATTTATAATATCCATTAATATCTCATATTTATTATAATAATCACCGATAAAAATACGAAATTGAAGTTTGGTGATAAGAATATAAAATCATTCAGAGAGCAGTTTGGGCCCCGATAGGTGGTGATCGAGACCGCGAACGGGACCGTGAATGGCGGGAATGGCGCGACCGATCATGGGAACGAGAAGGCGTCAGACGCGGTCGCGGCCGGCAGCTGCCTCCAACTCCCACCAAGCCGTCCACGCTACAGGTCAAGCAGCAGCCAACCTTCACCAGAATCAGCCACAGCCCATCCCACGTACGTAGTCTAAGATTGACATAAATCAGTATCAAAGTAACGGGTACGTAATAAAAATTCCAAATCTTTGCAGTCGTCCCTGAGGCACACGGTGAGAGAACCGGTGGAACCTCAGCACGACGAGTACGAGTACGGCCGCGAAGTTGAAAGACTGATACACCGAGATTATAGATCTAGAGAGAGGTACGCGTTTACATATATTAGGTAAGTAGGTGTATGTGAGTGGCCGAGTGGGTGAGTTGGTGGTCAAGGGTTTTATGTTAACGTGGGGTTGTGCGCAGACGCGGGCGCGGGTACGACGCGGAGTGGGGTGCCGGCGTAAGGTCGCACGAGGCGCCGCTGTCGTACGAGGCGGCGCTGGCGCTGGGGCGCGGCGGCGGCGGCGGGTCGCGCGCGCTGCCGTCTCCCGCGCCCGCGCCGCGCGTGCCCAACGGGTACAAGCCGCGCGCGCGCCACTCCGACTCGGACGAGGACGACTGGTGCTAGCGGCGCCGGCGCGCGCGCTCGCAGCGGGACGTGCGCGCGCCCGTGTCGCGACCCGCCGCCGCCCACACCTTTTGATGAGCGCTCGCCCGCTAGAACGATCTCTTTTATACTCGGCGACCGTGTGTACATAGACGATACCCGTTGCTCAGGGATTCGGACGTCGCTTCCGACCCGAGGCGACTCGCCTCCGAATTGTAGAAATAACGAAATTTTGGAAATTTTAATTTGTAATTCGCTAAAATTTTACTTCTTGATTTGTATTACGGTTACGGCGATAGAGGTATGAGACGGTGCCGGTCGACTCGTTGGCGCTAGGGTTTTTACATAAATGAAATTACTAGTCTGTATTGTAAACTTTCTATATTAAATTTGCACTACGTGAAGTCTACATTTATCGCCTGAAGAAAGGGCGCGGGTCGGCATCGGCCGCCCGACCCCGCCCGACGCCGTTTCATATTCAAGTTACACGTTGTTGGGAGAACACTAATAGTGATTCATCATCAGACAAATTAATAGATACTAGTACTGTATAAAATATTTATAGCTAATAATTTTACTTAGTTAATATTTACTAAATAAAAAAACAATTTTATTGAATTTGCTGTCCTTCCCCAAAGTGCTTTATACCTACGTTACATACTTACATTTAAATACGATTAAATAAGTAAATAAAGATGAACCGTGTGTAAACTTTGCAAATATATTTCAGCGTTTAATGACTACCTACCCAATACCTACTATTAAATAGTGTACCGAGTATTGTTTAAAAGATTTTGTCGCCTGGTTTGTAAAGTGTAGTTTTACTTGGACATTTGTGTAGATATCTACACAAATGTCCACCAATACGAAAGTTCAGTCATAACGGGAAGAGAAGTGTCGCGGGAGTGTCCTATTGCATTGTGAGATAGCTCTTATACTATACCTCAAAGTAAGATTTAGTCAGTAAATTAGATGTGAGCCAAAGTTTTGTTAGTTATAATAATTCTTATACTAAGGAAAGACAGGATACTCCCAAAGAGTGTATGACCATCAAAATTGTGATTAATCGCCTTCCACGAATCAATTAGGTATTTTAAAGTTATTGTTTTGTATTGAAGCTATGAATGAGTTTGAAATAGTTATAAAGAAAACGTATAATTTAAATTAATGAATGTTTTTGAAGTTAGTCATGGTCGCGTTTGATCTGTGAGGATAGCTGATGGTTTCAAATTTAAACCACCAGGCACAAAATCTACAAATTGTTCCTGCATTCTACTTCAAAATTGTTTGGCAACTTACCAAAAGTGGGTCATAAATTTAACTAAGCTATAAAATATTGATAACGTAAAAATAAGTTGGATGTATATTTACACCTGAACAATTGCAATACCAATTCTGTCTCCGACTGTACAACACTTATAATATTAAATCCGTTATTTGTCCCAATCCCACTTGATACTACTTCATGTCATGTCAGAACTAGTCACATGTTAGCTGTTCTCGTTGAAAGACTATTGTACCAGACACGTTGAGTATTTTTTTATCGCTGGCGATATTAAAGTTAATTGCCATTCAAAAACAAGCGATACCAACGGTTTTTAATATCGTTTTGTCTCCACCTGTACAGCAGAATAAGAAAACCAATGAAATAATTAGGAATAAAAACAGATTATGATGCAATTTCATTTTCTCGTAGAATTTCTATAGAACCAGATTCTAAGGCGTTACGAAATAAGATTTGACAACTATTTAGTATCAAGTAAAGGATAAAAACATAGTTGTAAGCCGTTGCGGACGGCCTGGCAGATATTAAACATTGAAATTATTTTCTATACTTAAAATTCAGAAAAGGATAGTAGGACAGGAAATAAATATGGATATCGGAAAGTCCATATATATATATATATATATATACACAGCTACTAATATATACAACATACTATCTTATAGCGAGGTGCATGCCATGGTGAGCGGTGACGCATCGCCACCATTGAGTTAGAATACTATAGAGTCACAATCAGACAAATAAAATGTCCGCGCACGCTGCGAAGTGCGCAGGGTTTTTGTTTAGTTGTAAAGCGACCGCAATCCTCGTACAACGTCGGTGATGCCAAAGTGTTCGGTTGTTTCCTGCCTAAATAACAGCAGATACGTGACAAAAAAGGATGGTGTCTCATATTTTAGGTAAGTATCAAAACGAATTTACGTATTTATGTATCCACAGTGCGTGTTTACATTTAAATTTCAAAAAAAAACATTTTCTTAGCAAAAATAAAATGCTGACCGCTCGACCGCGCATCGCGTCTAAAGTGAACACTTTAGATAAATATGCAAGAGTAAAAGAGAAACAAATAGTGTCGCGTCCGAGAGCGACTTGCAAATTGTGTTCTAACGGAAAGCTATGGAGCGGATTGACACTAAATATTTTTTGAGATTATGAACTAAATATTTATACTTATGTATTACCATGTTGCTGAATGTTTTATTTTTTAGTTTTTCGTACTAAAAATAGGTCGATTGCGTTTTACTATTTTAAAGTATACTAAATTAATTTATAAAGGTGTTCTTAATAGTGTTCTTAACAAAAATGTTGTTTAGGTTTTTTACTACACAACAATACACACACACAATAAACACAACAATTTAGAAACGTTGTTGTATTTATCCTGCTATGTTCATGAAAAGTATTTTTCCTATCTAATGTAATTATTCCAGATTTTTCGGTTCATTAATTAAAGTTCTAATACATAAACCCTTTATTCCTCATATTAATTTTGTTTTATTCTGCTCTCTGCTCCACGCATAACCACTACTTACTTAATTTACTAGTGCAATAATATGATAGGTAGATAAAATAAAAATACTGAAACCTTTTTTGAAATCAGACGGTAGTTACGGAGTTCTTCTAGGTATATTTTAACTCACTCTTTTATACAGTCTAATTTTGTTATATATTACTCTTTACATTTTACATTATACACTCCTTCTAGGCAAAAAAATATAATAATTAGAGTATCAAAAACGTCTCCACTGCTGACTTGTTCCCTATTCGTACGCAAACCCATAGTGAATGATGATGATATTGCATACGAGCGATTTTGAACATTATGCAATCGGCCTAACGCCTAAATTCGAGCAAATGTAATTTTGAACTTTGTTATATTAAATGTATAGGTATGTAGAACGGCGCTCGGACATTTTTTGAGTGATGTCTGTTTATGATTGTGACTTTATAGTATTGTAACTCAATGATCGCCACGTGTTCCCATCAATAAGTTTCGATATGTAAATTTGGTCATCAGGAGGTACAATAGTCAAACTCTGAGAGAAAATCGTTCAACACCATCAAAAATACATTTGTTGCAAAGCATGATGTAGGTTACTTTAGTGTGACAAAATTGTAAATACATGATTTTCTGTGATAACATGATGAAAAAATGAGACATAATTATTAATATAACTGTGTGAATGCATAAGAGTGTTGTTCATTTCTCTAAGGGGCGACGCGTGGTATACACCTACCCTAAGGTTGTTTAGAATTATTGGCTTTGAAAGAATGGCGCGCCTGTTTGGTTGTATTAAATAAATATCGGAAGCGTTTGTTAAAGATTTTGTTCCAATATTAATTAGTTTAAATAAAAATTGATTTATTAGTATAAAAATATTCTCTGATAAATCCCGCATATGTAAATATTAAGTGCTCGAAGTGCTGGGTGAAACACAAAATCGTGTTATGTTGCTAGAGTTGAAACAAAAATGTTGTGCCCAAACGCGGTATGTCCAAAAAGTAATTACCATTAGTCAAAGCGGATATTATTCCCTTATTATTTTGATCATTGTTATATGTTGCTAAGGGCAGGAACGTGTTTATAAGGTAGTTTTTATATTTTATCTATGTTGCAATTACTAGTAGGTACAAAGTGTCTAAGCTGGTCTACAATCGCGTCATTTATGTGCAGTATTGTCTATTATTGTATATTATATAGAATCTATTCTATGTTATTAAATATGCCTGGTTTCATTAATTCCATTTTAATACGAGTACACATATTAAGTATGTAATTCGATCATTTTTGAACAATTGATATTACTAATGTTAATACAATGCTAGTATAGTTGTAATAAATGAAATAAATTAAATTGTTTTTCCAAAAAGTGTTCAAGAAGGAATAGAAATCCCACAGAACATATTCATATTACCCTCTAATTCCCAGTTTTAGAATTCTTCTATGTAGTTATATTATTTGACGAGATGGATTCATAATAAATATTTATATTGTTAATGTATAGTCATATGAGTATTTTCGTTCTGTCATTTTGTAATGGGGTGTTAGGATGATCTACAACAGGCCGATGGACTTTCGATGACTGAGTGGCATAATAGGACTAAAATGCGTACCGCTTAGGTGTTCGTGACTCCCTCGTATTGACTACGAAGGTATTTCACTTGCATATTTGTGTAAGAAGTGTAAATATTGTAAAATATAAAGTGGCCGTTGTGTAGAGGTCGCCTGTGAAAATGTCTACTGATATGTTACTAGTTAATCTTAGCTAGGTAATCTCGTCCCCCAACTATCCTTCAATTTAAGTTGGGTGTTTCACTGCCTTAAAATAATGATGAAAATTTGATGTACTAGTTACCTCAACTACTAAGAGTAAGTGGCATTTATTTTTTTCTGTTACTTCATATAAAGTACGGTACTCGAATTGTCATAGTATCAATAGTTATAATAATTGACGAATACAATTGTTTATGTTTAATATAATTCTTTGTAAAATAAACATTAATCGGACAGCTGCTAGAGAAAAATGCATGAATTTAAGTAAATTATATCTCAATACTCTCTTAACTCACTTCTGTGTATTAAATTAATGACAAAAGAGCCTGCAAAACACTAACGACTTCTATATTCTTCATACTTATAGTTGAGTCATTTTAAGAAGCCACATTTGTCACTTCATCAAAAATCCCCAACGTATCCTTGTAACGGCGGGTATAAAATATTATTTATTTTTTCGAAGTTAGAACTACACAATTGCTGAAATTTTTTTCAGTTACATACATACCTACATATTTTATTGTCTAAATGCCCAAAGAAGGCTATTTTACTATCTACTTTCACAAATAAACCATTGAAAAGAATATAAACAATTTATGTTCCAAAGAACTGCAAATCGTTACAACGTTGCGGCAGTGGACCCTTTTCCTTTTTAAACACTAGGGAGGTTACCAAGAAAATCCAAAGTTTATTAGCAGAATAGAATGTAATGAGACTTATTCGAAATAGTCCACCACTTTTAATGTTTGGTTTTGGCTTTGCCCGCTTAGAGAAGTTTTCCCGTTCCCGTTTCCTACAGGAATTTGTTCCTGGGATAAAAAGTAGCCTATGTGTTATTCTGATGTATAAACGATATTATTGTACAGTTTTATTAAAATCCATTCAGGCGCTTTTACGTTAAAGAGTAACTAAAAATCCATACTTACAAACTTTCGCGTTTATAATATTAGTAGGATATATTCATTATTTTCATGTTTCTTTAACATACTTTTCTTGGACATAAATATTTATCTTATTTTGACAGGTTTACTGATTTTTGCCAGTAACATGGCAGTCGTTAAGCTCAGTTGAAGGCCTTATGGGCGGCTTGAAAACTTTCAACAGCAGATCGCCACAACCTGCGCCTGTCCATTTCTACACGGCAATGAGCTCACCCCCTGTTAAGCGGGACAAAAATGCATACGGTGAAATTTGCTCTGCCTACCCCTTTGGGGATAAAGGCGTGACAATATGTATGTATGTATGTTTGCTGATTTTATTTCGATATTTGGTTTCTTAACATGTTAAGGTCTAAACTGCTTACCACAATGCCCCTTCAACATAATTTTTCCTGATCACTTAAAATATATTCCTAACACAGTTCTATTAACATAATTTATGTAGTGTTTTTAGGCGTCTAGAAAATCAGCTGGCTATTCATATCCCGCTGTCTCAGATCTAATGCTCTAGAGCTCCGACGGATAAAGGTCCGGCGTACCAAACAATCATTTTTTCTCTAAATATCTACATACTCCAGTACTTCTTTTTGTTTTTTTTATTATTGCTGTGCAACTAAACATAATATGGTACTGTCGCATCTTATTTATTTATTTATTTCATTTCTAGAAAAATAAATTACCTGGATTTATTCCTTTTCGGTTTTTGTGCAGGAATATGTCACTATAAATGAATACCCACATTGTCAGCCTTCACGTTATAGAGTACTCGAAGAAAATAACAATTATAAACTTTTAACAATATTTTAAATTGATAATTATATATTTAATATATATTTTATTCGTTTAGTTTTCAGATATTGTTCCTCAATTTACGATAAAAAAAGTATTACAATAATTGAACAGGAATTCTACTGAAACACTACTTTCTTCTTGATAGCTTACTTTTTCAAAATAACTGATTCGATTCACATATGTTTGAAGTCCGTATCGGTTCGTTCACATTAATCGATATTTTTAATCATGTCATCTCACTGTGAAGCAAAAAGTGACATTTGTCAAATGTGGCCTATTATAATGACTCAACTATAGACTATATACTACTTAAAATATAATAAGACTTTATACAATTCGACAGATACTTAGGGCCGTATTCCAGAACGTTTATCAAAACTCAAGAAACACTTGAGAGTAGTATTTAAAAGATAAAAACTTGCCTGAAGCGTCGATTGAGTATTGAGAAACGTTCTGGAATACGGCCCTTAGTCTCTATATAATCTCGCGTATTTCACTACTAATCCTATGATACAAACTGAACTATGGAAGTGAGGTAAGAAAGCCTGAATCCAAGATATTGTCATGCCTGCCTTGTATCTGTGTAATCGCTTCACGAACATCAAATTTTATATTAAAACGTTATATTATAATTGTATAAGTATTTAGCATAGAAAGTTCATCGGCGTCGAGAGAAGCACCATGAATGTTTTTGGTATGTTCCATAACTTTACAGGATAGGCAATTCTAATGATATTGTATTAATAAAGAACCAAACTTAAAAATTAGCATTTAAGTAATTTATTATCCTAAAACTAAAAAAAAAACTATACGCATGTTTTCACTATACTGGTAAAATGGTTATGTACAATATGAAAGAGCTACTGTTTTATATATGAATTCTCGCTCGCCTGTAAAATTTTGCAGAATGGATCATATTATAAGATTGTACAATATGAATAAATGCAAAAAAGACATTTCCTCGATAATATGTTTTGTATTTGTCATTCCTTTCAATGATTTTATGAATATTAACATTAGCGTGGAGGGCCAAGTCAATCTTCACTGCTCTAAGCCCTTTTTACAGTGCCCTCTATTAAGTCACGTAATACAAGCTACATCAGACAAACATAATTATATCACAGCTCTGTTTTGTATTTAGCTACTCTAGCTGCGTGGTGACGTTTTACCGTTTCCTATACAAAGTTGGCTTCCAAGATGTCAGTTACATATATACCATATTTCGCGTAAAATGAATTTTTGGATTTGTTTTTATAATACTTTACACATACGCTGTATCAAATAACTACTCTCAGTACACAAGTTGTAATCCACGGCGTCTTGAGAACAGATATCATAAACTCACACCCTTTTTTATATTTAGCCCACCAAAATGACGCCGCCAAAATGATGGGAAGTCATGGCTATGTCTAGCAAATTGAAGGCCACTCTCAGTCACTGACAGCGTCCCTCAAGTTGGCGGCCTAGTGATGATGTACCTCTTCACGCTCCGGGATTTTACTCGTAAGATAAAGGAAACGTGCGCTGGCAGACCGTTCCCAGTTTTGATAGTTTCGACACAAATGATCTTTTGAATCACTCCGTACTGGCGAAAATTCTCTCTACTGTATGAGAGTGGTACCTCTGCCGGGCACGCGCCGTTCGAGATCGGAAAGGATAGGATGGGAATAGGTTCAGAACTCTTCAAAACACTCGCTGTGGTAGATTCTGTAAAATGCAGCCAAGGTATCTATCGTTCTACGCTGCGCCAGCGGCTCAAGATTTATTGTTACCTCAGGACTATCTATACTTAATGTGAATAGCACGTCTCTTCTGCATAGCGCCGAGTGCATCCAATAAGTACCTCGCGAAGTTATCCCAAAGGTGAGAGCAGTATTCGACACACGGAGGAATCTGTGTTTTATACAACAGACAACTCTGGTGCGGCGTGAAGAACCGCCACCTTATTCAGGACCCCGAGCTTCTGCGCGGCTAGCCCAATACAGCTCTCTGTGTGGTTTTATTATTGAGCTCACGAGGAACGACCCTATTAGTTGCCCTATTTCCAGGCAGCAAGCATTGTAGCAGTGAAAGATTATAATAAAACACAGATTCGCGAAACAAATAATTTACTAGTAGCGTAATAAAACAATGCAAAATCCTGGCACTACTATAATTTCTAGAACATTCCAATCACAACCGCTACTTCAAGAACATTCACTTTGACAATCTTAAAACCAATGGTCGTTCATTTACACGCTCTACAAATTGGTAATATTTCAATTATTAGACACCTAATTAAATTTCTCATTAAAACAGAAACAAAGTTGATACAACGTGAATATGCAATTTAAAATTCAACTAAATTTGTAGAGCGTGTATAGGATATAATCTACACTTGCCCAATCAATTGAACATTTGCCACTAACTAACAAAAATCAAATAAATAAATGGTACTTCAAGCACATTTTACTTGTAGTTAAGTACCTACCTTCGTCTGAATGTGTTGGCATAACGAGAACTAGTTTTGAAAAAAAATCTGGATTATATATACAAATAAATAAAATTGTAATGTATGTTTGATATGTCCAAACTAAAAAGGAAAACTATATACATTTTTGCCTGTCTGTTTGTTTCGGATAATCTCCCGACGTCTTGATCTATTTTGACGGGACGTTCACAAGTAAATTGCTGTCGTTACAGAGAGTAACTTAGATTGCGTTTTAGCACAAGAACAAGGGTTCCATGCAAAAATAAATACGGTTAAATGATGGTTAATTTCAGGCGTACGAAATCGCGGGCTAGTTATAAAAGACTGAGCATGAAATTATAAATAAAAATAGTTTTAAATTTTACATACCTACTTCAATAGCATTTTGTCACAAGTACCAAACTATCATCAATATTTATTTGACATTTGTTAGTTTATAAACAAAATTTGATCATACAAGCATGATCACTAATCTGAGGAATCAGGTGCATCGGTGTCGATAGAACTAATGTCTGCGCTGATATCGCTGGCTGGATTCGAAACTGTACGCGGCCGTCGATGATTAGCAACACTCAATGTTACGTGGTCATTTTCTAAAATAGAAAAAATATATCAACATGATCGCCGATGTAACAAATCTATATATATAAAAATGATTCCCTATTTCCCTTGGTCACGCCATCACGCGTGAACGGCTAGACCGATTTGAAAAATTATTTTTGTATTGATTAAACCATTTATTAAGGAAGGTTCTAAGCTATATATTATCACGCCACTACACAGGAGAGCGGAGCAGTAATCATAAATGTTAACAAATCGGGGAAACTTTCTTACATTTTTGGAAAAGTAATAAGCGACGGGATTAAATGGGTGCCACGGGGTTGGAAGTATGTCACGGACAAAGCCTGGCAGGTCAGCTAGTACAATATAAAAAGAAACTTCTCTTTTTCTTCATCTTAAGTTAACTAATTAAATCCGGCGTTACATGGCGGAAATCCATCGTAGAACGATAATAAAAAAAATTACCTATCCTACATCCCTTTCCTTGAGGAGTTCGGTTCGTCATTCCTCCGTTACAATTAGTAGAGGTTATCCTCGACCGTTGTGCGTTAGGATTGACGAATCGAGGGTCTGTGATCCTCCTCCCGTCCTTTATTATCGTTCACCTTAAGTGTTTTTCCAGTTGCTTCAAAACCCTACCTGGAATTGGAGCCTGAGTTTCAGGTTTATTTAGCTGCAACCCAGTCATAATGACGCCGCCGGCCTGATGGAAAGCCATGGCGACATCTAGCGTATTGAAGGCCACTGTCACAATCCACAAGACTAATAACAGTGGCTCTTAAGTGGCGAGCCACTGATGTCCTCTTCACGCTCCGCTTAAAGAACCCAGGGTTGTACGAGGATGGAAACAAGTGCGCTGCTAGAGCATTCCAAATGTCTATTGTTCGATAGAGGTTCTGGCGAAAATTCTCTCCACCGCGTTGTTCGGGATCGAGAAGGAGAGAGTGGGATTAGGTTGACAAGCTCTTCAGAACACTTGCCGTGGTAGATGCGGTAGAATGCAGTCAAGTACGCTATTGTTCTACGCTGCGTCAGCGGTTCAAGGCTTCTTGCTACCTTAGGACAACTATCGTTAGGCTTTTAATTTTCGGCATTGTTGGAAGCAACTGCCATCTGATCTCTCAACCCCGTAAGGCGTTGTTGCCTTGTCCATTAGTCTGTAGGTGAGGTCGTTTGGTCTCCGATTGAAGCCCCTTACACCAAATTATATATAATACCTACTTATTTGACAAATAAAAGTATTTGAATAAACGTTATGAATAATAGTAGTATAATAAAAATACCTTCTGTATTTCTAGAGCATTCTTCTCTGGAACTGTCGTCAATCAAGCTTTCTGATGTTACAACCGAAATAGCTACTGGGTCCCGCAATAATTCAATTTGATCGGAGAACGCCGATGGGTCGGCTAGTATTGTCTAAACAACAAAATAGTATTGATTTGCAACTTCTTTGCCGAGTTCTCAAATTGTCAACTTCTCATAATCACAAGGATTATTTCGAACAAATGCAGAGAATGGTATTTGATACAAGGGAACGAGTGGTAACTAAATGTGTTAAAATAATTATATTATTGAAAGCAGTTCTATGTTATTGAATACATTAAGAGATTGTGCCAGTGTGTCAGACAAAAGTTTTGTTTTTTGATATAGTCTATTAACTAAAAGCGGTCCTGGTGAGAGGGCTCTCCAATGGTAGTGTGTCATTGTCTGACGCGTTGTCAGCTCAACTAACCATTAAATTTGGAAGAAATGGTAGAAGTTTTTATATTTTTCTTTTTATGACTTAGTAAAATTAATAATTCATAAACTTTGGAACTAACCTAAATATTTCTTCATAATTACTATAATAATTTTACAGTATTAGAAAATAACTCTTTAATACTTAGTAAGAGTAAGGCTTTAATGTTTGGGATTTTCGCCGTAGAGCACATTCTAGTTATAAGTATAAGTTTTTTGCACGTAACAGATACACAGTGTTTGTTGTGCATTGAAAAATCTTGTAATAATGGTGTTATGCACTTCATTTTTTCATCGACATATTTGAACATGAGCAAACAAGAATTAAGTGTACTTACATCGCTCTGTGGACTAGAAGACGTGTCACTCGAACTTAGCGTGCTGCCTCTTCCTGAACTATCTTGAGACTGATCACTATGAATTCCACGACCATCACCAGCGCCTGCGACTGCATCGATTACACCCGGCTCAATAGGGTTGCCATTTATATCGTACGCTGAGGCTTGAGCCACCAGGTCAGGCTGCGGACCGATTAATGGCTGGTCTTCTACCACCTGCTGTACATATGTAACAATTATGTTGCTAAAAAGACCCAAAGAATATGTTTAAAATTATGGTTATCAAATTATGAAGAGTTGCCGCATGTAATGCTGCTCGGCATTTATGGCCGGTTTCATTATTCTATTTTCAGTTAAACATAGATCGCTACCACAGATAAACAGTTGAATTTTTAACTTTTGTGACAGATAGTTCAATGTCGTAGGTAAATATATCTATCTTTCTTTGGTTATTGAAACTGAAATTTTCGTCAATAGGTACCGATGGTAACTATTTTTACATTATTTTAGACAATAATAAAAGATAGATAGGTTATTGAGACCGGCCGTTAGAGTTTATTGCCGAGTCTCTGGTCATGTTATTATCCTCTATCGTTATAAAACTACCTATATAAGGAAATACATGTGTCGTCCTTAATTCTATAGACAAACCTGATACTGTACATATTAGCAAAATATAATATCGGGACTCGCAAGTTATTAAAAATAATCAATATAGATTAAAATAGCTTAATAAATAATTTGTTTAATGCTTTTAATGAGTCGAAAACTGGCTTACTGCATGTTGTTGGCTAATCATTTGAAACAACCAATTTGGAACGACAGCATCTTCGTCTATAAGACACGATTGATAACTCCCTGAGGATCTGCTCGATATAAATAATTCTTCCGATGTCTGAAGGACAGGAGAACATGTGGTTAGTTTAGTGTACTCTTCAGCCGCTGAAAGAATGTGTTGAGAATATAGTAATCATTACATTTAAATGAATCGAAACTATACATAGAATATTATATAGAAGGATGAGAGTAGTGAGAGAACCCGGGTTCCAAAGCGAAATCTTTTAAAGCAATTTTAAAGGAAGAAGAGATGGAAAAAACCGATAGAAAAGGTACTTATAAACTTGTTGTGCGATATTTGGAGGAAAATAATTTCTGAAAGGTTCAGGTGCCTCAGAAATTATTTCCCTCTAAATTATCGAAAAAATGCACTAACCGCTTGTCTTGCTCTAGCCTGTCCCATAGCCATACTGCCAGTCTCAGAGTCGATTAAGGAAATAGGGTCAGGTTGATCGTTGGCAACGTTCTCGCAGTCAAGAGAAAAACCACTAAATGCTTGACTTGCTAGTGATCCCGGTGGTTTCTGAAATTATAGCATTTTTTTTAAATTAATTCATATCATTATTTGTTGGGCACCAATCAAATTGTGCGTAATACGTGCCTGCATAAATTGTTGTTCTTTTCTTTCAAATATATCTGTAACAAAAGTAGGAACAACGGCAGCCGCAGAGCCATGTGAAAATTCTATTTGACCAATTGCAGCATTCAATTCATTGTTAGCTATAAAGTATTCTGAATGTTTGGATACTGATGTAATTGACTTAAATGATAATAAATCACCATCAGTGACAGTTAACCTTGTGTTCGCAACACTAACAGTAGACTCATTTTCTAGCACCGAATCAAAAGTACGATTCAATGAATTTTCCTTTTCACTATCGATACGAGTGCTATTTAAACAATTAGCTTTAATTGTTTCAAAACTACTTATTGAATCATTTGCATCTAAGCTGCAATTGATTAGATTATCTGACATTGAAAAATCGATAAAATTAAGTAGTTCTTCTACTATTTGATTCATGTCATTAGTAATATTTATTGTTTCAGTAACGACTTTTGAATTCTGTTTGAGTTTGATGCATACAGTATTTGGCCCTGACACTTTTTCGTATCGATCTAATACAAGCAGCAAATCAGACGGTTCGATACCACCATCGGACATACTATTCTTACTCAATACCATATTGTTTCCAGATTGAAAAGATCTCCTTCTAGATATAGATGCACTAAGAGATCGCTTTTTGTCGACAGGGTCATGCGGTGTTGATATTTTTATACTAGACTTATTCAACGTCTTATGTTTGGACGTCATAGTTTGCATAGACCGGCGGTCGGTTTTTAATTGCGCTACGCAAATATGTTGACTTACAAATGGAGATTTTACTATCTGTTCAGCGTGTTTGCTGGAAAAGTTTTCTGTTGTATCTGGAATATTTTCTTTATTATTGCTTCCTTTACCATTATCAGCTTTTTCCATAGTTTTGCACCGTTTTATACATTTTTTTGTTTTATTTGGTGTAGCATTATCTGATTCGCTAGTATTTAGATTGCTATTGTGTGATGACGCGGAACTTCTTCGGTAAGATATATTTTTAGATTTTGTATTTACTGCTCGTACTGTTACTATACTATTCGGTGACGAACAAGTCGAACTATTCAAGGATTGACAACTACGTGTGTGTTTAACATAAGCATTATTTTGCGTTATACTTTCCTCGGTAGTTACAGTATCGACCGTCTGCTGCTTATCATTAGAAGTGCAATTATCCGGATTCTCGTTACAAAAAACTAAGTAGGTGTTATCCTTAATGACATTTTGAAAATGGAGTAAATCTTTTTTTACGTCGTACGTTTTAGCATCCATTGTAAATGATATTAACTTAGTTATATTCGGATTTTCTATTTCTTTGTTGTCTTCTAAATCACCATCAGTGGAATCTATACTCTGATTAAAATTAATTTTTTTCAACATTTGTGCGTTTCTCTTTCTCATATACAAGGGTAAGTAACTTTTTCTTTTATTCTGTGTGTTATTTTCGTTCTTAACATTGATTGTACTTGTAATTTGGGGTTTCTTGGTAGTGAATGCCGATTTAATATTCTTAGATGTAATTGAACTACAATAGTAAAATAATGTGAAAAGAAATGTTAAAATAAAGTGATAAATGTACATCTTAATATCTTAATAATATTATAAATGCGAAAGTTTGTATGGATGTTTGTTACTCGTTGACGTAAAAACTACTGAATAGAATTTAATGAAACTTTACAATAATATAGCTTATACCTCAGAATAACACATAGGCTACTAGGCAAAGCTGCGGGCGTAAACTAGTATTTATTACTAGTATTCGACGCAAATAAATTATATTTATAATTTATTTGCGTCGAAGATGGAATAGAGTACATACCTCATTGCTATCTTCGAAGCAACCTGAAAAACATATTATTCTATTAAGCTGTAATAAAAAATATATTTAGATAGATAGTTAAATTATACTAAACCTTAGTCACATTTATAGTCTGTTTTAAAAGTGAAATATCTTTATTAGTTTTGTATGACTGTTTGACTGAAGCATTTTTTTGTGACTCGGTAACCACTTCATTGGTCTTTTGTCGTATCGTACTATTATTATTACGCACTTGTATCGGTTTTTTGTAATCTTTTTTATCTCCTTTTTTGACCAAAATCTTGTCTTTCGCATTAACATTTCTTGGTTTAATTAAGTCCTTTGTCCTTTTATTACCAGAATCATAAAATTTCTTTGCCAAAATTGTATTTTGTGTCTTTTTTCGCGCAAATTTGGGTTCACACTGCTGCCACTTTCCTTGGAAAACAATATCTTCAGACTCTTGTTTGTCTTTGTAGCTGTGTACGTGAACTCCCCCACAACTTAGTTTCGGTTTGGTGTTCTTCATGTCTCTTTTTTCGATAATTTTACACTCTCTATAATCAGTGGATGATAAAATTAAATATTCATTATCATTTTTTGTAGCATTATCCAGCTGTGAAATGGATTTACAAATATTATCATTGCTTGGATCAAATTCTGTACCAGAATGACTAGCATTTGAAGTATTTGGTTTAAAAAGTTCTGTACTAAAGGATGTATAAACCCCAGAAGCGTCTAAAAAAATTTGTTGATCGTTAACTACTGTATTTGACTCAGGACTCCAACTTCTACGACCAGCATTCTGGCAATGAGCACCAAAGCTTCGTATTAGAGCTTCGCTATTTTCTTCTTGTGTCGTCGTTGAAGTGTAATTTGAAGGAAAAATATTAACGTCAGAATCTTTGATTTTTATTCCAAGTGATGTTGATCTCGGGGTTATAATTTTATCACAACTATACTCTTGAGTAGACGTACTACAGTCTGTTCCCTGCGCAGTATCCGTAGTCCCGTCATGTATTGTTATACCCATAGAATATCCTTGAGGTATTCTTACTAAAGATGTCGATGCAGACAGCATAGGGTAAGCAGGTAGCGTATCTGGACCGCATTGTACATCCATGCTTACATTATGACGAATGCCTTTTGATGTACTAGGTTCGTTTATATCTAAGGAATGAACTTAAGTTTAACAATAATATTTTTGTCATTATAATGCTAATAGAAATACAATAGAAAATAAAGTTACCGTTAAGAAATATAGTTCTTGCTAATATATTTTCAGTGCTTACTTCATGTCTAGTACACAAGTTTATATCAATATTATTTCTCAAATCTTCATTTTGTTCTTTATTGCTAATCTCACTCAAAATGGTTTCTTTTGCATTAAATGCTGCATCTTTGCAACAAGATATCATTTCCAGTGTTTCATCCATAATGATATCAATAATAACGCTTTCTTCTGCAACTATTTTGGAAGTAGGTTTATTTAAAACCAGGATATTGTTAGTAGTTTCAACACTATTCAACATATGAAAATCCTTAATACATTGTTCCCCTTTAAGTTCCGGATGACAAAGGTCTATAAGGCTTTCTGGTATCTGCGATTAAAGTACCTATTTTATTAATCATAATAAAACTCGAATACTCGTTAAAAACACAAAACTTACCGGTTTTGACGTCCTCATTGTTAAACACTGGTTTTCTTTAGATTTTCTTTTCAGCCTAACAATATAGTTATCAAAGGTCAATGGATTATTACTGTCGCTATTCTTGACTAAATTGTAGTTACCAGATGTTTTCCTTGTTGACTTTTTCGTAATCCGAGTACTACTGCATTTTCTTTTTTTTTCTTCCCGTTTAGACTTTTGTTTGTTAGACAAAGTTCTACTTGAAGGAGTCAAACACAATGGTTTTATTTCTTTACTATAAGCTCCGCAACTTTCCTGTTTGTGTCTTGGATTAAAAACACAATCTGAATCTTCTGAACTATTGTCGTCATGGCTCATCTCCTGCATAGGATATGGAAGCTCTTCAACATCAACGTTTAGCCAAGCTTTAGTTCTTTCCATTGAATCTTGTTCGGATTTTATATCTAGAGCCTTCGCAGTCAGCATCGTTCCTGGAGTAACTGTATCTGGATTTATTTTTCGGACATATTCGTTATCTGTAAATATCTATATTATTATCCATATCTTCTTAAAACAAAGCTGCTAAGGAAGAGAATAAGAATAGAATCAATACAGAATATCTGTATTGATTTTCTACAACACAAGGATTTTCAATTCAGGTGTAATAGGACTCAACCTTGCGATCAACAAATTAATTTGAACAACTCCAATGAAGCTGTTTAAAATTTATAGAAACAAAAATAAAATGAACTATTATAATTACTATTATAGCTAAATATTGTGGGGTAAAATGGAGACAAAACGCGGACTTGTATCAGAGTAGTTGATGGTACAAATGACACAACTTCGTATCAGTAGTATTATCAATGGTTAAAAACATAGACAGGATTTAGCGTAAAAATATTTACGTGTGTGGTGTGCGAGACGCGACGGCGAGCGCCCCGCACTAATGGTCCTGATGAAGGCTTCCGGATGAAGCCGAAACAATTGTCGATCGACATCGACAACACATAAGTGTTTTTACGCCAAATCCCGTTTATGTTTTGAATCATTTACAATGTGCGTTAGTTTTAATACAATTATTATCAATGGTATTAAAGTGGTATTAATTTAAGATCAGTAGTAGCATCATGAATATCGTTGACCTATCACTACTACCATTGATGGTACATATTTTATTTAAAAATACATAACGATACAAATTTTAAATTTAAATGAATCATGGCCGATTTTCAACCATTAAGTGTAAACGTCTCTGTTCGAGAAACGATTACATATTTTGTGTGATTCGTCTGATTAATTATCAATTAATCAGTTAAGAATAGATACTCCTGCTAGTCTTACGATTTGACAAGTTGATCTATGGCTCCAAAACTCATCATCTTTCGCAAAATAAGCCGCCCTCAAGGCCTTCAACCTGGTTTGACTACTGCTTTTTTACTGGCAACCGGGACCAACGTGCCTTCCGAAGCACGTAAACGCTCCGTATAAGCCACAAAATCCAAGGACCAGCTATAACAAATGTCGCTTAAAGCAGTGATCGTTTACGTGTCACGAACGCTTCTTTATTTTGTATGTAATAAATGTCTATTTCTCACACACAACATGCATGGAAATACTGTCATTATTTCGAAAAAAGAATACACGAAGTACCGCATTTACTGACAAAGAAAATGAAATTCATTGCTGGAGCGATTTTTGAATTTGGAATGTTAGAACGCTTACGCAACGTTGTATGAAACGGCGTGCTGGGGCTACTAAATCTAGTCCAAAATAAGCTATAAGCTTGTGCTATGAGATCTAGACAACTGATAAAGAAACTTAAATATTTCTAATTACAAACACAATACATATATGACGCAGCGCTCGTGGCCCCACGGACTCAGTGTTCTGTAAACGATCACTGCGTTAAGCAACTTTCACTATGGCTGGCTCTCGGATGGGTGACCACTATGAGGCATTTACATTTGCGAGCGTTACCGTGCTTCGAAAACCACGCTAAGCCGTTGGTCCCGGTTGCCAGTAACGTGGCAGTCGTTAAGCCCAGCTGAAGGCCTTGTGGGCGGCTTGAAAAATTTCAACAGCAGGTCGCCACAACCTGCGCCTGTCTATTTCAACACGGCAATGGGCTCACCACCTGTTACGTGTCACAAAAGTACACGGTAAAATGTGGTACATACGGTAAAATGTGGGCGTATAGTATGCCTCTGCCTACCCCTTCGAGGATAATGACGTGACAGTATGTAATATATGTCTATACATTTATGAATATAAGGATACACCGGAACTTCGAAACAAACATATTTATGGGTCACACAAAAATTTGTTCTGACCCGGTAATCGAACCCTAGACCTCGGCGCGGCCGTCACATATACTTTTTTTTAGGTTTTCCGTCTTGTTGCGTATTTACTGTAAGAAAATCAACGATATTTTCCTTTAGTAGTTAATTGCCCAATATGGCTAATGCAACTTTTAATATTAATTAAATGTATAATTTAAAAAGTATGTTTTATATCCCTGCATTCTTTTGAGAAAAGCACTAATTATGCCTCGGCCGGAATGGCAATTGCCTCGGCCGGAATGGCAATTGCCTCGGCCGGAATGGCAATTGCCTATTTCCCTCTGCAATAGTGTACTACTTATTTAATATCATTAAAATTTCTTGGCGACCGGTTTATCGAAAGAAATTCAAAATTCGGTATGTACTTCATTTTCATCCCTTACACTAGTAGAACTCATATTATCGTTCAAAAAATCTAAATCGTTATACTGGCATTTTAGTGTATCCGCGTTTGCAATTTATGAAAAAAAAAATCGATATAACTATTTATAATTTCCAAGTAAACGTTTAGTATAATCTAACAATATACCAAATTGGGCAACACTTGTATTTAATTATAGTATACTAGCTGACCCGCCCGGCTTCGCCCGTGATATACTTCGAACCCCGTGGCACCCCTTTTATACCGTTGTTTATTAATTTCACATTCACAATAATGTATGAACATTTTCCAAAGTCATTGATTACTTCTCCGCTCTCAAGTACCTACCTACCTACGCTCGCACGGCCCGGTCGAGTTATGGTTACACGAAATCATTTTCTTTGCGCTTTATTTTGAATTTGCGATAACTCGTAAGATATTCATTTAATTTGCAAATAAGATGTAAAGGGACAAAATAATCTTCATTAATACTGAAGTCAACTAACGTAGTAAAAATGATAAAGATTAATAGCATATTTGTGTAAATAGCCTTCAAATTACCGCTTAATAATTGATGGGTTTTTAAAGTATTAAAATGGATATAGTATGTTATTCTTATGAGATAGACATATATCGTCGCGGACTTTTTTGTAGACCTATATTAGATACACAATTGCACCATACATTATTTTGTTATATCTCAAAGGGTTTAGGCAGCGTTTTTGTTGAAAGCTCCCAGACGGCTTACTTTTTCCGACATCCCCAACAAATATCGTTATAATTTGGTCAATGTATACAAAAACTTAGCATAAAAACCTTTTATAAGAATCACTCCAACTATTAAAAAAAACCGCATCGTAATTCATTTCGTAGTTTTAAAGATCTAAGCATACATAGGGACAGACAGCGAAAAGCGACTTTGTTTTATAATATGTAGTGATTATGGTACCAGTGTGTAAATTTGGTGATTACCGCTGAGGCGCTATTGAGTCTAAAGAGAGCCGAAGAGGGTAATCAACAATACCAACAATACGCACGTGTATCATACGACATTTTTCAATGCATTTATGAATAATATATAATACTAAATATAGCAAATTATATATATATATATACTAAAATAATAAATACTAAAAATCGGCAAGGTGGCCAACTACAAGGTCATACCCGGTGAGAGTCTTACTGCACAACACCGTCTCCTTTTTATGGACCTCTGCGTGAAGCCCAAAGGCAAACGCATCGAGCGGTGCCAGCGCCGCATCAGATGGTGGCTGCTTGATGAAACTAGGTCCCAGGAGTTCGTCTCAGCTGTCGGTGACAAGTGCACCGACACTGAAGGCGAACCAGTTCAAGATTACTGGGACAAAGTTCAGGCGGCCATCCTTGGAGCGGCGAAGGTGGTGCTCGGTGAGTCTAAGGGTGGACGCAAATGTGACAAGGAAACTTGGTGGTGGAACGACGCAGTCCAGAGGGAGACTAGGGAGAAGAAAGCCCTCTTTAAAAAGTGGCAAGCGACCGGATCTCCTGAAGACCGCGACGCGTACAGGGCTGCCAAGCGCGCCACACAGAGAGCTGTAGCCAGAGCCAGACGTGACCACTTACAACCTCTGTATGATAAGCTGGAATCGTCTGAGGGGCAGAAGCTCATCTATAAGCTGGCGCGCTCCAGGGTCAAAGCGGCACAGGATATATCCAAGTGTCGCTGTGTAAAAGACCCTGAGGGCAACCTGTTAAGCGAAGACCTCGCGGTAAAGGAGAGATGGCGCTCGTACTTCCACGAGCTGCTTAATAAACAGCACAAAAAGGTGCAGCCTCCGGACCTCCCTCCGAATCAGGGACTAGGGCCACCGGTAACGCCTGGAGAAGTCCTGACTGCGCTTCGCCGCATGAAGAATCGGAAAGCTGTCGGACCCGATGGAGTCCCCATCGAAGCCTGGAAGGCGATGGGTCCTCGCGGTGTGGGAATCTTAGTAAACCTTTTTAACCGCATACTCCTCAGCGGGCAGATCCCAAACCAATGGAGACTGAGTATTATTACTCCAGTCTTCAAAGGTAAGGGGTCAGTGCAGGAGTGCGGGAGCTACCGCGGTATTAAGGTGATGTCCCACACCATGAAGATCTTCGAGAGGATTATAGACTCTCGGATCCGGCAGGAGTGTACTCTCTCGGAGTGTCAATATGGGTTTCGCCCTGGTCATGGGACCACGGACCCTGTTTTTGCCCTGAGGGTTGTCGCAGAGAAATACAGGTCGAAGAACACGCCTCTGCACTGTTTGTTTCTAGATATGCAGAAGGCCTTCGACTGTGTTCCTCGTGCGATGATCTGGTGCGCACTGCGGTCCAAAGGGGTTCCAGAGGTCTATATTGACACTATCCGGGACATGTACTGTGACTCCGATTCAATGGTTCGGACTGCTGTTGGCGACACGAAACCCTTCCCCATCACCGTCGGGGTACACCAGGCTTCGGTCCTTAGTCCGCTTCTGTTTAGTGTAATATTAGACGAATTGTCGGACAGCATCAGAAACCCACATGAGCAGCCTCCATGGTTGCTCATGTATGCTGACGATATTGCGCTGGCAGGGGCAGATTGGTGCGACGTGTAAAGGCGTGGAAGGAGACGCTTGAGAACGGCGGTCTGAAACTAAATGTGGCGAAGACCGAGTACTTGGCACTAAACTCGACAGATCCCACATCCGTCCGCATAGGCGGTGATTTGGTCGAGCGCACGGACCAGGTTAAATACCTGGGATCTGTTTTTCACACGTCCAGTGACATCGATTGCGACGTCAAGTCACGCATTGCTGCCGCGTGGGCCAAATGGCGGGAGATGACCGGTGTCATCTGTGACCCTAAAATGCCGATCCGGTTGAAGGGACAGGTCTACAAAACCATTATTAAACCTGTCCTTTTACATGGCAGTGAGACGTGGCCGATATTGGAGCGACACAAGCTGGAGCTGCATGTCACGGAAATGAAGATGCTGCGGTGGATGTGTGGGGTCACGCGGATGGACCGCGTGAGAAACTCTCGCATCCGCGGCAGCCTTCACGTCCGTGACATTGCAGACAAGTTGCAAGAGTGTCGCCTTCGTTGGTATGGTCACGTCTTGCGGCAACCGCCGGGCTACGTAGGTAACAAATGTCTGGCCATGTCAGCCCCGCCGGGTCCCGGTAAGAGGGGAAGACCCAAGAAGTGCTGGCTTGACGTCGTAAGGGATGACATGCGTGCCAATGGTCTCACTACAGGGGATGCCGAAGACCGTGCGAAATGGAGGAGAAAATGTAGGAAAGCTGACCCCGGGCGTCGCGAGACGCAACTGGGACAGACGCTCGGATGATGATGACTAAATATAGCAAATTAGTTTTTTTTATGAGCGCGCATTGACCATAGAGTAAAGAATGAAGTATCTTTTTTTTGTTGTAGTTGTTGTTTAAAGTTTTAAACAGAGTGAAAACAAAAGTTATATTTGAGTGAAAGTTTTGTTTATTATAGGTACACGTAAAAGATGAAATTTTCTATTTAAATACGAAGTTGCATGAAATTAACAAGCAATAGGTAGGTATATTAATTTATTTGTTCTATTGAACGCGATCTTTTTTGTCTCGATTTTTTTTTAAGAATAATTCAACTCAACCAATATAATAAAAATAAATCCATCCCACTCGTGATTTAAGAGGCCTTATAACTAGGCGTTACCCTTTACTAATTCGATTACACTAATTACTACTAGGGAAGTTATTACCAACCCGAATTTTATTTTACCTACGATTTCGCAGGCCTCGAGAGTTATGCCAGGAACTCTCAAAAACTCCATCAGCAATGCTACTTATTGTGTTAAATTATTTTAAGAGGTTAAAATAAGCAGCTGAGTCTAGCCGATTGCGCAGGTGTGTTAGGTATTGAGTGGACCCTAGGACGACTTAACCACTGGTTTAACCATTGGTTAAATCGTCCTAGAGTGGACCAGGCGCATTCAATTGGGTAGGTACTATTGACAGTGATTGGTTGAATGACGTCCTTAACGATGGAAATAGAACAAATTACCAATTAAAGTGAGGTCATATACAAAAAATACCTGCTGCTTCAATTACATTACTGGAGGTGTCCTTGTTATCGTTCCTGAAAAATAAAGTTACATTTTGACCAAGTTACTATGCGCGTTACTAGACAATAGAAAAAAAGACCTCAATATTTTTAAATACATAAATACACTAGCGGACGACCCACGGTTTCAGTCACGTAGTTCCTATTGCCGTGGTAATATGGGAATAAAATGCTTAAGTTACTCCACTGACATACCGCTAACATTATAACAATGTGCAATATGGCTTTAGGCCTAGCCTAGCGTACCTACATAACACATATTTGGGGTGGGGCTGTGAAACGGTGAGTCCTTAGCTATAAGTCTGGCCAAAGACTTCGATAGAGTTTGGCATGCGTCGCTTCTTTCCATGCTACCGGCTATGGACTATCGCCTTAATTGTGCTGCAGGATGGCCAGCTTCTTGCAAGGGCGTCGTATGCTGGTCCTCTGTGATGGCCAGGCTTCTTGCTTTTTGCGAGTTAATGCCGGGGTACCACAGGGATCTGTATTGTAGCCAACTCTCTGTCTTCTGCATATCAATGACATGCTGTCCCTTGGGAACATTCATCGCTATGCAGATGATAGCACTTTGCATGGGAGTTATTGTGCCCGTCCAGCGGTGGGACAGGCCGACATTGAGGAAAAAAGGCGACAACTTCTTTTATGTAGGTATGTTACAGGATCAGACGATTCGGTGTTACAAATATTATGCTACGATGGCTCCTTGAGATTAGATGGGATGTATGTTTGTTGCCATCTTGGTGGAATTTGACTGCCTCTGTGGCGCGGTGGGAGTGCATCCGACTGCTACGCAAGAGGTCGTGGGTTCGATTCCCACCCAGGATAAAACTTTGTGTGATGAGCACGATGGTTTATTCTGTGTCTGGGTGTTATTTATCTATAATATGTATGTATTTAGAAATATATAAGTATGTTTATCAGTTATCTAGATCCCATAACACAAGCTAATATTAGCTTACTTTGGGCTAGATGGCGCTGTGTGAAAAGTGTCCCACAATATTTATTTATTTATTTATATTTAATAGTCTTTTTAAACGCGTGGAAATTGTCGTAGATGCTATGCTGGACTGCTACAGATTATAACCTAAGTATAATTGGTTTCAGTGTTTTCAATAAATAAATTCGAATTCAAACACATGCTATATCAAATTTAATACTAAATTAGTAAAAAGTGAAATCTTTAAACACGTAGCCGGACGTAACGCAGGAAGGCTTTAAATATTATCACGCTAATACTCTGGAGAGCGACGCAGTAGTCATAAATGTTAACAAATCGGGCAATTTTTTATACATTTTTGTAGAATTTATAAGCGACAGGATTAAATAGGTGCGATGGGAGTTTGTAGTATGTCACGGGCGAGGCCGGAGGGGTCACCTAGTAAAGAATAATTTGAATAAATTCACATATTTTTGGGAGCTGTAAATATTTTTATTTGACATACTCGTAGCTGTCATTTTGACATTAATATGACAAGTTCAGATAACTTGACAATAGAACAACTTGCGGAACTTTTCATTTTTTAGTTGGAATTTAGATATAATAGGTAAATTCTTATGAATATTTCAAGGAGTATTATTATTTGAGACTTACTCTATATGATTTTCTTCAATTTCATCCAGATTACCAATTTTTTGCTTACTATCATCCTCAACGAAATCTGAAACTTTAAAAGATGCATAATGTAAACTTCCGATGACTCTCGAATTGCGGATATACCTACAGATGTGAGACCTGTAGGTAGGTATATCCGCAGTTTGAGTCTTCGGGGGAGTCCCAACTGTTGTAAGCTACCTACCTTTTCAGACAGGGCGCGTAATTTAGTACCTAGGTAACTGAAGATGTAATAAGGCATCAAACAATAAAGGGCAAAGGTCTCTAGTGTTGGTCGCCAAGATCGATCGGGGTTTCAGAGACCATTCCTGAGTCCATAGAAGAATAGTCAGCGTATTGCAGAAGTCCTGAGTACCTACGTCGCTTCGCCTTAAGTCGCTTCCAGTTTTTGGGATAACACACGGTACTGCACCTTCCGCATGCTGTATATCTAGCATCTAGCCTCTGTGGTGCCAAAATATTTATTTAAGTACCTATCATTGACTACAAACCTCTGAAATCTCACTTACCAAATTTGATGGCATTGAACGAGTTCTCAAGAACATGCTTCTTGCGCCGTTGAATAGCTTTCTCAGTGAGCGTGAGGAGATCCAATAGTTTACACTGCATCCACTTAGCGGGGGGAGGCGTGGTACGTCGCTTAGTAGTTCGCAGCGCTAGTTTCATAAGTTTACATACTACTTTGTCCAATTCCGTAGCTATATCCTCATCGACAGTAAGCATTGTACGTAAATTGCGTAGTTTGTGGTCTAATGCGCGACGAAGGCATCGATCTAGTAGACAAATGCTTATTTTAATACTAACCCACGAAATCGCTCGTAAAAACGGCTTACCGATGTATAGCCGTCGCCAAATATCTTTGTCCCTCTGAGTTGTAGGCAGTCAGAACTCAATAATTAGGTGTCGAAGGGAACGAGAGCGGGAGCGGGGTGAGGCTCTCACTATCTAAGCACCCGAACGTTACCGACAGCCCAGAATATGGAGGCATTATCGCGCCATACGAGCTAGCGCGAAGAAAGTTTAATAAATCGTAGCATTACCAGGTTGGTGATATGATTGCTAAATATGGCAAGACTCAATAGCATTTTACTTCGGCAATCCAGAAATATGTTGTACGTAGGTAACGGTGAAAATGGTTAGAAAATAAAAAAACGGCTTAATGTAGAAAGTTGCTAATACTTTGATTGTTTTTCGAAGTAATCTCTGTTCCTATCTAAACATTGTCGCATTCGATGGAACCACTGAGAAAAGCTGTGGGCCAATTTTTCCTTATTCTTAATCCTTTTTCCTTAGTCTCTTCTATGGCATTTTCGTACGCTTTAACCGCATCTTCAGGGCTTGTAAAGCGAATACCTCGAAGTTTATCTTTAGTTCTTGGGAATAAATGAAAGTCGCAGGGCGCCAGGTCGGGACTGTATGGCGGATGACTCATTATCTCGACACCTGCCATAGTCAAATATTCAACAGTCTGCTTTACGGAGTGCGCTAAAGCATTGTCGTGGTGAAGAAGGATCCTGCTTCGAGGGCGCTGTTGTCAATTTTTTTTCCAAAACAACAGGCAAACAGCTATTGACGAACCAGTCTGCAGTAACTGTCCTTCCATCTTCTAGCATAACTGTCGCGAAATGACCTTTCCGACCAAAGAACGAGGCTATCATCTTTTTTCCTTGACTGCCTCTGTGGCGCGGTGGGAGTGCATCCGACTGCTACGCAAGAGGTCGTGGGTTCGATTCCCACCCAGGATAAAACTTTGTGTGATGAGCACGATGGTTTATTCTGTGTCTGGGTGTTATTTATCTATAATATGTATGTATTTAGAAATATATAAGTATGTTTATCAGTTATCTAGATCCCATAACACAAGCTAATATTAGCTTACTTTGGGCTAGATGGCGCTGTGTGAAAAGTGTCCCACAATATTTATTATTATTTATTATTATTATTCTTCCTTTCTTTACCTTAGTTGGCCGATCCTCAAAAGGAAACACCCACTGAGCTGATTGTCTTTTGGTTTCGGGTTCGTAGCAATATATCCAGCTTTCATCACCTGTGATGATGTCAAATACAGCATTTGAGTCACCGCCGTTGAACTTATCTAACATTTCGCGACACCAGTCCATGCGAAGGCGTTTCTGGACGTCGGTAAAGTAGGGAATCCATCTGGTACAAAGCTTCCTGACGCCTAAATGTTCGTGTAATATTTTTTGTACTTGACTCATACCAATGCCTAGGCTTGCCCGTATCTGCTGATAGGTCACTCTCTTATCTTCCCCTATCATACGTCGCACAGCACTGATGTTATCTTCAGTAGTCGCTGTTAAAAGACGTCCCTCACGCGGATCATCACTGAGATTGCTACGTCAACGCATAAACTCGTTAAACCAATTGTAAATAATGGCACGAGATGGGGCTTCATTATGAAATGCTAATCGCAGCCTATCATAGCTTTGTTGTTGAGTAAGCCCACAACGAAAGTCATAATAAATCATTGACCGAAAATTTTCTCGCGTTAAGTTCATTTTCACGTTTAACAAGAGTTTTTCATTTGCCGCCAATTCACAAAAACAAATGGCAAATGAATGCAATATATTACATTAGGTTACCAAAGAGTTCATCATCATCATCCGAGCGTCTGTCCCAGTTGCGTCTCGCGACGCCCGGGGTCCGCTTTCCTACATTTTCTCCTCCACTTCGCACGGTCGTCGGCATCCCCTGTAGTGAGACCATTGGCACGCATGTCATCCCTTACGACGTCAAGCCAGCACTTCTTGGGTCCTCCCCTCTTATCGGGACCCGGCGGGGCTGACATGGCCAGACATTTGTTACCTACGTAGCCCGGCGGTTGCCGCAAGACGTGACCATACCAACGAAGGCGACACTCTTGCAACTTGTCTGCAATGTCACGGACGTGAAGGCTGCCGCGGATGCGAGAGTTCCTCACGCGGACCATCCGCGTGACTCCACACATCCACCGCAGCATCTTCATTTCCGTGACACACAGCTCCTGCTTGTGTTGCTCCAATATCGGCCACGTCTCACTGCCATGTAAAAGGACAGGTCTAATAACGGTTTTGTAGACCTGTCCCTTCAACCGGATCGGCATTTTAGGATCACAAATGACACCGGTCATCTCCCAGCAATGCGTGACTTGACATCGCAATCGATGTCACTGGACGTGTGAAAAACAGATCCCAGGTATTTACCTTGTCCGTGCGCTCGACCAAATCACCGCCTATGCGGACGGATGTGGGATCTGTCGAGTTTAGTGCCAAGTACTCGGTCTTCGCCACATTTAGTTTCAGACCGCCGTTCTCAAGCGTCTCCTTCCACGCCTTTACACGTCGCACCAATCTGCCCCTGTCCGCGTCTGCCAGCGCAATATCGTCAGCATACATGAGCAACCATGGAGGCTGCTCATGCGGGTTTCTGATGCTGTCTGACAATTCGTCTAATATTACACTGAACAGATACTGAACAGATAGGTTACCAAAGAGTTCTATAATTGAAATTCAAAAAAAGTTTTCATTAGCAATATTTCTTTCTGGCCAGTTCTAAACATTTTCAGTGTTACCTAGGTATAACGTCTTGCAGTTTATAAAGAAGGAAGCTGAGAAAGGAATACAAATTGAAGTAAAAGCTGTTCAGAGACTAAATGTACAACTACAATATTTAGAGACCTTAATCTTGCTTAAGGAGGCAATAAAATTTAATTTATTGCCATTTCAAGGTGTTCATTGTGATGATTTGTACAGCTAAAGGAATAAATATTTTTTCTATAAAATTTCTGAGACTGAATATTTTACTTAATATAATCATTGACTGCCTCTATGGCGTGGTGGGAGTGTATCCGACTGCAACGCTAGAGGTCGTGGGTTTGATTCCCACCCAGGATAAAACTTTGTGTGAAGAGCATGATGGTTTATTCTGTGTCTGGGTTTTATTTATCTCTATTATGTATGTATTTAGAAATATATAAGTACGTTCATCAGTTATCTGGTTACCATAGTACAAGCTCTGCTTAGTTTGGAATCAGATGGCGTTGTGTGAGTTGACCCAACGATATTTATTTATTATTTATATATTTATTGTAATAAGGGCATTTACTTAGAACACTGTTTTTCTTTGCTTGCACTTTTTTGCGA
This sequence comes from Thumatha senex, assembly GCA_948477245.1. Taxonomy (NCBI): domain Eukaryota; kingdom Metazoa; phylum Arthropoda; class Insecta; order Lepidoptera; family Erebidae; genus Thumatha; species Thumatha senex. The sequence goes on along the minus strand of OX419726.1, from coordinate 8,449,100 downwards.
AATAAGTAGGTATATTTCATTTTACTTTTACGAACACAACTTCTTTACGACTGTAATTTTTCTACTATTTACAACAAAACGATAATTGGGTAGACAAGGCTTACGCATACGTCAATAATGAAGTTTAACTTTAATAACATAAATATGTATACAGATTCGATATTAATGCTATACTGAAACATGGTAAACGTAGCTTATTAAATGTTTAAATTCATAAGCAGTGTCTTCTTAACCGTACCTGCGCGAAACGAGCGCAGTAACAACTTCAGAGGGACCAATATGTTTGGCGAAAGCTGTATCACTTTACCCCATGTATGGCCATTATAAGATACTTAGATCTCTATCCAATTTCTTGATACTTATTATGATTAGGTACTGCGTCGCTTCTTTAGGTATCAACCTACTAGGGAGGTACTAGCTTGATGGATTTGGAGTGTGAGCCTAATAAGAAGGACATCATCATTAAGGCCTGACAAGACTGGTAATAATTAAGCTCTAAATGCAGTCTTTTGTGCATTGTGTTTAACCTGGTTTTTGGAATCCCATCGACAAGCACGGTTTCGGTGTTAATGAACTACAAAGTCTCTATCCCAATTGGTCATCGAATACTGCGTAGCCAATCTATCTGTATGACATTTCGACTCTCACAAATATACGCAGAAGAAAAGCGTCGGCGGCAAAACAGACACCAGTGGCAGGCCAGCACTAGACCGCAGAAGTTAAAAGTATATTTTAGGCTAGCAAAGGACTTGACAGCTTACAATCCAGCTGTCCAACAGCAAAATTTAAGGTCAGATCAAATATTAGAAGTTTGGACATTACCCCGAGTCTATTGAACACTTTGGCGATAGCACCAAAGGTTTGTTTTGCTTTGATATCCCGCATACAATTTATTTAAATTCTATTTTTTACAATTTGGGCGGGAACGTCAAGAATGGCGGACGCATGCCTTATATTATTTTCTTTTGATATGTATATAAAAAGTTCGACGCCGTGCATAGTAAAGGCTAAAGCTTAAAGCTTTTATCTTGTTACTTCAAAAACTCCACAGGAGCTTACCACAATTTTACTTTTTTTTAATTAACTAACTAACTATCTTCACGCTGTATCCCTGACGGGGTAGTCAGAGAGGACAGATCGCCAGGCTTCGCGAACCATGCATACTTCTTTCGCTTCTTCAAGATTCATCAATCGCTTCATACATCTCGATTCATCATCGTCTGGGTATCCGAGTACTTTTGACCTTTCCGTTTTTGAGCAATCTGCTCACGTGGTCTTCATATGTAAGGCGCGCCTACCCTGACTTCTTCTACCCTCTACTTTCGCACAAAATATATTCTTCGTCAATCGTTCCTCACTCATTCGTTGGACGTGTCCAAACCAACGGAGCACGCCCTTTTCCAGCTTAACGCTAACACTTTCATTCAAACCTGCCATATTGCGTATCACTTCGTTACGTATTCGGTCGGCCAAAGTAACGCCCACAGCATTCAATTTACTTTCATGCATCTGCTGACATACCCAGGTTTCGCTACCGTAAAGCAAAGTTGGCACTAGCACTGCGTTATGAATCGCCAGTCGTGCTTCTTTTACGATGCTTTGTCGCTTTACTAATTGGGACAAAGCACCGTTAACTCTGTTTCCGGCAGCTACTCGCCGTTCTACAACCGAATCACATCTTCCGTCCGCGCTAAACATACTCCCAAAATACACAATTTCATTTACTTGCTATAGCCGGTCCTGGTTAACCCAAATCTCGCATTTAGTTCTTACGTCATCTCTTTTAAATACTAGAACCTTAGTTTTACTTGCATTCAAGCGTTAGGACGTCATTGTTAACACTAAACACTTTATTCATGCTGCAGATTGCCGAACAACTCCGGGTCTTGCCTCCCTCTTTCCAGAAGAGCTTGGCATTATCCCGGAAATTGGACGACAACCTTTCATCCGCTTTCATTCTGCACCTTCCACGAGCTTCTTCTATCAGTGCCTTCGTGTTAACTTTTTGCAGCTTGTATCTCTCTTTCATATTAAAATCATTCCGCGAGGCTAAGTAGTCTAACCATGCTTTCTTCTTCATTAGAACTGCTTCTTTCACTTCCTCATTTCACCATTCATCACGCTTAGTACTACAGCCTCTTTTCGTTTCTCCACACACTTCCACAGCGGCATTTACCATACTATCCCTAAGGTTCTGCCATACACTTTCCACATTCTCACTACTAACATTGACGTCGCCAAGCTTTTCGGTATAAGACGATATATAGATATATTATAGATATATTTTTTTAATTTTTACCTATTATAGAGTTTGACTTAAACAAAAGCAACAAGTAATTGCTAAAGACCATCAGAAATGGAAGTGAAATTGCAGTAAGCGAAATCCGTGCTCCAAAGTGAAATGAAATAAATGTTAAGATATTTATTGGACTCATTTATCTCTTCATTACCCACCAGTTTTAAGTCGAGTTTTAAGAGAGAAAGCTTGAATAATATAGAAAAAACAGAACCTTGACAGTCGGGCACGATCGTACTTCCTTCTGATACCGTAGTAGATGGAACTTCAGTAACATTATCCCACTGCAAAGACAGCACAACTTGTTATTTCTTCCACTACCTAAATGATACCTACATTATTTGAAACACTTTATTTAAAAAAAAAATAAGAAAAAAATTAAAAACCTTAAATTTCAATCATTTTTATCTTTTAATTAGTAGTGAAGGAACACCTCCTTGTGGGTTACAAAGGGGACCAAAATCTTATTATTTTCAAGCTCAGACGCACCGTTTCGGAGATATGGCAAAAAATGTGTAAAAGTTGGTTAGGTAAGTATGGACCCGCTTGTGTAAGATAAACTATAGGTTAAATTAGTATTGCCACCAACAACGCAAGAGCCCTTTACCAATACTACATAGGTCCAAATCGCGAAATATTTACATGTCTCGATAAACCTACATAACCGCCCAAAATTAAGCTAAGTTTCAACTTCATATAAAATTAATCAAAAATTGACAGAGTCTCGTTTCTATGCAAAAGCGTTAGTTTTTGCCCAAGTCCTACCTCCTAACAATATATATATATATTATTATACCTACCTACTCTCCCAACTTTCTTCCTCGGCAAATCTCAAAATATGTCACGAGCTACCTTATAAGTTTATTAGTCCCACAGATCCCCGAAGGCAATGGCATATTATACGCCCACATTTCCCTATATGCATTTTGTCCCAAGTGACAGGTTGGTGAGCCCATTGCCTTATTGAAATCTAAAAAAAGTACAGATTTGCAGTTATCACACTTGTAAATCTCTGAAGCCACAATGACACAGCGTGTAAGGATATTATGCCATCAAATTACAAGTACATCAATATTTATTAGTTTTTTAGGCTATTGTCAATTTTTAAATCAACCGCATAATAGTTGCTTTTCATCAAAACTTCATATACGCATCTCTTTAGCAACCGCTTTTGGCAAAGTCACCGAGTTGCTTTGAAAACGATTTTAGTTATAAATTTGAAGCCCATTATGCTTTGGTAATACCAATTTCACGCGTTTATAGGACTATCGATACGAAAGTACCTGTCAAATTTGAATCATAATGGATATCGCATCAATGACGTCATTTCAGTTGCCCACTGAACTTAGATAATACCAAAATTGAATTTTGACAGCTGATTGGCGCAAATCGCAATCAAACTGTTTGAGCGGGCGAGATAAATAAATTCGAAGTGGACTGTATTTGCGGGGAAAGACAAAATGAAATTTACACGCGGTTGTCGACGAAAAAGAAATGGAAATAGGAATGGGTTGCGAGATGCTGAGGTAGAGGCTGCCGGGGGCGTCCCTGGACTTGGATTCCTGGTTTCCTTGCACGAAAACACTATTTATCCATGGAAAACACAACTATTGCGAAAAGTTTATGCGAGCGCGCGCGCGGCCATTGCAGTACTACGTCTTCAGTCCGTCTTAGCTGCCTGTGTGTTGACAGCGCTGCGGTGGAGTTTTAGATGGCGCGTAATACAGCTGTCTCGCTCTTCTTTTCTGCGAGACAAGGTAGGTGCGAAAGAGAAATGGAATAAAGGGAAGAGGGGTGAGAGTGTCGACAACTAATTAATTAAAAACAAATGGAGATCGGCTATGCAACATAGAAAAAATAACGCGGCAACTTTCGAATCGTATACCAGCGCAACCGTTTCCCCCCCGGCTTGAAGGGTTACCTTCGAAAAAGGAACAACTGACTATACAGTTGCCACTAAGCTCTTAGCTGCTAAATAAACAAATGCTATCGAACTAAACTAAACCTAATCGAACAAGCTAAATTTGTTATTGACGTTACTGTTGATTAGGCAAAGGACAAAGACGAATAACTGGTCGCAAGTACGAACCAGTTGCGGTTATAACGCGAACTATACGGGCGATCCCATTTGACCCAGGGAAAACTTCTTCTACTACCCCAAGAGGCCAATGTAATGGAGGCATATTTTCAGTTAAAATAACTACGAGAGTCCCGACAGTAATAGGGTTCGATGGAGTATTCCATTTCTGACGTGACTGTAGCGTATGCAAATAGTCTGTTCTCCAACGCTTCCAAAACGATTGAACGAGTTTATACAATAAGGCATGACGCGAGAGAAGATGAAGTCGATCTTCCTCTATTTCAAAAGCGGGTAAGTATTTTAACGGTGTAACATTCAAAAAGTGCGCTGGAGTCAGTGGAAGCGGCTCCGAGGGATCATTAGACAAGGTTCTATTTAATTCCAAATTTCTAATTTCAGACGAAAAATAAAATCGCTGAAGTTCACGAAGCACGATTAACTCAGCCTTGTTTAAGTTAAAGGCGGTAACATGCCCGCGACGAGGAAGGATTTTCAAAAATCGACGGATAAAAACAACACTACGTAAAAGAATCGACCACGATGAAACACGGCTAGCCAACTCTAAGATAGGCGATTTTTCGAGCGGTGCGGTAGTAACTAAAGAGGTTTTCTTTTCCTCTGGCGGCGTGGACACAGTAGCGGGGTTGAATGGACTAACAGGCCATTCATCAGGTGGGGCTTGGCACCAGGAAGAGCCATAGAACCACAACGGATGATCCAAAATCTGTGCAGGTGTTAACCCACGAGACAAACAATCGGCAGGGTTGTCCGTACCTGAGACGTGATAAATGTTCTGCGGCGCCAATTCCGACTGAATTTTTGCCACCCTATTTGCGACAAATGTATCCCAACGATGGGGCGAAGAATGTGTCCAACACAAAGCGACGGTCGAGTCCGAGAATGCGAAAATTCTATCTATATTAATACGGTTGCGACAACTACTAACAATCGAACTAATGAGCTGGGCTAGAACCAATATAGCGCACAGCTCGAGACGAGCAAAAGAGACTAGGGGCTACTTTAGATTTAGCGCTGATAAGGTGAAATGAAATGTCATCACCGTTACGAACGTGGAAGTACGCAACACCCCCATACGCTTTCTCACTAACGTCAGCGAAACTTAAAACAGTTACAATACTATCATCGGAGATGCCAACATAGCGCGGTATTCTAATCTGCTCGAGCATAGGAAGCTCGGCTCTAAAGCGGTCCCACAATTTAATGATGTGGTCAGGAGAAGTGTCGTCCCAGTCACAGTTCGACAGCCAAAGTTCTTTTATGAAAAGCGTTGCGTACAAGACGACAGGTGCTACAAATCCCATTACATCACATATGCGGTGCGACACACGACAATATGGTGCGCTTAGTGCAGGTTGACGGTGTAGGACAAACCTTCAAACTAAACATGTCGGACGAAGGTGACCAACGCAAACCGTGAACCTTGTGCGTATCATTACTATCAAACTCCCTGACAGTCGACATTTGATTGATTCCACCGTCGCATCGCTGACGGTGGAATCGAATCCAAGACCGTTTGCGAATTACTAGTCCATTTTACGAGATCAAAATGACCAGCCTTCATGAGATCAATTACTTCAGCTGCAGTTGCGACAGCTTGATCTTCGGTCTGCACAGAATAAATATATATATCCATGTACAGACCAGTTTCTACAGTCTCCTTAGCCTTCGGGTAACTGTCGCCCTCATCGGCAGCGAGCTGCTTGACAGTGCGAAGAGCGTGGAAGGGACTGGATTTAAGTCCAAAACAAACGCGATTAAATCGTAAACCTGTAAAGGTTCCTGCGGCGAAAATCTATACAAAATGCGTTGAAATCGGCAATCTGATTCGCGAACACCAATACAAAGAAACATTTGTCTAATGTCGGCTGAAAGTGCGACAGCGAATAAGCGAAAGTTAACTATAATTTCGAACAAATTACCTTGGAGATTTTGACCACTGTGCAAAATATCGTTTACCGAAACATTCGAACTAGTTTTCGCGCTGCCATCTAAAACAACGCGCAACTTGGTGGTTAGTTTATCCTCGCGGACAACTCTATGGGTTGGTATGGTATACGGAGGAGCGTGCTTCGTCTCTTCGGTTAAGGGAGGCGCGGGTGAAATGAAACCTTTATCCAAATATTCTACTATTACGCTATCGTAAGCCTCCTTCAACTTTGGAGATGTCTGCATTTTCCGTTCTAAACAAAAGAAGCGTTTATCGGCTGACTGAAACGAATCTCCAAGCGAATTAACATCACCCTTAAAGGGGAGTGCGACAACATAACGACCATCACTATCGCGAGTAGTCGTGCGACTATAAAACTCTTCACAAAATTTATCATCCGGGCTGACAATAGGAGGGACGTTCACCTCGTGTATCTCCCAGAATTTACGGACAGCGGAGTCCAGCAGCTCGACGGCGCAACAATATGACACTGTCGAGTTGCAATCAAAACAAGCGGGTGCGGAACCAACAATATCAAAACCAAGAACCGTCTCTAAGGCGAGCGGCGCGGGGTGCGATGCGTGACCTTGAACCTTATGCTGCAACAGGAGGTGCGGGAAAATCGAAGCGCCAACTAACAAATCAATATCTCCTGGAACGGCGTAAGTATCATCGGCCAAAGGCAAATCTCTAAAATTTGTCAATAATGAGGTATTGACTGCGACAGTCGGTAAAAGTTCGGTGACCTTATCGACGACTAGCGAATCCATCGAAAAACTAACATCAAAATCATAACGCCAGTGGAATTTAATCCCTACAGAACTTTGAACGGCTTTAGTGGAACCCCCAATACCTTTCACAACATTACAGGCCGGTTATTTATATGCAAACCAAGACGACTAAAACAATTTTTACTAATAAAATTACTTTGAGAAGCACTATCTAAAAGTGCGCGAACACTATGTCCCCTACCATGCGAATCGTAAACAACAACTCGAGCGGTTGCCAGAAGTACCGTAGTAGGGCTTGTGTGCAAACTCGATAGCGAGCATAAAGTGACATCGTTACATCGACATCGGCAGGAGGCGCGCGGCAGCGACGCCGCCGTCGCTAGGAGCGGACGGGGACGAAAACACGCGATAGCGCTCCGAGTCGCCACCCAACGGCGCGGGCGGCTGTGACGTCACAGCGGGCGGACGGTTAGGCACGAAGTTCGCGCAGCCGGAATCGACGGACGAACCACCGGACATGGCGGGTGCATTGCTAACTACAAGCGAATTATTACCATTAACGCGCGAGGTACCAACTGAGTTTAAATTGGACGCAGCATTATTGTTTTCGAAGTGTAATAATGAATGGTGTTTACCATTACACTTGCGACAAAAATGATTCGAATTACAGAATGAAACACGATGTTTCTCACTGAGACAATTGATACATAAATTACTAGAACGAACAAATTTATAGCGATCGCTAGGAGTGAGTTTATTGAACTCTGAACATTTATAAAGTAGGTCATGGTGACCTTGACACAAAGAACAATTTTTCGAATGCACCACTTGCGATTGCGAAGATGTGGGTTCAAAATTAACAAAAGAGTGCGTGGACTTCGTGGGCTTACTACTACTACTACTACGATTAGTCGGACTATTTTTCGCTACTCCGTGGTTTAACGAAGTTCGTTGCAAAATTCGAATATGTTGACGAACGAAAGTTTCTAAATCGTCGAACTTAGGTATCTGATGGCCACGTCTATCCATTTCAAATAAGCGAACGGTTTCGGAATCCAATTTCTCTAAACCGATATACAAAAACAAAAAGTCACAGAGGTCATTGACCTTGACATTCTTTAGGGCGCGAACAGCTGATGCAAAAATATCTAAGAATTCTTCTAAGTCGTGTTCATTACACGATGAGCTATTTATCAAATTAAATATTTGATCCAAATAAGCGGTTGTTACTAAACGTTTGTCTTCGTATTTGACCTTCAAAGTATTCAAAATCAAACTATAATTTTCGGCGCAAAGCGTTATTCCGGCGTAAACGGTTTTTGCTTTCCCGGTTAGTTTACTAAGTAATGTAATTTTTCGTGATCCGATTACGAATTATTATTATGAATCGTATTTTCGAAACTAGCTAAAAACAAAGGCCAATTTTTAATATCGCCATCAAATTCGGGTAGTTGTATGGGCGGTAATTTAGGTCGGTCCCGTTTCAGCAAATCAAAACCGGCTTTCGAATCGGTGACTACTACGGGCACGGGCGCTTGCAATGACTTAGCGACACGTTTTATGTGACAAATTAAATCTTCGAAAGATGACATGGCGTCATAACTTAATATGAAATCGGGATTTAATTTTAATTTAAGCAAGTTAATTTTATCGAGAACATTTTCGAAATCTAAGCGCAAAGTATCTACGGTTTCGATCGAGGATAAAAACAATTCTTTTATTGATTCATCTGCGATCCTCGATGAATATTCACAAATTAATTGCATACGCTTAAAAAGGCTATCCTTCTTAGCGTGTAATAGTTTTAACTGTGGATCCGGAATCTCTTTCGGAGGCATTGTTAAAACAAAACAACTATAGCTACCTACAGTGCAAAACTAACGAACGATCAAAATGGAAGCGGTGACGAGCAGCGAGACGCGACGCGAGCGAGCGTAGGTACTTGTGCGCGCGGACCTAGGTACCTACCCGCGTGGTCTACCTATTACTATGCGGTGCAGTCGAAATTACCAACTATTTAGTACCTACCTATGCGAAAAACAGTAGGTAAGTATGCGTTTATTCCCTAATGGAATAAAACTATTATCTATGCGTTTATTCCCTATAGAATATAAACTATTACCTAATCTATGCGTTAATACCGAATGGAATAAAAACTATAACCTATACCTATGCGTTTATTCCCTATTGAATAAAAACTATTGCCTAATCTATGCGTTTATTCCGAATACAATAAAAACTATAACCTATACCTATGCGTTTATTTCCTATGGAATAAAAACTATTGCTTTTCTATTGGCAAACTATTAAAGCGAATGGATCAAAAATCCGGATCGTTAGGACCAGAAAATGGTTGAGCGGGCGAGATAAATAAATTCAAAGTGGACTGTATTTGGAAAGAAAAAATGAAATTTAAACGCGGTTGTCGACGAAAAAGAAATGGAAACAGGAATGGGTACGCTACCTTGCTGCTGCTGCGAGATGCTGAGGTAGAGGCTGCCGGGGGCGTCCCCGGACTTGGATTCCTGGTTTCCTTGCACGAAAAGACTATTTATCCATGGAAAACACAATTATTGCGAAAAGTTTATGCGAGCGCGCGCGCGGCCATTGCAGTACTACGTCTTTGTCCGTCTTAGCTGCCTGTGTGACAGCGCTGCGGTGGAGTTTTAGATGGCGCGTAATACAGCTGTCTCGCTCTTCTTTTATGCGAGACAAGGTAGGTGCGAAAGAGAAATGGAATAAAGGGAAGAGGGGTGACTAATTAATTACAAACAAATGGAGATCGGCGATGCAACATAGAAAAAATAACGCGGCAACTTTCGAATCGTATACCGGCGCAACCACAAACTGATATCCATTTTAGTTACATAATACACCTGCAGATGACAAATAACAGAGATGAATGGAAGAATATTTACTGACTCCAAATAAATTGGGACAAGGGCAAGAGGGTGATGATGATTGATTATATTTATTTCAATAAAAAGAGCTCGTGGTTTGCCAAAGGCTCGCAGCACATCGTATCAAACCACAGCATGCATGATTTATTAGGATTAGGCCTCCACAATGACTTTGCCTTGACTTCTAATAATAAACGGACTATTTTATATAAAATTTACATCCGTATATGCCTTATATTTCCAGTCAAAGGGGATGGACGCATAATCTACCGATTTCGAGAGAGTATTTTCACTGTCGAGATAAATCAGGATTTTCAATGTAAACCAAGAGTTATTGGGGGCGGGGGGAAGATCAATCAACTAAACGAGTGGTTGGTGTTTCCCCTACTCCCAACATCTGTCCGGTGTTGGGTTTGGCGAATGATCTAGGGAGTAGCGCAGAGAATCCTTCCCTGCGCCACCAGCAGTATCGAAAAGTGCTGCAGCTGGTGGCGCACGCAGCTCCGTATCTGTGGAGGAGCAACTTGCGCGAAACTCGGAGAAGAAAGAAGAGCAAGGCAATCGCGGACAGATGCGTCCCGGTAGGTCTCTTTCGGAGACTCTTGGGGACGACTGTCTAGAGTGAAGATTGGATATGAAGAGGGCTGAGTTTCCAACTCGAAATAGAAACGCCTCAAGAAGGCCTGAAGGAGGCAGATAAAGAAGAGACAAGAAAACGCTCGACCCGGCGTGGCCATGGCTAACCAAGCCAGTGTGACGGCAGGGCGGGCAGGTTCCAGGGCCCCCAAGGTTCGGAGACAGGGCACCGATCCTGGCGAGCAGTCGCAGCAGCAGCCACCGAAGCGCCCAAAACGCCACCACGCTGGGCGGGGCGAGGGATCACGGCGACAACAGTCAAGTCAAAGTGATTTCTCGGTCATCATTCAGCGGGAGGAAGGGGCGCCGGTGGATGAGGCTGTGGCTTCTGAGATCAGGCGCAAACTAACCCTTCATATTGAAAAGGCCATCATCGCTGGACTGCGCAGCGGGACTCTGACCTTCTTGTCTTCGGGTCTGGTGGCGGAGGGATACTACCTCGTGACGCCGGGCATCGAGGACTCGATGAGGTGGCTGCTTAGCTGCGAGTTTTGCGAACAGGATGGCGTGCCTCTAAAGGCGAAGAGTCTGGAGAGGCACAGAATGTGCATCTGGCTCTCTGGAAGCGCGGAGGGCCTTCCTATTGATCCAATGGACTTGATTAAGGCCCAAAACGACAACAGGAAGATGAGCTAAAGGTGTCTCAGTTGACGCCCGTGGCTGAACTACCAGGCCACGCGTGTTCTTGCCCGACCCATCACATTTAAAGGACAGGGAGAAAGGAACGTAGAGAACGAAGACAAAAGGGGAGCAGCGCTTGTTGACAGCGGAAACACTAATCAGCCTGGAACCTCTACAGGAGGTCTCACTGAGTGGGTCAAACCGAGCCAACGGAGTGCTAACCCCACTAACACAACACACCACACAACCACGGGAAGGTAGTCAGGTAGTCAAGGTAGTCAGACAGCCCTCAGGTAGCGTGGGCGAAAAGCAGGGGGGCAATCCCTTTGGGAGAACTACTCTGATAGTCGTGACGCACCGAAACAACAGCAGGCGACTCCCAACCCAAACAACAACACAACACCAACTCACGTCACTACACACCCCCTCCATGTCCTGCGGAATGGACCTGACTCCCCCACAGAGAGCTGCACTACTACTGCAGCCGTACTGGTGCAAGGAGCGGGCCACACACACACTCACACACACATACACAGAGAGAGAGAGAGAGAGAGAGAGAGAGAGAGAGAGAGAGAGAGACAGAGACAGACATAGACACACACAGACACAGACACACAGTCACACACAGACACAGAAACCCACAGACACACACAGACACACATACAGACACAGAGACACACAGACACACACACACACACACATTACTAAACTAAAACCACAAACTAAACCTTCACCATTGCCGCGAGGCTACCACCGAACTTTGCCGCTATGTGGTGGATGACACAATAGATATCGCCCTGCTGCAGGAGCCATACGTACTGAATAAACGTATAGATGACCTCGGCTCCTTGGGGAAGAGACATCATATATCATGACGATGGTGAGTCAATCCCAAGGGCATGCATTTATGCCAGCAGCAGGACAAGAACCTTAGGACTAATAAAATCAGATTGTTACAGTGACCTCGCCAGCGTCGAAATAACGCTACAGACGCGAAAGGAAAAGGAAAGGGTGCTTCTAGTCTCAGCATATCTACCCAGTGAGAGAGACTTCGAACCGCCTACACAAGAACTTCAAGAAATCGTTAAGATATACCAAGGTAAGCGCATCCCTATTGTTGTAGGCTGTGACGCCAATACCCATCACGTGGCCTGGGGCAGCACAGACTGCAACAAAAAGGGAAATTGGCTTCTACAATTTATAAATACCTCAGATCTAGGTATAATGAGCGTAGGTAACACACCCACTTTCGTAACGCGATCGAAGAAAGAGGTGTTAGACATCACTATCACAACGGATAGGATAAGTCGATACATTCGTGACTGGAGGGTAGACAAAAGCGACTCTATGTCGGATCATAGGCGAATCACATTCAGTCTAGAGGGGAAAATTGAAAAGATTATGATTAGAAACGCGAGGAAAAAAATGGGTGATGTTTGAAAACCATGTGAAAGAAAACTGGATCCCAGGACAGAAAACCTCGATTAAAAGCACCATGGATATAGAACGACAAGCCAGTAGACTGAATAAAACTCTGAGGGAGGCATACAATATAGCATGTCCCCTAAGAGAGATAAAACCAGGTTAAGAACAACCCTGGTGGACTAAGGCACTAGGTAAGATAAGGAAGAAAACTTGACGGGCTTTCAGACAAGCCATCAGAAATGGGGATGATGAGAGCTGGCGGGTATACAGAGAGGAGAGAAACTCATTCAAAAACGAATGCAGAAAGGAAAGTAGAAGGAGCTGGAGGGCGTTCTGCGAGGGAGTTGAGAAACAACCAGACGCAGCACGATTGATGAAGACGCTCTCCAAAGTAAACTCCTGTAAACTAGGAAGTATAAAGAACGGGAATGAAATTATAACCGAACCCGAAAAAATTCTGGAGATCATGCTCAAGGTGCACTTCCCAGACTGTAAGAATCATAAAGAGGATGCTATGTTGGCTGACTCAACTAACATTGAGAATGGACGGCTGAACATAACCATCACAGAGGAACACCTACGATGGAGTGTCCGGTCCTTCCAGTCGTATAAGGCAGCTGGACCAGATGGGATATTCCCTAAGATGTTGCAGACAGCTATCGACAGAAGATATACTTGCTCTGTATAACAGCAGCATTAAGAACAAAATATATACCAAAGAAATGAAGAGAGGTAAGAACGGTTTTCATATCAAAACCTGGAAAACCGTCGTATCAGGAAGCGAAGGCTTTCAGATGCATTAGTCTGTCCTCCTTCCTGCTCAAGACACTAGAGAAAATACTAGATATAGTGATCCTAAAACAAATAGTCTTTAGTGGATCGCCTCTTCACTCTAACCAACACGCATACATGGAAGGTAGATCAACTGACACGGCCCTTCACAACCTGGTAAACAGAGTGCAGAGATCGATAAACAACAAGAATACGCGCTAAGATGCTACTTCGATGACGACGGAGCCTTTGATATGGCCACTCCAGAATCGATAGAAGCCACCTTAAACCGTCTATCGCCACTGCTTTGGTGTCTGCTAATAGACGAGTTAGTAAATAAAATTAATGGTATGCACATATACGCGCAGGCTTATTCCGATGACGGGGTGCTCCTGGTAACAGGCACAGTTCTAAGCGTCATGTGCGGCATCATGAACAAAGGACTAGTGTAGCTTTGGCATGGTGTAAGAGCAAAGGGTTGAATTTAAATCCCGAAAAAACCAAAATTGTGTTATTCACCAAAAAAAGGAAGATAGGCGATGCTGAGCCGGTGACACTGAACAACCACGTCCTGGAAGTGGTTAGGGAAATTAAGTACCTGGGAGTAACACTGGACAGCAAACTGACTTTTAAGACGCACATAAATAACACATGCTCAAAAGCCAAAATGGCTTTAATGCAGTGTAAAAGTGCAATAAGGACGTGGGGTACTCCCCACGTCCTTATTGCACCCGCGACACCAATTTGGATGTATAAAGCCATTATCCCCCCCAGGATACTACATGGAGCCTTAGTTTAGTGGCACAAGGCCATCACTAAGACAAATAAGACACAACTAGATAAGGTACAGATGCTGGCGGCCCTGTTGACGACAGCAGCCGCGCTCGAGATCGTACTGGGACTCCACCCCCTGGATTTGGAGATTAAAAAGAAAGCAGTAGAACAATGGTTCAAACTAAAAAGCCTGGGCCTATGGACAGGATACTCGGAGGAAAGTGGACACGCGAGTATCAGCAAAGGCTTTGAAGAAAAAATGACAATGATACTCTTCAATAATGACCTAATTAAAAAGGAGAGGATCTTTGACAAAAAGTATTGAATACATATAGGACAAAGAGAAAACTGGCGGATAGACAATGATGAAGGTACTATCTGCTATACAGACGGTTCCAGGAAGAAATCGACAAAGCTCTCCGGTGCTGGAATGCATATAAAATGCGAAAACGGAACGGAGATTAACAGGTCCATAAGATTAGGTAAGTTCGCTAGTGTCTTTCAGACGGAAATTTGCGCCATAACAGAATGTGCGCAAATTATCTACAACGAAATCGACACAAGAAAGGCAACTCTATATAGCGACAGTCAAGCAGCACTGAAAGCCCTAAATAAGGAGGAGACAACGTCAGCAAGGGTTAAAGAGTGTAAAAAGTCACTTGACCGGCTGGCAAGAAAAATAAAAGTAAATGTTGCATGGGTACCTGGACAAGAAGGAATCCCGGGCAACGAGCTAGCGGATGAACTAGCCCGGGAAGGAGCTGAAAAGCTTGGTGGGACTAGAGCCATGCCTGCCGATTGCTCACAAAATCACTAAGGGAGGATTCGGCAGGAGGATAGTGGTAGAAACCAACCTTAGATGGAGGACCTCGACAGGCATGAGACAGTCGAGGATCTTTATCAAAGGAACTAGCCAACTGGTCAAACTAACCAGAGGAAACATGAGGCTGGTTATAGAGATGACCACAGGACACCGCGGTCAGATCGCTCGCTTTTCTTGTGGGGGACGCCGGCAGGGAAAATGTTAATACATCATCTTCATCTATACTAATATTATAAAGAAGAAAAATTTGTAAGTTTGATTGTAATGAATAGGTTCAGCAACTAAAGGGCCGATTTTAGAAATTCTTACACCATAAAAAAATTAAATTTTTTGGGAGTTATATATAGTTCTAAAAGTTCAGGGATCCATACGATATTTTGCTACCGTTCGCACGGATCGTTCGGTGGCAAATTTTCGGGCGGGCCTCTAGTAAGTATATAATAAAAATAGAGTAAGTATATAATATATAACAATAATTATAAGTATATAGTCAAACTACATAGTAAATGTAACCAAAATAATTTAATAAAAATATCACCCACTTCTCGACAAAATCTCTCGAAACATAAACAACTTAGTAAAATTTCGATTTGTTAAAACAATGTGTCTTCGAATATTGACGAACTACAAGGACGTACGTACACATCGTTATAGTTTTTTAATATTCATAGATAAGTCTGTAATATTTGTTAGGGCAAGTTCCACTTAACGACCTCTAAATTTAATGTTCCACTAACATAAAAAGGCCGCGAGCGTTGTGGGCAAAATTTATAGGTAGAACATGTGTTCTAACTATAAATTTTGCCCACAACGCTATGTGCACAAAGTTGATCTTGAGCACTTGAAAGCCCACTCGGACCCACCAATAACGGTCGCGAACAGTGACGTCATATATGACGTCAAGCGATCTCTCCTAACAACCTCGAGCCTTGGGTGGACAAACGTTGCGGCCGTTAAGTGGAACGTAGCCTTAATATAGTTGGTCAAATGTTGTGACATAAACTATTACCTTAAGTAGAATTGACCCCAATATAGAATAGTATACTTTAATACACTCCCGGACTCTTGAATCGAGCCACCTTACATTCCCGGGCCTAAAAGCCCAATACACAAAAAATATACAATATAACAAAAAGTTTTTATGCATTTTTAATGCTGGCATATTTCATCGTCTTTCCCGTATGTATTATTCAAAATTTGAATTTTAGTATTAAAAATAAAGAACAAAAGCCGAGCTTGGTCACTGATTTGAAAAAAATAATGACTTGAAAGTTGCTTTTGAAGCAATTTAATGTCGATTTGGTTTGAATTTTCGCAATTGTTGTTAATCAAAGTTTAGTTTAGTTATTTTTCTATAATTTGAACCGATTTTGGCTATAAAATTATGGATACTTCACCTGAAGTAACCGCGCAAGCTGTAGCACTTCTTCAATCTGGGCTAAGTCAGCGAGATGTGAGTTCACAACTTCACATAAGTCGTTCCGCTGTTCAAAGAGTGTACCACCGATACCTGGAGACTGGCGGCTTCGTTCGGCGAATAGGAGGACCTCGTTACCGAGTGACAACGGCGAGACAAGATCAATACATTGTCACTACAAGCTTATGAAATCGACGCCTTAACTCTGTTCAGATACAAGAACAGCTCAGGGACTTTCACGGAGTGGCTGTAAGTGCTCGGACCGTTAGAAGGCAACTCAATGAACGTGGTTTAAAGCCCCATAAGCCAGCCAATGGACCCAAATTGACACGAGCACACCGAATAGCCCGTCTAGAGTTTGCGCGCGAACATCTAAATTGGACTCGACATTAATGGAGCCAGGTTCTCTTCACAGATGAGTCCAAGATAATGCGTATAGTAATGACGGAAGAAGTAAGGTGTACCGAAGACATAACGATCGTTTCTCGCAATGCTGTATTGACGAGAAAGTGAGTTATGGTGGAGGATCATGGACAGTCTGGGGAGGAATCTCTATGGAAGGCAAAACTGAGCTAGAGGTAGTGACGGGACCACGACTGCCGCCCCTAGATGACATTAGATACATTCGCCAATGTTTAGAGAACCACGTGATGCCATATGCTGGATTTATTGGCCAAGATTTCGTTTTAATGCATGATAATGCAAGGGCCCATACTGCGGGAATCGTCAGGGAGTACTTAAATGACAATGGTATTACTGTTATGAGATGGCCAGCGCGAAGTCCTGATATGAATCCTATAGAGCATCTATGGGATGAGCTGAAGAGGCGTGTTCGACCATGCAAACCATGCAGGAGCTCAAAAATGTAATTTTGGAAGAATGGGAGGACATTTCTCAACATGTCATAACGACATTGATTAATTCTATGCCAAACCGTATGAGAGCTGTCATAAATGCACTGGGAGGCAATACAAGTTACTAAATAAACATTTCTTTTCATGTAAAACATGTCTTTATTTAAAAATCGATTAGATTTTTTTCCTTAAAAAAAACAAATATGGACTTGTTTCTTCGTAACTCGACTTTCTTAATAAACTGTAGTTCAAATTTAGAACAGTGGCACTCTAAATGAATGATGAGTATACCAACTCCAAAACTGCATCAACACATTTTCCTTCTACATACATCTTTTATAAGTTACAGTACTCCAAACAAAAAAAAACAAGGTGGCTCGATTTAGGTGTCCGGGAGTGTATTATTAATTAATACCATACAAATCGCTATGGTTCATCAAACAATATTAAAATTTCTAAAATGTTTTAGTAACATAAAAAAAAATTATCTTGTTCACTACAGTTTAGCTCTACGCATTGACACTTACATATATATCTAAATATATTTCTCAGACTTAGAAAACGAGGTAAAATAATTCAATTGTAATGTGATGACAACCTACAATTACTAAGTCAATGGCACTACGGTCGTTCGACATATCTAACTTTGGACTACCAAAATACCTACGTAAAGCTCTTTTTACCGATCACAATTTCAAGTACCTTGCACAGTGCAATACTATAGTTTGTTCGCGTTAAGAATTCAGTGACTTATTGTAAATGACTTTCGAAGAAAATGGTTACCTGCTTTGTGCGTAAAATTAAAAAAAATACGCACAAAGTATTCGTAAGAATAAAAGTGGCTCGATAATTTATAGTTAAAAAAATGTAATTTGAAATAAAAAAGAATCACATTACACTTTTAATATAAATTTTATTTATTTCTATCCATATTTTAAAATTTTAACTTAATAAAAAGCAGTTATGAAATTTTTACTACACTGTAAATAAAGCTTTACTTTATAGATACGCTTATGACTCACTGTATTCTTAACACTAATGAACTATACACTTTTAAATTATTTTCACTCATTAGTTTTGAATTTAAGAACCGAATATTACTCTATAGAGTATTGTAACAGCCAATCTCTTTATGGGCTGTAAAATAAAGCAACAAACTTTTATTTTTTATCCAGACGCAGATGAAAAGACGAGAAGTATTAACTTTACATATGCATCTACGTATATGTATGTTATTCTAATTCCTTTACACGCTTCCACTGGCTTCAGTTATACACGATACACATAGTGTAACAATGGAGTCGAAGTTTTAGTTTACTTTTTTAAAGACCCTGAATTTTAATAAGATCACAAGAAACCTAAGCGAGAGAACGATTGCTGCATTAGACTGGTCGGAAAGACGAATCAAGTATATTTCCTCTATATCGTTAACGATTTTCATGATCGAAAACGACAACGAGGCCTATGCCCCGTGAGCGTCAATCGACTGAGATGAATTAAATGTACTGACGTTTTTACTTTAGCTTGTTTTTAACGCGGTCGGGTTATCTCTTTGATATCACAGGTATATGCAAGAATTGTTACAAATGCAATACATGAGTGGATATATTTCAAGTTTCGTTCAAACTACTTTTAGTTTTGATAGTAATTACATCAGAGAAGTTAGAGCCGTTGTCTTGCCAATCCTCGTCATGTGTACCGACAGAGACAGCATCGACAACTAGCCGAGAGTGTATCACGATGTCGTCGACAATCTCATACCCATTCCATATGAGAATATCTCTGTAAGAAAGATACAGAAAATATTTTAATACTACTCTAGTAACATACCACAGTAAATATACAATAAGCAGTAAGGAGACTTCATACAAATGTGCGAAACGGCCTACTCTCACAGACGCACGCATTCGCATGCTGCAAAGGCCGACATCACACTATTAATAATAGGATTATTAATAGTGTGACTTTAATCTATACTATAGATAAAGCTAAAGAGTTTGTTGGCCTACCAGGCTTCGCCCGTGACATACTTCGAACCCCGTGGCACCCCTTTAATCCTGTCGTTTATTAATTTCACAATTATATGTAATCATTATCCAAATTAGTTAATTAATTCTTCGCTCTCCAGTACGCCGGCACGGCCCGGTCGAATTAGTTTACCCTAAATTAATTTCTTTGTGCATTATTTTCATTATGCTATATCTCCTTCATTTAATTTGCAAGGTGTAAAGAGACAAAATAATCTTCATGAAATGCTGAAGCCAACTACCGTTGTGAAAAAATGATAAGGATTAATAACGTATTTCCGTAAATAGCCTTTAAATTACCGCTTCATAATTGTTGCTTTACATATACCGTCGCGGACTTTTTTGTAGACCTATAACATACACAATTTTCACATTTGAGTTTAGGCAGCGTTTTCGTTGAGAGCTCCAAGACAATTTTTTTTTCGACACCCCCAACAAATTTCCCTATATTTTAGCTAATGTATACAATAAATTAACAAATTATATACTAAAACCTCCCTCTTGAATGAAAATCTCATTTTAATTCGTTGCGTAGTTATAAAGACCTAAGCAAAGTCGCTTCCCTCTGTCTGTCCCTATGTATGGACAGACAGAGGGAAGCGACTTTGTTTGATATGTAGTGACAAACTGACATGATCATTCTTATAGGAATTATTAATACTCATAGGTATACGAGTACACGGGATATTTATCATGTATTATTGTTTCATCGGCATCCGATATTTTGCCTCTGTTGCAACCGACATGAGCACGGATGTACTAGACATGGATTATGCATTATCTAAATAATAAATGACTAAAAATATCGTGTATTTCATACCTGACCAAATCAATATCATCAGTAATATGTTGTACAACACCCATCAGATCGGTGAGCGGTATCTCGATCCGGTTATTGGTGCAAGTCGTGGCCTCATCACACTGTGTATCAATCAAATGGTTGATCTCTTCTGATATGAGGTCTAATATGCGACAATCCTCGGATTTCGTCTAAAAGTAAAAATATTCATTAAAAGTGCTATAACATACCATATCTTAATCTATACTAATAGGTATTAGGAACTGCTGGTTCGAATTAAAAACAATTTTGTGTTGGACAGCCCTTTCATCGAGGAAGGCTAAGGGCTATATATAATCACGCTACTGTCCAGGAGAAAGGAGCGGTCATCATAAGTGACAACAATTTAGGCAAATTTTCATACATTGTTGTAAAAATAATAAACGATGGGATTTAATGGGTGGTAATTTTAATTGGGTGCGGATTCGTTTTTTCTCCTCCTGGCAGAGAGCACGATTCGTGTGTGAGGATGGCTTTTACTCCAAAAATCTCGTCATCCTGCAAGGGGTGTAAGAGTTCCAAAATATCTTGGGCCTAAGCAACCTCATCTGCTAGCAGTGCACTTGCTGACTAATGTACGAGGCAACGACGCAGGGGTTGGGAGGTCGGACGGAAGTCGATAATCAAAAGCCAAACAATATAGGTCTACAAAAAAGTTCACGACGGTATATGTCTATCTCCTAGCAGCCAAATACAAGTTGATCCTATACTCCAAATTAACGGTGGGGTTTAAAAGCAACTAGAAATACACTAAAATGAAGAAGAAGACCTCGGTAGTGCTTCATTACAGGCATCGCAAATCAACATATATTATTATTTTCCTATGACCGCATGTCCTTGCATGAATCTTATAAAAGTAACAGCTTCAATTAGTTGAAACTGTTTGTCATCATTCACAGACGTACAAGAGTAAGCAGAACAAACATATTGCTTTGCTTATGGAGCAAAACTTCAACCTTTTCAGTCTTGCCATTTGTTGTATAAAACTATCTTTGTTATTCCTGTGTAGCTACATGTAACTCGCACTTTGACAGCGAACAGCTACAAACTTGTAATAATAACCGCCGCTGTCATCTTTAAAACTAATATTTATGGGTCGAAGTGAAAATATTACATAAAATTATTGTAAAGTGTTACAAAGGTAGACAAAATGATGAAGTCTCATTATCAGTAAATCACCAGAAATAACAAGCTAAGCTACCTGTCTGTGTGTGTAATAAGCTACGCTATTTTTCGCTAACGTTGGATCTTTACTGTCTTATATGTCTGTGGTCATCACCACTTTACTTTCATTGAATTTATCAATCTTTACTGTTACTGACTATTAGGTACGGTACATTCACCGTGCCTGTGTGGTCGACTTGAGATTAAGCTGAATTAGAATATGAGAACTAGTTAGCTTAATACGAATAATATTGAATTGATATATACCTCAAAAGGATAGTTGTATTCTTTAACCACCTTATAATACTGGTTCCAATATGGAGCGTCATCACCCCAGTTAATATTACACCAGTTATATGAACCGTCTTCTGGTCGGTCTGTGATACACTTATTAAATTTCAACGTTTTGGTGAGCTGACGGATCTCGTCGATAACCTCACGTGTATGTACCACAGAGTCTGCTTTGGTTCTAGCCATTAGGTTTTGTGTGGTCTTAGAGAACTTCTTTACTTGAAGCGTTGAGCAATTTAATCTGTGAAACAATTGTATGTTAACAAAATTAAAATAATTGGCTCATATGAATTGTATACGTGGGGTAAAAAACAAAACTACTAGTAGTAATCAAAGAGAACGAACAACAAAGTAGTAGGAATCAAAGAGTGTCAGGACAAAAAAGAACAGGTCGATCGCAGATGACTATACGTCGAATATGACCCGTACCGTACACAAGCTAAGGAGGCGGCGGGGCTTGTATTGTATATAGCTAAACTAAAAGTCTTTGTGCGATGGACAGTGGCAGAATCTTCTGGGCCCAAACAAGCGCCATCTACCTAACAACCGAGGTCATGGCGAAAAGAAGGGAAACTCGTAAGAATACCCTGTACCAATCCGTCTGGCCAGCATGATGCAGTAAGTTCAATAACCCTTCCAAAACTGTAATTTAGTAAGGTCTACCTTCAGCGGTGGACTTTGATAGAGAGATTTGATTGGTTGAAATTAATATACGCAGTGAATTTCGTTTAAACGACTGCCTCTGTGGCGCGGTGGAAGTGTATCCGACTGCTACGCAAGAGGCCGTGGGTTGGATTCCCACCCAGGATAAAACTTTGTGTGATGAGCACGATGGTTTATTCAGTGTCTGGGTTTTATTTATGTATAATATGTTTGTATTTAGAAATATATAAGTATGTTTATGAGTTATTTGGTTACCATGGTACAAACTCTGCTTGGTTTGGAATCATATGGCGTTGTGTGAGTTGTCCTAACGATATTCATTTATTTTAAATTTACAATAAAAGTGAATTTTAAGACATCACAATCACCTAAGTTGACATTTAGGATTCTTATATCAGATTCCGTTTAAGTTTGCATATTTAAAATGGCTGATGACTTTACTTTTGTACTTGGCCTTTTTACTTTCAGGGTAGGCCGAGACTTACATATGAGGACCACTTGAGCAGATTGCTCAAAAATAGAAAGTCAAAAGACTCGGATACGCAGACGTGCATGTATGAAGCGATTGATGAATCTGCAAGAAGCGAAAGAAGTATGCGTGGATCGCGAAGCCTGGCGATCTGTCCTGTCTGACTACCCCGTAAGGGATATAGCGTGAAGATAGTTAGTTAGTTACTTGATTGACTATTCTACCAGCTACATACGAATTAACCCAAAAACTGTATCAGAACCTGCAAGCAACGTCTTCTATATTATATACTTTGTTAGCCTCCCTCCTCATTGGCAGTTTTACATCCAGGAAAGTGTCATCCGCGTCAAACATCAAAAAATTCTTTCCATACTCCGACTCCAAGTCACACTGTGAGATTTTGTCGGAATTGGACATAGACTGCTCTGATTCCGTAAGAACAGGGATGAGAGGCAGAGAGGAAGTTAGTTCAGGACTGTATACGAAAGTGGCATTTGATTGGTTCTCATTGCAAATGAACTCCGTGAGGGATTCAATGCTGGAAGGTTAATAGTTAACTGATGAGTAAGAGATGGTGATTTTATGATTATTGAATAGGTGTGCATAGTATTTTAGTACTTTCCGCCATAATTGCTTGTCATGTCTATGACTATTCTACATAATGAGTTAGAATGTTGTAAAAAGCTGCGTACTTTACTTCACCATGGCCCTTTTTTGTAATATTTTTTCGTCTTTAAATACAGACTCTATTAGTTGGTAGGGTTAGTTGGCGCTAGAATCTGATTCCAGGTCTCCATTTTAGGGCAAAACTACCTATATTAACCCAAGATTTTGCAAACAAAGTAATGTTTACTCCATGTTTTCAAGTCGATCATTCTATCCAAGTATTTTGTCGCGTATAAAACGTTTGATAGCTAAGGAACCCAAGATTCACAGTCCCCTAAATTTCACACTATAAACGTCGCTGATACATTAAACAAAAATAAAATGGCGGGAAAAGGACACTCCGTTAAGTATACCAAATTGCGTGTAAGGACGGGTTTGAACGCTGAGTGTGTATCTTGGTAATTTTATAACAATACCTGAAACCAAATGTATCTGTGTGTCGCTCAAAAATAAAACCACTTACCCATAAGGCACGCCGATCTTTTCTACATCAGCTTGTTTTTCATTGTCTACTACATAAGTGCCCCAGCTTTCATTAAATTCGCTTGTAGCTGGTGGGCTAGGCACTGTAATGAATTAATTTATTCATTATGAAATTTAACAGCTATGTTACATATCTTATGGACAAAGTTTTCCGACAAGTATAAAACTTCGTACACCACTCAACAAATAGATAATTTACATACTACTAAGTACGTACAACAAAATATACTACTAATTAAGGTTTGTTGTACAGAGACCAAAATTTCTAATGGAACGTAGCTTGTAGGACAATCATGAATAAGGATTTAAATCTACAAATATGATTGCAAGCTTTCACTAACGTTTTTTTTTTAATATAAAATGTGAAAGATATCAATGTCGTTAAAATTTTCATTATAACAATCAGATTATCAAGGGAGAACAGCATTCTTTCCATAAATAGTACCGAGGAACGCCGAACAGGTGGGTATGCCTAGTACGAGTTTAAGGTGCATTTAAACTACCTAATATTAGAAAGAAGTTCGATACTGCCAACTGCCAATTTCACCTCTTATAATACCAAATAGAAAACTCATTTGACTGCCTCTGTGGCGCGGTGAGTGTGTATCCGACTGCTACGCAAGCGTCGGGGTTCGATTCCTCAAAGGATAAAACTTCTTGTGATGAGCACAATGGTTTATTCTGTGTCTGGGTGTTATTTATCTATAATATGTATGTATTTAGAAAAATAAGTATGTTTATCAGTTATCTGGTTACCATAGTAGAAGCTCTGCTTAGTTTGGAATCAGATGGCTTTGTGTGAGTTGTCCCAACGATATTATTATTATATCTAGTTACACGCGT
Organism: Thumatha senex; assembly: GCA_948477245.1. Taxonomy (NCBI): domain Eukaryota; kingdom Metazoa; phylum Arthropoda; class Insecta; order Lepidoptera; family Erebidae; genus Thumatha; species Thumatha senex. The sequence continues at coordinate 8,424,380 of OX419726.1, read as the reverse complement.
CGGCTTGACAGCGGCAGCAGATCATAGTACCTACAGTAGTCAAGATATGATATATGTCATCTTCTAGTTTTGAAATTTAGGTGTCTCAGTACAGTAGAATTCTGTAAATTTTATCCGTATCGGTAACATATTGGGGAGACCAAATAGGACTGCCAAAATCCGGAATACCTTGCACGTAAGCGAAATAAATGGTCTTGAGACAGTTAATTTTTAAATTTAGTGCACGTGCGCACTACGAAACCTAAGCTTTTAACAGCGTTACGAGTAACAGAGTCTATATAGTGACATAAAAGCATCTTAGAATCTATTAAGATAATAGATTATGTTTATTTTTTTTATTATCATATCATGCGTTATAATTATATGCAGACTATTTATTTGATCTTCTTGTTTTTATCTTTTTCAATCAAAAGACAAATATCAGTTATCCAGGGTCATTTGTAAAACACCAGCAACCTAGCTACCTACCTAGGAGTAGATAGCGAATGCCATAACCAACAACGTTTGTTCTACCACTTTTTGCAATTCGTTATACAGCGAGTACTATCGTACATTGAAACTTTGAGCTTCGTACTTAGACCGGTCCACCCCCATCGCCTGTGATTTTCACGAGTTGTGTATTACTGTCATTCAATCAGTACATAAAATTTAAATTAAATAAAAAAAAATTCAAAAAATAAAAAAATAAAAAATTCTGAATAAAAAATCTTAGAACATGTTTTTATGTTGTTAGCTACCCAGCCCTAGCAGGTTGCTGGTGTTTTACAAATAACCCTGTATATTCAAGGTCAAGCAGTGATACAAATAAGGCAGTTTCACTAACTTGGAACAAGTGCTAAGCTATTAATGTTTAAGTCTTGCTGCTTATAATAATGATTATTGACAAACAAAGCCAATTGACTGCAGCAGCCGTAGTGCAGTGTACCATGAGGGCCTGGACCTATCCCTTGACATGTGACGGTGTAATTGGGATACCGAAATACAATGTTACTGCACCTGAAAGAAGTATTTGAGGTTAACTATAAATAACTATATTATTTTGGTAAGGACTTGTTTAGAGTCATTGCAAACTCTAGGTGATACAATAAAGGTAATTTCTTACCATTCATTAAACTGTTCTCTACTCCATTCAAAGAAATGATCCAATCTTCTTAATCCATTTTTCTCCAATGCTTTGAATAAGACATTAAAATCGCCATTAGGGGTAGTAAAGACGGCAATCCAAGGTTTGATAAAGCCAAATACATTATGTACTAATCGATCAAGGTCATGGGGAAGCATGTGTTCGATCATTTCTATGGCAACAACAGCGTCACAGCCAATTAACCGGTAGTCTGGGTCTGCGGCATTACCTTGAAACAACTGGAAAAGATAATATTGAGATATAATATTGAAAATGTTGGTAGGCCTGAGAAGTTCTGGCACAAAATGGTAGAGAATGACAATCTGAAGATGAGAAGTGGGGAGAAGAGAGCACAATAAGAAATAAATTGCTCCAAAGTTTTTAATGCAATTAGGACATGATTGAAATATTTATTTGGCATGTTCATTTTCAAACTTAAATTGATAGTAAATGTAAAAATGGTATCCGAGGGGAAGCATTTCGATAACAGCATATTGTAACTTATATGAAGAAATAATAATCATAAAGAATATTAAAAGTGCAAGATGAGATGAATCAAGTACATTTGATATGCTTACAGTTACTTGTAGAGGACTCTCCCTCCTAGGTGAATACTCATCAGCAGCAAACAAATCTGATGAACATCTGAGGGGCATGCTCTCAATATCCACTCCCAAGATACGCTGAATACCGGGCACTTCTTTTAGGTACTTGATGAAGCTCAAGTTATGGTAACCAAAGTCAACAACCTGGGAATCATATTTTTTATTTCATCTTACATAAATTCTTATTTGTAAACAAGATTGTTTTTTTTATTTAACCAGGGAAATCGTATAAAGCAGGGTGCTACTAAAACCCTACATTGTTCTTTCTTTTCACTGTTGTTGGGTCACAAGAAAAGGCAAGAGTTAAATTTCTGTGACCTATCAAACATTACCCGCGACAAATCATATACAAGGTATCCTGTTAAGGAGTACTTACAAAAAAATAGAATATAAATATACCATAAATATAATGATGAGCTAATCCCTTAAGAAATAGGCTTTAGGTTCAAAACATCAACATCCCAAAACATTCACTGTCCCAAAACGTCCATTTTCCAAAATGTGAATTCCCTATATGCCTACTTCTCATTTCATCCTCTTTCCCAAAATGAATACTTTAAAAAATTGTCAGTTTCACAAAACGGTTACTCCCAAAACATTCTGGAATCCCTACTCAGAACGTTTCTCAATATTCAATCGACGCTGCCCTTATTAATTTTATACAAAAATAAATAAAAATTAGGGGTTTGTGGGATTCGGGCTCGAAGACGTCATTGCCATTTTTCTACTTGATTTGTAGCTCTATGACAATCTTTATGTACACTTATTTTATGGGAAGATATGATGGCCATCCATTGTTTCTCATAATAGGTTTTAAAATTCTTAATAGCTATAGTCTTTACATGTCTTATTTATTTTGGTAATCTGGAGCTAGCATGGGCAACAACATAATAAGCTCACTAAATTTTCTTTCTTATGTTATTTATTTTAAATTTTCATCCTATTTATTTATTTATCACGCCTTATCCCCGAAGGGGTGGCAGAAGCATATTATATGCCCACTTTTCACCATGTGTATTACTGTCCCACGTAATCAGTGGTGAGCGCATTACCGTGTTGAAATATACAGTTGCAGGTTGTGGCTACTTGTGGATATTTTGAAACTCGACCATTAAGCCTTCAACTTGACTTAACGACAGCTATGTTATTGGCAACCAGGACCAACGGCTTAACATGCCTTTCGAAGCACGGAACCGCTCGCAAATGTAAATGCCACAAAGTGGTCACCCATCCGTGACCAACCATACCGAAAGTTGCGAACACTGAGTCGGCGGGACCACTAGCACTTCAAGTAGTGATAGAAGCAACCAGTAATTTAATTTTAGCATCTGGGTGTGTAGGCGACAGTAACGCCTACGTGAAACAAATTGCAACTCAATTGCATCTTTGCATCTATTACGGAGTAATAAATAAATTATCTGTGATCTAGAACATAAAATAGGTTTCTGGTTAAAAATTGACTATGCAAATTAACTACTTGGAAAATATACAGTAATATATAAATATACATTACTAGCTGACTTATCCGGCTTCGTCCATGACATACTTTCAACCCCGTGCCAACCATTTTAATCCCGTCGCTCAAGTTTCCCCTATTTGTAGACATTTATGATCACTGCTCCGCTCTCCTATGTAGTGGCGTGATGATATATAGCTTAGAACCTTCCTCAATAAATGGGCTATAAAATACAAAAAGAGTTTTTCAAATCGGTCCAGCCGTTCACGCGTGACCAAGGGAAATAGGGATTCATTTTTATATATATAGATAGATATATTATATATTGTAACGTTATAAAACGTCACATCGGAATGTCATTGTTAGTCTTGAGATTTTGAGAGAGAGGTGAGTTAGAGAGAGAGGTGAGCAGACTCTTTCGCTCCGTGTGTCATCGATTTTAAACAAATTGCGATTTTTGTAAGGCTGTATGCCTGCCTTAGTTTCCATGCCATAGGGTAGACTTGGAAAGAAAAAAAAAAGAAAAAAATGTCTTTTGTCTGTGGTGACGGAACAAGATTCGTCTAGCTACATCGACAAAAAGATGTCGATTGTAAATATATTTTGTAAACTTCGCTAAAAAGAAGTAATCTTTTATAAATTGTATATGGAAGTTCACGCCTGTGAATTCTTATAAATGGTTATACCAAAATAACTAAGTATTTCGCTTATTACGATGTTTAGAACGGCGTTAAGGGAATATTTGCCTGCTCTTCAATATTTATAAGTTTTTCTTTAAAAAAGTGGTAAGTTCTCTTTATGTATTCGAATCACGAACAAATATCCAATTGTTTTTCTAAATCTAATGGAACTAATTCTTTTCTTTGCAGCTGAAAAAGCACTTTTTTATATTAATTCTATTGTAGGATAAAATTTGCCGTAAATGCTGACCATCTGGTGAATTCTTTGCATCCTGTGGTTACGGGCTCGTCATTCTAGAGGAGACGGCACCTGTCGCGGTCTGCAGATGTGATTTCGAATCCCGTGGTAATGTAACCACGCCTTCAGGTACCTAGTTTGAATTGTTTTTGTGTAGATTAATCTAGTAATGATGCACGACTCAATGATCAGGCTCATGTAATGACTCAATGATTTGGCTCATGTTTTGAATCATGTTACGATATATATTTTGACTATACTAACTTTTAAACTATCGCGTTGCATAATATCAGTATATTTGTTAATAACGGGGCTAAACGCGGTTATTCCACATACCTTTGGTGCCTGACGTTTCGACCAGGTTGCACCGGCCGTGGTCACAGTCAGCCTGTGACCACGGCCGGTGCAACAGCAAGGTATGTGGAATAACCGCGTTTAGCCCCGTTATTAACAAATATACTGATATATATTTTGACTCATAAGCTGGCCGTATGCTGGATCTCACTATTCTAAATTTCACGCCTAAACCCTGTGAATAGTTAATCTTTAGCTTACTAAATCACTGGAATAGTGATAATGTATATAATGTATTTTCAATCAATTCGCCTATAAAAATATAGAAACTTTCTTCTAGATGTATTCCATTATTTTTGGTTCCTGCTCTTATGATTAGAAGCTCAATCTCTATCGCCGATATCCGTGTGCATAAAGTTGGTAGGACTTATCCTCCTGGCGCCTGAACCGAATTATAACTTTTGTTGGTTTGTTAGTTCATGTCTCCATAATAAGACTTGAAATATTATTATTATTACAATAGGCGCGTGTGAACAGAGACTTGAAGGATTGATTTGAATATACATTAGCTTGTAGTGAGTGAGTCGTGCATCTTATAGTGGTATTGTTATTGTTACATTGTTCTGCTCTGAAATATATATTTGTATATTTTGCTTAGAGTATATTAAACTATTTTGTTATTGAAACATTCTCAACAAATGAAAAAATACTGTTCTACTGCTATATATATATCTAAAACTGGAGTAATCTTAAACAGAAGTAATTATGATTTCTTGAAAATAACCTATAACTTAAATTTTAATAATACAAAGTAATTATTTTGTGTACTAATTGTATCTACATATTGATGTGACTTTCATAACTATTATTTGCTTTTTATGATATAAAAATAAGGGGTGAATTGTTATAAATAACATAACAATGTTTTAAATGATAATTTGTGTTTACATAATAATGCATTTTGTGACAAGCTTAATTATAGCCTTACTATTTGTACGAGCCATGCATCATTAATGGTTTAACATTTTTACAGCATATTGCTTTACAGCCTATTAATAGGTTATATTAATATAAATAGAACATAACCATTTAAATTTATATTATTCATCTGAGATCTTTCCAATCACACTTGTATAACTTTACAGCGGAGTGTTCGAAGCTTTTGAAACTTGTTTGAATGATAATATTTTGCTTTTTGACAATCATCATCAAGGCCTGGTTGTGCTTAACTATAGCAGTGATAGATTTAATTGAGTTTTCAGTGCTTTCTTTGAATTTGTTTTGGCTTTTGGGTGTTAATGGTTGACTGCTGACTATTACTATCATCTTACCATTCGGTCTCGGTTGCCTTTGGATATTTTTGCAATTAATTGTTTTAGCTTTTGAATTTCTTTGATCTTTTACTTGTCAACTATGGACAAGAGCGTGCAGTTTCCACCCTTGCTTGATGATAAGGAGGAGTAATGGTGATAACAGTTCAAAAAACTGATTAGGTCCCATCGAGCACAGGTTTGTGTAAGAATTGATAGTGACTCGATGTTAAAGAAATTTAGTTATGCTTCTGATGCTGCAACTAATGAAAGAGAACGCAGTCTTTGGCTAAATTATTTAAAAATTTATTTTAGAAACATAAATTCTGCTCCTATTTTGTTTGTTAAAAGTAAAGATACTAGAACTTACTTCAAATTTCTTATAAATAATAGAACTTATTCTGGTCAACAATATTTACTGTCTGTTGTAGATGTTTTTACTAAATACTGTTGGTTATTCCCAATGATAAATACTACTAATAATGTAATTTGTAAACTTCTTGAGAAGGAGATTTTTCTTAAGTATGGAACTCCAAAAATATTTATTTGTGATAATGGAACTCAATTTACTGCTAGACAGTTTGTTACGTTTCTTAAGGGTTATAATATAAATAAAATATTTTATAATTCCTTGTATACTCCTCAAAATAATCCAGTGAAAGATATAATAAAACCGTTGAGACATGTATAGCATGTTTTGTTAAAGATGATCATAGAATGTGGTCGATGTTTTTATATCATGTTCAACTAGCTTTGAATAATAGTGTGAATCTTGCTACAGATTTTACGCCTAACTTTTTAATGTTCGGTAGAGAACTTATTTTTGATGCATCTTTGCACCGTGTTAGTACCTCTATTGATAATTTAGATCAACTAGAGGTAGGAGATAGAAGTCCTTTTGCAACTTCACTCAATTCACTTAGTGAAGTCTTTGTTAAAGTACAATCTTGTTTGTTAAAAGCGTATAAGTGAAATGCTAGTTATTATAATGTAGGGAGGCGAATCATTTCTTTTGGTGTTGATGATATTGTGTGGAGGAGAAGCTTTGTGCAGTCTAATGCTCCTGCTTATTTTTCTGCTAAACTTACACCTAAGTTCGTTAAGTGTAAAGTAGTTTCTAAAGTTTAACCTAATGTTTACCTACTGGAGGACCTGAATAAAGGTACTACAGGTCGCTACCATGTTAAGGATATAATTAAATATTAAATTATTTTGTTTTGAATATTACAGACTTTGGTGTTGGTTTTGGTACTGGTTTGGAAGGAATTGGCTTTTGTTAGTATGATGTATGAGAGAAAATAGCCATTTGAAAGAGATGTATGTTAGGTTCCTTCACAGCTTTTTATTGGAATCAAGTTCTGAATCTTTCAAAAGTAGAACTTAGGATATTACAAATTGATTAAAAATTGATCAATTTACCCCTTGGAATTATCAAAATTTACCTTTTGGAAATAACATTAACTTTTTCACACAAATAACTGTCATACACATCGGAAGATCTTATCTTTTTGTTTGTTTGTTGGAACCTTAATTAGTTATTAAAACATTATTATTCCACTTATATTATGGAATGATATTGTTCTGTTTTCTAGGAAATTTTCCTAGTTTTGTTTGTATGTTTAGGTTATTACTCCTAAATTTTATTTTGTACATATTGTATTCTTATATTGGGATGAAGAATCCTTAAGAATAGTTATGATGTTGCGTTGCTGGGCTAGTAGAAGTAGCTGTATTGTAGGTATTTGTATTATGGAAGAGAATGCATGTATGTAGGTAGGTACGGTGCGCGGCGTGCCGGCCGCCGAGTAATGAATTAAAATCAGTCTTCATCGCACACAGTAGTTTGATTTACGTGTCCATGTCTCCTTTACATAACATGGCGCAGCCGGCCTAAAATATATATAAATATTCGTAAAATGTATATAAAAGTACACGAGTTGAAAAGAAAATAAATTTTAGTAGTTTATAGTGAAATCTCGTAAGTAAAAGAAATAAAATGGAATCTGTGCTACAGCCTCCTAAACCGTTTGAATTTGAAAATAGTTTGTGCAATATTACGTCCGGTAATCTAAGTACAGAATGGCAAAAATGGAAGAGTGCGTTCAATATCTATTATGAGGCTTGTGAGTTGTCAAACAAAAGCAAAAAAAACGCAGATCAACATATTATTACACGTTATTGGTGAGAAATGCCGGGAAGTGGCATCACAATTTCATGAAGATTTTAATACAATAAATGAGTTGCTTACAAAGTTTGATGCCTTTTTCATACCAAAGAAAAATTTAGCAGTGGAGCGACATAGATTTTTCAAGAGGGACCAAAAGGAGTTAGAATCGGCAGAACAATACGTGTTTGAGTTGAACAAAATGGCGGTCAAGTGTGAATTTAAAGATTTACGTGACGATCTTGTATGCAGTAGATTGATATGTGGCTTAAGAGACATGGCTCTGTCAGAAAGATTACTACGTGAACCAGAGATTAAATTGGAAAAAGCTCTAGACATCTGCAGATTAGCGGAAATGTCACGCATGCAGGCGAGAAACATGAAAGTTGAGAATCAAGAATACAAAAATCACGTGCAAGAGATTAGTAATACAAAGGAGTACGAGGTTAATTGGATGCAGCGAAGTAAAAAGCCTAGGCAGTTCCCGCGTTGGTCGGCAGCCAACCGTTCGCGTACCTACTATCAGCCAAGACCTACTTCACATCGTCATATTGTAGAAAAAGGCCCACCTGTCACGAGTCAGTCACAGTCAACTGATACAGCCAATAACTTGCAGCGTAACATAAACAAAAGGTGTGGAAAATGCGGGCGAGTACATGGAAAGAACGAGTGTCCGGCGGTTGGCCAAAGGTGTTTGAAGTGCGATCGCATGAATCACTACGCGAGAATGTGCAGGGTTTATGAGGTGCATGCGGACTCCACTGATCAGGTAATAAATAAAAATGGTGTTAGCATATGTTTTAAATTGGACACAGGCGCTGATGTAAATGTTTTACCCCGTAATTTCCTAAATAAAATTAATATATTAGAACATAATTTATCTAAAACATCAATAAAATTGCATGGTTATTCTGGTAGCAGCATTTCGGTGATAGGCAAGTGCTATTTAAAAGTAAAATACAAAAACAATATTTTTATTTTGAAGTTTATTGTTGTTGATGCTTCTTCACCTCCAATTTTAAGTAGATATGCCTGTGAAGAATTACAATTAATTAAAAGAATTATGTCAATTAGCAGGGAGAATCAAAATGGTGATAATATTTTGAATGAATTTCCCAATGTGTTTGTGGGCATGGGCTGTTTACCTGGTGAATATAAGATACAGCTAAAAGATGACGTCACGCCAGTCGTACATGCTCCGAGGAAGTTGCCAATAGCCATAAGAGACCAAGTTAAAATAAAGTTAGCAGAGATGGAAAGGGAAGGTATAATTGCTAAAGTTGATAGGCCAACGGACTGGGTGAATAGCATGACAGTGGTCAAAAAGCCTAACGGGAGTTTACGCATATGTCTAGACCCCCGAAATCTCAACAATGCTATCAAGCGGGAGCATTTTAAACTACCTACTTTTGAGGAAATAAATACAAAACTAGCAGGTGCAAAGTATTTTAGTACATTAGATGCCAAACAGGGGTTTTGGCAGATTAAATTACATAAAGATAGTACAGAATTATGCACGTTCAATACTGCATTTGGCCGATATAGGTACTTACGTATGCCATATGGAATTTCTTCGGCATCAGAAATATTTCATAAGCGTTTATACGAACATTTAGACGATATTGAAGGGGTAATCCAGTTCATAGACGATATTTTAATTTACGGTCAAACTAAAGAAATTCATGATCAGCGGTTACGGGCTGTCCTTAAGAGATGTGAGGCTATTAACATAAAATTAAATAAAGAAAAATGTAAAATCGGTTTAACTAGGATTAAATATTTAGGACATATAATTTCTAAAGATGGTGTAAGTCCGGATCATTCACATGTGAGTGCTATAAAAAACATGCCCACTCCTACCAACATAAAGGACGTAGAGAGATTTTTAGGTCTAGTTACTTATGTTAGCAATTTTATACCCAACTTGTCAAATAAGACATGTTTATTAAGAGAATTACTCAAGAAAGAAATAGAATGGCACTGGACTAATAAACATGATCAGTGTTTCAATGAGATAAAAAATTCTCTTATTAAGTCACCAGTATTACAGTTCTATGATCCATTAAAACCGGTTGTAATATCGGTAGATGCAAGCAAAACTGGGTTGGGGGCTTGTTTACTACAAAATAATTTACCTGTATGTTACGCTTCAAAAGCGCTTACTAAAACGGAGCAGTCATATGCTCAAATAGAAAAGGAGTTGTACGCTTGTGTGTTTGCTTGTGAAAGATTCTATACATACATATACGGACGGACAGAAATAACCATAGAAACAGACCATAAACCGTTAGTAAATATCATAAATAAACCTTTAGCTAATGCACCCGCGCGGCTTCAAAGAATGTTAATGAGATTACAGCCATATACATTCAGCTTGGTTTATAAGCCCGGTAAATTTTTATATATTGCAGACACGTTATCGCGTGCTGTTGCACCAAGCACAGAATCAGTTGCTCCCCTCTCTCCTCGTGATCATTATGACGCGCAGGCGCAGGTGTGCTCAGTCAGTGCAAACAATGTACTGACAGACACGCATTTTTTGGAAATACAAAGATGTACTTCTGAAGATGAAGATATGCAAAAATTAATAAAAACAATAAAGCGTGGTTGGCCAACAAACAAAAGTAAATTAGATGATCAATTGAAACCCTTCTGGGAATACAAAGATGAGTTGGTTGTTAACTTTGGAATAGTATCTCCATACTATTCCAAAGTTAACAACCAACTCATCTTTGAATGATGGAATGACAACCCTACTGCCTCTCCAGGCAGTAGGGTTGTCATTCCCAAGTCAATGCGTAACAAAATGTTAAAATATATACATAGTAGTCATTTAGGCGTAGAAAAATGCAAGTTGAGAGCTCGTGAGATAATATTTTGGCCCAACATGAACACACAATTACTAGACTATTTATCACACTGTCAGGCATGTTTAAGTTACAGAAAACAAAATACAAAAGAACCTTTAATTCCTCATGAAATTCCAGATAGGCCGTGGTGCAAAGTAGGCGTAGATATTTTTCATCTCGGTCCCAAATCCTATATAATACTGGTGGATTATTATAGTAAATTCGTTGAATTGGTCCAAGTTAATTCATTGACCTCAGTGAATGTTATTAAGAAATTAAAAATAATATTTGGTAGACAAGGTATTCCAGAGACAGTTATGTCAGATAATGGCCCGGAGTTCTCATCCATGTTGTTTGCAGAATTTGCAAATCACTGGAAATTTAAACACATCACATCGTCACCAAGATATCCTCAGTCTAATGGTCAGGTCGAGAGAACTATTCAAACTATAAAAAACATAATGAAAAAAACAATACATGATCAATCAGATTTCAATTTAGCATTTTTAGAATACTTAAATACACCCATTGGTAAAGATATTCCATCACCTGCAGAATTATTATATAATAGGAAGCTACGTAGTATTGTGCCCTGTAACCCCGTGTTACTAAAGCCAACACTACACAATGACACCATACTAAAATTAAAGACTCGTCAACAAATGCAAAAATATTATTTCGATAGAGGATCTAAGAATTTGAAACCCTTAAGCGTAGGGCAGAAGGTCAAAGTTAGAGTAAATAATACTTGGCAATCAGGCACGGTAACAAATAGGTTTGCATTAAGATCATATGATGTATTAATGAATGACGGCATTGTCTTGCGAAGGAACAGAAAACATTTGATTGCAGATTCAAACCAAACTTGCTTATCACGACTCAATGAATACAATTACTTGTACGACGATATAAATGCAGCTCAGCCCACGTCAGTCGATTACAGTGAACCGGTTTTGCAATCAGCTGATAACAGTTCTAATGTTTATTGTACTCGGTTCGGCAGGATAGTGCGGCCTCCTGATCGGTGGGGTTACTCAATGAACGAAAATGAGTAAGTGAAATAAATAAAAGAATTGTTTAATCGTTAGTTTTGTCATGAAAATGTTTAATTAGTATTATTTGTTGGTCTGATTATCTTAATGTGTAATAAATTCTAGTTGTTTAAATGTGAATAAATGTGTATTTAAAATTATTAACAATGTAAGTAATTAAAAAAAACAAATATTGGAATATGGTTTAATAACGTCTTTAGCAATAATCATTCACGTGAACCATGTACATAGTTCCTAAGAAGATATTTTTAATGTAGTACCTAGGTAAGTAAGTAGCATGATGAATAATAATTAAAGTTTATAATAAATATGAGGTATAATAAATGTTTTATAGTTAATTAATTACTGAATATAATGAATGATACTAAATGATTATTAATGATTTTTGTCTAAATTTATTCTAATGATATTTGTCCAAATAAATCAAACAATATATTACTATAGGCGTTTAGCTATAGTTTGTAATATAATTTTTTCAACGATTATAATTAAAGTCTAATGTAATAATTAAATGTAATGTTGTAGTCTAGTCTAATTAATTATCAAGTAGTTTTATATATTATGCAATTATGTTTTAATTTGTTAATGGATATTGATTATTATATAAATAAAGTAATTTTAATTAAGAAAGGGGTTGTAGGTATTTGTATTATGGAAGAGAATGCATGTATGTAGGTAGGTACGGTGCGCGGCGTGCCGGCCGCCGAGTAATGAATTAAAATCAGTCTTCATCGCACACAGTAGTTTGATTTACGTGTCCATGTCTCCTTTACATAACATGTATCTCAGTTCTTCTGATCCCGAGGCCAAGTCGTAGGGCTGACCCACGCATATTGTATATATTTTGTTTGTTTGTTAAGTAATTCAAAGTTACCCGGATATGACTTTAGAAATCCATTTTGATGTTGATATCTGTCTCTTTTGACTATAGGATCACCTCTTTCACATTCACCAGTCACATTTGTCATATTGTTTTGTTACAGCATTTGTGCTCGGAAGTTCGGTGGTGTTGAGCCAATCACATCTGTTTGGTTTTGTTACAGCATTTGTGTTCGGAAGTTCGGTGGTGTTGAGCCGATCACATCTGTTTGGTTTTGTTACAGCATTTGTGCTCGGGAGTTCGGTGGTGTTGAGCCGATCACATCTGCTTGTCGTCACGGTACTAACAAGTTACTGTTTGACTTTGTGTCTTTGTCACAGCCACGTTGGTGATGCCGTTTGATATTGAAGTTGTTCGTTTGTCACGACACTTTGTACAGTTGCTGTTTGACTTTGTAATGATTACAAGTTACAGCACAGTTTTGTTTGCTAATATTTTGATTTATATATGGGATTGTAAGTGAAAGAAGTCGGTGGCGATAGGGCTCAACCGCATCTTCAGTATATATAAGGATAAGATTTGATGAAAGAGTCAGTGGCTAGATAGCTTAACTGAACTCCTGGTTTGAGAACTTGGTTGGATTTGTTATTCTTTAGTACTTACGTTAAGTCAATGCTTTGACTTTAAGTTTTTTGTTGTATCTATTTTGATATTCTTATTTGTAAAGAGTTGGATGATAGAGTCGGTGGCTATGGTGCTCAACCGTACTTTCGTATTTAGTTTAGTGTTGATAGAGTCGGATGTTTTTTTCTAAACTCGTGGAATGTGAATGTTCTGGTTTGTGTTATAGATTTTTTTGGAACTATACTTATGGTTAGTTGGTTATTTATTCTTGTTATAGAATTTTGTTTTTGGGATTTTGGTTTTCCTTTATTGGAATTATTTCCATTTCTTACTTAGAGCTTTATTGTTTGAAAAAGAAAGTTCCTTTCTTTTATTGCTGGTTGGGGTGTGATGTAACGTTGTAAAACGTCACATTGGAATGTCATTGTAAGTCTTGAGATTTAGAGAGAGAGGTGAGTAGATTGTTGACTCTTTCGCTCCGTGTGTCATCGATTTTAAACAAATTGCGATTTCTGTAAGGCTGTATGCCTGCCTTAGTTTCCATGCCATAGGGTAGACTTGGAATGAAAAAAAAAATGTCTTTTTCGTCTGTGGTGACGGAACAAGATTCGTCTACATCGACAAAAAGATGTCGATTGTAAATATATTTTTTAAACTTCGTTAAAAAGAAGTAATTTTTATAAATTGTATATGGAAGTTCACGCCTGTGAATTCTTATAAATGGTTATACCAAAATAACTATGTATTTCGCTTATTACGATGTTTAGAACGGCGTTAATGGAATATTTGCCTACTCACTAGGCGACACAGCATCGGCAAGGTGGCCAACTGCAAGGTCATACCCGGAGAGAGTCTTACTGCACAACACCGTCTCCTTGTCATGGACCTCTGCGTGAAGCCCAAAGGCAAACGCATCGAGCGGTGCCAGCGCCGCATCAGATGGTGGCTGCTTGATGAAACTAGGTCCCAGGAGTTCGTCTCAGCTGTCGGTGACAGGTGCACCGACACTGAAGGCGGGCCAGTTCGAGATTAGGTACTGGGACAAAGTTCAGGCGGCCATCCTTGGAGCGGCGAAGGTGGTGCTCGGTGAGTCTAAGGGTGGACGCAAATGTGACAGAGAAACTTGGTGGTGGAACGACGCAGTCCAGAGGGAGACTAGGGAGAAGAAAGCCCTCTTTAAAAAGTGGCAAGCGACCGGATCTCCCGAAGACCACGACGCGTACAGGGCTGCCAAGCGCGCCACAAAGAGAGCTGTAGCCAGAGCCAGACGTGACCACTTACAACCTCTGTATGATAAGCTGGAATCGTCTGAGGGGCAGAAGCTCATCTATAAGCTGGCGCGCTCCAGGGTCAAAGCGGCACAGGATATATCCAAGTGTCGCTGTGTAAAAGACCCTGAGGGCAACCTGTTAAGCGAAGACCTCGCGGTAAAGGAGAGATGGCGCTCGTACTTCCACGAGCTGCTTAATAAACAGCACAAAGAGGCGCAGCCTCCGGACCTCCCTCCGAATCAGGGACTAGTGCCACCGGTAACGCCTGGAGAAGTTCTGACTGCGCTTCGCCGCATGAAGAATCGGAAAACTGTCGGACTCGATGGAGTCCCCATCGAAGCCTGGAAGGCGATGGGTCCTCGCGTTTTCTTAGTAATAATAAGAAATCTTAGTAAACCTTTTTAAATGCATACTCCTCAGCGGGCAGATCCCAAACCAATGGAGACTGTGTATTATTACTCCAGTCTTCAAAGGTAAGGGATCAGTGCAGGAGTGCGGGAGCTACCGCGGTATAAAGGTGATGTCCCACACCATGAAGATCTTTGAGAGGATTATAGACTCTCGGATCCGGCAGGAGTGTATTCTCTCGGGGTGTCAATATGGGTTTCGCCCTGGTCATGGGACCACGGACCCTGTTTTTGCCCTGAGGGTTGTCGCAGAGAAATACAGGTCGAAAAACACGCCTCTGCACTGTTTGTTTCTAGACATGCAGAAGGCCTTCGACTGTATTCCTCGTGCGATGATCTGGTGGGCACTGCTGTCCAAAGGGGTTCCAGAGGTCTATATTGAAACTATCCGGGACATGTACTGTGACTCCGATTCAATGGTTCGGACTGCTGTTGGCGACACGAAACCCTTCCCCATCACCGTCGGGGTACACCAGGGTTCGGTCCTTAGTCCGCTTCTGTTCAGTGTAATATTAGACGAATTGTCGGACAGCATCAGGAACTCGCATGAGCAGCCTACATGGTTGCTCATGTATGCTGACGATATTGCGCTGGCAGACGCGGACAGGGGCAGATTGGTGCGACGTGTAAAGGCGTGGAAGGAGACGCTTGAGAACGGCGGTCTGAAACTAAATGTGGCGAAGACCGAGTACTTGGCACTAAACTCGACAGATCCCACATCCGTCGCATAGGCGGTGATTTGGTCGAGCGCACGGACCAGGTTAAATACCTGGGGTCTGTTTTTCACACGTCCAGTGACATCGATTGCGATGTCAAGTCACGCATTGCTGCCGCGTGGGCCAAATGGCGGGAGATGACCGGTGTCATTTGTGACCCTAAAATGCCGATCCGGTTGAAGGGACAGGTCTACAAAACCATTATTAGACCTGTCCTTTTACATGGCAGTGAGACGTGGCCGATATTGGAGCGACACAAGCAGGAGCTGCGAGTCACGGAAATGAAGATGCTGCGGTGGATGTGTGGAGTCATGCGGATGGACCGCGTGAGGAACTCTCGCATCCGCGGCAGCCTTCACGTCCGTGACATTGCAGACAAGTTGCATGAGTGTCGCCTTCGTTGGTATGGTCACGTCTTGCGGCAACCGCCGGGCTACGTAGGTAACAAATGTCTGGCCATGTCAGCCCCGCTGGGTCCCGGTAAGAGGGGAAGACCCAAGAAGTGCTGGCTTGACGTCGTAAGGGATGACATGCGTGCCAATGGTCTCACTACAGGGGATGCCGACGACCGTGCGAAGTGGAGGAGAAAATGTAGGAAAGCGGACCCCGGACGTCGCGAGACGCAACTGGAACATACGCTCGGATGATGATGATGATGATGCACGACTCAATGATTAGGCCCATGTAATGACTCAATGATTTGGCTCATGTTTTGAATCATGTTACGATATATATTTTGACTCATAAGCTGGCCTTGTGCTGGATCTCACTATTCTAAATTTCACGCCTCAACCCTGTGAATAGTTAATCTTTAGCTTACTAAATCGCTGGAATAGATTATACCATTAGTGATAATGTATATAATGTATTTTCAATCAATTCGCCTATAAAAATATAGAAACTTTCTTCTAGAGATGTATTCCATTATTTTTGGTTCCTGCTCTTATGATTAGAAGCTCAATCTCTATCGCCGATATCCGTATGCATAAAGTTGGTAGGACTTATCCTCCTGGCACCTGAACCGAATTATAACTTTGGTTGGTTTGTTAGTTCATGTCATGAAATATTATTATTATTACAATATATATAAATTAATGTTTTGAAAGTTGACGTTATGGGAAGTGGACATTCTGGGCATTACAGATTTGTGGTCATTTTGGGAAAGTGGACGGAATGAGAAGTAGACATTTAGAGAATTAATATTTTGGGACAGTGAAAGATTTGGGAAGTTGACAGTTTGAACCTAAAGAAGAAATACTAATTTGCCGTGGTATAATAAATAAATATAGTTGGGACAACTCGCACAGCACCATCTGATTCGAAACTAAGCAGAGCTTGTACTATGGTAACCAGATAACCAATAAAAATTACTTATATATTTCTAAATACATACATATTATAGATAAATAACACCCAGACACAGAATAAACCATTGTGCTCATCACACAAAGTTTTATGCTGGGTGGGACTCAAACCATAGTAAGCTACCACACACAGAGAAAATGCTATAATATGTTTTGCCTTCATTCATTGATAGTCAGCCTAGCGTTTATATATATGTTAAAATTAAAATGCAATAAATTAAATTATGGTATATGGTGGTGACATCATAGAAATATATATTATAGCTGAGTGTGCAGTTACTTAAATTTTTGTATAGAAAATATATTGTAACATATGCATTGTTCTGAAATACTGACCTTAATGTAGCTCTGTCAGTGGTAAAGCTGGCATTAATAGCTCTAAAATGCACCCTAATTGCTCTAGCCTAGGGTTAGTATGGGGTTTCTGGATCACCCACTTATTTGTAATCTATTTAACAAAGTACAATAAGCCTTTAAATTTTAGTTGTAGTTGCTGAATTAGAAGCCATAGATAAAAATATCAATGGCAGATAGCCACAATCTATCTTGGTTTATTTCAACATGGCAATAGCTTCACCACCTGTTAATTACAATTGGTGAAGTGGACACATAGTATTTATTTTCAGGGACAGCGGGGTGGATGATTCAACTTTGCATTTTGCCATCTATTTCGCCGATATTTCTTAGCGTATGGAGTTACCTAGTCTAGTCTACCCCTACACGGAAAAGAGTGTATTTAAATTCCTTATACTACTACTTACCTACTACACATCTCAGAAAGTATTTAAATAATGTAAAATATCAGTCCCAAGAAAGTATCATACCTATCGCCATGACATAAACTATTAATAACCAGCTAGCAAAGGATTGAAATATTCTTGTACCTTTTCCAACTTGCCGCGCCAACGTTCATCCATTAAGCAGTCGCTAACAGCAGCATACCGTTGTGAATACATCGGGGGAAAGAATACAACACCCCTCTCATCATCAAACTCGGAAAACACCTGTTCATCCTGTTCTTCCTCCTCAGAATCTTCAGCACTCTT
Organism: Thumatha senex; assembly: GCA_948477245.1. Lineage (NCBI taxonomy): Eukaryota > Metazoa > Arthropoda > Insecta > Lepidoptera > Erebidae > Thumatha > Thumatha senex. Next base: position 8,406,361 of record OX419726.1, on the reverse strand, counting down.
TATGAACGGTATTGATAATCGCTTATAGTATGGCCGGAGTATGCGATCGAGAACGGTCACGAAAGATTCGCGGAAAAATATCAAAGTCTGCAAAGCAATGATCATGATTCACGGTAGGGACTAGAGATTTCAAAATATTGTGAATAATATAAGAATCCCCCAACTTAAAAACAGCCGGTTATGCCATGATGCTCATGATGTTCACATGTTTATTTTCTTCTTGTTTTTGTTTGACAATTGACAATTTTTTTTTTTTTAATTATTTAATGGCCTGGTTTCTAAGACCTTTTAGCCAAATCTTATTTTATATATCATATTTCTTCAATCTTATCTTCTAATTAGTCCTGTCCAGTCGATGTCGTGTCCTCATTGTCCGTCCTGGTCCTTGCCCTCAGTATAATGGTGATTCTTATACTAAGGTTGTCAGTGGACGTTTCGCGGCAAGAGAGAAAATAGCATTTCACTGCATATATATCATTGTCTTTCACTATAGCACGTTAACACAACTTTTATGTCCAAGAAACCACCACTCCCGCACATAAAACAAGATAAATGCACTAGTTTTAGAAAATAATATAAAGCAAACGTCCGCACTTGTCACTCTTCCCGCCAAATGTCAATATTGACATTCATTAGACTCAGAACGTCAGTGTCAAGAAACCAGTATAATGTAAGGCTCTTTACTGAAACGACTCAGTGAGTCGTTTCTTTAAAGTGATTTACTGATTCGAATCTCTTACACCTCTTTAAATAAATCAGTAGCTCAATTGCATCTCGGATTCAATCGATTCAATCGGCACACGGCGCTCGCTGGCACGATTGAGTGAGAATAGACGAAAAGAATGTTCGGAGCGCTTTGAGTCGCGTACCTAGTAGCGCCGATCGCCGTCTCTCTCACTAATTCGCTACTTGTGGGTGATTGAGAAAGACAGCAATACTAGCTCATTTACGCACGTATTATGTTCGCGATGTTATTATTTGTTTAAGTGTAAATAGAAAAAACGATATAAAAAATAGTCGGTAAAGTTGTAAATAATGCACAGTGTAAAAAGTGTAAATAGTAAAAAAATATGCAGAAAAAAATACAAAAATACGATTGTAAATAATTATAATTAACGAATGAAATCACTGTTCATAAAATCGATTTTTAAATACGCCAGATAGAACTAAAATCTGTCAGTCCTAAACCTAAAGAAAGTATGAAGATCTTATACTTTACATAATTCTTCATACAAAGGTCAATAAAAATTATTCATTTTAATTTATTTGCGCTTATAAATCGAGCTGAGATACAAGTTGTGTCACTGATGCAAAATATGCAGATGAAGCACTGTACTGATTCGAATCTTTAAAGTGATCCAGATACAAATGATCCATTCTCAATAAAGATACGTTTTCGATTTTGTTTACTTTGTATCTATCACAGACATATAAGACAGTAAGCAGACCAAACATTTGCAAAAAATAGCGTAGCCTAATACACATACACATAGACAGGTAGATTAATCCAGGGTCGCATTCAGCTATCATATCATATCATTATCAAATCATTCTGATTTATGTTTATTAAAAAAAACATCTTTCTTAATGGTATCCATAGCAAAACTAAAACAAGATTAACTAACTAACTATCTTCACGCTGTATCCCTGACGGGGTAGTCAGAGAGGACAGGTCGCCAGGCTTCGCGATCCATACATACTTCTTTCGCTTATTCGAGATTCATCAATCGCTTCATACACGCACGTCTGGGTATCCGAGTACTTTTGACCTTTCCGTTTTTGAGCAATCTGCTCACGTAGTCTTCATATATAAGTCTCGGCCTACCCTGACTCCTTCTGCCCTCTACTTTTGAACAATATATATTCTTCGTCAATCGTTCCTCACTCATTCGTTGGACGTGTCCAAACCAATGGAGCACGCCCTTTTCCAGCTTAACGCTGATACTTTCATTCAAACCTGCCATATTGCGTATCACTTAGTTTTGTATTCGGCCAAGGTAACGCCGCACAATTTTCGAAGTGATCGCATCTCCACAGCATTCAATTTACTTTCATGCATCTGCTGACATACCCAGGTTTCACTACCGTAAAGCAAATTTGGCACTAGCACTGCGTTATGAATCGCCATGCGTGCTTCTTTTACGATGCTTTGTCGCTTTACTAACTAGGACAAAGCACCGTTAACTTTCTTTCCGGCAGCTACTCGCCGTTCTAAAACAAGATTAACATAATTCATTGAATCGGATATTCAACAATTTCCTGAACTGAATTCGTTCCTGTATACTTGACATATCGTAACAAAACAAAATTTATGTAAATTAACCAAAATCTTAGATATATATGACGATAGCGACCAAACGGCTTATGAAAAAGATGATATGAACAACTTATAAAGTGTTCGTCTAAAAGAATCACCATTATTGGATAAAAATCTTAGAATAACAACACGTGGTCGTAACTAAAACATCACTTACCTGTAAAAAGTTATTCCTGGTGAGTTTCTAGGACTGCAGCTATCACAACATTTTACACAACAATAACTTCATAGTGTTAAAAAAATACTCATTAATACTTAGTAAGAGTAGTACTTAAAAGTTTGGGTTTGGTAATACTAAATGCAAGATCCGCCTGGACCCAGCACCGCAGCTTGCTTAAAGTGTAGGGGTCACCATAAATTTTATTGATCAAATATTTTTACAATCTCATAATAGTAGGTAGGTAGATACTTAAGTATCGATTGTTTTAAATTAGAGATGAACCGTTATATGGTCATTGGATGCTCGTGCTTTGATTTGCGATTGTGTAAATTTTCATATGAAACCTGTTAGATTTTCATGAAATTGGTGAATAGGCATGATGACACTAATTAAAAAATACGAATATCATGTATTATTTTAAGCAATCTTAAGTAGTGGAATCAAAACACGCATTTATTTTTATATTACAATTAAGAATAATAATTATTTTGATAAATTAAAACTATAAAATACAGTAAGCGGCCATGATTTGATGAACACCAATCAGAGCGAACGACGACACTATCTAGTAAACAAGCTACTTGCAAACTTGTTTTCGTTACATTCTTTATCGGCATTCTAAATCCTGTGATTATTTTACTATTTTATTTTGTTTGAGTTATGTGGTATTAATAATACGAAAGTTAAATAACGTTAGTCATGGAACAAGGATTTATTTAACAAGGAGTTAATAAACAGCGCTAATTTGCCAAGAATTTACTTGTTGATGCTCAGAGAGGTAATGGCATGAAATAAAAACAATGTTCTGCCGAATTTAGAAACGTTAACACTTTATGTTTAAGCCACTTGTATTGTAATGTTTTCTTTCGCGCCACCAACACAAATATCTTATTTGGGGTTTTTTTGATGTGTGTGTTGCATTGCGGCACTGTACACCACTTATAGACTTTCTTATTCAAAACTATTTACAAAAAACGAAAAATGAAATTACTAAAAGAGCGCCTAGTGTTTACTTGTGAACTACTGGACAATGACGTTACAACCAATGACTGACACTGAGTAGCGTTTTTGCAGGAATCCAAAATTTAAAAATTTTCACTATGGCTTCACTTTACTTTGTGGCATTTACATTTGCGAGCGCTTCCGTGCTTCGGAAGACACGTTAAGCCGTTGGTCCCGGTTGCCAGTAAAATGGCAGTCGTTAAGCCTGGTTGAAGGCCTTATGGGCGGCTTGAAAAATTTGAACAGCAGGTAGCCACAACCTGCGTCTGTCCATTTCAACATGGCAATGGGCTCACCACCTATTACGTGGGACAGGAATCCACACGGTGAAAAGTGGGCATATAATATGCCTCTGCCACCCCTTCGGGGATAAGGCGTGATGGATATTTATTTTTTGTTTATTACTTAACTATTTACTAGAATAAATCACATCAGCTGTTTGATCGTGTTTATATACCTACCTATACATGCCTACACCGACGCGCCACACGCGCCGGGCCGGTGAGCGGTCGCGTCATAGGTAAGTGAACATGATTTGTGATATGTTTTTAATATTCATAATGGTAATAACTTTGTCATAGTAAATAATAATAATATTCTCATTAGGCCAATGTCAAAGTATATTTTGTCTGCTTCCGCCCTTAATTTTTTTCTCGTAGTTAATAACTTTTCGTGTATATATTCTTTTTCATATTTTTTTACTTACATTAATTCAGTAGGTTCGAACAATCGTTCAAGGAATTTGTCCTGTGTTCTAATTGGTCATGGTCACTTATTAGAAAGAGACACCACCACTGCCGAGAGCCATCTCACGCGGACCGATTATTTGGTCTTTGGTTTAATCTGCTTACTGTCTTATATGTCTGGGGATTGTATACTCTACAAAATGCTACAAATTGCGACACTAACCATAGATACAATTTTACGCGCCGAAATGAGATCACAGTTCAGCAAATTGTTTGGAATGTCAATATCCAAAGTATAACTAAATATAACTCCCGATTTAATTAATTACGTTAATCTTGTTTTAGGTTTCCTAAGGATAGCATTAAAAAAAAGTTTTGGTTAATAAACATAAATCAGTAAGATATGAAAATGATAGCTGAGTGCGACCCTGGATTAAGCTACCTGTCCATGTAATAGGCTACGCTATTTCTTGCCAACATTGGGTCTGCTTACTGTCTTTTATTGTCTGTGAATGAGATGAATGTTGTAGTGAAAAAAAGGATGGTTAATTCGAACACCTACTAAATTAAATTATGTTTAGAAAAACAATGTGTTTCATAGTAATATTTACTGCTTAAGATCTACGCAATCGACATTCTATTTAATAATGTAAGTTTTATTTTACAACAATTTCTTCGAATCCCGCCTCGAGTACAAGTATTATTATAAATCTACTTTTCTTTTCATCAAAATCGGTGGCATGTCATGTTTCTCTATAAGAGATCTGTCTATAGTATAGTATAGTTATTAGGCCCCCTTGCGCGATCTTGGGTTAACGGATATAACTCGGAGGTATGGACTAATCCCGAGTTAAATCATTAATTTGTCTCGCATGAAGTTAAGGGTATATCTAGGGTTAAATCGCTAAAATTATAACTCACCGATTTCTGAGGGTTAATTCGTCAGCAGCTGACAATGAAGTGGCATGTGACACATGCGTGACACCGACTCCTCAAAATGACATGCCGCGCACATATAATACGATAAAAATGAAATGCACTCGGCTGTCGTGTTACATTCATTCGTGTAAGAAAAATTCTTATGTGGCAAACTGTAGTGTAAAAGAGATACAGAGACATACCTGTTTCATTCTTTGTTCAATCATTAATGTTTGGTTGGATGACATAGAGTGACATAAAACACTGGGTTAGTTAACCCGATGATATTGGTGGAGCAATAGTATCGCCACAAGAATAAAAAAAAAAGTGATGATATTTTTCTATGGTGCAAGACATGATTAGGGTTAAAAAGTTATTTAATTAATTCCGAGTTAACTAACTCTACAATTATTTATTTAACCCCAGCATTCATGCAAGTGGGCCTTAGTTTAACCCATAGTGACTATTTTGCGCAATAATAGAAAGCCTTTCCAGATAAATGGGCCATCCAACACAAAATATTTTTCAATT